>CM073927.1:24701593-26199093 GCA_037179545.1 Sesamia inferens | reverse complement strand
AAAGCTGTACAGACCATGCTATAAGCAATCTTAAGAAACTTGTCCCAAATATTTAAATTATGAACTTTATTAAAAATTATATATACACACATCAACAATATCTAGTGATACAATAGAAAAGAGTTTGTAAATAAAAACCACCACCTCTTTCAAAAGTCAAAAAAATAAATAACAACTCATTTTGAAACAAAAGAATATCGATTATTCGAATTTGGCGGTCGAAAAGTTAGTTCATGTTATACAATATTATAACACTTCATTCTAATTTAAACATGTGACATTACATTTATTGTTAGGTCACGTGACATTTGACAAGGGAAGAGCAGATTATAGCTGCAGGCATGTCTCTCCAAACCGGCCAAAATGTAATCTCCAGGTTATGGTCACGTTATTGTGCTACATGTGATAATGCTGAACAGTATTCAGGGAGAAATCGCATCACCACTCCTAGACTGGACCGTTTTCTTCAAAATATCGCTAGGAAACACCGCAATAAGGTAGTGGAACCTGTGATTATTCCACACAGGATACAAATGGGTCAGGAGTTCCACCTCATGCACGATAATTCTCGAGTCCATACGGCTGAGATGGTATCAACTGTGCTCATAATGCTTAGTATGAGTTTTCATTACAAGACTCGATCGTCGATATCGAGCGCGTTTGGCGCTCAGTAGGCCTAGTATGAGTTTTTATTACGAAACTCGTTCATCAATATCGAGCGCGTTTGACTCAGGGACTGGTCCGCTTCAAGGTCGTAAGAAATCTCAACCAATGAGAGCGCCAAACGCGCTCGGTATCGACGATCGTGTTTCGTATTGAAAACTCATACTAGGCCTACTGATTGATTGAGTTCTTACAACATTGAAGCGGGTCAATCGATGAGCGAAACGCGCTCGATATCGACGATCGAGATCGAGTTCTTTAAAAAGATACAAAAAAGGTTTCAATCGTTTGTACACGTTACTGGCCGGTTTTAAAAATGCCGTGATATTTAAAAAGTACGTTCTAAATTCAAATTTTCATTTGATGCTCATCTTTACAGAAAACCCCTTTTTATACTACATTTTTGGCGCGAAGTTATAGGAGTTAACATCGACTTTCATAACTTTTATTAATTTTTTATGGATTAATTTCATATCCTTGACTGTCAAAGCTTTATTTATTGCTGTTTGGTTGTGTCAAATATGGTAGTTAAAGTGGCAAAAGCTACCAAAATTATTGCGCTGCTTGAAGAGGGTCGCAGCCAATACTTCGTGGCTAGACGGCTAAATGTTAGTCGGTCGACGGTCCAAAGGACCTGGCAGCTATATCAGGAGACTGGTTCCGCCGAGAGAAAGCCTGGTTCTGAAGAGAAAACGATGTATCCAACCACGGGATGATCGTTTTCTTGCGAGTCGCGCATTGTGAAATCGCAAATCTTCGTATGTGGATCTTAAGAACAACCTCCAAGAAGTTGCATATTAGTCTATGGACGGTCAGGTGGAGGCTTCTCGTTGCCAATATACGCAGTCACCGCCCGGTCCGCAGCCCCAAATTACTCCGTGAGCACCGAGTTCACAGACTTAGGTATTGTGAATCATGGACTCAAGAAGATTGGAATTGGGTTTTATTCTCTGATGAAGCCAGGATATCTCTGTACGGTGAAGATCGACGTCGGCGAGTGCTAAGAAGACAAGGAGAACACTTTGCAGAGGCATGTTTCGAAGAAATCACACCTTATGGTGGGGGCTCTGTTATGTTTTGGGAAGGAATAAATTCAATGGATCGTACAGAGTTAGTCTTCATTGAAAACGGCTCACTGACTGGGCATCGATACATAACGGAAGTTCTAATTCCTCATGCTCAACCCGCATGGCCGCTCTAGATGCAGGCTCGATTTTTATGGATTTAGTGATTTAGAGCTAGAGGGGGTCACACTCGATACTAAACATTTATCTGCTTTTACTTTGTTGGTCTCTGCCCGTAATTAGCGTCTTGACATTGGCAGTGCTACTCCACCTAATTTGCCTCAATGCGGAACTTCAATGTCCGAGGTTCGCATTAGGAAATGGGAGGTTCTGAGAGTACTGTGTCGTCTGGACGTGAATAATGCTAGTGCTCCAGATGGTATACCAGGGATTGTTCTAAAGGCATGTGCACCCAAGTTGTCTCCTGTATTGACGCGCTTGTATCACCTCTCGTTTAGGACTGGTATAGTGCTCAAGTCCTGGAAGCTTGCAAACGTCCAGCCCGTGCCCAAAAAGGGTAGTCGTGTCGATCCTACCAACTAACGGCCGATTTAGATAACCTCAATAATTTGCAAAATTATGTGTGTTGAACTCGCGCCTCTTGGCATACCTAGAAGATAACAATCTCCTCAGTGACCGACAGTACGGGTCTCGCCGCAATCGGACAACTGGGGACCTATACAAGTGTATGCCACTCACTTTTGGGGCGAGGCCCACGAGGAGAATGGGGAAGCGATTGCTGTCTCCCTTGATGTCTCGAAGGCCTTCGACCGGTTATGGCACGCTGGCCTTCTGAGTAAGCTTCCAGCGTACGGCATTTCCCCTGAACGGTCCCTCGGAGTTGTTGCCGACGGTTGCATATCTGAGCCCATGTCGAAAATGCCGGTGTTCCTCAGGGGTCTGTTCTCTGTGCAACTCTGTTCCTGCTGCACATTAACGATCTGCTGATGCCCGATGTCTATGGGTATGCAGATGACAGAACAGTCGCAGAGACATACCTGCCGGATGCTCGGGCTAGTAGGGAATCAATCCGGTCCGAAGAAGAGGCTATGGTCGAGCGTACGAATGTTGCACTACAGGCAGTCTCCGAATGGGGTAATGCCAATCTTGTAGCATTCAATGCCGCCAAAACACAGGTGTGTCTTTTCACCGCCAAAAGGAGCCCGTTCACCTTGACTCCTACTTTTCGAAATGAATCCTTGGAATGGACCGACCGCCTTTAGCTTTTGGGAGTTGAGATTTCCTCGAACCTTAACCTTGGGCGGTTCATTGGTCCCACCAAGGCTAGGAAGCTAGGCGTTATCGCAAAGGTCCGGCGGTACTTCACACCAGGGCAGCTTCTAATGCAGTACAAAGCACAGGTCCGTTGGTGTGTGGAGTACTGCAGCCACATTTGGGCTGGTGCTGCGAAAAGTCACCTGGCCACTTTGGATTCGGTGGAGAGGCGTACGAAGAGGCTGATTGGCGACCCAGATTTAATTCAAAACGGTTTCCAAAGCCTAGAGCATAGGCGTAAAGTAACCAGCCTTTCAATATTCTATAGGATTAATTTTGGTGATTGTGCGGAGGAATTGCATGATTTAGTTCCTCCATCTCCTTTTCACCATCGGACGATCCGTCGCACGGCGAGTTTCCACCTTTACGTCGTTAACACCACTATGATTCGGACGAAGCGTTTCGCCTCCTCTTTCATACCGCGTACAACGAGGGACTGGAACAATTTGCCAGCGGCGGTGTTTCCGTCGGACTACAATTTGAGTGTCTTCAAGGCTAGAGTGAGTAGGCTCTTAATAAACTAGTGCGCTTTACCATCATCGATTGCGTCACTGCTTACCATCAGGCGGGATTGCGGTCGAGCGGTAGTTTATAATTTATAAAAAAAAACTTTATTAAAGAAAAATAAACAAAAACTTTTTAAATTTTAACTTCATGAATATATGCACTACTAGCGAACTTACACCACTAGCGAGGTTTAGCATTATTTCCCATAAATTTTATCAAAATTTTATGAAATACTGATGAAAACGATTCTTATATTCTATAATTTATCAAACAAAGCAATATTAACATTTGAAATGATTCATTGCTTAGGTGCCAGTTTTTTTTTTTTTTTTTTTTGCAAATGAGTTTATATTGCAGGCATAAACCACTTACTTTAAATTCATGTATAATTGGGGGGTTTTGGTGGGAAAGTCAAGTTGAGTGTCGCGCTAATTATTTATAGTGTTGTTTACTAAATAAAAGTGCGTGATTTATGTAGTAAAAAGTGCATTCAGTAAATAATTCATAAAGAACAGTGAAATATCGCACCATAGTGGCCACATCATGACTTTGTCTCAAACCTCCATCGTAAGACGTATCACGCAGTCTTTTTCGACATGAACAATTCATTACGTGACATTGGCTAAATGCACAAACCGTGCGAAGCCATAAAAGAAAGAAAGAAAGAATGTATAATTGGTGTAACAAAATATTTACAGAATTTTGTAAAATAAGGTAAAATATAAATATCCTTAATTCCCTAGGCATCATTGATGTGTGTATAATTTTTTTAACAAAATATTTAGAGAATTTTGAAAAATAAGGTAAAAATGAAATATCCGTTGGTATTGTTGATGTGTATACATATGAAATTCTGGCCTATTTAGTATGTGTACCTGAGTGTAATGCATGTGTTGTGCTGCAGTGAACTGCACTTGTGGTCGCTGCACCACTTGTTGGCTCATCACCTGCTGTCCAGGCTGGAACTGTTGTGGACGCTGTTGCTGTAAAACCAAAAAAATGTTAGTAAGGAACCACCAATTAAATCTAAAATCTGATATTTTATGTAGTATTAAACTTAAAGATCAAAAGCTGAACATTACTGAGTACTCATTACATCGGTGCCGGCTGGTACTGAAAACCAGCATTGTCGCTGTTTTGAATAGAGCAGCAGATTATCGAGCTATAACCGTTTTGATGAAACGCAAGTTTCGCCCAACTATTTCTTCTTTTGTGTTTGAGTTCTTTTTGGGTCATGTATCATCATCATCAACCTTTTATCGTCCCACTGCTGGGCACACGTCTCCTCTCATACAGAGAAGGATTGAGCGTAATCACCACGCTTGCTCAATGCAGGTTGGCGATTTCAGACTTAAAAGTCCAGGTTTCCTCAAGATGTTTTCCTTCATCTTTTAATCAGTCATTGGTGTCCAAGATATACTTAGAAAGTACATATAACTTAGAAAAGTTACATTGGTATTTGCCTGACATGGAATCGAAACCGCACATTCATACTTGAGAGGCTGGTGTTGTAACCACTAGGCCACCACGACTTTTAGCGTCATGTATACCGCAAATAAATAAAATTTCATTCGTTCTTACTCAGAAAATTGTTCACATTTCAAGTTCTAAGTTTTAAAATCTTGTATCATTACATTTTTTTAGTTTCTTTGTTGTTATTTGTACTATCCGTGTATGTCGTAGGTAAATATTTTTTTTATTTATTCCTCTTTCATAGTTGAAATCAGGTAAAATTGATGACGAGAGGGTACTAAGACAGGAATTCGACGAAACAAACTTCCTAAGACAATAAGTTTACCTGGTGATGTAACTGCAGCCGCTGTGGTGCATTTGTGAACATTTGCGTAAACACTGGTCGCTGTGGTTTGTCCTCGTTTTCTAGTTTCACTTCCGATTTAATAGCTTGCATTGCATTCTGCAACAAAAACATGGAACGTTTTAAACTGTTACTATAATCGTCAATTAGCTTAAGGTAAATTGTGGCCCCAATTTACAAACTAACACGGTTTCGCTACAAATATTCAAAAATAAGATTTGACTTAGAAATTAGGGCAGGTTTATAGCCTTCAGACAGAAAAAATAACGAAAGTTATAAAGAGAGTATGTAAAAGTTGTAGGAGTTGGTGTTCTATATTTTCCGCCATAAGGAAAAGTTGCGAGTTTATGTGTGCGTATAATAAAAATAAAACAAAAACAAAATAAAAAATGGTCAATTACATAAATACTAGCCATCTGCTGGTTCTGTGTCATAACCCTTTGCACGGGATCGCTGTACATCTGCTGCGGCGCAGGCGCCGACGGCGTTTCCAATTTCACTTCCGGCTTTATATCTTCAACCTCTGACTTCACTTCCGCTTTAGATTCTATGTTCTTAACGGACTTTTGTAAGTCATACATTTTGCTGTCTTGTGCCTGTTCCTGTTCATCTCTGAAAAGATAAAGAGGAGAATTATTAATAGTTCAATCTGTGAGTGCTCGAAAGAGATTAGACAGAGAAAATATATATTATACATATGTGCACTAGTTACACGGTACTAGTATGGTAATATGACGGCAAACTATTGTATCTCTTTATTTTAAATAATAAACTAGTGCATGACCACAATCCCGCCTGATGGTAAGCAGTGATGCAATCGTTGATAGGAAAGCGCACTAGTTTATTGACTCCAGCCTTGAAGACATTTAAACTGTAGTCAGACAGAAACACCGCCGCCACAGTGTTTTTTCCACACTTTTTGTGACATGTTATTCCAGTCCCTCGATGTACGCGGTATAAAATCCGAGGTGAAACGCTTTGTCCGAATCGTAGCGATGTATCACTGAGGAGATCGTTACCTTCCAGGTATGCCAAAAGGCGCGAGTTCAATACACGCTCCATAATTTTGTAAAGTATGGAGGTTATTGAAATCGGCCGATAGTTAGTAGGATCGGGACGAATACCCTTTTTGGGCACGAGCTGGACGTTGGCAAGCTTCCAGAACTTGGGCACTACACCAGTCTTAAAATGAGAGGAGATACAAGCGTGACAATACAGGAGACAACTTGGACGCACAAGCCTTGAATAATCGCTAGTATAACATTTGGTCCACTAGCCTTATTCACGTCCAGACGACACAGTACTCTCAGAACATTCTTGTTCCTAATGACCTAAACCTCGAGCATTGTAGTGTCTCAGTGAGGCAAATTCGGTGGAGTAGCACTGCTAATATCTAGACGTGAACTGTGTGCAAAGAGAGATGCAAAGAGATCTGCTTTCTCTCTCGCCGTATGAGCCAGTGTTCCAGCAGACTAAAGCAGCGCAGGCAGTGGGGGCCGTCAGAAGTTCGCTTTGACCGATCTATCAAGGAACCAGAAAGATCTGGTACCGGACAGCTGCGTAGAGAGCTAGTTACCAGTTTGGATCATACGCTCGAAGCGAGCCTTCTTAAACGCCTTTTTTTAGGACCTAGCAGCATGGTTAAAGGCTCTCTTCTTTGAACTCAGATCCGGAGCTCTGCGGTCATGAGCATTAACCCAGGTGAGAAATACTGCGTGTTTACGCTGTTTAGCTTGAAAACAATCGACGTTGAACTAAAGGCGAGCTGAGCCACCGACAGGCACATCACTATAAGGGATAAAATACTCCACAGTTTAAGGCACCACATCGGATAGAGCTTCCGCACAGTTCGATGGATTTTCAGACGATAAGCAAAGCTGCTGCCAAGAACAAGACGCAAAGAAGTGGCTCATCTTATCTTAATCTGCTGACTGGCATCGCCACATTCGCCGTTCACTGCGTGAGACTTCACCAGACAGTAATCTGAAGTTCCTAACGATGAGGAAACTGTTACAACACATCTGTCAGGGTAAGTATGCCTAGTATGAGTTTTCATTACGAGACTCGATCGTCGACATCGCGCGCGTTTGGCGCTCTCATTGGTTGAGAGTTCTTACAACCTTGAAGCGGGCCAATCGATGAGTCAAACGCGCTCGATATCGACGATCGAATCTCGTAATGAAAACTCATACTAGGCATACAGTGGTCACCAGATAATCCAGTCAATTATTGGCGGTATGACCAACTAAATATTAATAAAACATTACAACTGCATTTTTATGTTATATATATTTTGTTTAAATCCTTTCAGACAAATATATTAATAGCCAAAATAATTTAAGAGATATAACCAATATCAGATGCTTTACTTATAGATAAAAAAATAATTAGTGAACCAAACTTGGATATTGGCATCTTTCACTCAGATACTAAAGAATCTAAAATAAAATGAAATTAGTAGGTGAACATTCATTCATCATCATCATCATTATCAACCTTTTTATCGTCCCACTGCTGGGCACAGGTCTCCTCTCATACAGAGAAGGATTGAGCGTAATCACCACGCTTGCTCAATGCGGGTTGGCGATTTCAGACTTAAAGTCCAGGTTACCTCAAGATGTTTTCCTTCACCTTCAGTCATTGGTGTCCAAGATATACTTAGAAAGTACATATAACTTTAGAAAAGTTACATTGGTACTTGCCTGACCTGGAATCGAACCCGCGCACTCATACTTGAGAGGCTGGAACATTCATTGCTATACAATTTTATAGTTTTTGTGTGAATGTGGAATAAATAAATACGTGTTCGGTCGTAGAACTCACACACACACATTCATGTACAATAGAAAGAGACATAGTAAGCCGAATAGTGCTGGTATAACGCTTTTTCAGGTTGCACTTTTCTACAAATCAACTCCTACCGCTAGCAGCGTTATCTATTTCCAATGAAAATGAATTTGTTCTCGGCTGAAATATGTGATATTGGCTATAGGGACTTACTCTGGTTCTCTCTTGGCATGTCTTTCAGATAGGCCGTCGTCAGCCAAATCCAAGCCATCTAGGATGTGTTCGTCGTTCAGCGCGGCCAACTCTGGGTCGGCATACTCTAGTATATTGAACTGTTCGCCTATCTCTGCGGTTAACGTCTCGAATAACACTTCGTCGTCCTCGCCGCCTAGTCCGGTTAGGATGTCTCCTACCTGTGGAATTAAAGTTAGAATTAATACGTAATTTCAAGAAAAAAATCCTTAAATGCCAGAATTTATATGACCACCATAAACTATTTATTTTTTAACCACACAATGAGCAGTAAGTTATGGTTCTATAAACGACTAATGATGAGTCTATCTCTGTGCGATTGATATTAATAAGATCGCCCCCAATTACATGGGAATTGTAACATAATTGAGCATAATAAGAGTGGAGCGATGTTACATTGTCAAAAAAAATAAAACTGGCATTCCCAAAAAAATTGTTATAATTTTTTTTTTTATGGAAGTATTACAGAGCTTGGTACATACCTCTCCAATATTAGAACCGTCTTGTTCAAGTTTGTCCATGTCTCCCATGTCCATTTCATCATTACTTTGATCTTGATTCGACTCTGGTTTATTTTCATTGCTGGGAGCTGCAAATCATATTTGTATTAGACATATTTACTTTTACAAGTACTCTTTATAATTCAAGGTATCTTTGTAATACCTTGAAATGTAAGTAGTTGTATTTAAATCAATGCCAAGTTAGCTTAACTAAAAGTTACGGACAAAGATATAAAAAACACAAATGACCAAATAATGTACTCCAACATAAAAACAAGTAGATTATGTCTTGAGTCAACTTGTAGAACGTTTGTGGAGATTAAAATTATAAGAAAAAATATCTAAGGTACCATTATTACCATTATTTTGGAGATTTTGTTTTTGTTCAACCATATGTTGTGCAGCGCTATTCTGGACATTTTGCTGATGTTGAGCATCTGCAGATACTAAACGCTGTTGCATAATCACTGTAACAAAACACACACCGAATTAGCACAAGCGATGGAAAACGGGTGGGTTTTAGTCAGTAAAAGTCTGACACACCACTCTGTCTAGAGCAGCCGAAGCTTATTTGATGTTTTCCTACCCAAAAACAAAAGGGTACATACATTTCTTAAAACGATAGTACTTACAGTGGTGGTCAGGCCGAGTGGCGTGCATGAGAGGCGCCCGCGCACGTAGCGTCACGGGCAGCGGTTGACGGAATGGTTGACCCTCACCCACACCAGCAGACGGGGAGGACGCTTCGTTGTGTTCTAAGTTGAAGACAATCAATTTTAGATTAATATATTACTTTAAAAAATATTTAATGGATTCATTGACTGACAGACAACAGATACCGTAAACCTCTGGGTCAAGAAATTGGCCCCTAAATGGTTTTAGAAGCGTATAAAATGTTTTGTAGCAATTATTAATTTTTGCCAATGGAAAATCACAGCTTGATTTAATAATTTCAAACAACAAGATCAATATGGACATTTTGATTCTAAAGTTTATCGCAACAAATGATTTTCATTAAATAAGATATTGTAAGGAAGCAAGTAAATTGATTTACGACGAAGTAAACAGTGCACTCTCAACAGTTACGGATTGGATTACGTCAAATAACCTAGTTCTTAATACCAAGAAAACGAAATGTGTAAAGTTCGCCTTGCCTAACGTTAGAAATCTAGGACCCAACATTGTTTTAGACAAAGAGGTGCTTGAAACTGTGGGCTTGGCAGTTTTTCTGGGAATAACAGTAGATGCCAAATTTCAGTGGGGACCACACATATCAACCCTAGCAGGAAGGCTCAGTTCAGCCGCCTACGCCGTCAGGAAAGTAAGACAGTATACAGACGTTGATACAGCTCGTTTAGTTTATTTTAGTTATTTTCACAGCGTTATGTCCTACGGTATTCTACTGTGGGGCAAAACCGCGAAAGCACTAGGAAGTGTCGATGGGTGGGCGTTTTGGGGGACTGTCTTATGTAATATTGACGTTCAAAAAGTGCTGATTCTCAGCCTAATTTGAATAAATGACTTTTGATTTTGACGACATCTCTTTAATGTTCTTTGAAAGCTAATTATGATAAACGATTTATTTTCCGTAAGTAGGTTTGTATAAACCCTTTTAGAAGGCAATTTTTTGTCTCTTTTTTTTTTCTAGATAAGTTTGGTGTTTCCTATCTGACTACTCTGAGAAGAAAAGCCGAAACAAACTCAGAAAAAGCCCATACATAATCTTGGTCAGTATATATGAAGATCATGTAGAATCGGTGCCTGAAATGGCCTTTTAAAAGAAAGAACCATACAGGTTGAGTGGACCCATCCAGCTAGTGCATGCATTTGTCAGTAATCATGAAGCTCAACTCAACACTTCAGGAGCTTAACGATTTGATGAACAATACCAAAGAAAGGACATTTGGGTAGATCATGTAAGTAGCATGGCTGTAGTCCCTACTTGACTTTCCCGTTTCGCTATAAATGATTTTCCAAGTTGTTTTAATAATGTTGCTACTGTTTATTATTATTTTTTAATTTTAAACTCGAATAACGAGACTAGGCTATACAACAAACTTTTTAAAATATTTTAGAATAATTCTTAACATATAAATTAAATTCAGCCGTGTTTATACAAATTATTTCATCAATTAATTCATTAAGTTGTGTTCTACTCTTATGTATACCAATAGTGTTGGTTAATAAATAAAATAGTTTGGGTTCAGTGGTCCGATGTATTTATGTAGAATAAAAGAATTGAAGAAAATTGTTGGAGCGAAAAACCAAAGACAGCGACCGACGTCTGGTCATCGACAAAACGGGAGGAAAGTGTTGCCAACCCAAAAACACCTTAATGTGTCGTTACTTCGTTATTGTGATTATTTCCAACAAATTGTGGCCCAGTCACTAAAGGAAATGTATTAACTGAATGTCAGTGGAATGAATGTATCATCAAATTGTATGTCATATAAAAAAATCTTTATAATGTTGATTAGAGTCATCATTAGGCAACAAATGTCGTAATTTAATCAAGAATTTAGTTTTAAATGTTTCTAACCGATTAGTTGTTCTGGGTTAACAGTGATATCTATTTATTAAACTTTTTTGTTTAGCTTTGGAATATTGATCAATTGTCCACAGTGAATCAAATCAAGTCATTTATTCAAATTAGGCTGAGAATCAGCACTTTTTGAAGAGTCCCCCAAAACGCCCGATCTCCGCCTCTACGATCTGAATTTAATACATTAATAATTTCTTTGTGGTTTGGTATAACAATTGCAAAGTGGGCTCAGAAAATAACAATGAAAAGAACTTACGTCCCGGCCACATCTTTTCTGGATGTCTCTGCAGCAAGTCCCTAAGTTGCCTATTGATGTCATCATTGTTTCCGTAGTGTAGTGGGAAGCGTTGCGCGGGGAATGCACTGCGCGGCGCCTCTGCTGGCGCCGCGGGCGAGGCCGGCGGGGCCCCGGCCATGGGCGCGCCGGCAACCGCACCCGGCGGGGAATTACCGTCGGGCGTACGTAATCGCTGCATGGCTGCTTTCGGGTCGGATTTACGTGCGGGTTAGTGCGTGATATTTTATAATCAAGTTTTTTTTTTTTTTCAATAGAACTGGCTTACTTCCAACCAATGGTTGCCATTTGTGAAATACAACTTAGAGCATTTTTTATTTTATTTAATAGTGAAATAATTAACTATTGGTAAAAAAAAAAAAAACATTAGGTAAAGTAACAATTGTTCAAAAAACACATTTACAAAGGTTGAGAACAGAAACAGATCAAAAAACCGGCAGTTGCTCATTAAATAAATATCTAATAATTTAATTACCTAATTCACAAAATTTTATCTATAGATATAGACAAAAACCTTATGGGCGATGATAGTGGTTTAAATGATGTTTATTTGTTTCTGGCTCAAGCTTAATTAATAACTTTTTAGTTCTTAAGTCTTTCATTAGACCAAGCAGAATTGTAGCGGCAGGTACCTTGCATCCTCTGGTCATGTATGATCTGCTGCTGCTGCTGCGTCTGCTGCTGCCGCTGCTGCTGCAGATGCTTCCACTGTCGCTCCTGTTCCGCCTCCCGCGCACTGCGCTGTTGATTGCACGCCCGCTCTTGCTCCTACGTCACACGGCACAAGTTAACACAACACCACTTGTAAGTACACGGCAGTCAATTGTCATTGTATCAGGACAAAGTAAAATTTTACAGACGTATTTTTACTATTAGACGAGATTAAAGACATATTGTTAAAAACTATTGAAAACATAAATATAAATGATCTAAGAATTGTCTTACTAGCTGTAAGTTTTAAGAATAAAAAATTTCGAAAAACATGACGAACAACGATTTCAATCGCTCGTACAGGATGCATAAGAGCGAAATTGTTTATTGATTAAATCTAGCCAAAGACAAATCATAGAGCAGATAGGTTTATACATTCTGCACATTAATCATCTTTCAGTGCGATAAGTTTATTATATATTTGAAACAACGCACGCAGTCCAAATCCACATGAAACGCATCATCCAATTCCTTCTGCATGGCACCATCGCGCCAGACAGCGCTCGGTGCGTGAAGCTCCTAAGAGATAATACTAAATATTAATTTTGAATATTTTAATATAAAGTCGCCGCACCACTAATTACAATATTATTTGCAGCCTATACAATGACAATCAGTTCCGTGTACTTGTTGTCTATTAATGTAACATGCTGTAACTACGCAGGCAAATTTACTGTCCTATGACAGTTTACATTATTGTGTAGTTAATACACAGTTATTTTTTCTTTATGCAAAACCTGAATATAGTTTGTTCAGAATAAGCAACTGAATCGATTCCAATCATTTTTACACCATGTCATATTTTTTCCCAAACACATTTAGAAATTGTTGCAATGTGGTTACCAAGCGCACAGCACAGTTGACGGTAGATCATAGTACTAGGCGCGTGCGCATAACTGGCCGCGCCGCGCAGCTACAGGCGCGGGCGGGCGAGCGGTACGTTGACCATATTTTTGTTGGAATAACCGGGTAAGATAACCAGCTCATAACCTTATGGTTTAACATGATATCTTTTTAAATTTTACACATAAGGTTCTTTACTTAAAAATACTTGACACGTATTTCGGGTTTAGCATATACAAAAAATAACGTTGTAGTATACGATAATTTATATTCTATTTACATTACTAGAATGTTATTGTCTTTTTTTCTATTGCTTTTCTTTATAAAAATCTGAATACAAGTAAGGCTCTTCATGTTAGCAAATAAACTTCCTTTGCTGAATATGGGCTTGCTAATGACTGCAATGACCAACTATTCACTCAATCACTTCATATTAAGACTACAGAAAAAAATCTTTTTTATTTATTCACGTATCTATTAGTATGTAATGCTTCAAATTAAGAATATCCATGCTTATGTGTTATTAAAAATAATGCCGAAGTATGAGATGCATAGTTAGTATATATTAAGTTACAATAATAGTAATGTAGCTTTAATATTATAAGTTTGTAAACTTAACAAATACTAATGTATGATCCCATAATGATATGTTACGTCATGTTAATATTTTTACTATACATAATACCAAAAATAAAATACTGATACCTAATAATAACTATTACTTGTACATAATTTATTATAACAGCTTTATCTGTCAATAAAACCTAATCCTAATAAATTATTTGCATAGTATAGTTTGATAGAAACAACTTAACATCTATACCTGTGAACTTACAAGCTACATCACAAAGCTTTATACAGGAGCGTAACGACGCAAATAAACTGTTACTACATCGAACTGTGTTAGAATTGTTAGCACACCACAACCAGCCACCAACAGCGTCCAATGTTAAAGCCAACACTACCAAGGCAAAGCGAAAATAATAAAATCAACATTACGGAAACAGGGGACACGAGTCCGGGAGGCTTTCGGGAATCGAAAGGAGGGTAATGGTCTCGAATAAAAAAAAGCTAACAGAAAATTAACAAAATAATCACACAGCGTCCAACGCCATTAAACAGCCAAGAATATTGTTGGGTGATGACTGAATTTAAATAAAATCGGAGGAAGTGCTCAGGATCGCGTTGTGCGACGTCGCGCGATCACCCAACAAATCGAAACGTATCTCGCATATACACGCCACACGAATATGTTCGTGTGTCGAGTCATGTCGTGAGTGTGTTGTCAATCCACTTTCGCAGGGAGTACAATATTGGTATATCTGTCGAAGTCAAATAAGGTGAAGTCCAATGTAATGTGTGGTGCGGAATGTTCGTGTAGCACATGTGTGTAGTGTGTAGTGTGTAGTGTATATGCGAGGAGTCGCGTGTCGCGGTACCGTGTGTCGCGGAAGGCGCGGCAGCGTGCGCATGATCTCGGAGGGAGTGAGCACGCGGATGTGCGCGTCGGCCTCCAGGAGCCCGCGCGCCGTCACCGTCACGTTGGGCGCGCGCACCCCGCCGCCCGCCGCCGCGAGCACGACGCCCGCCCCGCCGGCCCCGCTCGCCCCGCCGGCCCCGCCCGCGGCCCCGCCCGCCGGCGTCACGCTGGCTACAGGGGGCGCGGGCAAGGGACTGGCCGCGCCGCCCGCTGCTGCACCGCTATCGGGCTCGCTGCTTCCACCGCTCGTGCTCTGTCGCGCCCCATTGACTTCTTATTAACAATTCGAGTGTCCCGAGCGAGAACTCGTGGTCGCTTCCGTCGAGGCGCTCCCCGGGCTTTACACAGACCTCATCGGTCGACGCGATAGATGGATAAGGTTGGTTGGTTTGTCGGAGGGAACTGGATAGTGTATCTGATTACGCGGTGGGTTCGGAAATCTTTATACTACCCTCATGTGTGAAATAAGAATGATATTGAGGTGTACTAGCAACGGCAAACAATGTTCATCGTGACAAAAGTTGATGAAGGCCCTGAACCGACGTGGCAAATATTATAATGCGTGCACGATAACATCCTGACTCGTACGAAACTATAATTTATATGAATGAATAAAACAGTGCTAATCGAACCCGTATGTAACTCCCATGAAGTATATGATAGACCACAAGTATCAAAATAAATAGGTACTACAAATAAGTATTCAAACCATAAAGGAACTACCCCAAATTTATTAACACAAGATGTTTGCCCAAAAGGAGTGATAGTTACAACTATAGTGGCAAGTACTGTAAATCCTCTCACTTCGTTGTTCAACTGCTAAAGTAGTGACAAATTCACATTGTTTATACAAAACATAGAACTACTATGGTGTGCTATGTGTATCCTACAGCCGCGGTATATACACTTGTGCTAGCGTTGAGACAAGCGACAGAATCTACAGCAACCGTGGTATTAACAACAGATAACACTTCCTAACGACCGTGAGCGCGACAAACCATATACGGACACTTAACTAGACAATTATAGTTTTTTCAACGCACAGTGAAATACTGAAGGTTCTAGCAGGGCGATACTGAACGATGGTTCAGTATGGCCGTTTTAGCAACCCGTAGTGTGAATAACACACAGTATAAACACGGTGGTAAGTGAGTTGGGTTAGCACACACCACATCTAGTGACACACAAGCTGACATACCTGTTGTGCCTTCTTCATACGGATGGCGCTGCGGTTGTCTCGAGCGCGCTGTAAGTATGGCGCTTTTTGGTCGGATGGTAAGGCACGCCATTTCTTCAATATCTGTTTGCAGCGATCCACCCAGTTCGGGAACTCGGTTTTCCATTCCGGATGGTTGGTGTTCGCGTATAAGACAGCTGATATCGTAGCAGCTGAACCTAAACCTATAGAGTGGGTGGTACAATATTATATTTAGATTTTAGAAATACCTAGTATATGTAATAAAATATTACAATAAAAATATATATCTTCAAGTTTTGGTAATTATTATGATCAGATTTTTTTCATAATAGTCCTAATTTACCTTCCATGGATCGTCAGTACCACTAAGAAATTACTGGTTTTTCTTAGAGAGGTGGAATAATTTCAATGATTTTCCCAACAAAACAGTACCACAATGAACCATAGCAGGTCTAAACATAGGTTTTCCGAAATTTCGGTTATCTATACTAATATATAAAGCTGAAGAGTTTGTTTGTTTGAACGCTATCTCAAGAACTACTGGTCCGATTTGAAAAATTCTATTAGCGTTGGATAGCTCATTTGTACAGTGCAAGCATGCACAAATTTGACATCATTGTGTCAGCACTTTACTCGCTACGCGCGGCCTATACTTTAGTACACAATTGTCATTCAAATCGCGTGCTTTCATTATCATTCAATTAAATTCTATTTTTACGTACTCTTGCGTATTAATCGAACTATCAACATTAAAAGGTGTAAAGACCCTACATCATTAATCCAGGAAGGCTTTAGCACAGTCCAAAAATCATACAATCGTCCATAAAGACATCTAGACAGAGCAATCATGCGGGGTGTGAGGGGTGAGACGCGGCTAAGCGGCACCCGAACTGCGAACAAAACAATGTTCGTAGTTCGGGATATATCATTAAGGCCTGACGCGTGTTTGTTTTTTTATTTGTATTAAAATGGTGCATACGAAGTGTCCGTCAATCCAACCGCCATTGTAACCATAGATTTAAATTATTTAGGTTTATGTCATGTCACTTTTTGGCGTACAATAAAGGTTTATTCTATTCTATAATTAATGATTAACTGAGTTTTGTGACAATGTTTTGTAATTTTTTCACTCAAGTATTAAAAATGTAAGATGTGTTCCGTAATATACATCAGCTTACATACAGCCTAGTGATAAGGATGTCATGAATCTGACGCCAAATTGCCCATATTGTACCGGTGAGATACAATATGGCATCGATTTATTGACATCACTTACCGTTATACTTTCTGAAATATTTCTTTTTCATTGACTACACTTATCTATGCTAATTAAAACGATGATAATTTAAGAGATTTAAAAACACCTGTCACGGGCAGAATTCAAGTGGTGAACTTTTCCGAACCGTGATGTGAACACTGAATGTGACAACTGAATTATTTATTCATTTAAATTTAAACAATATTACAGTACAGTAAGTGTCACAGTAACTAGTTATCAAGTCTGTATCAGTTCAATTTTTAAATCTCTTTGTATACGCCGCAACTGCATTTATTATTGTCATACTAAACTCCTTAATAATACATACAGTAAAAAGTGGGTTGAAAATTGTTTCCGTTATTATATTAATATGTAATACACTTTTATTTATAATACAGATATCGATGTTGATCTGCAATAAATAAATAATTTCATAAATATTGTTTGATGCGTTACTGTCTGAAATGAAATGAAATCGTTTATTAAGCAAGTAGGATCACCGATCACTTTTACACGTCATATGTTTTTTTTTTCTTCTTTTTTTTTTTTTTTTTTAAACTAGATGAAGCCGGCATTTCCTAACTGACTACCTCTGAGAAGAAATAGCCGAAACAAACTCAGGGATCATCGTCTTTTTTAAAGTCCAGACATTAAAAATGAAAATGTTTACAATAATTTACGTTATAATTACGCATATTGCTTAATAACAATGCTTAACAGAGCGAGCAGCTCAGTCCCAAGCCTCTCTATCCTCTAAATAATCTGAGATTTTATAATACCCCTTTTTGCAAAGTTTGGCCTTTATATAGGTTTTATATCGTTTAATGGGTAAGTTTCGAATGTCCATGGGAAGCTTGTTGTAAAAGTGTATACATTGACCCATGAACGAGTTGCCTACTCTGTGGAGACGAGTGTGATGTACAGCAAGATTGTGTTTGCTCCTGGTATTTATATTATGAATATCGCTTATTTTCTTAAAATTAGATATATTTTTATGTACATACATAAGATTTTCAAATATATATTGCGAAGCTACAGTCAGAATGTTCACCTCTCTGAATTTTTCTCTAAGAGAATCTCTAGGACCAAGGTTGTAAATGGCTCGAACAGCCCTTTTCTGTAAAACAAAGATGGTATTGATGTCCGCACAAGTTCCCCAGAGAAGAATCCCATAAGTCATAAGACTATGAAAATAACTAAAATAAACAATTCTGGCTGTATTCACATCAGTTATCTGTCTAATTTTCTTAACAGCATAAGCAGCAGAACTGAGTCTACCCGACAGCTTCTCAATGTGAGGACCCCATTGTAACTTGGAGTCAATGGTCAATCCAAGAAAAACTGTCGACTCGACAGGGATCAACTCTACTCCATTCAGTTGAACATTGGTACTTAACTGCCTGACATTTGGCGTAGAAAATTTAATGAATTTAGTTTTTTTTTTTCATTCAAAAGAAGGTTATTTACATTAAACCAATGGACAACTTTCGAAAGTGCATTGTTAACTTCGTCAAAATTTGCTAGCTGACGCTTGACTTTAAAAATAAGAGAAGTGTCATCCGCGAACAATACTATGTTGTGATTATCCCTCACGTGATGAGGTAAGTCATTAATATAAATTAAAAACAAGAAAGGACCTAGAATTGAGCCCTGCGGAACGCCCATGGTGACATCAGATCCTGCAGATTTGTTGCCATTAACATCAACCCTCTGAATTCGATTATTCAGATAAGAAGTCAGAAGGTCGAGAGCTCTGTCCCTTAAACCATAATGGTACAATTTCCTAATAAGAGTATCATGATGTACGCAATCAAAGGCCTTGGACAAATCACAAAAAATACCAAGAGCATCTTGCGATTCCTCCCAGGCCTCAAATATGTTCTTTAGCAACGCCACGCCCGCATCGGTAGTTGAACGACCCTTTGTAAAACCAAATTGTTTCACGTGCAATAAATTATATAAGTTGAAGTGTCTCAACAACTGTTACAAAATTAATTTTACAAAAATTTTGCTCAAAGTCTAGCTAGACGATGTCGGTCATTTTGCACGAGATCAAAGGCGTCGACCTACTATATGATTTTTATACTGTGGCTTTAGGCTACATCACGCCGCGACCTTAAACCATGGAGAGATACAGATCGAAGAACACGCCTCTGCTTATGCTCTTTCTAGATATGCAGAAGGCCTTCGACTGTGTCCCTCGGGGGGTGATCTGGTGATCTGAGGTTGAAAGGGGTACCAGAAGCCATGTTGACATAATTCGAGACATGTACCTCAATACCGTCGGAGTCCACCAGGGATCTGTCCTTAGTCCGTTTCTGTTCAGCGTGATATTGGACGTTTTGTCAGACAGCATCAAGAATTCACATGAGCAACCTCCCTAGCTGCTCATGTATGCTGATGATATCGCGCTGGCAGACACGGACAGGGAAAGGTTGGTGCGGCGTCACTGTGTGGAAGAATTCGCTTGAGAACGGAGGTCTTAAACTCAATGTGGCGAAGACGGTGTACATGGCCAGCAACACGGCAGACCCTATGTCTGTGTGCATAGGCGGAGACATGGTCGAGTGCACAGACCAGTGTAAATTCTTGGGGGTCTGTGCTCCACGCGTCCGGCGACATTGATTGCGACGTTAAGGCACGCATTTCCGCAGCTTGGGCAAAATGGCGTGAGGTGACGGGTGTCATTTGCGACCCCAAAATGCCGGTTAAGCTTAAAGGACAGGTCTATAAGACCATCATTAGACCTGTTGTTCTGTATGGCAGTGAGGCGTAGCCTGTGCTTGAGCGACACAAACAGGAGCTGCGTGTCACGGAGATGAATATGCTAATATGCTGCGGTGGATGTGTGGAGTTACGCGGAAAGACCGCATCAGGAACTCCCGCATCCGTGGCGGTCTTCGTGTCCGTGACATAGCAGACAAACTGCAAGAGGGCCGCCTACGCTGGTACGGACACACAAGCGTCACGTCTTACGAAAACCGGATGCTACGTGGGTAACAAATGTCTTGCCATGGCGCCTCCGCCGGGTCGGAACAAGCGAGGTAGACCAAAGAAGTGCTGGCTTCACGTCGTAAGATATGACATGCGTGTCAACAATCTCACGTTACGGGACGCCAGAGATCGTGCGAAATGGAGGAGTAAGTGTAGGAAAGCGGACCCTGGGCTCCAACGCGGAAGCCGCGGATGCAACCGGGATTATATGCTGAGATGATGATGAGTTTGAAGGTCCACAGTTACAAATAATTTTTTTTTTTTTTTTGCAATATTTACAATTTTATTGTTTCCTCATTTTAAATACTGAGGTCATGTTAGCATCGTTTCTGAAAAAAACAGCCTAAAGCGTGTCGTGAGGCGCTCAGTGTGGGGTTCCGTATTTTCTCGTTCATCACAATAAGTGACCCACTTAGGAGTTAAAAAAAATGGGCTATTTGTTATATTGAGTTGACATACTAAGTATTTACGGAATTCTAAAAACGGACCCACAAAGGACAATAACTAAATAAGAACTAAAAGGAAGGATAAGTGGCGGTCTTTCCGTCGGACTACAATTTGAGTGGCTTCAAGGCTAAAGTGAATAGGCTCTTAATAAACTAGTGCGCTTTACCATCAACGATTGCGTCACTGTTTACCATCAGGCGGGATTCCCGTCAAGCGCTAGTTTATAATTTATAAAAAAAAAGAAGAAAATAAATAAATAAGGAGTTATAGATTCCAACTATTCTTTAGGCTCATACCAATTTCGGTTAATGTTGGATTTTCGGTGGTAATTTTGGATTGCGTGAACAGATTTTAATACTTATTTTTTATTTGAAATAATATACGTTCAGTATAATAAAATATGTAAACTAAGATAACAAATATGCTTGCATATACGGTTAAAGTACAAACTTAGTTCAAAAATTATTACTTTTGTACAGTTTGTACAATTTTGCAAAAACTGTTCTGTGAGAAAGTCTTTATGAAGTTCCACTCTTGTGATTTTTTCATATTTATAAGCTTATAGTTCATTAGAGAGGGGGACGCGTTTGTTTTACTTCTGGAGCGATTATTTCCGAAAATAATAACAAAATCAAAAACTCATTTTAGTAATAAAAGTAGCATATACGGTTAAAGTACAAACTTAGTTCAAAAATTATTACTGTTGTACAGTTTGTACAATTTTGCAAAAACTGTTCTGTGAGAAAGTCTTTATGAAGTTCCACTCTTGTGATTTTTTCATATTTATAAGCTTATAGTTCATTAGAGAGGGGGACGCGTTTGTTTTACTTCTGGAGCGATTATTTCCGAGAATAATAACAAAATCAAAAACTCATTTTAGTAAACCCCTATTAATTTTTAAATACCTATCTAACAATATATCACACATAAGGATGGAAATAAAACAAAAAACACTTCACTTTACGACTATGTGTATCCGGTACCCTAATAAAACATTTTTTTCCACTTTTATTTTTGCATTTTGTCGGCATGATTAATTTACACATTGGTACCAAATTTCAGCTAATCTAATGCTAACGATCACTGAGACTATCCGCAGACGGATAGACAGACTTAGCGAAACTATAAGGGTTCCTAGTTGACTACGGAACCTTAATAAGTTGCGCATGTTGCGCCACCTTCTTCGCAAAATTCGATTATTCTTAGGCCCTATTGTATCCACATATACAATTCTGTCGTGGTAGCCTAGTTGTTAAAACACCATCCTCTCAACTATGGGCGTGCGGGTTCGATTCCAGGTCAGGCAAGTACCAACAGGTAACTTTTCTAAGTTATAAGTACTTTTTAAGTATAACTTGGCCACCAATGACTGATTACAAGATGAAGCAAAACATCTAGAGAAAACCTGGACGAGTCTAAAATCGCCAATCCGCATTGAGCAAGAGTGGTGATTACACTCAATCCTTCTATGTATGAGAGGTGACCTGTGCCCAGTAGTGGGACGATAAAAGGTTGATGATGATACAATTCATTATTCCTAGTTTGAAATAAAGACTTGTATAATACGTACTCTCATCAGCTCTCATCTTGTCAGCACTTCGCTGGTTGTAAGATGGCGGCGGCGCCTGCGCGGTGTCCGGCCACGTCGTGCTGCCGCTGCCGCTCTCGGAGAATAGTGGGCTCATTGCACTGTTACTGCTGTTAAAACAATATACATTAAAAAACACACTTATAATACATATTTAATGAACGACACAAAACATCTTCAAGATTTTCATAATTTATTTTTGATTTATCGACAGACTAACACAAAAGGATTGTTTATTAAATCAGCAATTTAATCTAGTAGGAACTAATATTCACAGTAAGACATGTAGACACAGATTATATTTTAATGTCATAATTGCGATTCTGATGATATTTATTTTCATATGATTATCACGAGGCCTTGCAAATCAAATGTGTTTTATGTTCCACAAAATAAGCCTAACTAGATATAGGCAAAAGTAATAATAATAAATTGAGTGAGAAATTGTAAACTAACCTGCTCCCACCAAAATCAGGATAGGGTGAGGTATACTCCATGGGGCTCTGCAGTTGCTGCCGTTGTTGAGAATATGGCGTACTTCCCATTGAGTTCACATATGATACGGACGATTCTTGTGATTCCTAGTCAATAAAAAACTTGCTTTATAATTTATCTTTCTTATCATCTCGTTACTTGTATAGTATTATTACACTTATGTGAAAAGTTACCTGCATTGGATAGTTGAGATTTTAATTGAAGAAATTTTCAATACAATAAACTAATGCATAGAATGAAGAGAATTATACAGAATAGGGAATATCCACAGAGAGCAGATGGTCAAAATGTTTGGAACAGCAATTTGTTTTAATAACCAACTTAATATTTTTATAGAGAGGCTTCAGAATCATTGTACTAAATCCATAGTAACTTGTTGTTTTAATGTCTCGCCCACACTGCATAGTTATATTTATCCAATTAGCTTACAAAAGTGTTGAATCTTAAATATGAATTGGACACATCACAAATGTCACCTTGCAGATTGGAAATTTTTGCACGGGATGAACTACACCTACAGAAAGGACTAGAAACTATTCACACTAGTACCTCACAAATAATGCCACAAACCTGCGAGTCATCAGTGAGAACTCCCTTGAATATTTCATCTACATCATTGCTGTCCATGTCAGGAAGACCATCGCGTACCATTGCGTCTAGATTCACACCAAGAAGTGACAGGTCGTCTTTAGGAGATATTGTTGATGCTTGAGATGAACCACATGTTTCTGGAAGGGAAATATTGTAAACATTGAAAAAATACCATCAAATATTTAGTGTTATTGGAAACGTGATGTGAGAATAAAATAAATACCCATTGAATTGAAACAAAATACTACTTCCGGAATATGCATGCATTAAATTAAAGTAGTTCACATTCACAGTTGAATAAATGAATGACGCAAAAGTATAAGTTTAAACTGCTTTACACGGTGCAATTTAATTGCCTATGGCATATAATAAAATTGATGAAGCAGATGACTTGCATCATCTAAATGGTGTTTAGACAATGCAACTTTTATTGTTGCTTCAACTAAATTGAGGCCATGAGCAATTAAATTGCACCGTGTAAATCAGTCTTTAGTCATTGCAGTACTAAACTTTCCACAAGTTTTGTAGCAACGACATGTATGTTACTGAACCTTAATTTTGACCCCAGTACAATTCTTGAGAGGGATGGTCATGGTCACTTGAAAAATTGCAACGGGCAATAATTGAAATACAAAACTTGTAAACCAATAATATTTAAACTGATTTGTAGCTAGAACAGTGAGGGGGACAAACGGTTCAACAACATTCATTGCATTATTTATGTTGTTGAGCAAACAAATTTTTCGATCATATTAAGCAAGGATTACAGAGTGAACTCACCACTGATCGGCTCAGCCTTCGTACTATGCACGGTAGGTATACTCTCAGTAGCCACAGTAGGTGGTTGTTCGGCCTCAGCCGGCTGCGGACCTAAGATCGCGTTCTTCAACGCCGTGGAATCTTCAGTATGTTTCAGTTGTCCATCATCTATCTCCGTCTTTATCCTCACTGTACCATCAGGGTTGGTGGAAGAGTCATTCTTCTCATCTTTTGGTTTTAGGGAGTTCAGAATCTCTACTTCGTCCTATATAGGGGAATTTAGAGGTTTGTTTACAAACGTTTATAAAAGGTTCATATAATGGTTTCATTTAGGCCATATAGGACACACAACGACCTACTAAAGCAAAGGTATGATTTAAAGTTCAAGCAGCCCTATATCATGAAGGAGTATGGCTTTTTGAAGCTCATCCTTAGTGCTATCAAGTTATAAGGCCTCTTCCATCATCTACGGAAAAACAGGCCTTCCTAATTTATATTTCTAATTGTCGTTTTTTTTTATCTTAGAACACTATTTATCTATATGTCACTTCCAGCGAACAATGTTAACATACCGTATTAAGCGATATAATGACAGACGCATCATGATCATTGAAGCTAGTTAACGCAGCCAGTACATCTTCTCCATCGCTATCAGAGTTATCGAGCTCCCATTTAAAGTCGCGTAGCTCGCGGTATCCTTCCGGTGTGGCTGGGCGTAACGTACCGCCTGGACTTTCTGCTGGGTTAGCTGAGGCAGAAAATTAAATAAGGATTTTAAGATTAATTTTGCCCTATAAATGAAATGAATCATTGTTCATCTTAATCACGCCCCTTGAGTATGTAAACACGACTGGGAATGGATGAGACATAGAAGATGTTTGTTTGATGATTCTTCTTCTAAACATGTCAACTACAATGTTCAAACAGAGTGATGTAAGGTATTCTTACCAGTAGACGTGACAGCAGCTTTGGTTGGCTCCAGTAGGTCTTTGCCAAAGAAAGCTTCTTGCATGTATGATGGAAATTGTTCCATCAGTTTAGAGCGCGGTTTTCGACGAGGCTTACGCTTATTACTTGGCGATTCTGTATAAATACATACATAGAAGTTTAAAAGACAATAGAAACTTCTTTTTCTAGTATCATTATTATAGCAGTTAACATAAATGTCACCAACCATTTTGGTCTACAGTGGTGAAACTTACTAATCAAGAGCTCGGCTTACAATAATAATCTCATAACTCTTACAACAGAAAAATTTGGATAACATTGATTTCATCTCACCTCCAGAAGCCTGTGTTCCGTCTCCCTCTTTCTCTTCATCAACCTGCGCCTTAACTGTCGTCTGTCTCTGTCTAACAACGAAGCCGCCAATTCCAAGCTTGTTCAAGTTCCTCTGTCTCTTTCTACGTAGTACCGTGAGACCTGAATCTGTTGTGTATATGGTGAAGCCTTCGGGAGGAGGGCCGTCGTTTGCGACGTTCCACAGTATGCCTTCTTTGAAATTCGTGTTGGGCGCACCTGTTTCATCAAAAGTTAACAGTAAAACTAGTTTTTATTGGTTTGATTCTGGAAGGATTAGTTGCTAAAGTTGATTTGACGAAGTGACTTCACGAGCAATTTTATTGGAAGTAAAATGAAACTTTAATTGCATGCGCGGTCTTTTTACGGTTTATTCTTTTTGATTTGAATAAAATGTATGTCATGTCAAAGAGAGCAGAGTACAGTATTTTTTTGCGTTTTAAGTCTTCTGAGAGCTCTTATTACAAACTTACTCAAGGTTGAATTCTTTTCAAAATCAGTAAGTAGTCGTTTCGTTGCGACTCACCAGGTTCCTCCTTAACTTCGGCGGTGCTGTCTGGCTTGGAGTCGTCGCCCATCTCGACGTCAGCATTCTGAACCACTGTTTCAATAGATGCCATTATTTCTAATCCACAATGCCAGCGTCGAACATACAAAAACTCATGTTAGATACACATCTTACATGTACTAAGTAAATATTAAATATAATTCATACATATATTTACATACAGCAATCATAAAATGTTAGGCATAGATGTGATATAGAAAGAAAAGGAGGTTCAGTTACGTATAAACTCTTTATGTATAAAGCAAAAAATACTGACTGGCATTGGGTATTAGAGCATAGAGGTTTTACAATAAGCATATATACCATATATAACCAACAAAAAAATAACCACTATAAAACATGCAAAGCACACGAGGCACAACACAAACAACACCGATGTGTAATTACCTGCGTCTTTTTCAGTGTTGTCATTCTTGAATCTCCTCTTGCGTCTCGTATGAGTGATACCCATTTCAGCTTCAAGCTGCTTCATGTGATGAGCCCCGCGATGCGAGAGACACACGTCGTCGACGTAGTACTCGCCCGCCAGACCGAGCGACTGCGGCGTGGGGCGAGGGGGGGGTCGCGCCGGCGCCGGGACCGCCGCGCTCGCGACGCTGCCGGCCTCGATGGCGCGCGCCAGGTGCGGCGGGGGCAGGTCACGGCCTCGACAGAGCACGCATTTGTATCTGTAATGGAAAGGGGCCATGGTTTATTCTGTCGACTTCAATCTCCATAAAGATGTAGTCAATACTCAGAAGTCAGGAGCCGAATGGTGAGCACCGACCGCCTACAGCTTATGGGAGTTGAGATTTCCTCGAAACTAAACTTTGGGCGGGTGGTTCCAAGGTGGCTGCCACGAATAGCATTTCACACCAGGGCGGAACGATCACACACGACGGTGCTTTGTGCAACATTAGAATGTTGCACAAAGCACCATTTGGGATGGTGCTGGAAAAAGTCACCAGAGTGCTTTGGATTCAGTAGAGAGGCTTGCGAAAAGGTTGATTGGCGACGCAGATTTAACTCAAAACTACTACTACTAAACTGGAGCACAGGCAAAGAGTAATCATCCTGTTGGTGTTCTATAGGATGCACATTGGTGAGTGTGTGAGGGAATTGCATGAATTAATTCCCCCATATCCGTCCCACCATCGATACGTATCGATACGATCCGTCGTACGGCGAGTTTCCGCCCTTAAGTTGTTAACACCACTACGATCCATTCCGGACGAAACCTTTCGCCTCCTCTTTTATACCGTGTACATCGAGGGACTGGATCAATTTGCCAGCAGTGATGTTTCTGTCGGACTACAATTTGAGTGTCTTCAAGGCTAGAGTGAATAGGCTCTTAATAAACTAGCGCGCTTTCCCATAAACGATTGCATCACTGCTTACGGGATCGCGGTCATGCACTAGTTTATAATTTATAAAAAAAAAAAACTAAGTTGTGGAAACTAACCATTGTTAAGAGACCCACTCTGAGCAGAGCAGAAGATATATCAGACTTTTCTTTTGCCTACCCAACACAACTTGTTAACAATTTGGTTATGCTAAGCTACTGCTCAATTTTTGCACAGTTAATGATTGTTAATACGTTAAAGTTTTATAATCAGAAGGAACATGTAGGTATGTATGCAGATGACTGGTATAACTCTTACCCAGCACGGCAGCATACTTCGGCGTCGTTCTCGCTGCGTATAGAGTCACAAGACGCATGCAACCAGCGTCGGCAGCCCTCGCATTGTATGATTAGCTCGCCGTCCGAGTACGGCTCCGAGCAGACGCAGCACATCACTAGGGACGCGCAAGGCGCACATTCTAGAAAGGAAAACAAGCTTTAACTTCGTGTAGCAAAATAAAAGTATTTTTTTCCTAATGTGAAAAAAAAACCTTGAAAAAACACCTGAAAATAAACTGTTTTTTTTTTTTCTGGCCCATTTCTTTTTTTCAAAAGCATGAAATCTGAAACTGTTATGGCATTTACCGTTAAATAATTAATACTTAAAAGTACATAATACTATAATAGTCTTAGGTTTATTCTTGAACCTACGGCACTTTTCTGATAAAATACATAGTACCAAAATTTCATAAAAATATTGGCAACATTCATTGATATTAACATCAACGAAAGGGAAGTCCCCAAATCATATATGTATTTGTGTTGTGTACGGGGAAATTGAAGATGAACAATAAATTGAAAAAAAAAGTATTCAGTTGTGATTTATTGTTGGAAGTAAGTGAATTATATATAATAATAATATGTTGATTTATTATACAAATTTAATTTATAAACCTAAAACGAAGACTAGAAAAAAAAAACAAATTTAGAAAAAAACCAATTGTTTTTTTTTTTTTTTTTTTCATTTTACCTCACTACTTCAACTTAAACAGTCTATTTTAATACAAGCACACAATTCCCAGACTCTTGATTTCGACTGCATCTTTTATCCTTTTTATTTTACCAACTTATACCGGCGTGCAATTATAAGGAATTTACGGGCCAGAAACCAATTCAAATGGCGTTTGAGAAACGGCCAATTGGCGTTTGGTTGAATGGCGACCCCATTCAACCAATCAGGAATGTATAATCTTAACTCAGTGAAAGTATCAAACACCCTGATGGCGGCCTTACTACTCGTGCAAGTTAACTGTGAACCCCGGTGGAAAGCGACCCCTCTCCCGCTTCCCCTTAGTAGCTATAGCATCTTTGTTACAATTGTCTAAATACAGTTTAAATTCCCTGTTTTTATTACTGTTTCTGGGAGTTTTTGCTTTCTTGAGTTTTTTATTTTATTAAGTTTGTTTTTGTTTGTTACATTTTCGAAGCGTTATTGAAGCCTGTTGGTTGCATGAAATTATAATTCAGTCCATATGTATCAATTTAATTGCAAAACGTCATGAGTAAAATTACCTAGTATTATGAAGCTTTATCATCAAAACGACCTTTTATTAACATAAAAAACAATTGTAATTTATATTTTTTTTAACATAATTCTCATTTTTTACAAACAGTACCGTCCAAATGAAGTCACAGAGCGAGCTGAACAGCTTGCACAAGTTAAATATAGAATACAGGAAATGTTCAGAGCAGTGGGCCTAGCATGAGTTTTCATTACGAAACTCGATCGTCGATATCGAGCGCGTTTGACTCAGCGATTGGCCCGCTTCAAGGTCGTAAGAACTCTCAACCAATGAGAGCTCCAAACGCGCTCGATATCGGCGATCGAGTTTCGTATTGAAAACTCATACTAGGCCTACAGTGGGCCTAGTATAGTTTTCAATACGAAACTCGATCGTCTATATCGAGCGCATTTGACTCAGCGATTGGCCCGCTTCAAGGTCGTAAGAACTCTCAACAAATGAGAGCGCCAAACGCGCTCGATGTCGAACGATCGAGTTTCGTATTGAAAACTCATACTAGGCCTACTGGACTTGCGTATGTTTAATTTTAATGATTTAGGCTAGTTGTTACGTCGTATCCATACCTGTGTAGTTGTCACACCAAGCAAGGGTTTGCCTTGTTCCACACACAAGACATCGTCGACATCGCTCACACCTCCACGGCCCACGCGGCACGTCAGCTAATGGCGGTCGTGCGCAGTACGTATGCCAGGTCGTGTCACAGTCGTCACACAGTAACAGGAGTGTCTCATCGCCGCGAGCGCCGCAACCTTCGCACACCGTGCAGTCTAAGCAACGCCAGCCTTGCGTTACTATTACTTGAGAAACCTGTGTAACAAGAATACATTAATATCTAGCTGCTATTGATTCTATTGTAATGTGATTGCATAGGTTAAGAAAGTCTATGCTTTCGCAATATTACTTAAAATCTTGGAAAGAAAACACATAAGCAAAACATCATCTTTTTATCGCCCTACTGATGGTACAGGTGGGAAGGAAAATTCAAAACATATCCGAATGTCGTGTTAATCATTCTTCTCCATGTAACATCCTTTCCTGTAATTTACTTGTACGTACTTGAATCATGCACGAAGCTATATTCGTATTTATGTTAGATATGTCACTATTTTATTTATAAGATAAACATGCATTCAATTAAACAACTCACCTTAATATTAACACAATAAGGGTGATATGTCTGTCCACACTGCGCACATGCAATAAGGCACCCTTCAGAGTCGGTACCAATAGCACCGCACATTACACACAGGTCTTGCGTTAAGACGAACTTGTCTTTACTTGAACATAACACTAATTTATTCTCCACACCTAAAACAACAGAAAAAAATATTGCAATTTTCGCCAATGAAATACTAAGGATTTTTAGGAAGGATAATTTTTTAATATAGAATTGTAAAGGGGATGATTCTACCCGGTGTTATTTACTATAAATTACAATACTAATACTAATATTTAAGTTATGCATCACAGCAATCATCACCTATCTTTGGAAATAAAGATACGAAGATGTTATCATGAAGTACTTGTTTTTTCTTTTAAATTTTCCATTTGGGACTTATGAAAACACTCCTTAAAGACTTAGTAACTAAGTCATAAGCCTGGTAAAAAGATCTTGAATAAAAAAAAAACAGTTTGTTACCTGGATCATCTTCAGGTGCTTTATTATCAGGCGCCTGAGGTCTCTGTAGTCCTAATCCTGGAACTCCAAACACCCCCCTCATCTTTGGTTTAGAACCTCGCTTTCGCCCAAAGTCCAGAACAGACCGCTGTCGTTTCTTGAAACCTAGTTTGCCCGCCGGAGGAAATCCACCTTTTAGCTTGTATCCACCTATCTTCTTTTTAGCCACTTTCGCAGAGACTGTGAACGGCTTACCCTTGCCGAGGCCGACATCCGGCTAGAAGGAATAACAAATTATTAATGGTTTTGATTATAAACTTTTTTATTAGACTGTATATAGCTATAAATATAAAATCACAACGACTGTCACCATTATTGGCAGCACTTAAAGTCTCAAAGGATTTATTGGATCATTCCAAAGTGCACAAAAAGCAGGCTGACTGAAAAATATTGAAAGAAATTACCTTAGCTTCTATAGCAAGAGGATCTTGCTCTTGCTGCGAATTTTCGTCACCGAACGACGAGTCTTGTGATGTTGAGGCAACGGTGTCGTCGTCGAAAGCTGTTAAAATGTCAGAAATCAGTATAAAAGCCTTTTAAAAGGTCCGCTTATAATTGTTATGAGGAGAACTGAAAAGGCTTATAATACTATCTTACTTGTACTTTATCTTTAGTTGGGTTGTAGCAGCAGCAGTTTAATTTCGTGTGTTAAGCTACAAGTACAATACACAGAAATAGTAGGAAAAATACAACACACGATTTTTGTAAAAATGTTTTTCGCTTTTTAAATGCACTTACCCCACACGAACACATTTAGCATTATTTTCTATATAAAAGGAGAGACAGGAAGTTATTAAAACATAATCAATACAAAAAAAAACGAATTATTGAAGCTCACTCGAAAACTAACCAAACAATGTTACATACTGCTCAAAAAAATTATGTGAATTATTTCAACCTTTTTCAATGTACCCTAAATTTATTCTTTTTTGTTTTGTGTCACCGTCAAAATTTCAAATGAAGGTAGGAAAGTGTTACCACAATAATAGTTTAAATCTCCACCATAATCGAGTCCAAATCTGGTAAAAATGAGGTTTAATCAATAAATAGAAGAAGATCGTCAACTTTGTCTAAAACTAGAAATGAACAAGACATTTGCAATCTTGTTCATGAATCTAAACCAGCTAAATGTTAACCAAATTCATCCCTACTTGTTAATTTTTTGTTTGTACTAATATAAGCTAAAATATACCCGCCATATCCCCCCCCTAGATCGTCAAGACAAATCAAACACCACATGAGACACAAGCAAATAAAATCTCTGCAAAGGATTCAGTCAAGAGGCCGAAAACTAAATAAACACTGAAGTAATTCCTCAGTTCAGGGGTTCAGACACATTTAGGGGATCGCTGTTTCTAATATAGGAGTAAATTATAGGAGATTCCAAAGGAATTAAAATCTTCAAAGTTTCAGATATTTTTCCCAAGTGAGAAACAACAAAAGGAATTAACAATATTCCCCCTTATTCATAAAAGATGTTTAAAGGTAACTAATGATTAGCGATTCTTTAACCATACATTATAGACGTTTGCATGTCACTTAACTTTAATCTTCGTTTATAAATAAACCCCTTAAACACTGTGGTGTATATTCATAAAGGATGATTTAAGTGACGTTAAAAGGTCAAAATTGAATGGTTAAAGAATCGCTAATCACTAGTTAACTTTAAACAGCGTTTATGAATAAGGGCGATAATTCATGTAGGTTGCGAATTATTTATCGATCTAAGGTGGTTGTGCCAAGAAAATCTTTCAAAATACTGACGTAGAGAAATGAAATGAAATCGTTTATTAAGCAAGTAGGATCACCGATCACTTTTACACGTCATGTTTTTACTATTTTTCCTAAATGAAGCCGGCATTTCTTAACTGACTACCTCTGAGAAGAAATGGCCGAAACAAACTCAGGGATCATTCAGAGATCAGAGAAATTAACTGATAAAATAGACTAAATAAAATCATACAGTTGATAGGTAACAAAGACTCATTCAACAGGGTCTGGCACAAGGAACTTTTGTATAAAATGAAATCACTTCTAGCTCTTAACTAACTCTTTTTGTGTCATTTTGCAAATCTTTAACCAAAGAAACTTTCAAATTAAGTACAAGGAAGAACTGTCTAATGTTTATGAAATAATAGCCTAAAACCCACAAGACTGTCTGACCTATATTGCACTTTGTCATTGATATAGGGTTTAAATTGCAATTGAAGATGCGTGTTCGCCAAATGCAACAACTGTAGGATACTTACATCCTGATTTAGAGCCAGTGAGCTGCATCTGAGCTTTACATATTGGACAGCTGTACTCGTAAGATGGATTCTGTGCTTTCTTCTCTCTGTATTGGCTAGGTTCCGCGTCGGGATCGCACATGCCATGTACGTATCTGTACAAAAAGTTACGCGTTTTAGAACTGCATGAGGAGCAGACACATCACACACAAGGCGTGAAAAGGTAATGGACAAACGAGTGTAATACTAAATGACTGACCTTTTACAAAGCATACACCGTATCATATCCCTGTACGCTGCGGCGCGGTAAGCTCTACGACATAAAGGGCAGCAAGATCCCTTGTTTCGTTGCTGATAGCAGGAGTCGCATACTGTGTAGTGGGCGTGCCAGCGCGAAGATGGGCCCGCACCAGGCGAACGAGAGCCGCAGTCAGAGCAGACGCGACAACACTAAGAAAAAATTATATAATTATTTTAGGAACTATACATCTGTCCACTAAGCTATAAAAGAATAAGGATAAGGATCAATAGCAGATGGTGGTCAATACAACCCCTAATCGGCGACTACTAGTCTCAATCATTTGACAAAAATGTGTCCGCCAATAAGGTGGCTGGTTGTGGTATCAAAATATTTAGTCAGGTGGAAACCAAAGAACACAGGATTCATAACAAAGTTTAGCCATATTAGAAATCGGTAAGTACTGGGTGAAATAAAGAGAGAGTTTTATTGTGTACCATCCTTCATATAGCTCATCCATTTTTTATATACTGAAATATGTTAGAAACATAAAAAAAAGACAAGTCACAAATGTTGTATTGAAAAGAATTTGTATCAGAGTCTCCAGGAAAAAGTCGGTTTGCTGGTCGAATTCATAATTATGAAGCCATTAATTCTCGACCTTAGAGGTATTACGTCGCATGTATAGCTCGACCTTAGTAGCATTAGGTCGTATGTATAGTATCGACTATCGACGACCTACTGCATCTAACGTCGGCCTATAGATACGACCTAACGCTTCTAAGGTCGAGGATTAAGCAACATGTGTAGAATGTTACAGAAGTATGTACATACTAACCTTACACTTCCAGCCATACTTAGGCACGGTGGCCATGACAGGTCTAAGGCAGGTGGCGTGGTACACCTTGTCGCAGTGCTCGCAAGTGACAGCGCGCGCGTCGTGCCCGGCGGGCTGCAGGCCGGTCGCGCCTGTTTCGCCGCGGCACACCTGACACGTTCGGCAAGACCGACACGACCAGCCAGATCGTACACCTAGACAAATAAACAAGGGATCATCATCATCAACTTTTTTATCGTCCCATTGATGGGCACAGGTCTCCTCTCGTACAGAGAAGGATTGAGCGTAATCAACACGCTTGCTCAATGCGGGTTAGCGATTTCAGACTTACAAGTCCAGGGTTCCTAAAGATGTTTTCCTTCACCTTTTTAATCAGTCATTGGTGTCCATGATACACTTAGAAAGTACATATAACTTAGAAAAGTTACATTGGTATTTGGCTGACCTGGAATCGAACCCGCACACTCATACTTGAGAGGCTGGTGTTTTAACCGCTAGGCTCCCACAACTCCCCGTTAGCGTTAGTGTCATTTGTTACGCGGATGATACGCTGGTGTTGGCTGGTGGGGACACCTTTGTCGAGACCATTCGGCTTGCCGAGCTCGGAGTGGCAAAAATCGTGGGGACGGTTCACGGGCTGGGCTTACAGATTGCACCTCATAAGACTGAAGCCGTTTGGTTTCACAAACTGCCGAGGAGCAGGGAGCCACCGAACGCGTTCGTGAGAGTGGGAAATGCGCGAATCCAGGTGGGTCGACACACTAAATACCTCGGCCTAACCCTGGACGGTCGGTGGGGCTTCGAGGAGCATTTTGAGCGCCTGGTCACCAGCGTAGGGAAAGCGTTGGGTGCTTTGCACAGACTGATACCTAATCTAGGAGGGCCTCGAGAAGAAGTTCGCCGCCTCTACGCCGGTGTTGTGCGATCGTTGGTACTTTATGGGGCACCTGTTTGGTCAAATAGGCTATCAGTAGGCCTAGTATGAGTTTTTATTACGACACTCGATCGTCGATGTCGAGCGGGTTTGACTCAGCGATTGGCCCGCTTCAAGGTCGTAAGAATTCTCAACCAATGAGAGCGCCAAACGAGCTCGATATCGACGATGGAGTTTCGTATTGAAAACTCATACTAGGCTTACAGGTGTCCCATAAAGTAGTACTGTGAAACTGTGATGGGCCAGGAGGCTGCCGAGCGGTATCGTGAGAGAGCCGATCCCGCTCGGAGAAGAAGGCGTGGAGGACGCAACCGCCTTGACGCCTAGCAAGCGGAAACACCTACAGCATCATTTAAGACAGGCGGGAACTGGAGGTCGCGGGCGATTAGAGCGGAGACTCAGCCAGCCCACTGAGCGACTTCAGGGAAGGCGGCGCACAGTGGTCGTGTGTTGTCTTACATAGCTGGGTTGGGGAAGACCCCTTTACAGCCTCCCCAGAGATGTGCCCTAACAGGCGTTGCACGGCAGGGGCTCCGGATTGGTCTTTTGAGAGGTAACAGTGCCCCTGCTATGTGCAGATGGTGACACGGGGGTGGTTTTAGTGAGGTAAGAATCCCACACTCCCTGGTCCTATCCCCAAGGACCAGGGGCTTTAGGTTTCCCCTCTTAACAAAAAAAAACTCCCACAACTACAAGGCATAAGGATCTTTTATTTTAACTACTAGCGGCCACCAGCGAATTCGTTCGCGTGGAGTTAGTTATGCTCCATCCCCTTTGGTTGCAGCGTGATGTTATATAGCCTAAAGCCTTCCTGGATTAATAGGCTATCCAACGCAAAAAGAATTTTCCAAATCGGACCAGTAGTTCCTGAGATTAGCGCGTTCAAACAAACAAACAAACAAACTCTTCAGCTTTATATATTAGTATAGAAGTATAGATTGTTATTTCCACCATAATATTTCATTTAAGTAACAGTGACACCATTGTTATCCTAGTCAGTGGAATAAAGTGAATGCGAGAGTAACCCAAATCAATTGCTAGGACACAATAAGTGACAATATAAAATTCATAAAACATTTATGAAAATCTTAAAAACCGTATTGTTGGACATATCATCAAACAGCGTTAACTTGCTTAGAACTAAAGAGGTGATAGAACTGAAAAATGCTGTATTTATGTGTGTACACAAAAATTGATTCTTTTCTTCTAACATACCTGGTAACTGAGCGAGACCGACACATGTCCCGTGATAGTGCGCACCGCAAGTGACGCACGTCATCAAGTTGGCAATATCGCCGATAGTTCTACACGTTCTACAGTCTATGTCTGCAGTACCTGTGAAAAAGTTTCATGCATATAAGATATGTCTCTAGAATCATCATAATCTTGAATCATCTTAACTTCGTAGTTTGTTAGTCTGTTAAATGTCTTGTTTATCAGACTAACAAACTACGAAGTTTGCCGTGTTATAGGAACTTAATTCACGTTAGGCCGCGTTCTAACCGAAAGTAGTGGTAAAATTTATATGAATATATGTAAAGTACTTGCACGATCAATCATATCGCGTGCAAACGACACAAATATTCCCGAATTCACGAAAACCGTTTTTGTTAAGAATGGACGAATATCCATGTAATTTTAATGTGTATATTTAGGCAGTTTCAAAAAATTGATGATGAACTTACAAATAAGAGGCACTTGGTAAAGATGGTCCTTGCAAAAGGAAGATTTTATCTGGAAATCTATGAATCCCCCTGAAGCAAGCACACATGGCAGATGAAAATATTTGCTGCAGCTCATCTGTAACAAATATTATGAATATTATCTTCAGAAACATTTGTAAAAAAAAAAAAAATTATAAAAGAATCCTTTTTTCTTTAGAAATTTCTCTTTTTACAGATTAAGGATGATAAATGGTAAATAAACAGCTTTGGATTCTCTTTGGTTATACGCCTTTCTAATTTTCAAATGTTATTAAAAAATGGACCTAATCATAGTCAAAACTCACTTTACAAGGTATGCTTGCACCATGTCTGCTACAAAAGGCACATTTCCTCGACAGAGCAGCTGACACAATCCCTTTGACTCTCGCCTCTTCCAGCTGGTTTTTATCCTCATCAGAAGTCGAGGCAGCAAACACATGATCCTGGTATGGTGGGCTGAACTCAAGGCAACAGCGATGCACATGCAGTGCCCCTGATGATACTACTGCTGATAACTCTAAAACTTCAGCATAACCAATGATTGACAATTCATCTGTGTGTTCCATGTTGTATAAAGGAGTCCTGTGAAAGACAAACAAATTTTGTTAATAACACAACTTCTATATTAATAAACATTACTTAAAAATAAGTGGTGATTATGACGGTTTAGCTACAGATTTTTGAAATTTTAACGTCATAAACTTTAATCATTTATTATAAATAAACACCAAGTGTTGTGATGGTTGAGAATATCACCATTTGGATCAAGTATATTCAAGAAATAGAGACAGTTCGTATAGTGATTCATTCTACATTACCATTATTTACTTCAATTATTATATTACTTGAAAGATTTATCTTCATGATTACTATGTCAACTATGAAAAGAAATTGCAGTGACATAGCAACTGAAACTTTATTTTGGGCAAAAAAATTATATATTCTATGTATTGTCAAAGAGTCTGTCATGTCAGAAATAAGAAGCTAGTTCCCCATTCCAAAGCGTAATAGATTCCTATGAAAAAGAATGGAGCAGAAACTATGGAGACTAATCCTTTTTAACAACATTAAAGCTACCACTCACTTGCACTTGTTGAATGCCTTCTGACGCCTGCTCAGAGGCAGTGCTAGGGGGTGTTGGTTGGGGTCTACAAGTTCGGGCGGCGGGGAGACCAGGCCAGGGGTCACGGGAGTGCTAGGTGTGCTGGACGGCGTGGTAGCGTTAGTGGGCGTGGCCCCACCAGAGTTGGAGATGGCTGGGGTTGAACTGCCGTCTCCTTCTCCCAGCTTGCACCCTATCTGCCGCATCTCGCCCTGGCCCAGCTGACTGCGCTCGCTTAGATTGCAAAGAGCGCATAGTTTTCCTGGCCTACATACAGAAATTACATTTATCATAGCATCTTGATGCTTAGATAGTTTTCATCTATTAAATTGAGATGTTGTTAAAACAAATCGATGGATTAGCATTGATTGGTTGGTTATTAAAGTAGACAATCTAGGTTGTTAAGTTTGTAAAATTCAACATACCATTTCTCAGGCATATAAGGTGGTTCTTCGGGTATGGGTGGAATAGAGAAATCGTCATCATCCATCATATCTTCCAGTGAATCGTCGCGGCTACCCCTATGCCTCTTAGCTCCTCTGAGAGAACCTGCATTTCCCCCTCTATACCTGTTAACAATGTTAGAGATGCTTTAATTTCTAGCAACTAGTAACATACACTGGACTGCTCCCACTTTTTACTCAATTTCAGGTTTCAGCCTGTATTTCCCAAAGGTAGTTATGTCAAGCAGATGGCAAAGCAATTTAAATAACAGAATTTAGACTAACATTATGAGAATTAGAGGAATATTTATAGCAATTTCGGCTGAAACTGAAACTTACTGTTGTCAAAATTTGTAATCAAAATTGTACTTCAAGTGGACCTTTGTGCATATGTAACAAAATTATTTTTAAAGAAGGGTTGATTTAGCAAGTTTTAGATTATGTTTACCAAAAGAAAAAATATCTTTTGACAGATTATGTGTAAGAAATGATTGAAAAACATCAGTCATAAGGGCTTGATCAGACTTAACATAATTATGTAATAAACAATTCAGTTGTTTTTCAGAAGTTTGATACAGCCCTTTCACACTTAGTTAAATTATTCAGCATTGCCAAATACATGTGATTCTGCTAATGTCACTGAATGCAATGAAGTTAATCAAAATGCATCTGCTCTTCTATTTGCATTCTAGCAGAAACACAGAACTTAAGTTAATTACAATTATGCAACTTGCAAATCAAGTCTAATTTTTGATAATATAAATGACTTAAGAAATTTTGTATCACATCATGTTTAAGTATTCAATTCAATATAAATAAAGGTGTTATCTATCTATCTCTATTCCGACCGATTGCTTCCCCATAATGGAATGGATAATACAAAACACAATGCAATACGAAATTTTGTAATGTAAAAGCATTCAATCCCATGATTCAAACGAAAACATAATGATACATACACGTTTTCCATACTTTAAAGAGTAGCAAACATATCCATATCTACAAACTTCCACATTTATAATATTAGTAGGACAGTTTACTTAATTTTAAAATAAGCTTTTATCCATAATATACCATGTGCTTAATTTACCTTCGAACTATCTTGCCCTCTCGAACCAATTTAGGACCTTCCTTCCTCGGTCGACCTGGCCCCCTTCGGCCAGATGTGAAGAATGGCCGTGTATAGGACTGGTGATGAAAGAATGCAGGTTGCGACACACTACCATGGGGCGAAGCTGGTTCCTCACCCCGCGGAGATGATGCACATGATGTTGGTGTTGATCCAGGGCCTATGTAGAAATCTAAAATATTTTTTCCACTTTATTTCCTTACTACATTTGATCAGACAAATCAGTTTAAATATATCTAAAAATCGCTGATGACATAAAATGTCAAAAAAAGCCAGGCTACTTTTTGTGTGAAACTAAAAAATAAACAAATAAAAACATAATTACCATCACATAATGATTGAGGAAACTTACTATTTGAATAATCAAATTATTTAATATGTGTGGTTCAGGGAGCATCTTACAGAAACAAAACAAGGACTAAGGTTCACAGGGCAGAGTGAAGACAAACAAACACAGCTAGATAACACTTTAGCATAGCATTAACATTCAAGATGTTTATGCTCTGGGTACCAAATGGTAAATGGAAGCATTTACTACAAATAAATGATTTAATATACAGCTAATTGTACCTGACGACGGCGGGGCTTCGCCTTCTTCTTCAGATCCATCGTCAGCTAACAAATCAACGTCCAAAACGGTATCGTCCTGTACGTCCATCTAAAATGGGGGAAATACAGAATTACAGTAACGATACACTCCAGTATATGTTAATGTTTTGTGGTTATGACGAAATTATTTACAACTAGCATCGAAACGAAATAATGAGACCGCCATAATGAACGAGAACGACAAGTGTTATCCAAAGTAAACTTCCAAACTTACCGCAACACGCCGCGATGGACTCAAACTTGTCAAATTTAGGAAACAAAACTTAAAGACGTTAATAAAATCATTTTTCTATTTAAAATTACATTGAAAACACAAAAACAGAAAAATTATACGACTCGCGAAACGCGAACGAAACGAAGCGCATAATAGTGACGTTACTCCAAATTATATTGTTATAGTTGGTTATAGTCTTTGTGCTAAACGAGTCAACTGACTATGGTATGGTAATTAATCATCGTGTAAATCGATTCAATCTATAAATCGACTAATATAATACTTCCATGCCTTCCACCCGTAACTTCTGTTTACTTCAGGTTCTGCGAAATGCGAATGTTATCTTACGTACGATTGATGATGCCTTTGATTTTAATTCAATACCAAAATAATTTCAATTTTGGAATAAGAAAAGTCTGGAGCTGGACAGCGCTAAGGTCCGTATTCCAGAAGAAAACTCAAGCAATGATCTCTGTTTAAACATTACTTAAAACTAGTTTCAACCAATCAAAATGCTTTAAACGAGACTTAAGTAGATTTTGAGTTTTGAGTGACGTTTTGTAATACGGACCTAAGGCCCGTATTCCAGAATCTCGCTCAAAACTCAAGCATTACTTTTAAACGTTTCAAGCTATTTGATTGGTTGAAAATAGTTATAAGTAATGCTTGAGTCTTGAGTAAGGTCAGGGGGTACACTAAGGTCCGTATTCCAGAAGGAAACTCAAGCATTGATCTCTGTTTAAACATTAGTTAAAACTAGTTTCAACCAATCAAATGGCTTGAAACGAGTTTAAAAGTAATGCTTGAGTTTTGAGTGGGCTTCTGGAATAGGTTCCTTAAAACATCAGTAAATGAAACAAAAAGACTAATGACATCTATGAACTTGAACAGCGTACCTAAACATTGGGACCCATGGGCCATGGCATGCCGATAGGTGCCGCTACAATAAAACTTTTCTGACTAGTCTGTGGATAAAACAGTATTCTGTGGCCACGGCTTGCTTTTGCGTTTGTTTCATTACTTTAATATAAAAAGGAAAAGAGTGCCCACTCTCGTGACTTTTAGCCATGACAAGTTTGAAGCACCATCTGTATTTCTGAACAAGGAACTATCGATCTATCATACACTCACTTATGCACGCACAGATTTACCCACACACACTATGTAATATTGATATATTTATTTATAATTTTACCCTAAAAAGCCTTTTATTTCCCAGTACCGAACTTTTTTGTTCTAATTTTCTTGTGGAACATTATTTTGTGATAATACCAATATTTAGGAAGTTGTAGGAACACACATACAGCACTCATAGAATTACCGTACCTCCAAACAGTTACCAGTTACCTCCAAACAGTTACCAGTTACCAAGGAATACCAACAACACCTTATTACCAATACGTTTTGACAACATCCATTCAGGAATAATCGAACAACGCCGTCTCGAGAGAGACGCTATACGTTTGACTCATCTGTTGAAAGGAACAAGAGGCCGCCTTGAAAAAGGCGTTTACTGTCAAAGGAATATGATACGTGATGCGTTGCGTGGGTTCAACGACATCACTCGTAAGTACGTTTTTGACACACGGAGTTGATATATCGCAGCGGAGATCTGTACACGAAGACTGCACACGAAGATTACATCGCAGCGGAGATATGTCCACGAAGACTACATCGCAGTGGAATCTTGGCGCGAAGACGACACACGAAGCTGGCGCATCGCAGCGGAGACCTTGACGCCAGTGTTGCCAACAAGGTGAATCCAAAACTTGCTAAACTGATGTTAAAATTTTGCCAAAATTATGCTAATTGCTTTATAATATTGCCAGAAAATAAGCTAACATTTTTCAATGTCAAATACAACGTCATTTAATTTTAAATGTTTATTAATCAACAAAATTTTGATTTATTCTACGTTTTAATCGACTATGTTACTAAATAAAATGTTAATATCTTCGTCTTCATCGGCAGGCTCGGCAGCTGATGTGCATGTAGACGTGGAAGCCTTATTCTCAAGACTATAACTCGCCTTGGTACCTATAGAGCTCAGTACGTTATCCGGAACTGTGTAAGAATAGCAGCATTTCCCTGCCCTCTTTAGGCCGAATCTGAGGTATAGAATGGCATTTAAAGTTTTTATCGACAAACGGTTGCGAAGTTTAGTTTTGACTATATTCATTTGGCTGAAAACGCGTTCAATTTCTGCGTTGGAATGAGGTAGTGATAATAATGATATTGCTAACTGAGATAAATCTGCAAAGGGGTTATTACCAGCTGCATCTTTGTAATCAATATCGTTATCGACTAAGTAATTTCGACGCCAGCGCTTCAGTTGTTGGAATCCCGAACTACAAATCCATAGGCGTCTCTCGGCCTCAGCTTCCAGATAGAAATGAGCCTTCTTGGACCGTCTGTCTTCGTTGGTGATGCCCTATCCAACTATAAAGAAGTATATCAACAATAAAAAACAAATGATAACTACAGTATATTTTATATATATTTTTGAAGTATTTGGACTTAAAAAAGGAAAGTAAACTTGTTATTCATAATTATTTTATATGCCAAAAAATATGCTATTTGCTAAATAACTTATAAAAATGCTAAACAACATAAAAATATGCCAAATCTAGCATAAAATTTGCTAAATTGGCAACACTGCTTGACGCGGCGGGCGGCCCTCGACGAAAAGGAACGACTCATTTTTTTTTTTTTTATTTTTTTTTTTTTTGATATGGCATCTCGTAGTTGACCTTGAGAGGCCGTGACTACTTAACCGGACTTTCCTGTGGATGCCTTAAATGAATTTAAAGCCTCCAGCCAGGGCTACTAAAAGCTAAGCGACTACACGCTAAGGGCACCCCCTGTGGGGTACGAACCTCGGCTTAGGGTGTCGCTGGAGAAAACAGCAAGGGACGGCTGGATCGAATTATTTTATTTTTATTTCGGTTTGATGACCACGGCTTTTCCTAGTACTAGCTCTGAGAAGAAACGGCCGAAACAAACTCAGAGGTCATAGTCGGGAGTTTATATTTACTGGCTCAGCTGCGGCGCGGGCTGGCCTTCATCGGACGAGGGACGGGGGAGGGGGCTGCTACGTTGAACGCGTCGCGATGGACCTCGGCGGCGAGGTCGGTAGGTCGGTCTGTGTTTTGTGAGTGTGCTGGTGGCCCTATTGGCCTCTTGGAGGAGGGTAATGGGGTCATCTGGGTCGGTGAGTGCATGCCTTGGGCGGCGAAGCTTGGAGATGGTGGAGGGGGTGTAATTAGCAGCCGCTACTATCAGGGGATTGCGGTGCTTGGAGGCAGTGTCGAAGAAGCGTTTGGAAAGACGCTTCATGAACTGCTGAATGGTGGGGATTTTGAGATCTAGGTGGAGGATCTCATTACGGACGAACCAAGGGGCGTTTGTGGCTTTACGCAAGAAACGGTTTTGGACTACTTGCATCCTATGGATATGACGCGGCTTGGCGTGTGCGAAGACAGGACAAGCGTATGTCATAATCGGGCGTATGCACGCTGTGTACAAGCGCATTTTGCACTTGAGCGACAGTTTGCTACGCGGGTTGAGGACGGGGTGGAGTCGACCCAGAGCGTAGGCGGCACGTGAGCGGACCGCCTTAATGTGCTCTGAGAAGTTGAGGTTGCGGTCGAGGATCACACCGAGATATTTGGCTTGCTTCCCCCAGGGGATCAGCTCGCCAGACATGGTGATGGGTCGTGGGGTGGGGACGTTTAGTCGCGGCTTTGTGTGGAGTACCGCTTGACTTTTTTGGGGGTTAACTTCGATCCTCCATTTCTTGAACCAGTCAGCCAGTTTGTTGACTGCGGTTTGGAGATGGTGTCGAATTCGGTCAGGGCTGAGTCCCGAGCAGTAGATGGCGGTGTCGTCTGCGAACAGAGCGACTTGGGCCTTACCACCTTTCGGGATATCGCTTGTGTACAGCGTGAAAATAAGGGGGGCTAGCACGGAGCCCTGGGGAACACCTGCACGGATGGGGCGGGGGGAGGAGTGTGCTCCTTCGATTTTGTAGCGGAAGGTGCGGTTTGACAGGAAGTCCCGTAAGATGAGAACGAGACGGTCGGGCACTCCGAGTTTGTACAGCTTATAGATTAAGCCGTTGTGCCAGACTTTGTCAAACGCTTTCGCTATATCGAAGTAGACTACGCCTGTGTACATACCACGCATGAACCCTGCGTGTATATGTTCAGTGATGCGTAGGACTTGTTGTGGACAAGAGTGTTGGGATCGGAACCCGAACTGCTCATTGGGGATGAGGCCCTTGTTCTCGGCGTAAGCTCTGAGACGCTTATAAATAAGCCTCTCATAGATTTTGCCGAGAACTTTCAGCAAGCTGATGGGACGGTAACTAGTTGGTTCGGCTTTGGGCTTGCCGGGCTTGGGAATGCCAATCACTGTGGCTTCTTTCCACGTTTGTGGGAAAATGTTGTTCCCCATTGCACCATTGAAGATGGTGGTCAAGAGGAGGACTAGGTGGGCTGGGAAGAGACGGACCACTCTGTTGGTGATGCCGTCTGATCCGGGTGCTTTCTTGGGTTGAAGGCCTTTGATGATGTCCTGCACTTCATCTGGAGTGATGGGAGGCAGGGGATCATCCGGGTCGTCAACGGGCGGGAGGGAGGTCCTACGTTCAACTTCAGCGTCGACCTCTAGGAGGTGGGCTTGGTCTACTGGTAGGAGGCTGGGGGAGCACTGGGCTTCGAGGCAGGAGGCAAGGCATTCAGCCTTTTCATCGTCATCGAAGGCGATGGTATTGTCGGGGCGAACCAGAGGAGGCATGGTGACAACTTCTTTGGATTTTAACTTCCTCTGAAGTTCCCAGAAGGCTAGGTGGGTGGGCTCTAACTCGTCCAGCATCTTATCCCAGCCGGCTTCACGCCACTCCGATATGCGTCTTTTTACAGTTCTCTGTAAATAGCGCATATGGGCTTTGTTGGCCGCGCAGGGGAAGCTGCTGTAGGCACGGACAGCCGCGTTCTTCTCGGTCAGGAGTTCACGCAAGTCAGTGGGAAGTTTCCAGCGACAGTCTTCTGTCGCTGTTACCTCCCTTGAACAGTCGTTCAGGACTGACTGTACGTGATCCGTGAACGAGTCGATCGCGGCTGTAGTGTCCGCGATAGAGTCCAGGCGTGCAGGTATGGAGTCCAGGTGGGGGGATGTGGAGGATTTCAGCCGATCGCTTACTTTCCTCCAGTCCGTTACCACCTTCTTGAGGGGTTCTTGACCTGGGTCAGAGAGGCCAGTGCGGGGAGCCAGTCTGATAACGACTGGTCGATGGTCGGACGATAGCTCTGGTAGCGCTTCTATAGAGTCTAACCGTAGGTTGACGTTCTTTAGGAGCGCCACGTCGAGGACGTCCGGGGTGTGATCGGGGTCGTAGGGGAAATGGGTGGGGGTCATAGGTCCCACGACGTCGAAGTTCATTCGGGTAGAGAGGTCAAACAAGAGTCTGCCTCTGGAGTTGGTCCTGGTGCTATTCCAGGCGGTGTGTTTGGCGTTGAGGTCGCCCGCTATTATCACGGAGTCGCTCAACCCCAGAAGTAGGGCGATGTCGTCTGCTAAGAGTTGGTGATTCTCTGCAGAGGAACTGGGAGGGAGGTAGGCCGACACTAATGTGATAGGTTGGTGGCCTGTCATGCCGAGGCGGCACATTGACACTTCGAGTCGTGAGAGGGGTGGGGGGTCCATTGGGATGCAATGTAGAGCCCTTTTGAAATAAATAAGGGTACCGCCTTTGTGACAACGCAACCTGTCGTTGCGAACTACGCGGTAGTTCGCGATCAGAGGTGTGCGGTGGCTAGGCTTGAGGAAGGTCTCTTGGGCGAGGAAGATATCTATCTGGTGCTCACGAAGGAATGTTGAGATCTCTAATTTCTGATCTCTAATGCCATCGGCATTGAAGTGCACCAGTTTCAGGGATCGGGGCTTGGTTCGTTTGCTGCTCCTGCAATCCATTAATTGGATGCGATGGAGGACAGGGCCTGGGTGATTTCAGGGTAGGCATTGTAAATGCCTATCACGGCCTCAAGGTTGCCAGCAGATCTGGCAGCCAAGAGTTCTTTTGCCATTTGCCTGGCACGGGGGGACATGAAAATGAGGAAGGTCCCCGAGATGACGTTGAATGCGTCAAGGGGGTTGCTTCCGGTGGTTGTTGCGGGGGTTGTGCGTGCGGGGGTTGTTGTCGCCGCAGCAGCAGTTGTTGCCACCTTTTGGGCCGTGGAAGGTCGGATGCGAGGATCCTTGTCCTTCCATGTGGGGGTGGGTTGAGGAGTCGTGGGGGCGGCCGCCACTAAGGCCGGGAAGGCCTTCTGGTGGTTTAGAGCGTTCCAGGGACTAGGTCTCTGGGGGCTCAAAGCCACCGGGGGCTGGGTCTGGCCTGCTGGGGCCTCCCTTTGCTGGCGAGCGCTCGCGCGCTTCGCCAGTTTAGGGGAAGATGACTTGGGGGCCTTGGGGCACCCACGGTAGTTGGCCGTGTGGCCGGTCGTGCCGCATAGGACACAACTTGGTGGCTCGGTGCAGAGCGCGCGGTCTTTGGGCCGTGGGCACTCTGCTGTGCCGTGGTCGCCTAGGCACTTAACGCACCTGGGCTTAGCATGGCAGTGTGCCTGTGAGTGGCCGTACAGTTGGCACCTATGGCATTGGCCAACGGTGCCGCTTTTGTGCGGCTTCTCGATTATTATGCCTGAAAGAGAGCAGATGCTCTTAAGCAGGAATAAAGGGTGGTGGGTGACTCCCTCGACGGGGGGACTGATCACTAGGATCATGTCGTACGGTGTCCCTTTTCCGCGTGCCTTGTGCATGCGGTGGACTTCCTTGATTGGGATCCCCTGTGCAATGAGATCAGCTTTGATCTCTTCAGTGGGGATCTCCTTAGGGACCCTTCGGATCACCACGCGTGTGAGACGATCCTCAGGGAGGGAGTAGGTGTGGAAGGCCACACCTCTTTGGCGGAGGAGCTTTGTTAGCTCGCGGAAGTCCCTGGCTGACGGGACTGAGACTTTAATCCCCGTCTGAGTGGACTTAGCATTCGTGAATGCTATTTTGTGTTCCGTGCACCAGCCGGACACTGAGGGCCACTTCGCCTTGTCTTGGATGAAGACAGGCGGGGGAGGGGGGATTTTGGAGGCCGCACGGGGGGCCGAGGGGGTGGATTTGGGTGACGCGGCACGAGGGGCGTCAGTCCCTTTAGGGAGGGCGGGAGAGGGGCTGGGACGGCCGCTGGCCGACTCGGCAGCCACCAGTTTGGGGGCTTGGATGGAGGAGGAGGATTTCTTCCTCCTCCTCTTGAGGGCGACGACCTTAAAGTCAGGTTCGTCGTCGTCGTCTGACGCCTGGGTGGGTGGGGTTGATTCCTCGGAGGAGTCCGAGGAGATGGGATTGGGGCGTTTGGCCGAGAAGACTTCGGTGTCCATGGACACCTCGGTCTCGGCGGGGACGGCATCGGGCTGGGGGGAGGGGGCCAGCTGTTGGAGGACAGCCACCCTGTCGCCATATTTGGCGCGGATCGAAGGTTCTTCAAGCAGAACCTCCTTTAGAATGGCGAGAAGCGCCTCATAGTGGGGAGAGGTCATTTTATTTACCTATCCCACCCGGGTGGATTGGCCCGGGGGTGTGTACCCTCCCTGTCGGGTATAGACAGGGAGGTGAGTACCTAAGGGTGAGCCCTAAGCTTGTATTCCGTTGCCAGTCTCAATGTGCAACGGGCCCTAGCCGGTCTAGCGCGAAGGGTGTAGACACACCCTAAAGACACTAGGTGTGTAGCTGTGAAGGGAAAACTGTACACCAGTTCCGACTAGGAGATCCCCCAAGGCCGGAGGTCTGGGACCCGTCCAATTGGCTGCCTAGCCCTGAAGGGGTTCGGCGGGTGTATTGGGTCAACACCCCACTCGGTTTAGTTATCACCGTTAGGTATCGGCCGAGGACCACGAAACTGTGGATTTAACCCTGAAGGGGCCTAGAGACTCTAGACAAAACGCGGACGTATGTTAAAGGAATAGGATAGTTAATAAACGAGCGGTCGGGTAAACAATTTGTCTACGTACGACCGGCTTGTTTATTTCATCAATACCGGCGAGCACGGGGGCAGCGGGGCGCAGGGGGCACCTGTGGCGACGTGCGGGCGGCGTCTCAGACGATCGAGCAGCGAGGGGAGCGGGGCGCGGGGAGCACTTTCGGCGACACGTGTGGTCGGGGCGAGGGCTATCCGCTGAATGGAACGACTCAGCGCGTCTACCTATATTTATAGATTCACAGCGCGGGCCAGCGGCGCCCCGCGCCCCTCTCCGAGACGCGACGCGTGTTAAACATCGATGTAATAATATTGTATTTTATAATTGTAAATAATTAGTCATACCGCAACTTGTACCATAAAAAATGTAGATATAAGCAGGGGTTTTGAAGTCAAATTACACAGATCATATCGGACACGCAGTTTTATTCTACCTAAGAAGATTCCTCCTCCAAAAAGTCAAATATTCAAATCAAGAAAGTAAGAACAAAATTCGGTACGGGAAAATACTGGCCAAATGCAAAATTGGGTTTTAATGAAACAACTGATTAGTTTAAGTCCATTTTCTATTTTTATAATTATTGTGCTTATTATAATAATTAAGAGCAGCTAATTTTGTTTCATCATCACCTTCATATTTTATTTTCCCGCACAAACAATAACATTTACTTCAGTCACAACACAACATAAAATAGCACCTATAGCGCGTAGTATAACAGTTTCTGGATGATTATCTTGGTATCGAAACAGAGGAGTAATATCGACTCGACGTTTATAACGCAGATATTATCTCAAAAACTGGGATAAACCAGAAAACAATCGAGAAACAGTCAAGTAGGGATGGCGAACTGAAATCGAAGAATCGATTTTAGGAGCCAACAAAATCGATTTTTAAATCGATATGTAGTACTGAATCGATTCGATGAATCGATATTTCACCCTTGAAAATCGACATACGATTTTATTTGTTATTTACAATTAATTGAATGTATCCGTATTATAAGAGTGACGCTGGTTAAAGAATTAATTATTCAAAACTGGAATGGTCGAACAAGTTCATTTGTTAGCTGCTGCGACCATTTTAGAACCTATATTTTAAAAAAATCAGTTTACTGATCATGTCGCCTGTTCTCGAGCAATAAATAGAATAAACACTTCAATTTTAGATATTACTCGGCTACAACTTCCACAAAATAATAGCGAAGAAGTCGACGCCATTAAAGAGACTGATAATGATATGAAAAAAGGAATTTGGGATTTTCATAAGTTGCTTGTGAAAAAGCAACTCTCTTTATATACAGCACATTCACAGGAAAGTGAAGGCTTAAATGAAGAATTTAAACACTATTTATCGCAGGCAGTTGTGTACCTAAATTACGATCCTATACTCTACTGGCAAGAACAAAAAAACTCTATTTATCACCAAGTTCACTCAATAACCGTGATGTATATGAGTATCATCGTAGGATCATCTGTTCCTTGTGAGCGCCTTTTCTCATTTGCCGGAAACATCGCAACAGATGAGCGAAACCGTTTGAATCCCTGTAGACTTGATAAACTGTTGTTTATAAAAAGTTTAGATATTAAGCATTGGGAACTATAAGCTACATTATCTATTAACTTTGTAAACGATTTTTCTTAACCATTTTCTTAACTCTGTAAAATTTCTAAATGTAGAAAATAAATGTCTTATTTTATACTTTACTTTAGTTTGACATGGTAATGAAAATACTTTTTATTATCGAATTACCTGATTTTACTAATAAGAGATCGTTAAATTATAATATCGTCGCGGATAGTGCAAATCCGCAAATCTACCATATGTAAAGGCCGCGTATCTGCAATAGATCAAATTTTACGGAGGAAGATTAAAACTTAATAACTTTCTTAATTCAATGAATTTTAAGCTTATTTTTACATAGAAAGTAATTATTAATATGTTCTATATCTAGTTAGAAAAATAACATCAATTATGTAAATAATTAAGATCCTACGACAAATACGCGGATTTGATTTGACCATAATATTATAACATTGGAACTTAAGAGGAATATACGCGGTTTTGAAATTCATCATCATCATCATTTCAGCCGAAAGACGTCCACTGCTAGACATAGGCCTCCCCCAAGGATCTCCACGACGACCGGTGCTGCGCCTCCCGCATCCAGCGGTTTCCCACGACCTTCACCAGGTAGTCGGTCCACCTTGTAGGGGGCTTACCCACGCCGCGTCTTCCGGTGCGTGATCGCCACTCGATAACCCGTCAGCCCCATCGGACATCGGTCCTACGGGCAATGTGCCCGGCCCATTGCTACTTTAGTGTTAAAATTCTTCGGGCTATGTCAGTTACTCTCGATCTTCTGCGGATCTCCTCATTCCTGATTCGATTATGTGGTGAAACCCCGAGCATAGCCCTCTCCATTGCCCTTTGAGTGACCTAGAGCCTTCTTATTAGGCCCATTGTTAGCTTCCACGTCGCAATTCCATAAATCATCACTGGTAACACACACTGGTCGAAGACTTTTGTCTTGATACACTGCGGTATTTCGGACGAGAAGATTCTACGTAGCTTCCCGAAAGCAGCCCAGCCGAGTTGGATTCCACGATTGACCTCTTTCTCGAATTTTGACCTTCCTAACTGGATAGTTTGTCCCAGGTATACGTAACTGTCAACAACTTCGAGAACAGAGTCTCTAATCTTTATAGAAGTCGGTACAACATGGGCATTAGACATGACTTTCGTCTTGTCCATGTTCATTTTAAGACTGACTCGCTCGGAGGCTCTACTGAGGTCTTCGAGCATTGTACTCAGGTCTTCCGCGGTCTAAGCCATGACTGATATCATCAGCAAACCGAAGCTGTGTAATGTACTCGCCATTGATGCTGATGCCCAGTCCTTTCCAGTTCAGAACGTTGTAGACATTGGAGTGCAGCGGTGAACAGTTACGGGGAGATAACATCTCCCTGTCTGACACCACGCTGCAGAGGTATTGGTTTCGAGGTCTGGTCCTGTATTCGGACTGAACTGGAGGCGTTTTCGTACAAACCCTTCAGCACTTCAATATACCGATAGTCTACTTGGCGCCGCTAGAGAGACTGCAGTACGGCCCAGGTCATGATCGAATCAAAGCCTTTTTAGTAGTCCACAAACGCCAAGCAGAGGGGTAGGTTATACTCCTCGGTCTTCTGTATAGGTAACCTGCCGCAGCATATGTATGCATAAATATTTCACGATTTTTTAATTTTCTTTCAATTATAGAGTAAACGGAATCCAACTCTATCTGGGTGTGACCCTTTTCTAATTTTTTTTGTGTATTTATAATGTTATTTGTTTCATTTCTGTTTTGTGTTTGTCCATTTTATTTTGTCTATCATTATTAGTGCACAGACTGTAAATTATGAACCATAAGCTTTGTTTTGCAATATAGAACACTAGCTTCAAATAATAAAAAATGGACACAATTTCACAGCTTGTAAGTCAATAGTGACTTATTACTGCTGACTTATAAGCTGTGAAATTGTTTCAGACAAAGGGCGAAAGCGACAAAGAAAGAGCGAAAAATAGAATACTACTTTGTTTTTTTTAAAGTATTTTCTTGTATAGCTAAATCTTTTCCTGACAAGTGTTGTTGACATATTTCTTCACTATTCATACCTACTCTATGCAAATAACATAGATTAAATGCATGTTTTTTTTTTTTTTGGTTGAATCAATGCTGTTTTCATCTTTCAGAGCATCTTCAAATAGTTTTCTGGAAACTACCCTATGTGCCTTTTTTGTTGTTTTTTCAACATAGATACTGTATACTTCACGTTTAGACTGTATTATTGGTTATAAATATAATTTCGTACTTTCTTTTCTGCAGTTAAAAAGGATTCTGAAAAATTGCGCAAATTCTTTTAACATAGGCAACGCATTAGGTATTTTTCCTCTTGTTCGTTGTTGTTTTGTTTCTCAGTGTCTCTCCTAACCAGTACCTTACTGTACATTCCTTAATGTCTAATGTCTAATGTCCTTAAGAATGTCTTTAAACATTCTCTATATTTTTGGTCATTTAATTTCAAATAATACACCTTTGTACTAATTTCCATTAATTTACGCGGTGTTGACACTTGCTCGCGAAAGATACGCAGTGTTGTTACTGGGCGATTTCTGGCTTCCGATTGGTCGAAATGAACTCGTGTCAAGGCAGTGGCACCCAATTATGATTTTGCGAGATTTGGCCGCGAAAACTGTATTTGGCTACCTTTGTCAGATACGTGGGATTATCCAATGCTAGTTACGCGGATTCGCACTATCCCCGACGATATGTACTTTTTTTAAATAAAATATTACATTATACACGAAAACTTGAAAAAAAGATCGATTTTTCGGAAATCGATCTTATAGACCTCGATTTTTTTTGTGAAACGATTCATTAGGTCACGATTCGAATCGATTTAAAAATCGATCTTTTTCGAAAAGAATCGCCATCCCTACAGTCAAGAGTGTGCGCAGACTATGGCGACCATTTTACTCACAGCGTGTCATTGACATTAGAATCAGATGTTAATACAAGTGAATATAAAGCCTATTATTCCCATTATATTAAAAGAATTAATTTAAGATATTATAGATTAATATAATTAATTGTTCATATGAAGATTTTAAAATATTCAAAATAACTAAAAATGAATCTTGCTGTTTTTTAAATTTTATGACAGAGACATCTATTGCGGACTGGACGAAACTAAATATATGTTTCAATGCTCAAAAAAGTAGATGACGCTGCTTCATTCATCGTCAAGCTCGATGTTGCAACTGTCCCCCCTCCCCGTGGTCTACCTACTACAATACAATACGTGTCAGATAAGTCATTAAACTTGCGTTAAACCTTAACACTGTGATAACAATAATTATAAATCAAAAACCATGACATATAATTTGATTTCAATAATACTTGTATTAATATGCAGCATTTCATGCCAATCTTCGATATTTGAAAGTGATTCTTGTTATTCATTTGGAAGCGGTAATGTGTTTCCCGGTGGCGCGAGGAAGATTGATCACAAATTACAGTTTACTAAGGCGATGAGTAAGTATTTATTTGATCAAACAGTAAACCATGATATCCGTAAAATAATCTCGACACAAAACTGCTAAACTTTTGTTTGTTTTCTCATAAACTCCAGTATCAAAACCGGCACCGGAATGGGAAGCTACTGCAGTTGTTAATGGAGAAATTACACAACTTTCGTTATCAAGTTTCAAAGGGAAATATTTGGTGTTCTTTTTCTACCCATTGGATTTGTAAGTAAATCTTTAGTTATTATTATTTGGCCAAATAAATAAAAAATCCTCGAAGTAATAATAAACTGTAGAAAACAGCAAACAAAATAGGTTTTGTTTAAATTACATACAAATAAAAAAGAAAATTGTTAAATTTTTAATGTTTGTTTCAGCACCTTTGTTTGCCCTACAGAAATATTGGCATTTTCTGAAAGGGTAGATGAATTTAAGAAGATTGACACAGAAGTGGTGGCATGCTCAGTTGACTCTCATTTCACACATCTTGCCTGGATAAATACCCCACGCAAAGAAGGAGGCCTAGGAAAAATTAACATTCCACTACTGAGTGATTTAACCCACTCCATTGCCAAAGACTATGGTGTTTACCTAGAAGACGTTGGCCATACTTTAAGAGGATTATTCATTATTGATGACAAAGGTATTTTAAGGCAGATCACAATGAATGACTTGCCTGTAGGACGATCTGTTGATGAAACTTTAAGGCTAGTGCAAGCATTCCAGTATACAGATAAGCATGGTGAAGTATGCCCGGCTGGCTGGAAACCAGGGCAAGATACGGTGCGTATCAAACAAACTAATTGATAATGTAGATAACATTTAATTTATAATCAATACTTACTTTAAACATTTTCAGATAAGTTGTTAATCTTGAATATTTTATCATTTCCAGATAATACCAAACCCAGATGAAAAGAAGAAATATTTTGAAAAAATGTCTAAAAATTAAAGGTGTGTTGGAGAATATTGCTAGGATAACTCTGAGCATAAATTGACAAATACTACAAGTTTACAAACCTAAGTTAATAATTAACTAAGTACAAATATCACAAATTCAGTTTCTACTTGAGAATAGGCAAGGTAACCATTGTATTGATGTAACTATCCAAACTGTTAATTCTTTGGCCTTTTGGTTATTACAAAAGGCAAATTCCCATAATTGAAAATGTTTAAATGTTTAGTCTCCATCTCAGTGATAAAATAAATGTCAAAAACCTTATAATTTCTTTACATTTTAGACAGATTGAGACCGATAACACTGAATTTTGACGAGAATTGCCCCCAGGGCAGCAGTCTAAACGTTGATAACGATCACAATACGCCCGGTATCGGTCGCAGCCGAAAAACCTTGTTGATATGTTTCTAGGGATTTTTGACAGTCACGACTCTCAAAGTTCTACCGAATTTTGTCGCAAACTTTACCATTTTCGTAATAAAAATAAACGTTTACACAAAATTAAAGTCAATTTTCCCTGTAATCAAGGACGTTAATACGTTCTTTAGTTACGGTTAATATAATTTGCCTTTGAAAAAACTGAACTATGATTACGCTCTTCGAATCGCTAACATACCGATTTCGGTATGTCGAATGTAGAGACTTAACGTTTGTCGTAAGGATTGTTATGGCAAGCATGGGCGTTACTCGCAAATGTCGCAGAACATGTATGAACTCCCCTAATCAAAGTATAAATGGGGACTCTACTTTTTAAATAATGTGTAATTGCCAGAAAACCGCGTACGACTATAGCTCACAAAGATTACCGAATCTAACCTACCTATAAATCAGGATCATTTGCGTCTGTTTGCCATACACTATATACTACAAATAACTAATGTTTCATGTAGATGTGCTTGTGTAATTTGTAGGACAAAATGGTTATTTTGGGGACAATTCGACCCTAAAAATCTGATTTGTTGTCGCCTCCCCCGGGTCATAAGCTGGGTACGCCCATGACGGCAAGCGATAATTTTCGGTTCTATTTAACGATTGGTATTTTGCGACACCGTCGTTAGCAATATCTAGAGTAGACGGTTGTCCCAGGCCCCAGTTCTCAAAATCTCAAAGACAAATCAATAAAACATAACAAAAATGTTGTATCTGTCACGTGACTTGGGCAGTTGTTATTTTTCTCTGTTGTTTTGTTAGGTACAGTCAGAAGCAAAAATATGTATACATTGCCAAGGCTCCAAAAATATGTAAACATCTTCGACTTTAAGACGAAGTGCTCAACTTGAAGAGCATAAAATTGTAGTCACCGGTTCACATCATAAATATATATACGCTCATTGCTTCATTAAATTATGCCCTGTATTGTTCCTTTCGTGGTGGGCATAATTTAATGAAGCAATGAGCGTATACATATTTATGATGTGAACCGGTGACTACAATTTTATGCTCTTCAAGTTGAGCACTTCGTCTTAAAGTCGAAGATGTTTACATATTTTTGGAGCCTTGGCAATGTATACATATTTTTGCTTCTGACTGTACTAGGTACCTACTGAAAAGTTTTATAGTATACTCATACTCGGTCTATATAAATTACTTAAAACTAAATCTATAAATATCACCATGATATACATACTTTTTTATCAAGTTAGGGGGAAAATAATTGAAACGAAAGAATGCAAACAGACTGTTTTATAAGAAAATTAAACTCCAGAACAATTTGAAACAGTAATTATATAAATATCGTTACAAAAAATTGTGTTATCATTACTTTAGGTTTTTATATGCTAGGTACGCTGAATTACTTAACAAAAACTTTACTTAAGTACACAAAAATAATGAAAGTAACAATGCTAATATTTACATATAAAAGTTAAGTCTATTTTTATATTAATCATTCCATCACCAATATGATTTTATGATCACAGTAATAAGACTGAATATGTGGATTAAAAATGACTTTGTATAGATTATAGAATAGATTATTTTTGTAAAACTGCAACACCTATGTAAAAAGAATACCTTAATAAATTGATGAGAAACATCTACAATATGTATTTGATTTATTTTTACACCTATCCTATAACTAATTACGCAAAAAATTAAATTAAATCCTACTTAAAGCTTATAGAGACCTAAGTACTTAATACATATTCTGCCAATTAAAAAACCTAAATACCTACCCCAATACAAAAAAAAAACAAATTTACTTGCGATCAAGAATATTAGGGACTAGCCGGCATAATAGTCGGTGTTAATACGCTCTGCGGTTCGTCGGCCTTGATCTTACATAAAAAACTATCCTCTACTGCATAAATTAAAAACCATAACATCTTATTTTTCGATCGTTTGTGACATTCTATATAAATAATAAACTAGTGCTAACTAATGAAAAATATAAGGATAATTAACTATGTTTATAAGAACTGTTTTAATGTGCTGTAGATTTACATAAGTTGTGTTCAAAAGCCTTGCTGTAAATAGCAAAATTTTGTAGCACTATAGTGAAAAGCAGGTACTCACTTCAGCTTCGCATCGCTTTTGTTTTGGTGAGATGAGGGAACATTCGTATCTACGTTACATTCACCGTTACTCAGATATTTATATAAACTGGTTAAAACCATTTTGTCGGTAGGATATCTATTATTTTTTGGTATATTTGATATGAAACGACATTATTTTTAAAAGCGGTGTTACCGACCGGAGTTGATGAAAAAAAACCAAAATGGTAGAAATGGTGTTGTTCAAAAAAATATTAATATACGCCGCCGGCATTGCTATTCACAACTACTCGATACGCATCCATACTATATCGAACAGCAGTCACTAAATACGAGAGCCTTCTAAATGCTACGTCTCAGTTTTGAATTTAAATCACATTTCTTCAAGAATCTCTGGTTCGTTAAAAGCAGTACCTAGTTTTAAGGAATTTTGGTTCGCTCATCCACTACCTTACCTACTATCAAATGGGCTAAGCTGAAGATGGTTCACTTTCTGAAGCACTGTCACCGGCTTCTTGTTTTTCAGTCTCCCGTTTGGGGATTTTCTGCTTTTTTTTAGACCCACCCTTTTTGGGACTGGTGAATTTGGGTAAAGACGATGCTTCATTTTTATCAACTTCGTTTAATATTCGGATTAAAGTCCTTTTTGAAACTCCCGTTGCTTCTGAAACCCGGTCTTGAATTTTTTTGAAATATTCTCTTTGGCTATTACCGTCAAATCGTTCAGCTTCAGCTTGAAAATATAGAAACACATTATAAACAATTTCGCGAGACTGATCAGATAGAGGCTTGCCTTTTTTTATCTTGCTGTCAGACGCCATCGCACAATCGTTGGTAACAACAACTCTGTATTTATAATTTTTGTAGGTGAAACGATCGCTTAATCGCGTCAAACTTTATGTTAAATGAGATTATACAAGCGAGTCGGATGCGACCAATGAGTATAACAATAAAATGTAGTCATGCGCCTGATGAAGGTAACTTAAGGCAAGTGACAAGTGACATTGAGTGACCACCTACCCTATTATGCCGTTATACTCGTTGCGAACAATTGAAGGTGAAATGTTTGAATAATCTGACTGACACATACAACGACATCCACTTCAGCAAGAAGGAATAAAAAATACATTAGATAATAATTGCATGCAACTGCAGCCACCTCCTTAAAAAGGCGAGTGCCACCGCTCGGACAACACCCTCAGGGCTCTTGTAGACGTCCGTTTTTTTCACCGGATAACGGACCGTCAATAAACGGCTATCCTTGTATACATATTTTTTTTACCGGATGGATGGACTGCCGTCTATATGCGTTAGTTTTGAGCTGGTAGTCAGAGATTACACACGTGTGAAATGTCGAATAATAAGAAAAAGAAACTCGTATTGGCCTACTATTGATATGATATGATATTGATATTGATATTGAAGATGAAACTAAATTTTACAATTATTTTCGAATGAAGAAAGAAACCTTTCAACTATTATTGACAGCCATATGTGATAAAATAAGACACGAAGACACTGACATGCGTAAATCTATTTCCCCGGCAGAGAGATTAGCCGTTACGCTAAGGTATGTTAAAGAGATGTTCAATTTCAAATTATAGAAAAGGGGATTACCTGTAATTATTAAAACAAAAGTAGGTAGTAATGTTTTTTATTATATTAAAAAAAGAAATTAAGGAGATTTAGAAAAATCGAAATCGTAATCAGGCGATGTGATTGAACTTAATTCAGTAATAATTGAAGATTGGGAATCCTCTTGTTGTATGAGTTCTTGAGGCACCCTGGATGTGGATGGAGTGGGTTGTGTTGGTTGATATTCATAGGACATCCTGGATGTCGATGGAGTGGGTTGTGTTGGTTGATATTCATAGGACATCCTGGATGTCGATGGAGTGGGTTGTGTTGGTTGATATTCATAGGACATCCTGGATGTCGATGGAGTGGGTTGTGTTGGTTGATATTCATGTATCCTGTAGTCGGGTGTAGCCGTAGTGTTAGCCTCGATTAGTATTGTAATTGTAATTTTGCTGCTGCATGGACACTTGATTTCTCCGAGTTAAATTTCTCATAACTTTAATGACTTCATATTGGAATTCAACATAATCGTCGTCACTATACTTGTCTACAATCGGAGCAATACCTTTGAAAAAACACATACTCTTACTCTTGTCTTCATCTTCAACTGATTTAATTAAAGTAAGCATTTGTCGATCAACTTCACTACAGTCTGTCTTTCTCTTTCTGCTTGTAATATTAGCTGGTGCGGTAGGGTCGTTATTGGTTTGTGAGTCAGTTTCTTTGTTGTGAGATTCTGTGATGTTTTTTTCTGATGTAATACTTGCTTCCGTTGTTCGGCGAGCCACAATTTTACACAAAAAGAGCATTTGATCGTAGAATTTATATTTTCGTAGACTTTTTGCACCAGAGCCGGATTTACACTCCTTAACTTTTTTGTGATATTTCATCCAGTTATCTCTTGCATTGTTCCATTTTTTTATGATATTTTTGCCTAAAAGAGAAAAATTGTTACAGATATTTATCTGCAGGGAACACATTTAGTGATCTACATTACAGTTTCAGAATGGGTATAAAAACTATCAGCTGTATTGTACAAGAAGTATTTGAAGCATTGTGGGAAACCCTTTCTCCAATTTATATGAAACTACCATCGGAAGAAGAATGGTTAACAATGGCAAAAAATTTCGAGACGAATGCAAATTTTCCTCATTGCTTGGGAGCCATTGACGGCAAACATATTCGTATCATCAAGCCAGAAGAAAGTGGATCGATGTTTTTCAACTACAAGCACTATTTCTCAATAGTATTAATGGCTGTGGTAGACACAAACTATAATTTTGTTTTTATTGATGTTGGAGCCTACGGCAAAGAATGCGATTCAGCAGTATTTAAAGAAACAGAATTTTGGAAAAGAATAGTAGGTGATAAATTAAATATTCCTCGACCTAACCAGTTGCCAGGTGCAGGCTGTGAGTTACCTTATGTATTTGTTGCTGATGAAGCTTTCGCTTTACATCAACACGTACTTCGTCCTTACGGTGGGCATCAACTCGACTCAATAAAAAAAATATTCAATTATCGTCTCACAAGAGCGCGACGCTACGTCGAATGCGCATTTGGTATTTTATCCAATAAATGGAGGATTTTGCATAGACCATTAAATGTTTCAACAGATACTGCTGTTAACATTGTAAAAACATGCTGCTTATTACAAAACATAATTCATAAAGTTGAGGGTATTGCTAATAATGCTAGTGACAATGCTAGTTCACACATGATGTCTAATCTATGCCATTTGCCTCGTTCCCATTCAACACGAGGTAATGTAACAGCAAATATGATTCGTAACAAATATGCAGAGTATTTCATGTCACCAGTAGGGCGTTTACCATGGCAAAATCAATATGCATAAAAATAATGAAAATAAAATGTTACTTACCAAAATCATTTTTTTCTTTCTCAGACATTGATTCAAATCCTTCATTTAACTCAAGACAAATTTCTCTCCAAGCGACAAAACTCGACTGTCTATTTTTATAGCACTCTTGGGTTTTGTCCCACAGTACAGGCCTATTTTCAACCAAACTTATTAACAATTCCATGTCAATATCACCCATTTTTAAAAGAACGCAGGTAGACGGCACTCAATTAACAGAAAACTGACAATACGTCCGGCAGCGTCAACACGCACCAATACACTGACTTGAATGACCGCCCATTCTTACACCGGACCGGCGTCCGTCGCGCCGAGGGGAAGCGGTGGTGCATCCGGCGTAAATTGTTAGCCGGACCAATGTCCGGTGCATGTACACACATTCATTATAATTCATACACCACCGCGAATCCGGCAAAAAACACGGTCCGTTATCCGGTGAAAAAAACGGACGTCTACAAGAGCCCTCAGGAGCCCATTCGAACTGCCACGGGTACGGTGCAGAAACGATGCACTCCGTTTTCTTATGATACCGAGGAAATCCTCGGTTCTAGCCTCGGCAAACATCGATGACGCGCTACAAAACCGTGGCAGCCCCAACAGAATCCTAAACGCGTTGTTGTTGGACACGCAGAGCGTTGTACGCCCGCTGAGTGAAGTTGGTCCACAGGCTACACGTGTAGAAGGTCTGGCAGTATGCCTTAAATAGGGTTACCTTCACCAGCGTAGAACAACTTACTCAACAAAATTACTCGGTCTTTATATCGACGTATCATATTTATAAATCTAGGGGTGGGGCACTATAAACTGAACCCTATTGCGTAACACACTGTTACTACCAATTGGAAACATATTGAAGCAAATTGCTAATCCATTGCTCCATATGTTCGGAACGTGTGTCTGCTCAACAACGTAAATAGCGCAATTAATGTTGTTGAAGTGTCAAAGTGAAACCCATTGCTACTGATCATTGATCACTGAGCAGGGTAATTGCGTAACATACTGTTACGCAATTACCCTGCTGGACTGCGCAGTTGAAATAAAAAAACGAGCCGTACGAGAGAACTAACAGCAGATATGCGTCTCTTTCTAATACGGTAGAAGAAGAAGAAGTAAGCTGCAATATTTATTGTTGTTTTATACCAGAGAATAAATAAGCAGAATGTGGCCATGTAGGGATAACAAAAGCCTACGATTGTAGTTTTTTAATATATTAATAAACCTTAACGTGATGTCACACAAAGTTTAAAATTGTATTTAGAGTAATCCGTAGAGCGCGACTCAGTTTTTACGAGAAAAAGTTAAAAACAGACCGACAGAAGTGAAAACTGAAATGATTATTATTGTTACGGGCTAGGGGTACTTACAAAAATACCGGTTAAGGGTTTCGAAATTTATTGGCAACGAAGGTACAGTCGATTGTAGGCAATGACAAGTAGAATGTTGCTGACGTTGCACCGAAGTCTTCACTTACGTCCACGAAGTCCGTATTGTAAACACGCAATAACACTACAGATGTTACTTCACGTAGTACTCGCAGTTCTCGTTACAGTTGTCGCAGTAGGTATTCTCAAAGATCGCTCCTTAACTGTCGCTGTTTTCGTCTCGGTCGTCGAATGCAGACTGACTCTGCGCTGGCGTCACGGTGCTATATATAGGCCAGCTGATCGAACATTCCAGAATCGTCTAGACGTAATAATAATAGCGCATAACTTCGAGTACATTCAGTAGGTACCTACAGTAATTCCCGGAAACGGGTTTTTAGAAATTTCGATGTCGTCACTTAGTTGACAAAATTAATGAAACCTGTACCATTCGATAGGCCACCCTGAGTCTAGGAATGCTTTTTATATTACACCTATACAATGTCTAGGTCTCGAGTTATAGGGCTTAAAAGTTGCGCACTGCATGTCACGCGGTATTGAACCTTATGCCCTCGACATAAGGTGCATTCGTAACATTGCCCCCTTCTTAAACATGCTCGTCCCGAGCATGATTTGATCCATAATAGCGAGCTAGGCGGTCTACGTGTACGATCTTCAGCTTCCCCCTAGGTCCTTTCCTTATCCGGTAGGTGACATCGTTTATCCTGGTTACTATCGTGTACGGACCCTCCCATTTGGCTTGAAATTTCGGACTCTTTCCTTTTCTCCTAATGGGGTTATGTAACCATACCAAAGTTCCCTCTTCAAATCCGGGCACGTTAGCTATGCGGTCGTATCGGATCTTCATTTTCTCGCTGGTTTTCAGACCGCTCTCTCTCACTAGCTCATGTATTCTATCGAGTTTACGCCGCAGGTCGGCCACATAGTCGACGGCTAGGATAGGGGTATCGGGGGGTGTTCCGGTAAGTGCATCTATGGGTAGTCTAATTTCACGTCCGAAGTTGACTTTCGCCGGTGTACAATTTGTGCTATCATGTGTTGCAGAGCGGTATGACATTAAGAAGAGTGGAATGTATTGGTCCCAATCCCTCTGGTGTTCTTCCACTACTTTGGCCAAAGGAATGCCAAATCGACAGAACATCTCGTAAACTAGCTTTTTGGCGACTGTATGAGCTTCCTGGTTAGGTATTGCAAAAGCTTCTGGCCATTTGCTGAAATAGTCTTGCATGACGATGATATACCTATTGCCTTCTTCAGTAACAGGGAATGGCCCAGCTATATCGACAGCAACTTTTTCACATGGTGCACCAACATAATACACTTTCAGTCGACCTCTGGCTCTCGCTTGTGGTCCCTTTACTGAGGAGCAGGCTACACATTTCCTACACCAGTCCTCTACATCTTCGCGACAATGCACCCAATAGAATCTTTTCCTCACCTTCTCCAGGGTTCTCTTTAATCCTAGATGTCCTCCGGATACTCCGTCGTGCACCTGCTTTAGCACTGATGCGACTTTATCGCAGGGGACAACTATCTGTAAGGTGATCTCCTGTCCACTGGGTGATTCCCATTTCCTCTTCATAACTCCATTATCAATTATCAGGCTGTCCCATTGAGCCCAGTAACTTTTTGCTGTTGGGCTAAGCGCTGATATTTCACTCCAAGCGGGCCTCTGGCCACGTTTCTTCCATTCGATTACTGTCTTCAAGTCACTATCTTCCTTTTCGATGATCAATTATCCCAGTCTTCATCCAAAGCGTTCACCTGGATAATCCTTACGTTTTCTTTCTTTTCCTGCTTGGCACAATGTCGGCAAGATTCTTCGCAAGGCCGCCTAGATAAAGCATCAGCATTATTGTGTGACTTGCTTTTTCGATGTTCAGTGACAAAGTCAAATTCTTGCAGCTGCTCTATCCACCTTGCTAATTGTCCTTCTGGGTCTTTCAACTGAAGCAACCACTGTAAGGCAGCGTGATCGGTGCGAAGTGCAAACTGTCTCCCAATCAAATATTTCTTGAAGTGTTGTAAGGTCTTAACGACGGCTAGAAGTTCTCGGTGGGTAACACAGTAATTTCTTTCTGGCTTGGAAAGACATTTGCTAAAATATGCAATAACGACCTGCCGATCTCCTTTTGTTTGAGAAAGTACTCCTCCAGTCGGGAAGGCCGATTTGGACACGGATGGCCAACATTGCTGGCATCCGTGTCCACCAGAAATCGGCCTTCCCGACTAGGGTATCCTAATACAAGAGCCCCACACAAGTGAGTTTTGAGTAGCGCAAATGCCTGTTCGCAGTCAGGATTCCATTTAAATTGACACTTTTCCTCTGTTAAACGATGCAACGGCTTCGCTAACTCGGAGAAGTTCTTCACAAACCGACGGTAATATGCACACAGACCCAAGAAGGAGCGTACCTCAGTTTTGTTACGAGGGGTAGGCGGCTTTTATTTTTTCAGGATCTGTTCGAATTCCTTGCGCGGAAATAATGTGTCCTAAGTATCCAACCTCTTTGGGACTGAGCTGCTCGCTCTGTTAAGCATTGTTATTAAGCAATATGCGTAATTATAACGTAAATTATTGTAAACATTTTCATTTTTAATGTCTGGACTTTAAAAAAGACGATGATCCCTGAGTTTGTTTCGGCTATTTCTTCTCAGAGGTAGTCAGTTAGGAAATGCCGGCTTCATCTAGTTTAAAAAAAAAAAAAGAAGAAAAAAAAAACATATGACGTGTAAAAGTGACCGGTGATCCTACTTGCTTAATAAACGATTTCATTTCATTTCATTTCTTTCTGGAATAGTGTACACTTACTAGAACTGAGTTTTAAATTCGCTTCACGCAGTTTTTGGAACACTTTCTCCAAATTGCGTAGGTGCTCTTCGAAGCTTCGTCCCATAATGATGATGTCATCCAAATAGACCAAGCATGCATCACCAAGCAACCCCACCAAAATGCGCTCCATTAGGCGCTCGAATGTAGCTGGAGGATTGCACAGTCCAAAAGGCATGACATTGAATTGCCAGAGACCGTTCTCAGGACCAGTGGAGAAAGCAGTCTTTTCTTTATCCTGCTGACAGATTTCCACCTGCCAGTATCCACTTTTGAGGTCAACTGTGGAGAACCATTTCATGCCACTTAGCAAGTCCAAAGTGTCATCAATACGTGGCAGAGGATAACTATCCTTTTTTGTGGCATCATTCAACATCCTGTAGTCAACGCAAAACCTTATACTGCCATCCTTTTTCTTGACTAGGACAACTGTAGATGGCCAAGGGCTGGTGGATCCTTCTATAATCCGGTTTTTCTCCATATCTCTTAACATTTCCGTGACTTCCTGTTCTCTTGCAAAGGGGACACGACGTGGTCTCTGTCTTATCGGCTGTGTATCACCCGTATCTATATGGTGTTTAACTAGCCCGGTTCTTCCCACGTCACCGTCGGTCTTCGCGAAGATGTCATGGAAGTTATGCAACAGTTCCTTAACTTTGTAACTTTCGAACTTGTTTAAATTGCCCTTACAACTTTCGAGTAGTGTCGATACATGTTCCTGCCACTTCTTATCACGTTCCTTTTCGTGCATCTCTGTTTTTATCAAAGATGCTACATTATCGCACACACCCACCATGTGATTCTTTTCGAGAATTATTTCTTTGTTACTAACGTTGATTATGCGTATTTTTGGTTTATCGGAAATCATCATCAGTGTCCTTGCCGTTATCCAGTCTGGGTGATCTCCAGAATCCTCTATTATAATGCAACGTTTGCGGCATCCTATTGGTGAAAATCTAATATCTACTAAAGTTTCTGATCTTGGTGGTAATACAGTTTTCCTTAAACAGCACACTGACCCTTGTTTAGCACCTTGAAGAAATACTTCTTGTTCTGGAAAACTCAATACTCCTTTTGCTACATTAAGGACGCATTGTTGTTTCTTCAAAAAGTCCAGACCTATAATGCAATCATCTGTAATATTCGCTCCTAAGACAGGATGCGTAAATATCTTATCACCCATTTTCAAGGTCACATTTGTTTCACCAAGGACAAGTACTGGTTGGCCCGTGGCAGTTTGTAACCGGCATTGTGAAGATCCTCTTTTCCATACTATGGTCCGAGGAAATAGCTCTGGTCGTGCAATAGTTCTTGATGCACCAGTATCCAATGTGAATCTGCAGGATTTACCATTCAGTTCACCTTCTATAATGAGACTGTTTACGTCACCCACTTGTGATACTGTTATAATAGGGGCTCCGTGACGACCAGCCAGTACTCGCCCCATAGCCCTGGCTGTTCCTAGTTTAAATCCTCGGCTTCCACCTGTGTCCCAGAAGTACTTCTTCCCTTAGACTTCCTGGGACAATTGATCCGAATAGTTAAGCCCCTTTTCGCCGCACTCATAGCAGGTTGGTCCTTGTCGGGTTTTTATTGGTGCGGTGACCTCACGAATATGGTGGTGTTGTCGGCCGTCTTGGGGTACTGCTTCCACCTCTAGAGCGTGTGTCAAGGCTGCCTTTAGAGTCTGATGGTGACCCAGGCGTACTGCAGCCCTGACTTCCGCATCTCCGATTCCATCAGTAAAAGCTTGCACCGTAGTAGCATCAGTTAATCCCGGTGTTGATGCATACGCCCTTCGAACAATACGTTCTATTTCCGTTGCCCATTGTTGCAAACCCTCACTGCTCTTCTATGTGCGGTCTTGGAGTTGAGCCCTGTAGACATGTTCGAGGTGTTTCTCTCCATATCTAGACTCCAACGCTTCTAACAAATAGGCTAGGGTATTGCATTCACTGGAAATATTCTCGAGGATTTGTACCGCCTCACCCCGCAGAGCAAGCGTAAGGGCGGTTACCGCTTGATCGTCGTCCCAATTTTTGCCTTTTGCGACCTTTTCAAATTGAAGACGGAAGGCCACCCATGACGTTGTTCTTCAAAATGAGATACCTTGAAAGTCGGCAAAGCACTGGGTACAGGTATCACGCCCTTGATACTTCCTTTTTGTACTCTTTCTATTTCTTTCCCAAACTCTAGGATGGTATTGTCTAGTTTCTCGAAACGCGCTTCATGTTTGTCTATACGATCATCTTGCTGGTCCATACGCGCATCTTGTTTCTCTATGCGCGTATCTTGCTGGTCCAGACGGGCATCTTGTTGAGCTGTTTTTATTTTAAGTTCGTTGACCTCTTTTTTGTTTTTTTTCCAGTTTTTATTTAGTTCCAATACTAGTTGCTGGGATTTCTCTATTTTTGCCTGGGTTTCTGCCTGGGATTTATCTATTTTTGCCTGGGTTTCTGCCTGCGATTGTTCTATTTTTGCCTGGGTTTCTGCCTGTGATTTTTCTATTTCTGCCTGGGATTGTTTTATTTCTGGCTGGGATTCTGCTATGCCTTTTATTTGCGCCGTCAGGTGAGCCAGTATCGCCGATAAATCGCATCTGCTGGTTCCGGAAATAGTGGTGGTATAGGGTGTCTCAGAACGGTCCAACTATTTTACAAGTGAACGAGACGCTAAATACGTGGAGCGGAGGTGGGGGAGGGGTAACGCTAGCAAGCTCAGTTCTTATATTTTCAGTTGGCGCTATGCCTTACACCGGAGAGCAACGCTCGTTCTGCGTGCGCGCGTATTTCGAGAACAATCGATCGCTCATTCGTGTTCGTCGTCTATTTCGAATTCATTACGAATTACGCAATATTGGAGAAACTCCTAGTAACGCCACTATCCTCGCGTGGATCCAGGCATTCAACGCTACTGAAAACACATTAGGCGATATTCATCATGGTCGTCCAAGAACAGCAAGAACCCTTGGGAACATTGAGTTAGTAGCGGATTCTGTAAGACAACAGCCTCGTGTTAGCATTAGAAAGCGAGAATCGCAATTAGGCTTATCTAGAGCAACAATTTAGCGCATAATTAAATCTGATTTGCATCTTAAGGCCTATAAAATTCAGATTCTGCAAAAATTGCACGAAAATGATTATGTTCTGAGATTAAATTATGTAAACATAATGTTAGACAGATTTAATGATTTTGACAACATTTTCTTTAGCGACGAGGCCCATTTTCATTTGAACGGTTATGTGAATCGCCAAAATTGCCGATTTTGGGCCGAGAACAATCCAACACTGCTACACCAACGCCCTTTGCATAGCCCTAAAGTTACAGTTTGGGTCGCAATGTCGAAGAAGTGCATAATAGGCCCTTATTTCTTCGAAGACCATAGAGGCAGAGCAATTACGGTGACTTCGGCGCGGTATATTGAAATGATACGCGATTTTTTTCTGAAGAAAAATATTGAAGAGAAGATCAAATTGATTCCTCAAGAACTTCTTGGTAAAGTCTTCAATAACGTCCGCACAAGGTTCGAAGAGTGTCGTCAAACAAACGCCAAAAAAAAATTCCCTCATTGTCTATATTTTGGTATAAATAAATAACTAATTAGTAATAGCATTTTTTTTTAAACTGATGTTCGAAATAGTTGGATCGTTCTGAGACACCTTGTACTAGGGGCACTCACATTAGTCGGTGTTACGAAGGCCGCATCTTCTACGGGTACAGGGACACCAAAAGTTTCTTCCTCTTGACGTGCCAAATCCATCGCTGCTTGTAGTCGCGTGCGAATTCTTTCGTCTTCCCTTGGCGTGACCGGCATTCCGCTTCTGACACCAATTGTTACGGGCTAGGGGTACTAAAATACCGGTTAAGGGTTTCAAAATTTATTGGCAACGAAGGTACAGTCGATAGTAGGCAATGACAAGTAGAATGTTGCTGACGTTGCACCGAAGTCTTCACTTACGTCCACGAAGTCCGTATTGTAAACACGCAATAACACTACAGATGTTACTTCACGTTAGTACTTGCAGTTCTCGTTACAGTTGTCGCAGTAGGTATTCTCAAAGATCGCTCCTTAACTGTCGCTGTTTTCGTCTCGGTCGTCGAATGCAGACTGACTGCGCTTTTTTTTTTTTGATGTGGCATCTCGTAGTTGACCTTGAGAGGCCGTGACTACTTAACCGGACTTTCCTGTAGATGCCTTAGGTGAATGTAAAGCCTCCAGCCAGGGCGACTAAAAAGCTAAGCGACTACACGCTAAGGGCACCCCCTGTGGGGTACGAACCTCGGCTTAGGGCGTCGCTGGAGAGAGCAGCAAGGGACGGCTGGATCGAATATTTGTTTAAATTCGGTTTGATGACCGCGGCGTTTCTAGTACTAACTCTGAGAAGAAACGTCCGAAACAAACTCAGAGGTCATGGTTGGGAAATTATATCTACTGACTCAGCTGTGGCGCAGGCTGGCCTTCATCGGACAAGGGTGACTCTGCGTCATGGCGCTATATATAGGCTAGCTGATCGAACATTCCAGAATCGTCTAGACGTAATAATAATAGCGCATAACTTCGAGTACATTCAGTAGGTACCTACAGTAATTCCCGGAAACTGGTTTCTAGAAATTTCGATGTCGTCACTTAGTTGACAAAATATATATAGGCCACCCTGAGTCTAGGAATACGTTTTTATATTACACCTATACAATGTCTAGGTCTCGAATTAAAAGTTGCGCACTTCATGTCACGCGATATTGAACCTTATGCCCTCGACATAAGGTGCATTGGTAACATTATGTTAACAAAGAAAAAGAAAAACAAAGTTATAGCGGTGATGCAATCTATACCATTGTAAGTATACCTATACCTACACTATGACGATGATGTAATCCTGACCGTTTTCGGCCACGGCGACCATCTTCAACTCCGATTTAGCCGTTGATGTGCTCGCATGTGGCTTATGTAGTAAATTTTGTTTATAAAAATCCTCGCACATTGCAGGCATAAGAGTGTAGCAGCCAGCTGGCTGCTACACTTGTAGCAGATGCTACACATGTTCTATTACCAGCTGGGAAGGGTCGGCTATAAATCACACCAGGACAGCGGAAGTCATGGCGCGCGTCGCTGCGACCCTGACCCCCGGGGCGAGGGTTCCCATAAATCTCACCCCGGAAGACATCTGTTGACCACCATCCATGTCGTGAGAACCATAGCGAGAGGCACGAGAACAGTGAGTTGGCGCGCTTTCTATACCAACCAATCACACGCCGCGGCCTGCCTCGATCAACGAATCAACATCAAGGACGCACGCAACACCGCGTGGAGATCCACAGGACAACAAGCTGATTTGCTATTGGTTACCCCACTATTGTTTAGAGATAGTTAGTATTTAAGTGAGTGCATAGCTTGTAAGATATGATATTCCATTCCATTATTAACAACATTACATTACAGTCCATTCCTGTTCACACTCTTGTATATAATTATCTTACATCACGTTATTGTACACGTCACATACATTGTACCTTTTACTTTCGTGCAATACACAACGTTCGATTTATCTGAGTTTAATTACGTAACACGACCTACGCGCTACACTCTCACGCCTGCAATGTGCAAACGTTGGAATTGTGTAGCAGCTGCTACACAATTCCGACGTTTAGAGATTGCTAAGTTTATTTAAGTGAGTGCATTGTAAGGGACATTCTTCTTCTTATCCTCATTCCTGTTCATAATCTTGTATATATACATCACGTTATTATACACGTCATACACATTGTACTCTTACATACGTGCAAAACACAACATTCAATTCATCTGAGTTTTAACTACGTGCCACGGCCTACGCGCTACAAGAGTGTAGCAGGAACCCAGACCAAGATCACACAGATCATTCGACAGACGGCGTTCAAGCAAGAACAATAGCAGTAATAGTATTCAGAAGAATCAGTGAACTGTTATTATCATCGCAAGTTCGGCACAGAGGCGCGAAAATGTACGAGTAAGTGTAGTTTCGATGGCAACAACGCCCACTCGGAAAACTAACGCCTGCGTCGGTTGAGACGGCAACTGACGCAAACAACACTTCCTACCGCCTATTCATAACAGATAAGAATCGCGTCTGTCATTCCTAATTGATACTGGTGCAAACGTCTCCGTGATACCGAGGGCAAAGCAATCAACTACGACGAGTTATCTCAAGCTCAAGAAAACGATAATAAATTGTATTCAAACATTATCTCAACAGACCAACATACAACTCAAGAAAATCTTCTTACCTGGTACCAACAAGCCAATTTTTTTTTTTTTTTTTTTTTTATTAATTTATAAACTAGCGCTTGACCGCAATCCCGCCTGATGGTAAGCAGTGACGCAATCGTTGATGGTAAAGCGCACTAGTTTATTAAGAGCCTATTCATTCTAGCCTTGAAGACACTCAAATTGTAGTCCGACGGAAACACCGCCGCCGGCAGATTATTCCAGTCCCTCGATGTACGCGGTATAAAGGAGGAGGCGAAACGCTTCGTCCGGATCGTAGAGGTGTTAACAACAAAAGGGTGGAAACTCGCCGTACGACGGGTCGTCCGATGGTGGAACGGAGATGGGGGAATTAAATCGTGCAATTCCCTCGCACACTCCCCAAAATGTATCCTATAGAACACCGAAAGGCTGGTTACTCTACGCCTGTGCTCTAGGCTTTGGAGACCAACTCGAGTTAAATCAAGCTCGCCAATCAGCCTCTTCGCACGCCTCTCCACTGAATCCAAAGTGGCCAGGTGACACTTAGCAGCACCAGCCCAAATGTGGCTGCAGTACTCCACACACGAACGGACCTGTGCTTTGTACAACATTAGAAGCTGCCCTGGTGTGAAGTACTGCCGGACCTTTGCGATAACGCCTAGTTTTGTGGCAGCCACCTTGGCCTTGGACTCAATGAACCGCCCAAAGTTTAGGTTCGAGGAAATCTCAACACCCAAAAGCTGAAGGCGGTCGGTACACTACAAGGATACATTCCGGAAAGTAGGAGCCAAGGTGAACGGGCTCCTTTTGGCGGTGAAAAGACACGCCTGCGTTTTGGCGGCATTGAATGCTACAAGATTGGCATTGCCCCATTCGGAGACTGCCTGAAGTGCAACACTCGTTCGCTCTACCATGGCCTCTCTTTCGGACCGGATTGATTCCCTACTAGCCCGAGCATCCGGCAGGTATCTCTCCACAACTGTGCTGTCATCTGCATACCCATAGATACCGGGCATCAGCAGATCGTTAATATGCAGCAGGAACAGAGTTGCAGAGAGAACAGACCCCTGAGGAACACCGGCGTTAGTGGACATGGGCTCAGATGAACATCCGTCGACAACAACTCGGAGGGACCGTTCCGTCAAGAAGTCTTTTACCCAGCCAGTCAGGCTAGGGGAAATGCCGTACGCTGGAAGCTTACTCAAAAGGCCAGCGTGCCATACCCGGTCGAAGGCCTTCGAGACATCAAGGGAGACAGCAATCGCCTCCCCATTTCTCTCGAGGGCCTCGCCCCACAAGTGAGTGGCATACACTAGTAGGTCCCCAGTTGACCGATTGCGGCGAAACCCGTACTGTCGGTCACTGAGGAGATCGTTACCTTCTAGGTATGCCAAGAGGCGCGAGTTCAATACACGCTCCATAATTTTGCAAAGTATGGAGGTGATCGAAATCGGCCGATAGTTGGTAGGATCGGCACGACTACCCTTTTTGGGCACGGGCTGCACGTTGGCAAGCTTTCAGGACTTGTTCACTATACCAGTCCCAAATGAGAGGCGATACAAGCGTGTCAATACAAGAGACAACTCGGGCGCACATGCTCTTAGAACAATCGCTGGTATACCATCCGGACCACTAGCCTTATTCACGTCCAGACGACACAGTGCTCTCAGAACCTCCTTGTTCCGAATGCGAACCTCAGGCATTGAAGTACCGCAGTGGGGTAAAATAGGTGGAGTAGCACTGCCAGTATCAAGACGCGAATTATGGGCAAAGAGACCTGCTTTCTCTCTCGCCGTATGAGCCAGTGTTCCATCAGGCCTAACCAGCGGAGGCAGTGAGGGCCGACAGAAGTTCGCCTCGACCGATTTGGCAAGGGACCAAAAAGATCTGCTACCGGAAGGCAGGGGCGTGCACAGAGATTTTCTTGAAGGTATGCATAGATATACCTACTACCCAAATCTCTGTGCTTATATATGGTAAAACTTAAAAAACGTAACGTAGACGTAGTTTCAATTTAACATAGTCGCGTACTTTTTCGCATGTCAACATTGAATTGATGTTTTTGCGTGGCTACAATGAACATCTATGTCAAGTATGTGATTGATGATAAGAACAAGTCAAATAAATGATATACGTGGGGTGTTAGGTATTTTTTTTGCCCAAATGAATACAATGAAATCATCATCTCAGGGTTAATACCAGTCGCATCCAAAGCTTTGGAATCTGGGGTCCGCTTTTCCAGTCTAATTGCTGATTTTGGCAAAATTTCGACATTTTCCGTGAAGCGACTGCCGTCTGACTTGTGGGCTCCAACAACCCGTAACGACTGCCACTAGATGTTCGTATGGCAACCGAAACCAACGGCTTAACGTGCTTTCCGAGGCACGACCAGACCAGTGCAAATATTCATATTCATGCATACAAATATTTACACTGCGCGAGGATCGAACCCGCGCCTCCTTACGCAGCGGCCGCGTTCGCTACCGCTACGCCATGGAGGCGTGTCAAAATACAATGAAATGGTATTACTAACTGAACTGTAAATAAGTAATAATTTATTTCTCAAAAAACTAAAAAAATATATTTTACTATCTATAAATTAAATCAACGCGCCATCTATTTTTAAATAACTCTGTAAAAATTAAATATATATATAAGATCGTTGTGAAATCGCTAAAAGTTCTTTTAAAATGGAAATATAGACAAATCTTTCATAAATATGCGTAATGCACTACTCATTGGAATCATGACTATTAAATTTTGCTAATTTGTAAACTTCAGGAAAATTATTACAATATAAAGTATAGTATTGAAATTCAAAAGCAAGTAGGTTGAAAAACTTATGGTCTTTTAAGTTTTTATAACGACGAACTGTCAATGCCGTGTTTTAAAATAATATACCTACACGAGAAACAAAACAATTTATTTGTGTGTACACACTACACAGCCTGCTAACCACATATAATTATCATAATACTTTTTATAAAGACAACCTTTCTTTTGTGTTAAACCAAAAACTCTAAAATAAATGAATATTTCATTCCGCTTAAAACAACCAATATTGAAACAACATAAGCTGCTAAAATAAAAAGGTATTTGAACGAACAACAATCATGCTATATTTCTGAACTTCTTAAATTCGTCGCATTATTAGAAGCTGTGCTTATCGTGCCCTTAAAAGTCAATGAAATTTCACGCACACGTACACAACAATTTAGGCACACAAGCAAATAATTTTATACACAGACAGATATGGAAGAGGCACATTTTGTTTGTGCTTACGCCGCTATGAGAAGTGGCGCGGCCGTCGCGACGAAGGCCAGTGATATTTCGTAGTTAGCACTAGGCCCAATAGATGGCAGTGTTCTCACTAACTGATTAACAAAGTCTTTCAGTTTTAAGTTTGTAGTATATAAATTATTATATATTTTTTAAGAAAACTATTAGGGTATGCAGAGCTTTTCTGCTTGTATGGAGCGCACGCGCCTGCCGGAAGGCTGCGCAGATAACTTGTTGCCAATATGGGTAATACGGTCGAAGCGAGCCTTCTTTAGCGCCTTTTTGTAGGACTTGGCAGCACGGTTAAAGGCTCTCTTCTTTGAGCTTAGATCCGGAGCTCCGCGGTCACGAGCGTCAACCCAGGTGAGAAATGCCGTGTGCTTACGCTGTTCGGCTTGAGCACAATCGGCATTGAACCATGGGCGAGCCGAGCCACCGACGGGCACGTCTTTATAGGGAATAAAATATTCCATAGCTTGACGCACCACATCGGTTATAGCATCCGCACAGCTCGACGGATTGCCAGAAGAGAAGCAGACCTGCTGCCAAGGATAAGACGCAAAGAAATGGCGCATCTCATCCCAGTCTGCTGACCTGTATCGCCACATTCGCCGTTCACCACTAGAGTCGTGATCTGTTGGGGAGAAGGTCGACACAGACTTCACCAGACAGTGATCTGAAGTTCCCAACGGTGAGGAAACTGTTACAACACACCTGTCCGGATCAGTGGTCAGCAGAAGGTCCAGACAATTGGCAGTATGACCAACTACATCAGGCACCCCAGTCGCTTGCTTTACCAGCTGGGAAAGGCCCATTGAAAGCGCGAAGTTTCGCGCTTCTCTCCCAGCGTGGTCGGTCCTCTGGTACGGGAAAAGCCACTCCTGATGGCAGGCATTGAAGTCCCCCAGAGCGACGAACTGTGCGTCAGGGTGCCAGGGTGCCGGTGCAGCGCATTGTCAGCAGCCTCACTGAGGTGGTCAAATAATCGAGTTGTCTCCTGATCACCGCTGTGCGATCGGTAGACACAAGTGTAAACAATTTTGTCCACACCAGTGTCAACCAACAGCCATAGGGACGAGAAATGAGGGTCTACGAGGTGACGGAGGCGCCGGCAACAAATGTCATTGTGGACATACACACAGACCCCGGCACGCTGCAGAAAATGGTGCTCCAATGCGTATCCCGGGTAGCTGAGGTATGCCGCATCAGACGGACATCTGATCTGGGTCTCCGTCAAGAAAAGTACATGGGGCTTCTCAGTCTCAAGGTGGTGATGTACTGCAATGAGATTGGAGTGCAGACCTCGAATATTAGAGAGGTGCACTTTGAAAGAGAGGACATGCGCCCGCTGTACACACCTACTTTTCTTATTGACTTTTTCATTTGAAAAAAAAAATTTAGTGAATAGGAAGGAAGACGGCAGTTGAGTGAGGTGATGCAATGTTAATCCCAACAATGCGACCAACGATGCCGGGCCAGAGGGAGATTGATCTGGAGACTGCGGGGACGTCCGAACCCCCCCAGGGATCGCCATCGGGTCCTCTCGTCCGGTCGCCAACCGGCACGATGGGGCCACCCTGGGATTTTTCGCAGTTGGCGGGGCAGCCTTTCGTATGTGGCTGGCACACTACTTGGGCCCCCAACTACCTGCGGTCGGCCAGCGGAGCACCGTGCTTCGGATCCCGCTACCCTCCACGACCAAACTCCCGACACGACAACAATTGGCGCATCGTACCCGGCACACATCGCAACACAACTGCTCAGACCCGCCCTCCAAACGGCTTCACCAGACATCATGCCGGAACACGACGAATCGCTTATTAATCGCAATATTCTGAGAAACATCAACATCACATGTTCGTCCGTATTTAATAGCTGATTTTCGTAGCATAGCTTTCAACGCCGTGCACAGCCCAAGCCATCCAGTCCAAAGTACATAGTAAGTACCAAGCGAACGATTTCAACATATTCACGTTGATATTGTTGAACCGCTACCTACATCAGCATGTGGACACAAATACTTGCTCACTGTGATGGACCGGTGCATACGATGACCTGAAGCTGTACCACTTCAAGAGACAACCGCTGAAATCGTCGCAAGAAAACTGCACGAAGTATGGATATCTCGTTTCGGTTGTCCAATAAGAATCACAACTGATCAAGGACGACAGTTTGAAAGTCGACTATTCCAAAATCTTGCTCAATTACTCGGTGCCAAAAAAAACCCATGCTACTGCGTACCACCCGCAGAGTAACGGAATCGTCGAACGCTGGCAAAGAACGTTAAAAGCCGCACTCATGGCTAGATTAGAAAACAACAACAAATGCATCCACGAGTTGCCTACTGTTTTAATGGCTCTACGAGCCGCCATCCGCTACGGCTCCAACACAAGCTCCGCGCAACTCACCTACGAACAAGCAATCCGAACCAAGAGCAAGAACCGGGGGGGGGGGGGGGCTGTCATGGGTGTCATTACCCCAGGAGGATTTTGTGTAAGTACTTTCAATATTTAATCAATTTATATAATACTTTGTTTGACGGCAAACGCTTGGGAACTATATAGGTACCGTAGTATGTATTTCCGCAGAGCTATATACATCCCTCTTCTGGATTCAATCATAAGTAACCTACAGGACCGTCTGTCTCCTGAAATACTTAATTTGTTTCAGCTGAACGTTTTCATGCCAAAAAGCGAATACAGTAGTCAAGACATTGAAACTGTGAAACAACTAGCCACCTTTTATAGATTCCTCCTCAAGTTGTTCCCTCATTACCGAAGGTCGTGATGTTCCCTGTAGAATTATCCAAATTATTATATTATTAATTATCTTCTTTACGGTAGTTCGCCATCTGTTACGATCCCTGGCCGCGAGTATAGCATCATGCAGGCCGGTGTCCAGAGATGAACGAATTTGGTCAGTCCAGCTTAATGGACTGCGACCTCTCGAAAGTCGTCCATAAACCTTCCCAGTAACCATCAGATGTTCGAGGTTGTCTCCATCCTTTCTGGCAATATGGCTAATATAGTCCAAAATTCTTCGAAGGCGTCTGGCAGGCAGGCAGGCAGAGGAGAGTTTTTTTGTTACACCCAGCTCTCGAAGGATTGATTTGTGCAGAATGCTGGTCACGGAATTTGAAGCATCTTTCTCCAGCACCACATCTCTAAAGCGTCAATGCGTCTCGATCGGCTTTCTTGATTGTCCATGTCTCCGAACCATAGCTGAAGATGAGAGATCTGATGAGTTTCATCTTAGCCTTCCGTGAGATGTTGCGGTCACGCCATAATTTGTGAAGCTGAGACATAGCATTTTTGGCCATTCCTATTCGTCTCCTTATATCCAATTCACATAAACCATTGTTGCTTATACTAGACCCTAGATAGATGAAATTGTCGACTATTTCTAGATTCAGCGCCCCGCGGAATCACTTGCTTTATGTGGGTTGGCGATTTCAGACTTAAAGTCAAGGTCCTCAAAATGTTTTCCTTCACCTTATAATCAGTCGTTGGTGTCCAAGATATACTTACAAAGTACATATAACTTAGAATAGTTATGTAGCGACATATACATCACACATGTAATTACCGTACCTCCAAACAGTTACCAGTTACCAATACCTTATCCAACACTTTATTACCAACACATCGTTTTGACAACAACCATCAAGAAATAATTGAACAACGCCGTCTCGAGAGAGACGCCATACGTTTGACACATCTGTCAAAAGGAACAAGAGGCCGCCTTGAAAAAGGCGTTTACTCTTAAAGTAATAAGATACGTGATGCGTTGCGTAAGTTCAACAACAACACTCGTAAGTACGTTTTGACACACGGAGTTGGTACATCGCAGCGGAGATCTGTACACGAAGACTGCACACGAAGGATGCATCGCAGCGGAATCTTGGCTCGAAGACTACACAAAAAGTTGGTGCATCGCAGCGGAGATCTTGACACGGCGGGCGGTCCACGACGAAAAGGACCGACTCGGTGTGACGACCTATATTTATAGACTCATACCGTGGGCCAACGGCGCCCCGCGCCCCGCACCGCAACACGGCGCGTGCTAAATATCGTAGATAATAATATTGTATTGATCATTTGTAAATAATTAGACACACCACTACTTGTACCATAGAATATGTAAATATAAACAGGGCAATTGAAGTCGAAATATACAGATCATATCGGACACGCAAGTTTTATTTTACCCAAGAAGATTCCTCCTCCAAATTGGTGACCCCGAAGACAAGGAGTAATATCAAGACCCTGAATCCCTGCAGAAATTATATAAAAAAAAAATATCGAAAAGCGAAGATTTCAGCGATGCATTAGGCGTCATAACGATGAAGAACGACGTAGCTACAATGTCGCTGCCTGCACGACTACCACCATTTTGGCGCCAAAATTCTCGTCTTTGGTTCGCGCAGTTTGAAACCGCCGTCGCTGCCAGCGAGATAGGTGACGAGCAAAAATTCAACCTTATCGGCCCACTACTCGGCTGCAGCGACCTGGAACAAATCGCCGACATCATACTGGAACTGCCGGCCACAAATACAGCGCTCTGAAAGAGAGACTGATTTCTACATACCAAGAATCAGACCATCGCCAGCTTCAGAAACTCCTCAGCGGTCTCGAACTCGGTGATCAGAAACCGAGCCAGCTGCTACGCAAAATGCGCGACCTAAGTGGCAAACTTCTGTCCGACGAAGCGCTCAAAGTCATGTGGCTCATTCACCTGCCCGCACAAGTTCGCGCAGTACTATCCGTAAACACTGAATCTCCACTCGAAGTTCTAGCTGCGATGGCCGACAAAATGATGGAACACTTCGAACCAACAGTCGCCGCAGTCTCCGTAGTTCCCCCGTCAGCATCGGTCAACGAAGTACAACATAACTCCGTCACAAACCTGCAAATCAGCATGCTTTGCAAACAAATCGAAAAGCTATCTCTCGAAGTCGCCGAACTACGAAGTAATCAGCAATATGCATCACATCGCCGTTCCCGTCCACACTTTGCTAGCCATTAGCGTAGCCGCTGACGCACACATTCAAGGCCGCGCGCTAGTAACGCGCGCACCCCGAACGATGCCGACTGGCTATGCCGTTATCACTACCGATGCGGCGACGAAGCACGCGTGGAGGCATGAGGAACAGGGAGTAAAGCTCACTCATCCTCCGTAAAAAAGGGAGGATCCTCCGACCAGACGAGTGTTATGTCTGGCGGGCACTTGCCCAATGGTTGAAATTGGCAAGTTGTATGTATGCTAATTGCACGGTAAACTCTGATTGCGAGATGTAGAATTCGTGTGACGTCAGTATGACGCGTCGTTCATTTTGTGTCGTTTGTAGGTACCGCTACATCACTCCCCTCCGGAGACCGGAGGTCGATAGTGGGCTGAGTCTTGTATCTTGTGATTCTTGCTAGGCCAGCTGAGGTTCCAGTGAGTCGGAACCGGTTGCCGCGTAGTTCACGGTGAGTCGGAACTGTCTTTGAAGATTCCCCAGTGAGTCGGGGTGGTGGGGCGCTGCGTTGTACTCCAGTGCGTCGGATGTCGTACAGCGCCGGGTTGAGGCTGCGTCGAGGTTGCTGATGAGGTTGAGGGTGATGACCAGGTATGCGCGGTCGCTGCATGCTTGTGGTCAGGATACCCGTTGAAGAAGTGGGTGCTGGCTGGGTGGGCGATTCGCCGATGAAGCTTGCGGGAGTGATGATGATGACGTCACGCTCAAGTTGTTGCACGAAGGCTGCGCTGACGATCATGCTCGGGGTCACCATTGTGGAGGCATGAGGAACAGGGAGTAAAGCTCACTCATCCTCCGTAGAAAAGGGAGGATCCTCCGACCAGACGAGTGTTATGTCTGGCGGGCACTTGCCCAATGGTTGAAATTGGCAAGTTGTATGTATGCTAATTGCACGGTAAACTCTGATTGCGAGATGTAGAATTCGTGTGACGTCAGTATGACGCGTCGTTCATTTTGTGTCGTTTGTAGGTACCGCTACACACGTAAATGCGAATCGACGTGTTCCAAGAGCAAGCAGGTAAACTAAAAAGTACATCGACCGTGGCGGGTGTCGATGTAAACCACACATCTCGCCGACTATGTGTGATCGACATCAACAACAGAGAGAGAATTCTCGTCGACACAAGAGCCGACATATCGGTATTAGCCGTCCGAAATAAGAAATCTAAACCGGCCAAGAATACCTACAAATTGTTCGCGGCAAACGGAACAGAGATTCGTACCTACGGAGAGCGCACACTCGAGCTTAACTTAAATGGCATACTTTTGGATTCCTATAGCTGCAGAAGATGCACAGAAGACCGCAATCATAACACCTTTCGGCCTATTCGAATTAAATATTGTGTACGGACAAATATAATAAATATATACGGACAAATCACACAGAAAAAAAACGAAAAAACCCTGAAAGACAAACTAATCCTAATGTACGTATGAACGCTGCGCACCCACCAGTCTCATCCTTTGTACTACTCAATACCGACCCTGACGAAGTAGCATCTGTAATAATGAGCCTAAAATCCGACAGCGCTGCCGGCTGGGATAAAATCCCCATAAGTTTCTTAAAGTCTGCCAAGTCCATTAATCTCACCAATAATTTCACACCTTGTTAACCTCTGATTTGAGTTAGGAATTTTTCCTACCGCTCTGAAACAAGCTGTAATAACACCTGTGTTCAAGAGTGGAGAGAGAACTGATCCATCTAACTATAGGCCGATCTCCGTCCTCCCGTCCTTGTCTAAAGTTGTCGAAAGATTAATAAATAAACGCCTATCTAGATATTTAACCAAAAACCACTTTATTTCACCCTCACAGTTTGGCTTTAGACAGGGAAAGTCCACGGAGGATGCAGTACTCGCCCTCACATCTATAGTTACTGAAAAAGTGGACAGTCGAGCTAAGTGTTTAGCGGTCTCTCTAGACCTCAAAAAAGCCTTCGATACAGTCTCTGTCCCCACACTTTTACACAGGTTAGAGGACATTGGTATTAGAGGATTGCAACTTAATCTTTTCAAAGAATACCTTAGCGAGCGCAGGTACGTTGTAAAAATGGGATCGGTGATTAGTTCCGAAGAAATAGTTACCTATGGAGTCGGACAAGGCAGCGTGCTCGGCCCAACGCTGTTTCTCATTTATATAAACAGCTTATGCAGCATGAATATCGAAGGTGCCCACATATTCTCATATGCTGATGATACGGCAATCGTTTTCTCGGGAGAAACTTGGGACAGCGTCGGTCGCCTCGCCAAACGTGGTCTGGCTACGGTAGCTACCTGGCTCGATCGCAACCTGAATATTGAATATTTTGTCTTTGAATATTTCAAAGACAAACTACATTTGTTTCTCCAAAGACAACCGTACCCAACCATCACTAGATCTCCAGATTAAAATCCATACCTGCTCCGACCCCACTAACACCGGCTGCTCTTGTTTAAAAATCGAAAAAGTAAATAGTACTAAATACCTAGGAGTTATGCTTGATCAGAGATTATCATGGCACTTGCACTTAGAACTAATAATGAACAGAGTTTTTTTTTTTTTTTTTTTTATAAATTATAAACCAGCGCTTGACCGCAATCCCGCCTGATGGTAAGCAGTGACGCGATCGTTGATGGTAAAGCGCGCTAGTTTATTAAGAGCCTATTCACTCTAGCCTTGAAGACACTCAAATCGTAATGCGACGGAAACACCGACGCCGGCAAATTGTTCCAGTCCCTCGATGTACGCGGTATAAAGGAGGAAGCAAAACGCTTCGTCCGGATCGCAGTGGTGTCAACAACGTAAGGGTGGAAACTCGCCGTACGACGGGTCGTCCGATGATGGAACGGAGATGGGGGAATTAAATCATGCAATTCCCTTGCACACTCACCAGAATGCATCCTATAGAAGACCGAAAGGCTGGCCACTCTACGCCTGTGCTCCAGGCTTTGGAGACCGTTTCGAGTTAAGTCTGGGTCGCCAATCAGCCTCTTCGCACGCCTCTCCACCGAATCCAAAGTGGCAAGGTGACATTTCGCAGCACCAGCCCAAATGTGGCTGCAGTACTCCACACACGAACGGACCTGTGCTTTGTATAAAATTAGAAGCTGCCCAGGTGTGAAGTACCGCCGGACCTTCGCGATGACGCCTAGTTTTCTGGCAGCCACCCTGGCCTTGGACTCAGAGTTCGGAAATTAATCTGGACATTCAAATCTCTTCGACACATTACCACTAAGGATCTTATTAAGCAAATCTATGTCTCTTTGGGACAATCCATATTGATGTACTGTTTACCAATTTGGGGTGGAGCCACAAAAACAATTTTTTTAGAGCTAGAGAGGTGCAGACTTTCTGAAGCGTCATCAACTTCTTGTCGACATAGCCGGCCGACGTCTTGTCGACAAAGTTACCAATATGACCGTCAGAGCATCAGTCATTTGTTCCGCCGAACCTACAGTTCGAAGTATCGACATGGAACAGCCGTATCACCAGCTCCTCAGTAAGTTTCCTGATATCCTGCGACCATCAAGCACGAAGGATACTCCCAAACACAGGGTAGAACACCACATCGAAACTACTGGCCCACCAGTGTTCAACAAGTGCAGACCTCTTCCTCCACATCGCTACCTGCCCGTGAAGAAAGAATTCGAGCTCATGATGCAGCAAGGAATTTGCCGACCAAGCAAAAGCCCTTGGTCCAGTCCGCTACATGTCGTTCCTAAGAAAAACGGCGACTTACGCATCTGTGGTGACTACAGAAGACTCAATGACGTCACCAAACCCGATCGCTATCCAGTCCCACGCCTCAAAGATTTTACCTACCTGCTTCACGGCAAGAAAATCTTCAGCACTCTCGATTTAAACCGAGCCTATTCGCAATTACCTATCTTCGAACCCGATACCGAGAAGACAGCGATCACTACACCATTCGGTTTATTCGAATTTCCACGAATGTGCCCAGGTCTCAAGAAAAAGAAAAGACAGACATTCCAACGATTCATAAACGAAGTACTCAACGGAATAGACTACGCGTTCCCATTCATCGACGATGTTATCGTTGCATCTGAAAATGAAGCAAGCCACATCGGAGATCTGCAGGAAGTTTTACGCCGATTAGACACGTATGGTGTCACTATAAATCCATCTAAGTGTGTCTTCGGCAGCGAAACCGTCAAGTTCCTAGGTTACGAAGTATCAAGCAAGGGAATCAAACCCCTTCAAGACAAAGTCATAGCAATCACAGAGTACCCCAAACCCGAAACCATTCAAGACTTACGAAAATTTATGGGGATGATAAATTTCTACCGAGACAGTGTTCCTAATGCGGCCAGTATTCAGGCACCTCTGAATGCGTTCCTTCATAATTCAAAAAAACGAGACAAGACGGAAGTAAAGTGGTACAATCAATCGACAAAAGCTTTTGAGTTGTGCAAACAGAGCATAATAAACGCTGCTTTATTGTCTTACCCATCCAGTTCGCCAGAGGAACAAATCGCTATTTTTTCGGATGCCTCAGCTACCTGCGCCGGGGCATCACTACAACAAAGGCGAAACAAAGAACAATATTTTTCAAAAAAAATTTCGGAAAAGAAGTATTCCACTTTCGACCGGGAGCTCTCGTCGATATTTATGGCAGTAAAACTTTTCGAAAAATGTTTAAAGGCAAAGAACTCGTGATTTATACTGACCATAAACCGCTGACCTACGCAATTCGCAAACCTCCTTCCGATAACGACACACCACGGCGAATTCGGCAGCTACTGTTCATCAGCGAGTTCACTACTGACATTCGACACGTGAGTGGAGCTCAGAACGTTGTAGCAGGTGCATTATCACGCGTCGAAACCATCGACGTGCCATCACCCATCAACTACGACGAGTTATCTCAAGCTCAAGAAAACGACAGTTGTATCCCAACATTGTCTCAACAGACCAACATACAAATCAAGAAAATCATTTTACCGGGTACTAACAAGCCAATATTCTGCGAAACATCAACGTCACATGTTCGTCCATACTTAACAGCTGATTTTCATCGCATAGCTTTCAATGCCGTGCACAGCCCAAGCCACCCAGGAGTACGAACCACACGGAAGCTGATGCAAGATCTTTTGGCCTTCAATGAATACCGACATCGGCCAGTGGACTAAAGCATGCAATTCGTGTCAGCTCTCCAAAGTACAGCGACACAATCATAGTGACATAGCAACATTTCCACCGAGCGAACGATTTCAACATATTCACGTTGATATCGTTGGACCGCTACCTACGTCAGCATGTGGACACAAATACTTGCTCACGATGATCGACCGGTGCACACGATGGCCCGAAGCTGTACCACTTCAAGAGACAACCGCTGAAATCGTCGCAAGAAAACTTTACGAAGTATGGATATCTCGTTTCGGTTGTCCAATAAGAATCACTACTGATCAAGGACGACAGTTTGAAAGTCGACTATTCCGAGACCTCGCTCAATTACTCGGTGTAGAAAAAACCCGTACTACTGCATTCCACCCGCAGAGTAACGGAATCGTCGAACGCTGGCACAGGACATTAAAAGCCGCTCTCATGGCTAGGCTAGAAAACAGCAACAAATGGATCGACGAGTTGCCTGCTGTTCACATGGGTCTCAGAGCCGCTATCCGCTCCTACTCTAACACAAGCGCAGCGCAACTCACCTACGGTCAAGTAATACGCCTACCCGGCGATTTCATCACCAACACCAGCTACACCGAAAATGAACCACGACTACGTCAATCACCTGCAAGAAGTTATCACCAAGCTCACACCTACATACAAATCGCATGCAAACAAGCGATGTATGTTCGTGCACAACGACCTACAAACATGTAGCCACGTGTTTGTACGCGATGACACCGTCCGCAAACCTCTGCAGCATCCATACCAAGGTCCATACAAGATCATCGAACGTAAAGAAAAGTACTTTACAATCCAGCTACCAGGATGAATTAGCAATATATCGATAGATCGCCTCAAACCTGCGTACACAATCAACACAGAAGATGATCCCAGGCATACGAACAGCGAGACCAATCAAGCACCTGCAGCTACCACAGATGAGCAATCCAGCCTACATCCAGACCCGCATACGAGGGAGCAACGTACCAGATCAGGCAGGATCGTCAAGACGCCTGCACGCTACGTACGTTTCGCTAAAGGGGGGAGTATTGTAGCAGCCATGGCTGCTACACATGTTCTCTTACCCGCTGGGGAGGGTCGGCTGTAAATCACACCAGATCATACAAGGACCGCGGAAGTCATGGCGCGCGTCGCTGCGACCCTGACTCCCGCAGCGAGGGTTCCCATAAATCTCACCCCGGAAAACATCTGTTGACCAACGGTCAATTTGCGTGAGAACTATAGCGAGTCGTCTAGCACGCGAAGACTGAACTGGCGCGCTTTCTACATTAACCAATCAAACGCCGCGGCCTGCCTCGATCAACGAATCAACATCAAGAACGCACGCAACACCGCGTGGCCATCGCAGGACAGCAAGCTGATTTGCTCTTGGTTACCCCACTATTATTTAGAGATAGTTAGTATTTAAGTGAGTGCATAGCTTGTAAGAGACTCTATCATTATATTTTATTACACTCTATTACATTACAGTCCATTCCTGTTCACACTCTTGTATCACGTACACGTCAAATACATTGTACCCTTGTACATTCGTGCAATACACAAAGTTCGATTTACCTGAGTTTTAATTACGCGACACGACCTACGTGCTACAAGGTTGATCATGATGTGTGTATGGGTATTTATAGCCGTGTACGCACGAACTTTAAAATGTGAGATTTAAAAAAAACCCACACTGTCCATCTTGAAAGTCCCACGAACGAAGAAAAACACGGTGAACAAAAACCTCGAATACTTTGTAGACTTTGTACGTACGTGCGTACCACCAACGAACACAGTGTTTGATGTTCGTTCGTGACACCGCTTTGCATGTAATATGTACCACGAGGGACCGCACTCTTTTTAAAAATCTGACTTTATATACTTGGCACTCGCCGTAAATTAAAAACCTCTTCAAAGTTCAAACCTGTTTTCAAAGTCCGGCAAGTGTGTGGGGCCTCTGCCTGTGCGTAGAAAAGAAAAGCTGTCAAATTGACAGACTTCCGAATCTGAAGACCCTAAGTTTATTATTTTGTGTTGAACGTCATTCAGTTGATCCAGTTTTGGTCAGAAATTTCCCCAAAACATTAACGCAGGCAAGATATTTAATTAAATATTCATAAATTTAAAGCTATAATCGATATTTCCTGATTACTACATTTCGGTATTTCATGTTTTTAGACGGTGGGTGAAGGAATTTAGAGATTGCATGATGTTTTCATTACCTACATCCCTAATTTACTTACGAAATGCTGTTGCTAAGGCGAATATACGTACGTATGTGGGTTGAACCAGTGCTATGTAATTATTATGTCTATTTAATTTAACTAAAACCATTACCTAACTCCTTAATAATGCATGAATGCCCTTTGTCCTATTGATTTATTATCGAGTGTTGTTATTAACAATACTTCATTCCTCATCGTCATTAGAAACGTGGCGCTCTTTAGAATAGGTAGTATTAAAGTTATGCTTTAACATTTTAGATTTATGAGTATTCAATATAAGTTAATAAACTTATGGTGTTTTTTGCTAGAAGTGTACATAAGTTCATTCAATAAATTCTAGACTACTTCAGTACAAATCTATTTGGACAGTGTAATATATAAATGTGTGTACCTACTGACTTGTATAAGTGTGTTTGTTGGTTTAATATTTATAGGACTTAGGTCGGTATTCCAGAAGGAAACTCAAGCATTGATCTCTGTTTAAGCATTACTTAAAACTAGTTTCAACCAATCAAAAGGCTTCAAACGAGACTTAAGTAGAGCTTGAGTTTTGAGTGACGTTCTGTAATACTGACCTTAATCTTGTAGCTTTGCTTAGTAGTGTTTGTTATTATTGTGTTGTGAACATCTGTGGTTATTTCAATATATTTTTTTTGCACAGCTTGGACTAATTTTACATTTATTAGGTATTGTGCCATTGTGTGTGTTAAAAAGTTTTATAGGCCCTGGGTAGTCTAAACGAAATAGAGTGGTTCCGAGAGCACAGGCAACTAGGGTGATGGGTGGGTCAGTAAGAGTTTGTGTCAGTATTCCTATTTTAGTAACTAATTTCATTCCTGGGAGCATCTATCTTACCATTTTTTTCTTGTTTCATCAGTATACATTTTTTTACAGACTCGCTGTACATTTGTATAGCAGGCAGAGCAAATTCAAATTACCACAACCAAGACAATCCAAATATGTCAGATCCTAAGAGGGTAGTGAGTTTTGAGGACATGCTAGAGGTGATCCATGAGCCAAAGAAGGTAATCATTGATGTCCGTGAACCTGATGAGGTGGCCAGCACCGGCATGATACCATCCAGCATTAATATACCATGTAATTATTATTTTTTTATTTTTCTATATACAGTAGTGAGTTTTGTCTAGAAAATGATAATAAAGTCAAACATCAAAGGCTTGTTGAAACTAAACAAATCAAAAATAAACATGATTATTATTATAAAACTGAAACTTTGGGCTGTTCTAAATATATAACACAAAACTTAGATGTCAAAATGGGCTGGAATCCTTTGATAAAGATTGGTTCTTCTCAGCACTAGAGGTGTAAAGAGGGACTTTTGCCTGGCGCTTGCTCCACACTAGGAATTTCTCCTGTATAGTGGGTGCGTTTACAAACATTTCAACTCGCATACACAAACAGCCATGTCTAATGCCCATGTTGTACCGACTCCTATAAAGATTGGAGACTCTGTTCTCGAAGTTGTTGATAGTTACGTGTACCTGGGACAAACTATCCAGTTAGGAAAGTCCAATTTCGAGAAAGAGGTCAATCCTCGAATCCAACTCGGCTGGGCTGCTTTCGGGAAGCTACGTAGAATCTTCTCGTCCGAAATATCGCAGTGTCTCAAGATAAAAGTCTTCGACCAGTGTGTGTTGCCAGTGATGAACTGATGACTTATGGAATTGAGACGTGGCCGCTAACAATGGGCCTTATAAGAAGCCTCAAAGTCACTGAAAGGAAAATGGAGACGGCTATGCTTGGGGTTTCACTGCGCGATCGAATCAGGAATAAGAAGATCCGCAGAAGAACGAGAGTAACCGACATAGCCCGAAGAATTGCAACACTAAAGTGGACACATTGCCCGCAGGACCGATGTCCGATGGGGCCGGCGGGTTCTCGAGTGGCGACCACGCACCGGAACACGTAGCGTGGGTAGGCCCCCGACAAGGTGGACCGACGACCTGGTGAAGGTCGCGGGAAACCGCTGGATGCGGGAGGCGCAGGACCGGTCGTCGTGGAGAACCTTGGGGGTGGCCTATGTCCAGCAGTGCACGTCTTTCGGCTGAAATGATGATGATGACACAAACAGCCAGACGCAGAACAACTACTTATAGGTCATACTATTATTTGCTCCGTGTAGGAATCAAACCCACAGCACGCAGCACAGCAGTCAATTGCTTAACCACTGTTCCAACAACGGCTTTAATGTCACACTGCTTCGGACAAGGCTAAAAAAATGTCTGGGGGCGCGTTCGTTATTGACATCCGCGCTATGCCAGCTCTTATATTTTTCATATCCTGATCTATAAACACATTATTATATATAACACATATTTTTTTCATCAATATAGTTGATTGTTTTCATTCTAGAGCAGGCTTTTTCAACCGGTGTGCCGCGGCACACTGGTGTGCCATTACGTACATTTTCAAGTGTGCCGCAATGTTAATTGCTGTCAAAAAAACAATATTTCGAAAAACCCGTCATTAAAAAACAAAAAGTTATGAATACTAAACGACAATACCATGAAGACTTAATATATTTTAGAATAATTTAAAGTGAGGGTTTACTTGGACAGGAGACAAAGACGAACCAAACCCTTCTTGTCTTGTTTGCGGCCAAAAATCATCCAATGAAAGCAATTGTCCCTAGCAAATTAAAGAGACACCTCTCTACAAAACATTTTCATCCCTTGGACAAGGACCTACAGTACTTTAAACGTTTGCTGAAATCTCAAGCCCAGCAATCTACAAGTCTTACCAAGACAATGACTATATCTGACAAGTAAAAAACAATAGCAAAAAACAAATAAATAATAATAATGAAACCACATACTATTGCAGAAAATTTAGTTTTGCCAGCTTGTCGGCAGATGGGAAGACCTTATTTGGGGTTGAAGCTGAAAAGGAGGTGTTGAAAATTCCCCTGTCAGGTAACACCATCAGCAGGCGCATAGAACACAATGTGTTCTATGCTCTTCAATATCATCTGACATGTCATGTCAGATGATATTGAAGCACAATTAATAGAACAACTACGAATTGTTCGTAGTACATTCGCCTTACAAGTTGATGAATCAACTGACATAAGTGGGAAGGCCCAGCTGCTGGCATTAGTACGTACGGTCGTTGAAGATGACTTTATTGAAAACTTTTTGTTGTCCGAAACAACAAGAGGTGAAGACATATTTAATGTTTTGGATGCATATTTGAAATCCTCTGATTTATCATGGACCGATTGTATTGGAATATGTACCGACGGAGCACCTTCAATGACTGGTTCTGTAAAAGGGTATGTTACTTTGGTGCAAGAAAGAAATCCAAATATTGTTCTGACCCACTGTTTTATTCATAGGAAGCATTGGTATCAAAAACTCTACCGAATGATTTTAAAACTGTGTTGGAAGATGTAGTAAGGGTTATAAATTTCAATAACAGTCGTCCATTGAAATCTAGATTATTTAAACAAATTTGCCAAGACATGGATGCAGCCTACTACACGTTGCTTCTTCACACCGAGGTGAGATGGCTCTCAAGAGGACGTATTTTGTCCCTCGTGTATGAACTTAAGGAAGAGTTATTAATATTCCTCACATTGGAGTCATCAGAGTTTGTTAATTCATTCAGCGACGATACATGGTGCACAAAATTGGCGTACTTGGGCAGATTTATTCGAACATCTTAACAAATTAAATGCAGATATACAGGGACGAAATCACATCATCAGATAAAATAAAAGGTTTCGCAGAAAATTTAACGCTATGGAAAAATCATGTTTACTAGGGCACTCTGTAAATGTTCCCGCATACAGCGTCAAGAAATGTCGATTCTAGAATGAGATCTTTGATAAGGGACTCATTAGAATTATTAGAAAAAAATATAAACAAATATTTTCCCAATATCGAGGTTGAGAATTTTGATTGGGTGAGAGACCCGTTCAATATTTCACTCAGTAGCTTGGTTGGTTTTGAATTGGAAGAGAAAGAACAGTTTTGTGAGTTAAAAAATGACCGCACTTCGCTATTATAATTACAGGAGTTGAATGTAAATAAGTTCTGGTTACATATTTCTGCAGAATATCCAGAATTAAGTAAAAAAGCCCTTTTGCCGTTTTCGACATCTTACCTATGCGAGCAAGGATTTTCAGCATTGACAAATATAAAAAGTAAAAATCGCGAACGTCTGCTATCTGTTCAAGAAGAGCTTCGAGTATGTTTGTCGACAATTCGCCCAAAATAAAAAGCCTTTCCTCATTGATTATATCATGTTATTGAAACTTATTAATATAAGTAATTAATAATAATAAACTTTATTATCTCAAAAAAAAAACACAATTACACTTGACAATTAAAAAAGAAAAGTTAGGCACAATAATTATTAATAAACAATTTCGTTTTTTCTTTGGGTTGATTATGAGGGTTTCCAACCTAAAGGATATCAATAGGACCCCTACGTCCGTTACACATAAATCATTCTTCTAATATACTTACGCCTACCGAATTCTTTACTGGATTGCCGTGAAAGTTTACTGAAACTATAAGTGTGCCGTTGACAGCAAAATGTTGAAAAAGTCTGTTCTAGAGATTATTTAATGGGTAGAGTGTAACGTCCTTAGGGTCAGTTACCACCGGCTTGGCTCGTCGAAGCACTTTCATGAGACTTGGGTATGTTGCGCATGAGGTCTTGATTTATGCATCCATTATGCATTACTTCTAATTTAAATTATTATTATCTTAAAGAAATTGATTAGTAAGCAACGCCATCTATACGAACCTACTTGGCACCGATTATAAATTTATTCCACCCTTTGCAGCTAGGTGTCGCTACTTACAAGAGAAATGCAGTTTTTGATTCCAAAGCCAATTAACGTACGCAACGTACTTTCGTTTCAAATTCCAGTCTTATCTCGGCATTTGACGATGAATGGAATATTATTTTTGACAGATTCTAACTGAGATTAGATTGCTACAGTTCATAAAAATACGTGTATCACCCTTCTTTATAACATATCTGACTTTGTTACAGTGTCATCTGTCCAAGAAACTTTAGGTAGCATGTCTGATGAAGATTTCAGGCGCAAGTTTAAACGAGAGAAGCCGTCAACGAATGATGATCTTATCTTCTATTGCCGGTCCGGCAGGCGGGCTTCTGAGGCCCTGGATCAGGCACTACAGTTAGGCTACAAAAAGTAGGTAGCATATACGAAGATTAATTAACATTATCAGTCTGTTTTCAGAGACACCTAGGTGTTTATTCTTAAACGATGATTAAAGTTAAGTGACGTTTCTGGAATCTTTGCAGCGATGCCAAGTCGATTGGCGATATATCCAAGTGATGAGATGTCTTTACGATGCCGCCACTATGTCCATCCAAGTGCAGAACCAGCAGAGTAAATATATCCCTTTTAAGCGAGGAGTGAGACAAGGGGACGTTATTTCCCTCAAATTGTTCTCCAATGCCCTCGAGGATATGTTTAAGACGCTGGATTGGCATTAACTTCAATGGCGAGTACATCTCACACTTGCGCTCGAAGTTGTTTCAGAATATGTATACCTTTTTTTTCCGGGGTGGAAATCCTCATAGGATGCCCGCCGCCCTGGGGTGGGCGACGGGGTATGTCAGACTTTTACTGACTAAAACCACCCCGGTGTGTCTTCTACCCCGAGCGCGCGTGGGGCCGCGGGAGTCTAAATTCTTCCACGGCCCCGCCCTCGTGCTGGCCCGGTCTGTCCGGGCCTCGTCTCCTGCACGGGGTAGTGGGGTGTTAAACTACCCCGTGCATCGCCTCAAAGGCGCGCGCCGACACTAGCGCGCGCCTCCGCCTCGGGGTCCATCAATAGGGGGGGCGGGGACTTCCCCATGTCTCTCGCCCCTGGACCCATTCATGGAGGGCGGAAGAGGGCGTTATCCGCCCTTCCTCGGCGCCCGGTGTGTCTTCTGCGGCCCGGGAAGGGAGTTGATATCTCCCTCTCCCGTTCCGCAGCTTACTTCTGCGACATCACGTCCTCGCAGAAGGACACCACCGCGTCCCACGACTCTGAGCTGCCGACCATCCTCCGCACTACTGCCGGCAGTGTCAGGTCGCCTCCTACTTCATTTGTGAGGACACGGCGCTGCTCCTCCCAAGCTACACACTCGGAGAGCGTGTGCTGCGCCGTGTCCTCCCCGCATTGGACGCAGTGGTGGCACCGAGCGTCCAGCTCCCTGCCTAAGCGACGCAGGTACTTGCCGAAGCAGCCGTGCCCCGACAGTACCTGCGTCACCCTGAACGACAGGGAGCCGTGCCTCCTCCCGAGCCAGTCGTCGAGTACTGGCCGGATCGCCTCGACGGTAGCGAGGCCGGCGGTAGGGCGCATAAGCCTCTGCCGCCAGTCCGCCACCAGGACCTAACGGAGCTCCTCTCGGCGCAGCTCGATCTGCCGCTGCACCGGACTGGAGCCCCGTATCCGCTCTTTCCTCGCGCCATCGGTACAATGACGCGAGTACTTTCGCCTCTAGGTCCCAGGGCGGGGATCTGGCCAGGACGCAAGCCGCCTCGTAGGATATCGTGCGATACCCGCGGACGACCCTGACGGCCATCGCCCTTTGCGGCTTGCGCAGAATGGCGAGTGTTCCGGCCGTCAGGTCCATCGCCCACACAGGGGCCCCATACAGGGCCATGGACCGCACGATTCCTACGTACAACCGCTTACAGGCGGCGCTCGGGCCCCCCATGTTGGGAAGCAACGTTGACAGCGCGCCTGCTCCAGAATATGTATACCTCGGGCAAACGTTGCAATTAGGCAAAAACAACTTCGAGAAGGAGGCAAATAGAAAGATCCAGCTGGGATGGGCAGCATTTGGTAAACGTCGCCGGGTATTTTCGTCGCCCATACCCCAATCTTTGAAGACTAAAATCATCAACCAGTGCGTCCTACCCGTCATGACTTACGGAGCCGAGACGTGGACACTAACGGTCACACTAGTCCATAAGTTTAAAGCCGCTGAGCGAGTTATGGAGCGGGCTATGTTGGGCGTCTCTCTGAAGGACCGCATCAGAAATGAGGTGATCCGACAGAGGACCAGAGCCACCGACATAGCTGTGAGGATTAGCAAGCTGAAGTAGCAATGGGCTGCTCACATATGCCGCAGGACCGACAACCGTTGGGGTAAACGAGTCCTCGAGTGGAGACCGCGTCTCGGCAAACGTAGTGTAGGACGCCCTTGGGCGAGATGGAGCGACGACATCAAAAAGGTGACTGGTTGTGACTGGCGGAGAAACTGCTCAGGATCGAGCTTGTTCTTGGCTAGCTTCTGCCCGCGACTTCGTCTGCGCGAAACTTTTTGTTAACTGACCCGCCCCGTCGCATCATCACATACTTCGCGATTCGAATATTGATGCCCATTCTCTTGTTCACAAACTAAACTAATTTTAAGTTAAGTGCATCTTTTTATTTAATTAAGAAAAGGTTGAATCGGAAGCAGCAGAAGATAACATTTTAGTTTGTGGCGTATTGTGTCACAACACTAGTTAATGTTACAACCCTAAACACTTATTGTTTCTGACATTAAATACACATGACTCCGCTCGCGGCTTGCATTGCCGCAGTACGTATACAAACCTTACGACAAGCGGTCGGTTATAAAAGAGTAGACTTTAACTCTCATAACTCATCTCAGTATTCTCAGTGTCCATCCTACCATTATTAACTAGCGTTATGTTACACCTATAAATGTGATAGTGATTAAACTGTTTTTCCCGTATCCACGGATTTTATTTAGGAGTGTACCTCCAAAAGTTAAAACATGACGACCAAAAATACATCAATTTACGTCAGGCACGGACTAATTTGACAGGTCTAAACTAACATATTAAGCCACGTATTCATTAGTAAACATTTGTTGCTAAACTGTTTATGACTAGCGAATTACATTTTCGGCCACGACGGAGGGTGCAAATTGAAACTATAATCACTTACACTACATTTATTATAGTTAAGATTACATGGTAACTCCTAAATCTACTTAACCTAAGTGCGAATGCGTCCGAAGTTAGGACGACACTACTACACTCTACTATCGTATATTATATCTAATGCCTGCATCTGTCGAGATTCCTCCATATATAGGTTTTATCGAGGTTACATCTAATGAGGTGATTGATGATTTAGCGATTCGCGGCTGGGCACGAGGCGGCGACACGAGGAGACGACTCAGCCGTTGGGATGTTGTAATACTCCGTATAGCTTCAGTTGCATGAAAATAGGTATAATATCCTGATTCAGCTGATTTGGGCCTCGTGACACGGTGCTGGCCACGGTGTGGGGCCATGTGTTGGTACCAATACGTAACAAGCGTTAAACAAGTTTACAATAAACACGTTTCTGAAACATGGTCGCCCACACTAGGCAGTTCTTCACAGGATGTCACCCGAGGAGGTAGATGATGCTCTCTGCTGCTTACATAATAATTAACAAGACCATTAACCTAAAAAAAAGAAGGTGGTGGATTCGAAACTATTTGTTGAATAGAAGTTACGTATTTGATGACCTCCGCGGATTTGATGGGTCATTTCAGAACTTATCTGATGATCCAGACGTTGTTGCACCACACAATAAAAATTGCAGCGATTCAAACCACAGCCATTTGCTTTTAATCACTTCCTCGGAACCGCTTCCAGTCCTTTTTTATGTTCGAATTTTTTCTTTTCAAGACTTACGAGCATAGAATATATATCTTTGTTTCCACTTTTTTTTGCGATATATGCAATTCTGCAGCAATGTCGGTCCAAGCATCATTCTTTTTTAATTTATCTTTATTTGAGGCGTCCCAAAGAATACTACGTTGGTGATAAAGCGAGCATCGAAATTTGGTTGTTGGACCACACTATCTCCATGTTTATAAACTAGATGTTTCGTCTTGCTCTTTATTCGTAGTGCTCCCCGCACGGCAACACGTATCATAAACAATGTTTCATCACCTGTGTTTATGAACTGTTTACAGAGATGATGAAACATTATGATACATTGTTTATAAACAGTGTTTATTAACAAATGTTTACTAATGAATAAGTGGCTTAATCTTCTGTCCTTTTCTTAATGAAATATATAAAAAAAAATGCACTAAACTAAATTTAGTTTAGTTTGTGAACAAGGGAATCGGGGCCATTTTCAACATTTTAAAACTAAAATGTAATGCGCTTACGAACAGCATTTAATTTTTATTTACATAGAAGAATACTTGCTTGGAACTGGATTTAAATCACTTAGTTATTGAGTTTGATTTTTTATTTGCATAAGTAAACTTAAAAAGATTACATGTGGGGAACTGGATTTAAATCACATAGGTATTGAGTTTGAGTTTGTGTGAAAACTTAAAGAAGATTACTTGCTTGGAGCTGTTGAAGCTGTACGGAGGATGGGTCTGAGCATTTGTGTTGCGATGTGTGTCGGGTACGATGCGCCAAATGCTGTGTCGGGAGTTTGTTCGTGGAGTCTCTAAATCAATCTCCCTCTGGCGCAGCATCGTTGGTAGTGTTGTTGGGTTTAACATTGCATCGCCTTGCTCGACTGCGCTCTTCCGTCCTATTCACTAGAGTTGTTTTATAGTGGATAGGCCCTTAATAAACTAGCGCGCTTTACCATCAACGATTGCATCACTGCTTACCATCAGGCGGGATTGCAGTCAAGCACTAATTTATAATTTAAAAAAAAGTGGTCGAAGAGCCGTGCTTTAAAAAAACTTGCGGCTTTGAGAATTAAATTAAAATATTTCTTCATTTTCAGTTCGAAACATTATTCGGGAAGCTGGTCAGAGTGGTCAAGTAAGCGTAAATGAAGAATTCAACAATTATATTAAGATCTGTGATGAAATGTGCAATATATGTTTGTTCATTTTAAATACTTTTGGTCTTTTTATACATAATACACATTCTGGATTTAGTTTGAACCCTTTTAGATTAATAAGGTATGCCAATTATTTATTACCTACTTGTCTGAATCATTTTGACATCATCATCATCTCAGCGTTACTCCCAGTCGTACTCGCATCCGAAGCTTTTTGAGCTTTGGAATCTGAGGTCCGCTTTACCAGACTAACTGCTGATTTTTTGGCGAAACTTCGATATTTTCCGTAAGCGACTGCCGTCTGACATCCACAACCAGAAGGCGATATCGAAGCATTGCAGTTAGACCAATTGTTGGACTTTTGAGGGCCCCAACAACCCGTAACGACTGCCACTAGATGTTCGTATGGCAACCGGGACCAACGGCTTTACGTGCTTTCCGAGGCACGATCAGACCAGTGCAAATATTCATGCATACAAACATTTGCGGAGATCGAACCCGCGCCTCTTTGCGCAGCAGAAACACTTTAAAAATATTGGTTCACTGACCTCCGATCGACGACAACGCGGTCCTATCTAGGCTTGCTTTTTTCGAGCTATTATTATTAGTTTAGTACCGCTGTATGCGTGTGCGTTCGTGCAGCGGAATGTTGTTGAATTTTAAATTTTAATTATGCAGATATTTAGTGTACGACGTCGTATAATTGTATATGGTAAAAAAAAAATTGTGCATGCAGCCTTTGTGGAGAAATTCACCAAAAACCGATTCCGCTGGGCGTACGTTGTCCTGGCGGAACTTTTTAATCCACAGACTTTAGAAGAAAAGAGATGTGTCCAAAAATTTGTGTGTATGTATGAATAAAATTAGTGCATGCATAAATTTCGGAGAAATTCAAGTTTCCGCTACGCTAACGTTTGGCCATTAGTTAGCTTTCATATAAAGCGCTTACATAGAGAGCTGTAGATTTTTATATACGTTCTTTTGAATTTGTTTAAAAAACAGATTTAGAAAAAATCATAGGGCTTAAAAGATATAAATATAAACGTAAAATACGTGAAAATCTAGACCCCAAAGTGTATACTTTAGGAACTAAGACCTAATAAGCAGGTCTTAGTTCCTAAAGTATACACTTTGGGGGTCTAGATTTTCACGTTTATACAAACCTAGTAAGTGTCTGCAATATGTTGCCAAGTATCAATGATGTTCCGTTAGTTATAGTTATAGGGCAATATGTATGCCAATAATATTAGTTTATTCATTCAACTATTAATGTTAATTTTAGTTAGTTGAAAATCTAATAAAGAAATCTGACCGATTGCAGTAGCTTGATGTGCTGTAGTCTGTAAATCATATAGAAAATTAAAAAATAATTTCCTGCAACTAAACTAATGGATATATTTATATGATTTTTTATGGGTACACTGAGAATGTGTTTAGGTACACGATGTTTAATTTATTGTTGTATTCTCATCACCACTTTGTATATGTATTAACACCTTTAAAATTATTGACATAGATTACCTAATTAATGTTACGCAATAAGGGTGCTGGTCAGTAACAACAAGCACACAATAGTTATACTATTGACTGCCGCGCTGCATGTCACGGGTTTGATTCCCGCACGGAACAAATATTTGTATGACCTACAAGTAGTTGTTCCGGGTCTGGCTGTTTGTATATGCAGGCGCGTGCGCTCCATACAAGCAGATAAGCTGTGCATACCCTAATAGTCTTCTAAAAAAATATATAATAATTTATAATATACTACAGTAAAATAATTTATATACTACAAACTTAAAACTGAAAGACTTTGTTAATCAGTTATTGATAACACTGCCATCTATTGGGCCTAGTGCTAACGAGACACATCAGTTGCCTTAGGCGCGACACCCACGCCACTTCTCATAGCGGCGTAAGCATAAACAAAATGTGCTTCTTCCGTATCTGTCTGTGTATAAAATTATTTGCTTGTGTGCCTAAACTGTTGTGTACGTGTGCGTGAAATTTCTTTGGGTTTAAAGCCCATGATAAGCACAGCTTCTAATAATGCGACGAATTTAAGAAGTTCAGAAATATAGCATGATTGTTGTTCGTTCAAATACCTTTTTATTTTAGCAGCTTATGTTGTTTCATTATTGGTGTATTTGGTTAAATATGTACCTATAATGATTGTTTTAAGCGGAATTGAATATTCATTTATTTTAGAGTTTTTGGTTTAACACAAAAGAAAGGTTGTCTTTATAAAAATGTATTATGATAATTATATGTGGTTAGCAGATTGTGTAGTGTGTACACACAAATAAATTGTTTTGTTTCTCGTGTAGGTATATTATTTTAAAACACGGCATTGACAGTTCGTCGTTATAAAAACTTAAAAGACCTTAAGTTTCAACCTACTTGCTTTTGAATTTCAATACTAAACTTTATATTGTAATAATTTTCCTGAAGTTTACAAATTAGCAAAATTTAATAGTTATGATTCCAATGAGTAGTGCATTACGCATATTTATGAAACACACAGGGCCAAAGCAGACTCATAGATTTGTCTATATTTCCATTTTAAAAGAACTTTTAGCGATTTCAAAACGATCTTATATATATTTAATTTTTACAGAGTTATTTAAAAATAGATAGGCGCGTTGATTTAATTTATAGATAGTAAAATATATTTTTTTTAGTTTTTTGAGAAATAAATTATTACTTATTTACAGTTGAGTTAGTAATACCATTTCATTGTATTTTGACAGCCTCCATGGCGTAGCGGTAGCGAACGCGGCCGCTGCGCGGAGGCGCGGGTTCTATCCTCGCGCAGTGTAAGTATTTGTATGCATGAATATCAATATTTGCACTGGTCTGGTCGTGCCTCGGAAAGCACGTTAAGCCGTTGGTTTCGGTTGCCATACGAACATCTAGTGGCAGTCGTTACGGGTTGTTGGAGCCCACAAAAGTCCAACAATTGGTCTAACTTCAATGCTTCGATATTGCCTTCGCGTTGTGGAGGTCAGACGGCAGTCGCTTCACGGAAAATGTCGAAATTTCGCCAAAATCAGCAATTAGAGTGGAAAAGCGGACCCCAGATTCCAAAGCTTTCGATGCGACTGGTATTAACCCTGAGATGATGATGATGATTTCATTGTATTCATTTGGGCAAAAAAAAAACCTAATACCCCACGTATATCATTTATTTGACTTGTTCTTATCATCAATCACATACTTAGATGTTCATTGTAGCCACGCACAAACATCAATTCAATGTTGACATGCGAAAAAGTACGCGACTATGTTAAATTGAAACTACGTCTAAGTTACGTTTTTTAAGTTTTACCATATATAAGCACAGAGATTTGGGTAGTAGGTATATGTATGCCTACCCTCAACAAAATCTTTGTGCACGCCCCTGTGTATATGTGAGTTTATATCATATAAACTCACATATACACAGGGGCGTCAATATGTTTGTAAACGCACCCACGATAGAGGAAAAATGCCTACTGTGGGCCAATCTTAAAAAAAATACCTAAACAGGATATTTTTTGGGATGTAATGACCGCAGCCCGCATCACACTATCATGACAAGCTTATCAAATGCTCAGATATGAAAACCACAGTCAGTATGATGTAGGTAAAAAATCGGTATTAGAAATATAAGTCGTTTTTATTGATAACCTCACATAAGGAAAATAACATCATTTAAAATTCATAGTACAAAACAAGTATCCACAAACTATCAAGGACAAGTATTACTAACAAACAGATTCGCAATTTTCATTTCATTGAGTTTTGTTAGCCCAGTCGGTGAAACTGCCAACATAGTTCTTTGCACTGCAATAAAACAAAATAAGGTTAATGGATTACAAGGTTCTCAGATTACAATATTGACCTAATGTATATTAAAATAAGGTTCATTTTAGTATGATACAATTGAAGTCACTGAAATGTTTCCCTAGACTTAAGATTTTTCTGATGAATACACATCTTCACTGAAGACAAAATGTTATCAAAAGAAATTGAAAAGATTACTTTCACAAAGATCTTATTACTGTATAAGTAAATGAACGTCATACACATTATACAATAACATTCACAAAGCAGTTTTGTGAGATGATGAGCCACTACTGGTATACGTTGCACTAAAACTTAAATTATTTATAGTAAAATGGGTAGTTAACACCTTGGCGGTCAGTAACGACCACAGGCTTCTAGGTAGCTTAAAAGTGGTACGACAATGCGCGTTTCGCCTTCTGAGTTTATACTTGCATAAAATCAGTACGCCACACAACAACCGATTTTCCATACTGTCATAAATAAAAATATTATATGTAACAGAACGCCTTAAGATGTTTACGCTTGTATCCATTTTCATATTTTGTGGTTTTTAACCATGTGTTGTGATTGTGACACTACGCCCGTGGACAATATTTAAAAAATAGTAGTGTGTCGGTAGGAGCAACCAGTGAGATAATAGTTTTCACCAACATGCTAACAACTTGTCTCATTTAACTATAAAGAAGCTGTCTGCAGGATAGAAATTTAATTATAATTGTAACTTACTTCTTGAATCCTAAATTGATAGCGTTTTGTTGTGCCATTCCAGACCTCTTACCAATCATACAATAGAATATGATTTCAGTATCTTCTGCTGGCTTGGGCCTTTTGAAAGCCTCCTGAAACTCTTTTTCTGGCATTGTACCCAGCACCGGGGACACATTGCCCACTGTAAGGAATAACAAATCAAAAGTAGATTTTTTTAAATATCATCTGTATTACTTTACAACAGAGTGAAGTTGAAAAAGAGTAGAGATGCCTTTATGCTGTAATGGAACAACACTGCTTTTAATAAAATTTGAAAAATATTAACAAATGTTAGTTTCTGGAAAAAGTAACTGTATTTCTTACACATACTTACTTAAATAGTTCAGTTTGTCCTACATTTTTTTTTAATTTTTCATTGTTGCTAGTCACTGAAATCAACAACTACCTTAATAAAATTGCTATTTGTTTAAGTTGAAATAAAAGCCAATTTAACAAATTTGAATATTTATATTTTAATTTGTTTTGATTTCTTAAATTAATTAGTAGGTATTTAATAAAATACGATACAACTTTAACATACCAATTTTATATTACTTTTTATAAGTGAAAATTGAAACAATTATCGGCAAGTGAAATAAAACGTCACATTGACATAGGAAGCAACCAATTGAAACTATGCTTCTAAAGTAAAGTCTACTTTCAATTTAAATAAATACAACAACTTTATTTCAATGGTTATAAAATCATGAGTAACTAGCTCTCATCAAAATGTGTTATGTGTAAGAATTGAAGATTATTTTTCCATAAACTTTATTTCATTTATTTTTGGAAATAAGTAGCAATTGTAGACTAAGCCTTATATGTATGTTAAATAAAATATTTTGATATAACTTACATGGGATGTTGATGCTGTTTGGAATCTTACCAAACTCTGTAACTTCATGCGGTTCCCTAACATCAATTATTAGAGTACTGCTGTTTGCTGTTGCCCGTTTCACATAGTCATAGTCTACAGTTAATTCTTCTGGGTTTGTTTGTACTGAATATTGACGCACTATGATGCTTGGTAAGTGTGAAGATGGAGCATATCTATAAAGACCTAGGGAAAATACATTCAAGTGTAAGATTATTTTTGTTTTACTATGTAATTGCACCACCCATAGGAATATTTTATTTACCCTTGGACCAGTGGAGTAACAAAAACAAGGCACAAGTGACAAGCGCCATAGGCCTAGAGGTCCGTGAACACAAGAGGTGCCTAACATAACATATTTTACCTAACATATTTTCAACTATAGAACAATCAAAATCAAAGCATTTATTTCAAATAAACCAGTTACAGGCACTTTTGAATTGTCAGTCAGTAAGGTGAAGCTAGTCGCCCATTCCAAAGAGTAGGTACCTATGGAGAAGAACGGGCAAGAAACTCCATGGACACTCTAAATTATCAAGCTATTGATACAAATATTTGATTACATCATTCATTTTGAAATCAATCGTGTGAGAACAATGCAGAAATATATTGTACGCTGAGAGCGTCCATTATGGAAAAAAAAAAAACAACAATTCAGAATTTAAAATATGCCATAGCAGCTAAGAGATGACCAGTCCCCTCTGACGGCGTCCGTTCACGAACATGACGTATGGATCAGCATCATTCAGCTCAACCATATTGAAGGGAACCTAATGACCCAACACACACGCCACCACCAGCGAGACATTTGAGTGAGCATGACATACTCTCAACAGCCATAGCACTATCAAGTCAATAAACGACTAACCCAACAAATAGATGCTTTACAGCAAGTAGATCGTGCTCACACGTGTTCCATGCAATAAAGTAGGTATTCATTTTTCTAGGGGAAATCATGACATCCGCCTGGAAAAAGCCGTGAGCAAGGTGCCAGTAAAATAAATATAATGCTGGATGAGTCTTTTTTTAATATTGAAGCTTTTCCATAATTTGCTTGTAACATTTCCACTGCTGGCTCACAGAGCGGAGAGAAGGAGTGAGCCGTAATCCACCAGAAGGTAGGTAGAATGTTATGTGGCTAGTGTTCTAGGACACGCCGGTTTCCTCACGATGTGTTCCTTAATTTTTATTGTTCTGCCTTTGAGTGCAGTGGTCATGAAATAATTTACACAAAGTCTGGTTGTTACCCTATCTGGGTTCGTAACCGCTAAGTCGAAGCCGTTAACATTAGGCCGGCACAGCCCTAGAATAGTTAATGGAATAATCTTTTGGTCATGTACTTACATATTACGGGCATATTAAATCTTCTCAAACATTTTCTTATATTTGTAGTTCCCGCGGCCCTTATTGCCTGAGAAGGCGACGGAAGGTACCGACGGATTACCCGTGCTAGTGCTAACATCTTTTACAAACTGTTGAGTAAAATAATATTACAACTAAATAAAAAATATATGCAAAGTACAAAAACAGTTCTCTGGCTTATACAGTTTCTGGAGCTACGTAAATTATATTACTTGAGATTTTTCTTCTGTTTTCATATTTTTTTATTAGATTGAATGACAACTAGTCAGCAGTGTTGCCAGTGCCCATTAGCCCATTCACAGAGCAAGTACAGCTTGGCAATCACATCAATGTCCAGTATTGACAATATTCATAGGGGAAGCCCCGAAGCCCTATAAGAAGGCTGTGTAATAAGTACCCACATACAGATAATCATGCCCCCGAGGGCAATCTAACAGTGGGATTGTTAGGAATTGACAAATATTACAGGATAATGAATGAACACGTTTTGTTTGAAGTTTTATTTTAATACATAACAATTTAATCAGACAAATCGAAAACACTTTCATTTAAATATTAAATTCCAGAAAAGCTCACATTTTGGCTTAAGCTTCCAGCATCTTCAGAATCACTGGAATACTCTGATTGTGAAAAATCACTGCTACTGTCATCTCTTAAATTTATTATAAGTTGTTCCACCAGTTCATACATAATCGCACCTCTGTCAAAATATTCTTATATCTATAAAAAAATTATTATAAGTTGTTCCACCAGTTCATACATGATCTCACCTCTGTCAAAATATTCTTATATCTATAAACCCAGAGTGTAATATCTTTCTGAGATGTTTACGGCTTCCATCATAACCCAAGTCTTCTCTGACTACCGGCAGTAAATTTCTCAGTGTAGGTACCTGAAACATTGTATTTTGTATTAAATCTGCTTTTTTTAAAATCATGAAATCTGGAATAGTGTAAGAATAGACCATACCTGTTTTTTCACAGTGTAAAAGAAATGAACCTTTTGTCTTGCACAAAAGCCTCGGCTTGCTAAACGTATTGCACATAAATCGAAATTATCTAAATCTTTCTTCGGACGACCTTTGCGATGTTTTCCCGGTGGTGAAAAAATGCCATTATTGTTTTCACCTTCCTGAACAATTTTTCTTATAGTATTGACAGATTTACCTAAAACAAAAAAACATAATATCAACACTGTTATTAAATCTATTTTCATAATCTTCAAGTATCTATATTGGAGGATAGCGTATACGAGACTTGTTAAACCAGTGTTGCCAACTCTGATTTTGAAAAAGGCGTAGACCTGTTGAGAAAAGTACGTAGATTTAGTAAAAATGACTTACTAAAAGTTCGTAGATCTACGTATTTTTTTTTTCAAGGTAAAATGAAGAAGTTTGGGTAGGTGAAATTAAATAAAACAAGTATTTTGATATACCTTCACCTTGTAATCAGTCATCATTGGTGATATACTTAGAAAGTACATATAACTAAGAAAAGTTACATTGGTACTTGCCTGACCTGGAATCGAACCCGCACACTCATACTTGAGAGAGTGGTGTTTTAACCACTGGATTACCACGACAATTTATACATATTTTTGTTAAAATATTCTATGTGTTTGTGAGTAGGCTCAATGTTTCTTTTCAGGTCACTTTTGGACAGAAAAGTAAGTCTGTTAGCGTGTCAGTAGTAAGTCTGTTTCTGATGTCATTTTTCATTACATTGATCGACTGAAATCATTACGGGCACTGACGATCCTCTCCTTATCCTTAATCCTCTTTTTATGTACCTAATTAAAATATATGTGCCAAGAGACAGAACAGAACATAATATGTAACTGCAAATTTGTCTCGTCTGATGGCGCCGTAATGTTTCCGCCAACTGTCACTGTCAATTTCATGTTGTTTTTCTTGTGATAAACTATATTAAATTTCTGAGAAGACATGTTTAAATAATAACTGTTATACCAGTAAAAACCACTGGATAATAATAATAGAAAAAAAAGAGACCGGAAACTCTTTGAATGACAACAACTTCCTTTCCTTTAAAGGAAACGCAAAGGTTTAGAGCCCATACAGTCAAGTACAAAGACACTAGCGCCTCCGTAACAGTGAGAAAAACAGTGCGACAATATAATTTTTGCATCAGTTTAGTTACTTTGCATACTTTTACAAATTGACTAAAAGTACGTAGATTCTGGGACTGAAAGTCGTAGGTTTTCAGGAAAGACCTAAAATACGTAGATCTACGTAAAAAGACGTAGAGTTGGCAACGCTGTGTTAAACTACAAAACATAACCTCAATTTCAATACTTACTCCTAGTATTATTATACTCTTTGGTATAATAATACTAGGGAAAAAGAGAGCCCTCTCATGACGTTTTTATGTAAGCAATTTTCAAGCGCCATCTAGAGTTCTTAACCAGAGTTAAAGGTATGCTATACATACGTATACTTAGCTATATATGTATTCATAAGCATAGTTCCATTCCCAATAACAAGTTATGTTTAATTTTCTTGTTGTTATGCTTTGAAAAACATTACAATAAGAAAATTAAACGAAATAACTTGTTACTGGGCATCGGGTCTTGTAGAATCCAATTCCAATTCTAATTAACCATACATCCTACTTTATTTTTGGTAATTAAATTTTTTTACAAATAAAGTATGCAGAAATACTTTATTTTTAACCTTTACTGTGACGCGTAAAATAATATACTCATTATGGAAACTTAACGATTGGTAATTGCTGAACAAAATGTTTAAAACGGATAATGGAAACAATTTGAAATGAACAAAATATTTCTTACCTACTCTCTATTCCTGCGATTGCAGCTTTCACTGAAAGAGTTTTTTTAAAATAAATTTAAAGTGGCGAGAAGAGAGAAATAGAGTATCAATAAATTTAATTCAAAATCAAAAACGAAAATACTTCGACCGGGTATGGCACGCTGGCCTTTTGAGTAAGCTTCCAGCGTACGGCATTTCCCCTAGCCTGACTGGCTGGGTAAAAGACTTCCTGACTGAACGGTCGCTCCGAGTTGTTGTCGACGGATGCTCATCTGAGCCCATGTCGACTAATGCCGGTCTTCCTCAGGGGTCTGTTCTCTCTGCAACTCTGTTTCTGCTGCATATTAACGATCTGCTGATGCCCGGTATCTATGGGTATGCAGATGACAGCACAGTTGTGGAGAGATACCTGCCAGATGCTCGGGCTAGTAGGGAATCAATCCGGTCCGAAAGAGAGGCCATGGTAGAGCGAACGAGTGTTGCACTTCAGGCAGTCTCCGAATGGGGCAATGCCAATCTTGTAGCATTCAATGCCGCCAAAACGCAGGCGTGTCTCTTCACCGCCAAAAGGAGCCCGTTCACCTTGGCTCCTACTTTTCGGAATGTATCCTTGGAGTGTACCGACCGCCTTCAGCTTTTGGGTGTTGAGATTTCCTCGAACCTAAACTTTGGGCGGTTCATTGAGTCCAAGGCCAAGGTGGCTGCCAGAAAACTTGGTGTAATCGCAAAGGTCCGGCAGTACTTCACACCAGGGCAGCTTCTAATGTTGTACAAAGCACAGGTCCGTTCGTGTGTGGAGTACTGCAGCCACATTTGGGCTGGTGCTGCTAAGTGTCACCTGGCCACTTTGGATTCAGTGGAGAGGCGTGCGAAGAGGCTGATTGGTGACCCTGATTTAACTCGAGTTGGTCTCCAAAGCCTAGAGCACAGGCGTAGAGTAGCCAGCCTTTCGGTGTTCTATAGGATACATTCTGGGGAGTGTGCGAGGGAATTGCACGATTTAATTCCCCCATCTCCGTTCCACCATCGGACGACCCGTCGTACGGCGAGTTTCCACCCTTATGTTGTTAACACCTCAACGATCCGGACGAAGCGTTTCGCCTCGTCCTTTATACCGCGTACATCGAGGGACTGGAACAATCTGCCGGCGGCGGTGTTTCCGTCGGACTACAATTTGAGTGTCTTCAAGGCTAGAGTGAATAGGCTCTTAATAAACTAGTGCGCTTTACCATCAACGATTGCGTCACTGCTTACCATCAGGCGGGATTGCGGTCAAGCGCTGGTTTATATTTTAATAAAAAAAAAAAAAAAAAAAAAATTTAAAGGAGAATGACCAAAAAAAAAACCAGGCTTGGCACAAAAGTTTTATATTTCAGATTTTAGATCTGATTTAGTAAACAAAGCTTGTAATTAGAGTCTGATTTAGTGATCATAGCTAAATTCAGTGGCTAAAATATTTTATTTGCCCATAGTAGTTAGTTAGCAGGCGCTTAAGGCAAACAATATTTTTTTAGTAAACTTATCAATACCTAATTCACATTATTTATTATGATTATTGTATTAGGTAAGTCTGGCCATAACAATAAAATAAGCAAGTGATTAGATACGTGGATGTGAGTGAGCTAGAAAGAAAGTGACGCTAGACGATGCAAGCGAGAGTTGTTGTGTAATATAATATTCTAATTATCTTATGTATCTTGTATTACCATTGTAAAACTTTTGTAAACAATGTTCTATTAAATACGATATTACAATACTTTTTTTATTTTTTAATATGTTTATATATAAATAGTATTACAAGCATTGTTTACTTTCTAGAGTCCTTTTGTACAATAATCATATGAAATAATTACAATTTATAAATAATGCATTGTTTTCCTTGAACGTCTATGCAACTTTTAATGGCCAAAAAACATGGCACTGAATTCAGCAACTATCATTAGGCCTAGTATGAGTTTTCAATACGAAACTCGTTCGATCGTATCGAGCGCGTCTGGCGCTCTCATTGGTTGAGAGTTCTTACGACCTTGAAGCGGGCCAATCGCTGAGTCAAACGCGCTCGATATCGGCGAACGAGTTTCGTAATGAAAACTCATACTAGGCCTACATAACTCAGAACAACTATACTAGGGTCGATTTCAAATTTCGAATTAAATTTATACTTTTTTGCATGATTTCTTAAATAACCGTTTTTTGGGTAATTAATGGTATAACCTCATTCTATGGGGTTTTATTAACACAAGTTAAATAAAATATTAATGATTTTTTAAACAGAACTATTGAAAAATTGAAATCAGAGTGACACGAATGAGTGATGTTGTTACACTAATGAAATTATCTAAAACACTAATGAGATTAGATGTCTAGTAATGATAATATAATTAAAAATAAAACAAGTGTAATCACTCATTGTAATAATTTTACGATGAACTCTATATGACTAAAACTAAAAAAATAAAACCAACCCAAATAGATTAAATCAGTTTATTGTCTCATAACAATCATAAAAAATATTATTTGGACGCACATAATTTTTCAGTCTTCTGAGAAGGAACCTTAAGAATATAAGAAAGAAGTTTCATTTAAGAACAATCTTTACACTTTTTTAAGTTTTCAATATTTTTGTATTTATCTATCCATAATTTTGCCGATTTTGGCTTTGATTTCCTTTGGTTAAAAAATTATCTTTTTCAATTTGCTTCTGACTTCTTTAATGATTTCTTTACCAGAAATATTGTCTTAATCTTTCAATCAATCTTTGCATGTCTGTTGTTGATTCAAAAACGCAAGAAATTCTTGTTTTTGTTGTTGCCCAAATCCAGACGCCATTGCTTCTGTTTGAGTTAGGATGAATGACAGATTATCTCAAGAACCTTTAACTTTAGAAACTGGTGTAACATTCCCCTCTTCGCGAATTCGAGGACTTGGAGCTTTATTTGGCTTATTAGCGTGTTTAATGGTGATATCGCTCAATATTTTAATGTTCTTATTAAGAGATATGATTTTAACATTACCAACTTCTGGTTCAATTGCACTTTTGTATATTTTATGCAATTGCATGTGCTTGTCGTGCTTACAAATGGCGTCAACACACTCATAAAAACTCAAGATTTGAGAACTCCGATTCGTAGTTCCAAAGTACCTGGTGGACTAACATAGTTCCTTTAAAAGGAGCTATGTTTTTGGGGATGATGAATTTCTTTTTCTATAATCTCATGTTCTTCTATAGATATATCTTCATAAAATTGTTCCACTATCTCTTGGATACTTTTGCCTCCTTCTAAAATCTTCTTTCGTAAACGGCTGCGTAGGTACTTTCTATAGAGGTCGTAATTCCGCCGTGAAAATACTGTATTCGACTTAATATTATCTTTGCAGCTTATTTTAGGCCTGTTTTTTTCAGTATTCAGATTTTGACGTGACAACGTCTTAAATTAGGTTGCGGCTGGGAGTCACTTATGAAAAAGTGTAACGCTCGGTAACGTTACGATGAGTCACCGATGTTTTAGTAAACAAAATATATTTCTATAGTTAAAATTTGTGCAATTCTTATTTTCATTCAATTCCTTGTTCCTATTGTGCAATTTAATTATATTCATATCAATAAATATTCTACCGAGAAAAAGACGTTGTCACGTAAAATCTTCGCCCGTAAAACCGACTTTACAGGCAACCATTTTTTTTGTTTCGATTATTTTTCATAGTATTAATTTTTCGTAATTAATCGTCATCGTCTCGTTTTTCGTAATTGTGACATTTCTTTCTTTTCCAAGAGATGCTTTTGTTTTAAAGCTTTAATTTTGTTCAACAAGATTATGTTTTTAACTTATTTTGTCGATCTGTATCAGGTGCATCCAAAGGGTCGCCAATTTTATCATCAGCTATAGAATCTATTTCAGTTTGTGGCACAATCACTTCTTCTATATTTTCTCTTTTAATTTATTCTCGTGATGACATTTGGAATTTTACCCCACTTTTTCCATTGTAATCTTTGCTCTCTTTGAGACATTTTGTTAATATTTTTCACTTTTTTACTCTCTTTTCTATAAGCTTCTCTTTTCTTAGCTCTTTCAGTGGCATATTTTTCGTTTTTAATTTGTTTATATTTTTCCCTCCTTGCTATTCTTCTTCTTTGTAATTCATCTTCACTCATCCTTGTCTTATTCGGCATAATGCCCTAAAAAAAATATTTTCGTAAATAACAGCCATTAATCATCATCATCTCAGCGTTAATCCCAGTCGCATCCGCAGCTTTTCCAGCTTTTGGAGCCCCCAACAGCAGTTAGACTGGTAAATAACAGTCATTAAATCCTAACTTAATTATACTAAGTCACATTCAACCTCAAAATATAAACACCGATAATAATTTAACAACATTACGATACGAATGTTGTTAAATTAATTATCGGTTAGACTCATATTTACATGATTATCTAATCATGTATATATGAGTTCGAGTATAACTGTGGATTTTCATCATATTACACAAAAAGAAGGAGAATTATAGGCAGAAAAGCTCTTTTATTTAATTCATTACTATAATATTTCATTAGTGTTACATTCACTATCATTAGTGTTACTTGAGAAATTGACACAAATGACAGTAACACAAATGATATTAGGGACAAACTTAAAATTTTTAAGCTTGTAGACCTTTCTAGGCGGCAATCGAATACATTTAAAATATGCACGTTCCTGTTAGCTCTTAGAAATACTGGGTTATAAATATTTGATTAAAATACCTTTTGCAATTACACTTTAGACATGAATGAGTCGAGTTTTGTCCAAAGCACGGAAATCGGTAGAAATATGAATATCTCGCAAAAAATATGTAACGCACCACCACTCCGAAGACACGCTGCAAGGCCAATGACGATGTTTCGGCGTATGAGGTGAGGCGGGTTTCCAAGACCTCCATGGATTTAATATTATGATTGTATTAACTTAAGCTACACTAATGATAGTTAAACCTTGATTCATGTTTAAAACACTAGGATAAGAGTATTCTATTAACCACAAATGAAAAATGTATTCTACGTTTGAAGACTTACACATTATCATGATATAAAATATTAAATATATAGAATTTCTACGAGTAATTTCGTTTTTATACGACTTTATTTCAACGTAAACGGAAAATGAGCGCTATCTTCTTAAGGGACAAAATTTTAAAGTTTTAGTTTTCTCGCAAATGGTACAATTTTGGGTATTGTTTTGTTTTGGAACGTAAAAAGGTAAATGAAGACTATGATATTAAATAATAAAACAAAACCAATCGCAAAAAAAAAACAAAGTTATTAGAGATGACAACATTTTTAGCTCTGTTTGAAATCGACCCACTAATGCTAATTTAAAATCTGATATATTAAAGTTTTGCGTCAGGCTTGGGTTTTTTTTCTTGTCTGGGCCGTGGCCATTCTCCTTTAAATGTTAATTGTCAAGCAAGCTTTTTAACCTTTAAAGATGACAAAAAAATTTGGCATGTGCTAAGAGCCGACAAAAACACGTTTTTAAAGTAATAAAAACATACAATTTTAAAAATACTTTTATCTACCTAATACTTTATTTTTTTCCTATCCAAACCACTTTATACACTGACCTGTATAATTACCACTGGACTGGCTGTTCCGTAAGTTTGACAGCTATGTTTTTGTGCCTATTTGAAGCGCCACTAGCGAGTGTCCACAGAACTAATTTTGACGTATATTGTAAATGGCTGCGAGAGAAGTGTTTGTTTACAGTAAAGTAATTTTGCATTTTTAAATATTTGGTTAGAATTTTATGTTGTGATTGTTATAAGCATTATATAAAAGTTATCAAGAATGAGGTCATGTGTATATTGTAAGCGACGCTATAAAAAAGGCAGTGAAATATCATTCCACAGGTTTGTTGTTTGTAATAATTTATTTAGTCATATTTTTACATATCAGAAACTTTACTCGTAATAATCCTGTCTTCTTACTTCTTTTATCATGTTTTATTCTAAAGAAACATTAATGCAATTATACGTATTACTAAAGAATCTTTTTATTTACAAGTTTCAACTAGAACCGTCAGTGGTTGCATCATATCGATATTTTCATTATCGATAGTTAATTTAACACATTTTTTTCCGTGATATTGATATAACTTGTGTAGTCAAGATCAATGATCATGGTCAGGATGCTAATGGATATGAAATGTTCAAACCTTCATTGTAAATTATGTTACTTAATCTATATTTTTTCCATATTTCCAAAGGACTTTGAGGAGAGAAAAGTTTGGCTTGAGAATATGGAAACTATAAACTTGACTTCTAAAACATATATATAATGTTTCGACAAACATTCAGTAGAACAACATTGAAACCAGGTAGCATTCCGACAATATTTGAATGTTTGTTGTTTTTATATAAATTAATTTACTAGAAGTACTTATATGATACAGTTGCCCTCCTTACCTGATCAATCCTTATAATTAATCAAAGGATCCATCGCACAGACACTGAGTGCCACCATTTTCTCAGACCTGGGTCTATTACTCGGACCAATGTGTTTGGTTGGTTAAATGCTGATTCCTACAATATCACATGTATCTGGGTATCTGTTTCATAATGTGATACTTATGTATCTTTTATGATAACTTCATTGCATTGTCATGGTTGACTGGTAGAAAATGCCTATGGCATAAGTCCGCCTGCATACATTTGTATGCAAAAGTATAAATAGATATGCAAGTGTAGCGGTACCTACAAACGCCACAAAATGAACGACGCGTCATACTGACGTCACACGAATTCTACATCTCGCAATCAGAGTTTACCGTGCAATTAGCATACATACAACTTGTCAATTTCAACCATCGGGCAAGTGCCCACCAGACATAACACCCGTCTGGTTGGAGGATCCTCCCTTTTCTATGGAGGATGAGTGAGCTTTACTCCCTGTTCCTCATGCCTCCACACTGGTGACCCAGATATGGACGTCAGCGCAGCCTTCGTGCAAAAACTCCAGCGTGACGTCATCATCATCACTCCCGAATGCTTCATCGACGAATCACCCAGCCAGCCAGCACCCACGGCTACAACGGGTATCCTGACCACAAGCATGCAGCGACCGCGCATCCCTGGTCATCACCCTCAGCCTCATCAGCAACCTCGGCACAGCACACTGCACTTTCGGCCGGTCAACAAGCAGAGCCCTCTCTCCTGGTCGACGCAGCAGCCAGCCTCAACCCGGCGCTGTACGACATCCGACGCACTGGAGTATAACGCAGCGCCACCACCCCGACTCACTGGGGAATCTTCAAAGACAGTTCCGACTCACCGTGAACTACGCGGCAACCGGTTCCGACTCACTGGAACCTCAGCTTAGGCTAGCAAGAATCACAAGATACAAGACTCAGCCCACTATCGACCTCCGGTCTCCGGAGGGGAGTGATGTAGCGGTACCTACAAACGCCACAAAATGAACGACGCGTCATACTGACGTCACACGAATTCTACATCTCGCAATCAGAGTTTACCGTGCAATTAGCATACATACAACTTGTCAATTTCAACCATCGGGCAAGTGCCCACCAGACATAACACCCGTCTGGTTGGAGGATCCTCCCTTTTCTATGGAGGATGAGTGAGCTTTACTCCCTGTTCCTCATGCCTCCACACAAGTATATACATATATGTGGCACCTAAATCTCTCGAACCGAGCAAGCATATTTCTGGATGTGTATATTAACATCAAATCTACCCTGTGTTTTCATGCTAAAATTATCATAAATATTCATTGAGCTGTGATATTAAGATTTTTGTCTACTTTTCAGGAACATCTACCTTTGCATCATCGCCTCGTCCGTCAACTTCAACTTCATTGCCTCATCCGTCAACGTCTACATCTTCGCCTCGTCCGTCAGCGTCTACGTCATTGCCTAGTCCGTTAACTACAAAGTCGGCTAATGTAGGTACTAGTTCAGCCAAACGAAAATTATTTTGTGATGCAAATATTATAGAATTATCGGATAAGTTAAAGAGAGATCAAGAACAGCTAACTGATCATGATTATGATGTCTCATCAACTCCTAAAAAGGCAAGAATTGAATTTGGATTTTTACATGACCATTGTTATGAAATTACACCAAGGTCGTCAAAAAACCTTGCCCAACAAAGGAGAAGATCCTTAAAAATTTCAAAAGCAAAAACTTTAAGCCAATTGTACGGAGGTTGAAATTCAAAATAATCAACCTCAAAAAAAAAAGCGTAAATCATGATAAATACCCCCCACAGTTACGTGCTTTTGCAATAACTCTTCATTTTTATTCAGCTCCAAAATCAAATAATTTGTTTCCAGAATTACGCGTTCTTTTTTTAAAAACAATGATGTTTGAAACTTTAAATAGTCATTTTGATGTATTAATTAAACAAATTATAATTTACTTAATTATAATTTGTTTCATCGATGTAAGAATTTTTGCAGCTACGAAAAATTATTCTTTGTCGATTACAGGTCAAAGTATAAGAAATTTCTTTCTTCTTAATTAAAAATATAAAGTAAAATTATAAAACGTGTTTTATTTTACCTTTACGACTATGTTACTTAATTCATTATTCCATGGCTTCTCGTAGCCAACCGATAAAAATATCTATCGGTTTGTTAATCCAGGTATCTAACATGTGCCAAATATCGTATGATTATGTAGCTAAGGCCCGTATTCCAGAAGCTCACTCAAAACTCAAGCATTACTTTTAAACTCGTTTCAAGCCATTTGATTGGTTGAAACTAGTTTAAACAGAGATAAATGCTTGAGTTTCCTTCTGGAATACGGACCCAAAAGTGAAATTGTAACAAATATTCATCTAAACATTCGCAGTATAAAATCAGTCTGATTAAGACATAGATCGTGTATTTTAAGACTTCAAAAAAGGGGGTTTTCCTTTCTGCCCTATCTAATATCACTAGAATTGCATAGTTTTTGCATACACGTATGTTAGTCTATACCAGCGTTTTAACATGTGTTCCAAATTTTTATGTATGCACGCTTGTCCGCGTACATCTAAGAATGAAGTTGGATTGCTGAAATTCTTTTAGTTAGTAGTTTAACTTGGGGAGCAATGCAATTAATATAATATCGGACAACTATCACACAACGTCGTCTAGTCCCAAGCTAAGCAGAGCTTGTGTTATGGGTACTAGACAACTGATAAACATACATATATATTTCTAAATACATACATATAATAGATAAATTACAACTAGACAGAACAAATGATCGTGCACACAAACATTTGACTTGGGTGGGAATCGAACCCACGACCTCCGGCATAGTAGTCAGGGTCACTAACCACTAGACTAACAGGCCAATTGCGACATTAATGAAGAAAGCTAAAAACAATAAGATAAAATGTTAAAAAAATACATTGAAAACCCTAAGAATAACGCTTAGATTTGGCATCACGGGACGTCTGGCAGATGTGAAACATCGACATTATTTTGTAAAATATATATACCATCATACGCCAACATACCAGCCACGGTATGAGTTCGGTTTTATGTGCGGCTATAGATGTTTCACATCAAAAACAAATTATAAAAACACTGACTGAAGAAAATTAATATTTATTTTTGAGGTCGGGTTTTAATCATTTTAATTAATATTTTATTTACATAAAGTTAAGCAACTACTCTTATTTAGTGTTTTGTAGATTGTTAGTATAATATAGGAAATAGTTATGATAATACTTTTATTTATAATTGTAAACTTATTATCAAGAGTTATCGATATATTTTGTTCGCTGATGTCGACATCACTAGTTTTAGTACCACAGACACTCGCTACGTTCGACAGCGCCAAAATGGCGATTATCAAACAGGCACAAAAGCACTTTGACAGCCGCCAGTCCAGTGGTAATTATAGAGGTCAGTGACTTTATAGGTTTTTCTGTGAAAAAAGTTGGTAACCCTACTTGTGAACCATGTTAGGTTCCTATTGCCAATTAACAAAATGGTCTGATAAGGTTGCCTGACTTCGAGCCGAGACCTTTGTTGCTCGAAGTTGCCTGAACAAGGATTTTTAAAGACAAACTTTAATTAGAATTAGTAATTTAAATGATATCCTTCTAATTACTAAAAAGTTATCGTATTTTTTCATAAAAATGCAAAATATTTATTTTTCAAATTTTTTACAGAGACATCATTGAAAAGGTTTTATGTCAGTAAATGTAGATGGCGCTACTTTCTTTGTTACACGTTCGTTCAAGGGAACTGTCTCCCCCCTGTAGGCCTAGTATGAGTTTTCATTACGAAACTCGTTCGCCGATATCGAGCGCGTTTGACTCAGCGATTGGCCCGCTTCAAGGTCGTAAGAACTCTCAACCAATGAGAGCGCCAAACGCGCTCGATACGATCGAACGAGTTTCGTATTGAAAACTCATACTAGGCCTACTGGATTATTATGAGGATACTACGTATGCCTAACGCCAAGAATATTAGAACAGTGGATGTTGAACCTAAAAGAAATAACTGAAGCCAAGTTTATCCACCTTTGTCATGTTTTCCATCTCGCTTACACTTAAATGAAAAGTTGCCAAAATAAAATGAAATTTTCCTAGTTATCTGATCATAAATGTATGACGAAAACAGAGAAACTCACTCACTATTTTTAATATATTGTGAAATCCAGATACACGTCTTAAAGGTCCTAATATTTTAATAGTTATTCAAAAATTATACATGATATTGTAAAGTAGTTTGTATATGTAAAGGATAAAGTTAGGGTTATACTATTTCAATCATGGGGTTACATTATTTCAACAATAATATCATTTTTACCTGCTGGCAATAAATTTGATTTTGACATTCTTACTTAATTTTGACAACTGACCCCATCCATCAAAAGCTTTCAAGCTTGTGTAAAAATATTTTTAATATATAGAAATTTACATCTCCTTAAACGTTGTAAGTGTATGTGTGATAGTTATTTAATCAATCGAAGCTATAGCTGTAATATTTACGTTATATGGACGAGTTTTCCTGACGAAATTCGAATCCTCTTGATACCTTGTGATTTTTATTGTGTTCTATTTCTATGCGGAACAGCAGTATGACAGTATCAATAAACATGAGTAACTTATCTTGCTTCCAGATGTTATACGCATAATATACAGGAGTGTGCGAATGTAGTTGGTCAGTGGTGTGAAAGGGTTTCATGTTGAAATCCATCAGGTCATTTCGTTAGCAAATATGGGGTCCATGCGACCGACAGGAAGGTTCCTCTCGTTCACTAACAACATTCAGAGGACACAGAAACAACCTGGTAAATATTTAACTTCAACTCGTCAATAAACTTATAACATGCCTAAGTTATGAATTAATTATTCATTTGTCCTTGTTTGTTATTGCAAATACTATTACAGAATGTATATCAACATCATGTCATTTACTGTCATTCTAAACAGAATTGGTTATAATTAAGTTTTGTTTGCTTTCAAAGAAATTATCATTATAACTCTTAGCAATTGATATCTTGTAATATTGTTATTGTGTAATTAAAACCTACTTAAATAAGTAGTTAAAAAAAAAACACAAATCCAATCATTTCATTAGTCATTGCCAAAATTATGAACAGAGACAATCCTATAAATATTTAATTCCAATTTTTTTTTTCATATTTATTCTTTATCTCATTTTAAACCACCTTTATCCAGTGCCAAGTGGTTTTCCACAAAGTCTATCGGGAAGTGAGACAGATGTTTCAACATCCAATGAGAACCTGTCCAGAGAAGAACGCTATGTTGTGAGACACACGGCCAGGGTAGAGCCGCAGGGACAGGAGAATCAAGCACAGTCCAACAGCAATAACCGAAATTCCCTCAAGGTAGAATATTGTTATACTATACAGTAGCAACCTGCTTTCCTTAGTTTTTATGAGTTGATAAAACATCTAGATTCCTTTATTAAATATATGTATAAGTTTATTTTTAAGTAAAGATCTTCTTCTTAAAGTTTAAATAGAATATATTTTTGTTGAAAGAAATAATCAATCTATACTCCTATTGTCATTGTAGGAGAGTGTAACAGGGAGCAATCGTAATTCTCTCAAAGACTCTGTGGGGGGTGGTAATAGCAACAGAAGCTCCTTAGACGTGTCCTCATCTTCATACAACACTCTCATCATACACAATCAGGATGATTCCTGGCCTCCAAGACCTACGCCTATCAGGTAAGAACCAAATTTAAAAAATATTCAGTACCCTATTGTTTGTCGAGAGTAGGATTCAGCTGAAGCTTTGGTTTTCAACACTGTTGTTGGTTCATCATCTTCATCATTAAAATCGTAGTGGCTGCAGCAAAATACTAGCCAAATAAATGAAAATTATTATCTTATCTTTCCTAGGAGAGGAAATATGTGACTATATGTTTGCAAACAGACCCATAATACAGGAGAAATTCCTAGTGTGGGGCAATGTTTATTTAATAAAATATTTGCAAACTTTTTTGAACATATAGGAATTATACTATAATACCAATGACCGTCTTCAACAAACTCTCTTCTACAGAGAACATGAACGAACAAGCAGTGAAGTGAAGCACCCTAACTCACAGTCATCGCCATACCATACACTGAAAAAGAACGAAGGTTTGAAGAAACCTAGTGGGATACCTGTCCCCAAGATGCATAAGGAACAAAATGTGACCACTACTGCCAACTACATAGATATCGGAGGCCAGAGGATTTATACTAGCCCACCTGATCATGGTGTTCAGGTATATATGTTAAACATTCATTGTATTTTTTGTAATGATTACTGGTATTTTTTTTACATTTGAAGAAGGTACGGACCACAGCAGGTCAAGCTATCTAAAACTGTCAGAAATTGCTATTTAACCTTGAGCTTTAATGATGTATAACTAAGGTTGAAAATCAAATAAAGAAAATTTAGAGGTTGTAGTAGCTTGATGTGCTGTTGTCTGTACATAGTTATATTTTTCATTATGTGAAGGCAAGACAAACAAAAGATAGTTTGGTTAGAAAACCCTTAAGGTCATAGAAAATAAATTCTTTTTTTTTTATTAAAATTATAAACTAGCGCTTGACTGCAATCCCGCCTAATGGTAGTGATGCAGTCGTTGATGGTAAAGCGCACTAGTTTATTAAGAGCCTATTCACTCTAGCCTTGAAGACACTCAAATTGTAGTCCGACGGAAACACCGCCGCTGGCAAACTCTGGCAAACTGTTCCAGTCCCTCGATGTACGCGGTATAAAGGAGGAGGCAAAACGCTTCGTCCGGATCGTAATGGTGTTAACAACGTAAGGGTGGAAACTCGCCGTACGACGGGTCGTCCGATGGTGGAACGGAGATGGGGAATTAAATCATGCAATTCCTTCGCACACTCGCCAAAATGCATCGTATAGAAGACCGAAAGGCTGGCTACTCTACGCCTGTGTTCTAGGGTTTGGAGACCGTCTCGAGTTAAGGCAGGGTCGCCAATCAGCGCCCGCCTCTCCACCGAATCCAAAATGGCCAGGTGACACTTAGCAGCACCAGCCCAAATGTGGCTGCACTACTCCACACACGAACGGACCTGTGCTTTGTACAGCATTAGAAGCTGCCCTTTGCGATAACGCCAAGTTTCTTGGCAGCCACTATGGCCTTGAACGCAATGAACCGCCCACTCTGAACATGATAAAATTGTTCTTTAATCTTACAGTTTTGGGTGTGTAATATGCTCAGTTACCTTTCATACGAAGTTATTCATTTTATTATTGTTTTTGTCTTACATTTCGACACATGGATATACAGGATTTTACGGGCTTCAACAAACAACATGGATTCGAAATCACAGTGAATTCATGGTAAAAGTTTGGTCATCAATATGTCTGCTATCATGTAATTTTGCTATATTTATTTTTCTGAAGACCCTACTACACTATCTTTACTATCAAACAGGAAATAACAGAAATCCCCGACGACTTTCTCAACCAATCATCAGTGTTAAAGCACCTCGCTAAAGAAGTAGCGCAGTCGCCGACACCGCGCGGTCCTACACCCCCTTCGTCACCTCGCGCCCCAGCACCTCCCCGCGACGACTCGAGGAAAGCTAAGGGAAAGTGCTCCAAAGCTAAGCTTAGCAAAGAGAAATTGAATTTGTCAAGGTCACAACCTGATCTTACTAGGTGAGTATGAGAATGAAGGCTATAATTTTTTATGTTTATGCTTATTAAATCTAAGTCCAAAGCTTACAGTTCTGCTGCCTTAACTGTACTGTCTATACTATAACAGCTTGCAATGTTTTTCCAATGGATTTTCCACTAAATATGAATCGGCCACTTTATTCAAACAATGTATTGTTGATGGGGCTAAAAAAAAAAAAAAACTTAAAATAACACTTTTTAGGGCGTACTGCATGAGTGTACACAGGTAGTCTATGGGTCAATTACACTAAGAAGTCGCTAGATGTCCTTCGCGTCCAATACAACAATGGCTTCAGGATGTTGTTGGGACTTTCTCGCTGCAGCAGCGCGTCGGGAATGTTTGCGCTTGCTCGTACCGACGGGTTACACGCGATTATGCGCAAAAAAACAGCGTCACTTCTGCGGAGAGTGAGAGACAGTGCCAACAGCATCCAAGAACTGTATCGGAGAGTTTCGGCTTTCCGATTATAAAGCAATGTATACAGAGGGTGGTGGGTACTAACACTAGGTAATAAGTTGTTTTTCTTTTTGATGTTACTAACACTCTTTGGATAATCTGGTCCGAAATAAAAAATAATTTTATTTATTTATTAAGGAATGGTTGAGAAAAATTGCTCTTCTATCAGTTTTCGGTGAGATATTTTGGACTAAAGCCTATGACAATTTATAGGTATTCTCTCTTTACGATCCTCAAGATAGTAAAGCTTTTACTCTGAAGTAGGTTGGATGTTATCACATATAAATTTCTTGCTAGTTTTCTCCCAACTTCATCTATGTTCCTGCAAGTTAAAACAGTTGAGTTTGCGAAAACAACACTAAAATTTTGCGAACAAAATAAATGTGGTACGAAATAATAGCCCTTTGATAATAAGGCACAAATGCGGGCCGATGGTATCAACAATTCTACACAAATTTTATGGTATTGTTACAAAATAATCACTAAGTTAATAATCATTAAGTTGAATTGTTAATTACTTAAACGAAAAACGGATGTTATTATTTCTTTTAATTGCATGTTTATAAAGCGTAATGTAGAATACTTGGTTTCAATGAATTGAAATTGAATTGAATTGATAACTTAATTGACACATTGCACGCTGTATATCTCATTTCAATCTAATTTGACCTGTATTCTCGGCGCATAGCGTTGGTGTTCGCGCAGTACCAGGCGGGTCAGAATCCAGTGGTTGGTGTAGTGGCGGTGAAGGCGAGCTAGAGGAACCTGATGACGCATTCACGGCTGTTCTCGACGCGCTAGCCGCTGAGAACCATCAGCTCAAGAGACAACTTGCTGATGCCTGTGAACGAGTCGCTAAGACTAATAAGGTTAAAAGATAAATGATGAATTTCTTTCTTTCCCATTTTTTTCTATATTTCTCTATTGACACAATCCACCCATAGCCACATTACACACGTACTCAAAACTTTATTCACTGCAAATTTCTTAGTCATTCATATTACATGCCCACACCCAGCACATGACATGACAACTGATATCCACACAAATTTTCAGTTTTTGATCTCACTTTCAGAATTTCCTTTCTGTACTCATATCTTATTATTTCCATCAGTAACCACATCCCTCCTAGCATTCCCATAACAGCTGCATGCATTTGCCTTTCGTTCCAGATATTCGTGTCTGAGTCTTAGACAGTAAGATGGTACTGGTACATTTAAATCTGTGTGGTTCTTTGCACACAGATTTGGACTCGTCCAGTCAGTGTAACTATGTAGCTCAACCCAGAACTTTAGGAACAGTATGAATAGTGATGTTTAAGTAGACCGCATAAAGTACTTAAAGTCCATTGAAGTGGCTTTATGCAGCATCATCACCTATGAATAGCATGAACATGACAGTGTAAAACATGACACGTTGAAACTATTATTCGATAAGTTCGTACCATATTCCTGACATCATAAAGATTCAAATAACATGCCGTGGGTCGCAGTCGCCCACGGACCTATCTGTGCCAATTTCTGTTTCGATTAACTGTTTTAATAACTCTTTATATTTATAAATGATACCTATTCCAGTGTACCGGTACGATCTTCAAAGAACTAGTGATTTTTTTTTGTACACAATCGTTAAAGCTTAGACATTATTCATGGTTTTATACCAGGCGACATAATGAAGAGTCTATTACTTAATTACTCTAATACAGTAGTTCCCAAACTTATTTTTCTCGTGGACCACTTTCAAAATTTTACTGGTTTTGGTGGACCCCCTGCTGCTACATTTCTACCACATTCTTAAAGTCGCCAAAAAATAAAAATTGTGTCACTTCTGAGTTCTGTCCCTATATTCCGATATGTAAAATAAAAACGAAAAATGGTACATTTTATATCACTTTATTTATTAAAAGAATAGAATTACAAGAAAAAAATATTAAGGTAATATAGGTTCAGGTCATAATTTTAATTAATGGGAAGGATGTATCTGATGGAGTGTCAGCAAACGATCAATGTTTGGCTTTATTTTTGTCAGCAATAACCGCAAATCCCCCCGCTCTGTGATGTTTAATTTGCTCCTTTTTTTGTTAAGAGGTTTGTAACGGCACTAAAACTCCTTTCGACAAGGTATGACGAGGGAAAAGCTATTAAAAATTTCCTTGCGATTTCCCACAGTCCAGGATATTTTTCGGGTATTTCTGCTTGCAGCCAAAATGTTGGGTAGCCTTTTCTAAATTTCACCTTCAGCTCCTCATTAGTGCTTAGCTCGAGCAGCTCCTCTTGTAATACAACATTGGCCGCTTCCGTTTCATCAAATGGATTTATGATCCATGGTGGTATATCCACCGTCAGTATATCTTCAAACCTGGTTTTGAAGTCATCATGCAGGGCACTTAAATGTTGACTGTAGGTATGGATATCCTCATCAATACATTCTACCTGCGACAAGTTTGGAAATTGAGAGAATTCGCGCCGACTAATGTTTTGCTTCATAAATTTCAATTTCCCAAGAAAAGCCGAAATTATCCCCTTTGTTTTTATTAAATTCAGGCTGTCCCCTTGTAACTGCAAGTTAATATCATTAATTTTTTTAAACAAATCTGTCAAATACGCAATGTCTGCTTTGAATTTGATCAAGTTTTCTTTTAAATCTGGATCTCTACTTTCTAAGAACTCTAATATGGAATCGAAAACAGAGTAAAATCTCGTTAAGCATGCACCTTTCGACAACCAGCGTACTTCAGTATGTAAGAGCAGTCGTTGGAAGTCTTCATCATTTTCGTCGCACAATTGAACAAATAAACGCGTATTCAATGCATTGCTTCTGATTTTGTTGACAGCTTTTATTACAAAATGAAGAGATTGGTTCAACCTGTCACTTAAATGTTTTGCCACAAGATGTTGTCGGTGGATTACGCAATGAATAGCTGTAAGTCCTGGTATAATTCTTTTGAGATGACTTATAAACCCACGATATCGCCCGACCATTGCAGGAGCTCCGTCTGTTGCCACTGAAATAATGTTTGTAAATGGGATCGATTTTTCCGTAAAAAAATTACTCAGGACATTAAATATTGATTCGCCTTTAGTGTCAGTCTCCAAAGTTCTGGCAAATAGCAATTCTTCGTGAATTTCTTCCTCAACAATAAATCGGACATATGCCAATAGTAATGCTTCATTACTGGGTAACGTTGACTCGTCCAGTTGTATAGAAAAATGAGTTTTTTGCAGATGATTGCACAAAAAGCTTTCGATATCAGAGCTCATTTCATCAATGCGTCTTTGTACAGTATTGTTACTTAATGGGATTCTATTTAGTACGTCAAATGGAGATTTGTGCAAAATAGTTTTTAAAACCTCTTCAACAGCGGGTAAAATTAATTGTTCTCCGATAGTGTGCGGTTTTCCAGATTTTGCTATAAGTAATGAGATATTGTAAGATGCCCGCAAGCCATCATCGTTACTTTGAGATGTTGAAGCGAACATACTGTGCACGGTGGGTCTCTTTCCATATTTTTCTTTCAATGTTTGAAAATATTTTAAATCTTTACCTATTTTATCAGTATGACACCTTTTTAGATGATCTTCGAGCTTTGCTGGTTTCATAGAGTCGTTGCTCAAAACTTTGTTGCATAATAGGCACATGGGCAATTGTTTGTCTGCCTCTGATGGAACAAAACCATATTTCAAATAATCGACACTATATTGTCGACATTTTTCTTTGCTGTAGCCATGTTTCGTGTCAGTTACCTTACCTGTAAAAAAAATATTTTAGTAACCAAGTTTTTTTCTGAATATAGGTATCACACCGCAGCCTTTGTCAGCACGCGGAAATAGAATTACGGCTTGTAAAGGGACCAAGTAATAAACCGCTGAGACAAATACAGACGTTTTCACAAAACGGTATCAATTTTAAAGTACATAATTTACCACTAATTTTTAATAGTATAAATAAAAATTGGTGTACTCAGTATCGAATACTGATCATATTTGTGTAGGAAAAAATAAAAGTTGAAATCCCAAAATTGTCCATAAAAACGATAACTAAAATTTTATTAAATCGATGAGTTCACGCGCTCCGTGTATTTGCGTATTTTTTGTCTGCGGCTTCATTGTTAAAACGTGACAAACTGGCATCGAAGTTCAAGCCCCGCCCTTTTCCCGTCGCCCGCGCACCGCTCGCTCTTTCCGAAAAGGAATAGTTTTGATAAAATAGTTACATCAAAATCAATTTAAAATGATTATGAAATTACTGTTTTATAAAACTAGTAGTTATTTGCAAGTAAAATTAATTGCTCTGCAATATTGCTTATTCGGCCTTTTTTGAGAGGCAGTGCTTCTCTCGTGAAAAAACAATTGAATAAAACGTGCTGTGTTTGTCTTCAAATCGAAAGAGGACAATACAAATATCTGTAAGTTACTAAGTTACCTATCTATACAGGCCGTTGTGATCAACCGACTAGTACACGTAAACAAAATACTTAAGTACTATAACAAAAAAAAGGTAGGTTACTAACTATTCTCCGGCACTAGCAAACACAGATATAAATTTTCTCACAACTTTTTTTCCAAATTCCGCCTTTTTTCGAAATTCCGGAAACGAATGAATGCGTTTGCTTTTGGCATCAAGTATTTATAGTGGTGATCAAGTTCATGTCTGAACAAGCATTAAGCATTGTCGGGCGGATAGCGCTTTGCAAGTCTGTACACGAAATTGTACGTAATATCGAATACGCAAGTTTGGACAAGTAACAGTCGCTTGCCTTATTAAAATATTATCTGCTTAGATAGGTACTTAAAACAATGTAGGTAGGCCCTTATAAAAACTATGCTTACATTTTTGCTCTTTACTATCAAAAGCAGATAAATTTTCGTGGACCCCCATTAACATCTTATGGACCCCCATTTTTTGTTCACGTCTACGTAGACCCCCAGCAAGTCTCCCGTGGACCCCTGGAGGTCCACCTGGACCACTTTGGGAATCACTGCTCTAATATTACAGCTATGGCCCATTTTCTTTTAGTTTATAACACGGTTAATATAATTATGTATAGTATATGAGGACTTCTCGCAGGTGAGGTAATGACTGATGAAAGTCACAAATAGATACCGCGAACGGTACGGAAGACAGCAGGTCAAGATGCCCTAAACTGTCCAATATTGACAAACAGCCTTAATATTTTAGCAATAAAGTTGCAAATCTAATAAAGAAATATGGCAGATTGTAGTTAGCTTGACGTGCTGTTGTGTGTATATCGTCTGCGGGCAATTATAGTAGCGGATGTAGCAACCAATGAAATTCAGCGGTCGGTAACAACACTGCGGAGACTCACACTCAATCTAAATACCTAAGCGTTTTCCGTCTACTAATGTAAACGGTTCCTCGAATATGACCTTTTATAGAGATCTGCACCCGCGAGGTTCAGGAGGTCTCTATAATTGAGTCCTATCGACCAATGAAAATGAACGTTTATTAAATACACTAAAGCTCACACCAAAGCCGCCCGGTGGCACAGCCCGCCGACACAACCCGTCGGTTTATGTTGAGATAAGCATGTCGGCAACCTTCGCCCGCGCGTGATGCCCTCTGACACGTCGGCGGCTGGCCGGAGGTTAGCGTACGGAATACCAGCGGCATAGTTTTACGACTTGCAATGACTGAATCCGCCAAACTAGCCCGCCGGTAAAATGTTGCCGACTTATGCCGCCGGACCGTAAAGCCGTAAGCCTTTGGTGTGTAGAGCGCTCAAGCTAAACATACACTAAACATGATTGTATCTATTTGTCACCTTGACTTGCCCAGTAAATATGGAATTTTATCCTACGATATATTATTGTTTGTTAGCTCGAGGAAGAAGTGGAGAAGGTCCGCACCGCTCACGAAGAGCTGGTGGGGTCGTGTGAGCGTCGGGAGCGTCTCGAGCGAGCGGCGCGTGTGCGTCTGCAGGCCGACTGTCGCAGGCTGCACGATCTCAACCGAGCGCTCAAACAACAGGTCTGTAATAATGTAAAATATGTATGTTATGTAAGGTCATAGATAGCCGAATAGATAGTTTGAGATGAGTTGGTAAATATAGAACTTAAGGCGAAAGCGTCAATATAACCCACAAAACTCTCATTTTCATGCCTTTTTGCAAGTTGTAGGTGTAAGAAAGAAAGAAAAAAAAATGCATTTTTTGACAATACACCTAAAACTATAAAAATATGTATAAAACCTAGTTTATAATGCTAAAAGGGCCCCAGCTCAGCATAATGTCAGGTGACAACACAAGGTGTGCCATCTGACGCTGATTTTCACCTGCAACCCACGAGTGCCATACGCTAGAATTACAAAAACACAGATATCCTATTTTTTATAGAGTTTTCAGTCCACAATAATAAAAATGATATATTTAGATAATAATAGTAATGGAAATGATTGAAAAACTCAAAAATGATCAAATAAAGATGTTGTGAAATACATGTGTGTGTGTGTGTGTGTATATGTTACATACATAATAACTAGCTTTCCGCCCGCGGCTTCGCCCGCGTGGAGTTCGGTTATATCGCGTTTCCAAGAGAATTCTTTAAAAGTCCGGAATCAAAACTATCCTATGTTATTTCTCAACTCTATCTTTGTATCAAATTTCAATCAAATCAGTTCAGTTTCAGACTTGAAAGCGTAACAGACAGACAGAGTTACTTTCGTGTTTATTACATTATAAGTAGGGATTAGTCAAATAATAAAATAAATATTAATACCTACATTAAAATAATGTAGTTACTGGCACGTAAATTGGCCATAGATTTAGTTGTGGAGGAAGTTCGTTCACGTACAATTTCTTAAATTACTTCATGTGCGAACTTTCTTCACTACAAAATCTTTGGCCAACTGACGTGGTCAGGTTGTATTTTGATCTGAATTTAGTTCAGGCCAGTAACAGATAATAGCCCGTAATTTATAAACATCTTTGGTTTCTAGGTGGAGTTGGTATCACAAGGGGTGCGCACTGAAAACGAGAGCAATACAGAGGCGCTGCGCAAGGAGTTGCAGAACAGAGAGATGCTCATCGCACAACTCATTACACAGAGTAAGTTCAACTTACATTTGACTAAACCATTATTGCCTTCGGTATTAGGTAAGAGTGTGCTATATTCTACTACTCATCACGATCGTAAGGCGTGCGAGTATAATAGGAAGGTGAACATATATAGAGATTTATAAAACATCTACAAGTTTATATTTAATTAGCCAACTTAATCTAACCTAACTCCTTTCGATTCCCGCGTGAGGCCGATTAGGAGAGGTTTAGCGTAAAGATATGATGTGGCCACTATGCTACAATATTTCACTGTTCTTTATGAATTACTCACTGAATGCACTTTTTACTACATAAATCACGCGTTTTTATTTAGTAAACGACACTAAATAATTTAAAAGTTCAATGAAAAATGAGCGTGGCACTCATCTTCGTTTTCCCGCCAAAACTCCTCGAAGAGCAGTGGTGACCCAGCATAAACAGCCACGACTTACAAGCTGTAGGCCGTAGGTTCGAACACAGGTCACTTTACTTTGTGTAAGTTATTTCAGCACTCTTACGGTGCTTTCCTTCAACATTTTGAAAAGAGTAATTTCAAAATGTTGAAGTAAAACACCGTAAGGAAACCGGATGTCCTAGAACCATTCCCTAGAGAAGTCCTGTGTCCCCAACTATGGGAATTAAGCTTATTATTATGATGGTGATAATGTTGATGATGAGATAATGATTATGAACGTTGGCTTTTAGCATTATTAGCTGCAGAAGTTTGTAATAATAATTTAATATTATAATCATTCTCCTCGTCCTTTATACTGCGTATATCGGAGGAGCAATTTGTCTGCGGCGGACTAGTGCGCTTTACCATCAGCGATTGAATCACTTAGTAAGCAATGATTTAATCGTTGATGGTTCGGCGGGATCGCGAGCAAGTACTAGCTTATAATATCCATTAAACAAAAAAAAAAAAAAACAGTAGATTTGCTTGTGATTTATAACTAAACTCAATTTTTAACAACAAAACGATGTTCGTTTTGTGATTATATGGTAAAAAAATTGAGCTGCAAGATATCACTCGAACATACATTGTAAATTAAATAAAAGCTTGTAAACAAAAATGTTCAAACCACTCTCCTTTGCATTCACGCCCCTATTCAGCGTTAACTTTGTTTGATGTTCTTGATCTCATTTTGGTGTTAAACGTGCTAAAAATGGTTGGGAACTGAACATGTGTATTGTGTTTTGTGCAGACAAAGAGTTGGCGTGTGCCAAAGAGCGGCAAGAGATCGAGATGGCAGCCCAACGCGCCACGCTGCAGGAACAACGTACGCACATCGATATACTGGACACAGCACTCACCAACGCACAGGCCAACGTGGTGCGGCTAGAGGAGGACGTGAGTTTGTTTATATGTCTAAATCAATACTAACTGCTAGCTGTGGGCTACATTTCATACTTCTTTTTCAACCTATAGATGTCCACTGCTGGACAAAGACCTCCGCCAAGGCTTTCATTGCTTTCGGGGGGTTCGACATAATCCCCACGCTTGTCAGGCGGGTTGGGGATCGCAGTAATTTGACGTTCTATAGGAGAAGCGCTGCTGCCCGCTTCCATGGTGAGAGTTCCCTTAGTCGCCTCTTACGACACCCACGGAAGGATATGGATAATTTCATACAAACCTGTTCAACAGTTTTTGTGGGAAAGAGTAATAAATATACATACAATCATAAATTAGTAGGATAAGGTAAACAACATTGTGACTAACATGGTCGTACCCGGGGGAGGGGATACCTGCCCCCAATCGAAATCTCGCAGAACCTGTATAAACTCCCCTAAATACTAAACAAAGTATAAACGAGGACTTATCTCTAACTTTTAAATAAACTACGCAGTAGACACTAACAAAATGTACGGTTTAATTGCCAAAAAAAAAATTGCGTGCGTCTATGGCGCACAAAGATTACTAACTCTATAAATTTTACTTGTCCCCCTACTCCCTCACCCCCATGCCAGAACCTGGGTACGCCCATGTTGGCTAAGTAATAAAAGCCACACCAAATAGTCAAATACTCGTTATGATTGATCCGCGGATGAGCGATCATTAATCATCTATACCGACCAGGACCCGTCCGTGTCTCAAAAGCACGCTAAACCGTTATTGCAGGCTGTCATTCGTGGATCACTGATAGACGTTACGGGTTTAGACGCCTGAAAGTCTCACAGCCAATGTTGTCAAGGCATAATACTTAGTAATTGGGACGTGGAGGTCGGATAGGCCGTCGCTTCATGTAGAGTACTGGCACTCTGCTACATCCGGTTAGACTGGAAGCCAACCCTAAAGCCCGGTTTCCACTGCGAAAGGAAACCATTTTCCGCACATTACGTGCGGAAAATGGTTAGGCGAAACGGACTCCTCTTTAATGAAATAGGTTTGCGTTTCCATCAACGAAGAGTTGGTTATTTGATTTCCACTCTAAAACTGAGCGAGCTCATTTCTACTCTTTCTACACGCTCGGCTCTTTCCGTTCGACTATTTATTGGTGGAAATACAAGTATGCAGTTTGCGCTTGCGAGTTTAACGAAGTCATTAATGGGTTCGTTCCGCTCGCGGTGGTAACCGGGCTTAAGCCACTGCACGCACCACGCCACGCAAACTGCATACTTGTATTTCCACCAACAAATAGTCGGACGGAAAGAGCCGAGCGTGTAGAAAGAGTAGAAATGAGCTCGCTCAGTTCTAGAGTGGAAATCAAATGACCAACTCTTCGTTGATGGAAACGAAAACCTATTTCATTAAAAAGGAGTCCGTTCCGCCTAACCATTTTCCGCACATTACCCTTTCGCAGTGGAAACCGGGCTTTAGGAAGGAAAAGGTTAAGCAGATAATGTGGTGGTTGACAACCTAGATGTTACCGTTATGATATAATCAAAACACTATTCAGCTTTTACAGTTTATTTTAGTGTCCGACCGAATTTTCGGTTTCGGTTTAGTTTCGGCAAAAACACGACTTTCGGTTTATTTTCGTTTTCGGCGGCAAACTTGCCAAAACAACGACCGAAACCGATTGTGCATTCGGGGGATTTCGCACTATGATCGGTCATGTTCGGCGCGTTGAATGAGTGAATGAATTCATCGGAGTCATGTCGTGATTCGCTTGTTGGTTTGCTGTTCGTTTTGTTTTGTTGTGATGGCCAGTTTTCGAGTAGTTGAGAGCCTATCCACTCAAATAAATAGGTACCTAATGATTTTAGGTTTGGAGGCGTAACTAATATTTTTTCTTAATTATATAAAGGCTCGTATGTTGATTTATTTATTTACTTATGTCGTGGTGGCCTAGTGGTTAAAAGACCAGCCTCTCAAGTATGAGTGCGCGGGTTCGATTCCAGGTCAGGCAAGTACCAATGTAACTTTTCTAAAGTTATATGTACTTTCTAAGTATATCTTGTACACCAATGACTGAAGGTGAAGGAAAACATCTTGAGGAAACCTGGACTTTAAGTCTGAAATCGCCAACCCGCATTGAGCAAGCGTGGTGATTACGCTCAATCCTTCTCTGTATGAGAGGAGACCTGTGCCCAGTAGTGGGACGATTAAAAGGTTGATGATGATGTTGATTTATTAATAAATGAAAATGACGATTACTGCTTATCTTTATAATTTAAAGAGAAAAATAACGTCTGACTGATTACAACAACGTCTTCTTTATTTTCCCCTTAAAATAACCCCTTCCCTTGTAAGGAAGTATCGGTTTCAGCCGAAACGGTTTCGGTTTCGGTACTAAAACTAGTTTTGGTCGGACACTAGTTTATTTATTTTAGTTTTTGTTTAAAATAAATAAACTAGTGATGTGATGATGTATGAAAAATAAACCCTTTTTTGCGGATATAAAAAAAACGTAAATAATTTCGACTCAAGCCACCTTGACCATAGCATCCACTTTGATGAAACAGTGTCGTCACGCCAGCGGTTACGTGGAGCGTGTGATGGGTCTACAACGAGCGCTCGCGTCGCTACAGCAGGCGTCTGACAGACGAGAACATACCGAGAGGAAACTGCGCGCGCAGCTGGAGAAGGAGTTGCAAACTCTCAGGTAATGGAACTTACATTTCGCTTGTTTATGCTAATAATGTACTATGTAGTAAGTAAGCTACGTGTTTTATTCGTTCTTAGACCGTATATCAAATCTGAGCGCCAATTCCTGTAGTTTTTAAAACGTTGGAAAACCTCGGAGTTTTCGTACATTTTTATCAAGATTTTAATTTCGCTTAAATGATATTGTGACTAGATTTTGAACGGCAATTGACTTTATTTGACCATATTTTTTATGTAGTCGTCGTCGCTAACTTGTTAATTTAGTCTGTTACAGCCACCAGTTTTTCTCTCGTGAAGTGCATTTAACGAGTAGCTAGTGCGACTAGTGGTCCTCATTAGACGCTCAGTACGAATCCTCAAAATCTGTTACTGACGAATTTTTGTGTATGTAGGAAGCGCGAGTGCAACTGCGGCGGCGCAAGCGCAGCGGGCGGGCCGGGAGGGGGGGAAGCCGAGTTGAGGAGACAAGTGAGGGAGAGGGACGAGCGGCTGTTGGCGCTGGAGGGAGAGTGCGCCAAGTGGGAGCAGCGATACTTGGAGGAGGCCGCACTGCGACAGGCGGCCGTGTCCGCCGCGTCTATTCCCAAGTCAGTAGCTAGTACATCTGTATACTATACGCCGGAGAGTAAGTCCAACATACAATTCTTACCCTAATCTATATATAAATGAATTGTTGTTCGTTGGACTCGCTAAAACTCGAGAACGGCTGAATGGATTTAACTTATCTTGGTCTTGAAATGTTCGTGAAGGTGTAGGAAAGGTTTAAAAGTAAAAAATTCGAATAATTGCCAAGAAAACCATAAAAACAGCCCTTTTCTATTTCCCATACAAATGTTAAAAAGAGTCAATGCTTTTTTATTTGCAGAACGGAACGCGCTCCGTAGCTGTTAAGTACTGTCATAAATTTTTATATCTTCAAAATTTGATATCAGTGGATTATACCCTTATTTTTTTGTAAAAACCTAAGTTTATAAGCGACAATCATTTGGTGCAGTGCGCGAAGAGTTATCCAGTGTTTTTAAAGACGATTAACCAACAATAGTAATATTGTTCAAAAGTGCCGTATCACAGTGACAGTTTAACAAGTGCACGGAATTCTGGCAATTAGTTGTACGGCATAAACAGCAAAGTCCTCTGCGCGCATTCCTCGCTGGACTGTCAGTGCTACCAACATACTGACAACGCACTTGGCACAAACGTTCCGTTCCAAGTAACAAAAACGGTGCGTTCCAGCTACAAAAATAATTACCTAGATTGTGACTGGTGGCGCCACCCCGACCATAGTAATATCTTCAATTGTTAATTATGTCGGTTAAACGCTCGCCAGTGAAGCCTGTTTCTGATATCCGTCCATTCCTGCAGTCTGAATCTTCTCCAGACCTCTCTATCTTGGGACAAGATTATAATGTAACAAACCGTAAGCGTAAGCATGGCGGGTGTGATTGTATAGACCGTCTGGACGAAATTCGTGCATTATTGTCGGAATCTTCCGCTAAATCTGAAGAAAAGCTTGCAGCTTTGCAGGCATCCATCTCTGAAATTAGTGCTCAAAATGCAGAAATACAGAAGTCTATGGAGTTTATTTCAAACGACTACGACGACTTAAAGGTAAAACTCGGTAACTTAGAGTCGGAACGAGAAATAGACCGCCGCCGTATCTCTGAGCTGGAAGGAAAAGTAGACTTAATAGAACAACAACTGTTCTCTACGAAGATTGAGATACGAAATGTGCCCGAAAAACAGAATGAGAATAAGGAAAGTCTTCGTGCCCTTGTAACCGAGGCTGCCAACGTACTTGGCACACCGATAAACGGAAATGAAATAAAAGATGTATTCCGTACAAAGAAAAAAAATAACAATTCTACTATCACGGTCGATTTCATAAGTGCAATAACAAAAGATAATATTATCAAGAGGGTTCGTCAATTTAATAGCGCAAATAAACAAAACAAGCTATCAACAACCCACTTAAAATTTGACGGACCCAGGCAACCTATATACATTTCCGAAAAACTTACACCTAAGACTCAACGTCTGTATTATATGGCCCGACGCTTTGCTATAGAAAATGTATATAAATACTGCTGGACTTCCTATGGTAAAGTCATGCTGCGAAAGGTGGACGGTGACCGACATTTCGTTGTTAAAAATGAAGCTGATTTCGACAGCCTACGGCTAAGTGCGTGACTTATGTCTGGGCCCCATTCTCAAACTAAAATTATGAGTATAATGTCTTGCTCTTTGTTTAAATACTCATCTTTCCGAATGTGTACCTTTTTATTTTTCTATAAGCCTAAACTATACACAAATCCACTCATTCAACTGACACACACAAATGTAGCAGAAATTAATCAACACAAAAACACACACACACACTTATCAGAAGATCAACACCTCACTAACTTCACGCACACATTCTTACCAGGCTCTAAGTTTAACTCTGGAAAACCTAATTTCACCTTCACTTACTTACCGTTAAATGATCGAGACATAAGTTCTCTATTGGTGCTATTTAGTGCTGACTTAATCCTCGAGCTCAGGTTCCAACTAGCAGTGATATTATACAACCTTTTTTATAAATGATGAACATTGATCAAATATCCCAGGAAATAGATAACCTTTCTATAGCTGATTCGTTTACATGCACTCCGGAAGCATGTCTAGACTATGTAGAAGATCGCGATTGGGGTTTTCGAATCATTCATATAAATATTAGGAGTATAAAAAAGAATCTAGATCAATTTGTTGCCATGTTAACAGTTACAAAGGTTGAATTTGATTTTATTATATTAACAGAATGCTGGTTGCACGTTGCGGGTTACATCCCTGTATTGCAGGGCTATACTTCGCACTCCACTAGCAACAACCCTATAAAAAACGATGGCGTCGTAATTTACGTCAAAGACACAATCAACTGTACCACACATGAACCGTTATTTTCGGATGCCAACTGTCTAGTAACATGCTACAATAACACAGCTATAATAGCAATTTACCGGTCTCCATCTTATCTAAACCCAACTAACTTTTTATCTAGTTTAAATGACATAATAACTTCTGTTAAATCACAAAACAACATTATCCTCATTGGTGATATTAATATTGATATCAGGCCAGGAAATAATGATCGTCACTCTGACGACTATTTAACATTATCAGCAATGCACGGGTTGCTGCCTGCCCACAGTCTCCCGACAAGGATAAATAGTTGTCTGGATCATGTCATGATGAAGACTAAATCGCCTGCCAAGGTTCTTGTATTGGACACCCATGTTACTGATCACCTTCCCATTGCTGTTTTCCTAGGGACTAGTAAAATAACTACAGCCCCTCCAAAAAAAACCTCTGTCTGGTATGACTACGACGAAATAAAAAAGGAAATTAGTAATCATGATTTTACTCCCATTCTCATCACCTCCGATCCGGACCAAGCCACAAATACTTTAATTGCCGATCTTCAAGCTATCATATTAAAAAATACCAAGATTGTTCAGACTCCCAATAGAAAAGTTGTTAAGAAACCTTGGATGACTGCTGGCTTAGTACGATGCCTCCGTAATCGCGACAAAATGCACCGACAGGTTAGTAAGTCTCCCAATAATATAATATTAAAAACAACATATACGCGGTACCGCAATTTTTGTAATTCCCTTCTAAAAAAATTAAAGCAAACTTATGAAAAAGCTGAACTTAAAAAGGCAAACAACAACCCGAAAGCCATGTGGAAAATTATCAAATCAATCACACATAGCAATCAACAAAGGCACTCTCCTAATGCCCTGCTACAATCTTCCGTCGCGCCTATCGTATCTGTCAATAATGCCAATAGGTTTTTTGTTAATGTCGGAGCAAACCTTGCATCAAAGTTTTCTACTGTCTCACCGTCCGTTTTTTCATGTACTACCTCATCTCCAGTTAACTCTTTGGCTATCCCATTAGTTGACCAAGCAGTCGTTACAAGCACTATTCATAAATTGCGTAGTGATTGTGCCGTTGGGTGGGATAACATCCCGGCAAATATAATAAAACAATCAATCTGCACTCTGGCTCCTCCCATTGCCCATATCTGTAACTGTGCCATAAATTCGGGTGTTTTCCCAAAAGCTTTCAAGCGTGCCATTGTTCATCCAGTGTATAAGGGCAAAGCAAGGGATGATGTTTCCAATTATCGGCCAATTTCTGTCCTTAGCTCTTTATCTAAAATACTCGAACGTATCCTCAACACTAGTCTGACAAAATTTCTTTGTAAAAATAAATTAATTGCCAATAATCAATATGGCTTTCGGACAGAAATTTCCACAGAGGATGCCGTCTCTGATTTCACTAATACCCTAATTGATAGATTAGATAGTCGCCTTAAATGCTACGGTGTCTTCTTGGATCTGACTAAGGCCTTTGATACGGTGTTTATCCCCAGGCTGTTGGCAAAGATGGAGCATATGGGTGTGCGAGGTGTGGCCCTGGATATTTACAGGGATTATCTCACTGGGCGTAGCCAATGTGTCAAAATTGATTCTATTCTCAGTGATGAGGAATTTATCAGCTACGGTATACCTCAAGGCAGTATATTGGGTCCCACGCTCTTCCAAATATATATAAATGATCTTTGTCAACTCTCCTTTTCCCATTGCGACATTTTTGCCTACGCAGACGACACTGCACTATTGATATCTGACGTGACCTGGGACAAGGCTAAACAAACCACTGAACTTACCTTGCGAACAATTATGGACTGGCTTTCTACTAACCTTCTGACGCTTAATATCACCAAGACTAAAGTAATTCAGTTTAAACCGCCAAATTCACCCAAACCGACAATGAACTCTGATAAAATAATAGCGCATACCTGTCATGACTCATCTACATGCATCTGCAAATGCCTCGACATGGTACCAAACATCAAATATCTAGGTGTTTATATCGACGAGAAGCTAGATTGGCGCACGCACACGGATACTCTCTGCTCCCGGCTTCGAAAACTATTATATTTATTTAAGGAGCTCAGATATGCGGCTGACATCGAAACAGCATTAGTAGTATATCGGTCATTATGCGAGTCAATGATTACGTACTGTATCCCGGTATGGGGCGGTACCTTCAAAACAGTGATGCTTGGGGTGGAACGAGCTCAGCGGGCTGTTCTCAAGGTTATTTATTTCCGTAAAAGGGACTACCCCACAGCTCGGCTATACTCAGATGCCCAAGTGCTGACAGTGAGAGAATTATATATCCTCCGATCAGTCTTGCGCCAACATTCCACGATGCCACTAGATGGAAAACTAAGTAATCGACGAATTGGCTTTCCTGTCTGTGAGTCTGTGCAATGTCGTACTGCACTTGCGCGACGACACTTTCGTGCCCAAAGCGCATTAATGTATAATAAAATAAATAAAAAACTTTTAATTCATAAACTTACCTTACATAAAGTCAAACGGACTCTCAAATCATGGCTACTGTCACTGAACTATGACGAAACAGAGAAAGTTATCATATCTGTTTTCTAAGATTATAATAAACCCTTCTGGTAAATAACTGCTACACACATATACACACATAATCACGAACACACACACGCGTGAACACTTGCAGACACACGCACACACACGCACGCACTCATACATACACGCACACACACGCACGCACTCATACATACACGCACACGCACACACACACGCACGCACTCATACATACACGCACACGCACACACACACGCATGCATACGCGCGCGCACACACACACACACACACACACACACGTGCGCGCGCACACACACACACACACATAAACATGCACTCCCAAATACTAAATACAGGCTTCTTTTAACAAGTTTAGTTTTTAAATTCATTAATTTATTATTTGTTAATCTGTTTGCTTAGAATTCTCTAAAATTTCCAATTTGGGAGAGGGCACTGGCTCCTGTAACACAGGTATATCACCTAGCACGGGAGTCAGGGACTTCACACTTATTTGTACCAATTTTTTGTGCAATAAAGATTATTATTATTATTATTATCTACCAAATACTATGAAATACTATGAAGATTTAATACGGATTCGTTTTGTTTGTTTTAAAATTATTTTATACAAAAGTTTTTTTTATTTAACAATTGAGGCAGTACGAAGTCTGCCGGGTCAGCTTGTTACAAATAGAATTGGACGCAATCCCTCAGCTCTCTCAGCTACGGAAATATAGAGATTTCTCCTAATCTTTAGTAGGAATCAAGCATAATTAATCTCAACCATTTCAATACTGCTGCTATTTCAGGTGGGATATTCCCACCATTTATTTATTCAGAGACAAAAAATCTGATAATTCTAATCGCTATTATTCTTAACAGAAGTACCATTGTAACTCAAAACAGTTCCGTTTTTAGGGATGCCAAAATCGCGGCGTTGGAGAAGACGTCGGCCGAGTCTGAACGTCTTATGGCGGAGGCGCGGAACGAGAAGATACGACACATGGACGAACTGCACTCTGCGCAGAAGAAGCTAGCTGATCTGGAGGGCAGGTGGGGTTATAACACATCATTTCTAAGGAGGGCCAGTGCTTGTCGGACTCTGGGAAAATTTTAAGAGGCTCTTACGGGTAATAACTAATAATATACAGTCCTATAATAGATGGACGGCCAGACTGCTTTGTAATAGATAGGTTACTCGTAATTTGAGAAAACATTCGCGTACTCCAAAATCTTTCTAGATATAAAAATGAAAAATCCCAAAGAACCTGCCTGTGCGCATTTAGGGACCGTACTATGAGTCAGAAGTCGTGGTGGCCTAGTAGTTAAAACACCAGCCTTTCAAGTATGAGTGTGCGGGTTCAATTCCAGGTCAGGCGTACTTTCTAAGTATATCTTGGACACCAATGACTGATTAAAAAGGTGATGGAAAACATCTTGAGGAAATCTGGACTTTAAGTCTGAAATCACCAACCCGCATTTATCAAGCGTGGTGATTACGCTCAATCCTTCTCTGTATCAGAGGAGACCTGTGCCCAGCAGTGGGACGATAAAAAAAGGTTGATGATGACTATGAGTCAAGATGGCCTAGCGGTTAGGTGAGTATAGATAGTTAACTAGCTGCCTCCCGCAGTTTTACCCACATACATAAGTTTCGATTCCGTGTTAATGTCGGGGTAACAAGTATCCTATTTTTTAATCCTGGTTACAAACCCTCTGTATTCCTTCCATCCAAATTGGTTCAGTCGTTTTTGCTTGTAAAGTAATAACATTGATCCAGAAAAACTTTCGCATTTCTAATGTTAGTAGGATGGGTACCTAAGTTAAGACTTTAGAGGATAAAATATCTTGTCCTTAAGGTGTAAAGTTTAGTTTGAGTTTTGTACAGGCCCCAATAGGATCCCAAGTGTGGCTCTTATCATTTAAAAGACACCCATTAACCAAGATTTTATATTTTTCCCAGAGTAAAGGAGTTAGAATCTAAAGTGGCTGAACGCGACGCCATGATCAAAGTCCTGCAGAAGCACACGAGCGCTGCGTACGACAGCGGAGCCTCACTCAGAAATAACTCCAGTCGCGAAGAACTTGGTATGTTACTTTGTATACTGATTTATTATCGTTTACAATGGTGAGGTGATGAAAAGTGAGCCTTAGCAACGTTTGAATAATGTTGTAAATGCAACGTGGAAGATCACGGTCTGAGGCCCTTTAAGAATGGAATAGAAGACTCTTTATTATGTACACCTTATAGATTACAGAACAAAAGTATAAAGACTTTTCAAAGGGTGACACGATGGGCGGTCTTATCGCCAAGAGCGATCTTTTACAGACAACCTTTGGGTGGAATTATTAGTTGTATTAAGCATGTAATATAATTATTTGTATAACTCAAAAGTCGAATATTGTGACCCCAGAAGGACAATTTTATTAATTTCAAGAACATTCACAGTCTATTCTATTATATTTTTATTTATGGCAAGTAAAGCCGGTTGGTTTCACATTTTTTCGTCGAGTTGGACTTCTACTATAATTGGAATGTTTTTAATTACAATAATTGACCTTCTGGTTTAATACACTACGCACCTACATATATTCCGGAAAATAAATAATTCATTCATTCACAGTAGGAGGAGGAGTAATTCATTCATTCACAGGAGTCTCAGTATTGGGAACATTATGTGTGTGTGAACATGTTACCACTGTGCCCATAATTATGAGTTGACAACTTGTCCAAACGGTCATTGGTGTTTTGTCACCACTTTAATGACCAGTCGGGTAAATGCGTAACAGACTAACTGTAGGAACAGCTATAATTTTGACAGTAAAACAACATTCATTGCTTTGTTTACGTTGTTGAGGAGACACACTTTTCGAACGTAGACAGCAATGATTTAACTGAAAACTATAGCTGATACGTGTATAGATCCGTAATGGAACATTGGTTATTCCTAGATGCCACTGTGGCGGAATAATGAACAATTTAGTTTTGTTTTTCTTCTACCTTTTTGGTAGATGTAAACATTGACATTAGTTTTTATTAATTAACCATCGTTCCATCGTCGTCATCGCCATCAGACATGTCGTACGGCGAGTTTCCACTGCTCACCATCAGGCGGGGTTGCGGTCAAGCACTAGTTTATAATTTATATAAAAAAAACCCGAATGGAATATACGGATGGATCCCAAACAAAAGATTTTATTTGATTCAACATCCTACAATGTTCCGTTTGTTTTATAGTATAATATAGTATGTTATGCAAATTGGGTGTTACACCGAACTTTGGTATTTAGACGTAGTAATTGATTGTATTGTGGTATGTTCCAGTGGGTCTATCGTCTGGTGCATCGTTCTCGAGCGCGGAGGGCGTGGGCAGTGGCAGCGTATCTGGCCGCTTCCGCCACCTCGCGCGTAGAAACTACTCCCCGCATAACGATAACTCCAGCGGTAATTACCGATGTTTTTCTAACTTATAATAACACTGAGATGTGACAACTAATTATAACCTCTTTTTTACTATCGTGATGATGCTATGAGAGTGTGAGGGTCAGTTCACACCGAGACGTTAAATGAATGCGAATTAAAAAAAAAAGACGGTTTTATTATACAATGGTACCGATTCTCTTGTTCAAAAACTAAACTAATTTTAAGTTAAGTACATCTTCTTCTTTCTATTTCATTAAGAAAAGGATATTAGAGAACATTTTAGTTTAATCCTGTCAAATTAAGATACTCCATAGACAGTTTAGACTCGAATATAAACATGGCAGCCAGAAATGCGTCAATTTACGTCGGGAGCGTAGTTTGACAGGGTCTAAATTAACATTTTTACTTCTGTCCTTTACTTAATGAAATAGAAAGAAAAACATGCACTGGATTTAAATTTAGTTTGGTTTGTGAGCAAGGGAATCGGGACCAATATCAAGTTTGTTTACTACCCGTATGTGAGTGTATGTTGAACTGTGAGTGGTTTAGTTAAAAACTATTTATTGACAAATATTGCCCTACTGAGTCCATGGAGAAAGAAAGAAAATACATTTATTCAGCACAGACTTGCCACACAATACAATACATCTAGCATAAACACACATCGGGTAGCAACAAAAAAATAATAAAAAACATAAAACAAAAAAACCAAAAAATTAAATAAAATAAAAAAAAAACCAAATAGAAAGTAAAAAAAAACTAAAGGTTTTTTTTTTACTTTTTATTTGGTTTTTTGTTTTTGTGTAACCCTTGTGTAAAAAATAGCAGCAAAGTGTGCCTCGTGGCTCCACCAAAAAGGTCCAGTTCAGCAAAAATACCAGACAACTAGTGCCTAACGCTGGTTTTCAACTGAACCTGATGTGTAGACAACAGCATAGCGTGTGTATTCATACTTAAATAAAAATAAATATGTGTTACATAAATAGAAATGATGGCTCACTTTGGATTCAAAGTTGGCTTGTTCAAGCATCCGCACACAACATAGTGTCGGACCTTTATGTGACTTGACTTATCTATGATGGACTCTGTATACTAACGTGAGTTTTATGACGTAGGTTGCGGTTTCGACAGCACATCTCTCCGACTAGACGAACAGCTGGCGGCGCTAGAGTCGCGCCTGGAGCGGCCGCCCGTGCCCGCCGTGAGTTACATGACGCCCGACCAGATCGCGCATGCCACCCGCGACTACTACTGACACACATGCTATACACACTCGCATAACATAACATCCTTGCCCAAACCATACGAGAATCTTACTGAGCCGCTTCTGGAAACCTGAAACAAACAAAACCTGGCCAATTCTCGTAATTTAACGTAAAAGTTCAAATTCTAGTAGCAGTGTAATCTCGGTGACAAATAAATGTCAAGAATTTGACAGAATGACGCTTAGATCTGACTGTGAACATTACCAGTAAAGGCTATAACGCTACAAGATTCTTTCGGCATGTGGCAAAAATAGGAACTAACGCCACCATATTGTTTTTTTTTTTGCACTACAAACATCTGTCAACGTGTCAACTTCATTCGACCGACAAAAGATCTTTGTAAAAGTTTGGCTCATAATCGGGCCGTAGTGTATCACATTGCCATAAAAAAAAAACCAGTGCGATACGCTCAAATGTGTGCTAGCCAAGTGTCACGAAACTGATAAGTCGGCTACTGAAAGAAATCTGCCAATAATTTATTCATTACCTAAATATTATATATATTATGTTGTCATGAGACTAACAGAAATAACTCCATGCAAATGCCAACGCGGGGATTGACCCACATAACAAAGGTGCCAATTCATTGAGCTTTTTAGCGGCATTGTCAAATACTATAATCATTATCGAAAACAAATAATCGATATTATTAAAAAAAATAAATATTATAAGATATTATATGCTCGAAATTAATCGAGATAATCGAATTCGACAGTTCAACAGGTTTTGAACTACGCATTTTTATCAAAACAAATTTAATGAAATTGCAAGTTCTTGCAAGTATCCGACGATAACAAACATTCCTAATCTCTTAGGATTCCGCTTACTCACACAAACATTCCGGCTATGTACAAAGTCACGAACAACGCTTCGTTTTTGTGTTCCGTGTGATATTATTCCAAGTGTTTACCTAACCCTAACCCCCAGCCTGATAAAATTATGTAACACACTACTTATAATAATTGCTGTCCATTGCGCCGTATGCTTTAAAGTCCATATTAATGGTAACATCCAATGCGCTAATTGTATTATCGTTATTTTGAAAATCAAAGATTTGTCTTTTGAAGTGCGTTACACAATTTAGGGTGCTGATCAAAGACAGTAGAAGTCTGAACATTAAGTGATGTGCCTTTAACTGTGACTTGGTCTTAACCACGAGTGTGTAGATGATTAGAATCTCCGTAAATATATTTACAACTGTTTTCTTACACTCCACTAGTAGCAACCTAGTCTTATAAGGATAAATGTATAGTTATTGTGTCGGTATTTTAAGTTATTGTAATGAAAAGTCTGTATTCATTAACTAAACTTGTTTTGCAACTCTATGAAAGCAAAATGATTAAATTTTGTTTCTTTGTTTCTTCTGATAAACGACGGTCTCAATTAAGAGAAAATTATTAACCCTTTGAACGCCGCGCCAAAACGGCATCTCCGTGCCCTGTACACCAAGCCCGAAAATCAATGTAAATACCTACGTAAAATGTAGGGACTCCAATTTTATATCGAAAACCATTATTATTAAATACTTTTCAATGCTTCTAACACAAAAAAATGGACCGTTAATATGTTAAAAAGTCACGACTTTTGATTTCTTTCTGTCGAATATAGACGACCATGGCGCATGGGGCACGCTTACGCTTGTCGAGTATAGCCGACATTGGCGTTCAAATGATTAATATAGAGCAAGAACTACCACTGTGCTTAGTTTTACATTATAGTTGCTAAGATGTACTGCGCAGTAATTGCGTTAGCAATAGCTTTCATTTTGAAGTGACGGGCGGGCGTTTTGGGGGACTTGATTGCTTTATTTTGACATCCGAAAAGTCATGATTCTACTACCTACTTTGAGGAAATGACTTTCGATTTTACAGCCCTCATTGAAAGCTGAAACCCCAATGGTATTCGCGTTACTCTAACAGTTGCTATGGCTTTCATTTTGACGGTTTATCAACTTTCATTGCGAAAAATTTTTCAAACATATGAAGCAATGCTTTAGCAATGTCGAAAATGATCCTTAAGAAGGGCGCTGTACTACTGAAAATGATTTGCTTTTAACAGCAACCTTTAATAAAGATGTATACTTGCAAATATAACTTTATTTTTTATACATTGCCGTATAACAAAATGATTGAAAAACTAAGCACAGTGGCAACATGCACTTATTCAAATATAGGTTTTTTTTTGTAATAAATATTGTACAGTCACGAGCATAAGTTGGCTTTATTAAAGAACGATTTACTTTATTGTTTTGAATGAAATTTTATGTGGTTATGCATAATTATAGTATTTTTGGATCCAGTGACCCATAGGCTATGTATTGTGTCGTATTTGTAAAAAAATCTCAATTGAATGTTGCCAAGTGTTGACACGTACTTGACCTCGTGACTGTACAAGGTGAAAAGGTAACAACTTTATGATAATTACTTCTTATGATATTCGTGTGATTCTGATTTATATAGAAGAAAAACAGAGGCATTGGTCACAAAAATATGCCAAAGTTAGTACCTATAACATTATTTTTTCGGCCTATTTATGAAATGTACTTCTTACATAGAGATAAGAAATATGTACGTTATATTGTTTCTATTTATTTTGGATTAAAAAATACTAAGGGATTTGAAATTATATTGTTTTTAGTAATGTCTGCAAATTGGATTTGTTCCTATAATTAAACAAGTTTATTGTATTTTAAGAAAATAGGAAGTTATAGTTTCTATTAGTCACTTCCATATTTTCTCAATACGGTGTATAAGCAAAGCTTTGTGATCACTAAGAGCTTAACCTAACATAATTTTATCTTTGTAAAGCGTTGATTAGGAAGGTCTTAGTCCCACATACATTGCTGTTTATACCTATAAAACGCCGTGTTGTACTTATAGGCTAAAAACACATGCAGCTATGGTTTACGAAATATTAGGTATTTCCTGTTGGAAATCTCATTTATTTAGATAATGAATGTCTAATTTGTTATAAATTACCAATGTTATAATGTTATGTAGAGCAAAAGGTGCTTTAGAAATTTTTGAATCGAACCATTGTACGACGTGGAGTTTGAACAGTTTGTAAAAACGAACGATGAACGAAAATGAGACTTCATAATCAGTGATCCATTAACACATTTTGTATTGTCAGAAAGTGTTTTAAATATACACGGTCCAATTAAATTAACAGGCGTTACTTGGTGCGGTGCGTATCGATATCGAATCATGATTGCTGAGTAAGTATGCCAATGAAACCCTTTGGATCCTTTTTTTTTTTGTTGAGATGGGAAATCATCAAATGACTTCTCCCGCTCTGGGCGGAGCGGAAGGGCATATCAGACTTTTGTTGACTAAAACCCACCCGTGTTTCTTCACTTGCCTGTGCGACAGCCAGGGCCTCGGTTTCTTGTTTAACCAACCCGCTACCCTAACCCAGGAGGCATCGGTCTTCGTGGATCCCGTCACGATGTGCTGACATCTCTTTCCATAACAATATAATTAAAAACATGGAAACAAGAAAAAAGAAATATTAGGCTTACACTTGGTCAAAAAAGGAATAAGTAGCATGCAGTTATAAATAGCAAACTAGGCACAGCCTGTATGTATCTTGGTGACCCCAAAAATAAAATTCCAAATGGTGTGCGCACTTCGCGGCTGTTGATATATTAAAGTCAGGAATTATAAGTACATAATTTTCAAATTATGGAATGACACAACTAAGTGTCATATTTTAATAACATTCGAATTCCAATGAAACCAAATACTTAATTAGAACCCTTTTGTACCAAATAGTCACTCAAAAATCGACTTAGAATGCATGTTACTAAAGTAGATAATTGATTAAATGGGGATGGCATGTAAATTATCTGAGATTATGAACACTGCTATTCTCTTCTGACATTGCTCTGACAGAAGAGTAGTCGACCGGCGTGCACGCCGTGTCGTTGTAGCGGCGTCAAAAACAAATAATAATAATAACACGAGTGTGATGTCGTCAGTTCATTTAATTTGACCGTTATATAACAGCAGGCTTTATAGTGAAAACTATTTACACATATTACTATATACGCCATTATTTCAGAGGCGTTATTATTTAAGTACTAAGGAATTGTATACAGATATATTTTTGCAAGATGTATTCAATGTAATATTAATCATATTTTTAGAAGCATGTTTTAGAATAAACATCATGTTTTGTTTGTTGTGGTTTGTTTTAATGGCTGTTCCTAACATGTAGAGGCTTTCGCAGTGTTTCTAACCACCGATTTCTGAAAGGCTATTACAAATATTAATAGAACTCCAGACCATAATTCGGCCATGGCAGCCTATCTCAGGGAATCTAGGCATTGATGCGGGAGGCATAGTGCATCAGTGTATACAGGCATTGCTGATTGATTCTGTAAAAAAACTCATCAAGAAAAATTAGGTGAAATGAGATAGAGTGAGATGTCAATAGTTATAAACCCTAGCGTAAGCTGATATGACCGACTACCATAAGTTTATGGTCACTCCACCTAAGTTTTGATGTTGACACATAACAGAATCGCATTGCAGGTGTACTCTTTTTTTTTTTCCTCACTAATATTCCAATAATTTGTCGTCAAATATGATGACTAAGGTCCTTATTCCAGAAGGGAACTCAAGCATTGATCTCTGTTTGAACATTACTTAAAGCTAGTTTCAACCATTCAAAAGGCTTTAAACGAGACTTAAGTAGAGCTTGAGTTTTGAGTGACGTTCTGTAATACGCACCTTAGACAGCTGGTCAAATCGCTGCAGCTAGATTTAATCGGCTGTAGTTATTTCTGACAGCCAAGCCAGCATTTATCATGCGATTAGATATCAATTAGATTAATTGTTCAGAAACTTAACAGGCCTTTTAGAAACCAGGTGTTTTATTTTTCCCCGAATTAAAGGCGAAAATAAACAATGAACAATTTGCCTCTTCGTAATTATTAACATTAATTTATTCGCTTTTGTTTGGAGTGTTGCAGTGATAGCCTACTGACACTGTTGTTATAACAAGACTGCTCTAAATAGGCCACTTTCAATCTCGCACAAGTACCTATACATAATACTGATATTCCTTTCACTTTCAATTTTTATCAAGTGTTTTTTTGACTGATAACTTCGGGTCACACTATATTACCTACAGAGCAACTTTGTTGACACACTCTGTGAAGAAGTTTCAATCTGTTTAAATAAATATGACATAAGTAATTTAAACAGCGTGTATCAGAAGTGTGAATATATAAATATCATTAATGGTACAGAGACAGACCATCAATCTGAACAACTTTCTTCGTAAGATCAACGTCTTAATCGAGAAAATATAGACAAGTAGTCCAAAACAAACATTAGATACTCGATACAGAACTCCATGCGTTTGAGTCGACTATATATTATTTTTTGAAGTGTAAACTATAGCGGCGATATGCACTTTTCATAGGATGTGTTTAAAAGGTTTAATTCGCGCCAGAACACGTGACCCTGGACGAAAATTCGTAAGATAGAGATCAGACGGCAGACGCAGGCGCGCCGTAATATTCCCCTTACTTTCTACCGCGGGGCGAAAATACATGCCTGCTCCTGCAGTTTCATTTTTAAGCAGCACAGGGCGCTTACGCATGTGTGCGTGTATGTTTGTACTACAGCCTGCTACGCCATCCACGGATGCTGATTGCCAATGGCTCGACCGTCTCGATATTTGTGAAATTCGTGTATATAAATTAATTCGTCGGAATGTATCCCCTAACCAAAATATTAAAAAAATGCACAACTTTGATGTTCAAGTTGGACTCCAGGCAGGAGGGACCCGTTTGTTTTTGTTACACAGCAGGGTTTGATGCTCTACTGCACTCTTAAATATACCACACATATCTGATACACAGCATACTCTGCTTATAACATTCCCACTGCTGAGTCGCCTCCTCTCTTTGAGAGGGACTAGGCTATAATCTACCACGCGGGCCCTGTGCCGGTTGACATTTCTGCTACAAACTGTATATACAGAGAGGTGCTGACAATATGACAATAAATGAAAATACGAACAATGCTGGTTCATAGGAATACTCCTAAACCATAGGAAAAGACCTACCACAAAAAAAAAAAAAAAAAAAATGAACTAAATCGCATAAAATTGCAAACGGAATAGAACATCCTTTTAAAATATTGGTTCACTGACCTCCGATCGGCGACAGCGCGATCCTATATCGACTTGCTTTTTTCGCGCCATTATTATTAAAGGTTGGTACCGCAGGATGCGGCGGTCATAAACCTGTAACGCTTCCTTATCAACATGTACATCATGTAGAAAATGTGAAAAATGAAAAATAATTTCCTGTGACGAAACTAATGGACATATTTATATGATTTTTTATTAGTAGACTGAGAATGTGTTGAGGTACGCGATGTTTAATTTATTGTCGTATTGTCAGTACCACTCTGTAGTTATGTAATATACTTGGGTGGGCCAAATTTAGATACAGCAATTTGCTTGACCAATGGCCGACTTCCACTATAAACGATTTCATATTAATTTATTTGGATGAATAAAACCTTGTATATTTATAATTGAAGTGGTCTTACTAGAGAGGTCAGATTATAACTTTCTTCGAGCAGCGCCGCTTCCGCAATAAGGTAAGAATCACTAATTATTGACGTTTGTCTGTATTATTCTATTGTTCATTAACTCGATAACAACGTTACCACATATGAGCCCAATTTATTTTTAGATTAACTTTAAGGCAAAGGTGCCACGAGTGACGAGTGACTCGTTTTTTGTTTACGTTTTTTGCAATTTCCAGGTCAGTGGCCCCGATTCCCTCATTAACAAACTAAATTAAATTTAAGTTCAGTGCATCCTTATCTCTCTATTTCATTAGGAAAAGGACAGCCGATAAAATATTAGTTTAGACCTGTCAAATTAGTCCGAGCTTGACGTAAATTGATGTATTTTTGATAGCCATGTTCTTCTTCTTTCCTTATTTTTTGGCTTCGCACGGTCTGTGCATTTAGCCAATGTCAAGGAATTAATTATGAATTATTCATGTAGAAAAAGACTGCAGCGAGACCAGTCTTACGTGTGAGGTTTGGGGCTAAGTCATGATGTGGCCACTATGCTGCGATATTTCACTGTTCTTTATAAACTATTTACTAAATGCACTTTTTACTACATAAATCACGCACTTTTATTTAGTAAACAATACTATAAATAATTTTAAAAGTCCAGTGAAAAACGAGCGTGACACTCAGCTTGACTTTCCCGCCAAAACTCCCGATAGCCATGTTTATAATCGCGTCTAAACTGTCTATAGTATATCTTAATTTGACAGGATTAAATTAAAATGTTATCTTCTATCCTTTTCATAATGAAATAGAAAGAAAAAGATGCACTTAACTTAAAATTAGATTAGTTTGTGAACGCGATTCACATCCGCAACAAATACATATTAACAGAATTATAATCGTAAAACAACTCTAAATTCCAACTTATTTTATTTAAATTATTATTTCACAAAATCGTGACGTTTCAGGACAATTCTAACTATGCGCATCCCCCTTTAATAAAGAAGTACCTATCTGTTACAAGATTTTCTATTCACGGAATAGGTATGTAAAATTATGTTGTCAAAGCGGTCATATTATCATAATGGTCGAGTCGCAGTAGACAAGTAGGTAAACAGAACAACGTATGCGTTAGTTACGTCATCAGGAGGCGCGGTTTTTGCCTATTTTATATTAAAATCTGCCATGGCTTTGCCAAATAGATCAAGTATGTAGGCGCTGTCCTTTCCAGTGCGGGAATCGTTTCGAACTAAATTTGTCGGAGTGTAATTTGTACAGGATTTATTTGAGTACCTAACACTCTTTCACAAATAATCCGAGAATTTTGAACGCAGCAACGCAAAGAACGCAAATAACGTGGCTGAACTGTCAATTGTCAAATGACTTTGCGATCACTTGTCAATTTTAATATGCGTTACGCAATAACCCCGCGGGCCACAATCTATAGAAATAACGCCATACGATAAAAGACGATGAGTAGTTTTTGTAAAAGCCTCGCCAGCGCCATAATAAATCCAAATAAATGTCAAGGCTAATGTAACAGCGCAATTTGCAATAATTGGGTCTTAGGCTTCTTCTAGTAGGTATTTCAGTTTTTAGGTCACATTTTACACTGGCAAAGTATAAGTGTCTTAACTTTTATGAACATAATAACATCGTAATTTAACATGGCATGACTCACTGGCACCAGTGTTGAACTATTTACTTTTCAATTAAAATAGGCAGGAAAGTCATACCTAATAGTTTAGATCAGCATTTAAAAACAAATTGCAGCATTATGACAAGCCAGCAAATAAATTATTAATAATTATCCTATATTTTTATTGTAATAAATTCATTCAACTTATATGTTTTAAAAATGGAACATTCGGACGACGGAAAACCATTAGTATGTTATTGGCCCATTCCCTTGTTTAAAAACTAAACTATAAAATTAAGGTCAGTGCATTTTTTCTTTTTATTTTATTAAGAAAAGGACAAATGATAAATGTCAATTAATAAGAGCTGTCAAATTAAGACAAGTTGGTATTCCATAGACAAATTAGACTTGATTTAAAACATGGTTACTAAACCTGCATCAATTAATTTAAGTCACTGATTAATTTGGCAAGACTAAACATAATATTAACTGTACTTCGCTCTGTACCGCTGTACTTTTCGACTGTCTGCACGGTTAGCGCAGTGGTTAAGCTATTGACTGCTGCGCTGCGTGTCGGGGTTCGATTCCCGCACGGAACAATTAATTGTATGACCTACAAGTAGTTGTTCCGGGTGTTGTTTGTGTATGTGTTCTATGTTTGTAAACGCACCCATGATAGAGGAGAAATTCCTAGTGTAGGGCAAAGTTATAAAAAAAAAATAATGGCAAAGTGCACTGAACTTAAATTCCAAATAGTTTTATGAATATGGGTATCAGCGACATTGTAATGTAAATTTTAATTCGGCTCGGTAGGGGTAAAGGATAATGGAAAAATTAATTAGAATGATGACTGCGAGTTTAATCAAACTCAACAATAATTCTAATTGTTTTTTTATTCCAATGAGAGAACGAGTTATATTGGTAGGACTTACTAATGATTAAAAAATTATCGATTGATTGTGAATGGTCCAGTTAACAATCATCTTACATCCACAGCGTGGTCTATGCTGCTTCCCTGGTCTTGGCACAGTGGGTGCACGCGGCGGCGGCGGGCGAGGCGAGGAGGCTTTACTGTTGGAACGGCAAGGCCGCGCCTCGCAGCAGACGCGTTCCTCTAGCCTGCCGCCCCCTCCCTCCGCCCTGCCCCGCCCGCCACGGAAACCCTCTGCCAGGAATACGAGATACGACCGCTTGGAACACAGAGATGCTCGTAAGGTAAGGCGTTCGAAATGTTGGGAACACAGAGATGCTCGTAAGGTATGGAATTCTAAATGTAGGGAACACAGAGGCATCTCTGTGGTCCCTACATTTCAAATACTCTTAGGAGCATTCCTAAGAGTATTTGAAATGTAGAGAATACAGCTCATAAGTAAAGGGTATTTGAAATATAAGGAACATAACGATCCTCGTAGGGTAAGGTTTTCAAAATACAGGGAACACGGAGATCGATGCTCATAAACTAAGGCATTCGAACTATTGGTTACAGATATGCACGTAAGGTAAGGCGATTTAAATGTAGGGATCACAGAATTTTGTAAGATATGGCATTCAGAATATACGCACTTGTAGATATCTCTTCGTATCAATAGGTCGTCGGATTTTTCCGAGACCTCTAATAAGGTCAATGTATGTCTCGTCAAATATATATCTCTATTCAATTAATGTTTATTTCATCCATAATGTATTCACACATACTGTTGTTAATAAGTTTATATTATTACTACATACACCTCATTTCAATGTCATAAGGTTCAATATTGTGTAAATATATCTTGAGACCTAGGCATTGTAGAGTTACGATCTGATAAAATGCATTGCTAGGCCTAAGGTGATCTATCTAACAGTATAGGATTCATCAATATTTACAACGAAGGGTTGACGTCAGAATTACTAAAAACTCGTCTCCTGTGAAGTACCTGTAACTACTTGCTGAATGTAGAGCGAATATGAGCGGCGCCTTAGTCAGTCTGCATTTGACTAACGAAGCGAAACAAGCGATAAGTAAGAAGAACATCTACAGAGACAACTGCAACGAGCAATTGTCGGTCTCCGTGGCGCAGCGGTCAACACGCCTGCCTGCGACGTGGAGGTCCCGGGTTCGATCCCCGGCCAGGTCATGATAGAAAACGATCTTTTCCTGATTGGCCTTGGTCTTGGATGTTTATCTATATATGTATCTATTATAAATATAGTATCGTTGAGTTAGTATCCCATAACACAAGTCTCGGACTTACTTTGGGGCTACCTCAATCTGTGTCGTGTCGTGTGTTGTCCTGTTGTCCGTAAAATGCAAGGACTACATTAAGTAACTTCTGTGGCGTTGCTGTTTGTGTACGAGTGTACGACACCGACTTTGTGGACATAAGAAGTCTTCAAGGTGTCGAAGTGGCCTACTTCTCGTAATAAAACTGAGGTAACCGCTCATTCCTGGGTCTGTGTGCATTTACCGCCGATTTGTGAAGAATTTCTCAGAGTTAGCGAAACCGTTGCATCGTATAATAGAGGAAAAGTGTGAAGTGTCTATTTGAATGGTACTCTGATTGCGAACAGGCATTTGCGCTACTGGAAACTTACCTCTGTGAGGCTCTTGTATTAGGTTACTCTAGTAGGGAAGGCCAATTTTTGATAGACACGGATGCCAGCAATTTTGGTATTGGAGGAGTTCTCTCTCAAACACAAGGAGATAGGCAGGGCGTTATAGCATATTTCAGCTAATACTTTCTAGGCCAGAAAGGAATTACTGTGTTACCCGCCGAGAACTTCTAGCCGTTTTTAACCTTACAACATTTCAAGGTATATTTGATTGGGAGACAGTTTAATCTGCGCAACGATCATGCAGCCTTACAGTGGTTGCTTCAGTTTAAAGACCCAGAAGGAGAAGTAGCAAGGTTACTAGAATGTCTGCAAGAAATTGACTTTGTCACTGAACATTGAAAAGGTCACACAATAATGTTGATGCTTTATCTAGACGGCCTTGCGAAAAATGTTGCAGACATTGTGCTAAACAGGAAAAGGAAGAGAACGTACGGATTATCTAGGTGCACGCTTAGGATAAAGACTAGTATAATCAATTAATTGATTAATTTGATTGATTTGGTGATTGATGCAAAATAATCTAATATCTAATTATCAAAAGAACTAAGATGAAATAGGGCAGTTTGGTGTAAATTTAGCTTACAGCTAAGGGTTTCACAAGTACTAACAAAGTAAACAAAAAAAATAACAATTTCTTTGCCCTACTTTGCAATTATTCATGGTTTCTCTTTTATTTTATCGTCTCCACGGATTCTTTGAAGTTCAACTTTTATCAAGACTATATTGCTGTTGAGTTTGTTTAACTGACTACGGACCACCACAATTTTTAATAAGTATTGATGGAGATATACACGTCATTAATATATTTATCGCTTTGTTGACGACTTTGTTTAAATTTAACAGGAACCGACTCGAGTTGTATGTATTGTAACACTAATTAAGCGATCATGATTATAGTTTCCAGCCGACCGATTTTGTAAAAATCTTAATCGTAATACTTGGGTGAAGTGAGTTTAGAGTGAGATCTCAATAGTAGTAGCTATCAATAGTATCTTTAACATTAGTTGGAATGAAAATTCAGTACTTCACCTGAGTTTTCACGTGAGACTTACAGAATTGCATTGCAGGTGGATAAGAGAGTGTCGTCTGCACATGTAACTACCTCTCTATGCACTCGTCGATTTCTTCACGCAATTACGTATTATGAATGACTTCTAATGAATTAGAGTGCAATATTTAATCCAGTAACTACACAAATCAATCATCATTTTTTATCGCACTCCCAATATTTTTATTTATAGTTATGACATCAAACGCTCTTGTCTGCTCTATTTATAGTTCAACCACAAATTGTGACAACGTACACCAGTCTATGTAAAGATTGGTTCTATTAAAAGGTTCAATGAAATGAACAAATACTTCCTAGAGTTGTAGAAGGTAAAACTAAATTTAGTACGCTAAAACTCGCTGCGTACGTTGATGTCATTGCCCTGTACTAAGCCAAGGCCGCATTATGGTAACAACATGATAATGATTTATCGCTTTATAATGTTAGCAGTAGGTATAGTACATTGCTCCAGATACGAGTGCATTATTCAGAACTGAATTAAAATACTGCTGATTCTCTCTGAACGAATATACCTACCTAGTTCTCTCCACTCCGGTGTATCTAGATGAAATGCTCCTTCTTGGATTTTAAGCAGGATATCCACTGTTAGCAGTCGGTAAACCCGTCACGGTTATTAAATCGGTTTGGCCTATTTTCAACAAGCTGCCGTTCTAAGATATATTTTGACATGCAACAAGATAGAGCCACGTATACAACGAAGACGTACTGCCTTTGCTCTGACCTAACTCACTCCATAGATAGCAGGCTGCCAAAAGCGAAGTATGGATTATCTGGCTCGTTTAATATCTCTGAATGAGCAATCTGTTTCAGGATTCGGATGGCTCTGGCTCCATCACGTCAACGGCGTCACGCAGCTCACCTCTACCATACGACACAGTGCGCAAACTGCCCTCCGTGCCGACATCTGCGTCCCTACCAGCTGCAGAGTCCCGGGAATCCCTAGTCCGTCCTAGAGACTCTAGTCTGCCTTCGCCCTCCAAACTGGCGGTCTACGCAGCCGCCAGAAGGCGGTCCGCCGAATCGGCGAAAGATAACAAACGTACACATCATTATAGGATTCAGTTTTAACCAACACGACGTAGATGTATTGAAAGCAAGACGTTTTTCCAGATTAGAGAGTGTTCTTAGTCACCAGTATCGTCTCCTGCTGAATAGGTACAGCGCGATCATATGTTGAAATTCAGACATAATAATTTCCTTTACCTGAGAGGTTTCAGAAATAACTTACCTAGAAAAAAAACTATTATGAAGCTTTATAAAATATGAAAATAATAAAGAACATATGTAGTTCAATAAATAAGTTAAAGTCTACATGTCCTGGACACACTCACGCCGCTCAACGGTAAGTCCTTAATGCCCTTCATGAAACCTGATATTGACTTGTTTATTTTTAGAAAGCTGAAATAATATACGCCAATATTATGTGCTTGTGAACATCGACGGTATGTTAACGAGATCGATAAAATATACTACGAAATGCCTGAATGGTTTCCTTTAGGCTTTTATGGAAAGAAAAAGATATTTCCAAATGTGTAAATAAATGAAATGTCATCAGAATATCGATCTATCGAAGGCAGGTGACTATTTTGTTTTGAAGGTAGCGATCAGAGTCAAATTAATTCGGCATAGCATACCCATTGACCTACTGATCTATTTTATTTTCCTTATAGACGTGTTAAATTGCCATTAAAATACAGTCTACTTTTCACTGTAATATTTTTTACATTAACAACAATGAGCACATACTTTATCCAATGTCAGAAAAGTAGAATATAATATATAGGTAATTCTACTAAAAAGCGTGTTCACTTATTTTATATGAAAGCCAAAAGATAACTTGGTGACAGATACCAATTTTGAAAATGTCTAAAAAATTAATTAGTTCTGTGTCTTTATGTAGGTATCAACCCACGTAATGCCCAACTTATTTTGAAGTAGTCCACGACAATTAACTTTGAAATGGATTATAAGTGGGTAACGCACGTGGGTATCTGACTGTCGTTAATAGATGGGATAATATGAAAAAACATACGAATATCATATGAAAATACTATGTATAAGGCCTGTTTCACGATGCCCGCGTAGGAACTGTTCGATATAAGAAATAATAGGTAATTGATCAGATAAACACTTACAATTTCTTAAAAAATAAATACAGGAGGAAGAGACGTTGTCGATAACGATTACGATGGTGTGCAACCAAAAAGCTATCAATCCTTTTGAAAGCATTTGTAAAACCTTTGTAGAAATATGAAACCTATCATACTCGTATTATTATACTCTTTATACGAAACGCAGGTTAAGTGAAGAGGGCCTATAAGTGCGCAAGAGATGGTGAAACAGGCCAAAAGAGTTTTTGCAAATAATTAATGATTGAGAGAACGTAGAATTTGGTTAGCGTTTTGTAGGTAGTAACTTAACGATATGAGTACCTAAATATTTACTAAAATTATTCTTAATGATCGCTGTTGACATATTTTGTTGAGTAGGTAGGTTCGGTTTCGTCCTTCGTGTTTGCGTATGTAATTACTGTACGGAGTATGCAGTGGCTAGACGTTGCAAGGTTTTACAGACAACAAAAATTTTAACCGTTCAAATGGGACGCGACTTAGGTTTAGTCTGAGAAGAGTTGAATCAATAAGAACGGCGCGGCGCCTTGTTGCGTCACGCGTCTCTATAAATACATGTTTTCCTAGACCTTTCTTAGTGTTATTTTGTAAAGCAAATAGGTTCTGATGCTCGTTTTCATTAGCTATAGATGACACAGCAGGAAAATTGTAAGCAGGACTGTAATTTTTTGACTGAGTCGAGCGTTGAAAATCTAACAGCGAGATTTTGTTTATGTATGTACCTATTAGATAATATAGACATCGTCATTAAAATGTTTACGGATGACCAATCAATATTATATTCATCACAAATAGGAGGAAAACCTGTACTCAGCACAAAAAACGTGTAAATTATACAATAAATTTAATATGTTTGCTAACAAACGAAAAACGACGTGTATTTTTAAATATAGTTTAAAACTTTCAGGATATTGAATTGTCTACTGTTTTCAAACTTTCAAAATGTGTATAAACTTAAAGTCGGACAAGTCGCAGTTGGCAATAAAATCTAGTTCTCTTTATGTAAACATCCAACCAGCAGACTCGTATAACTATATAAGAAGCTAAGATATTATTTATAGTATTATGGACGCTGTACAATAAATAATGCTGGCTATCAAGACGCCCGCGGTAATTGGAACTAATTAAAGGTTAGTTTTACTTTATTGCCCGCTGGAGCTCTCTGCCGGCAGTCCATCCATACGACTATAAACACATTTCACGTTTTTATAATCGCTTTAAAAGTCTGAATATTAAAATACTGTATTAATAGCTCAAGTAATATTAATTAAACTCTTGTTTTCTTTTGTACTTAATAATTTAAGCTCGATGATCGTTGCAGCTATTTCGGTAAGAAATTGTTTGTATTACGGCAGTGTCGGGTCAATCGACAGTTTGGTTGTAACGCCCGTTTCACACGTCACTTTTTACTGAGGGAAACTTTTTAATTACTCTTGAGCCGGTGGAAAATAGGCGTGAAATAGCACAAGATTCTATTTATACCGATTCCGTTAAGCTTCTTGGATAGAAAGAGAAAGAAACATTAATAAGTGTTAACTTTCTTTTTAAAATTATTAAATGGTATTCATTATCTGTGTATGTTTTACATGAAGCTACTGCCTATCTGACCTTCACAATCAGGTGATTGGTACGACTGGTTCATCATCATCATCATCATCATCAGCCTCTACTCGTCCACTGCTGGACATAGGGCTGTTCCATGGTATGCCAGCAAGCTCGATCTTGAGCAGTTCTCCGCCAGCAACTACCAACCACCTTTTTGATGTCGTCGCTCCATCTCACCCAAGCATCCTATGCTACGTTTACGACTGGTTTATCAGACATTACAGTTATTAAAGGCGTCGGGAAAAATCTTATTACTATCACACAGACGCCGTCTCATCGAGAGGGACTGGGCTGTACCACGCAGGCCTAGTATGTGTTGTTAGTAGGGATGTAACGGAGGTAGTTATATGGGAACCAGAACCGGAGTCGGAATTTTTTAATTTGGTTTATCGGAGTTGGAACCGGAATCGGATCCGGAGGCAGGGTCAGAAGTGGTGGTAGGAGAGAGATTTTTTATTTAAACAAAAAAAACACTATTCAGTTATTGTTTTCATTTAAATTTTTTATTGTGAAATTAAACACAAACAGTGAAAAGTAAATTGGCATATTTCCAAATGAACAAGAAATTAAATGAAGTTAATTAAAACCCCAAAGTAGCATAGGTATTATATTACATTAAATGAATAAAAGCTTTAAAACAAATTATATCAAATGTGTTGACTTCAAAACTAGCCAAAAATCAAAACAAATGTCTATAACCTATGAACGTGTCGTGTGGTAACAAACTAATAACAAGTGATAAAATAATTGACGATAGAGTGCACGTAGCAGGAGTCAGGGAATTGCCCGCGTGATATGTAAATCTGCCCCGAACGATCCAATAGGCGGTCCAACCGATCCTAACTAGCAGCAATCATTTGACAAAAATGTGTTCGCCTATTAGGGGGCTGTTCATAATAGTCGACTGGCCGCCGCCGCTATTTTATGCTTTAATAACCTCCGATTTAAACCTCCGATTTAAACCTCCGATTTAAAAGTATCGGAATCGAAGCTCCGTAACATCCCTGATTGTTAGATCTCACTTGATTACCTTTTCTAGGACATGCCGGTTTTCTCGGGATGTTTTTCCTCAGCGATTTATTATTTTTTACCATAGGTAAAAGGTATACGTGTGAAATGGGCTATTACGTGAACGATAGACACCGGTAATTCTGGCTGGAAAACAACTTATTATGTTGAAACATTTGATAATAGCTTCGAATGATACGAGTACCACTAATTGCTATTGATCGAATAAATGACAGCGTTGCTAAATATTTTGTTCTAGTTTTATTTGTGAAAAGCTTACAATTGATACCTTAACCATGTTATGATTGCCACGTGTTTGTTTTTGTTTCCGAAAACTGATTGTATCCGTTGAATGTAACCGGTTGCATGCTTTGATTATACAAAAAAGGTCTGTTTTTAGTATTTTCTATTATAGCGGCAACCGAAGTACATCATCTATAAAATTTTCTACTTTCTAGCTATAACGGTTTTTGACATGCAGCATGCAGGCTATTTGCATGACATACTATCAGTAGCAATGGGTTTCACGTTGACAGTTCAAGAAGGTTCATTGCGTTATTTACCTTGTTGACCAGGCACATTTTCGATGCACATGGAGCGATGGATTAGCGAAATGTTTCGAAATCGAAATGATCCCAACTAGGGTTGTAACGGAGCTTCACCTCCGCTTCCGGTACTGGAGAAGTTCCGCAAGAAATTGTATCTTCTATCAAGAATTTGTATCCGCCTCCGACTCTGCACAATTTTTGCGGAGTTATAACGGAGGTTTATTTACGTATTTATGAAATAAATAAACGGCACGCTGCGACGCTCGACAACCGTCCGGCCGCGTTTGAGCGCAAAGTGGTCAAAAATCAACTAGTGCGAGACGGGAATGCGGCAAATACACCTGTGTCTCCTTAATTTTCATTACTAGAAGGTAAAATTTTTTACTAAGTGTACTACTATTAATGTACGTATTTAAAATAAAAAATTGTTTTTATTAACCATAAATTTCAATGTTTTCTATATCTACTTTCTCCTCCGCCTCCGCGTCCGTTAACCTCCGCATCCGCGGAGGTGAGACTCGTTGCCTCCGCATCCGCCTCCGCCTCCGCTAACAAGGCCTCCGTTACAACCCTAATCCCAACTGATAGTAATAGTGGATTCCGTAACTAGGGTGCTGGCCACAGACCGCAATCTTAGTAATAAGGTCTCTTTTAACTCTTTGGGTATTGAACGCTTTTGGTTTTTTTTGTTGTTTTGGGTGGGAAATTATCAAATGACCTCTCCCGCTCTGAACGGAGCAGAAGGGCGTTTTACCGTTTAAAACCCACTCGTGTTCCGTCACTTGCCCGTGCGCCAGGGCCACGGTTTCTTTTTTAACCAACCCGCAACCCTGACCCAGGAGGCATCGGTCTTCGTGGACCCCGTCACGATGTGCTGACTTCTCTTTGAGACGAGCGTGAAACACAACGCACCGTCGACTGGAACTACCTACGGTGGCCGTGGGTTGTCTCCCGACCAGGGCGTCTCCTGCGGCGGCTAGAGTCGGGAGGGCGCCTTTGCCAGCATCACTGCTTCACAGAAAGAGATGACGGCCTGCCATGCACTCTCGCTCCGGAATATGACCTGAACCAGGACGCGAGAGATCGCCGCCCATCGCCGCCACAAGGACACGGCGGTGCTCTACCCAAGCCGGGCAGACCTCCACCGTGTCCTCTTGAGTATTGAACCCTAAAAAGTTATTTTGTCTTGCGTGTATCTACGTGCGAAACGAAGGGTTATTTAATGAAGTGATTTTGTTTACTGTTGTTATTTATTTCGTTCACATACAATAATAACTGTAAACTGGGTTTGACAGCGTGTTCGACAATGCTTGTGTTGCTTGTGAAGACTACAAGGTTAACCAATTTGGACTGGTGACCCATCACAAGACAAGCCATAGACATGGCTGTATCAACGGCAAAAAGCTGCCAAGTGCGAGTTGGACCCGCGGACGAATCATTCACTACCACAGTACAATATTAAAAACTAAACACGTTAGTTTATCTGATTTTTTACTTTATCCTAACCTATTCAGGTCCAAAAGATGTTGTTTTATCTTTTGAACCTTAATAGCGCCGTGACAGTCGAATGGACAGGCGGAAAACTGAGAATAAAAAGTAAGTATGTACTATCAGTATTTTATTTGGTTAACTCTGTTTTTAAACTACAAAGCTGTAACAGGCAATAAGATGGCAAGCTTTACGACCATTTTATGTATCTTGGGCAAATTGAAAATAATACAGATGTTGTCAGTTACAACATGGAAGAGTCGTAGGTACCTACACGATGATGCAATATTGATTGCTCAACAAAGGACATCATTAGGCGCCCGCTCTGGTAGCTTTGCACTTTGACCACTATTAATCAAGAATTTATTCTATGATAGCCACACGGATCGATCTTCAAGGTTAAGCAAAGCTTGACGAGTTCGGACCGTGGATGGGTGACCATTCATTACATACCGAGATCAGAAACCAGTTGGTTTCAGCTGTCAATTATCGTTCCGACCTTCTGACGGGCAACAATGAATGTGACGTTTTTGCGGATGAATAGAATAAGATTAATTATCCTTGTGCGGACGGCAGCAGGTCAAGGTACCCGAAGCTGCCAAATATTCCCAATCAACCTTGAGCCTTAATGCTTTAGTGATAAAATTTAAAATCTAATAAAAAAATCTGACAGATTGTAGTAGCCTGAACTGCTGTCGTCTCCACTATTCCATGTTAGTTTTTAAGTTATATTTTGTGTCCATGTTAATTAATTTAATTGGTGTTGTGCCGTTTTAATTAACTATAAATAAATATGATTAAAAAATCTTTAACAGTCTTTACGGGTTCTCGGAAGTTTCTAGAAAAATCTAATACCTAAATATAGTCTTACCATGAGTTATCATGATACCCTGCAGCTCATGTTAAATACTGCTATTTATCTGATCTGCATCCGGTTAGATTGGAAGAACCAACATAATATGTAGTTCCATTAGGGTATGAATTTTGTTTGACCAAAATTGTGTCATCGTGTATGTGTAACATCTTGAGGAAACCTAGACTTTAAATCTGAAATCGCCAAACCGCATTGAGCCAGCGTGGTGATTACGCTATCTTTTTCTGTATGAGAGGAGACCTGTGCCCAGCAGTGGGACGATAAAAAGGTTGATGATGAAGATTGTGTCTGGACTTTAAAAGATACTCTGACCTCTTACTTTGTTTCGGTCTTTTTTCTCTCGCGGATACGGCAACCTCATCAAGTTTTGAAAAATATCAAAGAAAAAGTAATTCTTTGTGAGTATTAAGAACAGCTACAGGAAGTTAGCAGCAAGCTATTTGCATCCGCTGCGTCTTTGAAGAGATTGCGTAATTTCCCACCGACTGCCACCAAGATAGCGCTTGCACAATCGCTTCTACTACCCATCCTTGACTATGCTGATGTCAACTGTTAATGTTACCCAAGATCAACTAGATAATCGTGTTCGGCTTCATAATTTTTGTGTACTCGGTCTGCGCAATGACCATGTTTCCGAATTTCGTGTGAAACTCGATTTCGAAGCTCAATTGTTTACCAATTTACCTTCGTCGGAATGCTCATATTCTTTCCTTTCTGTTTAATGAGATTTTTCCCCTTGCACCCCTCTCTATCGCAAGAAACGTTTTCAGCTTCTTTGTGACTCGCACACGAAATGTTTAAAGCCATCAAATAACTTGAAGCTTGAAGCCCTCGTTTGTGGAATGTATAGGTGTTAAAAAGAGTCGTGAAGGAACACTACTTGTCGTTGTGACCTTCTTGTCTTAATTACAATCATCTACAACGTTATTTTTTGTTTATGCGAAACCTGAATATATGTAGTTTGTTCAGAATAAGCAACTGAATCGATTCCAATCATTTTGACACCATGTCTTATTTTCCCAAAATTTATTTTAAAAATGTTTGAGTGTGGCTACTGAGTGCACAACACAGTTCACAGCGGATCATAGTGTCCTAGGGCCAACGCCCGTGCCGCGCCGGCGGCTGTACGCGTAAGCGGCTTGAGGCAAGCGCGAGCTGCTCGTTGACCATATTTTTGCAGGGACAACCAGGTAACTGTGCATGACAGACATGCAGGACCATTTAGTGGACGTATGCGATTGCACTCTGCACGTTCTGATGCACACTCTGTTGCTGGGTTGGTGGAAATAAGTGAGACTTCGGTGTGTAGACTTACTTGATTTATATTCTTCCAAAATATTAGCGGAGTCACTATTTAACTTATACTACTATTGATTCTTAACTATTACTCCTTGATTGTTGATCCTGTAGGGATCTTGCCGTTGATCTTGACTGTAGCTGTTGACTCCTCGAAGACAAAATGAATGTGATTCACCGTAGCTATTGACTTCTCGAAGATGAAGATGAATGTGATGTGTCTTCTTACTGTAACTGTTGACTCCTCGAAGAGAAAGATGAATGTGTTTCTTCTTACTGTAGCTGTAGACTCCCCAATGGTGAAGATGAATGTGTCTTGATGCTTTTTTTTTTTTTTGATATGGCATCTCGTAGTTGACCTTGAGAGGCCGTGACTACTTAACCGGACTTTCCTGTGGATGCCTTAAATGAATTTAAAGCCTCCAGCCAGGGCTACTAAAAACTAAAAACTAAGCGACTACGCACTAAGGGCACCCCCTGCGGGGTACGAACCTCGGCTTAGGGCGTCGCTGGAGAGAACAGCAAGGGATGGCTGGATCGATTTTTTATTTACTGGCTCAGCTGCGGCGCGGGCTGGCCTTCATCGGACGAGGGACGGGGGAGGGGGCTGCTACGTTGAACGCGTCGCGATGGACCTCGGCGGCGAGGTCGGTAGGTCGGTCTGTGTTTTATGAGTGTGCTGGTGGCCCTATTGGCCTCTTGGAGGAGGGATATTGGGTCATCTGGGTCTGTGAGAGCATGCCTTGGGCGGCGAAGCTTGGAGATGGTGGAGGGGGTGTAATTAGCAGCCGCTACTATCAGGGGATTGCGGTGCTTGGAGGCAGTGTCAAAGAAACGTTTGGAAAGACGCTTCATGAACTGCTGAATGGTGGGGATTTTGAGATCTAGGTGGAGGATCTCATTACGGACGAACCAAGGGGCGTTTGTGGCTTTACGCAAGAAACGGTTTTGGACTACTTGCATCCTATGGATATGACGCGGCTTGGCGTGTGCGAAGACAGGACAAGCGTATGTCATAATCGGGCGTATGCACGCTGTGTACAAGCGCATTTTGCACTTGAGCGACAGTTTGCTACGCGGGTTGAGGACGGGGTGGAGTCGACCCAGAGCGTAGGCGGCACGTGAGCGGACCGCCTTAATATGCTCTGAGAAGTTGAGGTTACGATCGAGAATCACACCTAGGTATTTGGCTTGCTTCCCCCAGGGGATCAGCTCGCCAGACATGGAGATGGGTCGTGGGGTGGGGACGTTTAGTCGCGGTTTCGTGTGGAGTACCGCTTGACTCTTTTGGGGGTTGACTTCGATCCTCCATTTCTTGAACCAGTCAGCCAGTTTGTTGACTGCGGTTTGGAGATGGTGTCGAATTCGGTCAGGGCTGAGTCCCGAGCAGTAGATGGCGGTGTCGTCTGCGAACAGAGCGACTTGAGCCTTACCACCTTTCGGGATATCGCTTGTGTACAGCGTGAATATAAGGGGGGCTAGCACGGAGCCCTGGGGAACACCTGCACGGATGGGGCGGGGGGAAGTCTTGATGCTCAAACGTGGGGCCTATTTATACTGTGACAAGGGCGCAAACCGTGGAAGGGGACGAGATCGTCGGGTTTCACCAGCCATTGTCTTACGCACGTTTCTGGGCTGCATCCTAAACCTGAGGGTCTGCACTTTATAACGTCCATTACAAGGGGTCATTTTATTGCGCCTATCCCAAGGAACCAAGGACAAGGGATTTTATGGCGCCCACCTTTTTGGTGTTGTTACGTTCAGCCAGATGTGGGACAACTATTTCTATTATAATTTTATGTCTGCTGCATTTTATAACAAGGGAACACTTTATGACGGTTAACTTTTGTCACTGATATTTTACCAAATGTTCACAGTCATTCCTATCATAATTGCTGCCTTGCCAGATGTGTACAACCATTCCTATCACAATGAATGATCGCCCATCTTACGCTTTCTAAATTCTTATGCACAAATGTTCTATTCTAAGTAATTACAATAACATCTACTATACTGTATACACTGTTCGTAACACTATTCCTAATTAGTTCCTATATACTATTTAAAACTATTTGTCCCGCACATCACTCCCGCCGTGCGACCGCGTCGCAGCTATCTCCGGTGCGGGTTGGTCTTCCGTTTGGAGAGGCAAGACTACTAGCTGCCTCACCGGCCGTCGCAGCACACCTCCCTTAGTTCGGACGTCCACTGTTCGCACGATGTCGTCGGGGCCCGGATACGTCGCTATGACTCTGCCACGCGGCCATATATTGCGCGGCAGGTTGAGGTCGACGACTTGTACAATGTCGTCGACTTGTATCTTCGGTCCTCTTCCATGCGGCTCCCGCCGGTGTTGCAACTCCGGCAGATACTCATGGATCCAGCGCTTCCAGAGAAGGTCGGCAAGCCTCTGTGCTGCTCGCCAACTGGATCTCGATGCGGCGTCTTTTTCGTCGAATGTGCCCGATTGGGGCACTCGTCCTGAGCTTCCCAACAAGAAATGGTTCGGGGTCAGGGCTTCTGGGTCCTCTGCACTGACTGACAAGTGTGTCAGAGGGCGGCTGTTGATGGAGTATTCCACCTCTGCGAGTAAGGTGGTGACTACTTCCTCTGTATGGTGACGCTCGTGTAGCGTCGCGGCAAGTGCTGTCTTCATTGAGCGTACCATGCGTTCCCAGGTTCTTCCCATGAAGGCGAGGCGTGGCAGGGCACGGAGCGCGTCCATTTCCATCATGGCGATGGATTCCGGTCTTCCAAATCTTGACTCTAATGCCTTCATTATGTCTGCTGGATCCGTGTTGGTAATCAGCAAAGAGTCCACTGCTTCTTTCGCTTTACCTTTCAGTGTTCTTCGTAGCCTGTTTGTGTTTTCGATCGGCGTGTATACATTTTCTGTTTCGTAGTAAGCGGTGCGGAACGGTAACCACTCTTGATGTGATCCACTAAACGACGGTAGCTCTATGGATCTCAGTCGTTGAGCTGCGTTGACGGCACTTGTGGTGGTCGGATTGACCTCCCGCAGGGAACTGTAGTACGTTATGTACTTGACGCTTCTGTTCTGTACTGGCTGGGACGCTATTCTCTATGCGCGTGTTCACCGGCTCTGCTGTAGGTTGATTCTGTTGTACGGCAATCACGGGCGTTCTGTTCTGTTGGTCCTCTAGCCAGTTGTCTACTCTTCGGTCTGTTTCTTCCTTAGAGTAGATGGAGACATCATCTTCTTCATTGTCGGAGTCTTCATGTTCTAAAGTGGCTAAGCGTGCGGCGGCTAGCTCCACTTGCAGTCGTAGTAAGTCTTCCTTTGCCTTCGCCAACCTGTATGCCTTTGATTTACTGTAGGTCGATCCCCCCGCGCTCCTCCTAGCAGGGGTGCGGGGGTCTTGTAGTCCGCTCGGCAGTGGCAGACCATCTGTATTCTTGACCCGCTTTACTGTTGATTTTTCTGTTGCGGGTCGTGTTCCTTTGTTGCTGTGGCACACAATTGTAGGCGGGTTCATCGTTGTAGCTGTTGACTGTGTCACGGAGAGAGTAGTAGCAGCGGCGGCGACAAAAGCGGGGGGCGACACAGCGGGCGGGGCGGCGGCAGCGGCGGGCATCGATACGGCGGAGATCCCTGTGGCTGTCGAGGTACCAGTATATTCCGTGGTACCCGTTTCTGTTGTCTCCCTCGTGTTCGCTGTCCCTGTGGTAGCCGTCCCGGTAGTAACTGTTTCGGTTTCTGTGTACGTTCCCGTTGTTGATTTGCTAGCGGCTTTTCCCTCTGATCGTGTGACCGGCATATTGTTTATCGATAGCCGTCAGTCTACGACGCGAACTTATCTTGTGGCGAGAACTTGAGAGTCTTCACGTTTCTTCTAGCTGGATGCGTTCTTCACTTATTTTCCACTTATCCGGATATCGAAGGACCATTAAAAGTGCGTGTATCCGGATGCAGTTCTTCACTTAATTTCCACTTATCCGGCTCGAAGGACCATTAAATTGTGCGTGACAGACATGCAGGACCATTTAGTGGACGTATGCGATTGCATTCTGCACGTTCTGATGCACACTCTGTTGCTGGGTTGGTGGAAATAAGTGAGACTTCGGTGTGTAGACTTACTTGATTTATATTCTTCCAAAATATTAGCGGAGTCACTATTTAACTTATACTACTATTGATTCTTAACTATTACTTCTTGATTGTTGATCCTGTAGGGATCTTGCTGTTGATCTTGACTGTAGCTGTTGACTCCTCGAAGACAAAATGAATGTGATTCACCGTAGCTATTGACTTCTCGAAGATGAAGATGAATGTGATGTATCTTCTTACTGCAACTGTTGACTCCTCGAAGAGAAAGATGAATGTGTTTCTTCTTACTGTAGCTGTAGACTCCCCAATGGTGAAGATGAATGTGTCTTGATGCTCAAACGTGGGGCCTATTTATACTGTGACAAGGGCGCAAACCGTGGAAGGGGACGAGATCGTCGGGTTTCACCAGCCATTGTCTTACGCACGTTTCTGGGCTGCATCCTTAACCTGAGGGTCTGCACTTTATAACGTCCATTACAAGGGGTCATTTTATTGCGCCTATCCCAAGGAACCAAGGACAAGGGATTTTATGGCGCCCACCTTTTTGGTGTTGTTACGTTCAGCCAGATGTGGGACAACTATTTCTATTATAATTTTATGTCTGCTGCATTTTATAACAAGGGAACACTTTATGACGGTTAACTTTTGTCACTGATATTTTACCAAATGTTCACAGTCATTCCTATCATAATTGCTGCCTTGCCAGATGTGTACAACCATTCCTATCACAATGAATGATCGCCCATCTTACGCTTTCTAAATTCTTATGCACAAATGTTCTATTCTAAGTAATTACAATAACATCTACTATACTGTATACACTGTTCGTAACACTATTCCTAATTAGTTCCTATTATACTATTTAAAACTATTTGTCCCGCACAGTAACATAACAAGCTCATAACTTTGTGATTTAACATGATAGCTTTTTGAAATTTTGTAGATATAGTATATTTCATTACAAGTGCGGAAAGCCTGTCATTACAACGAGTTCCGACAAATGTCGACCCGAGCCGAGGCGCAGCCGAAGGTGAGGGTTGATAGTCGGAACAAGTTGCAATAACGGTTCCGCACGTGTACTGAACAACTATTTTTAATACAGTTGCGAAAAAATTAAGCAATTTATTAAAATAATAAAAACACAATAAACTCAACTAACTAATAATTTATTTCTTAGAAAAGTTATAATTCACATATACATTGAAATTCGTACAGTTTTTTATACTAACTGGGGAAGTTTTAGGTTGCTGTTGCATATTTACTGTTTGAGACAAACTATTATTAATTTCGTATGATTGTTCATGTATATTTGTCAAAGGTGTTATACAATGGCGTTTGCTAGTTGATGGAATTGGATCTAATGACTTATCATTATCAACGAAGGTAAATGGACGAACTTTCTCTTCACTATTGTCATGTGAAGGTGACGGACTGGACTTTAAATTAATGGATTGTGTGATTTTTTTTCCCAGTTTCTAGTTTGTTGTGTAATCAATCAGCAATATAGCCTTCTGCAACTTTGTCTGACTTCCAACCTCCTAGTCGCTTTAAGGACGTCAAATTGACTCCTGAATCTGCCAATAATGTAGCAGAGGTCCTCCTGAAGCTGTGCCCAGTATAATACTCTGCATCCGGCAGACCAAGAAACGTAGCTATTTCTTTCGGCATATTACCAAATTTGTTTATCCCGATTGCTTGAGATGTACACTTTCCTTTTTGATAATTTTGGAAAAAACGGTCGGATTTTCCTTTTTGGGACCGCTGATTCACATATTTTTGCACTATTCTAAGAAAATCTCATTCAACAACAAAGCTTCTCGGTATCTTATTTTTTGTATTCGGAATCTTGATTAGTAGCATTTTTTCATGGGCTTCAATATCTTTTAAAGTAATATTGGATAACTCCTCTCTCAACAATGCCAAAAATCAGCGCAACCTACAAAAAAAAGGGATATGATTAATATTTTTTTAAATAATTTAATGACTGAATTTTGCGATTTCGTAAACTGAATACTAAAGAAAAATATAAGTACTTATTAATTAATTACCTTTGTGGCTAAATAACGATCATCGGGACTATCGGGAGCTTCGTTTAAAAACCTTTCCACTTCATTCGATGTTAATATTTTCGACTTTTTAGTTGGTAAACCGTCTGATTGTTGTTTTAAGAAAGCATTTAGTTTTGGGTATTGACTTATATCCACGTTGTTTCTTATTTTCAGCATACTTTTTATCATCGAAAACCTCGACCATAATGTAGAAGGTTTTAATTTTGCTGTCAGTTCGGAGAAATATGCCAACATAACATTTTCTGAAAAACTATTTGCCTTTTTCTCTTCTCTCCACGCAATAAATTCGTTGTATATAGATATGTAGCGACTTTTTGACTTTTCCGGTAAAATGTTCTCCGAAGCATTTTGTGCAATTATACTGAGTTCCGGTGGTGTTAATTCAAATAAAATATCGTCGAAATTACTCATTTTGTGCAACAAACAACTAAACTCGCAAAGAAAATTTTTGAAAAATGGCGCAAACCGTAAAAGAATATAAGCAGGGATTTTTTTTTCTTCACCAATTCGATTAGGCAAAGGGAACTATGCCCATACAGCCAAGTCTTCAGTAGAATTTTTTTATTGATATGAAATGAAAATGAAATGAGATGAAATTAAATAAAACCTAACCTAACTCATTGAATTAAATCATTAAATCTGATATTAAAACAAATTAGTAGCTTCTTTTTAGAATTATTTGCATGAATCATAAAAACTTCTATGATTTTTTTAAAGTAAAAACTTCATGGTTGGTTTTTTTTTATTTTTAATAGACAATATTTTGACAGTTGGGAAAGAGAACGCACTAGTTCGGAAAAGGTAAAGAAAAAGCACGAATGTGTAATAGCCCACTTTCCGAACGCTATACGTCCCTGTAATACACCACTTTTTAAGCAACTGTATTAAAAAATTCTTTACATAAAAATACTGGACACGTGTTTCGATTTTCACATATACAAAAAAATAACGTTGTGTTTATGAATGTATTATTTTGGTTATGTCTATGTCTATATCTGTGAATCTATTTTAGTCTATTGTACACATACTATTTGCATTATCAACAGTCCCATTTTATGTCCAGGAAAATCTCTGTCCATTTTAAGGACATTGCAATAACTATAAAATATATACATAAACAAGAAATCTCGGTGACGTTACATAGAGTATTTAATACATATGTCCGAAAAATTCTGTAAGGAAACAATCAGAAAGATTCGGATGTAGCAGTTCAGAAAAAGACTTCCTGTTCCATCAGAGGAAAAACAAAACAATATCTTATTTCATTGTATTAACGGTTGACCTTTCACACGCAAGAGAATCGTCGGAATAAGTTAGCGTTAGCGAGTTTCTGTTAAGACAAACAGCTGAAAATTCTCTCTATTAAAGGGTAGTTTTTGTATTAAGACCTTTCACGTTATTGTCAGGCTTATCAAATGTATTGAAAACAAAATATTAGACATGAATAAGTATGGATAAATTCTTGAACGTTCATAAAACGGCCTTGATCCTGACATTTGCGCACCTAATGAGAATGAGGCCGAATGAGGCGGCCTCGCGCGCCTGACCGCCTGCGCTTGCGCAACTCTACCACCGAGTACTGCCGAGTGGCGATCGATAGCCCCAACCGCGACAATACGACAGAGATACGACCACCCTCTCCATATCGTTATCTCGTTTCAACGCTGGATACAAACGGTTCAACTACGTCATATAGTGACGTGAGGCGCTGCTAAATGAGGACAATCGAACAATTTACTGTTCATTTATTAAACTGATTTGATTAAAGATTTATATCAATCAACTGCCATTCAATTCGGAGGCTGTTGTAAGAAGGCATAATAGATTAATAATGATAATTGTTCCTAGAGTTTTCAATTAAGATAGAGATCGATCAATATCGTAATATGAACCGTACTACATGCGAATTTTTATCGTCGAACGCTATGAAACATAAGTACTTATCCTTTGCCAAAACAACAACAATTCCGTTAAAAAATGATGTAACAAGATTCGAACTTTTGCACTCCAGTGTTGTAGAGTCTAACAACATTTGTTTATCCAGGGATAACAACTGGATAAGTTATGTTTACTCAGTTCGTGGGGACGCTCTTTTAAGATAAACAAGTGAAAATCGTTCACATGTCAATAAAACGCTGTGGTCTCACAAACGTTATCTCTCTGCGACATTTTATGGACAAACTTCCATTGAAATAGAAATCGTGTGTTAAGTGTCCTGATAAAATTAAGTCTATCTGTTATTTTTTGCGGTTGGTCTGTTATTGACAGGACTTTCACTAGTAGACAGCTGATCTCATAAGAAGATGGAAGATTATTCTTTTTATAAGATATTCTTCAAGTTTGATAAACTCATGAAATTTAATGTTTTCCGACACGAACGGAAATGATGTTGTTAAAATAAAAATTCAATAATTTATTCAATCCGGATCGCTATACAAAGGGCATTGATCTGGTATCATTGCCCCTTTGTATGGCGATCCGGGAATATTTCCTATTGACAACAATGCGGTCAACAGCCTTCTATTCTTTCCCCATTTAATGTCATTGTTCAATGTTTTTCCTTTTTATGTTTGGTATTTAAACAGTAAGATTTAAAAATCAATTCTTCATTCTCCCAATTACATACGTTAGGTAGGAATATTGGATTTGCAAAATTATTGCATTCTTCCCTAAAACTTCGATTGTTTACATAAACTTCTGATTAGGACATAGAGCAGGTAGCTAACTTAAACGCTACTCCCTATCTATCTTTCATATATCTGCTCCTGAAATGGCCGTTAATTTCCGGAAAACATGATAATAAATGGTGATGTTCGTGTAATTATAGCGTTTGTTAATCGATATAACTAACGAGGCTGAGTCGTGGGCGGGCCTCAATAAATCACTCTTTCTGAGGTACATACAATCGGCTGTATCACGATATGTTAATTGTAGCTTAGTGTAGCTACAGGATTGTAATCTCTTTTTGTATTACTTTAGGACTACAATTCAGTATGTTTGATGTTGAATACCAATATATAATTCAACAATAGGACAAATACATATCTATGCTGTATTCATGCTATGGTAGTAGAGGAGAAAAATATAACAAACTTGTTCCTAAAATGTCTCCTTGCGGAACACCAAACTATTTATACATATTATGGCGTGATATAGTTGTAGTTTTATTTAAAATATTCCCAGTGTAATGATTGTTTCGAATGGTATTTAAAAAAAACCTAAAACACATGCTTTTAAAGAATAAGTATTAAACTATTAAGTTAAAAATAATTTAACTAAAAAGTTTTAAATGAGAAAAAAGCGTGAGGCGCTTTGAGCCATATTTTTTGTATATAAGCGCCTCACGCTTTTTTCTCATTTATACTAGTATTGTTTTATTCAAATCAAATCAAAGCATTTATTTCAAATAAACCAGTTACAGGCACTTTTGAATTGTCAGAAGGTCGGTCGGAATATGGAGAAGAACGGGCAAGAATCTCCATGGACACTCTTTTAAATTTTATCAAGCTATTGATACAAATATTTGATTACATCATTCATTTTGAAATCAATCGTGTGATGATTATATACTATTGCCACAAATTAAATGTTAAAATTATTTTTAACTTTTTAGTTTCATATTCTTTAAAAGCATGTTTATTTAGTTTTTTAAACGGATAACACGAACGCTTAAGTGGTCCGCATTTGTTTTTACCAAACTTTTCTTGATCTCCAACAGACAGAATAGCAAGTGCTTAAATTCGTAATGATGCGTTACCCAAGTAACTAAATCTAAATCTAAACTAAAAATACTTTGCCTGCACAAATTAATGTAAGGTAAGGTTGAAAAAAAATTTGAGTGAGAGACGGACAAGCAAACATACAAGTGAAGCTAATAAAAAACATGTAAATACCCAATTGTAAAGCATTTTTAAAAACCGCACGATACAATTATTTTCTCGGTGGTAGGCCATAACATCGGCCGCCGGCAAAAGTTACCACTCACCAGGCAAAGCCTTGCCGCCAAGCGATTTGTCGTGTTCCTGCATGATGTCTGGTGAAGCCGTACGGAGGACGGGTCTGTGCAGTTGTGTTGTGATGTGTGCCGGGTACGATGCGCCTAATGTTGTTGTGTTGGGAGTTTTGTCGTGGAGGGTCTTCAGATCAATCTGCCTTTGCCGCAGCATCGTTGGTCGTGTTGCTGGGTTTAACATTGCATCACCTCGCTCAACTGCCGTCTACCTTCCTATTCGGTCAGTTTTTCTCAGTGAATAAGCTCTTAATAAACTAGCGCGCTTTACCATCAATGATCGCATCACTGCTTACCATCAGGCGGGATTGCGGTGAAGCGCTAGTTTATAATTACTAAAAAAAAAGAATATTGTTTATAGACCAAACTGGGAACTAATTTTAAACTGTATAGTTGAAATGTAGTGATGGACATACAGAGAACGGTGGTTCTGACAATCGCGTGTGTTGAATGGTGGTACCTAGTTGTCGAGAAGGGTATCGAAACCGGTTGCAAGAACTTTTTGCGATATCGACACGACAACTGCAACGGTGAGCACACGCATTCGCTATACCTATTGCAGACTGCAGTCTTCAATCAAATATTAAAATTATGTTCTGCCGTTAAGTTACGTAGATTATGATTAGGTTTATTTTATTTTACGGCTTACCTCGTTAATATTATTGTTTCAGAATAATATCTATAACAATACATACCTGCACACTAATTGCGTAACAGACTATTACTATCAATTGGAGTCATTTCAAATTATATCGCTAATCCATTGCTCCATGTGTTCGAAAATGTGCATGCTCAACAAGGTAAATAACGCAATGTATGTTGTTGAACTGTCAAAATAAAATCTCTTGCAACTGGAATTTACCAGCGGCGATGTGTGTCGCACTACAATTTAAGTGTTTTCAAGGCTAGAGTGAATAGGCTCTTAATAAACTAGCACGCTTTACCATCAACGATTGCATCACTGCTTACCGTCAGGCGGGATTGCCGTCAAGGACTCCCGCTTTTTAACATGTAAAATAAAACTACATTTAGCTACCTATTAATAATAATCATACATTAGATACCTACGATGTTAATAAAAACGAGAATCGGGAAAATCACCCATAATGTAAAACATTGTTATTTCGTTACTCATTCACTGTAAAAATACAGGTAGGTACAAACAAACCCGTAAACAAAGTTACAATAAAAATAGACAGTTCAACAAGAATTAAAGTTGACGTAAATATTTACTACTTTCTGTAATACATACATACTTGTATTGCATTGTGTAAAAATGTCAATTACAGAGTAAACAGATAATGACAATTATCGCATTGTCAGAGTATTACTCAACTGATACAATTAACCCAGAGCGTGGCATTTGAAACTAAAAATACATATAATGCCCTCTAAAAGGTAACTGACATTTCTCCACTTTAGCTGTGATGTCCAATATGACTAAAAATAAAAAAAAAAGAAAACTCTTAAGGGATTACGTACTTAATTTGTATGATAAGTCAAAAGTAGTTAAATAAAACTATTACTTACAGCGGTTCAGACATTTGGATCTACAATTTTAAATCATAGTGTGGTAGGTAACTGCTAAAGAGGAAGAATGTACATTACATTTAGGAGGCCACTGTAAGTCATTTTGTATACTACAAAGGTCTCCGTTACATTGTCAACGGGTCAATTATGCTGTTTAACAGTTTTTGTATGATTTAAGAGAATATTAGATATGCGTGACGATTGTTTTTTTTTCTCTCTATCCGTCCTTTGCATCTATTTGGTGCTACTGAACTGTATTTTATGAGTTTTTTGTACATCTACTTTGAACTATGTCGTATATCTCTAAGGAAAGGCTCACCACGAAAGCTTAGCTGAAGTCAGCTTGAAGTGAGCTGAGATTTCACCTAGCGATTAGTACTTTTGACAGTTCCCTTCACTTAAGTTTTCACGATATTTTTTTCTGCAGAACCCGATCTTTTTTGCAAAGAAAGTAAGTCATCGCTCTTTGTCTATTACGTAAACAACTGTTAAAACTTTTACGTTTTCTCTTTCTGTATCTAATTTTAACGAACAATTTAAACTCCTATTTCTCCGAACGCAATGTCGTTCAGTAAGGTCGATAGCTTTCAAGTGAGTCATTAAACTCGAGTGACGCATACAAATTCCCACAGTCCCATGTGTGGAGGTAAAGTCTTTGGTGTTCTTTTGATTTCTGAGACCTACGTTGTGGTAGGGGCTTACCCTGATAAATATCTTTTGATATAACTATATTGATATTGTGGCATAAAAAAATGGTGCTCTTTGAGTTGTAAACGGCACTGTATGTACTAGCATAAAATTTGTTGTAAGTACTTATTGTATTATTATATTCCATATTATTATAAAGCATTAATTGCTAACAGTCTGCCTCTGTTTGTTTAGTCAAAGCGGTATTATCGACCCATTCGACGCCAACATTCAATGTAGCCGCTGCGGACCCTCACGCACAACCTATGTGTTGTTCCCCAGAGAATTTAATGTAAGATCCGAATAAGAAAATACTCCAAGAAGAATAACTCTAAATTCTCCTGGACTACCTTTTGAAATTATGGGTATCTTACCTGAAATAAATTATTATTATTATTCCTTTATTTTATTTTGTATACATATAAATTACATTTTTAAATATTTATTCATAAAAATATATATAAAAAACATTTAAAAATATAAAAAATAGTAGCCCACCGGTATCGGGAACAGGGTCCAAGCTACCACCGGTCAGGGCTCCAGAGAGAGGAACTTCCTGACAATGCGAGCCGTGTCCAGAAGTACAGCTTTCTGAATCAAGCCTTTGATCCAGCTGCCTAACGAGAGCCTCCTGAGGTGTTGGTCGAGGCTCTTGGCTATTAAGCCATTGGCTATCACGTCTATCGGTACAATGATTGCTGAATCCACCTTCCACATGTTGACAACCTCGTGAGCCAAGTCAAGATACTTGATTTGTTTATCTTTCTCGGCTTTCACGAGGTTCTCATCATGCGGGATAGTTATGTCAACAATCATTGCACGCCGTTCTGATCGATCCACCATCACTATATCAGGCTTATTGGCAACAATAGTCCTGTTAGTGATGATGGATCGATCGTACAATGTGATATGGCCCTTTCCGAGAACTGGGTCGGGCACATACCTGTAGTACGGCACCTCCGATCCCACAAGGTTGTATTTGAGAGCAAGTTGTTGATGAATTATCCTGGCTACAAGGTTGAGTCTATGCAAGTATTCTGCGTTTGCCAGACGAGAACACCCAGAGATAATATGCCTTATTGATTCCCCCGGCCGGTGACATGCCCGACACATGTCAACTGTGCCGTCTTTCACAATAAGTCTCCGGTAATTGTTCGTCATCATAACTTCGTCCATAATTGCACAGACAAAACCTTCGGTTTCCCCAAAAAGGTCACCGAAACGTAGCCAGGCTACGGACGCTTGTATATCTACATCAGGTCCATGTAGGGCTCGGAAAAAGCGTCCTTGAAGCTCTTTGCTCTTCCATACCTCCATGCGATCATTTGTGTCAAGCACAATTTGCGCCAGTTTTCTTTAGTCAAGGAGAGCGGAGTGAGGCCCTTGTCAACCACGACCACATTTCGATGCATCCGCACGTCGGTTTCTAGAAAATATTCCCTGAGACTGCATATATCGCGATTGTGGAGGGTCTTAGCTTTTAAAAAGCCACGATCTCCACATTTTCGCGGAATATACAGCCTCATAACCGATGGCCGTGAGTGATGCAATCGATTTGCAGTCAGCAGCGTACGGACCCTCTGATCCAGGGCGTCAAGTTCGGTTTGAGTCCATTTGAGTATGCCGAAAGAGTACATCAATACCGGCATGACCCAACCGTTGAAAGCGCGCACCTTGTTTCCGCCTGATAGAAGACTATTAATTACTTTTTTCAGGCGGCCAAAGAAGCATTCCTTCAACGATTGCTTCATGTCAGTAACATTGATACCCAACGCTTCCGACATACCCAAATACTTATAGGTTTCGGATGCGGAGAGGGCTCTAAGGTTTATGGAACTCGTGAGTTGGGTTCCCACGGATTCCACAATCTCTCCTCGCTTTATATGCATGACCGCACATTTGTCCACACCAAATTTCATCCTGATGGAGCTACTGAAAGTTTCAGTAATTAACCAACTTCAAAAAAGGAGGAGGTTACTCAATTCGACCGGTATATATGCTTTTTATGTTTGTTAGCGGATAACTTTGTCATTTGTGAACCGATTTTGATCATTCTTTTTTCTGATGGAAAGAAGACATTCCCAAGGTGGTCCCATGATAGGATAGGACATCACGGTTTGATGGTGGCAGACCAGTGAAATCAAGGGGAACTTTCAAAAATCGTAGGGCAACCAGTGCGTTTGTAAGTTTTTTCATTAAGTATTTTAGCGTCAGCATCCAGTCTAACCGGATGCAGCTGAACAGTACTTTTCACAACTAAAAAGTGTAAAAGAAAAACTTTTTTTACAAAAAAAAAACAACCGACTTCCAAAAAACACTACAATGTGCAAAATAACTAATTTCGGAAGTCGGTGTCTTTGGTTTTTGTATATGAGTTTTTGACACCGACTTCAGAAATTAGTTATTTTGCACTTTGTGTGAATTGCTGGGAGCAAAAAGTTTCTGGTCATCTATGTAGAGGGTGCGATATAACCCGACCATCTCTCCTCAACCGATAGCCTAGACCTGAATCATCCAATAGTGTGCTTAGAGGATTCAATGCTAAGCAAATCCAAAGTGGACTCAAACTATCGCCCTGAAATATACCTCGATCGATCCTTATCGGTTCGCTATTCCTCTGAATATTTCCACATCCTGGATAGCGAAGGACTGTCCTCCATGTCCTCATACACGTCATCAGGAAGGTTCGCAGAATTGCATCCACTTTATACAACTCCAGCACCCGCATGAGCCATGTATGTGGCACTGAGTCATAGGCCGTCTTGTAATCTATCCAACATGTCGATAGATCCTTTCGGGAACGACGAACTTGTTGGCTAATGGCCACATCAATGAGGAGTAGCTCCTTAGTACCGCGGGACCCGCTCCTACATCCATTTTGAGAGGCAGACAAGAGGGAGTTGCTGTCAATATGTTTGTTAATTTTAGTTTTCAAAATGGATGAAAGAAGCCCCCATTTCAGGTATTGGATCACAGGCTCGCTTGACATCCCGAGCCCAGTCACCTTCAGTGTGACTGACAGGTACCGACCAGATACTGCGCCAGAATGAACATATGGCATCATCATCCGGTAGGCACGTATCAGCCACACCTTGTTCTGGTCGTTCTCAGCCCCTGTAAACCCACCTTTCATTGGTCTGGAAGGTGTGATTCTGGGTGTATCGTTCTACTCTTCGTTTATATCGACGAATACGGTTTGCCCATGCATACACTTTCTGCTTCAGGAAGTCGATGTGCTCCGTGACGCGGGCCATATAATCCCGAGGACTGGTATTTGTATCTTAGAATGCCCGCCTCACAAAGCGCATCACTCTAGGACGAGTATTATCTTCCCTGAAGCAGGTTATAATAGTTTACCGATGAGTGCTCTGACCCCACCAATACGACGTTCAATCCTGTGCTGCCAAGCTCGTACTACTGGCTTCGGTCGTGTAGCTCTAGAGTCACTAGAACATTTGACATGAGCTACACGACAAGCTGCTACAGCTGCACAGTACAGGATTGATTGAGTATCAGTGAGGTCCTCGCAGGTATCAAAATAATTTGATAACTGCGCATCCAGAGCAGCCATTAGTGCCCTGTTTCTGTTATCCATGGGCAAACGTGGCAGGCGTGATCTGAGTTCTGCCGACATGTAACGATATTCCCGAATCGCAGCCTCCCAATTCCTCATTGCACTGGGTACTTACATTTGTAGCCCTATCATTACTCCCCTCGTCAGCATAGTTTATTGGCTGCGGTGGTATCTCCGCAGTCTGCGAGTGGTGAGCGATGACACGGCTACTCAGCATTTCATTTCGCAAGCGATCAAGCACAGTATCATCCAACATATGATTACGCTGGATAACCCGTACCTGATTCGACAGTGGTTGTGCCGAAACGTTCACAGCCGGTTCATGCATCTGAAACAGAGAGAGCATACGAACACGGTACGCGGTCAGGTTGTTTCCTCCCTCTGTAGCCCCATAGTATGAGCGCATGACATTTTCATTGATGGATTGTGTCCATCTCATGCTCTGCACACTTCCGCCGGGAGCTGGGACCCTGTCAGAAGCCGATGGGCCTCGAGGTCCTAAGCGGTCCGGCGGCCGGCGTCCTCCCCCTCGGCGAGCAGGTGGTGGCGTCGTCGGCTGCCGCGGCCGGAGTCGTCACAGCGTTTACAGTGGCGCTGGAGACCGGCGGCGGCGAGGCGAAGCTGAGCGTTATTATTATTACCTAAATGCTAAGCTCTACCTATAGCTTAAAGGAAAGTTATCGACAATCTCAAAGAAAAACAATCAAGTTACCTGACTTAAGTCTTGAGGAGAAACTTGGCTACCTACATAAACCACAAAGTCTTCAACCTTCTTAATAATTACAAACTTAAGTACAAAGAGGAAGTGAAGGAGGAAAAAATATATGAAAAAGCTCATTTCAGAGCACGATAACCTTTAGATTAGAGTATTTACGCAAATAACTTCCTTTTGTGCTTGTTATTAAGGTCAACAGAATATAAATAGCTCTTTGTCTATTGAATTTTTATGATAATTAAATCAAAAGACATACCTTGACCTCTCTCATAGTTAATGCGTGTTTACCTGCTAGATTCCTGTTTTTAAAAGTTAGGCCTGCTTGAAAGATGTGAACTTGCATCCACAACAATAAACCATGAACCAAGCACCATCTATCCATGTCAATCAACATTGATAATCATTTCAAATTATTCATTTTTATGTTCTGTCAGAAGTCTGTCGGAATTCGTGGTGGCCTAGTGGTTAAAACACCAGCCTCTCAAGTATGAGTGCACGGGTTCGATTCCAGGTCAGGCAAGTACCAATGTAACTTTTCTAAAAGTTATGTGTACTTTCTAAATATATTTTGGACACCATTGACTGAAGGTGAAGGAAAACATCTTGAGGAAACCTGGACTTTATAAGTCTGAAATCGCCAACCCGCATTGAGCAAGCGTGGTGATTACGCTCAATCCTTCTCTGTATGAGAGGAAACCTGTGCCCACTTGTGGGACGATAAAAAGGTTGACGATGTATGTTCTGTCAGCGGCAAGCTTGGCGCCAATTTCGTACCAACTCATTGTTAAAAAAAAATCTTCGTTAACTCCTCTGTACGGACGGCAGCAGGTCAAGCTATCCGAAACTGTCAAATATTCCCAATCAACCTTGAGCCATAATGCTTTGGATATAATGTTGAAAATGTAATAAAGAAATCTGGTAGATTGTAGTAGCTTGATATGCTGTCGTCTGTACAATAACAACACACGGAACAATATCCTAATTGCGTAACACATTATTACTATCTATTGGAATCATATTGAAGCTTATTGCTAGTCCAGCGTTTCCCATCAGGTGGGTCGCGACCCAGGACGGCATCGGGTCGCTAAAAAAAAATACTGGGTCGTAGCGCTATGGAGGTAATGCTGCGACTTTAAAAAAGTACCTACTATGATTGCCAATTTCATGTTTTGACTTCAACGAGACAATGGCGCCGATTCCCTTGCTCACAAACTAAACTAAATTTAAGTTCAGTGCATCTTTTTCTTTATATTTCATTTAGAAAGGGACAGAACATAATATTTTAGTTTAGACCTGTCAAATTAGTCCACGCTCGACGTATATTGATGTATTTTTAGTCCCCAAGTTTATAATCGCGTCTAAACTATCTACGGAAAGTCTTAATTTGACAGGATTAAACTAAAATGTTATCTTCTATCCTTTTCTTAATGAAATGGAAAGAAAAAGATGTACTGAACTTAAAATTAGTTTAGTTTATGAACAAGAGAATTATGATGATCCCTCGACAGGCGGATTGTAAGTATTGTAAGTAAAGGCACGCGCATCGTTTCAGTCGCAATTTGAAGCCCTTCCTACACCCGCGCGTGTATTATTGTATAGTAATATGTACATATATATATTAGTAGCATTTGTGTTTTATTTTACCTAAACCGATTTTATTTGGGTCTAAAAACTTAAGTGATTCACGAAGGAGGAGTATGAAATTTACCGGGTCACAGTAGAACAAAGTTTGGGAAACGCTGTGTAAGTCCATTGCTTCATAAGTTCGAAAAATAGATCGATTTTGAAAAAATCTCACAGAAAAGTTCGGTGAAGTGAGTCAATTCCTAGTATCAATAGTTGGAATCACAGCTTACTCCAAGCTCAGTTCACCAAAGCTTTCACGTTGAAATTGAAATAGTTACAGAATCGTCTGCTCTTCATAATCGATTTATATTCTGTACTATCTCGAACCCAAACTGTGCTTCAATATTCAAACTCCACACAAAAACGTGGCAAGGAGCTTGCAGCTCTACCCACTTAACTTGGCAATGGTTACGTCAATCTTATTGAATAATTTAAAGATGTGCCTAAATCCGGCAACTCGAAATACCGCTCCACTTTGATGTCGCTTTATAATTCATCGGATCAGTCAAATAGATGCAAACTTGGTTGTTATAAATCGATTCCTCTTGACCCAAATCAGTACGGGTCAAAGCCATGTCACAGCGTACCCGGCCGGAATAATAATGTCCGGTTGGACTTGAAGTTTTAATAAGCTTGAATTTTTTCGTGTGCTTTGTGTCTGACTTCATTCAGATTTTATATTTTTAAATAATCTTCTACAGCTATATAGTTAAAACGATTTACTATTCCTATTCCTTCTCTGTAGTACATGCTGTAAGATTGTGGAACTCACTCCCGCCTAACATTCGTGATTTAAACAGTATTTCTAAATTTAAACGTCGATTAAAAGAGCATTACCTTTCCTCTATATTGCGAGAATTTGTTTATTATTTATACATATTTATTTATTTTAGTATTATGTATTTATTTAATATACTTATTTTTGGTTTTATTGGTTTGGCTTATATAATTATTTTTGGTTTATATGTTTAGGTATATTTAATATTATTACTTAAATTGTTATCATATTCATATTTCATTTCCTGCTTGTTCTTACACACTATTGTCTACATTTCTGTTTTACTTCTCCTTTCGCAGGTCTGCTTGAAGAAATTTCGTAAGAAATAAGCAGCACCTTTGTACTCAGATCTTAATTTTGTCGTATCTTTGTGTATTAAATAAAGAAATTATATTGTATGACTTCAATATTCTGGTCCTTATAGACGATTTTGGTCCTTAGATCTGCTGAAAACTTGTATTCATGACGATTGGTATAAATATATAACTTAATATAATTCTTTGTATTCAGATCTATTTATCACATCCTGGACGAGTCATCGAAGCAGATATGTATCAGTTGACGATTTATAAAGAGTTAAAAACATAAACCAGCAACAGTAATTTATCTGCTACACTCGCTGAGCATAATGCAGGTATCTAGACTGCGTTATTTATGCAGTTGTCTCAATTCGAGTAGGTGATAAACATAAAATTTTGGCACACACTGTTTCCACGTGGCGGCAGTTGATAACCGGCCAACTGACCAACGGCGATGCATAATTAATAGTTCAGTGCACTTAAATGCTTTAATCAATTTGCGTAAATCTTTATAAACGTGTTAAGCAAAAGTCATTTACCAGAATCACCTAAGGACGACACGACGAGTCGTGTTCAGGTACTATCAGCGCAGACTTCGAGGGTTCGATGGTTCCAGCAGGCGCTTGACTTTGTGTAATGTATATTATCACTGCTCTCAAAAAGGTTTTTTATTTATTTATTTCTCTCTTCACAACATTGGTTTAACAATATTTTTACTTATATTCCACCATTGGAAGAGACGAGTGCCTGAAGAAAATAGGTTTTTGAAGAAGCCTGTGTTACAGGTTACCTCGCTCGGTCTCAAAAAGGTTGAATAATACATGTTGAGGAAATCGTCATGCCTGGTATGAATGGGCCCGCGTGGTTGACACCGGGCATTATTTTCACAGAGAGGAGGCTTGTATCCAGCAGTGGGAACATTGTAGACAGATTGTGCTTATGAGGACTGAAATCTCTCTCTCTTTATTTCGGCCAAAAGAATACTATAATGGTCATAAGACTACACACTGCGACACCTTTCTATATCTATATATTTGACTATATTGATTTAAATATGTCAACCGAGCTCTATTCATTTGGAACAAGGTAGATTGCAAGGGTATCCTCAAACATGATTGTTTCAATCCAGTGCACGATGGATCTAGAGACTCATCTTTTTGATACGCACGATTGTCGGGGTGCACCGGCGTCCGGCACCGACCACTGACTATTGCATTGCGATTTACTCATAATCTTAACATTATCTTGACTATTGTTTCCTACTCGATTTTTGAAGTGAAACTTCTTTACGCACGCTTGACTTGGGGAGTAAGCTGGCGAAAGCGTTACGGAAATTGATCGGGCAAGGCGAACGGAAGTTAAGTGGGAGATATAATAACAGAGGCGCCCGTGGCGCGAGCATGGTACTACAAGGTCTACAACGAGTTTTTTTTTTTTCAATAAAAATAGAAGATCTATGTAAAAATATTTTTTTTTTTTAATTTTAAGTCACGGATACACTTATTTATTTATTTACACTTAACACTATACATTAAATTTTATGTTGACTGACAACGATTAAGGGGGTCAGTAAACATAAAATTTGGTACCGCCTACTTCACAGTCCCTCCTGTATCCCCCCCCTCACCCCTTAATATACCCACGAAACTACCCCCCCCCCCGACCCCCTCATTGATTACCTCACCCCCCGTGGATTATCTCGGGAACCAGAGGTCGTGGACTACCCGAGTTTGGGGTCCCCTGAATCAGGAGGAGGAGCCCGACCTTTTGGCCCCGAGGGAATCCCCCCCCCCCTCCCTCCCCCGCATCCCCACGAAACCTAACCCCCCTCCCTCGCCCCCTCCCCCGCATCCCCACGAAATCTATCCCCCCCCCCCCCGACCCCCTTTAGTTACCTTACCCCCCCGTGGATTATCTCGGGAACCAGAGGTCGTGGACTACCCGAGTTTGGGGTCCCCTGATTCAGGAGGAAGAGCCCGACCTTTTGGCCCCGAGGGAATACACTCCCCCCTCCCTCCCCCGCATCCCCACGAAACCTATCCCCCCTCTCCCCCACGAAACCTATCCCCCCTGACCCCCTTTAGTTACCTCACCCCCCCGTGGTTTATCTCGGGAACCAGAGGTCGTGGACTACCCGAGTTTGGGGTCCCCTGATTCAGAAGGAAGAGCCCGACCTTTTGGCCCCGAGGGAATCCACTCCCCCCCCTCCCTCCCCCGCATCCCCACGAAACCTAACACCCCTCCCTCCCCTCCCCCGCATCCCCACGAAATCTATCCCCCCCCCCGACCCCCTTTAGTTACCTTACCCCCCGTGGATTATCTCGGGAACCAGAGGTCGTGGACTACCCGAGTTTGGGGTCCCCTGAATCAGGAGGAGGAGCCCGACTTTTTGGCCCCGAGGGAATCCACCCCCCCCCCTCCCTCCCCCGCATCCCCACGAAACCTAACCCCCCTCCCTCGCCCCCTCCCCCGCATCCCCACGAAATCTATCCCCCCCCCCGACCCCCTTTAGTTACCTTACCCCCCCGTGGATTATCTCGGGAACCAGAGGTCGTGGACTACCCGAGTTTGGGGTCCCCTGATTCAGGAGGAAGAGCCCGACCTTTTGGCCCCGAGGGAATACACTCCCCCCCTCCCTCCCCCGCATCCCCACGAAACCTATCCCCCCCTCTCCCCCACGAAACCTATCCCCCCCCTGACCCCCTTTAGTTACCTCACCCCCCCGTGGTTTATCTCGGGAACCAGAGGTCGTGGACTACCCGAGTTTGGGGTCCCCTGATTCAGGAGGAAGAGCCCGACCTTTTGGCCCCGAGGGAATCCACTCCCCCCCCTCCCTCCCCCGCATCCCCACGAAACCTAACCCCCCTCCCTCGCCCCCTCCCCCGCATCCCCACGAAATCTACCCCCCCCCCCGACCCCCTTTAGTTACCTTAACCCCCCGTGGATTATCTCGGGAACCAGAGGTCGTGGACTACCCGAGTTTGGGGTCCCCTGATTCAGGAGGAAGAGCCCGACCTTTTGGCCCCGAGGGAATACACTCCCCCCCTCCCTCCCCCGCATCCCCACAAAACCTATCCCCCCTCTCCCCCACGAAACCTATCCCCCCCGACCCCCTTTAGTTACCTCACCCCCCGTGGATTATCTCGGGAACCAGAGGTCGTGGACTACCCGAGTTTGGGGTCCCCTGATTCAGGAGGAAGAGCCCGACCTTTTGGCCCCGAGCGTATATATATTGTACACACATATATATTTATATATATACATACAGATGGAACAAAAGAAGTTTCACTTCAGTCGTGTGGTCATAAGCACACTCGTTTTTTTTTTCTAAATCTCGTTATATACTATGTTCACGTGTCCAACGCATTTTTGTCGCCCACTAACTACTAGAATTCTATCGGAGATTTTGCCGTACCATTGTACCAATAATATAGAACCCATTTGTCCACGCACCGCCGTCACACAGCATTGTTCGCCCGGTTTCTGATGCTGAGTTTTATCGCTGTGAACACATAAGAACACCGTCATCGCGACGACACGTTGGGTTCCAATAATCGATTTTGCTACTTTATTTATACTTTTGCACGTAGAAATGTACAGAGACGGAGTCTCTCGGTGGTAGCACGTATAACATCGGCTGCCGGCTGAAATTACTCGTACCACCCACCAGACAAAGTCTTGCCGCCAAGCCGTACGGAGCCGTATTTACCATCAACGATTGCATCACTGCTTACAATCAGGTGGGATTGCAGCCAAGAACTAGTTTATAATTATAAGTAAAAAACTTACTACAATAGTAAAAAATATTAGTTTTGGGGGGGATTGTTTCTGCTCATTATACGACAGAAAGCTCTTCTATAATTTCCGGGACACTTACCCATCAATAGAGCCGTAATCATTAAATACAAATAGTCTTCCTATTAGAAAGAAAGAAAGAAAGAAAATACATTTATTCAGCACAGACTCGACACACAATACAATACATTTAGCACAAACACAAATCGGGTAGCAACAAAAAATATATAAAAAAAAACCAAATAATAAAATAAAAATAAAAAAAAGCCAAATAAAAAGTAAAAAAACCTTAAACCTATTTGTTTATTATTTGTATATACATAGGGGTACCAATATGAAATTACCGTTTTTTAAGGAAAATAAAACGCTTATTTTAAAGAAAACAGACAAAAAAAGTTTATTCTAAGTATTTGCCATTGCTAGCTACACATTTTTCCCATCTTTTTATTAAGTTGTGGATGCCCTGCCAAAAAAACTGCTCTTGTTTTGATAAAAACCATTCAGAGACCCAATTTTCCAGTTCTTCAGATGTTTTGAAGTGCTGCTTAGCCAGTGCGTGTCCCATCGATGAAAACAAATGGTAGTCGGAAGGTGCCAAGTCTGGTGAATACGGCGGGTGGGGTAACACTTCCCACTTAAGTGCATTTATCGTTTCTTTAACTTGTTTTGCTGTATGTGATGGAGCATTGTCGTGAAGCAAAATTACCTTTCCGTGTCTTGTGGCCCATTCTGGTCGTTTTTCGGTCAATGCATGGTTCAAATTGATCATTTGTTGTCGGTAGCGATCAGTATTGACAGTTTCACCAGGTTTTAATAGCTCATGATACACCACACTCTTCTGGTCCCACCAAACACAGAGCATTCTCTTCTTTCCGAAGCGATCGTTGAAACCAATTTCTACATGTTTTTTCTGAAAGAGCATGATCACCATAAGCTTCGATAAGCATTCTGTGAGCATCAGCTGCATTTTTCCTTAAAAAAAAATAATGCAATAAAACTTCCCGCATATGATGATTTTCTGGTACAAAATTTTCCATTTTTAACTAAAAAAAAATAACAATCTTGGTTCCACTATGACTTGCAGTATACTAAATATATTCCACAGATGTCATACCAACAAAAAAAAAAAAAAAAAAAGGCTCGTTCACAATAATCATTAGCTACACAGCTAAATCTGTGTTACCGGTAATTTCATATTGGTAGACCTGGTATACCTACATATATATACAGTATGTTAAGAAAACCCTGTCCGACCCGTGAAGGTGTTGTTAGGTATCGATAACTGATTCTACTAATGCATACAAAACCGGGATAAACTTAAAAACAAAATCCCCCCAAAAAAATAAATATTAACTAAATCGCATAAAATTGCAAATATTGGTTCACTGACCTTCGATCGGCGACAGCGCGATCCTGTATCGACTTGCTTTTTTCGCGCCATTATTATTAAAGTTTGATATCGCAGAATGCGGCGGTCATTAACCTGTAAGCGCTTCCTTGTAAACATGTACATCATGTAAAATGTGAAAAATGAACAATAATTTCCTGTGACTAATGGAATATTTATATGATTTTTCATGGGTCTGACTCTAGACTGAGATGTTTTGAGGTACACGATGTTTAATTTATTGTCGTATTGTCAGTACCACTCTGTATAAGAAGACTTTGTTTGTTTGTTTGTGCTTTGGATAGCCCATTAATCCAGGAAGGCTTTAGGCTATTTAACATCACCCTGCGACCAATAGGAGTGGAGCATAACAAAAATTAAAATGTTTGCTGTATACTTTTTCTTATTATTCCACGCGAACGAAGTCGCAGGCGGCCGCTAGTATTTAATATTTGTTTCTTTTCCCTTTTTAGCCGCTAAGTTCGCCAATGTGAGAACCCAATATATGATGAAATCTCAATTAATCTCGATTCTATCACTGTAATCTCAATTAGTGCCTTTTAAAGTAATAATTACGATTACATAAATTTTAGATAACGTGCATACTGAAATATTGATTTTAATCAAGTTATTTTATGACTTTAGAAAATTCAAGGCTACTGAGATTTTGGACTATGTTATACTAAGTTATGTGTAATATCCACAAACCAGCCGGAATACTTTCATTGGATAAAGGCCGCTGATACAATCACTATCCTTTTGATGGAAAATATTCAAGAATTATGGGCGCTTTATACGATGAAATTTTCTAGCCTATTTATTACATATAATCAAATCGAAACAATAAATTACTTGTATTTGCCTAAACAGTGTTTAGGCTGTGTTTGGTCAGCCTCTGTGGCGTAGTGGTGGCGAACGCGGCCGTGGCGCAAGGAGGCGCGGATTCGATCCCCGCGCAGTGTAAATATTTGTATGCATGAATATGAATATTTGCACTGGTTTGGTCGTGCCTCGGAAAGCACGTTAAGCCGATGGTCACGGTTGCCATACGAACATCTAGTGGCAGCCGTTACGGATTGTTGGAGCCCTCAAAAATCGAACAATTGGTCTAACTGCAGTGCTTAGATATCGCCTTCGGGTTGTGGAGGTCAGACGGCAGTCGCATCACGGAAAATATCGAAGTTTAGCCAAAATCAGCAGTTAGACTGGTAAAGCGGACCCCAGACTCCAAAGCTGATAAGCTACGGATTAACGCTAAGATGATGTGTGTTTAGACTGTTGATTACACGGTGCAACATTTTTTTTCGTCATACATGTTTAGAAAAAAAATGTATACATGCAATTTATTCACATCCTGTAAACCTGTACCCTAACTGTTACACACACTGTTACTATCAATAATTGAAATTATTTTAAAGCATATTGTTAATCCAATGCTACCTAATTTCAAAAAATGTGTCTTCTCAACAACATAAATAACGCAATGAACGTTGTTCAACTGTCAAAATGCCCATTGCTACTGACAGTGTGTTACGCAATTTCCTTGCCAGCTTTAAAAATCGTACTACTGTTAGGTAGTGTTAGAAACCGGATCCTATATAATAAGACTAGCTTTCCGGTTCGGTTGTATCGCGCTTTTTAGATTTCCCTCGGGAATATAATTTTTTTTTTCAATAAAAGGTTGTCTATGTTCTTTCTCAGGGTCTAAAGATTGTCTGTGCCAAATTTCATCAAAATCGATCGAGAGGTTTAAGCGGGAAAGCGTAACAGACAGACAAACAGACAGAGTTACTTTCGCATTTATAATATTAGTAAGTATGGATATAATAACGGTCACCGTCGGACGTCGTCAGGCGCTGACTAATTTAACAGGACTAAACTAATATGTTATCTTCTGTCCTTTTCATATTTAAATAGAAAGAAAAGAAGCATTGAACTTAGGCGCGATATACATTTACTTACTAAATAATATTATAATTTTAAAAGTGGCACGACGAGAATGAGACGATTTTCTTCTCAGATAACTCTTACAGATATGAAAGCCATTCAATGTCGATTTCTATTTCTGAGCACACACTGAGAAGGCACTATTATAGAGGAAATTTGTGAATAATTGAAACGACGCCAATAACTTATTTCTTTTTTTTTTAATTATAGAAGAAAGGAGAAGATTCTTCCAAGTGTTCTGCCTCCTGGTTTCCTGTTCCAGTAAAACATTATTGGATTTTTAATTTACATCAGGAAATATGGCAGTCCGGAGTCTGGATCTGACAAGGCAGAGGTCAATAGCCTCGTCATGATACACATAACTGGAAATTTCGGTCTACAGTCAGCAAAAACAAGCTCTATAAAGAACAGCCCTCTACTCTCTACCTATGCTTTCTTTCATAACTTCTATTATTAAATGCCAAAATGTTTATCATCGAATCATGTCATATTAATGGACTGTTAATTGTTGCTGACTGTAAAGATGCACCTCTGCCTAAACCATAATCGATGAAGTACCTGGGACTCGTCCTCGACAGCCGGTGGAACTTCGAGGAGCACTTCCGACGTTTGGCTCCCAGACTGGAACGGGGCGGGGCAGCCCTGAGGCGGCACCTACCCAATCTAGGGGGACCAAACGCCACTTGTGGAGGCTCTACTTGGGGCCGTGCGGTGCATGGCCCTTTACGGGGCACCGCTGTGGGCAAGTGAAGAAACACGGGTCACACAGGGAACACTGACTAAAGTCAGTAAAAGTCTGACACGCGCTTCCTTTTTCTTAAGAGCACAAACATTTTTCTGGCGGGACAACAAACTTTCTTTTCAAGATCCACCTTCCAAGTGGTCATTTGCAGTCGACCTTGTTCCGACGACTTTCATATCTAACCGGAACATACACTAGCGTGTTGTATAACCGTAAAAATTATGCAAGGAACCGTAATTTATACGGTGATTCCATCTTAAAAGGTGATTACAATTAACTAACTGCGATTTTTATTTTGATTGCACCTTGTAATTGAAAAAAAACTTGTAGTTTAAAAATTATTGGGGTTACTGGTAGTCATATTACGTGATGGTTGATACGCATTGAGCAGTAATGGCCCAGTAGCAACGACCTCGATAGTCTAAGACTGTCATGGTATAGAGTTCGAACTCTGGCGGGTGCTGACACCTGTAATTTATTTCATTGCCACTGATCTTTAAACGGTAAAAGAAAACGTCGGGTGAAAACCGAACTAAAATTTGGAAGATGTGACTTCTACTAACTCGCTCTGGGCACACGTGGAATATGGCTAACTGATAACCTCCTCGTCGACGTCGTCGCTGAACTGTCTCTCATAGGATTGCAGCATAATGCTGAGCATTAACAGTTTCGTATTTTCTTTCCCTCTCATAAAAAGGTCTGTGTTCCAGGTGCGGGAACAATATAGTCGGATCATACATTTACGTTTTAATGTGCTCTAGTATTTAATTATAAAGTTTATTAAGTATACAAGTAAGTACAACTCATGTGTCTGATGGGGTGTTCCATCGGCAAAAATTACGTACCATATGACCATACTCTGATCCCTACTTAATGCTCACTTTCGTTATAAAAAGAACTCTTATACTTACTAAATTTAACACTTCCAGATCCAGCGGTTAAAGCAGTGCGTTGACTGCCAGTGAATTAAGAATTTTGTTAAAGTAGACATTTTACGTTTCAAGGAATTTACAAATTCTTCCCCCTTTTTCTTTCTTTATTTTTTGGCTTCGCACAGTTTGTGCATTTAGTCAATGTCACGTAATTATGAATTATTCATGTCGAAAAAGACGGCCGCGTGACCCGTCTTACGAGTGAGGTTTGGGGCAAAGTCATGATGTGGTCACTATGCTGCGATATTTCACCGGACACCGATCTTTATGAACTATTTACTAAATACACTTTTTACTACAGAAATCACGCACTTTTATTTAGTAAACAATACTATAAATAATTTTAAAAGTCCAATGAAAAACGAGCGTGACACTCAGCTTGACTTTCCCGCCAAAAACTCCTTCTTCCCCCTTATTACAAAACGAAATCTAACTTTAGTTCCAGACTTAACCTTTGAGTCAGTATTTGTATTTCGTACTTTATTGAGGTTAAGTCAAAGTTCTTAATACAAAAGTGACCACTTAGTACCGAACTAATCTGTCACTTTTATATAAAGAATTGAATTTCTATGGTATATAATGGTTAAGGGCATAATTCCATAACCTGGTGGTTAATCCAGGTCTAAATAAAATCCATGTCTTGTAATGAGTAACAAGAGGGCTTGTTATTAGTAAATCATCCTAGCAAGACTGTTCAAACCCTATTTTAACGATATAAATTAAATAAAACAATTACTTCAAGTGACCAGACTAGACTGGCCTAGACTTTGGACAAAGCATCAGCATTGCCTTACAACAAGACAATGCTACCAAGCCTTTTTGGGCACTTTTCTTGTTGACATCGAAGCGGACGAATTTTTTGCTGCCCTGGTATACCCAGAAATACATTAAAACTCCAAATTACAACAATAATAGCTGCCATACTAAATTAACCGAAATAAAAACGCCTTGCTTCGAGAACGCGCGGTGTGAGCGACGCGCGCGCTGTGTTAACCCAATTCCAGCGGTATCGGCTTTCACAACGCGTTGCATCACAGCTACACAAAGCAGAGATGTGCGAACTTGCCTACGTTATATAAAAATAATTACTCTATTCTGTTCAAGACGAGATCTATTAGATTTTTGTTTCAGATATTGAAGTCCTTGTTGTTTAAAATATGTTGTATTTAAAACTGGTTATGAACTCACGATTTCTCTTTTCGAAAATATTTCTAGAAATCGAAAAAGTCGTGTTACTGGTTTTAGAGTCAGTAAAAAATCTACATCAAACTTGTTTATTAAATCCTTTGCGGAAAATCGAATAAAAATATTGAATTTTCTGCATCCGATTTAATCCCAAAAATATGCGTCGTAGCCCGTAGGCATCCCGTAGATATCCCGTAGGCGACGTAGGCCTATCTGCTACGAAAAGCTACGAATACGGAAGTGCAAAACTTTTAACGTTATGATTGTTTCTCCTAAAAAAAGTAGTAGCTATGTTAAATGAGTTTATCAATGATAAAACTAGTTTTTCCGGTGGATTTATTTAAACCGGTGATCGTATTTGCGCTTGCCATTAGTACAGGGTGGCGCAATAGAACGTGCATTTTTAAAATAATTATTAAAAAATAAATACAAAAGGTATAGTTAAAATAAAACTAAGCAATTATTAAGTGATAACTGAAGTTTATTTTTTAAAAATAACATCATCTAAATGATGACCCTCTCTACGTTGGCACTCCTCTAACCGCAAACGGAAATTACCGAGAACTTTCTTAAGTAGTGCTGGTGTGATTGCTGCCATTTCACCACGAATATTCTCCTTGAGCTGACTGATGTTTCTCGGATTATTGGTGTAGACTTTGTGTTTGAGGTATCCCCACAAAAAAAAGTCAGGAGGCGTCAAGTCTGGACTGTGCGGAGGCCATGGGATATCACCTCTTTTCGAAATCAGTTTGCCAGGGAACATCTGCTTCACAACCGCCATGGAGTCATTTGATGTGTGACTGGTAGCTCCGTCTTGTTGGAACCAAGTCCTTGAGTTCTTTATTCTTGAATTTTCAAGTTCTGGGGCCAAAAAACCTTCCAACATCGCAACATAGCGTTCGGTATTAACAGTGATGTTTTGCCTCCGTGCGTTTTCAAAAAAATAAGGACCAATTATTCCTTTGGCAGAGATTGCGGCCCAAACTGTCACTTTAGGGCTATGTAACGGTTTTTGATGTTTGAGTCTGGGATTTTCACTATTAAAATAACGACAATTTTGGCGGTTTACGAACCTATTCATATGAAAATGTGCCTCATCAGAGAAAAGGATGTTTTCAAAATTTGAAAACCGATTGAGCATTTCATTAGCAAATGTGAGCCGTGCTATGAAGTCGGAGTCTTTCAATTCTTGAGTTAATTGCAGCTTGTACGGATGCAATTTAAGATCCAAGTTTAAAATTCGTTGCAAACTTCGTCGCGATATGTTTAGGACAGACGATCTCTTGCGAGTAGACATTTGTGGATCTTCTCGTACCGACTGCTTAACACTCTCAATATTGTCTTCGGTCCTAGATGTGCGTGGACGACCTTTTGCGTGTGGTTTAAACGTCGATCCAGATCTTCAAACCGCTTTATCCAGATTTTAATTAAATTAGCACTCGGAGCCTCCCTAATTTGCCGTACACCATACTCAGAACAAAATAGTCGCCTGACAACTACGTACGAACGAGAGTTTTCGTAAAATGCGCGCACGCAAAATGCGCGACGCTTCCCGTCGAAGTGACTCATAGTGACTAAAACTTCATGAACCGCGCTACCCAACGATATCGGTCTCCCCTCGCCCACGCCCCTTCTACCCCGCAAAAAAATGATGCAATATGCACGTTCTATTGCGCCACCCTGTACTTATGTTATGTATCATATTTAAAACCTAATTAATATTCATAATGATTAACTAATTGGAGATATTTAAACGACCCATAAACTCTTTTATTAACTTATGGTTTGCTAAATACGTCTAAGTTTAATAATATTTTAAACTGCAGTTACTGGAAATAGTAATTAAGTTAAATACCGTTTTAGAAACCCACACTCATATTTTGTTCTAAATAATAACGTAATTATTTGCCGAGAATTGCCTCGTTATTCTAGTGGTTACAAGCGCTACAGCAGTGCGATACTGTAACCATTTCACTTAAGTGAACTGAGCGAGTCTAATTTCAAAATTCCAGTTAATTCTTGACATTATTGACAGCTCGCAGCGTCGGACACCCATCGACTAGATGGTCCGGTGAACTGACCAAAATCGTAGGGAAGCGCTGGATGCAAACCGCATCAAACTGGTCTTTTTGGAAATCCTTGGGGGAGCCCTATGTCGAACAATGGACTTCCTGTGGCTGACATGATGATTGATAGCTCAATCTAAGCTCACTTTACTTAAGTTACCACTGTGAGTTTTTTACAGAATCAATCGGCTGCTGAGCATGAGGTTTCGATTCCTATGGGTTTTACAGGGATCCTCTATCTTGAACTTTTCAGTAAGAACTTAGAAACGGGATTGGGGAATTGGTTCTCGTTTCATGGCAATAGTCTCACGCCATTTTATACTGAACTATTTTTTGGATAGATATGCGAATCCCGAAGCACGTGTCCAGTATTTTTATGTGAAGAATCTATGTACAAAATTTTAAAAAGTTATCATGAAAAACCACAGTAATGAGCTTGTTATCCTACTTGGCTGTCCCAAAAAAAACATGGTCCATGCTCCTATCGGGCAGGTGAGCGCGGTGCATAGACCTCTGGCGACAGCTGTTGCGCGAGCGCAGAGTACTATGATCTACCGTGCGCGCTCGGTAACCACACTGCAACAATTTCTAAATGTATTTGAGAAAAAATATAACATGGTGTAAAAATGATTGGAATCGATTCAGTTGCTTATTCTGAACAAACTGTATTCAGGTTTTGCATAAACAGAAAATAACATTGTACAGAAATGTAAACATAACTGGCGAAATGTGGGTATAGGTAGTATAGTTGTACCTCTACTTATACCCTCGAGGAATTCAGGCGTGATGTTATGGCATGTTGTTTGCCAGAAGCTATTCTTTTTATGGAACAATTTACACACAACCTGTTTTCTAGGTCAAGTAAGCCATGAAATGCTTTGGCTACATTGCCTTCCTATTCACGTACATTTTGTATTGTTTACTCACAGCACGATAACCTAAATATCCTTAACTTACGAGTTACGATTACGCTAGTAGTGTAATAGGTCTAGATTGTTGGTTAGGTCACCCAGAGCACGGAGCAAGGATAACTTAGACTCGTATGTTGAACAATAAATCAAAGCAAAGAGGTTTTATTGCAGGAAGTCCAAAAAAATATACCTTGGTCTGTAAATTTTAATTAAAACTGCTTTGGAAAATCACGACCGGTTTTAGAGGAGGAGTACCTAATTAATTAAGAAAGTTAGGTTAGTTTATTAGCAATAAAAATGAAAGGTCGGCCATTTTTGTTCCCACGCAAATCGTAAATGACTCAGATTTGGGTTAGTATGATAGTGGTGTGTGAGTAGTCGTTTATAGATGTGTCTGACGGCACTGTTCACTTTGACAGCGATAAAATATTAGCTACAGATATCAGAGATATTCAAACACGCGTGATCTCAGGCAATCTCAACGCCCTCACTTCCCTGGCCGCCACAGGGGACGCCCTGGCCGGGAGACAACATTGTTCTTCCGGCTCGGGCTTGCGGACGGCGAAGAGAGGGCAGCTCGCCGCCCGGTAAGGACAAGCAACCTAATAGGGATGTTTCCTGGGTTTAAAAAAATAGATTCTATTTAGTCCGTCATTCAGATTATAGAAAAATATTGGTTACGTATACCTATTTTGTTTTATCAAATCAATAAAAATTTACAAATATAAAAGGCATCAAAGATCAGCAGTGACGTCACACGAGTTTTCAACTCACTATATCGTCTTCATTTTTGTTTATATGAAAAAAGAAAATATACGTGTCTAGTATTTTTTGGAAATCTGACTGTCGGACTAATTAGTTTTTTTTAGTCGAATACCCTATTATGTAACCATTGTGTAACACACTATTACTATCAGTTGGAATCATTTTGCAAGCATATTGCTAATCCATTGCTTCATATGTTCGAAAACGCGTCTGATCAACAACGTCAATAACGTAATGAATGTTGTTGAACTGTCAAAATGAAACCCATTGCGCTGATAGTATGTTACGCAATTACCCTGCAAGCCCAATATCGAAGACCCTGGCGCACAGGCAAGTGAAGGAGCACGAGAAGGAGTGGGCCGTCCATCACGTGGGATAAAAGTGTCTGCTTGGGTTACCCTTAAGCTTATGCTTTAAGTTAACTTTGGTTTCATATAACGAACTAGGTAAATCCATTGAATGAAGCCACAGTAAAAGGTTGAAAGAAAGACGGAAAATAAGTACATTGATTTAGCACTGACTAAGAGACATAACACAGATAAAAACAAATGAAAAATTGAACTAGGTACTCCGTAAAATGTTACGTTTCGTCAAAAAAATATATACAATATGTAAAGAAAACCCTGTCCGACCCATAAGGATAATAAAGGTTAGGTAAACACATGACCAAATATATAAAATTTTACGTAATCATCATAGTAACAATACTAATGAATTTTGAAATAATATTTTTTTCCCGCGAATTAATTCCAATTTCCCCGAAATATGGTAATTTTTAAAAAGTGACAACACCATTTTGACGGTATTATTATAAGAGCGATGCGACCACGTGACGCGTGCCTTGCCCCCCGTCACCCGTGGAAGGGTTGCCTACCGCACATGTATTAAATTACCTCTTTTTGTGAAACAATATTTATTTTTTAGAGGGATTTTTTTACGTTTATCCATTAGTAGAATCAGTTACCGATACCTAACAATACCTTCACGGATCGGACAGGGTTTTCTTTACATATTGTATATAATAGAAAATAAAATACCCACCAACCAAACAAAAACTCATAAAATATAGATTTTAGTTCGCAAACTCAATGGAGTTTCCCATGAAAATTACTAGAAAAGACGCGAATTATACCCAATAGGCAAAATAACAAATAACTAATGTTTTGAGTTTGGCAAAGTTAACAATCGTAAAATTAAACAAAGAACTTAGAAACGAGGTCAAAAGTTTACAGAGCGGTCTCTATCCCACACCTCGTAGTACTCTTGCTAATATTCATAGACCGCCCAATTGCGTAACGCAACTCGATCACAGTCTAAATCACTATGATGGATATTGGCATCGATTCACTTGTTCACAAACTAAATTGTATTTAAGTTTATAATGTTTATAATCGCGTCTAAACTGTCTATGGAGTACTTTAATTTGACAGGATTAAACTAAAATGTTATCTTTTATGAAAGAAAAAGATGCACTTAATTTAAAATTAGCTTAGTTTGTGAAAAAGACAATCAGCGCCATTGCATTGGCAATGTTTCTTCATATTTTCGAAAAATTGATCGCTAAACAACATAAATAACGCAATGAATTTTGTTCGACTGTCAAAATGAAAACTACTACTGCTATGATGATATAATTATCCCGTCGTTTTGACTTAATTATATTATATAATAGATATATATATATATATATATATATATATATATATATATATATATATATTATATTATTTGTATTATATACATTGACAGTTACATAATTATGAGGCAGGTCTTTTAAACAGGAAGTAGCACAATATAAAACAACCGCACTATACTTCAATTGACCGCGCGGCCTTGTGAATTGCGAGTCGAGTAGCACTTGACAAGATTATCAGATAGGCAGGAAATGTACCTTGTTATGATAATATATCACAGCATCTCGAGGTTGATATTTTTCAGCACTCTAATTGCATATCAGTAAGACACTATCAATGACAATCGAAATAATTATGAAAGATAAATGATAATGTGAAAAAAATTCACCGCGGGGCATTTACATAACACACTAACAGTAAAGAATAGCTTTCGTTTTGACAGTTCAACAACATTCTTTGCGTTACTAACGCAGAAGAATTAACAAGTTTCTGGAGCGTTTGAAGCAATGGATCAGGAATAACCTTCAAAAATATTTAGTTTAGTTCGTTAGTGGGTTACGTAATTAAGGCACTGCAGGGGAATTGTGCAACACACTATCTATATTCTATAGCAATGGATATCATTTTGACAGTTGAACAACATTCATTGCGTTATTACTGTTTTTAAGCAGACACATTTTTCGAACATATGGAGCAATCTATTAACAATATCCTTCAAAATTATTCCAATTCATAGTAATAGTGTGTCAAGTAATTAGAGTGCTAATCTATGTAGAATAAACGTAAATTTTTTGTTCTGTCTTCAGATATGTCATCATAAAATAACACCATACGTATAATCTATGTAGAATAATCGTAAAAGTTTTGTTCTGTCTTCAGATATGTCATCATAAAATAACACCAAACGTATAATCTATGTAGAATAATCGTAAAAGTTTTGTTCTGTCTTCAAATATCTCATCATAAAATAACACCATACGTATAATCTATGTAGAATAATCGTAAAAGTTTTGTTCTGTCTTCAGATATGTCATCATAAAATAACACCAAACGTATAATCTATGTAGAATAATCGTAAAAGTTTTGTTCTGTCTTCAAATATCTCATCATAAAATAACACCATACGTATAATCTATGTAAAATAATCGTAAAAGTTTTGTTCTGTCTTCAGATATGTCATCATAAAATAACACCATACGTATAATCTATGTAGAATAATCGTAAAAGTTTTGTTCTGTCTTCAAATATCTCATCATAAAATAACACCATACGTATAATCTATGTAAAATAATCGTAAAAGTTTTGTTCTGTCTTCAGATATCTCATCATAAAATAACACCAAACGTATAATCCAAATAACCATTCCACACACAACACCATGGTGCCAAATGTAAATATAAATTGTTTGTGGGACACGTTTTTACTCCACATATCTGTTTCTTACGCATATCTTCCTCCATTATCATATCACTTTAAGATATCATCTCATTGTGATCACATACATACGCCCATAGCCATAAAAACCCCAATTCATATGAAACCTTTTCAATATAATGTGTTTCATGTGCTAATGTAAGTAAGTATGTATTACAAAGAAATGTGAGGAAAAGCGTCTTCAAGAAAGTGACGCGTTGATAATAAATTCCGAACGTTTGTAACATTGATAGGTGGCGCCACTTGACATGTTTCACATAAATTTTACAGTAACTTTGATTGTTAAGTACTGATAGCATATTTTTGCTAAGATTATGTTAGATTGTGTGTGCCATAAGGAATACGCAAATTATTTAATATTTTATTTAAAAATCGAAGTAAAATTTTCAGTAATAAAAAAGAAAATTAAATTGATTCTAGGTAAGCACTCGTTTTTATATGGAGAATAACAAGCAAGAAAATAAATAGTTACGTTTTTAATATGTTTTACAATATGTATTTGTCGTGTTGTTGCATTTTTTTTCCTTTGTGACCTCCTGTAGCCTAAACGGCTTGATGGATTTTGATGTATGAGGTATCGTTAGATTTGTCTTGATTACGGGAGTGTCATAGGATACATTTTATCCTAAAAGTCCCACGGGATAAAGACATAATAATATTTTTCGAGTGTATGTAAGTATATATGTATGTCTTTTCCTTTGTGACCTCCTGTAGCCTAAACGGCTTGATGGATTTTGATGTATGAGGTATCGTTAGATTTGTCTTGATTACGGGAGTGTCATAGGATACATTTTATCCTAAAAGTCCCACGGGATAAAGACATAATAATATTTTTTCTAAATTTCCCTTTAAAAAAATATGTATGCGGTATCATTAGATTCATTTCAATCACGGGAGTAATTAATATAGGATACGTTTTTTCTCAAAATTCCCACGGGAACATGTTAATTCTGCGTCAACGCAAAGCAACTCATGCGTTAGCAAGCAAAAAGATAGGGCGTGGCCTGGCATGCGGCGCGCGGCGCGGTGCGGAGGGGGATATGCTCGAGTATACAGCCCGAATGCGGGCACACGCATAAGGGCACACGTCGTTGACGGTCGTCTCTAAATAGCGATTTTTTCGATACTTCGTCGTCTGACGCGAAACTTATAAAGTATAAATAACTCGTTCTTTTTCTTTCGTGTTTCTCTCTTTAAATTTATTCGTTCTTTCTAATTAATTAACTCGTTCTTCCGTTCTTTTTTTTGGTTCTTTCTTAAATTCTTCATATTAATTAATAATATAATAATAATTATTAATAAAATAACTAGGTAGGTAGATATTTTTGGTTAGTTTAAGTAACATTCTTTTAAACAATCCTCACTTATTCTCCAAATGTCGTCGAAATAATTTAAAATGGTACTTACATATACATAGTCTTCTATATCTACAACATTTTCTTTAAATAAAAACAGCTAAAAAGTGATAAATAAAAAAATTATTATTAAAAAAACAAAATACCCGACTGCACACTAAAAAAAAATTATTATTAAAAAAACAAAATACCCGACTGGACACTAAAAAAAGAGTAAAACAAGCCCCACAATAATATTGATCAATCAAATGCTAAAAACTAATTATGTAATACCGTTTAAACAATACCTATATTAAAATACACTACAATATGTGTTCGTAATCGATAGTTAAATAAACAGAAACTTATTTTGAATACAAATTTACTGAATATAATTTATAAATGTTGATGGAAAGCATCGCAGGCGGGGACCACCTTGACCGCCACCAACGAAAATTCTGCTAAATGGTGCACAACCGAAATGACTATAAGTAAGCCTCTGTTGGTCCCCGCCTGCGATGCTTTCCATCAACATTTATAAATTATATTCAGTAAATTTGTATTCAAAATAAGTTTCTGTTTATTTAACTATCGATTACGAACACATATTGTAGTGTATTTTAATATAGGTATTGTTTAAACGGTATTACATAATTAGTTTTTAGCATTTGATTGATCAATATTATTGTGGGGCTTGTTTTACTCTTTTTTTAGTGTCCAGTCGGGTATTTTGTTTTTTTAATAATAATTTTTTTTTAGTGTGCAGTCGGGTATTTTGTTTTTTTAATAATAATTTTTTTCATACGTAACTGTGTCAGCAAAGACAAAAAACATACAGTAAGCGACTTTTGTCGAAAATCACACGAGTAGAAATTTTAAATGATGCCAGTGATGATACAGATTTGCAAACGTTTCCAATGCCAAATAACGTAAAGTACGCATTTTCAGGAAGTAAACTGTCAGATGAATTCTTAAAGAAATATCAATAATATTTATTTATAATCTTTCCTTGCGAAACCTATCTTTGAATAACATAAACAGAGCGATGTAGACTCGTCACTAATTAAATAGGCCAGTCTCAGTCACAAGGTCGTGATCTACATATCCCACAGAGAATTCTTAGAATTTATCTTCATAAACCGTTTAAACATTAGTTTTCTCTTCTATTTTCCATTCGACCGTTGGTTTTATTTATAAATTTTAGACTTGTGTATGCAAGCCCTTATCATCACTGTCTGAATTAAATGTTAGTAACCTGTCGATTCTCTTCACCCGGTATTGCGGTCTTTAAACTCCCACGCGCATTTATTTTGGTACCTTAGGACCAGGACACTGGCACCCTAATTTAAAAACACATCGACCTCAATCTGTAACATTCTAAAGGATATTGCAGATCCATTTATTCATAACTAGCGGCCGCCAACGACTTCATTCGCGTGGAATTAGTTATGTTCCGCTCCTATTGCTCGCAGCGTGATGTTATATAGCCTAAAGCCTAAAGCCTTCCTGGTTTAACGGACTATCCAACGCAAAAAGAATTTTTTAAATCGGACCAGTAGTTCCTGAGATTAGCGCGTTCAAACAAACAAACAAACAAAAAAACAAACTCTTCAGCTTTATATATTAGTATAGAATATAGATTATAGTATAGATTAGTATATCGAAAAATGTGCTCAACAGTGTAAATACCCAATGCTATGCACGTTGTTGTACCTACTGTCAAAACGGAAACTATTGATTGCCTACCCGACAGAACCAAAACACGGAGTATAACCCGTTTCAATATTTATATACTCGTAACAGGAAAACACTTGTTATATTTTCTCTTCACAATTTTTCATGTATGTAACACGATCGTCAGTTGTTACTCCACTCGTAGTAAGCCGTGTTTTGTACACAAATGCGTCACGACTTCACGAGTCTTTCCACGTTAATATTGCATTGTTGTAAACTCGTGATTGACGATTACAAACGTTAGGATAGATAATGATGTCATTCGTTATTTATCTTCATGTTTACATAGGGTCAGTCGGAGTTCTTACCTATTTAAAATTCAGCTTGCATTCCGATGAAATGGGTTTAAAAATCAACCCATTGACTAAATCACAGTTATTTTCTCTAATGTTTCTTCTATTAGGTATCTACAAACGAAATGAATAAGATTGTAGAAGTTTAAAATGTTTTAATAAAATAGTAGTTTGTTGTTAACAAAATTATATTTAATCGCTATATTGTTAATTTGTTTACGTAAACCAATTAATTCTTTCGACGTTAAAATCTCGTTAATAGGTTCATCCTGATTCACTCTTGAAATCCGTTTAAAACGGTACTTAATTTCTCAACCATTTATATAGTTTTCTTTTAGAATCGCTCGCAGAGTGTATGAATGCAGTCATTGTAGTTTATCATAAAGTCAATGCCATATGTGGTTATAAAAGTTATATCTATAGGTACCTAACTTTGTAAATGGCACCTACAGTGAGATTGTGTAACCATCTCACCCTGGTAACTTCGGTGAAGTGGATGATCAGTCTAATAAATGCTAGGGTAGTAAAAGTTTTAGTTTACGGTCGCAAGCAATTTTGCTTTTTTGACGTGACAACGTCTTATAATTCGATGGAGCCGCCTGCACGTACGAAAAACCATGACTCATGCGGCGTTACCTCGCTCTGAGGCATTCCATTTAAGGCTTGAAGTGCGAGCGAGAGCGCGGAAAGAGCGACAAAGAGGCACAATCGGCAGCGTTCGACATCTGTCTTTCTCCTACTTGAGTGAGCGATGCGTCTGCTTGGACAGCTGCTATAAAATAATACATTTACGTTTTCGTCAAGCATGAAGTGTAGTGAAAAGTGAATGTCAATTGCTATATAGTCAATTGTTTATAGCAACGACAATAACTAATTTCGGAAGTCGGTGTCAAAAACTAATATACAAAAACCAAAGACACCGACTTCCGAAATTAGTTATTTTTCACTTTGTAGTGTTTTTTGGAAGTTGGTTGTTTTTTTTGTAAAAAAAGTTTTTATCTTATGACGTTGTCACGTTCAACTATCGTCAGTGAGCCGACATCACAGACAACCGATTTTTTTTTTCAAAAAACGTTGCCCCACACTGGAAATTTCTCCTGTATTGTGGGTACGTTTACAAACATACAGAGTGGTGCTAACAATACGACAATAAATGAAAACACGAACAATGCTGGTTCATAGGAATAATCCTTAACCACAGAAAAAAACCTCGCTTCAAAAATTAAAAAAAAAAAATTCAAACAAACTAAATCGCATAAAATTGCAAACGGAATAGAACATCCTTTAAAAACATTGGTTCACTGACCACCGATCGGCGATAGCGAGATCCTGTATTGGCTTGCTTTTTTCGCGCCATTATTATTAAAGTTTGGTACCGCAAGGATGCGGCGGTCATTAACCTGTAAGCGCTTCCTTATCAACATGTACGTCATGTAGAAAATGTAAAAAATGAAAAATAATTTCCTGTGGCTAAACTAATGGACATATTTATATATTTTTTTATGGGTAGACTGAGAATCTGTAGAGGTACACGATGTTTAATTTATTGTCGTATTGTCAGCACCACTCTGTATGTTTCGTGCGGGAATCGAGCCCATGACACGCAGCGCAGCAGTCAATAGCTTAACCACTGAGATAATTGTTCAGTAATTTTTGCTACGTCGTCGTATTTTCTAATCGGAAGAAAGAAGTTGCTTCACGTGTTACATGATCCTGATCACCGCATTTATTACAAAAAAAATATTTTAAGTAGTGGAAAAATGTTACAATTTTCACAAAATTACTAATAAGACACGGCCCCGCGTCGTACCACTGCAAGGAAACTTTCTAGACTTTCAGCTCTTTCGATCTACCAGTGTCGATGTGGACTATTTATCTTTTGTTTTCGTCATCTCAGAGTTAGAAAATACCAAAACAAAAATTAAAAGTAACTTATTCAAATTAGGTTGAGAATCAGCACTTTTTGAACGTCAATATTATACAGTATGTTACGAAAACCCTGTCCGACCCACAAGGATAATAAGGGTTAGGTAAACAAATGACCAAATAAAATATAAAATTTTGCATAATCATCATAGTAACAATACTAATGAATTTTGAAATAATCTTTTTTACCAGCGAATTTACTGTAACTTCCCCAAAATTCGGGAAATTTAAAAAAGTGTAAACACCATTTTAGACCTTGAAACTGTCGGCGGCGTCAGTGTGTCTAGCCGCCGACGCGCAAAGGAATAATTAGAGCTGTACTAGTTTTTACGTAATATCGTTTTGTTTTTGTCGATACTAACTGCTCGAATGATTTGTTGTAAAAACGCAGATTACCTAATGGTAAAAGTACTTTTTTTGATTATCGATTAATTATTCATAACAATATTGTAACACAAGTACCTATTATTAGTAAATAGGAACTAGAAAGGTCTTATGAAATACGATTTTAGGAGAATATTTTAAACAATTTAAAGCATTTAAGTTCACCTGATTTAAGTTATGTGAAAGTTCTAAAATCTAAAGAATGCCATGCGATGTTGAATCGATGCGTGAAATTCTGAAATACAAAATTGATACCAAAAATCGATACGAGAAATATTTTGAATACTTTCACACCTCTAGTCAAAGGGCACCGCCGTGCAGTTAGAGTACCTATTTTTATGAAATAAAAATCATTTTTATTTTAAATTTATTAGTTTCGCGTAGACATTGAGTCCGTGTAGACGTATCGTTTATTGTGTGATCATAATAGTTTTCTAACGTAATGTAACCTGCTGATGGAAGGTACCTAGTAAAAATGCAATTGTGTTGTGTTGTGATCAGGTGTTGAACGATTCGGATGTGACTACTTCTTGGTCAATGTGGTTCCAGCATGACGGTGCCCCATCATATTTTTGCCGACCTGTACGTGAGTACCTCCACTATCAGTTCGGCGAGCAGTGGATTGGTAGGAGTGGACTAACGTTGTGAAACACCGTGCTAATCTCGTGGGACGGTGCCGGTATCGTTCTTAGTGAACGAAATATGGAACAACATTTCCGCCACAGCCATTGTGCTCATCGAATGAAATTCGAAGATACATTCGGAGGGTCAGACGACCTTCCTACTTAAAAAAAAGTTCTTTTCACGAGCTGCGTAAGTAGGTATCATTGTTTCTTTCTAGAGTCGATAAACGTGGTTAGACTACCAATACCTACATGCATGAGGTCAACTGAGGTCATGGCCTGTGCCTGTGTTGCCATGAAATTACTTATTTATTTTATTTAAGTTATTTATTTTTAAGGGGGTATTTTTTTTTTTTAGTTTAGCCAGGTTATGTACGCATTAGTAGAATCAGCTAACGATACCTAACAACACCTTCACGGGTCGGACAGGGTTTTTGTAACATACTGTATAAGACAGTTCCCCAAAACGCCCGCCCTTCAACCAATAAAAAAACCCTAAGGGAATTCACAATCTCTCGACGAAACTCTTGCAAGACAGTAATTTCCTTGTTAGCAGGACAAAAGCCACCAACTGTTTTGATAAAATATTTAATGACAATGCAAGTCAGTTATAAAGACCAGAAAATCAAATGGAAGTGAAACAAAAACAAAACCTTCCCACGTGTTCAGAGAACAATGACATCGGAAAGTTGTGCGAACACGGCGATAACGAAGAAAGTCGACGGAATACCTATATCAAACATCATAAAGATTTTATTAAGTGTTAAAAAGAGTTGACGCTATACAACAGTGCTGGGCCGTCACCCTCTCACTCGGGCACTCGGGGATAAGTAACAAGTTTCCTGGCAATACCGCGGAACGCGATTCAACCGTGAACTGTGCAAAAACGCAGCGCGCAGAGAAATTTGCTTCATGTTCAAGTTTTTGTTGCGTGCTTGATTGCTACATAACGGAGTTGTTTTTATACTGTACGCTATATTGTTGAAGATATTTTGCTTCAGTATCAGAAACAGAAAGCAACTCTTAGCGAAGTTAAAACACAATTTAATAACTAGCGGTATCACAATAGAATAACCTACCATGCGGAGAGTGAAGATTAAACTACATGTACCTACTAAGTAGTGTAACGTTATTAAAAAAGAGATATAAAATAATTAAAAAAAAATAATAATGTAACCGAACGATAATTCCTGAAAACGGGTTAACTCACCGTTGAAAAGATCGTAAATACATACGGTTACTCCGCCGTACAAAATAATTGCAAACTTTACTTTGTTATCGAGGAAAACTTTCCGCAGAAAAAGAAAATTGTTACACAATGTGTCTACTCTACACTTTTGTTGAAAGTTAACTATTCTACGCAATGCGAGTCAGTCTTTTCAATGGTTTGTAGTTGCTTTTCGATAACAGTCACACGAAATATGTGTCAATGTCCTTTTACGCCACAGGTCCTGATGCACTGGTGGTCGCTGGCCGTCGTCGGCTGCACGCACGTGCACGCCTCTGCGATCTCCCGTCATGCCGTAGCGGTGAGGTGATAGCGGGATTAGCGACTACTCTTCGGCTTGCTTCGTTACCTTTCGGCCTGCCTCGCGACTCGCTCGCGTCCCCAGCTTGGACGTGATTGCGAGAGCGAATGAGACCTCGCCCCCTCTCTACCCGCCCGGGGACAGTACTTGACTCAGTCTACCTCGAGCCTCGCCCGTGTGTGGACGTCTTGTCGCTCGTAAGAGCGATTTTGGCCGTCTCTTAAATCGTGTGTTCTCTTGAATAACCTTAAAAACTCTTGGAAGTTGCTACAAAAACTGGATGATACGCTTCGCAGGAGCGCTATTAAAGTGACTATAGTTTGTTATGTGTTGAATTGGTGACAGTGAATTGGAGCTGGTTGCGCTACGTCTGTCGTCGTGCCTGAGTTGGCGTCGTCCCTCCGACTCTCGCGAGGTAATGCCGAGACTCCTCCGAGGAGAGCGCATACGTGGACAGAAAGAAACCGGATTGCGGTGTCGTGCTTTTAATGAAATCTATTTCTTAAAAAAAGTTAGTGCAAAGTAATTGGATTCGCTTCTCGCCACGATTGGCACGTAGCTGAACGTAGTTCGAAAGACGTGTACCGTTAGCCGTCGTTGCGGTCGATGCCTGCTCGCGGAGGCTTTCGTTGCTAATGCTCCAGGTTTATTACTTACTTTCTCAAAAGTTAATGCAGAAGTGGAGCAGTGATATGTCTCGATCAGCGACGACCTGAAATAGGCAATCGCTGTCACTGCCTGACTTAAAATAAGGAAATGCTTACTGTGTTAGCTTGTTTCAATGCCATTATCTTGATAAAGATGGTTACGTATGCGGAAATGGCGATGAGCAACTTTATTGTTCTTTAATCAGCGAGTGTTGAACATCTGGTCTTTGTTAGATAGAAAATTATGAAAGATGAAATGTGAAGTATTGAATATAAGCTGTGGTTGCCGACAGCGATAAAAAATTAGAACACAATTTTCTTATTAGGAAGTTAATTTGAAAAGACTGATCGGGTTAAAATGGTAGCCCGTAGTCAGCTCCCCAAATGGGCGTGGCAAGGGGCCAAGTGCTTCAAGGCTCTCGGGGACGGGTTTTTAAATCGTGCTCTACGAGTGTGCCCACTTGAGAAGTTTCGACATCGCAGACGAGAGCGTTGGGTGACCAGACACTCGAGCTCTCACGATTCTTTTCAATCTGTTAACCATTTGCCCGGCGACACATTAAAAAAATACCATCGTCACAAATGTGTTTCAGCAATAAATAAACATATTTAAAGTTTTTTGTTGGCGCAACCCAACACCACACTTCGACAAAAAAGTTTGAAGTAGGCGGCAACGACGAAACAATTGTTCAAAGTTCTGCTCTCGCCCAAATGAAACTTTCAATAGGTAATTTGAATGGTTGATATGACTAACGCGAAATTTATATTAACCTCGGATAATAAAAAACAAACTTAATTTTGAGCATGACAGCTACTTTTTACGTATACGTACGGAGAACGAGGACATATTTGGCTAATATTTAATAACATATCTGCAAGTCTCGTAATCAAAGTTTTCAACATAAAACTAAACCATATAATGCGAATACTCATGACGAGGATAACTTCGATTAAACGTTGATGACTAAACACTGATTCAAGCTGAGATTGGTACGGGGACAACGAAAAATGTTAAACAAGGTGTGGAAATTATGACCAATATTGAAGATAGACAGAGAGGCGACGAAAGAACGACATGATATGATGTTGGTGGTCGTGCTTTCTCAACATTATATCTATTTATAGAAGGATGCCATGCGCGATGAGCTGGGGCGGTCGGTCTGCGCCAACTAACTAGGTCGCGATATTTGCGCGCGTACCTGAACATGCGCAAGCGACGCATAGTCAATGACACTGCCCGAAGGACGTGAAAAATCTACCACTAAATATGCTACCTTCACATCGAAACAATAGTAAGAAACCACACTTTGGTCAAGATAAATTGGTTTAATTCTGACTAGATTTATTGGTAGTAAATATTGAAAGACTTCTCTCAAATACGCATAGTAATGTTGGATTAATCTTGGTTATTGGAGATGAATTTCGAATTTCGAAGAATGCTCCTGAATAAACGGGTCAACCACCCAAAATAACGTGAGTAACCGGAAGTTTTTGTGAATCACGCTTGCACTTCGATGTCTGGATTTTAATTACTATTCTTGATATTATGAAATGCTTATTTTAAAACAACGGGTACATTTGTTAATTATGAAGAAGTAAATGCGATGCGATCTCTGAGTTGGGTCCAATGATCAAATTCATGTGAATGTCGACGGCTGACAATATATTTGGGTGGCCCTTTGTCGTAGTTGGCAGAAAGTCCCTTGTTTCCGTGACGAAGGGCGATGGCAGTGCACGACCGAAATATGGCGTGAAAGATTATTTCTCGCGGTTGTACTGATGTCGTCAGCTGATAACCAGAGGTTATTGGCCTCGACTTTGTCTCGGTACTCACGCTCGTATCGTCCTATTCCACATCGAGTTAGGTCGATGGGTTATCGAATTATTTGTTGATACTGTAGATTTGAATTGATTGAATGATTCGGTGAAATCGTGTTCGAGCACTTGAGACCGAATAAAGTAATGAAATTTAATGGAGTTGGAGAATTGGGGGCTAAGTATACAGTATACTTAACCCCAATTTTCCAATTCCATTAGATCTTGAAGCACGAAGTAAGTATACTGTTTACTTCATGCTTCAAGATGTGGGAAACGATGAAGGATCAAAAACGAAATACACACATCAAAAGTGTCTAGGGATCAAGCATTTTTATGCGGATTTCTTGAGATTGAGATGTGGCTTTGTAATAAATTTATGATTTTATAAATTTATATGGATCCTTTTTGGTGCATTTCATAATTTGAATCAGGAACTGTGAATCAAATTCGAGTAAAAGATGAAAATCAGCTGTCAATATTTTCCCTATAAAAACATACAACGCATTGAAGACATTATTAGTGCTACTGTTTCCCTACTACTGATTAAAACCAACGTTATTATGGAGCGGCGACGTCATATAAGCAGGGAAGAAATGCTCAGAGCCGTGGGAATGATAGAAGCTGGTTCCCGGCAACGTACTGTGGCTTTAGCTCTGAATACAAGTCAGAGTGTTATCAGTCGACTTTGGACACGTTACCGAAGCACTGGTACCGTGGCTGAGCGCCATGGAGGACGGTATCGCTGCACCACACGGAGACAAGACCGATACATTCAAATCTTAACTCGAAGAGCTCCAACAATAACCGCCATGATGTTAGCCGTGAGGCTTCATCAGTCTTCAGGGAACTTAATTAGCGACCAAACAGTCAGAAACCGCTTGCATGAAGTGAACCTTCATTCCCGAAGACCGCTACGGGTACCACCTATAGCAATGCACAATCGTAGGATTCGATATCAATTGGCTCTTGAACACAGAAATTGGGCAGAAGAACAATGGCGTTTCGTGTGCTTTTCTGATGAGTCTCGTTTTGTTATGAGACCGGATACAAGACGTATACGACACTGGAGAACCCCTGGACGCCAACAGCGATTAAAATCCTGCCAGGAAGTCCATCCTTATAGTGGTGGAACCATCATGGTATGGGCGGGTATTTGGATCGGCGGAAGAACTGAGTTGATTTGGATCAGAGGCAACCTCAACGCTCAAATTTATGCAAAGTGCAAATCGGTCCCTTATTTCAGTTAATGCATGATAATGCACGACCGCACACCGCAAGAGTTGTAAGACAGACTCTCGCCGCAGCTAACATCAATGTCCTGCCCTGGCCTGCTCAGTCGCCAGACTTGAACCCGATTGAGCATGCATGGGATATGCTACAGAGAAGAGCTCTGCCGAATATGGAGGGTATCCAGTCGCAAGAAGACCTTTTTTTGTTGTTGCAACGAACATGGGCGGCCATTCCACAGCGTGATTTGGATGAACTCATTTTGAGTATGCCAAACCGATGTTCTTGTGTTGTTAGTGTTCGCGGTAGAAACACGGATTATTAATTGTTTAAGTTACCCAATAAAATTTTAGAGAAAACTGTTATTTCAGTCTTTTTTTTCGAACTTTTGTGTTAGTGGTTCAAATGTCAAATATCCCTTTATTAGGAAAATGGCAAATTTCTTTATTAATGCAAAGGTGACTTGGTTTATCGTTACTGTGACAAACGAAAACACTTTATTTGATGAATCCTTAAAGAAAATTTTATTTTAATTAATATCAATCAGGAGAAAAGTTATTGCAAAAATATATGTTGATCCCTAGACACTTTTGATGTGTGTATAACCATGAAGCAAAAATATTTTTATACGAGTCATTCACTATTAACATTGAATTTCCCATTTCAACATTCGCTGATATCGCAGACAACATCATAAAGTCTTAACCTTGATGTAAACTACTCCAATCAAATGACCAAATATTGTAAAATTGGCGCTTGTACGGTAATCAATAGTCACAGTGTAAAAGGAAACAGACATTGTGATATCGGGGCCCATGACGTCACATCCTCACGAACAGGCAAGGTTAGGCGTTCGGCAGTAATTGAGCAAGATTGCCTTACACGCGTCCATGATTCATAATAATTCATCGTAAGAACCGACGGTTTGTCTGATTTATGTCCATTAATTCGCAAGTCTTGAGGATTCTGGGTTTTGTCTCGTAAAATACGTGAAAAATGTTATTTACACCTGAAACAATTGTACTCGTATTCTTTCGGAATGTAGTTAACAGAATGAAACAATATTCCTCCAATATTGTTCAATATTTATTATACGAGTTATACAATCATGTGGTAATAGCTTTGATGGTCATGATGATCCCTGCATAATAAGGAGTCGATGAATCGACTTGAATCGACGCTATTGCTGTTTTACTCGGAATTATCATACGAAATTTAATCGCGAGTCGTCTTCAATTTATTAAAGGCACAAACTACTACTAGCACTAACTAGTAGTAGTTTTGTGATTATAAAACTAAAATATTATACTTAAGATCATATCCACTGGTTTAAACCAGAAAAAGACCGGACCAAAGATTGATCCTTGGGGAACACTTTTCCAATATACGGAAAATACAACCATTTCTTAACTCTGTATTTTATTGAGTCAACAGAAAAGTGATAATGTATTGGAAACATTTAAGTTTCCCTATGAATTATTGTTTATTAAACACTATTGTTTTATTTAAACGCTTGATGTCAAGTCTGTTTTTGACGAACCTTTGAAAATAGAAATTGCCTTTAAATACAAAATTAACTCCTTTCATAACCGTATAGCAATTAGTTAAGTCTTTGACGTCGACTGGAGTGTACAGGAAGTTTAATACAGACAATAAAGAGAAAGTATCTAGGTAGGAATTATATTAGGAGCACTAGACAGAATGCTCTTAAAGGTTTGCCGTGGCCGGGAGCAACGAAATTATCGACGTTTCAGGACAGACTTAACTCAATAATATGTTTTATAAACAGCGTTCTTATTGGCCGTCCGCTGACCGTGACTGAAGCACAGTTCTTCTATTTTGTGAAGGTAAATTGATTTGCTTTTAACGTGAATACAAAAGCATATAATCACGTTAAGTTTGTTGTTTTATAAAACGACGTAGAATGTGAATACCAATTTATGTTTAACAAAATTATCCAAAACCAACACACTATTTGCAATTGTCATATAATACAAGAAACGAAAATAAATACTGACGTTCATCTACATTTACGGTTTTAACTCCAAACAAATGAAAGTGATGCTGGCAGCTACCACCGAGTTTTATTGGCTAAATACTACTTAGTTGCATATTTATTACACTGCTTTATATAAATTATATGCATAACTAACAGAGCAGCTACGCAACATTTCGTTACGATCTTCCTTCAATTGACCGGCTACAACTCTATTAGAAGTTAGAAACATTTGGCGCAATAAGTATTTCTACAATATTGTCCGTTGGGTTAGTAATTACGTTAGAATTTACGTAATGTATTATAAATTATTAATAGTTATCAAACAGGAAATTAATCTCCATGTACAAATAGACCGCGTGTTATATGTAGGTGATACAGTTTGAAGCGTTGCAAGTTCCGGATGCGCTGCGCGGGCGCGCGTTGCGAGACCGTCAGCGACCTCAATCTAGGATCAGGGTCAGCATTATGGATTGCTTTATCAATTATCAAACAATATTCGTTGACAATAGCTTGTATATTTATTATACCATCCTTGGATTATCTTCCTTGCCAAAAGTAGTAGCTTCATAATTTATTCTAGCAAATAAGGTCATTTGTAAATTGAATTAAAGTAAAATCAGTGGTTGTGTAATGAATACAATCCGATTACTAGATTAAGAAAAATTTTACAAGATTTTTTTTACAATAAGGAAATCGCACTAATTTAAACAGCGTTACAACTAGGTTCAGACTGTCCAAGTCAGTAGACATACTGGAGCTTTAAAAGCAAGTAATTAGCCTAGTATTAGCTATAACAGTTAGAACAGGTTGTGCAAAGATTTAACGAGGCGACGCCGACGGTAGCGACCATCGGCCACCGCGGCCACTAAGCCACTTTCACCGCCGCCATCTTGCGGCCGCCATGTCGTGCGTTTGCACCATTCATTGACGAATTGGCACGCCTATTGTTGCACGTGACGTCACGCACGTCAATGTTTCAGGAAAACTGTCTTCTTGGCACGTCTTAAGATTATATTTTCGAAGACTTGTGAGATAACATGTTCTTATACGAGTTCTCAATGAGTAACCAGTTTTATCTTTTCTTCTATTAAATCCGGAAAATGTCTTGGTATCATCAGTCGTTATTAAGTATACTTATGCTCATTAGGTAAGTTATTAAAGAATAAGAATAGATTGGATAATCATAGAGTATGACGATTAGATAAATAATTAATTTATTCTTCAAAAACTAAGGACTAGAGCCACCATGCTCCAAAGTTAAAGCACATTTTGCATCTTCTAGTTTATTTCTTTAATGGATGAATAGCTTAATTTTTTCCTTTGCTATATTAGATCATGATCAAGAGTGTTACGGGCTGGTACGCTCTCTCTTAGCCCTTAAGGCTCATCGTTTATCGACGTGTGTTGGAGAGACTAGTATGTCCCATAAAGGACATACAGTCTTATACGGTCACAGTTACAAAGATAAAGAAAATACTACTGCATTACTGTATCTGGTATAGAAACGGGCTGCATTCCAGTTTTCCCAGTGCCAGTGGGTTAACATGTGGTTACTGGTTATGTTACGTTCGCCAAGTGCTTCAGACATTTACGTTGTGATTAACTCGCTATTTATATACATAATTCCGATTCAGTTTAAATCAACGAAAGCTGTTTCGTTTCATATTGTGGGAAATAATACAAATATTAGATTTAACAAATTAAACTTCGGTTTATTGCACGATTTAGAAAAAGTACAATGACTTGACAATTAATACAATTTACGCATAGACAGCAGCGCCGATGGTGGCCAAAAATAGTTTTACATCTATTTTTAATTTGTGGCAAGGGCGATGTTTACATTATTCCAATATCCTCTCTTAAACATAAGCCCATCTTGGATGAACAAAAAAACAGCTTGGAGTATGTCGTTGCTTTCGTGAGAGCATCCGCAACCATCTCATCAGTCTGTATATAGCGAACTTCAATTGTCCCTTCCAGTACTTTGTCACGGATAAAGTGGTGCCTCACGTCGATGTGTTTTGTTCTGGAATGGTAACCATCACTACCTGAAAGCTTTATAGAACTTTGATTATCACTGTAAATTATCATAGATTTATTTATCATCTGTGGCCAAAAACATTCTTGAAATTGTTTCAGCCATAAAGCTTCCTGTATACAAGATGATAATGACATATACTCTGCTTCCGTAGTAGACAGAGCAACCGTAGGTTGTCTCCTTGAGTTCCAGCTGATTGATCCTCCCTGAAAAACAAATGCATAACCAGTGCAGGAGCGCCGATCATCTTCTGAAGTAGCCCAATCAGCATCACAAAAACCATGAGCCATAGTCTCTTCAGAGTTCTGCTTATAAGTCAGCCTATAATCTTGAGTGCCTTTCAAGTAACGCATGACGCGCTTAAGAGCAACCCAGTGCTGCGTTTCGGGCTTGCGATTATATTTGCTTAACATATTAACAACAAAACTAATATCAGGCCTAGTTACTTGTGAAATATATAATAAGCACCCTATTATCTCTTGATAAGGAAATTCTATAACATTTATTACATCTGTATTTCCTTTTCTACTCAATTTTGTATTAGGTTCCATTGGGGTTCTGACCGTCTTACAATTGGACATACCATATTTTTGTAATACTTCTAGTATGTACTTTCTTTGGTCCAAGTATATTACTCCTCTCTTCCTGTCTCGTTCTACATGAATACCAATGCAATAGCTTACATCTCCAAGATCTTTAATTTTAAACTGTTTATGTAACTGTTCTTTTATATAACTTTTTGTTTCCTGATTATTAGTGAGTAATAACAGATCGTCCACATAGACAGCCAGGAAAGTTATATTATTTTCATTTTCAATTCTGAAGTAAATACAGGGATCTAGCTTAGATTGGGATAGACCCATTTCTTTCAATGTGAAATCAATCTTTTTATTCCATTGCCTGCTGGCTTGTTTTAAACCATACAATGATTTTTTTAATAAACATACATTTCCTTTTTGATCATTCTCATACATGGGTGGCTGTCTCATGTAGATTTCTTCTTCTATGTCACCTTGTAGAAATGCTGACACAGCATCCATTTGACATATGTCTAAATCATGTTTAACAGCCAAAGCAAACAAATATCTCAAGGATGCAAGCCTTACAACCGGTGAAAAAACTTCATTGTAATCAATTCCTGGTTTCTGAGAACAACCTTTTATTACAAGTCTTGCTTTGAATTTTACTATGTCTCCATTTTCGTTTGTCTTTGTTTTGAAAACCCATTTGCATGGTATGGAATGTTTTTTATCTGGCAGAGTAGTAACTTCCCATGTGTTATTGTCCAAAAGAGATTTGTACTCCTCATCCATTGACTGTTTCCATTGTTTGGCATTTGAACCTGACAAAGCTTCCTCAGCAGTCAGTGGATCTGAAACCTTCGTAACACACATGTAATTATTACCTTGCATTTTTTGTCTCTGATGTGACCTTAGTGTGATGTTTCTTTGAAAGTTGTTATCATTATCATCATCACTATATTCATCTGTATCAGGATAATATGTTTCGTCATCAGTTCTCCTATTCATAATACAACTATCAAATGAGGTATTGTTACTAGATGGTGATGTGATGTCTGGTCTATTGGGTGAGCTATCATCAACATTTATTGTGTCTTCTACTGACAAATTATGTGAGTCATTTTCAGTAGGAGTAGGGGTAGGGATAGTAGCATATTGTGGCAAAGAAGTAGGCATTTTCTGAGTGATACTTTCACTGTCATCACATTTTTCGACAAATGTCGCATCTCTGCTGATTACCACTTTCTTACTAACCGGATCAAAGAATCTATATCCCTTTGTATTCTCACAGTAGCCTACAAACACTAATTCACGTGATTTACGGTCCCATTTTACACGATTTTGCTTAGGAACATGTACCATGGCCTTAGAACCAAATATCTTCAAATGTGAAATGTTTGGTTTCTTACCATTCCATTTTTCATACGGTGTTACCTCAGCCAGCACACGTGACGGGGATCTGTTGATGATATAGGCTGCAGTAGCGACTGCCTCTGCCCAAAAAGATTTTTGCAGTTTTGCTTCAAACAGCATGCATTTAGCACGCTCCACCAGCGTTCTGTTCATTCTCTCCGCTAGCCCGTTTTGCTCCGGAGTATATGGAGTGCTGGTCTGATGTCTGATGCCAGAAGCTGCTAGAAAATTAGATAATTCTTTATTACAATATTCTTTGCCATTGTCGCTTCTTAGAATTTTAATTTTCTTTTCTAGTTGATTCTCAACTTCAATTTTAAATTTTTCAAACACTGATTTAATATCCATTTTATTCTTTAGAAAGTAAACATATACTTTTCGAGAGTAATCGTCTATGAAGGTTATGAAATACTTTCCACCACCAGCGGACGGAGTCTCCATCGGACCACACAGATCTGTATGAATTATCTCAAGTAATGCATTTGCTCTAGAACCAGAATTCGGAAATGGTAATCGTGCTTGTTTTCCTTCACAGCATGATATACAAATAGTATCAATTTCTTTGTTACTTATAGCAATACCCTCTGCACACATTTCTAACCTCTTTACGTCTGCCATATTTAAATGCCCCATTCTCTTATGCCATGTAGTTAAATCTGACTTACTTTCAGTTATCGCAGCATATGCATTACCAGTAACAGTATTGAGTCTGTACATGTTATTGGTCAGCCTCGCCGTTGCTACTAAATTCTTATTGACATTGTATATATTACATCCAGTATCAGTGAATTCCACTTTACAGCCACTCTTTGTTAACTGACTGACGGATAGCAGGTTTGCACTCAATTTAGGAATAAATAAAACATTTCTCACCTGTATTTGACATTCATTTCCATTTAACTTGGTTTGTATATTTACATTACCCATACTTTGCGCGGAGACTGCTTCACTATTTGCCACCATTATTTTTTGAATCGGAGGTGGTTTTATATCATACATCCAGTCTGAGCGTCTTGACATGTGCATTGTAGCGCCTGAATCAATATACCAGTCATCCTGATTCAATGTGCTGTAAGCTGAAAATATTGCTGAAAAATTATTTTGATTAGTTTTTTTTGAATAATTTTTTTGTGATGTGCACTTTCAGATACTGTGACTTCCTGTAAAAGTTTTGTTTTTATGAAATCTGATGATATTTTGATGCCAGAACTTTCCAGCCCCATGATCATAGGGTTATATTTGTCGGGTAACCCTGCCAACATGAGTGTTCCCAGCCATTCATCTCCAACTTCGAAGCCAATGTTCCGCAATTTATGAGCTGTACTCATAATTTTATTCACATACTCTTCAATACTAGGACAGTTATCCAATGAAGTGTTGATTAAATCCTTCAGTAGGCCAACTTTTCTAGACAGCCCGGAGTCTTCAAATGCATTTTGAAGGTTTTGCCAAACTTGTTTCGATGACGTAGCATTTTCTATATGCACGTAGTTAATTGGTTCGACCAACAAAATTATCTTTGACTTGGCTTTAACGTCTTTCTTCGGATCGACCTCGGTGCCAGGATCAACACATTCCCATAAGTCATCCAATTCCAAATATGACTTTACTGCGAATTTCCACGTTGAATAATTTTCCCGGCCGGCTAATTTCTCAATTTGTAGGTTAGTCGTAGCCATTATTCACAGAGTGGTTCAGATGCGCGTTTTATGTTACTGTACTTAAAACTTTGCAATAAATATTTAATTACTGATCTAATAAAGGTATATGAGACGGCCCATAACCTGTGGGAAATAATACAAATATTAGATTTAACAAATTAAACTTCGGTTTATTGCACGATTTAGAAAAAGTACAATGACTTGACAATTAATACAATTTACGCATAGACAGCAGCGCCGATGGTGGCCAAAAATAGTTTTACATCTATTTTTAATTTGTGGCAAGGGCGATGTTTACATTATTCCAATACATATTGACAGTCGGTTGCGAAAGATGATAATTTAATTTACAGAGCACTCACCTGCTCTGTTGAGTATAGAGGTTTAATATTTGGATCATTTATCAAAAGTCAATCAATAATATTAAAATGACGTTGGGAATTCTGCTGTGGATCAACGCTTCTCGTTGAGTTCTTCAACTTTATGAGTAACTTCATTATTATAACGTCTTAACCAATAAAACATTGAATTTCTAGGTTTTTATCTTTCCTTCGATACATAACCTTACAATGTGTAAATAAAATTGATTTTCAAGATTTTTTTTTATAATTATAAAGTAGTGCTTGACCGCAATCCCGCCTGATGGTAAGGAGTGATGCAATCGTTCATAGTAAAGCGCGAAGTTTATTAAGAGCCTATTCACTTAAAAAAACTGAGTGAAAAGAAAGGATCCCGACACAACAACATTTGGCGCTTCGTACCCGACACACATCGCAAGACAACTGCTAGAGTGCTCAGACCCATCGTCCGTACGGCTTCACTACACATCATGCCGGAAGACGACTATTCGCTTGGCGGCAAGACTTTATCTTGTGGGTGGTAACTTCTGCCGGCAGCCGATGTTATGGCCACAGAGAATTATCGATTAGATTATACTAGATTAGATTCCACCTTTCACATTATTTTAATATCAGTGTATGCTGCAATAAAAATCAATTAGCTCTTCTATAGTTTTCATTGTCTTTAAAAAATCATCTTCTTCCTCTTGAATGTTCATAACATCTTTAAGAATTTATTTCAGCTTTCAAAGGGTATTAAGTCCAGTAGAAGTCTCCACATCTTACATTTCTAAGATAATCTTGTTTACCAATAGAAGTTAAGATTTATTGGAAAAGTTTAGAAAACCCGGCGAAGTGCGAGTCGGATTCGCGCGAGAATTGAATATTATCCTTAAAATTATTTTTAAACTATCTAGCTATCACGTTTCATGAAACAGCTTGGTGGCAGTCTGACAGACAGAGGACTCATAATAATTGGGGTCCGTTTTACCCTTTGGGATCATAAAAAGGATTATGTTTTTCAGTACCTACCGATATACAAAACAATTTCTTTTTCTTGTTTAAAAATAAAAATAATCAGCTTGATTCCAGGACCATTCATCGACCTTTGTTACGGAAAACATGCTAAAAAATGAGGCGGATTTAGTCTAAATTTTCCTCGAATCCGCGGGATATCCCTGTGTCCAAATACAAATACATAACAAAACATTAACCATTTACCTCCATAGGTTAATAGTCAATGTTTTTTTTTTACATAAACCAAGACCCAAGCGTCCTGGAGCTTTGGAAGGAGGTCGAAGCCAACTTACCATGGTCATATGAAATGAAATGAAATCGTTTATTAAGCAAGTAGGATCACCGATCACTTTTACACGTCATATGTTTTTTTTTTCTTCTTTTTTTTTTTTTTTTTAAAACTAGATGAAGCATTTCCTAACTGACTACCTCTGAGAAGAAATAGCCGAAACAAACTCAGGGATCATCGTCTTTTTTAAAGTCCAGACATTAAAAATGAAAATGTTTACAATAATTTATGTTATAATTACGCATATTGCTTAATAACAATGCTTAACAGAGCGAGCAGCTCAGTCCCAAGCCTCTCTATCCTCTAAATAATCTGAGATTTTATAATACCCCTTTTTGCAAAGTTTGGCCTTTATATAGGTTTTATATCGTTTAATGGGTAAGTTTCGAATGTCCATGGGAAGCTTGTTGTAAAAGTGTATACATTGACCCATGAACGAGTTGCCTACTCTGTGGAGACGAGTGTGATGTAAAATCATAGACAATTTTAAGTTAAGAGTAAAGCAATATCTTTATCAAGGTCGTTATTCAAATAGACTTTTAACACGTGTATCAGTTTTCTACCCTAGGGAATACTTAGTGCAGTCTATTTTCAGTGAAACGGTTGATATTATATATAGCGCGTTGTTATGACCTATATTGCAACATTCGAAGACACGTGTAAGGATACTATAACATCATTTAATCTCATGTCCTTCTCTCCGGATACGGTCTATGGATCTACGTGATGGCAATTTGTTAGACTACGTTGCTTTTGCTACACTTGCTAAATGATTCACAGATATATGTAGTTACCAGTGGCGAAGGGTGAAATTTTGACAAAGGGAAGCCGGTCCAAAAAAATAAACACTTACCTACTGCAGGATATCGTGGAGGAGGTCTTCAGATAAGAATAATATCAAAAGCCCCACCTTCACCATACAAAAAAGGACTGATGATTTGATAACAGTGTATTTCAAGTATGATAAAAGCGGCTTTGAGAAAAGCCTTTTTCGACGTGCATCTCTATACCACACATGCATGCTTGTTAGTAAGTACTAAGTTAAGTACCTATTGTTAGGGAATAAGAGTCAAGAAAAAATAAAATAAAAAATTACAAAAATAATAAAGTGTTAAAAACCGAACCACACAAACACCGATCCAAAACCAACAAAAATATTAAGCAAAAATAAAGCAAATTATAAACAATCACAATGTTATTTATATTCTAATGCAATGCGTCTGTTTTTTTTTAACAAAATGAGCTAAAATGTTATAAAAATTCGGATTACTTTTCATTTTATTAAGCAAATTTTTTTCAATTCACATGATAGCCAAATCGGACAATCTCTGCTCTTTTTGGCAGTTTCACACATACGTGTGAATGCGTTTTAAAGCAGAAAATGACCGCTCAGCTGAAGCTACTGAAATGGGGAGGGTCAAAATTAAACTGCAAAGAGTCGAAACTTGAGAAAATGCGTCTTTCAAAGACGCATTTTCTCATAAAAAAGCTCATAGGTGTCCAATTTATTTAACGACGCTGACGTAATAAATCTCGTAGTGGCGTGGTTTCTTTGTCTCTTTCTAATAGAGGAGAGGAGAGAACTGCAAGCCGTTTGACATTAGCCTATATTTATCAAGTTTTACCGACGGTTAGCGAGCATTAGAAAGAGATGGTCTGACACGCTCTGTCTCTTTTCGCCTCATAGTAAAACGTTGACCGAGGTAAGCTGAAATTCGTCGGCTTCCTTCAATGAGAACTACGAAAAGAAGTACGAAAAATTGAAGCGCTGATTAATTTACGACTATAAAGTGAAATGTGATACTTAGGGTATTGCTAAGAATTACTATTGCTATTGTAAATCGCGCAGGCAGTTGATTAATAATACTTTGTTAATGAAATAGAATGTAAATACTTTTGTATGAATATGGAACTGATTTTTGAAAGGTAACCCGGTGGGAATCGGCTTGTATGGACTCTTCGCCACGGGTAGTTACTTATTAGTTTTATTTTATTTATATTGCACGAAGCTACTTGCATGGATATAAAGTATGAGTGTGCGGGTTCGATTCCAGGTCAGGCAAGTACCAATGCAATTTTTCTAAGTTATAAGTACTTTCTAAGTATATCTTGGCCACCAATGACTGATTAAAAGGTGAAGGAAAACATCTTGAGGAAACGACTTTAAGTCTGAAATCGCCAACCCGTATTGAGCAAGCGTGGGCATTACGCTCAATCCTTCTCCGTATAAGACGAGACCTGTGCCCAGCAGTGGGACGATAAAAAGGTTGATGATGATGATGATGATGTGCATGAATCATATAGCATCTTTTAATCTGTGGCATTTAACTTCCGAGCACGGTTGTAATCACAGAACTTACAAGATGTATTTTATCTGTTCTGTGGTAATGCAATTTAATCTACAGCGTTGCTACATCCAAACCTACTTTAAAACAAATAACAGATACTGAGTTAACTTGAAAGGTAATTCGGAATGTTCCTCGGTTTGAATTTTAACTTTAATATAAAAATTCTGAAGCCTTAAACTGAAATGTGCCTACAAATACATTTAATTAATAATTACAATACAATACATTTATAATCGCGTTTGGATTTTAATTATTGCTTAATATAAAAGTCGTATCATCATAACAAACACTATGAAATAAAAACTTAATAAATCATCCATCATACAACGATGACTATCAAGTCTTACAAACCAATCAATCAGCAATCGTTACAAGCATTAAATGTATCGTGGGTGCGTTTACAAACAATTAATCTCACATACCTACACAACAGTGGCGAAGGGTGAAATTTTGACAAAGGGAAGCCGGTCCAAAAAAATAAACACTTAAACACTTACCTACTGCAGGATATCTTGGAGGAGGTCTTCAGATAAGAATAATATGAAAAGCCCCACCTTCACCATACAAAAAAGGACTGATGATTTGATAACAGTGTCTTTCAAGTATGATAAAAGCGGCTTTGTGAAAAGCCTTTTTCGACGTGCATCTCTATACCACACATGCATGCTTGTTAGTACGTACTAAGTTAAGTACCTATTGTCAGGGAATAAGAGTCAAGAAAAAATAAAATAAAAAATTACAAAAATAATAAAGTGTTAAAAACCGAACCACACAAACACCGATCCAAAACCAACAAAAATATTAAGCAAAAATAAAGCAAATTATACACAATCACAACGTTATTTATATTCTAATGCAATGCGTCTGTTTTTTTTAACAAAATGAGCTAAAATGTTGTTATAAAAATTGGGATTAATTTTCATTTTATTAAGCAAATTATTTGATGGCTGTTTTTTGTTTTTTTTGGCTGAGTTAGACAAATTATTAATATCCGTAAAACCCGTACTGCTCCAAACAGATTTCGAATCAGAAAATAACAAACACGGAAAACAAAACATTTTGTTCAGTTTGCAACTGCCTGTCATCCATGTATATTTATCATATAACGACGCGTGAAAATGTTTAAAAAATCCATCTCGCCTTTTGCAATCAATAATCATGAGTGGGAGTGCTCGACCTAACTGAATAACATGCTTCTTGTATGCATAACTTAGTTTTGAAAATGAAGTTTCATTTGTAAGCAGGTAATCTGTTGAGTAGCACTCTATATGAATTAAAGCCATAATAACAAACAAAATCCACAGTATTTAACCAAATCTGCGATTAAATTACCTTACAGAATCCGTCACAGTTTAAATAACACAAATATTAAAAACAAACGAAAAACTCACGCATCAGTAGGTTAGGTATAGAGAAACACATACTGACGGTGAACTCAAACGCTCGTAGTGGCGTGGTTAATTTGTCTCTTTCTAATGAGTAGAGGAGAGTACTATAAGCCGCCCGCGAGTAGCCTCATATTTATCAAGTTTTACCGACGGTTAGAGAGAATTAGAAAGAGATGGTCTGACACGCTCTCTCTTTTCGCCGTCGTTGATCGAGGTAAGCCGTGATTCCTCGAGTTGCCTTCGATGTAAAGTACGAAAAATTGAAGCGCTGATTAATTTACGACTATAAAATGAAATGTGATACTTAGGGTATTGCTAAGAATTACTATTGCTATTGTAAATCGCGCAGGCGTTTGATTAATAATACTTTGTTAATGAAATAGAATGTAAATACTTTTGTATGAATATGGAACTGATTTTTGAAAGGTAACCCGGTGGGAATCGGCTTGTATGGACTCTTCGCCACTGCTACACAAACAGCTAGACCCGTAAAAACTTCTTGCAGGCCATAAAATTATTTGTTCCGTGTAGGAATCGAAACCGCAACACACGCGCACGACACGTGTTGATCGCTCAGCCACTGCACAAACCGTGTCGTTAAATTAATAATTACCCTCTACAGTATGTTAAGAAAACCCTGTCCGACCCATAAGGATAATAAAGGTTAGGTAAACACATGACCAAATATAATATAAAATTTTAAGTAATCATCATAGTACCAATACAAATGAATTTTGAAATAATCTTATTTTTATAATAATTAATTCCAACTTCCCCGAAACTTGGTAATTTTTTAAAAAGTGACAACACCGGTATTATTATGAGCGAATACCGATGCGACCACGTGCCGCGTGCCCTGCCGGCCGCCCCCGCGGAAGGGCGCTTACGCACATTTATTAAGTTACCTCTTTTTGCGAAATAATATATTTTTTTAAGGGGTTTTTTTTTTAAGATTAGCCCGGTTTTGTATGCATTAGTAGAATCAGTTATCGATACCTAACAACACCTTCACGGGTCGGACAGGGTTTTCTTAACATACTGTATACTTAATCCAACCCGCACTGGGCCCGTGTGGTAGATTTCGACCCACTTCCTCTCACCGACAGCAGGTCTGAGTCCCAGGAGTGGGAACATTATAGGCTGATTATGATGGTAATGACTTATGGAATTGAGACGTGGTCACTAACAATGGGTCTAATAAGAAGGCTCAAGGTCACTCAAAAGGGAATGTAGAGGGCTATGCTAGGGGTTTCACTACGCGATCGAACCAGGAATGAGGAGATCTTCAGAAGAACGAGAGAAACCGACATAGACCGAAGATTTGCAACACTAAAGTGGCAGTGGGCTGGGCATTGCCCGTAGGACCAATGCCCGATGGGGCCGACGGGTTCTAGAGTGGCGACCAAGCAGCGGAAAACGCAGCGTGGGTAGGCCCCCGACAAGGTGGACCGTCGTGGGAACTTTGAGGGAGGCCTATATCCAGCAGTGGACGTCTATCGGGCTGAAATGATAATGATGATAATAGAAAATTTTGCCATGAAACACAACATTTTGTGTCGCCATAGCTTTACAGTGTATCTAATAACAAACTATAAAGGAATACACAAAGCACAAGTAACAGACTTGCATACTGAACACTGCACTGAACTTTGCAATAAAGCGAGGCTGAAGTAAGGAGCTAACGTAGTAAAAAAAATCAATCTCCTTAGCCAATGTTGGGATCGGCTTCCAGACTAATTGGATAGATATAGCTGAGTAGTGTTTTACATAGAGTGAAGGAGTAGCAACCTGGTGAAGGTCACAGGAAACCCCCAGGGCGCATTACCGGTCGTCTTAGAGATCCTTCGGGGAGGCCTATGTAGAGCAGTGGCAATCTACAAATTTCAGGCTGGACAAACGACAGCACGTGCTTTCCGAGCCTTTTCGATACAGCCGTCCCTTGCTGTCCTCTCTAGCGACGCCCTAAGCCGAGGTTCGTACCCCACAGGGGTGCTCTTAATGCGTAGTGGCTCCTTAGTTTTAATTTAGTTTTTAAGGGCCCGTGGCTTTAATTGTAATTAAGGCATTCACAGGATAGTTCGGTTAAGTAGTCACGGCTTCTAATAGTCAACTACGAGATGCCATAACAAAAAAAAGTGCTTTCCGAGGCACATAGGGGTGTCGATGGACAAAGTAATTAAAAATACGAAACTTAAAATAACATTTAAAAAAGTCTGGCCTTAATATGAATAGTGTACTGACCTTATTTTATTGATAGAACAACATGTTTAAAATGTAGATCGAATGAAAAGATTTACGATCTCGAAGAAATCGCCAAAGCTTGTCAGTTGGCACTTGTCCCATTTGCCATAAAAACTATGGTATCTCATTATTTCTGTGCCACATGTCAACCAGATGAATGAGTTGTAAATATGAAAGGGAAAATTTATTTTAATCAGCTAATTATAGAATGAATAACCGACCTCAAAGTGTTTGTATAAAAGCTTTCCTAAGAAATGCTTTTCAAGAGATAAATGGCGAACGTGAAAACTGTACCAAAAACAGACAAGCAGACTTAACGAAGTTAGTCAAAATCTAACCTTAAGAGAAAAAGAAACAGGAATAATAAATATAAAGCCTCTTTAAATATTATGTAGACTAAAGAAAAAGGACAAAGAACGGTCATTGACATCGCGTCGTTAATAGAAAACTAAATCCACTTTGATATTTATGTACGATGTAGAATAATTTGATTTGTGCTATCACAATCCTTCTCTTTTCTTTCATAGGAGCTATAACATCATTTTATCAACTCAACAAATTGGCTCGATTTCTCTGAGCACGCGTAGCGTCAACGCTGCGTAGCGCGTAGATAGACCAGACGTAAAAGCGGCAAAGGCGAGGCGTGACACTTTTATACATAGTAGGCCCAACGTAGAAGTCGCGTAGTAGACGCGCGATCTACAGTATGTTAACAAAACCCTTTCCGACCCGTGAATTTGTTGTTTGGTATCGATAACTGATTCTACTAATGGATAAAAACCCAGCTAAACTTAAAAAAAAATCCCCCTAAAAATATAAATATTATTTCGCAAAAAGAGCTATTTAACTTAATAAATGTGCGATAAGCACCATTCCGCGGGCGGCGGGCGGCAGAGCACGCGGCACGTGGTCGCATCGCTCTAATTCGCTCATAATAATACCGGTTTGTCAATTTTCTAAAAATTACCAAATTTCGGGGAAGTTGGAATTAATTCGCGGGAAAAAAAGATTATTTCAAAATTCATTTGTATTGGTACTATGATGATTACGTAAAATTTTATATTATATTTAGTCATGTGTTTACCTAACCTTTATTATCCTTATGGGTCGGACAGGGTTTTCTTAACATACTGTATATTATTATGAACTCTCTTTTACACTAATTCATTATTTTTGTTGCAGATCACAATTAACTTCGCCGCATCGATATTACCAGTAAAAGGTAAGCAGATGTTAATATTTATCTTGACAGTGTTATTTAAATTTGTGTTAAGCTATTTTATAATCAAATCAACCGATCATACTGACTATGGCGGATGCTTATAATTATAAATAGCTTCGGCGATCGGCCTTCAAGACCCGTGTGTGTATTCATTATCATTAATATATACTTAACTATCGTATACTTAATTATTTTATATATAAAAACCGATCGCAAATATACTAACCTTCAGAATGACTTAAATGGGTAATTTCAGAGGATTTAAGCATTTAAACTTTTTGAGTTAGTTAACAGTTTGCGACTTTTAGTAACTTATATAGCTTTGTAAGTTTTCGGCTTGAATCGCAACTCGCGGCAATTGCTCAAATTCATTTCGTAATAAAGAATGTTATAACCTCGAATGCCAGATGCTCAGTCGTTTTGCCGTGATACATGTTAAACATTCCTACATATTAGAAATTCATACAAAAATTCCTCGAAGCGCGTCGAATAACTATAAATTAAATAGTACATTTTATTGAACCACATTCATCGGCAATAGCTAAATAGATTAGATTCGACTATTTTCTTTCTTTTTTTTTTTTTCAAAATAAATTAAACACTCAAAATCGTTCAATTATTTTATTGGTAATTTCTTTCTCATCTGTATCCAATGCATTCACTTTACAAAACCTTTTAAAGATTCATTGTCTCGCACTCATCAGCTGTTCACCATTGTCCTACGTCTATCGTCGGCAATGCTTCGACAAACAAGGCTGGACACAAACTATACTTAAAGAGCTTTTTACTACGTGCAAACAATAGCTTTACGATTATGACGGTCGGTCCGGCTTCCGATATGCGGAAACAAAAAAGTTTTTTTTTTATCCTGTATGTTTATTATCGGTGCCCGGTTAAAAATACACGAGCGGATATTCTGGGACCGGTACAGACATTTGATGTATTATTTATTATTGGAATTCTATTATAGGTACTCCACGACCCTTTGTTGCTTCCTTGGCATTTGTTAAAAGCGTTGTTTTTGTCTTAATTAAAGATAGAAATCTTTGTTACTTTAGCGTTTCATCAGTCAGGGGATCCGGTAGGACATCGCAGGGGATCCGGTAGGACATCGATACTATTATTCTGTTCAACGAGAGACAACGAGGTCATGAATAACCAAATGTATACAGGCTATTGGGGACATAGCGCTTCCTTTTAACATGGATACAATATATGTTTCTGGAAAAAAACAAAATGCATCATGTGTTCAATTCATGGTTAGCACCATTGAGTTGGCTGCTTAAAGTTAACTAGTGATTAGCAATTGTTTAAACATACATTTTAGACGTTTGCACGTCACTCAACTTTAAAAATCTTTTATGAATAAATCCCTTAAACTCTGTGGTGTTTATTCATAAAGGATGATTAAAGTTAAGTGACGTTAGAAGGTAAAAAATGCATGGTTAAAGAATCGCTAATCACTAGTTTTTTTTTTTTTTTATATTATAAACTAACGCTTGACCGCAATCCCGCCTGATGGTAAGCAGTGATGCGATCGTTGATGGTAAAGCGCGCTAGTTTATTAAGAGCCTATTCACTCAGAATAACTGACCGAATAGGAAGGAAGACGGCAGTTGAGCGAGGTGATGTAATGTTAAACCCAACAACACGACCAACGATGCTGCGCCAAAGGGAGATTGATCTGAAGACCCTCCATGACCAAACTCCCAACACAACAACATTAGGCGCATCGTACCCGGCACACATCGCAACACAACTGCTCATACCCGTCCTCCGTACGGCTTCACCAGACAACATGCCGGATTAGTTAACTTTAAACAGCGTTTATGAATAAGGGGGAGAATGGTTAGCACGTGGTTATCACGTGTGCATCACTCGAGAACGGCTGGATCCATAACCCGCCTATATTGTTCCTACTGTGGTGACACAGTCCTTCTCTCGGTAAGAAGGAGTGGGCCTCAATCTACCACGCAGGCCCAGTGTGGGTTGGTAGATGTCACATGTCTTCGAACTTTTGGCTTTTAAGACATGCCGGTTTCCTCACGATGTTTTCCTTCACCGGTTTGATCGATCAGAAGCAATGTTTTTATTTTTATTTGACAGTTCAACAACATTCAATGCATTATTTCACGTTGAAGTAATGTAGCAGCAATATTCGCGTGAGTCGCGTTAAGATCGCATTTAGAGTGTAGACTATTTTTTTAATGGATTTAACGGAAGGAAAACATGGAATGTTTCCCGGAAAATCTTCAAATTCGAGAAAATGTTAACATCTAATTTATTTACAAATTATTAGTCTGTCGGGTCAGCTAGCAATATATTGTAATTTTATTGTCAGATCATTATCATTTTGAACTCCACTCCACCTTTATACGAAACGAGATTCGAATAACTATGTCTAATATTATCTATATGTATCGTATAAAACAGTCTAGTGCCGTCGTAAAACGATCGTAACCTGTCTAGAAAAGTGTATAGTATTAAAATTCATGGCCATTTGGAACGTAGAAAAACTACTGTAGTTATAGTTAACTAAAATTACTAGGTTTATTTTCGTATGTGACGGTGGTAAGGTATAATATATTCACATTTCTGACGACTTACCGTTAACACGAAGAAATCATACGCCTACAGATAAAGATCCAGTGACATCTGGCGTTACCTTGGTTTATTTATATTTTGTAAACATTGTGCTGAGGTTATGCTTATGAGTTTTATGTTTCATGGAGAAGTTGGATTCGAAGGAAAGTGAGTAGTGGTTAATTGCTTTATTTTTATTGCCGTCATCAATCCACCATCAGGAAATGAGGGCGATTGAAATATGGAATATTTAGTACCAACGTCCATAAAATGGACGGCTCGCCTACCGACTACGCTTAAGCAAGTTGCATTGTTGATTTATATCAGTATGTATTGCAGTAAAAAGTAATGCAATAATACAAAATATGTTTCAAATTCCGATAAAGCTGGATTGCTTGCGTAAGAAACTAAGAGTAGCAATGGTTTTCATTTTGACATTCCAACAATATTCATTACGTTATTTACTCTATTGAGCAGACAAATATTGCGAACATACGAAGTAATGGATTAGTACTATCTTTCAAAATGATTGAGATTGTGACTGAAAGAGTTATAGCAATGAACTACATATCATATTAATATTATAAAAGCGAAATTTTGTGAGTATGTGTGTGTTACTTCTTCACGCTCAAATGGCTGAACCCATTGTGATGAAATTTGACACACGTATAGTTTATAACCAGAATTAACACATACGATTACACATACTTTTTGTCCCGGTACTCTACCGTGGGGCGCAACTTGTAGCTTATAAATGGAACTATGTGTATCTATGTACAAATAAGATTAATAAAAGATAATTATTTATGTAAGTAAACGTGCCAGTGCTCGACCCAATTTTTACCATCCTCACAAACAAGAAGGTTATCTGCGCATAGAAACCCAGCCTCCTTATAGCCAATATATTTGGTTTTCGTATTAATATTTAGTAAGACTGTTCCCATCTGAAATTCATATTGGAATCTGTTTACCTACATTATAAAATATACATAACGTATTACGTTTACCCGATTTTGTATTAGCATATTTAGGCCACTTATTATACCTACCTACATGGGACACCTACAATTTTTTTTTTTGTGTTATTTTGTATTAGCCATGAATAAACATTGTTCTTTATTCATTGCATTATTCACGTTGTTGAGAAAACTATTTTTTCGAATATATGAGGCAATAGATTATCCTTCAAAATAATTTGGATTTTGATTGAAAAGCAATTAGAGAGAGAGAAATAAATATTGAAATTGTAATCTATTTTTTAATCTATTAATAATTTTCTTTTGTTTATTAGTTAGACTAACATAACACGTTCGACATAAAAATACCTTACTTTTATTTAAAGAAAATCTCTCGCAACTATTTCTATTCTTTTCTAAGAATAGGTAGTGAGAGATTCGAAGCGCGATATATACCTACTGGATATCGTCTTGTATCTGCCATTTCTTTAATTAGTGTATCCGGTCAAACGTTCTATTGTTTATTTCTAAATATCCTTCCGTTGTTTTCATGTGAATCAAATAATGTAATATTATTATATTTGCGAATACTAAATGTTTGTTCAAAGAAATGTATTGACTCAGCAAAAAATCTCATAAAAACTTGTTAGAAGCGATAAGAAAGTGAGTTTTTGAATAGTTTGCATGCGTATGGTGAACTATTTAAAGAATACTTGAAAATAGGATTGAACTGTACAGTCAATGAGATATGCGGTTTATCTTGAAGAGAGATATTATATGAATTGACAGATAGTGTGACAGTTTGATAGCGAGCGGCATGAGTAAAACCAACGTTTGGAGTGAAAGTTTCTCAGAAAATCAGACGAGCTATACCTACTCACTAGTAAATCTAACTACACACGTTCACACCAGTTTGATTTGAAAAATATTTTTTGCATTTTCTCGGTGGTAGGCCATAACATCGGCCGCCGGCAGAAGTTACCACCCACCTGACAAAGCCTTGCCGCCAAGCGATTTTTCGTGTTCCGGCATGATGTCTGGTGAAGCCGTACGGAGGACGGGTCTGAGCAGTTGTGTTGCGATGTGTGCCGGGTACGATGCGCCTAATGTTGTTGTTGGGAGTTTGGTCGTGGAGGGTCTTCAGATCAATCTCCCTTTGGCGCAGCATCGTTGGTCGTGTTGTTGGGTTTAACATTGCATCACCTCGCTCAACAACCGTCTTCCTTCCTATTCGCTCAGTTTTTCTGAGTGAATAGGCTCTTAATAAACTAGCGCGCTTTACCATCAACGATCGCATCACTGCTTACCATCAGGCGGGATTGCGGTCAAGCGCTAGTTTAAATTATCTACTAAAAAAAAAAAAATTATAGCCTAATTCTCGAGGAACACTGTAACTGGAGAGACTATAAGGAGCTGTGCGTAAAGAAAAAAGTAATAAGGAACGGTTTAGTTAGCGTTATCTTATAATAGCGCGGGTAGGCGACGCAAACCCTCTTATTCATAAATGTTGCTTAAAATTAACTAGTGATTAGCCATTCTTTAACCATACCTTTTTGACCTTTTAACGTCACTTAACTTTAATCTTCGTTTATGAATGCACACCACAATGTTTAAGGGGTTTATTCATAAACCATTATTAAAGTTAAGTGATGTGCAAACGTCTAAAATGTATGGTTGAACAATCGCTAATCACTAGTTAACTTTTAGCAACTTTTATGAATAAGGGGGATTATATGACGGTGTGCGTCGGGGAACAGACAAAACACCTTCACAACAGACAGTATACTGTTGACCAGGGTTGTTACGGAGCTTCGACTCCGACTCCGTTAAGTCGGAACTTCCGATTATTATCATACCTTCGGTTCCGATACTTTTAAATCAGAGGTTATTAAAGCATACCATAGCGGCGGCGGCCTGCCGACTGTAATGAAAAGCAGGGTAATTGCTATCAGTAGCAATGGTTTTCATTCTGACAGTTCAACAACATTCATTGCGTTATTTACGTTGTTGAGCACACACATTTGATTTAATTTGTTTCAAAGCTTTTGTTCATTTAATCTCATATAATATGCTACTTTGGGTTTTAATAAACTTCATTTAATTTCTTGTTCATTTAGAAATATGCTAATTTTCTTTTCACTATTTGTGTTTAAATGAAAAAATTGACAGAATAATGTTTCTTTTTGTGTTTAAATAAAAAATGTCTCTTCACCCACTTCTGACCCTGCCTCCACCTCCGGTTCCGACTTCAACACCGATAAATCAAACTTAAAAACCCCGACTTCGGTTCCGGTTCCGATATATTATACCTTCGTTACATCCCTACTGTATACATATACATACATCGGTAGAACTAACAGTGATCTTTTAATAATATAGACAACAAATATTTAAGTTCATGTCAACAAGTTAAGTCAGACAGTTTGTCTGGTTCGTAATAACTTTGTATTCTTATAGAAGTCATGAGCTTGAATGTTAAAAGGTTTAAAATTGAGTAATTTATATGATCGTCATCTTGTCATTTTTCTAAAGGCATCCTTGTGAAGGGTGTAAACGCTTGAAATTCTCGCTCTGTGTATCTATTCAGCCTCTAATAATGAACTTGACCCCGAGGGTCGGGTAGCACGCTCAATGTTCACTTGTCGCGCAGACGACCTTCGAAAAAGTTTTTGTTACATTTATACGATTTGTTCGCAACTATACGATTTTCGGTGAACTTATTGTTGGCCGCCCTAGGTACCGAATTTATATGAATTCGTGTCAATTCACATTTAAAACGTGTTCACAAACACGTGTACGTGAATTGGACAGATTTTAAATAGTGAGGGGCAAAATTTTACCTGCTTTGAGTCACCAGCAAACAATCAATACAGATAAAAGACTTGTGCTCACAATGTAAACGTCCGGTTCAGATCTGGAAGACACTGAACTTATCACTAAATATTTACCATTTCTTTTGTACAAGAGAGGCGCGGCACTGTGTCACAAAGTATTCAGGACCCTGCGGAGTAATTGTACAACGTATTAACAGTAGCAATGACTGTCATTTTGACATGTCAACAACATTTATTGCGCTATTGACGTTTTTGAACACACAAATTTTTCGAATAGTTTCAGCAATGGATTGGCAATACGTTCAAAATCGTGATACGCAATTAGGGCGCTGAAGTGAGATGAGTAATCAATTTATTCTTATGTGTATTATACAGTATGTTAAGAAAACCCTGTCCGACTCGTGAAGGTGTTGTTAGGTATCGATAAATGATTCTACTAATGCATACAAAACCGGGCTAAACTTAAAAAAAAATCCCCCTGAAAAAATAAATATTATTTCGCAAAAAAAAAAGTAACATAATAAATGTGCGTTGAGCACCCTTTCGCGGACGGCGGGCGGCAGGGCACGCGGCACGTGGTCGCATCGCTATTCGCTCATAATAATACCGGTGTTGTCACTTTTTTAAAAATTACCAAATTTCGGGGAAATTGGAATTAATTCGCGGGAAAAAAGATTATTTCAAAATTCATTTGTATTGGTACTATGATGATTACGTAAAATTTTATATTATATTTTTGGTCATGTGTTTACCTAACCATTATTATCCTTATGGGTCGGACAGGGATTTCTTAACATACTGTATGTATATCATATATGTATTTATTTAAAAAAAATGTGTGCTTAGCAAACATAAATGATAAATGTTCTTGAAATGTCAAAATGAAACCCATTGCTAGAAAGTCTGTTAGGCAATCACCCCGCTGTGGGTACAATTAATACCAATAAACCTTCAATACTTGTTTTGAATTCGAAAAATACAATAAGCTACGTCATATCTTTAAATAAAAATAAGCTGTTAGGTTACTGAAATTAATTAAATATTCAAGGGCTTTTCAAAAATAAATATCCACTAATTAGCAATGAACAGTTTCCGCGAAATAAGAGGGGCTGCGGGGCTCGTTTAAAAAAAAAAGTTTATGAAATTTCGCAGTAAGTTTCTGCTTCACTATAAAATTTATTAATTCCTTGGTAATGGTTGATAAGTATTTATAACCAAAGAATTTAATAATATTACTTAGTACGAAGTCGTACTGATATTATTTAGGTGGGAAAAACGGTAACCGGAAAAACAAAATTTTTACTAGTTTTTCTGCATTTCCAGGTTAGGGTTAGGTTGCAAATCTATATATCATTATATCTATAAATGTGAAAGTTTGTGAGATCGACGTATACCTAAATGTTTGTTACTCTTTACTTTGGATGAAGTTTAGCACACAGATAGTCGATAACCAGATTACTTTTTCTCGATATTCCCAAGAGATCGAAACAACGTACAGATAGTCATCAATAAATCCCTTCAAGTTTAATAAAACTCTATTGATCGATATTTCATGAAACAGTCATTCAATGTTCCAACTCTAACATAACCCATGTTGGAACACAGAATAAATGTTGGGTGTACAACAGTGTCTTGATCTTGGTCTAGCAAAAAGTATCCGCTACATCGAATTTGATTCGCAGTGCAGCTACACAATGAAGTTACGGTGTCGTGGTGTCGCGGCTCGAGCCCAGGCTCGGGGGCCGGGGGCCGGGGCCGCAGGTCAATGACGCCCCGCGTCTGGGGCCCGCAGCCCCCCCGCCCGTGCTCCCCCCAGCCCTCAGCCCGCCTGAACCAGTTCTACATGTAGCTTACCGTCATCTCTATCTAGTTTACATCGAGTATCTACTTGGTTACCTGCCGAACATTCTCCTTAGCTTGCATTCAGCGAGTAGGTGTCCTTATGAAGTATTAGTGAAACCCCATGTTCGTTCGAGTAGAATGGGTCAAGTCAGAATTATTACAATTCTTTCGAAGAAACATTAAAATGAAACCAGAAAAGTTATATTTGCTTCACTTTGAAACTAAGCCGGGATACTCTACATATGTATATTAATATTATAAACAGGTAATTTGTTTATTTGTATGTATGTAGAGAGCCTAAGTTTGGTAAGAACTGGATTGCAATAAGATTTAAAAAATCTTTTTGCTTTTGGTAACCCATTTTTTGAAGAAGGTTATTAGAATAGGCTATCTATCATAGTGCTACGATCCTTAGGAGCCGAGCAATATCGAAAACGAAGTAGAAACACAGGCGGGTTATGACAGGCCACGCAATGTGTTGCGACGCGACGGGATACGACTCGATGGGATGCGACGCGAAGGGTTGGCCGAAATTTCAGACGAAATCGCGGGCAGAAGTTTCTTTTTAACATACCTACTTCTTATTCAAGTAAAATTTTATAATAAACTGTTATCCAATAACCGTTAACTTGGGTTTCATCGTTAATCCCTTTATGCCACATAACTTGTGTAAATTCATCTGTTTACATAAATCGACATCTTGCTAAATACGGTACCTCGTCGGTCGGCATTTCGTACCTAAAACATAAATATATGTATCATCCAAGCCACATGGGACAGAAGCGCGATTAAACACACACGTGGTGCGTATAGTCATCTTGACAATGACATTTACAAAACAAGCAACTCAAATTGCACTGAGACATCAAGTCACGATTTTATTATTTGCAAGTTCACGACAAAAAAATAAGGTTAATTATTATCAATTCAAAACGCGATCGTGTACGGGACCACCAGCCAGTCAGTAGCTACAAAAACTGAAAATGATCAACAGATTGTTTCGGATGGTATATCGAGGTGGCGAAGTAGTGAACTGTCAAAAGTCGGAGCGATCCGGTGATTTCGCAACAATTCGCTTTCGCAAATGATTTCGTAACACCGAATGCCGAAAATAGTCGAAAGTTACTTCATATTTTTTGTCATCACGCACGCACGACTCGCTTTCCGGACGTTCTGTAAAAATTAAGTCCATGGGTTTTTTTTAGCTGAAAATACATATTTTTAGAGTAGTTTTAATGTAGGCAGGTGTAGTCGTTTGAACGATGACTGGATCCAACCTACTTATTACCTTGTAGCAAATTTTATATTTTCTCTAAAATTACCAATTGGAATTTAATATACCTACTCATCGCGAAATCTTTTTCAAGGATCTTTACGTTAAATGTGGTATCATAGTGATAAATGTAATATGGCCGGGTGCGTGATTTTTCGCTCATCAATCACTACACGTTATTTCTTCGTCGATTAATAAGGATGGCATTAAAAGTAAAAAAGTGCTTACAATACCAACTCTTTCTGCAGCTGCCGTTTATCATACCACCAACGCAATATAAGTCAAAATTGATTGAGCGGACTGAAGAAAAGGTTTGTTTAAATATCTAATGTTATTCCAAATGTTAATCCAAATAGGTATTATAATACATAATCAAACAAGCTGCGCCCGCGCTTTCACCCGCATAAATTTCGATCTCGTGTTCTGATATCATTAAAATCCTTTTATTAGTTTTTGCATGAAAGATAAACAAACAATAGAATCTTTAAAGTAAAATATAAGTTGGATAGTGATAGATTTCAAGTTAAAAAATTCACCCAGACCATTCCTCAAATACGAGTATATGAATACCTCATTTTATTTCCCAAATCTCTTATTATTGGTTTTCTAGGCAACATTGGACATTTTCGATGTCATATGAAGTCTTAAATTGCACTCAAAGATGATGACTTGGCTTAAAGGTTTAGCAACCGAGCCAGAAACATAACAAAAAAAAAACAAAATTATGAAAGAACCCGTGGTAAGCAATGGATTATTGAACTTTCGAGTTAATTAACACGTTTGTACCAGTAAAGTTCAAGGTCTATAGCCGGCTGCTATTTGCGTTTACGATCATAATTTACACCACTTGCTTAGTACCGCGAGTCCATGTACTAAATGACTCGTTTCAATCTACCAGGAAGGGAAAAGCGATGTCTATGTGTATGTCAATTTTCTATAGCAGGAGTTAACAACGGTATCTTGCGTTTCCAATCGCTGCCACCGGTAATGACGTACGCTCAGTGGCTTGCATAATCACCGCTTCGTGCTGTGAACTTATCTTTTTAAAACAATGAGCATTTAGAAATGAGCTATGTATGACAATATGATGAGGAATTATTCGAATGTTTCGAACACGTTTTCTTCTTTAATGTTTGTTTCTCGGAAATAACGTGAAATGTAATACACTCAAAGTCAGCCAGAAAATATTCAATGAATTATTGGAATTCGATAAAGGATTGCACGATTTTGATTGCACTTTTCGGTCGTCATTTAAAGTTCGTATCCATACATATTCCATGTATGTAAAAAATATGTTGTAGTGTTTTGAAACGAACATTAATGTTGTCTTCTTTATTTACTATCGAGTTTTGCACACGGACGTTGATATCCTCAAAATTAGTCTCTTATATTATGGAACACAAACAAAATAATTAAATCCGTGCTTTTTAGTCCAGGATTCAAGTTTTTTAAATATTTTCTTCTATCGACATTTTTATTCCTTAGTCCCCGCACTATGCGAGTGATATTCGTAGGTGTGCTTCGTGGAACAGGTAATTAATTATTTTAAATTTTCGTTTGAAGGCCACCTACGGGTATAAGTGGAATACTTTAGGTGTGCTTCGTCTACTCAGGCATCCAAACTAAGAATTCACTCGTTCTTCGATTGGATTTCACGGAATACCTCTTTCTCTATATTTAAATAAATTGTTTGCTATCGAAACAGTATTAAAATTATTTATTTCCAATTGCTCTTGCACAGATTTGCGAGACAGAAAACATAATACTTCGCCGTACTTGTAAAACGGGAGTTTGTAGGATTAATGTGGCCAAACGTATTGTTAGTACACCCGTCAATTCTATAAATTGAATTGATTAAGAGTACTACCAATATAAAGTGTTGGTAAACAAGCGTTAATTGTACATATGTGTATGTCATGTATGAATGTATGTATGAGTAAAAAACAAATTACGTAACGATTTGATCATCATCAATCTCCCTTCACTCGCTTCATTACGGTACATTTGTGACTTATCTCATCCACTGTATGGAATGTTGCGATGTTGTTGAAAAACTTCTCAAACAAGTTGTCATTTCGAAGAAACCACTTAATTGATTTTCTTTTTATTTTCCTGTGGTTATTCAGATTATTTCTATTCTATTGCATTTTGGGATAGACTCAATGTGTCCTGCGACTTCACCTACTAGTCTCATACTGAGATATAAAGTATCCCAATTCCCATGTTAATCCTGGTTTTAAACTATCGGTGTACCTAATTTCATTCAAATTCGTTCAATGAATTTTATGCGAAAGAATGACAAACATCCGTCTTCACAAACATTGACATTTATAATTACATGAAATATTACTAGGATTATTAGCAGGAAATCTTTCAGCATCTGATAAGAAAAGTTCATATAATCCACATATCTTTTCTTATGAGATGCTTAAAGATTGTGTTTGTTGCATAAATTGCATAAATTGGGTTAAGTTCCAATTTTACCTACAAGCAATCCAAATTAACATAAGGTTCCAACATCAACTGAAACATGCTGCGTAATGCGATCCCTCTTCCCAATCAAATAATGTCATATCGTCCAACCTGACACCTGTCCCTTGCACCTGTAAACAGTAAGACTTGTTCAGAGGCAAACAAGACCAGCTAGCTACCGACAGATGTCAGTTCAAATAAAATGTAGGCACGAACACAGAAGAATATTGAACAAAGATCAATCAGATTCATTACAATCACTTGTTTCTCGTTAACGTCTTCAAATTCCGAACATTGTCATCTCTCAATGACTATTCAAAACATGTTTGATTGAATTTGAATCGTTCAGTAAATACTTTAACCATTTTAAACATTATTTCCAAGTAACACGTATTGGAATACGGCAGGGAAATGCAGTCACAGTTGTCAGCAATGTTGGCAAGATGCCAAGGTCAACAGTTTTTAAATGTTTTTTTATACATACATATATTTGTGTCGAATATTGATTTGATAGTTCAGAATGAACCTCTTATAGATAATATGTATTAATTGGAATGTCAATGAACATTCTATTAGCAATGTTTACAGATCCATAAATAATGATAAAAACAATATTTTTAAGAGCACGGTGGCTGAACGGCTCGGCTGTGTACACACGGATGTGGCCGAGGGGGTCAACGGTTTTCCTTGGAGGGGTGTTCACCTTCCACGACCTCATTCGCAGCGTATTGTGCTACTCTATTAGGTAAATTTACGTATTTTGCACAGTAATCACAACTCGATTACTTTTATAATGAATGTGCTGAAAATAGTTCCTGCAGGTTAAATGCTCCGCCAGATGTTTTACTTTTGTACATTGTCCAGAGTTATTTACAACTATTCATAGCTGCACAATAGTCATTGTTTGTAGCGGTTACATAGATAGATAGATAGATGCGTATCTAGGTTTTCTTTGCATGACTAGAAATCTGAAAGCCGATAACTTTGTCTTTGGATCTACAATCCTGCACGGCTAAACGACTACTTTGTCGAAGTAGTAGGTAGGGTACTAGTTATACTTAATAACAGTGCCAATGTAGTACTTATTTATTGGTTTGCGACACCGACATGAAACTCAAGCCAGTGATTACCCACATCTTGTCGCGAGCGGAGAGGTCCCGTTCAAGTATTTACCCACACGAGAAAATCGTTGTTTTCGCCACGGTGACCTGTGCCGACGGCTCCAGCTGAGCCACATGTTCTCGCGCTGCCTCACTCGTTCTGAATACGAGTGTTTTTGTAAATACATGTGTAATACCATACTGTCTTTGTTTACCCTTGTCTTTAAACTCGTAAATGTTTGAAATCTATGTATGGTTATGTGTTGGCCTTGTTATAGGTCTTTAAAGGTTGGTTTTGAAATGTTGAAATAAATTATCTTCTAGTAGAAGTTATTCTTATAGGTCACCGGTGCATATAGCCTATGCTGTTGCTGTGGGTACGCCTAAACTACTCAGGCTTGAAGTATTATTAGTACCACATTTAAACAAATAGTCAAGCAGGTAAACAGTCGTTATAGATAATTGTTATCTATGTATATGCATATAGGCATGAGCAGTGCCGCTTAACTTTTATTCAATGTTTAATTATATTGTTTACACAATCGTTTACATAAACCTACCTCCATCACCTTCACAGTTTGTTGACATTTTCTGACCCCGACAAATTAATTTATTACCAAGAAAGACGAGTTTCTGAACTTTTTGCAAATCGAATTGAGCACCTTGGGTTTAACAATTCCGCCAATAAAGGACACTGAATGACAGCGAAATATTATGGTTTCTTTTTCTGTGTCTAGAGCCGCGATTGTAATACTTAAGAACAGACAGGTAGGTTATTGGCAAGCACGTGTACGATAACAGTATGGTCTTGATGTTATACTAAGGTCAGTACACTGTGAAACTATGTAATTGCTAATGGAAATTGATAAGTGAATTAAGTAGATGCGAACACAAAAGGGTGTAAGTAGATTCATAAACGTTGCATAAAGTGAAGCAAAGATTAGTGGTGGTTTATCATACTTTTATGATGTTTTATCGTCTCTTAACTTTAAGTAATAAATAAAGGGAAGAGTCTGAGGAAGCATGTTTAAAATATTCAAGTGGCGAACAGGCGAGCGAGTGGCGCGCGGTGCGGCGGGCTCGCAACCTTGTGGCGCGCGGCGCAGGTCAGATTTTTCGAAGGTCGATGACTCGCCGCCTGTAATCGCTTCGAGTTGTATTATTATTTGTTAACCAACCCCGGGACTACGACTAGTGTTTCGTATCGGAGCACGCATCGATGCGTGCAATGGGACAGGCCCCTTTCGATAATCTTGCACGGGTTCATTTATCATCGCCCCTAACCTGTTCATTCAAATTGTTCGGGCGTTTACAATGATTACTTTAATGACAATTTTGCCAAGGCCGTTATTCAAACATATCGATCATTAATTAAGTTGACAAGTGATTGTATTGAAATTTAAATTGGCATTGCTGTCAATTTTATTACTAACTAGCGACCTGCCCCGGCTTCGCACGGGTGCAATGTTAAATACAAAATGTTATGTTAAATACACTACAGAAAAACTGTTAACGTTGTATAAAAAACATAGCGGCCCGCCGCCCAACCGGCTAGTACCGCCGCAAATGCGACGCCCCACAATTTTTAAATTTGTAATATCTTCGAAACTATTTATTTAAATCATGTGCTGTAAAGGGCGATATAGATCAATATTTAAAAAAAATAGGGGTGGATTACCCTTAACATTTAGGGGGATAAAAAATAGAAGTTGTCCGATTCTCAGACCTACCCAATATGCACACAAAATTTCATGAGAATCGGGAAAGCCGTTTCGGAGGAGTTTAACCACAAACACCGCGACACGAGAATTTTATATATTAGATAATTGTAGAAGCATTTACTACCTCTGCCAAGCTGATTCATACGCATAAGTTTTCATCCCGTGGGAATATCAGGATGAGAAGTATTCTCTGCATTAATCTTGGTTATAAACTACAATTTGCGTGCCAAATTCAATCTAAATCCGTTCAATGGTTTTTGCCTGAAAGAGTAACGAACTTCCGTCCATCCATTCATTCATCCATCCAAACAATCTACCGCTTTTATAATAGTAGTACAGGAAGTAGGAATAACTTAAATTAGCACTCTTAAATAAAATGTAAACTGTATAAGGTTGACTGGTTAAATTCACAAAATGTCGAATAATTTAAATAAACAATGCACGTTGCCGAGGACGAAATGTTCGCGATATTGTTAGTGGCCTTCGGGTTGCACATCTGTGACCATACGTTAGACGGAAAACAAAAAATAAAATTAATAGCTTCAAGAACGTCCAAAATGCATATATATGATGCATGTGTGCCACGTTGCACGCACTTGACACACTACACATCGTGTTGCACGTAACTTCCAACACCTTTCAATCTTTCATTTTGGGCCAAATCATCGCGAAATGTTCGCGACATTGTTAGTGGCCTTCGGGTTGCGCAACATCTGTGGCCATACGTTAGACGGAAAACAAAAAATAAAATTAACTATGATATGATGATTTAGCCCAAAATGAAAGAATGAGAGGTGTTGGAAGTTACGTGTAACACGATGTGTAGTGTGTGTGACGTGTACAGATGACAGCACATCAAGTTACTACAATCTGTCAGATTTTATTATTGGATTTTCAACTTTATCACTCAAGCGTTAAAGTTCAAGGTTGATTGAGAATAATTTTCAGTTTCGGGTAGTTGCACCTGTTGTCATCCGTATCTACCGTGACGTGTGTTACACCTCACCACATAAGCTTAGCGCACATAACACGCGTGACGCGTTCAATGATTTTTTAATCGCGTGACAGGAAAACCACAATTTTTATTTCGTTTTTCGCTTTATTTAAATGTAGCTCGTGCAGTAATCTGGGCAATGTGGACCTGGCCTTATCTGCACGCCTTCGCTACATTGAGTTGAACTTGACGTGGGCGCTATTGTGCCTGAGCATTATAGATTGTTGATGTTCATGTTCAATTGTGAAATACGGATTTGTAATTTGCATTGGCTAATCTGAATAAGTTAGTGTTTAATATCGTAACGATGATGGAAGATCTTTTAAATTCTTACGTAAGATGACATCGCTATAAGTAACAAAAATAGGTAAAGATAATTCCACGAAAGAAGTCTCGCTGACGTGGGAGGAGCTACAGGCATGCGACGATTCAACGAAGATACAAATCTTTATTTATTTATCTCGACATCGTATCACAGGCACTGATTAATAAAATACACAATCTTAAATATAGAAAGATGTGTCAGGCAAAAGGAGGCTGTTAGAGTGATGAGAACTTTATAATAATTAGTTCCAGTTATTGGCAATATAGAGCAGTGGTGGCCGTGACTTACGTATAGCAGGCATATACGTAAGGCAGGACTTTGTACAAATTAATTCATAACGACTACTCTGAAAACAATGAAAAACCTCGTGAGGATACGTTGGTTGATGTGAGGTCCATAAATTCATAAACATGCAACATCTACCAACCCGTACTGGACTGAATGGATTACAGATCACTTTCGAAAAGAGGATCCCTGTGTCCCAGTAATGGCAAATATTAAAGGCTGAATAGGTATTGCGGCCGGACTTCTTTCGTGAAACGAATAATGTTATTAAATGAAATGAGTTTTATAAAATGCAATAAATAAATGAAATAACATGTCACATATTTTTAACTCATCTTTTTCATTAATGTTAGTTCCCGGTCATGACATAACCCCAGTTTTTATTCTATTAATAGTAAATCACTAGCGATAACACAAAGGGAAATATATTGTGATGTTTTTTTTAAAGGTTACCAAAAAAGAGTTTTGACATCCCATCCCTTCTCTGGACTAGTGTAAACGAGAAGTCAAACTACCTGCTGTGGCTTGAATCACGAATAGTGTAGTAAATGGGGACCCTTTGCAACTCATGCCGTAGCAATATTACTACAAGAAAAAAAAAATTGAAGAATGTTGTGTCGTTGGCGTTGTATTAACAGCGTCAGGTTTGTTTGATTAAAGATTGCCTATAAGAATTCTTTAAATGGTTTCGACTTCGCAAGACTTTCAATTATAATTTACAATTGTTTTATTATTATCGTATTAAGAAAATTCCTAAAAATATACTTATTTTTGAAATCTTACGGATTTTATCGATCGATATGATTTCTACGTTGGGTGCTCCCCGCGTTATCTCTCTGATTATTTTTTGTACCTACCTCAATATCCGAATTTCTAATCTTAAAAATATCGATGTTGGGCGACGCGACGTAGCCATGAGCGCAATTTATAATTATTCGCAATGAAAACGATAATCGACTGGAAGTCTAGCTGAAGGTCCCATTCGAAGGTCAGACAATTGAATTGCGCGGAAGCGCGATCCAAGCGAAACGCACGTTTGTCTACCATTTGCCTTATGTCAGAACTTCATAATTTTATTAAGATAAAATATAAAAGTGCGGTTTATGTGTTCTATCGTCACGCTCGTCCACGTTGTTACGCACGTACCTACTAAATTAAATTGAAGATATATCGCATATTTTTATATAGTTACCTATTATAATAATTGAATTTATTTCGGTATAAAATACTAAATTTATTGACAAGAGTAATCTTCAACCAGCAAATACTTGTTAATAGGTACGTCTCTTATCTAAATGATTCATTATCAACCTTTTGATTATCCCACTGCTGGGCACAGGTCTCCTCTCATACAGAGAAGGATTGAGCGTAATCACCACGCTTGCTCATTGCGGTTTGGCGACTTCAGACTTAAAGTCCAGGTTTCCTCAAGATGTTTTCCTTCACCTTCAGTCATTGGTGTCCAAGATATACATACTTAGAAAGTACATATAACTTTAGAAAAGTTACATTGGCACTTCTAAATGATTCTATGTAACTAATTAGTTTTTTTATCGAATCTTTTTATTTTTAAACCAACTCAGCGCATCGCGGGCTGAGTCATACAGGTAGGTACATTCAACCTGCCTATTGTGTTAATATTAGGCCGCCACGATAGTGTCCGTACGAATTGAGGAGCCTTTACCAAGTGGTAAATTAGGAGCGTAATCACCACGGTTGCTCACCGGTGGCCGATTTCAGACTTAAAGTCCAAGTGTCCTCAAGATGTTTTCCTTCACCTTGTAATCAGTCATTGGTGTCCAAGATATACTTACGAGAGGAGACCTGTGTCCAGCAGTGGGACGATAAAAAGGTTGATCTTGATCATGACAAAATTAGTTGAATTTTTGCAGGCGCAATTTTGAAAGTACCAAAAATCTACAGGACGCTTAAAGGAAAGAGAAGGAGAATCCACAAATTTCACTGCGCTCTATCAGTAATAAATTGGCACATTGGTGCTCCTTAAATAAACTAAGAAAGAAAAGAAAGAGCTATTTCTCTTTATCTTTCTTTCTTTTATGGCTTCGCACGGTTTGTGCATTTAGCCAATGTCATGTAATGAATTGTTCATAATTATCGAAAAAGACGGCCGCGTGACCCGTCTTACGATGGAGGTTTGAGACAAAGTCATGATGTGGCCACTATGCTGCGATATTTCACTGTTCTTTATGAATTATTTACTGAATGCACTTTTTACTACATAAATCACGCACTTTTATTTAGTAAATAACACTATAAATAATTTTAAAAGTCCAATGAAAAATGAGCGTGACACTCACCTTGACTTTGCCGCCAAAACCTCAGCTATTTCTCCATGGGCCGTAAACGATCACATGATTGAAATTTGATAAAAAAAAAAATAATTTATTAAAAAACATAGGTCACAATGAATGTATAAAAAGTCTTAAGTTTATATAGTAATAAAAAATCATAAAAATCATAAACGCTAACTTACTGTAGACTAACTAATACATAATATAAATCTATAAAGTTACGATCTAAAACTAATGTTTAATTATTACCACAAACTGAACCACAGGGGTCTAAGTTTAGAGAACACTCTAAAATTCTTGTGTCACTCGCCGCGGCTTGTTTAAATAGGTAGGTTAGGTACAAAACATCTCAAAAAGTAATTAAGTTTTAATAGGATTAATTATTATGAAAACTTCCAAACACGTCTTTAATTACAGTAATTTAAAATAAGGTGAGAGCAGTGGTGGTAACGGCCTTACGAGTTGTTGCTCGTGGGTTCAAACCCAGATAGACGTGTTACTTGGTGTAATTATAACTTCATTGCCACAGTGTGGCTACCATGAATTTCATTACGAGGACTTGATCATCGATTTCGACCGCGTTTGACTCATCGATTGGCCCGCTTCAAGGTTGTAAGAACTCTCAACCAATGAGAGCGCCAAACCGATGCGTATGATCTAGGCTCGTAATGGCAGTGGAAAACTCAGGTAGCGACACTGTTCTCAAAAAGATGATGGAAAACGTTGTGAGGAAGCCGACACGTTCTAGAACCAACTCATGCCGTAGCAATTTTACTAAAAGAAAAAAAAAAGTTGTGTCGTTGGCGTTCTATTAACAGCGTCTGGTTTGTTTGATTAAAGATTGCCTATAAGAATTCTTTAAATGGTTACGACTTCGCAAGACTTTCAATTATAATTTATAATAGTTTTATTAACCAAAAGTTCGAAGATAAGACATCTACCATCAGGCACTGTGTCCACATGGTGCTTTACGGCCCATGCCATGCCTTCTCACAGAGATGAAACCTGTGTCCCGGCAGTGAGAACGTCGTGGTTTATGTGTCCGCACAATACATCTGTCATAGTCATAGTGTATCATCACATTCATTTGTTTCTTTTTTCTGGTCATTGACACTACGTTTTTGTTATGATTGTTGGCGGCTACAGGTATGTAATTAGATACAAGTGCTTGTTTATTAATTACGTAATTCAAAAGCAAACGTGGCTTGTAGGTATTGTGTTATATTCACAGCAATAGGTATAGTTAGGTGATACATACCATTTCAATCATTAATAGAATTTGTATCTAATTTCAATCTTCACGTTTGCAATTATTATGTTGAAAATAAATGCAAATAAAACTAATGCAGATTAAACGGTTTTGAAGGTTCGTGGCGTACACACCTGTTCCCTTTTTTTTAATGATGACCACGCACATAACCTATTATATTCAAAAGCTGACATGAATGCAAGCAGAAAATAAAATAACATTCCGATAGGTACCGTCATTTTGGAAAAAATAATAACAAAATGGTGTCCAGGTAGGTATGCCAGTATTCATATAAAAGTTTTCTATCCCTTCCAAATTGCGTCTTTGTGTCCCATCTGACATATAATAAGCAAGATTAAAAAAAAAACCCTGTTTGTAGGAAATTAACTTAGTGAATGTACAGATAGAGTAGAGTGAAGAAATTCTTCGTTCATATAACATAGTAATTTTCCATTTCCGAAGGCAGGATATTAAATGAAATATTCTCGTTGGAATGTATCTCTTCTAGGAATTTCGCAGTCTTCGTTATTATGTTCGTCAAACTATGAATCTGCTGAGCTCGTTGGAAGCGCTCCTACAAAATAATTGGGCATTACATCAGAATATCGGATTCCAAACTTTATACAAATACGTAGAAAAATAAAATAGAATATGCTAACGTTCTTCACGAACAGCTTTAATAAACCTTTTAGGGTTATAGGAAAAAGAGAGGCCGTTCTTAGGGACTTCAATAATAAACTTATTATCCTATTTTTGTACTGGGTAGGGCAGGTACATCGACGCGCGTGTATTGACTGATATTGTTTGTATTCACGGATATAATTTTTATTCACGTTGTATTTACAGATATAGTTTGTATTCACGAATATAGTAATTTGTATTTTCGTATATAGTTCGTATTCACAGATATAGCTTGTACAAACAGATATAGTTTGTATTTACGGATGTAGTTTGTATTCACGGATATAGTTTATATTCATGGATATAATTAGTATTCAAAGATATAGTTTGTATTTGTTGTACGAATCGAATTTAGAAATTGTATTTGTTTGTATAGTGTCATTTAGTAACTTCTCCATATAAATCCGTCTTTAACGAAGCATAATTATTAATCATTGAATGTTGTGTACAGGAATAATTGGATTTCAGATTTATGTACTGTATGTTGTAGTTAATACAACATACAGTACATAAATCTGACGTGTTGATTGTGTTGGTCTGTAGTCTGTCACTGTACTTATTAAATAAAATAAGTAGTTTGAATTCACAGATTAAGTTTGTATTTACAGATATATGTAGTTTGTATTTACGGATGCAGTTTATATTCACGGATATACTTTATATTCATGGATGTAATTAGTATTCACAGATATAAGTTGTATTCACCTATATAGTTTGTATTTACGGATATAGTTTGTATTCATGGATGTAAATAGTTTGTATTCACATTTCACAGATGTAGTTTGTGTTTACGAATATAGTTTGTATTCACGGATATACTTTGTATTCGTGGATATAATTAGTATTCACAGATATAGGTTGTATTCACGGATATAGTTTGCAATTCACAGGTATAGGTTGTCGCGCACCAAACTATGTATATCCACATAGTTTGGTGCGCGACAATGTCTTTGCCACCTTGAATATTTTAAGGCGTGCTTTACTAAAAGTGTGATGTGTTCAATGATTGCATCACTGCTTAACATCAGGTGGGATTGGGGCCAAGCACTAGTTTATAGTTTATAAAAAAATGTGTGATATTAGAATTATAATTGTTAGTAAAATGTGGGTTTCTCCACATTTTGTCAATTATGTTTTATTTACAAGTTATAGGGGGCGAGTCTAATGCCATAAACCAGGCACTGATGTAATGTTGGTGATGTCATGTTTTCGAATTTTGGCTCTAGGTCACACAGGTTTCCGTACGATGTTTTCCTTCACCGTTTTGAGAGCAGTGATGATGAAATAATTTACACAAAGTACCAAAGAATTAATCAATCTAAACTATACATTAATTATTTACTAAGCTAATTAAATAGATAGTAGGTATCAAAATTATTTAAAATAGCCGCAAATACAACAAGATTTTACGTTAAAATGTAAATGTAGAAAATATTTATGTAACAAAGTATTGTTACGGGCTAGGGGTACTAAAATACCGGTTAAGGGTTACGAAGTTTATTGGCAACGAAGGTACAGTCGATTGTAGGCAATGACAAGTAGAATGTTGCTGACGTTGCACCGAAGTCTTCACTTACGTCCACGAAGTCCGTGTCGTAAACACACAATAACACTACAAATGTTACTTCACGTAGTACTCACAGTTCTCGTTACAGTTGTCGCAGTAGGTATTCTCAAAGATCGCTTCTTAAGTGTCGCTGTTTTCGTATCGGTAGTCAAGTGTAGACTGACTCGGCGCCGGCGTCACGGCGCTATATATAGGCCAGCTGATCGAACATTCCAGAATCGTCTAGACGTAATAATAATAGCGCATAACTTCGAGTACATTCAGTAGGTACCTACGGTAATTCCCGGAAACAGGTTTCTAGAAATTTCGATGTCGTCACTTAGTTGACAAAATTGATAAAACCTGTACCATTCGATAGGCCACCTTAAGTCTAGGAATGCGTTTTTATATTACACCTATACGATGTCTAGATCTAGAGTTATAGATCTTAAAAGTTACACACTGCATGTCAAGCGATATTGAACCTTATGCCCTCGACATAAGGTACATTCGTAACATTGCCCCCTTCTTAGACATGCTCGTCCCGAGCATGATTTGATCCATAATAGCGAGCTAGGCGGTCTACGTGTACGATCTTCAGCTTCCCCTTAGGTCCTTTCCTTATCCGGTAGGTGACGTCGTTTATCCTGGTTACTATCGTGTATGGACCCTCCCATTTGGCTTGAAATTTCGGACTCTTTCCTTTTCTCCTAATGGGATTATGTAACCATACCAAAGTTCCCTCTTCAAATCCGGGCACGTTAGCTTTGCGGTCGTATCGGATCTTCATTTTCTCGCTGGTTTTCAGACCGCTCTCTCTCACTAGCTCATGTATTCTATCGAGTTTACGCCGCAGGTCGGCCACATAGTCGACGGCTAGCATAGGGGTGTCGGGGGGTGTTCCGGTAAGTGCATCTACGGGTAATCTAATTTCTCGGCCGAAGTTGACTTTCGCCGGTGTACAATTTGTGCTATCATGTGTTGCAGAGCGGTATGACATTAAGAAGAGTGGAATGTATTGGTCCCAATCCCTCTGGTGTTCTTCCACTACTTTGGCCAAATGATTCTCTAGCGTCTGGTTGAATCTTTCGACCATTCCATCTGACTGAGGGTGATAAGGTGTTGTGCGAGTCTTATGAATCCCGAGTAGTTGACAAACCTCTTGAAATAGTGAAGACTCGAAGTTTCTACCCTGGTCAGAGTGTAACTCCAAGGGAACGCCAAATCGACAGAACACCTCGTGAACTAGCTTTTTGGCGACTGTATGAGCTTCTTGGTTGGGTACTGCAAAAGCTTCTGGCCATTTGCTGAAATAGTCTTGCATGACGATGATATACCTATTCCCTTCTTCAGTAACAGGGAATGGCCCAGCTATATCGACAGCAACTCTTTCCCATGGTGCACCAACATTATACACTTTCAGCCGACCTCTGGCTCTCGTTTGCGGTCCTTTTACTGAGGAGCAGGCTACACATTTCCTACACCAGTCCTCTACGTCTTCGCGACAATGCACCCAATAAAATCTTTTTCTCACCTTCTCCAGAGTTTTCTTCACTCCTAGATGTCCTCCGGATACTCCGTCGTGCACCTGCTTTAGCACTGATGCGACTTTATCGCAGGGGACAACTATCTGTAAGGTGACCTCCTGTCCACTGGGTGATTCCCATTTCCTCTTCATAACTCCATTATCAATTATCAGGCTGTCCCATTGAGCCCAGTAACTTTTTGCTGTTGGGCTAAGCGCTGATATTTCACTCCAAGCGGGCCTCTGGCCACGCTGCTTCCATTCGATTACTGTTTTCAAGTCACTATCTTCCTTTTGTGCCTCTTCCAATGATCGATTATCCCAATCTTCATCCAAAGCGTTCACCTGGATAATCCTTACGTTCTCTTTCTTTTCCTGTTTGCGTTCTTCACCTCGGTCCTTACTCCCTGAAGCAATCTGACGACGGCGGTCCTTTTGTCTTGACTTTTTCTCGAGGCGCTTCTTCTTACGCGCCAAATCCATCGCTGCTTGTCGTCACGTGCGAACTCTTTCGTCTTCCCTTGGCGTGACCGGCATTCCGCTTCTGACACCAATTGTTACGGGCTAGGGGTACTAAAATACCGGTTAAGGGTTACGAAGTTTATTGGCAACGAAGGTACAGTCGATTGTAGGCAATGACAAGTAGAATGTTGCTGACGTTGCACCGAAGTCTTCACTTACGTCCACGAAGTCCGTGTCGTAAACACACAATAACACTACAAATGTTACTTCACGTAGTACTCACAGTTCTCGTTACAGTTGTCGCAGTAGGTATTCTCAAAGATCGCTTCTTAAGTGTCGCTGTTTTCGTATCGGTAGTCAAGTGTAGACTGACTCGGCGCCGGCGTCACGGCGCTATATATAGGCCAGCTGATCGAACATTCCAGAATCGTCTAGACGTAATAATAATAGCGCATAACTTCGAGTACATTCAGTAGGTACCTACGGTAATTCCCGGAAACAGGTTTCTAGAAATTTCGATGTCGTCACTTAGTTGACAAAATTGATAAAACCTGTACCATTCGATAGGCCACCTTAAGTCTAGGAATGCGTTTTTATATTACACCTATACGATGTCTAGATCTAGAGTTATAGATCTTAAAAGTTACACACTGCATGTCAAGCGATATTGAACCTTATGCCCTCGACATAAGGTACATTCGTAACATTGCCCCCTTCTTAGACATGCTCGTCCCGAGCATGATTTGATCCATAATAGCGAGCTAGGCGGTCTACGTGTACGATCTTCAGCTTCCCCTTAGGTCCTTTCCTTATCCGGTAGGTGACGTCGTTTATCCTGGTTACTATCGTGTATGGACCCTCCCATTTGGCTTGAAATTTCGGACTCTTTCCTTTTCTCCTAATGGGATTATGTAACCATACCAAAGTTCCCTCTTCAAATCCGGGCACGTTAGCTTTGCGGTCGTATCGGATCTTCATTTTCTCGCTGGTTTTCAGACCGCTCTCTCTCACTAGCTCATGTATTCTATCGAGTTTACGCCGCAGGTCGGCCACATAGTCGACGGCTAGCATAGGGGTGTCGGGGGGTGTTCCGGTAAGTGCATCTACGGGTAATCTAATTTCTCGGCCGAAGTTGACTTTCGCCGGTGTACAATTTGTGCTATCATGTGTTGCAGAGCGGTATGACATTAAGAAGAGTGGAATGTATTGGTCCCAATCCCTCTGGTGTTCTTCCACTACTTTGGCCAAATGATTCTCTAGCGTCTGGTTGAATCTTTCGACCATTCCATCTGACTGAGGGTGATAAGGTGTTGTGCGAGTCTTATGAATCCCGAGTAGTTGACAAACCTCTTGAAATAGTGAAGACTCGAAGTTTCTACCCTGGTCAGAGTGTAACTCCAAGGGAACGCCAAATCGACAGAACACCTCGTGAACTAGCTTTTTGGCGACTGTATGAGCTTCTTGGTTGGGTACTGCAAAAGCTTCTGGCCATTTGCTGAAATAGTCTTGCATGACGATGATATACCTATTCCCTTCTTCAGTAACAGGGAATGGCCCAGCTATATCGACAGCAACTCTTTCCCATGGTGCACCAACATTATACACTTTCAGCCGACCTCTGGCTCTCGTTTGCGGTCCTTTTACTGAGGAGCAGGCTACACATTTCCTACACCAGTCCTCTACGTCTTCGCGACAATGCACCCAATAAAATCTTTTTCTCACCTTCTCCAGAGTTTTCTTCACTCCTAGATGTCCTCCGGATACTCCGTCGTGCACCTGCTTTAGCACTGATGCGACTTTATCGCAGGGGACAACTATCTGTAAGGTGACCTCCTGTCCACTGGGTGATTCCCATTTCCTCTTCATAACTCCATTATCAATTATCAGGCTGTCCCATTGAGCCCAGTAACTTTTTGCTGTTGGGCTAAGCGCTGATATTTCACTCCAAGCGGGCCTCTGGCCACGCTGCTTCCATTCGATTACTGTTTTCAAGTCACTATCTTCCTTTTGTGCCTCTTCCAATGATCGATTATCCCAATCTTCATCCAAAGCGTTCACCTGGATAATCCTTACGTTCTCTTTCTTTTCCTGTTTGCGTTCTTCACCTCGGTCCTTACTCCCTGAAGCAATCTGACGACGGCGGTCCTTTTGTCTTGACTTTTTCTCGAGGCGCTTCTTCTTACGCGCCAAATCCATCGCTGCTTGTCGTCACGTGCGAACTCTTTCGTCTTCCCTTGGCGTGACCGGCATTCCGCTTCTGACACCAATTGTTACGGGCTAGGGGTACTAAAATACCGGTTAAGGGTTACGAAGTTTATTGGCAACGAAGGTACAGTCGATTGTAGGCAATGACAAGTAGAATGTTGCTGACGTTGCACCGAAGTCTTCACTTACGTCCACGAAGTCCGTGTCGTAAACACACAATAACACTACAAATGTTACTTCACGTAGTACTCACAGTTCTCGTTACAGTTGTCGCAGTAGGTATTCTCAAAGATCGCTTCTTAAGTGTCGCTGTTTTCGTATCGGTAGTCAAGTGTAGACTGACTCGGCGCCGGCGTCACGGCGCTATATATAGGCCAGCTGATCGAACATTCCAGAATCGTCTAGACGTAATAATAATAGCGCATAACTTCGAGTACATTCAGTAGGTACCTACGGTAATTCCCGGAAACAGGTTTCTAGAAATTTCGATGTCGTCACTTAGTTGACAAAATTGATAAAACCTGTACCATTCGATAGGCCACCTTAAGTCTAGGAATGCGTTTTTATATTACACCTATACGATGTCTAGATCTAGAGTTATAGATCTTAAAAGTTACACACTGCATGTCAAGCGATATTGAACCTTATGCCCTCGACATAAGGTACATTCGTAACAGTATTATGCGCGTGTTTTGCAGGCATCATAGTCTAACTATAATATTTCTTGTGTTGCACGCGCTCCGACCGTGTTCAAGGTTTTAGTGTGGAACTTTAATATAAATAGATAAAGAAAGTGAAATACATAGGTATTGCACTCTTTTTTAAGTCAGTTTCCTACTTACTTTTTTTCTATATGGCCAGAATATAGAAATTCAAATTCTAAATGTAAGAAACCAAAACGGTTGACCCACCTTTTTAGGGTTCCGTAGCCAAATGGCAAAAAACGGAACCCTTATAGATTCGTTATGTCTGTCTGTCCATCTGTCCGTCCGTAAACTAAAAAGTTATACTGAAACTATAAGAGCTATACTGTTGAAACTTGGTAGGTAGATGTATTCTGTGAACCGCATTAAGATTGATGCAAAAATAAAAAAATAATAATAAATATTGGGGGCTCCCCATACTTAGAACTGACACTCAAAAATATTTTTTTTTTTCATGAAACACATACGTGTTGGGTATCTATAGATTTGTCTTCAAAAATGATATCGAGGTTTCTAAATTTTTTGAAGTGAAACTTCTTTAGGCACGCTTGACTTGGGGAGTAAACTCGCGAAAGCGTTACGAAAAATATTACAAAAATGATCGGGCAAGGCGAACGGAAAGCAAAGTATAGTCCTATTTCGTCTGTAATACAACGAAGCAGTTGGCACATGTAAATATTGCATGACATGCCGTGTATAAAGTTGTGGGTTCGCATCTCGCCGAAGATAATGTATATTTTTTGGATCTTTTTAAGATTTGTTAACAATTGAGTCGAGTATGAAGTTGTGAGTTCGCATCTCGCCGTAGGCAATATATATTTTTTGGATCTTTTTAAGATTTGTTAACAATTGATTACCTAAGAGCACAAATAATTTATAAATTTCGTTCTGTTCTGGCTTTTATATTGTTTTATATATTTTTGCTGAACATTTCTGATATAATTGAAAGTATAGAAGAAGATATCGTCACAATACGATAATTGGACACAAAGTACAAATTGCTTTCGAGCCTCATAAGCTCAATTATTAAGCTAAGTACCTTGATTGATTAAGAACTATGAATTTCTTCGAGAACATGACGCTGCGAACACCCCCCGACTCCCCTCATTGATTACCTCACCCCCCCGAGGATTATCTCGGGAACCAGAGGTCGTGGACTACCCGAGTTTGGGATCCCCTGAATCAGGAGGAGGAGCCCGACCTTTTGGCCCCGAGGGAATCCACTCCACCCTCTCCCCTTCCCCCCTCTCCCCCTCCCCCTACCCCCCGCAACCCCACGAAATCTAACCCCCCCCAACACCCCCCCCCCCGCTTTAGTTACCTCACCCCCCCGTGGATTATCTCGGGAACCAGAGGTCGTGGACTACCCGAGTTTGGGGTCCCCTGAATCAGGAGGAGGAGCCCGACCTTTTGGCCCTGAGGGAATCCACTGCCCGCTCTCCCCCTCCCCCCTCCCTCCCCCGCAACCCCACAAACCCTATCCCCCCCCGACCCCCTTTAGTTACCTCACCCCCCCCGTGGATTATCTCGGGAACCAGAGGTCGTGGACTACCCGAGTTTGGGGTCCCCTGATTCAGGAGGTAGAGCCCGACCTTTTGGCCCCGAGGGAATCCACTTTTCTTTTTTTTTTAAATTGGAGGTCTATGCAAAAATATTAATTTATAAATGAAAGCATGAAATAAATTTAAATATTTATAGAAAATTAATATATGTAAATGTGTATACATGTATATATTGTACACACATATATATATATATATATATATATATATATATACAGATGGTGCGAAAGAAGTTTCACTTCAGTCGTGTGGTCATAAGCACACTCGTTTTTTTTTTTTTTTTTTCTAAACCGAATAGTTTGCGTGACAGACGCTTCCAAAGTTGAAAAAAGTTGGTCCTCTAACTTTTAAAATGAAAAATCTAAAAAAAACATATGATGTACATTACTATAATACTATCAACGAAAATTGTTTTGAACGAGATCTAGTAAGTAGTTTTTTTTTTAATACCTCATAAGTCGTAAACCGCTTATTACCGCGTAATCTTTCATACAAATAACAATTTCATACACATAAATCAATGGTAAGGAACCCTTAGTGCGTGAGTCCGATACGCACTTGGCCGGTTTTTTTTTTAAAACAGCTGTTTCGTATCGTAGGTATAACCTTTTTTTTTAATGTTGTCCCACGCTATGAATTATTCCTGTATCGTGAGTGCCTTTTTAACATTTAATTTTACATACACAAACAGCCAGACCCAGAACAACTACCTACAGGCCATACAAATATTTGTCCGTGCGGGAATCGAACCCGCGACACGCAGCGGAGCAATCGATCACTCAACCAAACCGTGTCGTCCATAAAAAATCGTAATCTGCTCGTTTCCTACTTACCTACCTACTTTTCTTTTCAAGCTATCCGTATTCTATTTTCAACCGAAAATAAAAATTCTAATTCTAAATTCAAGAAACCAAAAAGTTTGACAGTTACACATACCTTTTTTTTTTAAATAACTGTTTTGTTTAGTTTCGTTTCCATTGCGACATATAAAAAGTGTCTGTCACTTGTAGGGGAATGCAGCGAGCGAAAAAGCGCAAAATCGCTAACCTATTGACCTAATTGTGGTGTCCATGAGTGAAGCAAGGTCAGCCCGCGCTCTTGTTCGCTTGTAATCACTTTTATACCGACCACTAAACTCGATCGCCTACTTACCTACATAGTTTATAGTACTTCAATAGATGTGGAATTGTGGATTTCTGGGACAAGTACTAATATTGAAAACAACATTAGTTTAACCTGTATAAAATTACAGGTTAAATACAAGAATAACTAAGGAATACTGATTACAAAATCCTGCATAGCGTCTTTTCCTCGTTATATTTAAAAAAACCAGGTAAAATAGAGCCTGAATAATTAATTTTGTGTAAAGTTTAATTTAATTAGTTTCGATTAATTAAAATGGTAAAACGAAACAAGTAAGGATGTAGAGAAGGAATAAACGTGTACATCGCTATACTATGTAGACGGCCCCGATTCTGTTGTTCACTGCATCCATTTGCTTTCTATTTCATTAAGAAAAGGACAGAAGATAAAATGTCAGTTTAGACCTGTCAAATAAGTGCGCTCCTGACGTAAACAGGCGTATTTTTAATCGCCATGTTTATAATCGCGTCTAAACTGTCTATGGAGTATCTTAATTTGACAGGATTAAACTTAAATGTTATATTCTATCCTTTGCATAAAGAAATGGAAAGATGCACATGACTTAACATTAGTTTAGTTTGTGAACAACAGAATCGGCGCCATTGTGACAGCTTTGTCGACGTCGCCACCATTGCCATAGAGTAAAATAGAATAGAATTCATTTTGACAGTTCAACGTCGTCCATTGAGTTATTTACGTCGTTGATTTTTCGAAGAATCATCATGTTTATGAAATAATGATAAAATTTTTGCATAACAAGAAGATGGCGGCAGTAGAAATCAATGTATAATTTATTCATAAACGTTAACATATTCAACTAGAAGTTATTAAGGCGTTAACGCACACAAAGTCAGGGGCAACTCCTACTCATTATAATCAAGGTAATTAGCGACATTTAGGCCGTCATTTCAAACACATTTCTGATTATCACCATTTAGATAAAGTAAATAGCAAATGTATACAGTCATTTGATAAGGAAGTGTCATTGAACGTTATTTACTTACAGATAATACTCATTTATTATCTCTGTTCAAGTAGTGGCAGTAGTTCACAGAGCGGTGGCAACTCTAGCGGAGAGCCAAAATGATCTCCGACACACGACACTCTTTGGAAGAATTTAAAGCCATAAAGATGTTCTTTGTGGCTTTAAATTGCTAACAACACGCTAAGGAGTTCTCTGTTAATGTTGGTTAAGTGTAGCCTACTGTGCAGGCCTAACGGTGTGTGTATGCTATACGAGAATTCTGCATTACTACGTTTAAATTTCAAGTATGTAATCCTTTCTAAGATTTTCTGAGACTTGTTGCTACGACACGACTAGGAGAAAATGACCAAGCCCAATGTATTGGGGTTTTCAAAACTATTCGTACGAAAATAACTGTATAAAATAATATATTCTATACATTTTGCTTTTTTAGTTTTTTTAGTTCTATAGATTTTAATTCTAAAGATTTTCAACACGCTTTTAGAAGTGAAGCCACTTCTAAAAGCGTGTTGAAAATCTTTTTGGGTCGGAAATTTAGAACATTCGTCGCAGTTACTGAAGTAGTGTCTAAATATTCAGTTATAAAACATATTTATTAACAAAGTAATCTTAGATATTATTATATTTATTTCATTTAATCTCAGATATGACTGTAGCTAACCTACGTAGTCTGCCCGTGTTTGTAAACTATAAAATGACCTTTAAACCTAAACATCGCTTTTACGCATGTCCCTAGCGTGTCATATAAAGTATATTATTTAATTATTTTTAATCCACATCGATATAGGTAGCAGCATCTGTTATAAGCAAAACAACGACATTCCTAATGACGTAGTGATGTGATATCATAATAATTTTTGACATTGCACATGTATAGCCGTGAAACTCAATATGTAGTATGAGACCTCGCGATACAATCGTAATTCTGTAAGTTTGTATGCTGGCTGACGTGTAACGTAACATCGCGTATCGTAGCGGCTCTCAGAGGCCGTTTCGAATAACGGATAACAAATACCACAGCACAACACTAATTTGAAACATTTTTATTTTGAACTCTATTAGATTCACTGCTAGTTTCTCCACCTTCCCAAAAATCCATGCGTAATGGAGAAAAATATTTTAGAGTTTCTTCCTTTTACGCTATCGTATTTTATTTTCCGTGTTTTTGAATCTGAAGTATAAATTATCCAGCTACAGATGTATTACCTAATCAATAAATTAAACTGAAAAGTAGTCGCAATACCAAACAGTAACTTCTACTAATCAATAAATTGAACTAAATAGTCGCAATGTCAAACAGGAACTTCCGAGTATACATAGAGCTACAATTATTGTATATTTTCCAATTAAGCGGGATTTATTTATAAAATCTCCCACATATTCCAAAATTTCTATCAAATAAAATCAACACCTCGCGTGCTCATCGTGATATTTTTTTTTTCGTTTTGTTTCCATATGTGTCAGTTCGTCAGTTGCGCAACTGATCAAAATAAGTGAAATTTTGTTGCTAACCGTAACGGAGACGCGACCTCGTTACGAAAAAACGGGGTAATGATATTCCGCTAGAGCCTCGGTAACTCGGCGTGTACGACTCGCCGAAACTCAACGATCACTTGGAAAGCATTCGCTTGGAAACGGTCACTTTCTCTAGAACAGGTCCCAGTCTTGATCCAACCGCGAAGGTATGTGCTCACACGGATCGTAACGTCTCTACAGACAGTGCAAATAAACTTTAGAAGTGGTAAAATATGTGATATGCGGCTGACCGGTTGCTTACGAAGTTAAAGTGCTGAGCCTGAGGTAAACCGTGTGCGTGTGTGGTTTAACCGTATAAGAATTACTGACCTTGCGGATTTTGCAATAAGATGACGATTTTGCAATACATAATATCTCTTAGGCGTATCAAATTGAACATTTTTACAATGCCAAACTCTTGAAAAGGATATATTACAAATACTCTGTTCGTGTGCATGTCGACGGATATTGGCTTTGCAAAATTTTGTGTTGGCGAGGAATAATTGTGAGTGCCGTTACTTCTACTAGAAATCAGAGTTTAGTACAGAAACTGATAAAGTCGACCTACATTCTACAACATGAAAATTAGTTAGGTCAACTTCTTTAAGATCTCTACACCTATTATCTACGCTATCGTTATAGCGAATCCAATCATAGAATCTGACGAAGCAGAATATAAATTGGCAAAAGATTTAAACCTGAAAAATGTACATTCTTCTCTCAAGTCGCAAATTCGCCGATACTTAGAGCAAAGTATTCCAGGCATGAAGCTGTTTGAACGTGATTTGGAATTCAACAATGGTGTCGTCGATATAAATTTTGCAATCGCTCCCAACACTTACCAGTGAAAGGTTTATAAAATTTGCCACGAGTTAAATTGCTGCCATTAAAAATAAATAAACTGGTAAGGCAATGACTTGGCATAGGAATGAAAAAAAAAAACGATCGAAGCGCGAGACAGAGAGAGGTATATAGAACCAAACAAGTGCGTTACCCCCACGAAGATTATCTGCGTATTTATTTTTATTTATCTCTGTGCGTAGCGGGCCGAGCGAGCACCGCTGCACGAGACATACCTACCTACACATCATGTTTATTAAATCCTTTAACGTTTGTCATTATTAGAATAATTTTAAATAAACTGCCTGTTACCGGTTATGTTTCCTCAAGCGTAACAGAATTTAAATTTGTTAGTCACCAGTTTCCACCTTCAGATAGTTACATAATGCTGTAATAACTTAAGCACTAATAGTCTTATATCTATCTAATCTATATTAGTTATATAATCGCCATGGACATTGTGTTCAGTAGATATCTCTGTAATAGTGAAGTTATCCTTAATGAAACCAGTTAATTGTCCCAGCAGGCCATCGTGGTTGAAATAGGTTTGTAATTAGTTTGTAAGTAAAATTAACCGGATCGGTTTAAATTTATTTCGCTTTATGTCACCTTCAGTCGTTCTCCCAACTCAATTAGAATCTAGTAAGTGTTTTTTTTTTCAACATTATACTAAAATTCTTACTGTTCATCCTAATATGGTTACAATTGCCGCTAATTGTTTAGAGACATTATCTTCATTCTGAGAGTATAATGGATAGGATATTTCCATTTCAAAAGATACCCAAGTTAACTCGGAGGAAAACAAAACCCTACAAAAAAAAAAAAGAGTTTCAAAACTCGCAGACGAAGAGATAACTTTAACGCAATGCCTTAGAGATTGTTTCCATGGCCCTTGCAACCTCAGCTTACATTTTATCGGCTCTTATCAGCAGCTATCTCATTGAAGCAAGTTCTTCATTTGTCGCCGATAATTTATGGATAGCTGTATTGATATTTCCCAGAGTGGTATTGTAAAAAATGCTGTGTTCGTTTACAGTTTTAGTTTAGCAATTCGACAAGCATTGTTATTTGCTGTAGCAACTACGCGACAACCTTTACGCTCGGGCGCCTGACCATGAGAAACTCTGAAGGTTGCGTATACTTCTCGGATGATCGGACAGTTAAAGTCTTGAAAAGACATATCTCTTGGTCTTACATCATTAGATTTATTATCTCAAATAAAAACCGAAATGGTTCGTGCAGCTGCATAAGAAATTCCTATCGGTTCGAAACCATAAGTATAGTGTCGCAGTGCACAAAACAGCCTACAATCTTCTGTCTGACATTGCTGCTGTGTGTGTGTCAAGCCAATAGGTCGACCAACCAGTCGACCAGACGCTCTCCCTCCCTCGCTTTGTCCTCCGTCTGCCTGTTCCCCCTTCCCTCAGCGCCCCTCCATTGCGCCAGCCAGTCAGCGTTTGATCGGCGGTCGGACTGCACGTTCTGCGCCTCTGCTGCTACCGATTTCTTTACGTCATAGTTAATTTTGTGCTCATTTTAAAATTCATACGAATCTAGTAAGTCACACAGGTCTTATCATATCGCTCTGTATTTAAGAATTTTGTTTCATCTTTGGTGATTGTCAACTAAAGTCATAAAACTTACTACCGCTTTGTCTTGTTACAGGTACCTACTTGGAACTGGGTGTGAACCCAGATACGGTGTGTGTGGTTTTATGTAATCTTATTTATACTGTTATTAAGAAACTCACAGTGGAGTTCGTGAATTATCCTCTCAGTGTGTGCAACGACAGAATTGTATCGGAGTTAATTGATTTATAAAAAGTGCAGTGTACACTTCATCGACAGTTCTCTTATTGTTCTGTAAACAAGTGATTTGTGTCATTATTGGATTGTTCTCTATTTGGATTCTCAGCAGCTAAATGGCCATTGTAAGTGTTTCTCGTTTCTTTATCTACCTACTTTTATGCCAAATTAATTTTTACTGTGATGCTCATTATTTTTCTTAATAATCTCGACAAGGTCAGGTTAAGGATTCTCTATATTAAATATTTTTTTTATCTTGTACAATATGTACTGAAATTATTATTCCGATAATGAGAAGGAATAAATTAACTTCTAAAAATAATAACTTATAGCAATAGAACTACGTAGTAAACGAAAATTTATTGCCTGATATCTATGTAGGTATAACAATAGGAAACGAATTAGAAAAAAAAAAGTCAACCAGTCAGCTTGTTCAGCCCATTTTTTTTTCTGTCAGCCATAAATTGTGATTCGGAGAGTTCAGGCAGGTGTATCGAGCATTCTACGAATTCTCACGCTCAGTGCTGGCCTTCTGAATCTATTTGCTACATGTATAAATTACTCATTGTGAATTGTTGAGCAAGGCTGCAAAGCTAATGAGACATCGAGATTGCGAATATACGGGCGCCATCTTTACGATTTGACTGACGCGCATCGCGACCTCGTGAGCAAGTTCACTAAATTTAGAACACGGTTGACATTCTGTGCTCCCGGTGCTTATTCAAATGTTTTATCACTGTTTACAACCCATATACAGTATTAATTAATACTCTTAAATGGTACCCATTTTCTTTGGTTTTGTTGAGTCTACCCGAAACGAACGTCTAAATTGGAACGACCAGATTGGTTGTAAGTTCCATTTCTCCTAGAATTATTGAATTTCGCTGTTCTGTTTCATTTTCCTCATATTCTTCTAAGTTTACTTGATATTTCAATCAAGTAAATCGAAACTGGAAGTTTCAAATCATTGCTTTGCGTATATTCGCGTTCGCGCGCTCATGAAGAGCTATATAAAGTGGGTCAAGGCACGCTCGCGGGCGGCTTGCGTTTCCTACTCGCAACAGACACTGACGACACGACAAGGAAGGCACTCGTTATTCGTACTTTAAATCAACCTCCACCACTGATATTAACTGCTTACGACGAATTATTGCCAGTAAACCGATTAGGCGATAAAAAGCCCGTTGTAAATCCAACATTCAGTATGGTGCTAGTTTAAAGTGTACATATTTCGATATTAAATAGATTCTTGGAAATGCTGTTCTAGGAGACGCTTTCATGCTTTTCATAAGAAAATCTGGTAACAGTTAACGATAAACTTGATGAATCGAGGAATAGGAAATATGGACTAAGCTCGTTACTTGATTAATTATGAAATTGACAAATTCTAAATTATTGTTACAATATCGATACATTGCATTGTTACTAGCCACTTGAACATTTTGGGTCAAGGATTTTATAGATAACTTTAATTACTGCCACCTACATTGATAACAATCGATTGGGCCTACTTTCGTTTCAACAATATTATTGTTCAGGTTTGCAAATGAGAGTTTGGCTGTTTGTTGTGTACACAAACAGAGCTAAGTACGTATTTAGCAGATAACAGCAGTTTGCACTAGTTAACGTTTGCGCCGAGCACCGACCCACTTAGATACCGACTATCACTTACCGTTACGATAACGTCCGACCACTTTCTCTGCACGCTCTATTTCGTGAAATACCTTGTCCTCGTGGTTCTTTACTTTAGCTAGTGCTAATTTAGTATCCACCTGGACTTAGTCCATAACTTTAGTGGTTCTTCTACTTTTAACAACTGTTATGTTTCCATCTTCACCTTCCTGTTTTACTACTGCGTCTACTGGATGTTCATCATAGTTTTTATTCTGATAGTTGATATTGATTGCCCCAGCATTTTACAATATTGAGTAGGACTGCAAAAAATTTTTGCAACGCAAGAAAATCTTTTTGAGTTTTCAGCTTGGGGCAAAACTAGTAAGCTTTTTGCTTACACAGTTTTAACGGTAGAAAGTAACGGTGACTCTCGCGAATTCCGTCTGTCAGTCATCATGTGTGTCTCGAACAGTACGATTATCGAATGTAACATTGACTTTCACATTTGTGTCGTGTCGTGTGGCGCTGATGTAACGCGGCCCGCCGCTGCGCCCGCGCCGCGCCAATGCGATTAGGTAAACGTTGCGCGCAGCTTTCACCCCACTTTCACCTCCATTTCCGCGTTACTTGGAGTCGCTCATTGGCGCTCATTTATACAGATTATTATTGCATCTTGTAATATACAGTATGTTAAGAAAACCCTGTCCGACCCGTGAAGGTGTTGTTAGGTATCGATAACTGATTCTACTAATGCATACAAAACCAGGCTAAACTTAAAAAAAAATCCCCCTAAAAAGTAAATATTCTTTCGCAAAAAGAGGTAACTTAATCAATGTGCGATATGCACCCTTCCGCGGGGAGCGGGCGGCAGCGCACGCGGCACGTGGTCGCATCTCTATTCGCTCATAATAATACCGGTATTGTCACTTTTTTAAAAATTACCAAATTTCGGGGAAGTTGGAATTAATTCGCGGGAAAAAAAGATTATTTCAAAATTCATTTGTATTGGTACTATGATGATTATGTAAAATTTTATATTATATTTGGTCATGTGTATACCTAACCTTTATTATCCTTATGGGTCGGACAGGGTTTTCTTAACATACTGTATTTATGGACGTTTTATGATGACGCACGTTAGCGGGTTTGGCTGAGGCTGGTGTTCGCGTTTTCAACATACTTTTTGTTGTATTCACATAGCAACTCTTTTTATAAACCATGAATTTAAAGATTTTTTTTTAAACTTTCTCATAGTAGGAATTATCCCTGTTTATTTACAAAAAAATAAACTCACGTACACAAGCAGCCAGACACAGAACAACTACCTGTAGGCCATACAAATATTTGTTCCATGAGGAAATCGAACCTGCGACACGCAGCAAGCACAGCTACTGGGCCAACCGTGTCGTCATTGAAACATCTGCAAGTTGTGTGGGACGCCTCCCAGCTATGATTATAGAACGGACGATTTTAAAAAGGTGGCTGGGACAGACTGAACGCGGAAGGTGGAGGACAGAGGTTTAGGAGATGCTTAGAATCATTTTTCATTTTACTGGAATTCACGCCTAGAGTCAATGCATCATCAATGTGATAGGTGTGTTGTTCTGAACTACTGACGTCTATGTATTTAAATTATTGACAAAAAATCCGAGTGTTAAATTGTTTTATCAATAAACGAGTAAACAAGCACTTACATATTATTTACACTTATATAATTTCAGAGCACTGTGTTACATAGGTTATCTATTTAGATAACACACGAGCTTCCTATACACAAGTAACGTGACGGGTACATGCACAAATACATATATTATACATTTATGTTAACGTTATTTTGACGTGACAACGTCTTAAATTAGGTTGCGGCTGGGAGTCACTTATGAAAAAGTGTAACGCTCGGTAACGTTACGATGAGTCACCGATGTTTTAGTAAACAAAATATATTTCTATAGTTAAAATTTGTGCAATTCTTATTTTCATTCAATTCCTTGTTCCTATTGTGCAATTTAATTATATTCATATCAATAAATATTCTACCGAGAAAAAGACGTTGTCACGTAAAATCTTCGCCCGTAAAACCGACTTTACAGGCAACCATTTTTTATTATAGGAATTTAAATTTGATTCGCACAAGTTCACTCAATTTGCTTACCCCTACATGATATTTATTAGCTGTGCCTGCCACATTGTTAGAATGATTGTAGGTAAACAATAAGCTGTAGATAAAAGTAACATACTGATATTGAAAGAAGTATTTAAATATCATGTAAAATCAGCTCTGTTAGTTAAGGTACTGTAAAAACCGGTTCTATCGTTTCGGATATTAGCCAGAAGACACTTCAATGTTATCTAGGTTCTAAATCCTATAATAGACAATTTTAACGTTTTCCATTTAATTGATAAATCTTGTTTCGTTACTTTGCTTGAATTTAGAACGACTAAAACAAGTGAAATAGTACAAGAATAGTGCCGTGACATTGGCCCAGTGTCTGATACTGAAGTTCTTTCGTCCGCCATTCGTTTGCGCAACTGCAGTAGTGTTCAACTCGGTCCACACTGACACATCACTACTATCTGCCATGGAATGCAGCGCTATTATAGAATCGCGCGTAAGATTATTCACACTGAACTAAGTTATGTAACCGCAACAATTTGTACTGAATTATGAACAATTCTATTGCATGCAGGAAACGCATGTTGTTAGGTAATCGCTCGTTGTGGCCATCGACAAAGTTGGCACATATTTTTTATTTTTCCACAATATATTAAAAAAAAAGCGATGAAAGTTGGTAAGTCAAATTATTATTAAATTGTCTTTTAAATAAGCCAGTAAGTTTTATAAAGCGAGGCTTTAATAATAGTGAGCTTAACAGATTCGTGAGTTGTTTGCGAATTGTAAGGTTGCAGCCAACTATTGACCCACTGACACACTAACTGAAGGAAAACAACTTAGTTGAGTGTCACAATCGGCCCGCCGATGTAACTATCGAGTTTACTTTCGTTTAAGATAAACGATACCCATTTTAAATGAAATTGAAACAATTAAAACGAAATTTAGGTTTTTATTTTTAAATTAATTAAGTAATACAGAGTTCAAAATACTTGTCATTATACATTTATGTCTTTCTTTTTTGTAATGTCATCTATTACAATGGCGAAATAAAAGAAACAGGTAAAACTTAATATTAAAAAATTAAGCATATAGGTTTAAGAGATCATAAGAGGCATTAGTACCTATGATAGATGAAGATAGAGATATTTTCTCTCTCATGTAACACAATCTGCTTTAACGTGACGCATCCTTTTCCAATTCCCGCCTGCTTAAGAATTTTCACTTCAAAAATATGATCATTTATCTAATGTTGTAAAATAAATTTATTTCACGACTAATTACATAAATTTAAATCAAAACCACCATTTAGCTTAACTAGCTGCGGAAGGAATTCTAAAAAGGTCGTAATAATAAATGAAACATCTTAGCTGTGTTAATACTCACGTTGTTTGCGGTGTGACAATTAGATTCGTCTTACCAATTAACAGATACTTTGACGTGGCTTGTAACATAGCAACACGCTATACCGTAAAGTAATCGGACGACTAACGATGCGACGGAAATTATCAGAAATTCAGAATAGATAGAGATCTTGTGGAATATCCACTATAACCACTATAACTTCCAACCTAAACAGCGGGATAATTGCGTCACAATGTCAGTAGCAATTGTTTACATTTTGAAAATTCATTAACATTCATTGTGTTATTTACGTTGTTGAGCAGGCAAATTTCGGCCAACATAAATAAAGCAATGGATTAGAAATATCCTATAAAATTATTCAGATTGATAGTGTATTACTCAAATAAGGTGCTGATACATATGAATACCACTTACCCAATGCTTTGCATGAAGCGACTACATATCTGACCTCCACAGCCCATTTAATGGGTAACATGGTACATCTTGGTAAGACGTGTGTTCACTTTTGGGTTTTTGAGTACCTACAACGACTGATAAAGGCCTAGCGAAAAATTGTTCAATACAAATCATTTTCCGCAACGCAACACCCGCTAGACAGGACGATAACTGCTAAAAATAACTATGAAACACATATACCGTTTAACAATGTCGGTTTTATTATTAATATTAAATTATAGTGTATACTGCACGCGTCCTACGTTTGTGTTATGCTAGATATGGCTGTAGCAACATAAAATAATAATAATAAATATTATGCATACCGCCGTATATGCTCAATAATTGTGTGAGTTCGAATATATGTACGCAGAAATTGAAACTAGCGCACCCAGGTTTCTTGGAACTTTTTTATTATCATACGTAAATAAGGTAAATTCTCTGGAATTGGTAAAAGCCGTATTCGTAGTCGTATTGGATAAGCGCTTTTCATGAGAAAACGCGCGATCATATTAAAGTCACTCAGTTTACATTTTATTTATTTAAGAGGTATTTTAAGTACGCAAATTATACAGAAGCAGATTTAATGTCCTAAGCATTTTCTACCAGTCAATCATTAGCTTATTCAGATATGTAATAAATATTTATTCCTCTTCTAATGGTATTATGGTACCCACCATTAGAGGAATAAATATTTTTATTTGCTATCATTGATAAATGATAACATAAATTCTACCTATGAATTAAACAAACATTCTCTTTTCCGCAAAAAATAATCCCCTCGTGTTTATTTTTCCGATTAGCATTTCCATTCATTAACTTTTCAAATAACAATAAGTATTATGCAAAACGGATTGTCGGAATCGGTAAAACGGAGAAAAAACATAAACAAACAATTTGGAAAGTAAGTGAGAAGTCTCCGCAACTTGTAGCATTTCCTCGTTCAATTCGTAAGCAAAGAGGCAGACAACAAAAGGACGTGCGATCTTTATATTGTTACTGAATGTTGGAGACACTCCAAAACGTCGAGCTCTAGTTGTTACAACTCTTAAAATAGACCCTGTAGGTATTTTATCTCAACCTCTTTATGAGAATCCACAGCTGTTCGCTCCTGTAAATCGAATCTTAATGAGAAATAGCATTCCAACCAATAAATGATTGGACTCAGATGAATCTATGATAAAATAAAGCGTAGGTTTACATTTGCGAATCCTTTGTACTTTAAGCAGGTTTGTAATGTTAAAATGAATTTTGTTGTTGTGCGAAATGTTCGATGTTGTTCAAAAAACCTACTCTTTTATCTATTAAGGTTAAGTTCGTTAAGGTCAGTATAAAGGGTTCCAAAAATGGTTCTATTACGTGTTTAAGTTCACTTGGCTTAGACATTTTTAATCATTCTTGTTTTGACTCATTTTACGATGTAATTGGAATTCCTGAACAAGTCTAAAATACATAGTCTATAAGTATAGTATTACGCATTCATTGTAGTATTGGTGAGCTATAATTTTCCGTATTTACGACATAAACAAAATCGCTGGGCACACCGTGACTAAACAACGTCTATAGTGTATTGTCGTGTTATTTCTACTTTGTATAGTTTGTATTTTGTTTTTATACAGACACCGATTCTGTTTACGTTGTCATGAGCAGGGTTTCTCACTAAATGAACTCATTTACGGAGAACAACGTAAGCTTCGTTTTTCAGTTTTCATTGATCTTTACAAGAAAGGGTCACGTCGTGAACCTACTGCTTTCAAAGTGAAAAACCTTCAACTAGTTAACGTTCAAGTTAGCGGGTCTTTGTTCTAACAAAGACCTTGGTATTTAATAGTTGAAATAAAAAATATTTCTATGCGCATGTGAATATATAAAAGAGTGAAAACCCAAGATTTCATAATACAAATACATATGTAGAAATAAATACAGGAAGTAAAGGCAATTGAAACTGGTAGATGTTAATCGGTCGACGGCCATAAACAATGCGGATCTAATAATAGAGGACGCTAGCAACACTGATGAAAAATAGAACACGTAATGTGGGCCACAGCCGCTCCCGCGCCGCGATACGTTTTACTGTGTCGGCCCACTGGCTGCCGAGATCCTTTGTGATCTATTGTAGGTAATCGTTAAATTGTTAATTAGAAAAATGTGAACACGCAGGTCTTCACTCACCTCTTATTGTGTTGTTTTTAATAGGGATATATCCAAGGTATGAAAATCAAAAAAATAATTAGTCCGTCTTATAGATAACAAAAAAAAAAAAAAAAAAATAAGACTCGTATTTTTATTTTGTCGAAATTACCAAAACCTACTGAGATATAGTGTATTAAAGTTGCGGAGTGGGGCTAATTACGTCACGTTGTGGTATGTTTTGTACCACGGCGTGACGTCATGCGACATTTCAAATCAATATATCTTCCTAAGTATTTGAATGAAGGAAAAAATAAAAAATACCTGTTCAATATTTTTTATAAATCTATCTGATGGACGTTAAATTATTTTTTAGGATACAACCCAATTCTAACCAAATGTTACTTGAATCAAATAAAACGACGGATTAGCCAACGACTAAAAATAATGAAGTGTTTTATTTTTGTTGTCTATACCAGTGTGTATTGTATATCATGGCACGGCCCCATAATATTTAACAATATTTTGACCCACTTCCCTCCGCTGCTTTTAACTTAGAATTTCAGACACCTTGAGCACCTTTTTTCTATTGAAAGTCGTTTATACCATTTGGGACCTCTTATAATTTAATTAAAGACTAACAAATAAGCAAACACACAAAGTTTCGCATTTATACAGTATGTTAAGAAAACCCTGTCCGACCCGTGAAGGTGTTGTTAGGTATCGATAACTGATTCTACTAATGGATACAAAACCGGGCTAAACTTTAAAAAAAAAATCCCCCTAAAAAAGTAAATATTATTTCGCAAAAAGTGGTAACTTAATAAATGTGCGTTCACCCTTCCGCGCGCGGCGGGCGGCAGGGCACGCGGCACGTGGTCGCATCGCTATTCGCTCATAATAATACCGGTGCTGTCATTTTTTTAAAAATTACCAAATTTTGGGGAAGTTGGAATTAATTCGCGGGAAAAAAAGATTATTTCAAAATTCATTTGTATTGGTACTATGATGATTACGTAAAATTTTATATTATATTTGGTCATGTGTTTACCTAACCTTTATTATCCTTATGGGTCGGACAGGGTTTTCTTAACATACTGTATGTAATAGGATTATCTAGTAGGTACTACAATGCTAAAGGTACACTTTCTACACTCAACGTAATCGTAAAATGTTTACAACATAACAAAATGGTATTGGCATATTTATGAGGGTTTTTTTTTAAAGTAAATCCTTTCATAGTGTTTCGGATCCAAAGACCCGGGACCCTAAAAACAGCACCCTAACTGCGTAACACACTATTACTATCGGTTGGAATCTTTTCGAAACATATTGCTAATCCATTACTCCATATGTTCGAAAACCTGTCTGCTCAACAACGTAAATAACGCAATGAATGTTGTTGAACTGTCAAAATGAAACCGATGCTACTGAGTGTGTTACGCAATTACCCTGCAGGTTATATTATAATATAGTGTCTAATGCTGTATAGATAATAATGATCCGGAAAGCATCGTGAGCGAGTCTGGCTAGCACTTGGCCTGAGGCCCTAGTCTGCTATTTTTATAAAATTGTCATTCCAACACGATTCCATTGTCAATTGTGCTTAAAACTTCGTAATCTGCTAAATTCATAATGATTAAATAAAAAAATATATACGGACAAATCACACAGATTGAGCTAGCCCCAAAATAAGTTCGCGACTTGTGTTATAGGATACTAACTCAACGATACTATATTTTACAATAGATACATATATAGATAAACATCCAAGACCCAGGCCAATCAGGAAAAGATCGTTTCTATCATGACCTGGCCGGGCTCAGTTATCTCGTAATAGAATGATGATAGAGTGACATTGCCGTATTGCAATTATTATAAAACCCGTTAATAGAGATGATTTTCTAAAAAACTACTCAATTGAACTTTTAATAATATGGAGTATCAGTGATTGATCACTGGAACTTTCAAAGTTTCGTGATCTACTAACAAAATGGCGTCATTATGACTTCACAAAACGAAACTTGTCAAAATCGATCAATATGAGATCACTGATCGACCATTCTGACACTATTGTAATAGCATACTAGGGCCAAACATGTGACTTATTTTTGTAGAAATTACAATACTTACTTATATTGTTATAGTTAATGGCAAAGAAATATATAACGAGGTGTTTGTTTAGGGAATCAATTTAATATGACCCTATAGGGGCGTATGGTGTAAAATGGCCGGAGATGGAGGGAGGCTCGATATAATTTTCATTCCCCTACGCATCCCCTTCGGCCATTATTTGCCTTGGTTCCGTAGGGAGTGCACGTTGGGGCAGTCAGTATGATTTCTGTACGAACGTGCCGCATCAGGTATGGGGAAGATTAATTGCCTTTGAAATTAGTTTGGTGCCTTTATTTTACGACATTTTTGTTGCTGATGGAATTTAAGAATGCAGCATGTGTACATTACTGAGCGTTCTGTGTTTGTAGCTAAAGTCATTATCACGATTTCGCGTTTTTTTTCACGATACGGAAGATTAAAATCTACTGTTTTCATAAACGAAAACAACTCACAATATTGATATTACGGACTTTATAAAATTAACGGAAAGTCATGACGTGAAGTATGACGTATTATTATATTTATGAGTTTAGCTTTCTTCTTTATCATTAAGTGAAGCACTGCAGCATTAGTGATAAAGAGGCAGGGAGTAGGAACCCCACCTCTTATCGCATTGAGAATCTTTAACAGCATAAAGAAAATTCTCGGAATGTCTCATTAAAATCGGCTTAGAGTTTCTAAGTATCAACGCGATGAATCGTTACCTGACACCTACATTGTAATACCTACCTCGTCTAGTGATCTCATAGTCATACCTACCTACATTATTAATAGAAGTTGCGAAACTGTAGGTACAAAAACATTTTAAAATGAAACATTTCAATAATGAAGGAGACAAAAAGTACAGACATTACGATTCACCTTGTTTCGCGCGGCTCGCGGGGTCAATGACCCGTCACAGCTGTAGCGCGTCAGTGTACGTAAATAGTGTTTGCGCACACATGCGCGTTGTTGTTGGAGAAAATTTTAAGTTTTTTGACGTTTACATACGTCAATGATAGTAAACAGATAGTTTTATGACCATCTGTCATCTTGGATCTTCACAGTGCAGTTATAATAACGTAAGTTGTTCTTATACAAAGTTTATCGCTCCATCGTTTGAATTTGAATTTAAATAAATTGAAACATTTACGATAACCCTGATTTAAATTTTCAAGTTACGTGAGTGACGGGAACGGGACTTATCATGAATATCAATCCACATTGACTTACTGATCTGTAGATCTACTTAATCGAATATGTACCTATATTAAATGTATAATCTTTGAGGATAAGATAAGCCTATCTTTATTGAGGATTACAGTTAATTTGTAAGTGATGTTATGTTTGAAAATGTGTTCTGCTGTTCGGAGTCTTCGGACTCCTTTCGTTTCCGTCAGAGACTCAAAGATGCCGAAGATAGATTGTTCATTCTAATTTATGTTTATAAATATGAAGATATTCCACTGCAAAGGGAAATTAAAAACATCGTTGGGAAACATTATGGATTCACTGCTTCCAACTTCTATTGAAATTGAAATATGATCGACTCTTTTACAAAGCGATTGAATAGCTAATAGTTCTTATGTAGTTACTATACTTTACTATCCATTATTAACTTAGGATAGTAAAATAGTTGCTCTATAAAGTCTATGACTATTTGGTACGTGGTGTTTACATAATAGTATACACATGAAGCAGTGCACAAAACAACGCGTCATTCGAAATCAGAACATGCCTATTGTGTATTATAGCGTGGCAACCCGATAGCGCGCTGTCTATGCCATCCGTGAGAGGCATAGAGAGAAAGAGATAGTTATGACATGGCGGTAAACAGGTGCGCGCGCGCTAACCGCTCGCGCTTTAAAGTAGTAAATTGTCACCAAATTATAAGTTATTGTTTGTGTTATTGTGTTAAGCCTGTGTTTCTGGACCATTAAACTGTAATCGTGATAACTGAGTCCTTATTCACTCCCCACCGACGCTATAAGTGGCTGCCCAACGTGTGTAGGTATTTCGTGTCGTGTATTACGCAGTTCGCGAAATAACTTACAACGATCACAATAAAAGTGGACGTAGGGGACTTTACCGAACCTACGAGTGTGTTTTTCCTGTTTGGCCCGTGTTTTTAGTAGCCAAAATGCCAAAAACGCGGTCAGAAGAAAAATCGGACTCCAATGGCGCCGCGAATGTAACAATGTCTCAAGAAACCCTCGCAAGCTTTATAACGTCAATACAACAAACTCAGAACGAATTTTGCCAGCAGCTGATCCGAGAAATACGTTCATCGACGCCGCATAACGTCTCTGAAGCACAACAAGCATCGTATGTTTTTGACGCGAATGGAAACTTCGCGAAATGTACGTCGCGTTATGGCGGACGCGCGGACGAGTCGTTAGATAATTTTATGGACGCCGTAATTACCTACAAAGACTGCGTAAATGTATCTGACGTAAATGCTCTCCGCGGCTTTTCGATGTTATTGGAAGGACCTGCTGCAATATGGTGGCAAGGTGTCAAGCAATCAACCAGTACGTGGTCGGAAGCCGTCACCCGCATAAAGTGCGCCTTCGGTGAACAGGACCCGCCACATCGCCTTTACCGAAAACTGTTCAGCCTCATACACAATGAAGACGAAAACACAGATTTGTTTATTGCTAAGGTACGTGCAATATTAGCTAAATTCCCAAAGGACGACCTTTCAGAGAAGGTTCAATTAGATATGGCGTACGGACTACTCAATACGCGCATTAGAAAACGCGTGACGAGAGACTGCGTGAATAGTTTCGACGAGTTGCTTTACAAGTGTCGACAGGTCGAAGATTCTGTAAAAGAAGTATATGATAGTAATAACAGCAAACACTCCACGTCGCGTAATGTTTCATCGTCATCGTCGCGGTATATACCTACAGACGCCAACACGTCGAGTACCGCAGGCCGCGTGTTGTCGACCGAGTCACCCGCTGGCGCCAGCGGCGGTCTCGTCGCCAAGTCAAAGAAGCCGTTTTGTTCGTATTGCAAGCGATTAGGACACAGCAAAGAAACGTGTGAGAAGCTTAAACGTGTTAGTGATAAGTGTGATAAAAGCGTCAATAAGGAAAGTTCAGAAAGTGAGGTAAAGTGCTACGGTTGTGGTGCCGCGAACGTAATCAAATCAAAGTGTAAAAACTGTTCACCACGAGGCCAGTCATCATTCTACTCCATGAATATTTCGTCGCATGACGGGGTACTAAGTACGTCAGTTTCCCGCGCATCGCCGCGAGCGCGCGACCGTAGGTGTCGCCGGCATGGCTCGGCCGCCAGCGCCGTCCCTGCCCGCGTCGCCGCGCCGCAGTCGTCGTTAGTCAACCCGTTAGTGCCAATGTCGACTCAAGGTAACCCTACACTTGCCGTAGGGGATTTTTGTAATAGTAATGTTGTTAATGTAAACACAAGTTCGCCTAGTTTTTATGATTATAATTGTTATAATAGTTGTGAGTATGTCAATAATGTTAATGACTATACATCTTTTCGCCGCCCCATATTAAATATAAGCATTCAAGGGTTTTGTGGTAAAAAACGATATATGTTTCAACGCTATAGTATTTTTTTATTCAACAAAATTGATTTAAAAGTCAATTCGCATGATGTGCTGAATCGCTTGTCAACGGATGTTGGATGTGGGTCAATGTCCATTTGGTGCAACACTTACTATTTGAGTGTGACGTATGTGTGCTGTAAACTATTGATAAAGGAAATAATATATATTTATGGAACATCTTATCAACATTTCGCAATGATAATTTACTTGATTAATAGTGTTCAAGTTACTGCGTATTGCTCGTGTTGTAGCTTCTGTAAGCCTTATAAACTTATAAGTTTATGACCAACGCAAACATTTTTTTTTTCTTTTTTTCTTTAGTGTGATTTTTTATTTCACAATAATGGCGGATTTCGCCAATGACAGTTGAAATAACGACCGCGTGAGCCGCCTACTAGGGGATTTGATGAAAAGCCATAATGTGGCCACTATGCTGCGATATTTCAATGTTCTTTATGAATTATCCACTGAATGCACTTTTTACTACATAAATCACGCGTTTTTATTTAGTAAACGACACTATAAATAATTATTAAAGTTCAATGAAAAATGCGCGTGACACTCATCTTGGCTTTCCTGTCAAAGCCCAAAGCAAACTAATTTGCAACAGAAAAAGCATTGACAGCTCATGACAGCTGTCACTTGTAAGAAAGAAGGTAAGAAGGTGACCGATTCCTTTGTTAACATAATATGTATACTATATTTTTTTTTTCTATTTGCTTAAGAATAGGACAGCAATTAAATAATAATCTAGACATAAAATAGTAAGCCCCTGACCTAAATTCATGTATTTTTAGCTGCCATGTGTCTTAAACTACGCAGAACAGATAAAAACTATATTCCGTGTTAAACTACTTATCGTCAATGGAATATTTTAATTTGACAGGACTTAACTAACTCTGCTTTTCTTAATCAAATAGAAAGTGAAAAGATAAAGTGAATGATTACTTTAGTTTAAAAATTAACTTAAAACCTAACTAAATGAACTTAATACCTTACAGTGTGGTGTATGGTACATTATTAATTCAGGTGGGAGGCAATCATTGTAATAAAATATTATAATGGGAAACGAACTAAGTCTTTCACTTCTGCATGGACCTTGATTTTTGCTGTATTTTGGATTGCTTCCTTGATTGCCAAATGAGCAAATGAAGGTGCCCGCAATAGGTTGTCTCATATTGAATAGAAATAACATGATTGTTATAAAATAAACATAATAAATGACGTAATCTTTTCTAGAGCAGTTATGTAATGTTTGTATTTTTATAAAATTACAGTCTGGGTACCTACTTCACTCTTGGGTAGCCACCCGAGTTGGTTTTACATTAACGCGATCGACGTGTTTATGACGATCGACGTTCTAATTGGGCCGCTTCAAGCGGCGACCTTGAAACGGCTCAATCACAGCGTCATAAACGCGTAGAAGGCGTTCACGTAAAAAAAAAATCGCACTAAGCACAGGTGGGCTCACTTCGCAAAGTTTTTTTACGGTGACTTTTGGTATAAAGCGTATAATCATGATCATCAGGTTATTATCATACGAAATGATTTATTTTGCTTTATACTATTTATTTCCCGAGCTCATGTTAGAGACACGTCAGTGTCTTGCACAAGTTGCACACCATCTAATGATATGATAATGTTCAGGCACGGTCTTTATCTTTATGCTAAGTTCCTATGGAAAGTATTCAATAGTATCTAACGATGGGTTTCTTTTCATTACAGGTCTCACTAGAAGTGAAGCCGAAGACATGAACGCGCCTAGGGGTCGCCACTCTCATCAAGCAGGGTAGCCGATATATCACGTAAGTTTAATTACTCCCTGTGTTGCTATTTCTTTTGTTTACCTATTTGCTGATGCGTTATCAAAAGGCCATGGTTTTAAAACTCTGTCGAGAGTTCAATTTTCAATTAGAACTATTATTTTGTACATACTATATATACATAATTATAATTCCGGACGACATAATAAGATTGAAATTATTGAGATTAATATTAAGTATATCGCATTTATTATATCAGTGTAGGTGTGATGTTATTGAGCGAAAAGTCAAACTAATTAATAATAGTAACTTCAAAACGACGCCTTTGGTCGACTAAATGCATCTTATTACGTAAAATGTACCTATTGTAAATCCGTTAACAGAATGAAAATACGGGCCTATCCGAAAGTTGTTGTTTCATCAAAACAAGTGGCACATCGCATCTCAAGTAGGCACAACTGTCAAATCGTGCAGTCATCTATTCAGTTCGGTCCACAAACTAACCCTACTTCTGCAAGTGATACGAAGTGGATAATGTCAGTAAACTCTGCCGAAACTACGGACTTTGTGCGTAGCGAGTATACCCCCATTTCAAGAGTTTAATTTATACATTTGCCAATAGGGTAGTTGACTAAAAAAAATAATTAGTCTGTCAGTCAGACTTCCAAAAAATATTAGACACGTATTTTTATCTTTTTTCACATAAACAAACGACAGTGCGTTGAAAACTCGTGTGATCAGCCACCACTCCTGATCTTTGATGCCTTTTATATTTGTCAATTTTTATTAATTTGATAAAACAAAATATACGTATCCAATATTTTTCAATAATCTGAATGACGGACTAAATAGAATATTTTTTTTACCCAGGAAACATCTCTATTACAGGGATTTTTTTAGATTCCTTCGTAAACATATACTGCTAAAAACAATGCCGTTAATGCGCATACCGTAAATCTCAATATATCAGCCAAGCTTACATTACGTATTGTTTATTCTTTGGCCGATTGACAAAAAGACCACAGCACGGTACGAATTTGTAGAAGGCATGCAACGAACTTGTTTTGTTTGAAAATGCGTTGGCTCACATAGGCAAAATGGAATTTCGTTTTGTGGTGTGGTTTACCGTTCTTCTTAATCTATACTTGATTTATTTATAACGAGCTGACCCCTGCCCACATTTTTGGGCGGTAAACATTTCTACTTGTGATGAAATTGGACTATCAGTATTTAAATTTTTCTGCTAAATAGCATATGCCACCCACAAATAACGAAGCTTTCTATTAGTAAAAGAATTTTCAAAATCGGTTTAGTAGATTCAAGAGTTTACCCCTACAACCTCATATTTATGATTATAGGATGAGGGAAACGGCTCTCCAAGTTCTCAACGTGATGCAGACTTTTTACAATATAGGGATTTTCCTTCAATGAGCTTTGCTTATAAATCATCTCCCCGCACAGGTTAGTCTATGATTTAACTAGCATCTAAACACTGGTGAGCTGTTTGGATATGAACCTTATGTCATGTGGGCCACAGTGCTAACATAATAAAAGGTAAAATATAAATGGCAAAATAAACCTTACTATTCCATCTTGCTTTTGCTTTTCCCCATAATTAATAAGAAGGCGGGGGCTAAAACCCGTTATGTAAAACAAATTCCGGTATCTTTCTATTACATAGCTAAGTAGATTTTCCAGTGGGGCGTTCTCATAACGGAATCGGCACAAGTGCAGCACGCGTAATTGCATCTTGTAACGCACCGATGCACACATACAATTATTCCGCTGTAAAACAACCATTTTATCTTTCTTTTCCGTACGGAGGACGGGTCTGAGCAGTTGTGTTGCGATATATGCCGGGTACGATGCGCCTAATGTTGTTGTGTTGGGAGTGTGGTCGTGGAGGGTCTTCAGATCAATCTCCCTTTGGCGCAGCAACGTTGGTCGTGTTGTTGGGTTTAACATTGTATCACCTTGCTCAATTGCCGTCTTCCTTCCTATTCGCTCAGTTTTTCTGAGTGACCTTATTCACTTTTAATAAACTAGTGCGCTTTACCATCAACGATCGCATCACTGCACCATCAGGCGGGATTACGGTCAAGCGCTAGTTTATAATTATTAAAAAAAAAAAAAAAGCTAAAATAGCTTCTTCTTCTTTTAGCTTCTACACGCGAAATTGTTGGTGTAAAATTTCTAGGTCCAAAAATTCCCTACTAGCTCTGTCCGCAGTCTCTATCTCGTGGGAATATCGGGAATAGAGCTATCATAATTATGTGATAATTCTGGTTATGGCCTACCCATTTGTCAAGTTTCACATACACACACATTCACATCACGTTTTTAAATTTTTTGATGAAGCAAGTATAACAAAAAACATACAAATATCTAATATTTCCTCTTTTTAATATTAGTTCAGTTGACACTCAGCACTACTGTAGCTTCTCATTAGTAATAGAACATTCTTCTAATATTAGTTTGCTTTTTTTGTATTCCTTTACTCTTTTACTTTGTAATTACGGAATAGAAGCTAAAAATACAAATAAAATTTAAAAACTTTCAAGTTATTATATTTTATCGCCATATTTGAGTGAAGTTCGAAAGCAGTTAGACGTTTTCTTTCAGTTTACTATTTGCTTTTGAATGTAATTTCATCGCTGTACCCACAAAACCTAATCCCCCTTATTACAAAACATGGATTTTATTTAGATCAGGTTTAAACCACCTAATGGTTACTGAATTATGCATCTAACCATTATAGAAATTCTTTATATAAAAACGACAGCTTAGTTCGGGACTTTTGTATAAAGAACTTAAAACCTCAATAAAATTAGATTTTGTTTTGTAAAAAGGGAGAAAGTTTTTTTTAACATTTTTTTTATAGAATTCTTCTAGACTAAAAAGGCAGTTAACCAAAAGAGAATAGGTGTTCTGTTTCCATAAAAAAATATTTTTAGAAAGTATTCTGTTTTATTTTGGATTAATAAGTTGAAAACATATAAATAGGTAAGATAGAAAGCATCATATTTCAGGTTGGTTATCTCTCCGATTGTCAGTAGAAAGGGCTAATTAAATTTTTACATCTACAAAATGTTTGTTTCAAATAATTAAACAAAAGTGGCGCTTGCAGGCGTCTTAAAAATTTCGTTATCAGTGATTATTATTTCCATCCATACTACCATCTGACGTCTTCAGTGCGTAGATAGCTACGTGCGATAGGTAAATAATATGAGTCGCGGGGTCATTAACCCTGTATCTTACAGACGGCCGGGTAGATGACATTGACCTTTCACGAAATCATAAATAGAGTAGCAAGTAGGGATCGATCGGTCTTTCTGTAAATACTCTAGGGATTTACGAACATGATTGGACCCCAGAATTATTATTTATGCCCCTTATTCATAAACGCTGCTTAAAGTTATTAACGATAAGTAAGTGATTAGCGATTCTTTAACCATACATATTTGACCTTTTAATGTGACTATCTTTAATCATCCATGAATAAACACCACAGTGTTTAAGGGGTTTATTCATAAACGATGATTAAAGTTAAGTGACGTGCAAACGTCTAAAATGTATGTTTAAACAATCGCTAATTACTACTTAACTTTAAGCAGCGTTTATGAATAAGGGGGTATATTGCTGGACTGCAGACTGGTTTAGTTGTCTCGTTTGTATAAATAACCTATGCCTCCTTTTTTGAAAGCGATAAGACTTTCTCAGTGGGTACAATTTATATGTATTGTATATTTTTTATTTCAGTATTAATCGTAATAAGTGAAGACCCAATTTACTAATTGTATGCTTTTAATAAGACTAGAAAAACAATGAAATTGGTACAAACACATTTTAATTTTTATGTCCATTCGACAAAACAATAGCTCATTAGTTATATACATACGTATTTGTGATATTAATAGCACATTATGTTAATCTCTTCATTTCTATCGAACATATGCAGTTACACCTAAATAAAATAGATCAATAGAATTACTATTACATTCTAAAATGCGAATTAAGATTTAATAACTTTAGGAATAAATAGGCTTTTGTACATCAACAAAATTGGTCAGCGGGATTCTTATTAAGTTATCTATTGTGTTAAAAAAAATATTTTAAGTTTTCAATATAATAGATTGTTTATGACACTTGAGCATTCAAAAATACAACAATGATTTTTTGAGATTCAGCCTTTTTTTGAACGTCAAATTACAAAAGATTGCTCCCCGAAACGCCCGCCTTTTAACACTTCCTAGTGTTGGGAGACCCTCAACACCCCAACAAGGTGGACTGATGATCGGTCATCGTGGAAAGCCTTGGGGGAGGCCTTTGTCCAGCAGTGGATCTGTATAGGCTGAAGCAGAAATGCTTTCGCTGGGAAGAAGTGGCCTACCACCAGGACCTATACTACAAACTCCCCAGCAGCTGGCTGTTTAGTTAAAAAAGACCGACTGTATATAATACTAGGTTATGTACTGGTAACTAAAATTATAAGACACAGATCATCAAATTAAATTATTAACCATATGCCAGCTAACCACGCTAAGAGAAAAAAACATTAATATTAAAAATGTTTGTAAGCCTTACTAAATATTTAAACGCCTCCGGGCATAAAGGTAAACAGTATTGCTGGGTTCAAAAAAAAAATCTATTATATGTATACCTACATATACTCATATAACCTTGTTAAGCTAAATCTGATGAAAAAATACAAGCATGACAAATAAAATTCAAACTGTTCTTCTATTCGATGTCGGTGCAATAGTTCGGATAGTATGTCCGAGGCAATGCAAACTGTCGTCACCGTTGCCAAGGCTCGCCTGCAATCGATAGGGAGACGTCGTCGCCTGGAGACCAGCTTCCGTCCGGGAAGCTTTACGATCATTGTGTTCAGAAACAGGTAGCTGTATTATATATCAACAAGAAATGTTACATTCTGGGTTATACGATACCAGTTTTACGTGATCAGATAAAAGCCCGATCATGCGATGTACATACGTAACATTATTATCGGTCCATTTTCAGTACAATAGCACTTGGTAAATAAAGTCAGAACTTGAACAATAAAACGAAAGCTTAAGCAAAAACATTATTTTGTTATTCAGGGTGATTTGTGAAAAAAAAACGAAGTATATGTTCTGAAAACACTGTTTTAGTAGCTAATTTTAGTCAGAGCTGTTATAGTTTGTATATATTGTGTAAATATATTGTAAAAATGGTAAATGTATATGGAGGTCCCAGAAGCCCATCGCTAATATTTAATTAACACCGTTATTTCTTAATTAGTTATAATTACAATTAAATTTAAGAAGAAAAATTTAGAAAACATTTTTAAATACAAGCTTTTTATAAAATGCACTAAATAGAAAAAAAGAATTCTTAACTTATAATGTCACTTCACAATTACAACTGTGTCAAAGGTGAAATAAAATAAATTGTTATATGATATAAAAGCTTGACGCGTGGTGGTTATTTTTAAATATCAGCTATAAAATCACCCATACATAAAGTAAGTTTCGAATTATTTAGCAAGAATTGTGGCCTTAGAAAAGAATCGCTAATTAATTACACTGGATTTTTGACATTAAATCGAATGAAGGTCAATTAACTTTAATAAAATACTCATGCGGAAGTTGTCACAATGTGTTCGCGTATCTATACAATCATACGTGTGTGTGTGTGGGGGCGAAGTACGCTCAAGGGCAGTCGCCGGGTAACGACCCAACCACGCACCTTCGACAAGTCGTATATACGTTCAATATCGATATCGGCATTTACTTGCTCAATGCAATGATTGATGAATATTGTTTTTATTAGTATTTCTTGCTTACATTAAGGACAAGCCAAGGGCTTGTGTCTCTCGATAAAACCCTTTTTAATAATTCATTAATAGTGTTATGCTTTGTTACAGGTGGTGTCTAGAGGAGACGGAGTATGGACGTGTCTTTTAACAATGTACTGGAAGGGACGCGACAGTACTTTATGGGGGTGCCGAAGCAAGCGCAGGCAGAAGGCTCCGGTCAGCCCTTATGGCAACAAAATGCTCCACTACCAGAAGAAGGAGCTCCAGGACAATCGGGGGCCCCGGCTCCCTCGTCACGTCCGCCGTCTGCCGCCGCAGCCCCACCTTCCGTCCCGAGCTCGACACCCATCGCAGCTCCACCACGACCGCCCTCTGAGCCTATTGAGCCTGAACCGCACATTATCCATAAGGCAACCGTAATGCGCGAGGCAGCAGAAAAGCGTCGGGAGCAGCCTGAGATCGAAGATGATGAAGAGGCAGTGGGTACACTTTCACCTCCTTCACACATAATCCGCAAGCCGACTCGGACTTTGCCCTCGCCAGCTCCAGCACCTGCTGCTCCGTGCCCATCACCTGCTCGGCCGCCGTCAGCCGCGCCACTGCAGCCACCTGCGGCTCCAGAGTCTCAGCTGGAGCCTCCTGCACAGTACCGTCAACCTGTACATAGAGTGCAAACACCGACTTCCAGGCAACCTGATCACTATGCTACAGGTCGACCACCAGATCCATATCCCACGTCACGTCCTCCGGAACCTTATGGGCGGTATCACTATGATGCAAATATGTCAGAAGGTAGCAGAAATACTCACGGGCCAGTAGCTTCACCTCAGCCTTCAACACATTCGCGTCATAGCCCACAAACGTATGCAAGATTGTCGGGGTCGATGCCGCAACACACAGCATCGAGATTGCGCGATGTAGCCGCGCAAAGTCCACCTACACAACGATACCAAATACAACCTGCGCAACCGCCGCCTCCACCCAACGATCGTGTTCCACCTATTCATCATCCGCAGCCAGCGCCTCCGGCCCAGAGGCATTCTGCTGATAGCAGGTCAGCACAAATGCAATATCAATCCCTACAGCAACGCCGCGACACCTCGCCTTACGGAAGAACCACGTCACACTATGACAGACATCCTGTGGTTCCGCAGCGAAAATATGATCCGCAGCAAGCATATCCGAGTTACCGACCTGCGCAAGTTGCACAGCCTGTTCAAAGTCACCGTGTAGACACACATCACCAAGGGCCATTTAAACATGCACCGATGGATGTCATGGCTGCACATTACTCACCCAGACCACAAGAACGGTCGTCGGTGCCAATCCCACCACATCCACATGACGTTGCTCGTTTGCCACCACGTGCTGACTATCCTAATATGAGTAGGTCTGTAGATACAAGAAGCGGTTACCACTACCCGACACCTTCAACATCAACGTCTAGATATGGACCTGCGGCGCCTGTTCCAATGGTCCAAAACTCTCCGCAATCTAGATCTACTTATCGTACAGCAGCTGCACCTAAAACTAGCTATGATTATGCTCCTTCTGCGCCCGTCCAAACTTCCCCTGCGCGGTCGACGGTAAAACCTGGTTACCCTAACCAGGCACGGTTGACGGTGTCTGTAACGTCACTCGTAAATCAAATGAATCAAACTAAACAAAAGCAAGAACCGCCTGTCGCAGTAACGCAGATCGGTCAAAGTAAGCAGAAACGGGAATCGCCATTGGATTTATCTGTAAAAACGGTAAAAAATTCAGCCGACTCGTCGACAACCCAAGACGACGCAGTTGATTCTGCGGCAGAAAGTAAAATGATTGCATTGCCTCATCGGCCATCTTCGTCTAGTAGCCGTCATGCACATTTACCAACAACAAGCTATGTTGCATCTCATAAAGTAGATTTTGCACCCAATTTTACCCAATACGGGGAGAGGGGAATTCCGCATGGATATGTGGCACCCTCCCAACCGCCACATCCCTCAATGCGTTACAACGGCGCGTATGATACGCGTCCGGTCAGACCAGTGGCTGAGGCATATCCTGTCGAATCTCCACATCCCTACCAAGAACGCAGTGGTCCAGCGAGAGCCGAATACGTTCCTAAAATTGATCTTACAAGATCTCTTGGCGAACAACGTCATATTGATAATAGAGTTCGTGATGATCGACACTTTATTATAGAAGAGAGAAAACGTCCAGCAGGGCCAATTGTTAGTAACATTCCGGAGAAGATAGTTCGTTATGAAACCTGGACCGCAGATAGTCGGATAGACCACCTAAATCAGTCAGCTCGCGAACAACGTGAACTCATGAAGCAGCCTGTTTATAGCTATAGTAGATATAAACAACAGTTGGAAACTTACCAAAACGAACAGAAACGTCCTGCCATTCCTGGCGTCTATCGGGAACATCTTAGTCAAACAAACCGCAGATACTCAAATAATCCGTATCACCCTGAATTAGCTCGTGAAACGAGTGATTACCACGCCCACTATCATGATAGAAATCCGTCTGTTAGTAGCCGTCATCATATTATACAAAAAAATCCGAGCCTTAGAGATATTCATCCGCATCATTTCGATCCATCCAGTGGGATACCTGCTGATAAAAGGGTGCTAAGTATACTAAGAAACAGTTTAGAAACAAAACAAACAGGATTTGTAGAGCCACCTAGACAAGCCAAGCAGGTTCCAGACCTCATCGTAATAGATGACGCAGAGGATTCTGTAATCGATATCACTGATCTTACAAAGGATAATGACGCAGAAACAGCATCTAAAAATTTCGCGAAACTTACTTCTAATCACATTACTCCCAACTTACATCAACATATACAAATGCCTAAAGCTGTAGATTCATTACCACGCGACTCGGATTACCACAATAGCCCGGATCCAAAACCAATTTCACCTGAAAACGATGTTGCATCCAGAATAAGAACAAAGGCAGAATTAAAAGTAATGCCACCATCACAAGATACCAGGGCGAAGGTCGAGACGAAACGGAACCCGCCGGAAAATGAAAAGTTAAAATTACTTCCTAGGAAGACGCATTTATTCAATCAAATAAGGGAAGACAATTTAAGGTTAGAATCTGTAATTAAAAATGAAGAGCCACCTGTATCAATTATTGCAGAAGTTAAATCAGAGCCAATGAACATTGATGAAATTGAAAAAGATGCTGTAATATCTATCAAAACGGAAAATATTATAGAAAATTTAGAACCAGTCGGTATAAACGAAGTGAATGAAACTCCTTTTGAGGATCTAGATTGGGTAAATGCATGTGATAGTTTTATGGAACAGCTAAAGGCTGGTTGCCATAAAAAGAAAGCAAACAAAAGACGTATTGACACCCCTGAAAACGAAAGTGAAAGTAAAGTCGAAAAGTCTCTAAGCATAGGCACCGTTGAAGATAGTTTAGATAAACCGGTAGACGAAATTACACCTACCGTGCCGGAGATCCATCCTACAATTAGCATCACATCACCCTGGGAACAGACCACTAAAACCTCAGGCGAGACCACAAAACCCGAGGCACAGACCACGAAACCTGCGGGAGATATCATAAAAAGTGCGGAAGGGACCGTAGAACCTGCGGGAGAAACTAAGAAATTCTCGGCAGAGACTGCTACATCCGAAGAAGTGTTAATACCACCTATAGTTATAAAACAGGAGCCAATAGACGAAGTAGATATCAGGAATGAAACTGAAATGGCAGATATTCTAGAACCAGTTCCTGAAGAGGAGCAATCCAATAAAAATGAAAAACTAAAAAGTGATAAAAAGAATGATAAACAAAAAGAGAGTGATAGAACTAGCAAAATTAGAGCAAAAGCGAAAGTTAAAATTGAAAAAACTGATAGTTCGTTTTCACCTCTGGCATCTAGAAAGGAACCAAAGGAAAAGACACCAATTAAAACTGTGATAAAAGAAGAATGTGAATCTACGGATGACGATGAGCCACTTATAAAGAGTAAGATTCTAAAAGAAAAAGAAAAAAGTGATCGCCTCAAATATCAATTATTAAAGGACTTGTCAGAGAAATCTGCGTATGTTAAACTTGAGTGTTGTGATGTAGATGTAAATAAAAATACTAGGAAATCACTGGATTCTTCAATAACAAAGGATAAAGAAGATAAACAAGGCAAGGGAAAACTGTCTAGACAAATATCAAGATCCAAGGGAAAATTGTCCATTGATAACAACAAAAATGAGAAACAAGATGTTAATTCAAGTTCCGATAGCGATGATGACGACCAGAGTGTAGCAAGAAGACTTAGAATACGCAAAAACACAAAAACTGAAGATAACAAAACTACACCTAACTCGAAGACTCCAGTGAAATCATCTCCAGTAAAGAAAAATGATAGCAGCAGCGCAAGTAACAGTTCTACACCTGTACAAAAACCAACATTTGGTGATGGTTCATATTTTCATCCAGGTTGGGAAGAAGAATTGTATAAGTATAAACGTTCTCTTCGTATGCCAACTAGGCTTATTGCAATACCGCGAGGGCGTTCCGGTGGGCCTTTTGCTAGAGGGTCAGGTGCTATTTTTACCCGAGGCTCGACATCTCTACCTGATTTGGATCCCGCACCTCTCTCTCCAGCTCCTTCATCAGCACCATCAGCTGCTACCGATGATTTGTATGCACGACGTAATGACAAACTCATCCTTGATAGTGACTTGGATTCGAATTCAAGTTATTCTACACCAAATAAGTTGCATTATGATTCAGAAGCTTCAACTTCCACTGTGTTGTCTTCAAAGATTAACAAAAAGAAAAGTAATTCTATAGTCGATGTTTTGATTCAAAAATGTGGTAAAAAGGAAGAGAGTAGAAAAGAGAAAAAAAGTAAAGATAAAGAAAAAGACGACAAAACACCTAAAGTTATACCTAAAAAATCGTCGAATGAATTATTGCAGACACCTAGCTTAGGGCTGGTAAAAAACGGAAATAAAGGCAGTTACAGTGTAAAGAAAGAAAAATTGATGGAGGATATATTTTACTTAGGACCATTTAGAAAAGAGACTATAACTGCGTTCAGAAACTCATTTATCAAAGATACAGACGGTCTTATCGGTGCTACTGAAGAGTTCGCTCCGGTCGTTCTAAAATCCAGGACAAGAACAGAAAGTAGAGTGCTTAAACAACGAGCAACAATCAAAGAAGTATTTGGTGACGAACGGCCGGCATCTGCGCCTCCGACCTCTTGCCGAGAAGAAGATCTTCCCGAAGAAAAGGAAGTGAAAGTGGAAATAAAGAAAGAACCAGAAGCGAAGCCAAAATTTAAGCCTAGAAAAATCGTAAAAGACAAACTTAAAAGAAGATCTAGCTCAATAAGAGATGGACTTCGAAGCACCAAGTCACTAAAAAGGAACGACGCCAAGGGTCGACTCATGCGCTTAAAAAAAAGGAACAGTATAATGAAATCCTTGAATCACAAAAGAACGAAGGAATTAACAGCAAACAAACATAAAACGGACAATCCTCCTCAGGAAGATAAAGACAAACCGAAACTAGAATGTAGTTCTTTGGCTCCAACTGAAGGTGTAACTACAAAAAGACGTCTAAAACGCCTTTTTGGCAGAAGGAAATTTAGTTCTGGATTTGATTATATACGAAAGAAGAAGAAAATCATACGAAGAGACGAAAATTCCACTAAAATTCGTAGACCAGCTGCCAAGCCGAGTCCCGAATCAGTACACGACATTAAAAAAGAGATTAAGGGCTGGTTTATTAACAAGAGCATTGGAGAAACGCATCTCCATAGAGCTGCCAGACTGGGATACACGGTAAGTATCTTGTAATCTGTTTGCGACATATTAACGCACAGTTGAACATAGCTAATAATGATCTTTTCACAGGATTGCGTCGCATATTGTTTAGAAAAGTTGGAATCAGACCCTTCAGCGAAAGACAACGCAGGCTTCACCCCATTACATGTTGCAGCCGCGAAGGGTCATGTCAGAATATCTCGATTACTGCTGCAGTACGGCTCAAACGTGTCAGCTGCTGCCCAAGGAGGAATCAGGTAATTTTTGGTTTTTGAATAAAAATAAAAATACAATTATTAAGACATAATCAGCATTAAGAAACGTGAAATATTTGATTTTCAGACCTTTGCACGAAGCTTGTGAGAACAGCCACGTAGAAGTGATACGACTACTACTTTCGTACGGTGCAGACCCACTACTCGGTACTTACGCGGGTCAAACCCCTGAAGAACTGACAGAGGGCCCAGCTGCCACACTACTGAGATTACACATTGCCGATGTACAGGGGATGGCTGTTGAACCCTGGCGATTCCCCCCACCGACTGAAATTATAGGTAAGAAAGAGTTACAACTGTCGGCTCAGCACTTATAAGTGTAGTGGTCGTATCGGAACTTTAGTGTTCAAATGTAGGCACTTGTCGCATCCCCGCTTATAGCTTAGTTTAATATCTAAATCAAAGAAATTGCAGCCCGCGTACGTGATCAGTTGATCACATTCATATTCTCGGGTGAGAATAATAACTCACTCGTTTGTGCAATCTCGTTTTAAATTCCAACAACGTGTAAACAGTATTTATTTAACTAGTGATTTAAAGTAGATTTATTGTACACAGATGAATGTACTTTGATTCCTTTATTTTACGGGAATTCTCATATCCCAGCAGTGCGATTCTGTAATCACCTCACCATGATAGCTTAAGTGGAGTGAGCTGTCATTACAACTACCTTTTTTTTTTTTTTTTTTTTGCCGGGGTGGAAGTCCTCATAGGATGCCCGCCGCCCTGGGGTGGGCGACGGGGTATGTCAGACTTTTACTGACTAAAACCACCCCGGTGTGTCTTCTATCACGAGCGCGCGTGGGGCCGCGGGAAAATCTTCCACGGCCCCACACCCTCGTGCTGGCCCGGTCTGTCCGGGCCTCGTCTCCTGCACGGGGTAGTGGGGTGTTAAACTAACCCGTGCATCGCCTCAAAGGCGCGCGCCGACACTCGCGCGCGCCTCCGCCTCGGGGTCCATCAATGGGGGGCGGGGACTTCCCCATGTCCCTCGCCCCTGGACGCATTCATGGGGGGCGGAAGAGGGCGTTATCCGCCCTTCCTCGGCGCCCGGTGCGTCTTCTGCGGCCCGGGAAGGGAGTTGATATCTCCCTCTCCCGTTCCGCAGCTTCCTTCTGCGACATCACGTCCTCGCAGAAGGACACCACCGCGTCCCACGACTCTGAGCTGCCGACCATCCTCCGCACTACTGCCGGCAGCGTCAGGTCGCCTCCTACTTCATTTGTGAGGACACGGCGCTGCTCCTCCCAAGCTACACACTCGGAGAGCGTGTGCTGCGCCGTGTCCTCCCCGCATTGGACGCAGTGGTGGCACCGAGCGTCCGGCTCCTTGCCTAAGCAACGCAGGTACTTGCCGAAGCAGCCATGCCCCGACAGTACCTGCGTCACCCTGAACGACAGGGAGCCGTGCCTCCTCCCGAGCCAGTCGTCGAGTACTGGCCGGATCGCCTCGACGGTAGCGAGGCCGGCGGTAGGGCGCATAAGCCTCTGCCGCCAGTCCGCCACCAGGACCTGACGGAGCTGTGTGCGCGTTTTCTCGGTGGTAGGCCTCACCATCGGCCGCCGGCGTAGTTACCACCCACCAGACAAAGTCATGCCGCCAAGCGATTCGTCGTGATGTCTGGTGAAGCCGTTTGGAGGGCGGGTCTGAGCAGTTGTGTTGCGATGTATGCCGGGTACGATGCGCCAATTGTTGTCGTGTCGGGAGTTTGGTCGTGGAGGGTAGCGGGATCCGAAGCACGGTGCTCCGCTGGCCGACCGCAGGTAGTTGGGGGCCCAAGTAGTGTGCCAGCCACATGCGAAAGGCTGCCCCGCCAACTGCGAAAAATCCCAGGGTGGCCCCATCGTGCCGGTTGGCGACCGGACGAGAGGACCCGATGGCGATCCCTGGGGGGGTTCGGGCGTCCCCGCAGTCTCCAGATCAATCTCCCTCTGGCCCGGCATCGTTGGTCGCATTGTTGGGATTAACATTGCATCACCTCACTCAACTGCCGTCTTCCTTCCTATTCACTCAATTTTTTTTTTAAATGAAAAGGTCTAAAAAGAAAAGTAGGTGTGTACAGCGGGCGCACGTCCTCTCTTTCAAAGTGCACCTCTCTAATATTCGAGGTCTGCACTCCAATCTCATTGCAGTACATCACCACCTTGAGACTGAGAAGCCCCATCTACTTTTCTTGACGGAGACCCAGATCAGATGTCCGTCTGATGCGGCATACCTCAGCTACCCGGGATACGCATTGGAGCACCATTTCCTGCAGCGTGCCGGGGTCTGTGTGTATGTCCGCAATGACATTTGTTGCCGGCGCCTCCGTCACCTCGAAGACCCTCATTTCTCGTCCCTATGGCTGTTGGTTGACACTGGTGTGGACAAAATTGTTTACACTTGTGTCTACCGATCGCACAGCGGTGATCAGGAGACAACTCGTTTATTTGACCACCTCAGTGAGGCTGCTGACAATGCACTGCAGCGGCACCCTGACACACACTTCGTCGCTCTGGGGGATTTCAATGCCTGCCATCAGGACTGGCTTTTCCCGTACCAGAAGACCGACCACGCTGGGAGAGAAGCGCGAAACTTCGCGCTTTCAATGGGCCTTTCCCAGCTGGTAAAGCAAGCGACTAGGGTGCCTGATGTAGTTGGTCATACTGCCAATTGTCTGGACCTTCTGCTGACCACTGATCCGGACAGGTGTGTTGTAACAGTTTCCTCACCGTTGGGAACTTCAGACCACTGTCTGGTGAAGTCTGTGTCGACCTTCTCCCCACCAGATCACGACTCTCGTGGTGAACGGCGAATGTGGCGATACAGGTCAGCAGACTGGGATGAGATGCGCCATTTCTTTGCATCTTATCCTTGGCAGCAGGTCTGCTTCTCTTCTAGCAATCCGTCGAGCTGTGCGGATGCTATAACCGATGTGGTGCGTCAAGCTATGGAATATTTTATTCCCTATAATGACGTGCCCGTCGGTGGCTCGGCTCGCCCATGGTTCAATGCCGATTGTGCCCAAGCTGAACAGCGTAAGCACACGGCATTTCTCACCTGGGTTGACGCTCGTGACCGCGGAGCTCCGGATCTAAGCTCAAAGAAGAGAGCCTTTAACCGTGCTGCCAAGTCCTACAAAAAGGCGCTAAAGAAAGCTCGCTTTGACCGTATTACCCATATTGGCAACAAGTTATCTGCGCAGCCTTCCGGTAGCAGATCTTTTTGGTCCCTTGCCAAATCGGTCGAGGCGAACTTCTGTCGGCCCTCACTGCCTCCGCTGGTTAGGCCTGATGGAACACTGGCTCATACGGCGAGAGAGAAAGCAGGTCTCTTTGCATCTCTCTTTGCCCATAATTCGCGTCTTGATACTGGCAGTGCTACTCCACCTATTTTACCCCACTGCGGTACTTCAATGCCTGAGGTTCGCATTCGGAACAAGGAGGTTCTGAGAGCACTGTGTCGTCTGGACGTGAATAAGGCTAGTGGTCCGGATGGTATACCAGCGATTGTTCTAAAAGCATGTGCGCCCGAGTTGTCTCCTGTATTGACACGCTTGTATCGCCTCTCATTTGGGACTGGTATAGTGCCCAAGTCCTGGAAGCTTGCCAACGTGCAGCCCGTGCCCAAAAAGGGTAGTCGTGCCGATCCTAACAACTATCGGCCGATTTCGATCACCTCTATACTTTGCAAAATTATGGAGCGTGTATTGAACTCGCGCCTTTTGGCATACCTGGAAGGTCACGATCTCCTCAGTGACCGACAGTACGGGTTTCGCCGCAATCGGTCAACTGGGGACCTACTAGTGTATGCCACTCACTTGTGGGGCGAGGCACTCGAGAGGAATGGGGAAGCAATTGCTGTCTCCCTTGATGTCTCGAAGGCCTTCGACCGGGTATGGCACGCTGGCCTTTTGAGTAAGCTTCCAGCGTACGGCATTTCCCCTAGCCTGACTGGCTGGATAAAAGACTTCCTGACTGAACGGTCCCTCCGAGTTGTTGTCGACGGATGCTCATCTGAGCCCATGTCGACTAATGCCGGTGTTCCTCAGGGGTCTGTTCTCTCTGCAACTCTGTTTCTGCTGCATATTAACGATCTGCTGATGCCCGGTATCTATGGGTATGCAGATGACAGCACAGTTGTGGAGAGATACCTGCCGGATGCTCGGGCTAGTAGGGAATCAATCCGGTCCGAAAGAGAGGCCATGGTAGAGCGAACGAGTGTTGCACTTCAGGCAGTCTCCGAATGGGGCAATGCCAATCTTGTAGCATTCAATGCCGCCAAAACGCAGGCGTGTCTTTTCACCGCCAAAAGGAGCCCGTTCACCTTGGCTCCTACTTTTCGGAATGTATCCTTGGAGTGTACCGACCGCCTTCAGCTTTTGGGTATTGAGATTTCCTCGAGCCTAAACTTTGGGCGGTTCATTGAGTCCAAGGCCAAGGTGGCTGCTAGAAAACTTGGTGTAATCGCAAAGGTCCGGCAGTACTTCACACCAGGGCAGCTTCTAATGTTGTACAAAGCACAGGTCCGTTCGTGTGTGGAGTACTGCAGCCACATTTGGGCTGGTGCTGCTAAGTGTCACCTGGCCACTTTGGATTCAGTGGAGAGGCGTGCGAAGAGGCTGATTGGTGACCCTGATTTAACTCGAGTTGGTCTCCAAAGCCTAGAGCACAGGCGTAGAGTAGCCAGCCTTTCGGTGTTCTATAGGATACATTCTGGGGAGTGTGCGAGGGAATTGCACGATTTAATTCCCCCATCTCCGTTCCACCATCGGACGACCCGTCGTACGGCGAGTTTCCACCCTTATGTTGTTAACACCTCTACGATCCGGACGAAGCGTTTCGCCTCCTCCTTTATACCGCGTACATCGAGGGACTGGAACAATCTGCCGGCGGCGGTGTTTCCGTCGGACTACAATTTGAGTGTCTTCAAGGCTAGAGTGAATAGGCTCTTAATAAACTAGTGCGCTTTACCATCAACGATTGCGTCACTGCTTACCATCAGGCAGGATTGCGGTCAAGCGCTGGTTTATACTTTAATAAAAAAAAAAAAAAAAAAAAGAGCTCCTCTCGGCGCAGCTCGATCTGCCGCTGCACCGGACTGGAGCCCCGTGTCCGCTCTTCCTCGCGCCATCGGTACAATGACGCGAGTACTTTCGCCTCTAGGTCCCAGGGCGGGGATCCGGCCAGGACGCAAGCCGCCTCGTAGGTTATCGTGCGATACCCGCGGACGACCCTGACGGCCATCGCCCTCTGCGGCTTGCGCAGAATGGCGAGTGTTCCGGCCGTCAGGTCCATCGCCCACACAGGGGCCCCATACAGGGCCATGGACCGCACGATTCCCACGTACAACCGCCTACAGGCGGCGCTCGGGCCCCCCATGTTGGGAAGCAACGTTGATAGTGCGCCCGCTGCACCCATCAGCTTGTGCGCCAGCCGCCGGAAGTGGGGTCCGAAATCCCACCGGCTGTCGAGCACCAATCCCAGGTACTTCATGGTGAACTCTACAGCTATCCGGGCCCCACTGACCACGATATGTGATCCCGGCGCGGGCGCACGCCGGAGGCCATGGAAAACCATGGCCTCCGACTTGTCAAGGGCCACCTCCAGGCCCAGGCGCCGGATGCGGTTCACCACCTGTGACACCGCAGCCGTGGCTATCAACGTCGCTTCCCTGTACGAGCTCCCCCGGGCAGTGACAAGCGTGTCGTCCGCATAACACGTCAAGTCTGCGCCCGACGGGAGCTCGCCTCTCAGCACCCAGTCGTAGCCGATGTTCCATAGGAGCGGTCCCAAGACCGATCCGTCATTACAACTACCTACAGCTAGTGATTGACACTATCGACAGCTCATTTCAAGACCACTTAATCTAAGTTTTCACAATGATTTTTTATAGTGTCGATCGACTGAGTAGATGTATCCATCTACTTTTGTAATATAATATTAGCTAGAAACTGACTTCGTGATTTGATCAAGCACGCGCAATCAAAAAGCGAATGACTCAACTCCCTAATACCTATTGACTAGATATCTGAAAAAAAAAAATATTGGTTTACTGGTGTCTAGCTTCATCTTTTTGACTTAAAATTCTAATCTTTAAATAGAAAAAAAATGCTGCTTTGAATCTGAGCATTTTTCTGTTTCTTCGAGTATACAACTGTAATATCAATATGTTCTCCTTCCAGACCGCGAGGAGATGGGTTGCGACCCGCTGTCGTCCCCACCTCCCGCGTCCCCACCGCCGCCACCGGACTCCATGGTGGAGATCCAGTGCACCGAGGCTCCCTTGCCGCCCTTCTACAGCCTGAGAACCCCTACTGGCCAACCGGCGGACGGCTTGTGGTGTTTGCTACAGGATATTACCAATTTATTACAGGTACTGATATTGGATTTACTTTTTAATCATCACTATAGGAGTCGCCATTCACTGCTGGACAATGGGCGTAGGCTATATACAGGGTTTAAATTCAATGTCACTTATAAAGGTCATAGCATACTTAAACGACTCTGGTCTAACACCGCTCCCACCCAACACCACCCGAAACTGAGACGACTGCTCGCAGTCCACGCGGGGACAGCTAGCAGGCACCCAACAGTCCACCCGTCGAACGCTCTAGCTTTTCGCGTTTGACACAGTTCACGATCGGTTTCTATTGAAGCAACTCGTATTTTATACTATGTCCCGATTCACAACGCGCGAACTAGCAATTATTGCTATTGCACTTAAGGATAAAGAGAGAAGCGCAAGACGAAGATTTTGGGTCGACTAGTGGTGACGGCGCGTACGGCGATTGCTAGCTGTCTACGCGCAGACGCCGCGCCGACCGCTCGGCTACAACGGGTGGCCAGCGAGGCATCAACTACCGAGTAGTCTGGCTGCGGTAAGCTCGCTGATAGCGAGCTATCTGCAAATTTATGATGCCATGTAAAATATATCTAAAGTGCAATATTAAAGCCCACATTTGAATTATATTCTTTTTGCCAGGTCGTTTAAGTCTGCTATGACCTTAACGCATCATCTACTAAAGTTACATAATGCAAAATTTTCTTAATTCCAGATCAAATCCAAGGAAAGTTTATTGAAACAGATCCACTGCGGGTCTGGATCACCAAAAGAGTTGTTGCGCGAGATTCGCACACAGGAGTTCTTAGAGCGCGCGCAGTGTCACCAACTGCTCGGCGCCGGCGAGAAGGTCAACGTGCGTGCGTCCAAGGTGGCCCTCGTCAGGGTTACAGATAAGCTGAGACAGCTTCTAAAGATTGAGACCGTACTGGTTAGCTGACACTACGACAAACCCTCGGGCTCTTACGATCAAATAACATTTTCACCCTCTATGGAGGAGAGGCCTGAATTAAGTTAAAGATATCACATTACACTCATTTGTTTTAAAAGCAGTTTTTGTATGATTACTTTTCCGTCATAATGAAATTGTTTTTTTAATGTGATTCTTTTAACGTCATTTTGTTTTGAACAATTTATAGTGGCCGTCTTTAAGATGTCGCTATATATCTTGAGAATTGACTTTATTCTTGCTATGGGATAGCAATTTGATTCATTAATGACATGATACATATTTCATGCCATAGGCATATAACATTGTTTTAAAATAAACACATAATACACGTGTTTGATTGGAGACGGCTCAATAACGAGATCTTAATACCAAGCTTGACTGATTATTGTAAAGTAACATGTATCTCATTTAAGAACAATATTATAAACATATTCGTTTTATGAGACTGTGTATTTTAAGGCAGCCATTTCATAATCAATTATTTTTTTGTCTCACTCTAAAGTCTGGCTTGTGAGATGTTGTGTATACTATTGAATGAACAACTTATGTAAATATTGTAAATAGTTTAGTTATAGTTATGCATATAGATGTTGCTTTAAATGTTCGATATTCTCATGGGTGCTATTTAACGTTGGTGTACGGTGTATTGGGTAGGTAGATAGGTGGATAAGTAATGTGCGAGGCGAGATGACTAGTGTAATTATAATAATATTAAGAAATTAACGACATGTAGTTACCACACTGTTAATTGTAAGGCGTTAGCATAATCTTATACTGTGTGTGCAATAGTATACGTGGTTCTCTTTGAACATTGTAGATGATTTTTATTAAGTATTCGGAGTGAAGGTATCAAGTCACAGGGTTGGATGGCCTTATGCGCGCGAGTTTTGTACTTAAGTCATCGAGCATGAACAAGTACAGTATCGCGTGCGAGTAGATTATGAATAATATCGTGCGCTCCTCTACTAGTTAGTTCTGCTATCTGGTTTTTTCAGTAATTTTTTTCGTTATCTATACATCACCTATGAACTGTTATAATCATGTAATGTTTTGAGATTATGTTAGGAACTTCTTTATCAATTTTAATTTTAAATATGGCATTTTTTGTTCTTTGTTATGTTTGCTAATGTCTCCCCAAAATATTGATATTGTACAATATATTACTTTAATTTTTTAAACGAGTTGTTTTTATATTTATACAGTCCTGTAAAAAAATAGGAAAATTTATTAAATCATATTACGCATATCCCAAAAGTAAATTAACAATGTAAATAAGATTATATTGTAAACAAATTATTTTTTAACTTATTTTGGAGTGGAAATTAATATCGGAGCTAAGCAATGCTAATGAATAGTATTCACAATAGCAAATTAATGTTTTATTCACGTGGCATTATTTAGTGCAGCATAGAAACTTCTGTATAATATTTTGGGTCTCTGTACGAAGTAGCAGTTTTACATGCAGTGATCAAGGTCTGTTCCGCCCTATATATTTATTTCTTTGTGAAAACATTAAACGAAGAAGTACATTATTAATCTGTGATGAAATATTATTAGGAGAATTATCTTGCGCGCGGAAAAATGGTATGAAAAATAATGATAATTTTTGGAGTAAATGTAACTAACGATTTATACAGAATTGTATACTTTTCTGAATGGTATCAAAATCGTGTAATGTTTTATCTGTTTTAGCTATACCTACAGTATAAGTATTACTATAATTATTGAGTCTTATTTCTTGTTGATAACATGGAAAATAAAACCGTGAACAATGAAAATATATTTTATATTCACCACACCTTTTCCTACCTCCCCATTAAACCTCTACATGTAGGGAATATGATGCAACCTCAATAAGATATGTGTTTAGAAGGTACGTAAGTAAATAATGGCGGCCATATACCAAACGCGCTTTCGGTTCTGATTGTGCCTACCTTTACTATTTCCGACTAAAATGAATAGGTGTTCGGCTATTCACGCCTTCCTCACGCGCTCCGCCTCCTCCTTTGCCAGCATCGCTGCTACGCAGAAGGAGGTAACGCCCTGCCATGCACTCTCGCTCCAGACCATGGCCTGGACCAGGGCCGCACGCGAGAGATCGCCGCCACGAGGACACGGCGGTGCTCTACCCAAGCCGGGCAAATCTCCACCGTTTGCTCTACCGTGTACTCAGGGCCATCCCCACAGTGGTGACACCCTGGGGTTTCCTCCCGCCTTATCCGGAACAGAAATCCCCCGAAACAGCCGTATTCACCTGATACGGCTGTATCGGATCTCACCTCACACCCTAGCCATTTTGGGGTGCCCAATCTAGTAGATGCCTGAGGTAAAAACGATAACACTGCTACTGCAATCGGTTAAATTTCTTTATTACATTTTTAAGTTTATCGCTAAAGTATTAAAATATACACGCTGGAATTTTAATGGTTGTTACCTGTTTTCCCGCGGCAGAACGATTTGCTCCGGTTGAGTGTTTTAATGTACAACCGTTGAGTGTCTTTTAGTGTCTATGTTCCAACGTGTGTACATAAGACACTCATCGGCAGAACGATTTGCTTTAAGGAGTACTTTCGGTGAATAGAGTAAAAGACAAAATTAAAAATATTTGTGTTATAAAATAATAAAAAGAAATTTTAAAAAAATCATCAACTCGAAAAAGTGACAAAAGTTAGTTATGCTACCTACATGTTGTAGGTACTACTCGGAATGGGCATGAAACCGCCTCAATGGAAAGCAATGCATTTAATGTTCAAACCATAATAAGCTCCCGCGCGCAGTGATAGGGCATAAAACAGCTTGTAGGCAACAATCCGAAAATTCAACGCCATTCCGACAAAAGAAAAAAATGTTCAAACCAAAAAAATCTGTCATGTGCGTTAATAAAGTATAAAATAACTTTAATGTACCAATACAAAAAAATACCGCTCAAACTAGCATTCAAAAAACTACCGTTCAAAGGCGTTGCCGCTTTATAAATGTTCAAAGTAAAATAAGCTCTCGACTCTAGTGATACGACATAAAATAGTCTGCGCGCAAAAATTACAAACAATTATCTTTGATAATAATTTTATTTTCGTGTTCAGTAAATTGCAGAGCTAACAAGTATTTATGAAAATTGTAAGCCCGTAAAATTATGAATGGATAATAGTTGAAGCACGCTGGTCAATGGCCCCGCGGCATTCAGCTGTAGATTATCAGAAGTTTACTATTGGTTTGTGCTCACTTTCGAGTTTTTTTTATCACTATGTTAAATCTGCCATTTTATGTTTCTAATATTTTATTTATTGATGAAACGATTGTATTACTAAGACAAAACCGTTTCGCTGCGGGAATACAACCATTAAAATTCCACGCTGTATAGTATATTAAGGCTCAAGGTTGATTGGAAATATTTGACGTTTTTGGGTAGCTTGACCTGCTGTCGTCCGTACAAATCTTACACAGAAAAAATAAAACATGTGTGCTATTCACACGTTGTAGAAGTGAAAACCTCCAAAAACGAGACAAACGTAAAATTTTACTGTTGCTTCTTAGTTTCATCGAATTTCAAATCGATCCATTTCAAATTGACAAAGAAGTTTTCACTTCCAAAAAGTCTACACTTGTTCCCACTATTTCTCAATATAAAACAATGTTCTTTAAAAATGGCGTGGCGTAGCTTAAGTGTATATCGGCCTGAAGTGGTCAGGGTTGCAATGTACAAAATATAATAATACGCCTACGTCAAAACCTAAAAACCGAAAACGTCAAAAATGACACCAGTACATCACTAAAGTTGAATGAATGCTTCTTTCTTGAATGAATAGGGCGAGGCTTCAATTTCAAGTTGTTTGTCATCATCAAGCTATTTTCAAATTAGAAACGAATTTTAAAATGAAACTGTGATAAAAAAAGGCTTATTTAAAACGTATCCATCATCACAAAAATAATTTATGTCCCCGACATAAAAATAATGTTATTTATTTCTTTGTGTTGTAACAGAAAATGAAGTGTATTTTGATATTACTCGCATTGACGAGTTCTGTGAAGAGTCAAGTTCCTGAGTCTAGCGGTACGTTCAATCCAAACTATCCTCAGCAAACATTTCAAGATAATAACCAGAATGGAACTCAGTATCGTCCAAACCCACAAGTACCTTACGGCAGCTTTTCCGTAAATGCCAACGAGTACAGTTCGGGCCAGAGTTCGTTTTACCAAGATAATTTTAACTCTGATATCTTCGGGCCTAATGACAATGAGGTAGATCCACAAAACACGGCGACATATTACGCCGGCTTGGACTATGAGGAAAGATACAGGTGTCCGCCAAATTGGATAAGATTCAGGGAATCTTGTTACCGCTTCACTAAGTCGCCCGATCGTCCTAGAAATGAGGCTCGTAAAATTTGTTTGGCTTACGAAGCCGACCTGGCGGCGGTCAATAGCCCTGAAGAACATGGATTTATCATCACAAACTTAATGAGATTAGATCCTCAGAAAGGTGCGTGGTATATCGGTGCTCATCAACAATCTCCAGGGTATTGGTCCAATGATGCTGATGGTTCACAGTTGAGTGGATTAGAAAATGCATTCTTCAATGATTATTCACAGATATATACAAGTTACAACTTATTGCCTCGTGATAACTTAGTATACAAGTTCTCGCATCAAGATGGACGCTGGGGCTTGTCTCCTATTGAAGGTACTCAGTATCATCACTTCATCTGTGAAGGCCAAACACAAAGACTGCACTATCTTATTGAAGAAGAAAGGTCATTTACATATGGATTGGAAACTTTTGATCCAGAGAGGATTCCTAGAGGACCTTACTTTATAAAAGAGCCAGTGGACACTGTCTATGATCCTACAAGAAATTATCATGTTCAGTTGACCTGCTTAGCGGGAGGGTATCCTGCACCTGTGTACAAGTGGTATAGAGAAGATTATCAGGTTGACAGTCCTATTTACACTGAAATTGATCCTTTAGTTGATACCAGATTTGTTCTCAGTGGAGGAACACTCATGATTTATGGGCCAGACACTGATAAAGATAATGCAAGGTACCACTGCACAGCTTCCAATAAATTTGGTACCATTAGATCAGAATCTGTACGCTTGTCTTTTGGTTTTATTCGAGAATTCAATCAGAAGAGGTCCATTGAAAGTGGTAATCAATATTGGGGTAAAGTAATGTACTGTGATCCACCATCTTACTATCCAGCGGTAAACTTTTTGTGGGCTCGCAGCTACTTTCCTAATCTTGTGGAAGAAGACAAGCGAGTATTTGTGTCTTATGACGGAGGACTGTACTTCTCTGCTTTGGAGACTATTGACAGGGGCAACTACAGTTGTAACGTTATGAGCAAGGTGTCTGATGCAGGCCGCAATGGACCATACTTTCCTCTTTATGTTTACCCACATTCTGATTATCAGCAACTTAAGTTTCCAAATAATTTCCCAAAAGTTTTTCCTGAAGCACCAGTAGTAGGACAAGAAGTTCGCCTTGAATGTGTTTCCTTTGGTTATCCAGTGCCAGCCTACAATTGGACAAGAAAAAATAACATTATTCCAAAAAAAGCACGCCTGAGTAACTATAATCGTGTATTAACAATCCCTAATGTTGGAGTTGAAGATGAAGGAGAATACTTGTGTGATGTTAGAAATGACCGGGCACATATAGAAAACAGTGTCTTCCTGAGGGTGCAAGCCATGCCGAACTTCACAATTCCCCTGGCAGACAAGCATATGGATAACAAAGGCGAGTTACATTGGAATTGTGAAGCTTTTGGTATTCCAGATGTAAACTATACTTGGTGGAAGAATGGACAGAAACTTTCAATGGATACTTTAGACCCTGATGATAGAGATCGATATATTATTCAAGATAATGTATTAATAATAAAGTTCTTAGATCCAACCAGAGATTCAGGGATGTTTCAGTGTGAAGCTAAAAATCAATTAAAAGCAAGCTACTCAACAGGACAGTTGAGAGTGTTGTCCTTGAAGCCATCATTTAAAAAGCGCCCACTTGAATCTGAGACATATGGCTCAGAGGGTGGCAATGTTACATTAAAATGCAACCCTGAAGCAGCTCCTAAACCTACATTCACTTGGAAGAAAGATAATATTGTAATAGGCGCTGGTGGTAAAAGATTTATTTCTGAATCTGGAAATCTTATAATCCGACAGCTGTCTAGAGATGACGAGGGCGTCTATACGTGCGTAGCTAAAAACCAATATGGAACTGATGAGAGCAGAGGGCGATTAATTGTTTTGCGCGCTCCACGCTTTCTCGAGCGACTCCCTCCGCGAATCACAACACAAGTTAATCAAGTTGTATTCTTACATTGTAATGCTGAAATAGACCCTATGCTAGATACAGCTTACCTTTGGAATCACAACGGTATTCGCATGAAAGAAGCAGCTGATCTGTACGCTGACAAAAGAATCAAAATCGATGGAGGAGAACTCACTATTTTAAACGTAAGTTTATCAGATGTAGGAGACTACGAATGTATTGTAAAATCTGCTATTGGGCGTATCTCATCCCACACACAGTTGCGTATCGAAGGACCGCCCGGTCCACCTGGCGGCTTACAGACGCTCAACATTCAACGCTCCTCTGTCACACTTGAATGGACTGACAGCAATTCCAACGGTCGTACAATCACCAGCTACATGGTCACTGGTCGCACACACTGGAACCCTACGTGGTACATGATAAGCGAGAATGTTGCCAACGTGATTGAGATCGATCGATACAATGGTCGTAAACGTGCTACTATAACCACAACTCTGATGCCATGGTCTATTTATGAATTTAGGGTACAAGCTGTAAACATTTTGGGAGCTGGAAAACCCTCGGCACCTAGCCCACAATTCTCTACTCCTGCTGATAAACCCTATGAAGCACCCGCTAACGTAGGAGGTGGCGGGGGAAAAACTGGCGATCTTACTATTACTTGGAACCCCTTGCCACAGTCTTTACAGAATGGGCCAGGTATTTATTACAAGATATTCTGGCGTCGTAACGGAACCGAGGTGGAATTTCAGTCGTTGAGTCTCAAGAAGTTCGGCAATATCGGAACCTATGTTGTCCATATATCGACAACTTATTTCTATACGCCGTATGACGTGAAAGTGCAGGCTTTCAACGACATCGGTGCGGGTCCGGAGAGTGAAGTGACGACTATATACTCTGCGGAGGACATGCCACAGGTGGCTCCTCAGATGGTGTACGCGAGGTCGTTTAACTCGACGGCTCTGAACGTAACGTGGAACCCCATCGACCAGTCGCGCGAGAGGCTGCGCGGCAAGCTCATTGGACATCGTCTCAAATACTGGAAGCAGGCGAACAAGGAAGAGGAATGCATTTACTACCTGTCCAGAACGACGCGCCCTTGGGCTCTCATTGTTGGACTGCAACCCGATACATACTATTTCGTTAAGGTAATATTTGTAGTCATAATATTATAAATATTAAAAAGATACAAGCTATCGGTGTAGCGACTTCCATCCATCCCAAAGTTAATAACTTATCTTTACAAAGATTTCATTTCATTTACTAATATAATATTGTTTATTTGTATAGGTAATGGCATTTAACTCCGCTGGCGAGGGTCCCGAGAGCGAGCGCTACCTGGAGCGGACATTCCGTAAGGCGCCTCAGAAGCCCCCAGCTTCCGTCAACGTGTGGGCCTACAACCCGACTACTGTGCGCGTCGTATGGCGCTATGTACAGCCGACCGACGAGGAGGAACCTTTGCTAGGATATAAGGTGACTACTTATTGTGCAGGAGCACCAACCAAAAGACACCACTGCATTATTTGCGAAGAATCGTGCGATTGGCTATGAGATTGACACGGCCTACTTAATTGCTATTTTATCAGTAGGTAATTATAATAAACATATGCAATGTTTTTTTCCAGGTGAGAGTATGGGAAATTGACCAGGACATGAGCACTGCGAATGACACGATAATACATGTGGAGCAAAAACTGGAGGCTTACGTTATGAACCTGACCCCAGGCAAGTCCTACAACCTGCGTGTCCTCGCTTACTCCAACGGTGGCGACGGCCGAATGTCGTCGCCAGCCATTACCTTCCAAATGGGAGACTACCACACCGACTCCTACGGGTACTCTGCTAGAAGCTCCGCCCATAAACAATATATACAAACTTTTTTGTTATTATTTACACCTTTTCTTATATGTTTCTCTCGCAAATGGGTAATATCGTGATGTAAGTTTTACATAATATGCTATGAAACTTATTTTATATAATTATGTATTTTTTACTAATGTTAAAGCATTCCGTTTTTTTTTTTTGTTAACTGATTTTAGGTTGTGATCACATCCGGCCATTACTTTCGCTTAGAACTCTCATAATGATATTTATAATTTTACTGAAAATGAGTTTGACACTACTTATTAGAAAACTTTTTTTCGGTTTTAAGTTAGTTTAATTTGTGTGATTTTATGTCTGCAGATGTATAAACTATTAGACTTTTTTATTATTTTATACTAAAAGGCTAACTTTACCTTAGTGGCACAAAACACCGCGATCTTTCGATTTCATTTCCAGTAATACAAATTTTCTGTTAAACAGGACAAAATATGTCGATAGTTATAGATATAACAGTTATTGACAGATAAGTAGTTTTACGTCTTTCTTATAATATGCATATTCTATCTAATATTTTTTATAATTTTGATGTAATGTCTTGTCAATTTTATTGACAATAAGTAATTTAATAACATTTGATATTACTTATTAAGTAAGCGGATTTTTATATGAATTTCTTCAATAATTAGGTTCATATCACATAGGGTAGGTTAAGGATAATATTTTGTAATATGTAACAGCTATTTCTAATGTAGCTACCACCAATCCGAGCCATTGTATCATTGATCTGATTTATTTTTTAATATAAGCTTTATTTTTATATTTATACAAGTGTTCAAATACAATACAAGTTTAGGTAAATCGTGACAGTTCAATATCAGATTTTTAGTACATTTTAAAGGCTATAAAATTATTTACGTTATATACTACTTCATGGAGTACCTAAGTTAGGATCGCAGTAGGCGGCGCCTACCCCAATGGGTACGAATGACAGCAGTTCAAGCTTCCCGAAACTGTCAACTATTCCCAATCAACTTTGAAAACCTTAAAGCTTTAGTGACAAAGTTAAAAATCTAATTAGGAAATCTAACAGACTGTAGTAGTTTGATGTGCTGTCACCTGTACATCATACTACTAAAACTAAATTTTTATACTTCATAAAAAATTTCAAAAAAATAACAATCATTTCATTCATTTGATCTATTATTGTTTAACTCCATATAATTAATAATTCAAATAAATATAATTGAGAAAGGGTATATAAAAACTTCCTAGATGGAAACTGATACGGATTATGGATTACAAATTAGTACATGCATCCCGCCTATTGTATGCCTGCTAAACGAATCTCAATATTTCTGACGATTGTTGTAGTGTATTAGATGTAAAAAGATATGAAATGCCTTATAAATGTTAAAATTATCATTGTAATATGTATTTGTTTCCAGTAAAAATTTAAAAGAAACTGTTGTCTTTTGTTTCTTCTACAGCACCATCCTAATTCCGTAACTTTTTTTTTTAATAATTATAAACTAGCGCTTGACCGTAATCCCGCCTGATGGTAAGCAGTGATGCGATCGTCGATGGTAAAGCGCGCTAGTTTATTAAGAGTCTATTCACTCATAAAAACTGAGCAAATAGGAAGGAAGACGGCAATTGAGCTAGGTGATGGACGGTAACCCAACAACACGACCAACGATGTTGCGCCAAAGGGAGATTGATCTGAAGACCCTCCAAAATCAAACTCGCAACACAACAACATTTGGCGCATCATACCCGGCACACATCGCAACACAACTGCTCAGACCCGTCCTCCGTACGGCTTCACCAGACATCATGCCGGAACACGACAAATCGCTTGGCGGCAAGGCTTTGTCTGGTGGGTGGTAACTTCTGCCGGCGGCCGATGCTATGGCCTACCACCGAGCTTGGTAACTTGCTTACAATGAAGTCATTGCTAATAATTAAGATAGCAAATACGCGGAAAAGTCTGCATAGAGCCGTCCCTATGCACACTTTTCCTGATTTTAATATTTGGGCAACGGGGTCACTGTCAAACACGCTCACACCAACTTGCATTCAAAAACAATGTTTATATGATGTCATTCACTCGTAATTTGCGGACACTGTGGGCGGTCACCATTTTAAAGGAAACGGTAACTTTACGTAATTACCTCTCTGTTTGCGTGGAGTCAAATCTGCCCCCTAATTGGTGAAGATACACACATCAAAAGTGTCTAGGGATCAAGCATTTTTATGCGGATTTCTTGAGATTGAGATGTGGCTTTGTAATAAATTTATGATTTTATAAATTTATATGGATCCTTTTTGGTGCATTTCATAATTTGAATCAGGAACTGTGAATCAAATTCGAGTAAAAGATGAAAATCAGCTGTCAATATTTTCCCTATAAAAACATACAACGCATTGAAGACATTATTAGTGCTACTGTTTCCCTACTACTGATTAAAACCAACGTTATTATGGAGCGGCGACGTCATTTAAGCAGGGAAGAAATGCTCAGAGCCGTGGGAATGATAGAAGCTGGTTCCCGGCAACGTACTGTGGCTTTAGCTCTGAATACAAGTCAGAGTGTTATCAGTCGACTTTGGACACGTTACCGAAGCACTGGTACCGTGGCTGAGCGCCATGGAGGACGGTATCACTGCACCACACGGAGACAAGACCGATACATTCAAATCTTAACTCGAAGAGCTCCAACAATAACCGCCATGATGTTAGCCGTGAGGCTTCATCACTCTTCAGGGAACTTAATTAGCGACCAAACAGTCAGAAACCGCTTGCATGAAGTGAACCTTCATTCCCGAAGACCGCTACGGGTACCACCTATAGCAATGCACAATCGTAGGATTCGATATCAATTGGCTCTTGAACACAGAAATTGGGCAGAAGAACAATGGCGTTTCGTGTGCTTTTCTGATGAGTCTCGTTTTGGTATGAGACCGGATACAAGACGTATACGACACTGGAGAACCCCTGGACGCCAACAGCGATTAAAATCCTGCCAGGAAGTCCATCCTTATAGTGGTGGAACCATCATGGTATGGGCGGGTATTTGGATCGGCGGAAGAACTGAGTTGATTTGGATCAGAGGCAACCTCAACGCTCAAATTTATGCTGAGACGATTGTATCAGACGTCATCGTTCCTCTACAAGTGCAAATCGGTCCCTTATTTCAGTTAATGCATGATAATGCACGACCGCACACCGCAAGAGTTGTAAGACAGACTCTCGCCGCAGCTAACATCAATGTCCTGCCCTGGCCTGCTCAGTCGCCAGACTTGAACCCGATTGAGCATGCATGGGATATGCTACAGAGAAGAGCTCTGCCGAATATGGAGGGTATCCAGTCGCAAGAAGACCTTTTTTTGTTGTTGCAACGAACATGGGCGGCCATTCCACAGCGTGATTTGGATGAACTCATTTTGAGTATGCCAAACCGATGTTCTTGTGTTGTTAGTGTTCGCGGTAGAAACACGGATTATTAATTGTTTAAGTTACCCAATAAAATTTTAGAGAAAACTGTTATTTCAATCTTTTTTTCGAACTTTTGTGTTAGTGGTTCAAATGTCAAATATCCCTTTATTAGGAAAATGGCAAATTTCTTTATTAATGCAAAGGTGACTTGGTTTATCGTTACTGTGACAAACGAAAACACTTTATTTGATGAATCCTTAAAGAAAATTTTAATTAATATCAATCAGGAGAAAAGTTATTGCAAAAATATATGTTGATCCCTAGACACTTTTGATGTGTGTATTTTTGTCAAATGATTGCGACTAGTTGGGACTGCCCATTGGTCCGTTCGGTCCAAACGATCCGAACTAGTCGTAATCATTTGACAAAAATGTGTTCACCAATTAGGGGGTAGGTTGACCTTAAACTATTAGGTCCTGGCCACAAGTACCACAACCGCACCATAACGACATATGATTTTGACGGCCAAATGTGATCCAACTGTTCATTTTACTATCAATTTGCGTCCGTCCATGTGGATGCACCACTTCCTTCAAGGTTGTAGTGTATTATATTATCGAGTTGGCGCCAGCACTCAACAGACAAGCGCGTTTTCCATAAGGACGGATTTCTTTCACATGAAATGGTTCACATCATTCTTAGACAATTTTTTGATATGTATATTCTTTTCTCTTTATTCTTTTTCGATATGTACTTATATCATGATACAGGAGTAATTCCTAATGTGGGGCAACGGAAATTAAAAAAAAACAGCCATATTTGTCGAAGGATATAACTAGTATGTGGAAGGAATAGTTAGCGTGGGTTGACCTACAGCAAACTGATGAACCGATGACTTGGACAGATGGGATACGGAAGGCAGCTTGAGTGAGGTCCATGTTATGTAGCATATATAAGCAATTACTTATGTAGCAATTTTCATATCAACTCGCATAGGACAACGGAACTCTCGGGGCATGGTTGTGTAGCAGCCCAGCCAGCCGCTACACATATTCTATCTCGCTGTTTGGCGAGGGTTGGCTATTAAGCGCACTAGGGTTGCGGAAGTCATGGCGGTCGTCCCGACCGCCCATCGGGAAGTGCCTATAAATCTCACCCCAGAACCACATCTGTTGACCATCGTCAATGTGCGTGAGAACCATAGCGAGCTGTCAGTTGCTTCGGAAAGTACCTGTGTCGCATAAACAGGAAGCCGGACGCTCGGTGTCACCACCGATTTGATGCCAGGAGGACACTGCTCAGCATACGCTGGCAGTGTGCCGCTTGAGAGGAGCCGCACGGTGCCCTATCTCAGAAGTGGACAGCGACAGGTCACTACCTACTTCTACTAAAACTAAACAGCGGGGTGGTTTTAGTCAGTAAAAGTTAGACAACGCCGATCAGAGGGCGGCGAACAAAAAAACAAGAGTCCCGTGTCCAGGACTGGGCTGCGGTTGAGTACCAGTTATCCAAAGTCGTTTGACTCATCTACTCAAACAAATAGGTAGGGGATCAAGTTTTCACAAAATATAAAACACAAAAAACGATATTTAAAATTTTATTATAATTTTAAACAACACTTATCACAATTTTTTGTATTTCACCTTACGTTTTAAACATTTAGCGTCTACATCATCTAGTAAATCAATACCAATAGAGTTCTTCCTTTTCAATAAACACCCCTCTTCCGTAGGCTGCACCTGTTTTAGAGGAAGCAGCCCGACTGCGAATGGAATGTCGTTTTCTATCGACGAATTAATACCATCAACATTTGTATGCGGTTCTTCATTTTCCTTATTTAGATCATCGCTTTCATTCATTATGTCTTCCCATTGTTCTGTCTTATGACTTACAGACTCTGTCAAATCTATCACAGACTGTTCAAACTGAGTTTCTGAAACAATTGCATCATCAATTTGACTTTCAATACTAGTTCGTTCGTTAGTCTCATTAGAGTCATTCTCATTGGGTTCCTTATTACTCATATCTAGATTACCCCACTGCAACTCACCCGAGCTCAATGTTGCTGATAAATCTCCATTGCTGTTCTTCGAAGAGTTTAACTCTTTCATATTCATATTGTCAGTGTCATTGTCGAACACGCTTGGAACATTAAGAGGATTAACATTATAATCTTGAACGTTACAATCAGAATTAGAGTTGAAGTTATCTTGATTATCTTTACCAGCTGAATTGTGTCGTTGCGCCATATTCATTTTGTTTTCAATGTTCATCAAATCTTTTATAATTTCATCTCTCTCTTGTGCTTGTTGATCGAGTTGTGTGCTACCCTCGTAATTATTTTGTTCGTCATCAACATTACGTTTAGGCGTTGCCATAAGACAATCGAGAGCGTCTTCTTTAAAAACGGCACTTTGTGGAAGTTGCAACCCAAAGTCATAACAGTCTTCGGTTCTTCTCAAATCTTCAGGGTTAAGAGGATTATATTGTTGACCTAAATTGGAAGTCAAATGAGAACTTTTGGAGTCGAGTAGCGAAATACTGAAGTTGGTATCCAAGGAAGTACTCGTTGGACATAGCTGTTCAATAACTCTAGCGTCATGTAATTGTTGATCTTCGTAATATTTCTTTACGTCATCGCTCATAGATTTAGTGAAAAACTGCATGTCACCATCGATGCAGGAAAAGTCATGAGCATTTACGTGATCAATTGAATTATTGTTTTCTTGTAAGTGTGGATCTAATACTACATAGTTTTGCTGCTCTTCAAAGGATTCCAAGTTGTCAGGTAGGATTGCGTTGAGGCTGTTAATAGTATCATCGGTACGATTGTACTGCGACGAGTCTTTATCGTAATCGGAGTTTGAGCCGTAACCTTTATTACCTAATAACATTTCTCCTCTTTCTATAGATTTTGATAGATCATCTATGCTTTTGATTTCACTTGGGTCTGCTACTTTTTCGATGATATTGGGTTGCTCAATTACTTCGTATTGTATTTCGCTGCTTTGCACCATGTCCAGCAGTACTTGTTCATTGACGTTAATGTAGGACCCATCACCGGATTCAAAGAGTATGGGTAGGTCGGTAGGGAGTCCGGCGCTTTTGAGCGCGTTAACATATTGAGACATGGCAGTACTGATACCGCCCGTCGAAGTGTCAACGGAACTGATCGGGTTTGTATTAGAGTAACTGGTGATCGTTTCGTTTCCGATAGAGTGTTCTTTATTGTAGGCCATGGTCGAATCAAGCACGTTGGACGAGACGGTCTGGTCCATGTACATGAGATCGTTGTCGATGTTCATGTAGTTGGTGGAGGACTCTGGGCCACAGATGCTGTTAACGGCTTGCGAGAGAGTGACTCTGTCCATGTAGTCCTGTAACAAACCACCTTTAAATTACATACGTGGGTGAGAATTGAAACATACTTATCATGTATATTTTTTAATATCTATTCATAAATCTTTGGCATTGTGTTGGCTTAATACTACAATGGCGATTATGAATACCAAATAGGTACCTGCATATGCCGAGTCTGCAAATGTTTCAGCTGATGAATAGCCTTACGTGAGTCCTGCTCGCGACGCAATAGAGCGCGTTCAGCCGCGCGACCTAATGCACCAGTGCCGCCCTCCCATGCGCCTGTTCGCTATAGATTGGAAAATACTATCAACATAATGTAATCTTATAGTAGATGAGGAGGGGGATTGCTAAATTTCAGAGCAATTATTTATCAAAGAAGCTCGAGAACATTGTCTTTTTAGGGTGTTTATATAAGGTGTAGGTCTAGTTGTCTCTGGGTTCTAAGTTTTACCTACAACTGCCGATGAAATTCATTCGGCAATCACCGTATGTCATTTCGGCACAATTTAGGAGAGGCCTAGAAAACTAGCCTTCGGCAGTATCCCATGTGTTCTATATATATTTCGCTTCTAGTAAAATCTTAGAAATTTAGAGCTTACTTGAAAAGTTGGAACTTACAAAAGAGCTTTATATACCTCTGTCCAATGCTAGGTCTTGTGCTATTTGTCTAGGACCTGCCATTAGTTGTTTTAAAAAGTCAATAGTTCTTAAATCATAGTTCTACTTACTCTAACGCTCGGCCTGCCACGGCGTGGTTTGATAGCTCTCGGTGTGTCCGAGTAGTCCACCGCAGGGGCGCTACCTCCATTCTCAATATCGAAAGGAATACGCACTACCATGTCCTGCTAAAAAATTGTGTAGTAGTTAGACTACTTTGACCTGATTGCACCATAAATTGGTCGGCATGGATTTCGTTAGTTTTTTTTAAATTACTGTTCCATACATTTTGACCACGTACTCGTACATTTAACACTTTTCTAAGCAGTTTTTTCTGCTAGCCGACGATAAAAATATATCCTATATAATTATCATGTGCTGAATTTATCGTTTCAGTTTGCGCGTCAGTGTCCCTGCAACCCTGCAAGTATCCACGGTTTCACCCGCATATGTTTCGATCTAGTGAATAGGGATGTTTCCTGGGTAAAAAAAAAAATGATTCTATTTAGTCCGTCATTCAGATTATATGTAGAAAAATATTGGATACGTATATTTTGGTTTATAATGCGAGGGACTGGAACAATTTGCCTGGGCAGTGTTTCCGTCGGACTACAATTTGAGTGTCTTCAAGGCTAGAGTGATTAGAATTTAATAAACTAGTGCGCTTTACCATCAACGATTGCGTCACTGTTTACCATCAGGCGGGATTGCGGTCAAGCGCTAGTTTATAATTTGACGGACTAAATAGAATCATTTTTTTTTTACCCAGGATACATCCCTATTGCGTAACACATTATAAGTAGCAATGGGTTTCATTTTGACAGTTCAACAGCATTCATTGCGTTATTTACGTTGTTGAGTACGGATACATGTTCGAATATAGGCAGCAAAGGAATAGCATTAAGCTTCAAAATGATTCCAACTGATAGTAGGTAATGGTGTGTTACGAAATTAGAGTACAGGTATAAATTAAATAAGCGAAACTTCACACACGCGATGGGTATCTAAAAATATTCAAACAAAACAGATTTACTCGGTGGTAGGCCATAACATCGCCGCCGGCAGAAGTTACCACCCACCAGATTTGTCGTGTTCCGGCATGATGTCTGGTGAAGCCGTACGGAGGACGGGTCTGAGCAGTTGTGTTGCAATGTGTGCCGGGTACGATGCGCCTAATGTTGTTGTGTTGGGAGTTTGGTCGTGGAGGGTCTTCAGATCAATCTCTCTTTGGCGCAGCATCGTTGGTCGTGTTGTTGGGTATAACATTGCATCACCTCGCTCAACTGCCGTCTTCCTTCCTATTCGCTCAGTTTTTCTGAGTGAATAGGCTCTTAATAATCTAGCGCGCTTTATCATCAACGATCGCATCACTGCTTACCATCGGCGGGATTGCGGTCAAGCGCTAGTTTATAATTATAAAAAACAAAAAAAAGATTTTCTCATCTTTTTCTTTAAGGAACAATATGATCGTCGTCGATGGCAAAAAAACATACGTATCTTATATTTTATTTAGTCATGTTTAGAAGTTTCGCTAAATAATTTTATTGAATTTGGTTAAATACTGTATGTAAATAGGATATAATACGGGTGTCTGATGTCTCGTGTCCGCAACTTCACAGACAAAGCGTGTATTTTGTGTACGACAACAGCACTTCAAGCTACTAGGTACAGTCTGCCACATTTCTTTATCCGATTTTCAACTTGTATCTCTAAAGGATTAAGGCTCAAGGTTGATTGGGAATATCTGACAGTTTCGTGTAGCTTGCCCTGCTGTCGTCCGTACGTATAAATACCTACTAACCTTACTATTATTAATTCTATTGTCCACCGGCTGGCTAGTGCTGGTCGCTGGAGCCATTTGCGAGGACTGCGGCGTCTTGCCGTCATTCTCCTTAAAAGTAATAATTAAAATTGTATTTTGATTAAATATTTATTTCATTGTAAATTCGGCGTCGGCTTTGTTTGCGGAAGCGCGCGTGGATTGCTTCCACGCCACTATAAGCAAGAGAAGTGAGTCGCTGGTGCGGCGAAAGGTTTGATTGTTCCATCCACAGAACAGATGACTTCTCTATTCAGTGGAGACTTCTCATCCATCATCTCCCACTGTTGTAAGAGGTACGTGGTTGGCTGATGTGACTCAATTGTCATTGTAATTAAGTCTTTTTATTGTTTTATTATTATTAGTATTGTTATAACGGCAGTATGTATGACTTTTTGATTTAATATTGTAATATTTTTGAATGTATTGATATTTTTGATTTGAGTGTTATATGTGTAATGTGACTATGTGTGTATTAATTCAGACGAATCAGTGTTACTTGAAATAAATGATGATGAGTATTATTATTATAAAAATATAATACTAGTTTTCACAATGAATGTTTCATTGTGTTATTTATGTTGTTGAACAGATACATCTTCCGAACACATAGAGCAATGGATTGTGCAATATGCTACAAAATTATTTAAATTGATACTAATAGTTTACCTACTATGCAATTAGGGTGCCGATTCAATAACTTACCTTTTTTACCTATTTATCTAATATCGAATAGGCGACGTGCATAACGAGGCTTGTATTAAGTGTGCACGTGATAAAGCGAGGCACTAATTTACTTTTCAGCCTGCCAGTCTTTAAGGTGGAAGTTCTCATTTTTACTGTATTTTGTGTTTGTTACCTCAGAACTTTTGACTGGTTGAACGGATTTTGATGATTCTGTTTTATTTGAAAGGTGCTTTCCTGGACCAAACTGGAACAAACTGAACCAAAGTCCAGTTTTTGGCTTCCATAAGAAAATACAGCCTTGGCTAAAACTATTGCTCAAACAATAGTTTTGACAAGGTTTTTTTTACCATACTTGCCGTCTAACTGCGAAATTTTTAGGAAGCTCAATATTTTTGGCCAAGGTTGTAAACTATGTCTATGAGTGTCTTATGTACACACGTTGGAACATAAGACACTAAAAGACACTCAACGGTTGTACATAAGACACTTATTTAAGTGTGTGCGCGACAAAGGGACGATTAACTCAATATCACGCCAACCGATTTTGATGATTCTTTTTTATGTGAAGGATCAAATTGGTTCAGTATTTTGGTTTTTATATAAAAAGTACCCGGGTAAAAATTAATGTCAAAGAAATTGTGCCCTTTGTTTTCATAACTAACCGTCTGCCTAGCCTTTTCCCAACTATGCTGCAGGTCAGCTTCCTGTCTGACAGAAACCAACTCATTTCGCAACTAAAAAGTGTAAAATAAAAATTGTGTCTTTGGTTTATTTATTTTTGTTTTTTGCTATCGACTACCGAAATTATTTTTTCACTTTGTGGTGTTTTTATGGAAGTCCGTTGTTTTTTTTTTTTTTTTGTAATAACTTTTTCATGGACGTACCTACTATTCTCTACGGCTCTAAATGTAGATAGCTATGATTTAGGGTTGGTAGATTTAACAACAAATTAAATGGTAGACTATATAGGTACGGACGAGGGCAGGTCAAACTACTCGAAACTGTCAAATATTCCCAGTCAACCTTGAGCCGTATTGCTTTAATATTAAGTTGAAAATCTAATAAAGAAATTTGACAGATTGTAGTAGCTTGATGTGCTAATGTCTGTACATGGGGCACTAGGAGTATAAGTGCAATAATTACTACGAGGAGTATATTTCAAAAAACGGGTGAAGACTCCTATTACACATGTATTTTTTTACGAGACACTTATTTAATATATTACTTAAAAAAAAAACAAACAGCAGTTAATGTTTACCTGAGAATGCAAATCAATAAGCGATTGCGGAGGTCTGTTTATCACCACAGGTGGAGTGAAGACAGGCATTTCACCTAGAATATACACACATAGGTAATAACTACAAGATAAGACCATTAACGTCAATGGACAAGACCAAGTCTCTAAGTTGAATATTATTTATGATGAAAGTCACTTACTGTTATTAGTAATGCCCAGACCTTCCTTAGTGACTTTTGATAGTCCTTTAATCTTTAGGAACTGTGCCGCAGACACTAGTTCATCTAAATTCTCTTCCAAGCACTGTGTTTTCCCACAGTACATAAATTCTACTAAGCATTTTAATACACTAAAGCGCATCTTTAATATTATAAGTGGTTCCCCTGGTTGCTTTTGTAGAACCTCCTAAAAATAGGCATATATTTTGATGATGTGTAAACAATTTTTTTTTGGTATGGCGGCAACATTTTTGCAGCAAGTTTGCAATAATTATGTACTAAATTATTAAATAAGACAAAAAGTAAAAATACACATGAAACGGTCATTTACCTGAAAGTATGCACTACTTGCTGCAAGTACGGCTTTGTGAACGCGCAAAGTGTGAGAGCTACACATCAGTGTCATGTCGACTAAAGCCTGCACTTGTAAGAGTTTACCAAATCTCGACATCAAATGTTCAGAATAATCTTCATAATGGAGACTGTAACGTATCGGGGCCATTTTAAAGTATTTTTACAATATTTTCATCACAACTATTCGCATTCACAGTACTGTGATGAAAATTATGTCAATAAAATTTGATAGGTGAAAGAAAAAAAGACAATCGAATAAATAATAGAATGGCATTTAAAAATAATTCATAGAACGTGTTTATGGCCGATTTAAAGAGTTTTTATATAGGTAGCGTGGGAAAACCTAAAATATAATGTGGTTGTGTATACAACTCAGTTTAAAGAGGACTTTTTAGAAATTGATGGTCTAAAAAACTAAAACGTCACGCCTAATTATTAGTCCACGAAGGGTAAGGCAGAAGTGTATAGTAAGGTTACCTACATTTCCCCAATAAGTGTCCGACGTATGGAACGAAACGAAAAATAAAATAATAGACATGTTATATTATTGTTGGAGTCTTTTTAATCCATTAAAAATGCAGAAAAAAATAGTAAAATGTTAGAAAATGAATTTATTACAAATTTGTATTCATAGTGGATACTTTCAATAATGTTAATGGTACTTAATTTTATTAAATTAATAATGTTTGAAGAAAATCTCATAGTATGATGAATTGTATAAACATAGGTATTCTATCACAGACTATTTAAGTACTCAAAAGTTGAAAGTTATACAATATTTAAAACAAATTTTGTTTCAACCAGATCATCATTTTGGAGTAATTTAAATAATTATTTTAGCGTACATTTTTAATCCATAGAAACGAGGGAGTTAAAACTAATAATAGGCATAGAATTTGGAATGTAAGTAGGAATGTAATTATTTGTTCATAAGGCACTTGGAACAAATATAGATTATAGTCAGATGCGTAAATATCAGATAACATCACAAAGATCTGTATTGTAAGTAAATTAAAGATAGTTTTAATTAGAATAAAGTTTTTCTTATAATCCATTATGGAAATTGTTTTATTTTACCAACTATAAAACCATTAAATAGATGTATAGAATCTAGTCACATTTAATTATATAATATCAAATTCACAATAATTAACATGTACTTAAATCGAACTTTTTAATAAGGAAGAGTTAATAGACTTATACAAGATAAAACAAAATCACTCAGGAGGAATAGATTTCTAGAATAAACATGTTTAAAAGTATGGATAAATGCAAATATCTAGCTATAAGCTGTAGTAAATAATCCAGCAGACGTAGCTACTTGCTTATACATATCCTCACATTATCCACATTAGTATTTTTATAAAATACAAATTTGTAACATTTCCAATACTTTAGGATCTTCTTAGAAATCAGTTCCTATACAATACAATAGCTTTTACGTTTTACCCTTACCTCCCTACGTCGAAGCTCATAAACGCTGTGCCACAGCCGCAAAGCTTTCGCACGACTCTCGAAAATACTGGAACACATTCTGATTAATATCTGAGATAGAAATAAAACCATTAGAAAACTATATACATACATGTACCTTTGCTGCACCTAATATACTAATATGCCTAACATTTAGGTATTCTGTTAGCTGGATTGATATTTCGCTGCGCCAGCATAAAAATATAGCTGACAAGTCGTTGTATGCGTAGAGTAGCCGTAGGTTTAGTTATTTCTCAACTTCAATTGCAATAAAATAACGGATACAAAATATACAGCAATTGAAAAAAAGTCTCTATTATCTCTCATATTTTTCAAAAATAATTTACTATTTCGTAGCTGTTATTTTATTGCATATAATTTAATTGCATTATGGCATTATGAAAGTCGTATTCTGGTTATTTATTACCTAACCCAACCTTATTTGTATAAAAAAAAATCATAGACAAAATTCATTTATCACAAGACCTAATTTAGGCGGGAACTTAAAAAAAACAAAACATTTTTGTTATCTAACAACTAGACAGCATTATTAACAATTACAATATTTCGAAGAGTTATTATTTACTTACATTATGCAAACGATATTGTCATACTAATACGTGAATTAACAAAATTACATTCCATCCCAGATATTGCAGAACAAAAAGTGTAAAGAACAAAGTTACAGCCATTAGTTCGCTTACGTACGAGTCTGTTATTAGTACGATTAAATCCAATACGTATAGAAAAATATTTTTATCAATAAAACCGTTTTACGTTCGTTTTTATTTATTGTTTTATACATTAGGATTTCATAGGATTCTATCAAGTTTCATCCAGGTAAGGAGAATTTTAAGTTTTGAATCAGTTCATGATATTTTATAAGCATATTGATTTTTCAATTTATTGCGACTGTGTAATATGAATTGCCGCATCCTTGTAGCTACTAAAAAGGACACAGGTAAACTGAATTATTATTATTTATTATCTACTAAGTGACAGCTTTGATATTCTTGAACGACCAGCACTAATTTGGCAACCGGTGCGAATTAATGGAAACTGATGCAAATGTATTTAATGAACGAATGTATTTAATTTTCATAAGGTATCGCAATTTATTAAATCTTATAATAGAACCCTATGTCAGCCTTCATTATTAAATTATAGTTACATTGTATTTTGCATATTATGGTGTACAGGCAAAATTCTTAGACAACTATATTGTTAAACAGATTGACATGCTAATTGACAGCTATCTAAATAAACAAATTGTAAGAAAAATTTAAAAGAAATATAAAATAAAAAGATTTACGTAAAGTATTTTTTTAAATAATTAAATAATCTTACATGAACACTTTACATAGGTTTGAGTAAATTTGTACAATACATAGCATGTAGAAAAAATAGAGATTCATTTTATAGAGATCGTTCAGTGAAACTAGATCATTGCCAGTACAAGTACTGCTACTACGCCACATAATTTTAATAATTGGAATACTAAAAAAATCCAAACAGCAGTTCCAACATTTTTTATGGCAAAGTAGTTATATTAATAAAATGTATTGTTTCAATAATTTATTGCCAAAACGCATTTTAATGGCGTAATAAAATACTGCTCTCAAAATAAGCTTAACTAAAATAAATTTACTTTTGAAGAGTATAATTTTTTACATATATATGTACTTTTCATAGGTTTGCAAGTATGTACGATGAGAGAGACACTGAGCAATGGTCTGTTTCAGTGGCAGGTTACATTAGTACTAATATTAAAAGCAACTTACAATATTTACACCAGCCGATAATAGTACATCTTGCAAATAGGTATCTAATATACACGTTAATTATTTGTTCATATTTTACATAACCACTTGAGGTTATAATATGCTTACGAGTCCCCAATAATACTTAATTATCAATTATTTTTAAGAACTCCTCGGGGGAGATGTGGACGTCTTCAGGGGGCGATGTGTCGGTCGCGTTAGGGACGGTGTTTTTGAGTTCACCGAATGTATAAGTCGTTCGTTTTTTATTCCTAGAGTTGGGTCGACGCGGCGGGCCTGGCAACGATGCTTCGCAGTCGAGGCTGGCGCGCTTGCTCCAGCAGAACGCCTGGCGCGGCTCCGCGCCCGCCGACATCGGCATCGCCAACTGTACTCGGGACTTACACAACTCATTATCACTTAACTGTCGTTTTAACTTATCCTTCCCCACGACTAGCTGGAAGCCCCTCAGCCCACTGTCGCCGTGTGACTTGGCCAACTCCACTTCACTGAGCTGTCTCTGAAGTTTCGCAGAATCGGTCGGACTAGACCGCATTGGCTTATCGACTAGACTATTTTGACGCGAAGTTCTGCTGCCTCCTTGCCTGGAACTCGAACTGTGTTTGAGTAACGCACTGTCGTGTCGACTGCTGCCGGATGAGCTGCTCGTATTTGTGTTACAAGTATTTACATCGTTGGCGTTATTTCTTCGCAGTGATTCGATAACATTGTAGAAGTGTTCTAGATCAGAGGTGCTGCTATTTCTGGATCTGCTTATATTGTTTGTACTATGTCTATGTGGGCGGATTTGAGCTCTAGGTAAATGACCGTAGCTGCTCTGTCGTGCTATGCCGGCGCCGACACTAGTCTGTCGTCGGGGCATGCTGCAACTCTTAGGAACGAAAGTATCTTGTGACAACACTACATTTTCATAAACGTGAGCGTTTTCACTGTCTTCTTGTGCTATAAGATTTTGGCGGCTCTCGGTAGTCTCTTTCTTTTGGCCAACGGAGTTACTTTTTTTATGTCCATTGCGAACTTTAACTTCCGGTAATTTTTTCGTTAACTTACAGTCACTGGCACTTCGAGGAAGTAAATTAGCATAACCATGAGTTTTGTTGTCTTGGTTAAGCAATTTTTCTAATTTAGGAGCACTGGGAGTTGCAGCATTGTCTGCAAGTCTCGTAGAATTAGAGAGTTTAGGGACTTTACTGGATGGATTGGCTTTCGTTACATCCGCAGGAGTTAGTTGGGGTAAAGCTTCGTGTCGCTTTCTGTCCACGTCGGGCTTAGAAGATTTGTCTAAAACGACTTTCGTTTTATCACTCTTACATATTTTGACACTGAATCTAAATGGAGGTTTGAATACGACCTGTAGTCGGGCCTTTTCGCCGGACAACAAGTTGGTGGCGCTCTTGGACGGTCTAGTTTTCCTGGAACCTTTCTGTACCTGTCTATGCGCTCTTTCAGTGAGACCAAGAGGTATAGATTTAGATTTAGGTATGGCAGCAGGTTGTGGTGAACTGAGCAGCCACCTTTGCACCTTACTCAAAGCTTCGTTATCTTTGATCGGGGAGGAGGGGTGTTTCTGCATGGAACTGTAGTCTATTATTTCTTTCTTCATTTTCGTCTTTCGTTTTTTTACTTTTCCTTTATGTTTAGAAAGTATCACGTGTTTTGGTGATTTGCCTTCGGCGTTTGTGACAATGACTGTATTTTCTTTTGCTATTTTAGGTACTTCTTCTAATTTTGCTTGACTATTCGGCTTCTGTAAAAATTGATTAAAATTATAGTATTTAAACACATGTTTTCTTGGTATTATCGTTTTATGATCTTATTAGCGACTTACCCTTTTCTTATTGGCACTGTGTTGCGGAGAGGCTTTGTCTCCTAACTTCTTATGGTCTTTCTTATTGCGATAAGCTCGAGTTCGTAGAGCTACTTTCTTCTTAAGAGGTAGTTTGGACCTGTAACATTATACGGTAAGTAGTTAGTTGTATGTAGTATGTACATATGAGAGCAGCGGTGGCCTAATGGTATCGGCTGTGACTTAAAAGGTTTAGGTTCGACCCCATCAGACGCTTTACTTTGTATAGATTATTTCATCACCACTGTTCTCAAAACGGCGAAGGAAAACATCGTGAGAACCTCCCCATGTTCTAGAGTCAAAAACTTGGACGACATGTGCCATCTACCAACCCGTAATGGGAAAGCGTGGCCCTCTCACCGAAAAGAGGCCTGTGTGAAAGACAGTGACAGTGGGAAAGATATATGCTAATTATGATTATGGTAGTTACTTGTATGTTGTATGTAGCGTAATGTTTAGTGAGTGAGATCCTGAATATTTTCTTAAAGTATGATTGCAGTATTATTCCTTTAGAAGTGATAGTATAAGTGGTAGTTGTTAAGAATTAACATACACTGCTTTTGTTATTTTATTTTTTGTGGTTACTTCTTTATTATCATATACGTTTACTATTACGTACTACGTATTTACTAATATTATGGAAAGAGCGCTGTAAAGTTGTAGTGAAGATGAATAAGTCGACTAATAATATTATTACCAGTACAGAATGAAGTATGAAATATGAATTTAGATAGGGAGGAAAATACCAGTGTCCAGGACTATCTTTACTCGGGGTTAACCCAAACTAGCAAAACTTATATGCCAACTATAAAACGAAATCGAACGTTAGTGTTAGAATGCGTTCTTGACATCCGTCAGGTTCAAATAATCTAATACGTGGCTTATAAATTTGATCAGCAGGTATTTGTTACAAGGATCGTTACACTAATAGGTATCAGGAACGCATTTTCTCGACAGCCAGACAGTAGGAGTGGTAACTTATAGTAGACTTAAAACAGTAGTGTGTTAGTTCTACGTCATAATCGTGTTCGGAACACTATGTTCCGCTCAGCTAAAACGGTATTGGGCTGGGTATGGTGATCTATAAGGGCTAGAATAAGTATCCTATTGGACAAGGTCTGGGCAGACTGCGAAAGAAGAAGCCCAGGGACACAATGATCGGATTTCTAGAAAATGAATTTCGATTTAAGGCACTTTAAGGCGCGGCGAGCAGTGGGCAGCTCGCCGCCCGGTAACGGCCAGGCTCGGGTCGACGACGCATTTGTTCCACGCGTGCCTCAAAGAGATGCCAGTACACCGTGACGGGGTCGACCAAGACCGATAGAGATACCGTGGCTCTGGCGCACAGGCAAGTGAAGGAATACGGATAGGTTTTAGTCAGTAAAAGTCGACACGCCCTTCCGTTCCGGCCAGAGCGGGAGAGGTCATTTGATGATTTCCCAACCGCCAAAAAAACCGCTTTAAGGTGTCTGCTAAAAGATACAGCGCTCGAACAGCGACCCAGCTGCGCGCGTGGAGAACGCGAGTGGTTCGGTGACTCCGGTGAGTGGTAGAAAGTTAGTTGTATACCTGACAGCCGTATGAACGATCAGTCCCTGGTCGGCAGCGTCAGGCAGTCGGACGGTCTCAGTCGTAGAAGAGTGGATGATGGTCACTGACTTCAGCTTTTTGCCGTGACGGCCCAGGAAACGTGTACTCGCCACCTAGAAACATACATTTAAATTTAGACGTTGGTCTTCCTTCAAAAGTATTGAAAAATATGAATTAATAGCTGATTGTACTAGTTTTTGTGCCGAAATAATGATTGTGTGATGATGATATATACCTAGTCAACTGTAGAGAAGGGATACTAGCTCAATCTTTTTTTATTTTTGATAATTGACTAGCAGTTGTCACTCGATTATATAACCTTTTACCATAGATTTGGTTCATGATTCTAAACCGTGCGCTGCATTGATAGTTTTTGAAAATTTTGAATACGCACACAACTGCTCGGACCCGTCTTCGTACGGAGGACGCAACTGAGCAGTTGTGTTGTGATGTGTGCCGGGTACGATGGGCCAAATGTTGTTGTGTCGGGAGTTTGATCGTGGACGGTCTCCAGATCAATCTCTCTTTGACACAGCATCGTTGGTCGTGTTGTTTAAGCGTTACGTTACCTCGTTAAACTGGTGTTTTTCTCAGATTTTTGAGTGAAAATTTCTTAACTAACTAGCGCGCTTTACCATCAACGATTGCATCATTGCTTACCATCAAGCGGAATTGCGGTCAAGCACTAGTTTATAAAAAAAATGTTTAGAATCATGAGCTGTAGTAATGGTTACAGTTTACGCGTTTACGTCCTTTCCAACGTGTATATATAGCTTGTAAGTAATTTTGTATACACTGGCGAATAAATTCTAGCTTTCTAATACAAAGTTCCTGTAATATACCTTCCCAGAGGAGTTCTACCTAAGCTAGACACTAACACTTAGTGTCAATTTCTACTGCAACATCAAGAGCGCTGCAGCATCGCTAAACAAAACAAATAATTTTAATGTTGTTTGCCCACGGACTCAAAACATCCTCGAGTTCAATACACGCCATGTGCTATTGGTCCATGGATCATTTACTTATTATTTCCAAAAAAATTACTAATAGTAGAGTCAAATAATGTCAATAATATGAATATAAAGAAGGACTTTTGCTAAGCAAATGATTGACCTCTAAATCAGTTTGCTACACGATTTATTAGACTTTATGATTTACGTTAACGACAACAGTTGTAAACATATTTAAGTCTTTGGGGAAGAATTTAAGTTAGTTCTCAATTTGTTTAACAATTAATTTACCTGACCAGTGAGTTTGACCAGCGTTAAGTTCGTATTATCAAAATCCATGGACTCACCAGTAGCGCGATCACTGCCAGCAATATCAGCAGTACGGCATACCAGTGTTTGAGTACCCATCGCTTGAAACCGGCGATACTTTCGTCCGACAGCAGCAGTTTTCGTAACGTCGCTAACGGTCCTGACGGGTCCACCTCGCGGCAACGTTGGAACACATCGCAGTACCTGCAAAATTGGAATTTACTAAGAAAATTCCACACCGAACCCACCCATTTAAATAAAAGAAATTACGTGTAACCTGTACTTTATATTCATTGGTTTATTTTAAAGAGTAAAACAACCTCAAAATATGAAAAGTTTTTGATAATAGCGCACGAACAAGGTGACGAAACTGGTGTCTAAAGTAGGTTTCTATGGAAAACCTGTAGGTTGACATCACAAGTTTTTTCTATGGGATTGAAAATCTGATATAAATCTGCTGTTCCATCAATAATTGCGTTAATTCTTTTAATAGTACCTGGTTGCAATCGATATTTCCTTCTAAATTTACCAGTTAACTTACCCATTATAATCATTGCAGGGCGTGCCCGGTTTGGCATACATATCAGGCACATCATACGGCGAGGTGTTCCAGTTGAAGGAAGACTGGCATTCCCCGCCGGGCTTGCGACAACACAGCTCGCACGCAGAGCGCGGGTCGTCCTTTCGAGGTGCGCACTGACAGGATTCTAGACCGTATGCAAGGCAGATAGATCCCGTGCACTCCTTGAAAAGCGCGAATATATAGGTAAATAAATAGATATAGCCGCTTTACTAAACCAATAAAGCCGCTTTGTGTGCTCTTTTGACAAAGGTCTGATCAAATGTATCACAATCTACCTTCCATCTGCTGTTGTGTGTGTTTAGTTTTATGGCATATCAAAACAGTGACATAAGGCGGGCTGGGAAGGAAACATAGTAGGGTTAATAACTTACTATTATCCTTTCCAGCCTCGCGACACTCTCTGTCCCAGAAATACGGCTTTACTTCTGGAAAAAAGTTCTTTGACGCGGCTTGGTGATTGACTGGTAGAAAATTTGAAATTGTCACGCTAAAAAAGTGTTAGGCACCATGCAACTTTCTCTTTGTCTCTTTCTATTATTATATTATACAAGGGTGTGCGTTGCGAGTATCGCGTAAAGAACGTCGTTCCTGACGAGTGTCCTCCGACTGCACACGTTTATCTTTTCATTCTTCAGTAATATATTTGTAGATAATAAGTAATATTTGTACGAAATCGAAATGTAACCGTACCAGTGACTACTGAGTTACCAAAAGCTCAAAGCATACTGATAGGTACTTACTCCCATATAACACACGAGTTCCTTATCGCATCGCGTTCTGTTCGGCTTATGTCGGCTTTGCGGACAGTTGGCTCGTTTGCCGTCGCAGAAGGCCGCGTCCCGACACCCGTTGTCAGAGCGACACTTGTCGCCGAACTTGAGGGTACAAGACGCAGTGCAGCATGGACCCTGAAATGTTTACATTGTTCATGAGACTTTTACTTTTTGGTACATGGTTATAAGTTGCTAAAAGATAAGTTTTTAGTATCGTTCTATATATCATGGAAATCAAAAACACGATGTCCATAGAAGTCCAATTTCTGTGATTCAATCATGCAAAGCTCGTTCATTTTCCCTTTAAAGTAAAAGCATGGCATAGCGTTGTTGTCGTTATCTATATTACTTAAGGTTTACAAAGTTATTGTTCCCGTTATATTATAGGCATTCAGCAGTCGTATCTTTAAACACATGACGTTTCTACGAAGTCAGCGCCTAGATCTTCTTGGACCACAACCATCTATCATTAAATGCGTTTAACTAAAAAATATGTAAAATTAGTTATTCTGTCTCTGTCACCTTCAAAGAATTGAGTGAATTAGAACGATATTTTCAAATTGGTTAAGCAATAATTTCATAAAGTGATTTTTGTTCAAAGCGGGCCTTTATATAGTTTTCAATAATTCTTATTAGTTTTTACCTGACTAGGACTGCAAACGCTATGCTCTGTAAGCGTACACGGCTTATAGTGGGGCCTCGCAGCTTGTGGCCGACAGCACACATCCGTACACTCGGAAGCCCAGCCACAATCGCATTCTTCACCCTCTTCCACCACGCCGTTACCGCAAATAGCTGGTTGAGGTTCTGAAAAATATTTTTTTTTAATAAAATTAGTGCACCTTGCGTGACCTGCACTCATCACACTTTGAGTTTTATTTCCTTGCATGCAAGTTCAAGTGTAGGTACAGTCGTGCGGTTGACCACATATAGTTTTGTAAGTTCAATTGCGTTCATAATATTGTAGCCATTAACACTTTATCTGCAAGTCGTGACATATCATCGTTGTTACGCTAAGTTTAAGATTTAAACTTAGCGTAACTCATATTAGGCTTACTGGATACATCTTAAACTTTAAGATGCATCCAGTAGGCATAATATGAGTTTTCATCACGAAACTCGATCGTCGATATCGAGCGCGTTTGACTCATCGATTGACCCGCTTGAAGGTTGTAAGAACTCTCAACCAATGAGAGCGCCAAACGCGCTCGATATCGACGATCGAGTCTCGTAGTGTGAAAACTCATACTAGGCCTACTGATCGCAAGGCAAAATTCGTAAATACTTGCTACACATGCCACAGCCAATAATGTCTAGCTATAGTGTCCCATTAGCACATTGAATTTAGTAGTGTTGATATAAAAAAAATCTGTAAAGTTAAAACTCTTAGCTTCTGTCATTGATGTATGGTCTTACCAGTAAAGCATCCCTTTGGCGACCTCGCTTTGTTGTTGAGCACCGGATCGATAGCTCTAAGCGAGCACGGCGAGAACTTGTTGTTATTCTTTCGGTCGCCGCTGGTTGCTCTGGCGAACATGATGTAGTTGCCGTCTTCGCCGAATGGAGTGCATACCTCTGGGTCGTGCTGAAATATTAAATAATCAATAAATCTATGGCTGCCCATGCGCCCCGTAGTAAACACCGAATTTCGTCATGGCCGCAAAAGATCAAGCGGGACATTCAATGCTTTTAATTTTTTTCTTCCGGGAAAATCGATTGTTATACTTTGTAGGCATCGCTACAGTTACAACAACAACAAAAAGCAAAATAACTAAGAAAGTGCAGAAAAGTGCTTGTTCTCGAATTTGATATCATATTTTTTGATTATTTGTGAAACATCGTCTTCAGAAATAAAATAAAACAACCATATAAATGAAAAGATTGACACTGCAATTCTTTTACTTTCACCAAAGAAAAAAAAAATTGCCTTTTTATTTTTCCGGGTCAAAATGGATCGAAATTAGGCCGAATTAGTTTTCGTTTTAGGGCGGCAAAAATAAACAGGGTTAAGCTTGTATTTTCCCACTCTGTCTGTGAACAATGGCGCTCATTCTGTTGTTCACAAACTAAACTAATTTTAAGTTAAGTACATCTTTTTCTTTCCATTTTGTTAAGAAAAGGATGGAAGATAAGATTTTAATTTAATCCTCAAATTAAGATACTCCATACACAGTTTAGACGCGATTAACATGGCGACTAAAAATACGCTAGTTTACGTCAGTGTGGCTACCACGAGTTTTCATTACGAGACTCGATCGTCGATATCGACCGCGTTCGGCGCCCTCATTGGTTGAGAGGTCTTACAACCTTGAAACGGGCCAATCGATGAGTCAAACGCGCTCGATATCGACGATCGAGTCTCGTAATGAAAACTAATGGTAGCCACACAGAAGCGCACTAATTTGACAGGTCTAAACTAACATTTTATCTTCTGTCCTTTTCTTAATGAAATATAAAGAAAAAGATGCACTGAAATTAAATTTAATTTAGTTTGTGAACAAGGGAATCTGGGGCCAATATTACATAATTGCCCCATTACTTAAGACGTCGAATAATTACTTTAATTTGTAGATATTTCCAATGGGTTTGATGTGTATATAAATATACGGTGTATAATAAGTACGGTGCTGGGAACTGTCAAATATTCATTTATGTAAATTCGAAATAATTCTCTTGCTACATTTTTAATTTCCAAGAATGGTACTCCTGTAACTTTATGCGATAAGCAAAGCAGTTCTAAGTGAACTATGTTCTTTAAGAAAAATCAAGTTAGTCGTAAGTTAACGTAAGGCTGGTAGCAAATATTAATTAAGACTATACATAGTTTCTAGAACTGCTCTATACTATGAAAATAACAAAATGAAAAATAGATAAACAGTAATCCGACATGATTTGTGACAAACTAATACTTTCATAACAACTGAAAACCTTGAACCCACACAGCTTTCAGTTAAAAGTTAAAAAGCCAATAATTACCGGTGATCCGAAGTTGTGTCCGATCTCGTGAGCGAGGGTCACGTGGCTGACGGCCGGCGGTACGTGCTTGCCGTAGTTCAGCAATGTGACTATGCCCGTGTTCAGAGACTTCATGCTGCCGCGGTAATGCTACCAAACAAATTAGAATGTATAACAAAACAAAATAAAACTTTAAACATATCTGTCAGCAGTCACACTCACCCCATTCTTCTCACAAACGCCACCGGCATTTTTCAAATCACCCGTCCAAGCCAGCCCAAGTGTGCCCATTTCGAAATCTCGGTAAGTAAACATATACGCCAAACAGAAGGCATCATAATCTTCCTCTGAAATGCAATGAATCATTAATTTTCCACTATTAAATCATCTCTATAAAAAAATTAAACAAGCCTTCCGCTTTAAGCACTTCTAATTCATTAGTATAATAGCTTAACTTTATGGAATTGCCCTCCGGAGAGCCGGCCGCTCTTTTGAATGCATAATTGAATATTGATGAAAAAAGGCAAACCTGAAAATAGCTCCAAATATTTTTCTACCCCATAGTTATTAGGAAACCTATAAGCAGGATCTTTCAGTGCGTCTAGTGTGTGGACTTTAATTCTTTTGATCATAAACGTAATGTTGTCCGGTTTTCCATCCTGATTGAAATCTAAAACAAGTTTTACCATTAATAAAGGAATTGTTTGTAATCATAATTAACTCTGTGTATCTTGAGCGAAGTTGAAGATTACCTGTCACTTTATATATTGCGTTAACTTTCTGTACATGACGCGTCATGACTTCAATACACGCCTCCTCTGAGCCGTATCGTTGATAAAACATGTGATCGGCCTGCAAGTACACGAGACACGTAGTTTTCCTCGGATCTACTGTCGCTCTCTTGTTCACATGTCGACCGTCGTCACTTGCGTTCGCCGACAATACAGTGTACCCTACTGGCTCCTTCTTGACTATGTCTTTACTAACTGTTACAACTCCCGCCTTCGTTTTTATCACTTCGACGTGTGTCTTTGGTTTTGGTCTCGATTCTTCCGAATCGAGTCGCACCTTGGTTATGAGGTTACTTTTATCGATTTTGGTTTTAGGTTTTCTAGTGCTTAACTTATCACCCGGCTCGTTGTTGCTGGTGTATGGAAAGTCTAAGTCTAAAGGTAATTCAGGATTCTTCTTTGGCTCGTCGTCTTGCATTTCGTCGTCAGGGAGCCATCGTTTCTTGCGTCTATGTATTTCGCTGCGGAGATCTTCAGAGAAATTCTTGAGAAATGAGTCTTTTATGTTTCGGTGATCGGTAAAGTTAAATAATTCCACTTCTTGCCCTGAAGTTCTTTTCATATGGAGTAGATGTGATGCGCACGGTGCTCCTTCACTTGTATCATGTGGGTGCTCGACGTCTGATCTTCGATAGACAACGCTGTGCATGGAGGGATGATTGATGTTATACCGAGATATAGGTTCCACATAATATTCTTCAGTAGTAGTCCAAATTGTTCCGTCGAAAAGACCATCTGCCGTTATAACACCGTAGACGTGAGAGGATTCGTCATCTAAACAAAACCAACATATATATTTTTTAATTGATTGATAAACCTTATCTAATGAATGTTGTTTAAAATAAATAGAGACTTTAATACAAAGACTTCCGGACTTCAAAATAAGCCTTTGAAATACAAACAACTTGGGGACGCTCAAATAAATGGCAGACGATATTTTATGCAAACTAATTCGAGGTGCAAAGAGCCTCGGGACTCTGAATGAATTAAAATCACAACTTGCAGTCGCAGTAGGGGAGGGATTGAAACCGCTCATAAATAACGGTAATTACTGCTCTCACCTACACTCCGTTTCTCCTTCATTCATTTTCTGGCAAGGGTAAGAGGCAAAAATTGGTTTGTAAAACAACTACGAAAGATTGTAATGGATCAGCTTCCTTCTGATAAATGTTTTTAATGTGGTCTAATGTCTTCAGGGATAAAATCAGAGGCAGCATTATTACAGGCGGCCGGATCGCTAGATCAAGATTTAGAGTAATGATGATGCGTAATTTAATGGAAGCCACCTGCCCCAATCCTTATGGGATTTTGATCTTTGTGCAAGTATAACGAACAAAGGGCGAATAATTTAGAAGAATTTTAATAATTGGATAAATTTTTTGAAGGGCTCGTGATTTATGAGTCTGAACTTTTTTGTGTTTGGAATTTTGTTGCTATTTTCTCTGACCTTTATTAATATGATGAATTTTATTATTTTATTTCGTATACCTAAAGAAAAAGACGAATTTCGGCGAAATATACTTCATTAAACTTACGAAGTAATTTGTTCAAAATTCACTTTGTCTCCAGCGTTCCAGATGGGTCGCAGCACATAATTTCCTTTTATTAAGTTAGTCACAGAATGTAGAAGTTTGTTGGGCTCATGTTTAATTGGTTGTTTCAAAGACTTGGGAAATAAGTGAAGGGTTGGAGTATGTTTAAAGTACTCAGCTGAATTATATTTTAATTAAAGCAAAACGAAATTTTGTAATGAAGTTACAGACGACTGATTTGTTTCATAAAGCGGAGTGTGCGGTAAGAAAATTTTCTATTTATGTTTGTACATATATTTACAAACAGCTGACCATTGGGACATGTTATGATATTTACAATAGTTACTAAGTACATAATTGTAAGCATAACATTGCGTATTTGTATAATTTTTACTGTGTTAAATTAGTTACATAATGATGACTTACGGCCTTATTCATTTGCAGAGTTGAAGTTGTAACTACGAGTCAAGTCAGGCTACACCAGCTTTAATTTGTAAAGTTATTAACAACAAAGTCATTTTAACAGGACTTTCGCTCGTAATTAAAAGAAACCTCGTACAAAAAAGTAATCCGTTTAAGGAAAACAATTTAATTCCGCATCCTAACGAACAATAATTAATGGTGGGTGGGAATAAAAACGAATGTTCCGAACTGCAATGATGGAAAATTACAAATCACCTCTTTTATATGTCGAGCTTTTGCGAATTGTTGATTTGAATCAAAAGTTACTTATTCGGGCTGGTTTTTCGATCCGTAATGAAACCTAACCAAAGGAGATTGCTCATTTTTTTTATATGAGTTAATATGAAATCGATTTCGAGGAATAGGGTTCTTGACTATTGTGCGTTTAAAAAAGTAAATCTTCACGGATTATTGTTATTTATCGCTAAAAGTAACCTTCATTTAACCTCTAATTACGGCTTCTTTGGATCTAGAGCGACAATTCCTTTGTCATCAAATATATACATACGCTCACACACACTTCTTTGTAACTTGTAACTGTCAAGAGTGACAAGATATAAATATAACCTCAAATTCTGCAAACATTCGATTATTATCGTTAGCTTCTAGCGAAATTACCAGCAAATAAAGATAGAATATACGAAGTGCTTCGTTCCAACTTCTAAAAACGACTTAAAAAATAGTCCTGATAAAAAATCTTCGTATTGTTTAATGTATGACACTAATGACTGATACTGATATGACACTATTGACATTTGTCTAACGTCAAAGAAATTATATTAGGTAAAAGGGCAAAGGTATCATGCTCTTCATTTATTAGTCACTCTTAATTTTAAATAAATTAATAGAAATATGATAACTACATAAATTTCAAAAACATTAAAAAATTGAGGGTCGCAAAAATTGTCCAGTGCCCATTGGGAAAAATAGTCATCATCATCTCAGCGTTTATCCCGGTTGCATCCGCGGATTTCGCGTTAGAGCCCAGGGTCCGCTTTCCTACACATTCTCCTCCATTTCGCACGATCTTTAGCATCCTGTGGTAAGAGCTTGTTGGCACGCATGTAATCTCTTACAACGCCAAGCCAGCACTAGCACAGGCGGGGTAGACCAAAGAGGTCTACCCCGCCTGTTCCGGCCCGGCGGAGGCGCTATGGCAAGACATTTGTTACCCACGTAACATTGGGAAAAATAGTAACTGCTGGTTAAATTTCTTCAAAATATGTCTATGATTATTACTTTATCTAATGAATTTTCAAGCATTAGATATACTCCTCAAATATGACCTTTTCCAAAAAAAAATACTCTTTCTATTTTTAACAACAGATTGAAAAACAGCAGGCTAATTACGTAACACAGTATCAGTAGCAATGGGTTTCATTCGGACAGTTCAACCACATTCATTGCGTTATTTACGTTGTTGAGCAGACACATTTTCGAACACATGGAGCAATGGATTAGCAATTTGCTTTAAAGTGATTCCCACTGATAGTAATAGTGCGTTACGTAAGTAATTAGGGTACCGGTCAGAGATGCTTCAACTGAACATTGATCAGTGACTATATTCTGATTTATTTACCGATTTTTTCCACGTTCTACCATTCTAATGTGAAATAGCGGGAGGCTATGTCCCGCGGAGTCCCACATACCCCTCAGGGATGCGTAATTGTCATTTTCCACAGCGACATCAAAAAAAGGGGGGCTTCAACGTAAATTAGGTATAAGTTGCCAGCATCTAATCTAGGTGTACATTCCAAATAAATTATGATGGCATTTCACATCGGTTAAGTCCCCTAAATACCTCTTCAGTATGCTAACGATCTAATATATCTACACCACGATTTGCCCTGACAAGCTCGGGCATGTCCGTGGTATTTGGTAAAGTATTAAGAAAGAGCATAGCCCTGCCTCACATCATGTATTAGGAGGCTGCATGAATTGGCACAAACGAGTCGTTTCGCACGTGACTGCCTTTGCTACAGTTCCTTATTCTGTAGGGTTGACGAATTGACGTTTATGGTAATGAGACCATAGACTACTATTTGTCTTTAAAGTGTAAATGGATTTTTATCCTTACAAAATTTTCGTGAAACCCTCGAATAATAATTGAATTTGAAATTTCCCCGTTTTTGCAAACATCTACTTTTAAAGGCTTAACCAAAGCTTGACTTCATTAGGTTCTTAAAAAATATCAAGAATCATCTTAAACGTCTAATAAGCGAGGTAATGAAAACTGTTATAAAGACGTCGCCGTCTCCGTCATTTTAATTAAATCGTTTATATTACTTAAGGCTCAATCTCTGAGAAGGGAAAATAAATGAACGAAAATGTGATTTTCTTAGAACTAAAAATATACCATCGATACGGTCCCACTGTTTGTTGTGCAGTCAGCCCTGAGCAGACATCTCTCTTGGCTAAGACCCGGGATTACATCACTAATGCTTATCTGATGCCGCGGCTAGATTATGTGATGTTATATTGTGTTCATCTCTGTGTATTTAACACGGCAATTACTTTAGTTTCTCAACCGTTATTATAATATCGAATACCTACATATTTTAATTACTGGGTCGGTTGGCAAGATTTAATAGCAATATTTAGTAAGAGTCATTAACATTGAATTATTTATGCCTTCGATGTAACAGAGAGGCGATTGATTCGATCTGGACACACAGCAGAATAAAAAGGTTACTAAGTTAGTAGAAGCTATCCTAAATGCTCGTTCTCTTGCCAAAGATGCGAATCTAAATCAAAATTAGGCCTTAGGCTTTACTTTGTGTTATCAGCTTGACCTTAACGTAAATTAGAATTAAATGGCCCTTAAAACCTCCAATATAAAATACAGCTCACTTTCACGTTTAACAGGTTACATCATATCAGGAGAAACTTTCAGACTAGACTGAACTTTGCGCTATAAATTTAAGCACATATCTTACATCTTGCGTTCATTTTTGTAAAAAGTAAAGGAACATTTCTTTTTGGTAACAAGAATGTTATAAAGAGAAATAGCCTGGAAATAATAGTTGGCTTTGGTGAAAACTTTTGACATGATAAGGTTGTTTAAGTTACTTAAGAGCTGATAAGACTCTTGAAAGCTTGCTGTGATTGAGCTCCTGAATCTGATACTACTCTACAAGTTTCTTATATTTCAACAAAATGATAAAATGACCTACTGGCACGTTAGGTTTGTAATAAACCAAAACTATTAACCAAGACTTTAATTCACAAATAGCCACTTAGCGATTCCGAACTGCGAAATCATAGTTAATTCCTTAGTTATTCGCAGTTTCGTTCATTGTGTTTCTTTTTTCTTTAGAGTGAATACTACTTCAATTCTTCAATGGCCTCTGTGGTTAGATACCACAATTTTGCCAATAACACGTGTAACAAATTCTAGAAATTCTTTAAAAAAATTATCTCACAATAATGGCGGATATCGCCAATGACAGTTGAAAAAACGGCCGCGTGAGCCGCCTACTTGGAGATTTGATATAAAGCCATGATGTGGCCACTATGCAGCGATATTTCAATGTTCTTTATGAATTAATCACTGAATGCACTTTTTACTACATAAATCACGCGTTTTTATTTAGTAAACGACACTACAAATAATTTTAAAAGTCCAATGAAAAATGCGCGTGACACTCATCTTGGCTTTCCTCATTTCATTGTGTTATACAGTAGGTACGATTCCGTAACTACACTTTTGGACACATCTATTGGCCCACCATAGAGTTTAGGTTTCGATGGCCCCTACCGAAATATGATTGCTAGATTGAACAAAAACTATTGATGCAGTTTCAAACCTGATACATTTTACCATCTTTTTCGATCGTATTGTTTTAAATTTGAATTCAGAATACCATACGACATGCAGCTACGCCTAATAAGTCGGATATGCGCCTTGTTAAAGGCAATTGATTTTTGAATAAAAACATGTTTTATCAAATAAAGGTTTAATTTAATAACGCGTGTTGCCTCCATGGGCATCTACCACAGCTCTCATACGATTAGGCATAGAGTTTATCAACTGCTCCATGAAATTTTGAGGGATCATCTCCCATTCCTCTTCTATGGCAGTTTTCAACTCCTGCATCGTCTGGGCAACTGGCTGACGAGCCCTAAAACGTCTTTTTAGCTCGTCCCATATGTGCTGAATGCGGTTCATGTCTGGGCTTCTGGCTGGCCAGTCCATAACTGTGATGTTCGCATCCCGAAGATATTCCCTGACGATGCCAGCCATATGGGCTCTTGCATTATCAAGCATAAAAAGGAAATTTGGGCCGACAATTTTAGACTCATCAGAAAAGAGTACACGGCTCCAATCTTGCTGTGTCCAATTTAAATGAGTGCTTGCAAAATGAAGGCGCGCTGTTCGATAGGTTCACGTTAGTTTGAGCCCATTAGCTGGCTTGTGTGGTACCATATCGCGTTTTTTTAACCTTCTCCGAACAGTTCGAACGCTCACATATACTCTGTGGAAGTCGCGAAGTTGGTTTTGTATCTCAATGGAGGTAAGGTGACGATTTCTCAAACTGGTCGTCACGATGAATCGATCCTGCCTTTCTAGGTACCTCCGATAAACATTTCGGACCGCAGATCGACTTAAATTAAGTTAAGCACTCACATTTCTTTGGATGTGTCCGGCCTGAATAAGTGCCAGAGCTTGGGCGGCGACTTCAAGTGAAGTATCCATAGATTATTGATAGAACCTCACCTTAATGTTAAGAATAAGTAATTTTTGTTGCAAAACCAAAGATATCAATCACTTTTTCAAGAATTAAATCCAAGTAAACCAATAAAATCAAGTTTTCTTAGTATTCGATTGTTTGATATCAACAAACAGGCTCCAAATTGTATTTTGTTTCTTTAAATTCTATGTTTGAAATTAAAAAAAAAGACTATTTAATGAAATTGTGAATGTGCCAGGTTCAAAACTGCATAAAAACTTTTTGCTCGACATAATATAAAATTTTAGCTAGGACCAAACGAAACTGAAAATGCAAGGTGGCCCAATAGATGTGTCCAGAAGTGTATCTAACCGTGAAAACTTAGGTGAACTGAGCGTGGAGTGAGCTGTATTTCCAACTAATACCTACTAGAGATTGACACTATTGATAGTTAACTAAATTCACTTTATCTACGTTTTCACGTTAAGATTTTTACAGAATTGATTGGCAGAATAAGGCCCTGGAGCAAAAATTAGTAAACACTGTGATGTTGTGATCAAAACGCACTACAATAGATAATTTCCCCACAGTGATTATAATAATTTGCACGACATGTGAAGCAACTTCGTTCCCATAATTTACGTTTTTATTTCTCAAGTAAACCGTCGTTGATGGTGGTCTTTGTTAAGAGACATTGAGTGTATAGATAATAAGAAATTCATAAAAACTAGTTTTTCTTGAACTTCGTAAGTACAGATAATAAAAATATGAGGCTAAATATTGATTTAATGATTATATTTCGTACATTTAAAACTATAAACTTACCTTCCAGCTTCCCTGAATAGACCTTTGCAGGATTAAAATCTACCTCACCGCCCGTAGAATGGAACTGGACGCCGTCTGCGAATACTGAGCTGGGATCCGGTCTTAGCACCAGCTTGAACTCTCTGTAACATTAGAAAAGTATTCTTTGTTAAAGTTTCTCAAGCTCTCTATAATAATCTTAAATGGATATGAATTAGAAGTAGTCCATGTATTGTGAACACTGTCAAATACAAACAAACAGATACAGACAAAAATACATTACATACTACAATATACAATACAATAAATACTACTAATATCAGACATCATATTATTGTTTCCTGGTATAAGACACAGTGGGAGGCCATAGAAGCGTTGGCTGGCTGGCGAATGAGGACGAATGCAGTTGTATAAGCTGACAATGTACCCAGTGAGCAAAATATAAAAACCTAGTCAGAAAACAGAAGCAATGCAACAGTGTTATTATAAAAAGAAGATTTTGCAGTATACATTGGCCCTCCATTGATCAATATTTCTCTAAGAGCAACACCCCTCGGCGTTAATGCAAAAGTGCTTTTTATCGTCGCAGCATTAAACTCGCGGAGGTGAAGTGCGCAAAGTTTTGCTATTTCACATAATACGTCCGACCTCATATTATGTTCACACAGCACGTTCAACTAATTATGATTTAATGCTATTCACACTGAGTTCAAACTGTTCGTATTAAAATGTAGAGCACAGTGTAATGGCTAATAAATCAGGCGTATAATTCTGATATACTGGGCCTCGTGCCCTTTTAATGTTTTTAGTTGGGTAACTTTTATTTAAGGTGCGTTTTAATAATTTGAAGGTAATATGGTAGCGTACCCTTAGAGCTGTTAGCAATAACACCGGATAATAATGTTTGTATGCTTGAATTTTAATGATGCACAAAGCTGTCGAGGGATCGCGGAATCAAATTTCCGGTCTGACATAATGTTAGTTGTTGGACGAGGATGCGACAGTTGCGATTGATTATGAAACTATGACTCATAGAGATGCGGGAAAACAACAAATAAAAGTGGGGCGACGAGGAAAACGTGTTCACTATCATCGTGAATTACAAATGTATAACATAGTATAAAGTTTCTTAGATTAAAATAACAAAGGCGAGTAGTCCTATAAAACTGAGAAGATTAAGATTGAAGGATTTGTTAAGCAATCCCAGTGGAGTCACGAGTCGCTTTGAAAAGGTACCGCTAGAGTAAATCTCTTATAATGTAACATGACTATGACTGAATACAATAACGCCTCATGATAGAATTGTTATCATACAAAGGATTCTCTCCACATGAAACTATGAGTCGAGTGATTTTATCACTATTTGTAGATGAACTCAACATGAAAAGCTTTGTATCTAGCTTCTAACGTAACTAACAAAGCTGCGTTATTTAATTACAGGATCTGACAAATACGTAAGAGGGAAATATAGAGCAAGTAGTAATATTTTATTTATTCGAAGTTAAGTTAATCGTGCCACTTATTAATTACATCTAGATCAAGCATCAGCATCATACATATATTCTCTGTTGAACAGTCGACGCGACGAAATATCGTAATCAAAATGGATCGCATCACTATTTACGAGGCAGATTCAAAGATGTAGGGCGTCTGTAACTCAATAAAATTTTCACAATTCCCCCGGATTGGACGTCAGAAGCAGCACTAACGAGCGGTATCTAATGATGTTAGACGAATAGACAGTCGAATGTCGCTACTGTTTGTCTGATCTAACTTCGTTATAGGAAAACTTGCTCTGATTCTAATCCAACGAAACCGATGAAGTGTTCCTCTCCTCTGTGGAACGAAGGTGTATTCACGAAGGTGTGGGTGATCATTATTTTCAGCACGATTTTTACCTTTCCCAGCGACGTGAGGAATTTCAAGCGACATGCTACATTAATATTATGTGGTGCGTTGATACTGCTGAAACCGTTACAATGTCTCGGATTTAAGGAAAAAAGACTTTGCAAATATTAACAACCTCCTAGCTAGTTCATCAATCACGGTGCTTATTAATCTCAATTATGAGCGAAGTTTCGTAGTATAGAAGTTCATTCATACAATCAGAAAGACGTGTAGTGTATTTAGAAGGTTCTTTCATTAATATTTTTTAGAAGCTTATTTTTCAGTTCTTGAACTTTTATGAGTTCATCAATCACGGTGCTTATTAATCTCAATTATGAGCGAAGTCTCGTAGTATAGAAGTTAATAAACTGTGTACTGACTAACTCTAACTGTGTACTGTCACTACACAACAAAACAGAAGGTTCTTTCATTAATATTTTTTAGAAGCTTATTTTTCAGTTCTTGAACTTTTATGAGTAGGTATAGCTAGCTAAGTGTTATCATTTCACTTTCAAGAAAAATAAACTTGTGTACCTTTAAAATGTATATGTTTAGCGATATATTACAAGAACACGTTTATTTTTAATGTCCGAGTTTTCTCTCACACAGCTTTCATACACATTGTTTTTTGTATTTATTTAATTAAATAAATTCAACCAATATTGTATATAAGGGTGTAATTATGTCGATGAAATGCGTACATAGCTTAATTTAAAAGAAATGTTTATTATAAGTTTTAACTTGCTGCCGCAAACAATATCAGCTAAAACTTTAAGTACTCAGAAGCAATTTCCCTCCCAGCAATTAGGTAGATATTTATGTAAAGTCAAGTATAGAAAAAAGCTAACGAGGCATAAAAATAACTTTTCATTACAAAATTGAGTGAGCGTGTCGGAATTTCGCCAGGTCTATTGTTTACCAACCGGATTTCTAACTTGATTAACGAATTAATTACCTGAGTAATTCCATTGGTCCCGCGAAATTAACTTGAAATAGTCTCAGGGGTAATATTTAACTGAGACTTAAGCAAATATTAATAAGTCGACAACTTATATTTGCTGGGGTGTGGGGACTCGTAATGAGATTAGTGTGGCGGGTTATTGAGTTGGCGACTGCACTGGATCGCAGAGTTCATAACGTAGAAGGTACCTACATTATTTACAGCTGTTATAATTTTAATTATTTATAACAGCTGCAAAATGCTAAGCTTATGACAATATTTGAAAATTCAAACGTAATACCTAAAATGTCTGAAATTTTAAAACCAAATAAACCCATCTTCATCTGCTTAGACTTCTCCCAGTCGGGTGTTACAATTTGTGGTGGTGGTCGCTAACAATGGGCCTTATAAGAAAGCTCAAGGTCACTCAAAGGGCAATGGAGAGGGTTAGCTTGGGGTTTCACTACGTAATCAAAACAGAAATGAGGAGATCCGCAGAAGAACGGGAGTAACTGACATAGCCTGAAAAATTGCAACACTTAAGTGGCAGTAGGCCGGGTACATTGCACGCAGGACCGATGCCCCATGGGGCCTTCGGGTTCTCGAGTGGACGACCACGCACCGGAAGACGCAGTGTGTGTAGGCCCCCGACAAGATGGACCGATGACCTGGTGAAGGTCGCGGGATGCGGGAAGCGTAGGACCGGTCGTGTGGAGATCCATGGGGAGGGCTATGTCCAGCAGTGGACGTCTTTCGGCTGAAATGATGACGATGATTGTGTTACAAGGTATTTTGCTTAATGTGGCTAAATAATAACAGCCGAACAAGTTGATCGACAATTAAGTTAGGTTATGTTACACTACGCCTCCTTCTGCGAGACCGTCCTCTTGCAGAAGGAGGCTGCGGAGAGGGAGCGGGAAGAGGACGTACTTGCCGCTCCCCTCCGGCGTAGACGGGTGGGGCGAAGAAGGCGGGGGACGAACCCCCGTCTCCTTTAGCCCCAGGGTGTGACCAGCGCGTGTGGGTAGCTCCCGCACGTGCATTGCACAACGGTCACCACGTCTGGGGATTACTCCGTTACCGAGTAATCCCCCTTTGGCGCGGAAACCGGCCTTATTAAAGGCCGGTAAGCCCTGAGAGTGGCACGGCGCCGAGGCCTTCTGGCCGGCCCCGTGACACTCTCAACACAGGGCCCGAGGGTAACCGAGTGGTTTTAGTGGGTATTCCCGGCTCCGGCCGGGCGAGTCCCACACACACGTCCGTCGCCTAGCTAGCGGCGGGTATGGTGCCTAAATGCATTTCCACTCGTTAAAAAAAAAAAAAAAAGGTTAAGTTACACTTGCCACTCTGAGACCTTTCCGTACCTTGAAAAGAACGTTAGGCCGTCGGGCCCGGCTTATTCCGGCTTTGATAGTCGTCCTCGGGTCAGAAACCCGAAAGTCCAACAACCAGTCTTACCAAGGAGTATTATATTACCCAGTAGGCAGTAGCTGGGTTGTGGAGGTTACATAGGCAGCCATTCCATGTAAAATATTAGTATTCAACTGAATCCGGCTACTGGAAGATGACCCAACATGGTTAAAAGGCTAAAAAGAAAAAGGCAGGCAGATGGTGATGTATATTGTAGCAACTCAGTTAAATTCTGTGCATTCTGATATCTGATTTGTCAAGTTTGGTTGCGTGCGTATAAAGGGAGAATAAGGGATCTATACAACAGAAATAATATATACATATGATGATCACTTATTGGCGACATTAATATCTAGATGTGGTTAAGAGATGGATGTAAGTGAAATAAAACATTAAGCTATTGTTTTGTGAGATTGCCTTAGACTTTTGGTCGACATTGTACATCAGCACTCGTCCATCTCTATTTGTTGAGGGTAGATCAGACCTGAAAACTCTGTAAAATTATTAGCAAAGGCAATTTCCAGAAGCCATTACTCATTTCTGGTAACAAACAGGCTTGGAGACGGCCTGGAGGCTTCCTTGCAGTGTAATTATGGAAACTCGAGCGCGAGAATATTAAGTGACGACGTCAAGGGGAAGTGGTTTCACGTACGTTCACCATTGTAATTGAAGTCAAGCGTAATCTTGTCTCCTCGAAATAGGTTCCATGTTACTTAGGCCTTATTAGTACAGGTTCGTGAATTTAGACGATGTGTGCTGGGTAAATTGTGTTTTCGTGTACGATATGTGCTTCAGTTTCATTGCCTATTGAAAATGATATACTTCTTTCTCTTGTCTTGTCTTTTCACTCCCTCTCCTGGAGAGAAGGCTTGTGTCCCAGCATTACATATGGGCTGTTATGCTATACAGATTACAGATTTCAAATAAAAAATCTCTGTTTTTATATTGACGCAAGTGCCTATAATAGGACGTAAAACAAAAGGTTCAACCATATCAACAAGGATTCATCAATTTGTGGAAAAGAAAAGTTTTATTGTCTTTCGTCTAATGAAAAGTTCTTGGGATTGTTGAAACTTTCGGTTTGGTCAATACCTCGTTTCAGAAACACAATTAAACTTGCGGTCAGTAGGTAACACAGTTGTTGGAGGGTAGTTCAAAAACGTTTATAAATGGCAAAGTCAAATCTTTCATTTCACCTTTTTGATTCTTATTCAAAAAGGGATTCCTTTGGATTTCAAGCTCATCAAACATAAAATTTCTAAAGAGGGTATATAATAGTATAGTAAATATTTTTATTGGGTGTTCTTAATTGTTGAAAAGGTTTAAAAATGTATTTAGCGTAAAGGTCACAAATATGTTTTACGTTAAATACTATAGACATTTATGTACATAGGTAAGTACAGGGTCCCTATCTGCCAAGATCAACTTAATGAGGTGAAACTCTCTAATGAAAGCTAGAAACATAGTCGTGATTCACTACCAACATCGAAAGAATAATCTAAAAGCTAAGGTGACATGTGGGTAGTCAGACAACGTTTAGCATCATGTGGTACCAACACTAAAGTCCCGTCTACACGCTCCGTCTTGCCTGCGCAGTCCAGGCCTGTGCAGTCATGACTGTACAATAAGACTGAACACCGTACAGGGGCCACACGTGCAGGTAAGCTCGTGCAAACTGGACTGTGCAATCTTAGTGGCAACGATTTGTACAATTCTATGAATTGTGTTAAAAATTCCTTAGAATAACTCCTAACATCGGTCATTTTTGGATTTGTGTCATGTACTTTGTCGTAAAATAATTCGTAGGACTGATGCACGGCTTGCATGACCGGCCACGTAATACCGCACTGTACAAGTAATATCGTGCAGGCCAAGTTTGCGCAGTCCAAATCTTCAGCAAGTAAACGATCGCACAAGCCGCGCTTTCGGGATTGCCCGAGTTACCGGTGGCGACCTGCGCAAACCGGTTTGTACAGACATGCTCGCAGGTAAGACGGAGCGTGTAGACGGGCCCTTAGTTAAAGGTTTTCACTTTAGACCTAATTTATACCTACTGCTGTTAAGTAATGGAGTCTAAAAATTACGATCTAATTCCGACTTTGATAATCGTCATGATATGTATTTACTTTAGCGTTTAATATTTCAATTAGTTAGGTATTATATTGTGAATAATTGAAGTTAATAATATTTACATAATTTAAAAAGTTTCAAACTAATATTATGAACAAATAGCGTTTAATTAATTAATTGCGTAAACTTACTGAAGGTAATTTGAATAATCTAAAAATAAACTGGGTCTTGTAATAAAAGAAGGTGAGATAAAGCGTCCACGGGGGCTGTTCATTTCTATATTAAAATTTTAATAGGACCAGAGCTTTTAAGATTAGATGGCGGTATACGTTGCGCAGGTTTACCCACCGGTGATGAAGGTACGCTCGATGACACAACGCTTACCCGAACAAAAAATATATTTATAGCCAATTTTCCGAGATACGTTTTTAATTAAAATGAAAGAGTGTATGTTTTACAAAAGTCAACCTTGCAGTTTTCAGAGCATTTTAGAAATTTTCTTTCGGGGCATGTTATAAAAAACCATGCAGTCAACCATTTTAATTTTCATTCGCCAGTATAAAAAAAAAACATAACTACCTATGCACACTTATAAAAAAAATAAAATTGTCAGTACAATTTGTCTATAAATTGAGCACACATTTTGCTGTTAAGTGCTCGTACCAGCTCTAACTGCACGCCCATGCTCATAGTTTGTCAAGGTATACTTTAACAAGGTCTTTATTTTGTAGCAGTAAGGCTGATTTTCCTAGTTCAGCTACTGGTCCGGTTGACCATACCAACTCATACACTTGGGCAGGCGACAAATCACATGGTCTTCAACTTTATGTTCCATTTAGTGCCGCCCTGTGCAGTCAGCCACCGCTACGTTTATTTACGCTCTATAATACTCTGTTACGCTATTAATTTCTAACTACAGTTATTAGTTAACATCTAACTTAAGTAATATTGCTTGATCGTAAATATCTGTTTCGTCTTTATTTATATTTTCAATATTAAATCTCCTAGAAGAATGGTAACACATACCTATCGTCCAAAGTTAACCGACGAATGACGCCACTGAAATGTTATTCATGAAAAGTAAGTACATAGGTATGTTTCTTTAGTAACGACAGCGTTTATTGACAATGTAAGCCCCACTACCTCCCCGCGCTTCCATTATTTTTAGAAGTTTACTGCACGTAGTACATTTGAGATTTATCGAATTAATCAACCACTTTTATCAAAAATAATTGCTCTAACTGTAATCGCACTCTATGCGAATAAATTTGCGAACTACGAATAGCAACGAAAAAGTAGAACATTCCATATGCAGAACATTACGGTATAATGTGTAAATGCAGTTGTAAAGCAAGTTACGCACTATTGTTAACAGCTAAACACTAAATTTTGTTGTTGTGTGTCCGCGCCTGTCGCGTTTCATGCTGTGTACACAATACGCACTGTGTTGCATTACTTTATAAAATATGCAAACCGTTATGACCGAAAAGATAAAACATTTGTATGACCTAATATAGTTTATGAGGGGTATGTTACAGTTCGAAATGTTTCAGATATATAGAAATAAAATACAGATTGTACTTTCGGCTTAATAGTCTGTCGGTTCAGCTAGTACGTAATAAAATATTTTGTACTAGGTGACAAGACAGACTCAATCATCATCATCATTTCAGCTCAAAGACCGTCCACTGCTGGACATAGGCCTCCCACAAGGTTTTCGATGACTGTTCGTCTCCCGCATTCAGCGGTTTACCGCCGGATGTGGTGCAGGCCTTATAAGAAAGTTCAAGATCACTCAAAGGGCAATGGAGAAGGCTATGCTGGGACTTTCATTGCGTGGTCAAATCAAACTCATTAGTTAATATAAAAAAGGCTGTAGAAGAACAGTTAGATTTTTTGACTTAAAACTTTTGTCGATAATTGAAAACTTTCCGATAAACTTTTCCAATTTTAATTTTCATTAAAACGGATTATTACAAAATAAATTTAAAAAATAAATACGCCAAAGCCAATTCGGTCCAGCACTCCAGCCGTTTCCAAGTAATGCACATACGAACGGAAATCATTTAATTTTTATCTATATGTAGAAACTAATTTTCCTCTACACGTATTTTAATTAACTATAGCGTTGTTATAAGTGTATCTGAAAAAATCCGTGCGATATATGTGAAAAAACAAAGCGTGGCTTTAGCACTTAATAATTTGATTAAAAGTCACAGTAAAATCATAAAATATTCCTCCCTACCCTACCTTATACAGTATGTTACGAAAACCCTGTCCGACCCATAAGGATAATAGAGGTTAGGTAAACACATGACCAAATATAATATAAAATTTTACGTATTCATCATAGTACCAATACAAATGAATTTTGAAATAATCTTTTTTTCCAACGAATTAATTCCAATTTCCCCGAAATTTGGTAATTTTTAAAAAGTGACAACACCGGTATTATTATGAGCGAATAGCGATGCGACCACGTGCCGCGTGTCCTGCCGCCCGCCCCCCGCGGTCGGCAGGCGAAGGGTGGTCAACGCACATTTAATAAGTTACCTCCTTTTGCGAAATAATATTTATTTTTTTAGGGGGATTTTTTTTTTTAAGTAAAGCCCGGTTTTGTATGCATTAGTAGAATCAGTTATCGATACCTAACAACACCTTCACGGGTCGGACAGGGTTTTCGTAACATACTGTATATTCAGGTGTGTGTTTGACAAACATCACAACATGATTTAGGATTTCAGTAGACACGCGTGCCCAGTCTACCAGTTTATTTAACGAAAAATCAATAATCACCTGTCTGATGGTTTTCACGCTTATTTATATAAAATGTACAACGTTTTGTGGCTGGATGTGCCGCATTACATTAATCTCTGTGATGTTACCTGTGAAGCGTAATTTAAATTTAAACACCTTTCTGTACTTTTGTCTCCGTTTGCGACTCTCGTTGCGAGTCGATGGTTTGCTCCAATTTCAAGCTTCAACGCGGCTCAATGCGTGGGTGCCTTATCACGATGTCTTATATAACTACATATAAAACCGCAACATTTTGTTTACACATTTCGTGCATTGAGGTTTCATAATTTTTTACTATGAAGTGGACTATAAAGAAATTTAACTTAAGTTATATATAAGTTGTATACGATTCGGACAATTTGGTTGTTGTTGCCAGCTGTTTATGCTATGCTTATTTAGTTACAGGTATATCGTTCCAGCTTAGATGTTTCAGAACCACCTGCTGAAACATTTTTAAAAGTTGTATATTTTAAATTTGTACTAAATAATATCAAACAAAATAACATATTTAAATACGTAATGTGTCGCGTTGTCGGGTCGTTATACCATATTTTCCAGCCGTGAGCAAAGGAAGAAGATGCGAGGAAGACAAAAAGCTAATTTAAATATTCCAGGCAGAGGTAAATTTGTTTTACGCTCAGTATTTTTTGCGGGTTATAACCTCATCTTGGCTGGAACGTCTTCGTCAAACTATGGCATTCGCCTCAATATAATAAGAGTGAATCGACCGCGAGTGCAGGATTTTCAAAATATCAGACATCGATGTACTTTATACGAAGACAGGATAATAAGGTTCGTTTCATAGACGAATCACTAATATAAAACAAAGTCACTGTCTCTTTCCCTATACCCCTTTGTATGATTAAATCTTTAAAACTACGCAACGGATTTTGATGCGGTTTTTTAATAGATAGAGTGATTAAAAAGGAAGGTTTATATGTATAATAACATCCATTAAATTGTGAGGAAATACTATTACTTTTGAGGTTTCTAATTTGATATCGTAAATTGTACATGTATTCCGCGTTTGCAGTAAAACGCAGGCTGAACCCTACGAGATTTATCAAAATAATGTACTAAATATTGTACACATTGAAAAGGTCTACAAAAAAGTCCGCGACAAATAACGGCGAATTGTCGAAGCGATTTTAACCAATAAAGCATTAATCCTTATCCAATTTAATACCTTAAATACATTGTTCATTTAATATAGATCTATATCGCCTTTTACAGCATATGATTTAAATATTTTCGAAGATATTACAGATTTAAAAATTGCTAGGCGTCGCGTTTACGGCGGTACCGACCGGCCGGAGTGGGGCGGGAGCGGAGCAGCGAGCCGCTATGTTTTTTATACAACGTGTACAGTTTTTCTGTAGTGTATTATTATCAGCATTGCTCCCGTGCGAAGCCGGGGCGGGTCGCGTTGATATATATTTTACTTCACCTGAGACCGTGAGAGTTTACCGTAAAATGAAACAATATTTTCATAATTTTTTTGGGTAGGAAATTATCAAATGACTTCTCCCGCTCTGGGCGGAGCAGAAGTGCGAGTCAGACTTTTACAAAACCTACCAGTGTGCCACGGTATCTCTTTAGAACAACTCACGGCCCTGGCAGGTCGGTGAGCTCGGTCGGTCCTGGTGAGCTCTATGATGTGTCGACCTTTTTTAGAGACCTGTTTGGAACACAACGTGTCGTGGACTCAGGCCTGGTCCTGAACGACATACAATGGGTAGCTCGTCACCCATTACTATCCGTCTGCAAGTCCGCCAGGTGTTGGCTGTTGTTTCCAGACATCCAGGACGTCTTCTGCGGCGATTAAGGGCGTGAGGGCGCAGAGATTTTATTTCCGTCAGGCCTATAGAAACGACGATCGCCTCCTCCTTTGCGCAGAAGGCGGTGACGGCCTCGTAATCACTCTCGTTCCGTGCCATGGTCGGACGCTAAAGATTGCCGCCACCGATCGCCGCCAGAAGGACACGGCGGTGTTCGCCCAAGCAGGACAGACCTCCACTCGTCACCGTAGAGTGAAAACCTCGGGAATGCATTTTTGCTCAAATTTATTTTATTGCGTTTCTGGGAAGAAATCCTCACTACGCACATCTTGATCTGACTCGTTTGTTCATTCGATACTCGTAGCCACATCTATGACACTAAATGAGAACCTTGTAAACACGCGCAGCTGTCAGTTTCGTTTGAATACCTAGCAACGAACGTGTAGTTTCATTTTATTTTCATTTTCATTTGGGCAATCATATAGTACTGAACCGATTTGGGTATGAAAGCGGGTTAAATCTCCATATTAATTAATAAAAAAAAAATATAAAAGTCGCCGTACAAAAATATTTCCGGCACGCAGCTTTTACTTCCTCCTGAAAAGTTACTATTTTTGCACTTACGAGGTTTTCACTCTACGGCGATGCACTGTATCTTTGGGGTAATCCACACAGGAGTGACACATTGCTTAGCTTCTGTTTAAGCGGCCTAAATGTATGAATTCGAGGAAATATTTCAATGCAGGGATTCAGAATCGTATACTGAATTCATGATAACAGTTTGCCATGCCATCATCTATCCTTATTTCCTTACTAATATTATAAATGCGAAAGTAACTCTGTCTGTCTGTCTGTTACGCCTTCAACTCTAAGCCACTGAACTGATTTTATTGAAATTTGGTACAAAGATAGAGTTGACCTTGAGAAATAACATAGGATAGTTTTGATTCCGGACTTTTGAAGAGTTCTCTTGGAAACACGATATAAACGAACTCCTCGCGGGCGAAGCCGCCGGCGGAAAGCCATATATTTAAAAAAAAACCCGTGGCAACGTTGTGGAGAATAATTTTAACCGTCAGACTAGATTAATATGTGTAAAGCGGTGGAACAGTTTGTTAGCATCTACATGCAGTCCCCAGTAGGTACATGGCGCCGGCACGTCCCGAGTGCAACAACATCATATAAAATCTAGCGGATTTTACACTTCGCAACCAAAATTAAAACGAACTTTGTTATATCAAGTTTAGTCTCGCGTCGTGTTTTTCTCTCCCATTATGATAAATTGGTGTGTAAACAAATAAGTTGACTTTTACTCGTTACGCAAATTAGAAAGCAAAGTTTAATTAAGGATAATGGAGTCGCTATAGAAATGCTGATAACGAGCTGATGGATTTATATGCTTAATTATTGTGCGTTACTTCTTTGCGTTACTTAGGTACGTTTAATTATGCAAACATGTTGGAACTATCATTCTAAAAATTTACCGATACATTATACTTCCTTTCTAGGTGAAGGACTAGTTACTTTATAAGACAAATTTTATGATAAATAACAGCTATTTATCGTACATGTTAACTCTAATAGAGTAGGCAACATTACTTTTTGTCATAGACGCAGGTGTTACGGAGCATTATTCTAATGACTAAGTCAAGTATTACTTTGTGATAGTGTATTTCATGCTCGCACGCACGAGAACATAATCGGTAGGACTTATTTTATGTTGAAACGGAAAATTTAATTTCTGTTTTTTCACGAAAAACTACTGTTGTATGTATTAGGAAAATAGGCTATACATACCATCGACGATTTTCAACTTTCAATATTTGTTAAGCAGAACCAACCATAATTGTTAAACTAACACTCTCCAGTTTTATCCTTGTTAACAACATTTCCGCTCTCAATTTATGCTGTGAAGCACCGAATATCCAGTATACAAAACTTAACCGAGCGAAACGTTTAGGCTAGTCGATCCTCCTATTGAGTTAAGTGGTGGTTATTCTTAGCCCGACGTTGCTGGACGGATCCAGTCCGTGATTCCAGCAATACCATGACGCGATCATAACATTATGTGATCATTGCAATTCGTGATGTGGACCACAGTCGTACAATTGGACCGTAATACGATTAAAATGTAGTTTCGGTATAACGGCAAGCTATGGGCGTCATTACTACAAATGATTCTATTAACTGTCTTTGGTCAAAGCGGTTTCAATGTCTCGCTGAAAGTATTTATTGGTATCGGTATGATTGTGGGTTTGAAAATAAACCGTATGCCTAAGACCTACATAGACATAGATACGATATATAAATAAATGTATTTTCTGTCTTTATTTCCTTTTCTTTATACGTACTTACTTACCTACTGTAAAAATTAGTATACTTACTTATAATAAGTACACTAAGATGTTAATAAGTTTTAAAACGCATGCCATTAATATAAATTCCACAGAAAACTTTAAAACTGAAGAATATGAAAAACCCCGATCTAGCACACATCAATCAACCGTCCTACCTACCTATACCTCGTAACAATTTAAATTGGCATCACTCACGACTGCGCCGAACAGCTGGAGAATAAAGTTGTTAACATCAATTGCAATCAGCTGTATCCTACTTGTCCCTCTTCCTATTTGAATAGATTGTCAACCAATCATTTCGTTAACAATTCAAAACATAAAAGGCAGTTCCTGTTATGAAAAACATGGCGTGCAATGAGGATTTCCTTTGAAATACATGCACGCATTTAAGCGATCCACGGTAGGCAGAGATTGAGTTCCTGCACTACAATGAATTATTAATAAGTAAACCTTCCAAGCTAGCTAAATGCCAAGACTTAGCACTGACTGAGGGTTTGTTGAAAAAGAATATCAGAAAGCCATAAATACATCGTAACAATTTGTTACCAACTATTTACTACGGCTATAACCACGTTAGATTTTAGTTTTCCGGATTGAAATATAAATATATATAGGTCCTCTTTTAGGTAAATATCGGTCTATCTCTGCTTGTCATCAATACCGTTCGCTTGATAGGAAGTGAAGCGTACATGGACGTCTCCAGGGTCCCTGTGTGCACACTGATTAATCCGACGTAGCAACGTTATGGCGACAAATTGACAATCATTGCGTACAAAGGAAGTGCTAAAACAATACCTTGCACAATGCATGCGAATTACAACGCAGATGTGCAGAAACTCATTCTACCGAATATAGTATTTTTATCCCCATTAAAATACTATATTCGGGAATGGTAAACCCCCACCTAATTGGTTTTGCATGAAATCCGCAATAGTAAGAAAAAACTCGAGATGGTCTCCAACGCCTAGAGCACAGGCGTAGGGTAGCCAGCCTTTCGGTGTTCTATAGGATACATTTTGGGGAGTGTGCGAGGGAATTGCATGATTTAATTCCCCCATCTCCGATCCACCATCGGATGACACATCGTACGGCGAGTTTTCACCCTTATGTTGTTAACACCACTACGATCCGGACGAAGCGATTCGCCTCCTCCTTTATACCGCGTACATCTAGGGACTGGAACAATTTGCCAGCGGCGGTGTTTCCGTCGGACTACAATTTGAGTGTCTTCAAGGCTAGAGTGAATAGGCTCTTAATAAACTAGTGCGCTTTACCATCAACGATTGCGTCACTGCTTACCATCAGGCGGGATTGCGGTCAAACGCTAGTTTATAATTATTAAAAAAAAACATACCTATTTAGCACTGACTTAAACGCTCATAAGTATATTATTATAGGCCTATATTAGTTAAAAAACAAATAGGAAAAACCCAATAAAAAGAGTGGGCGTCGTATGAGGCGACTAAGGTCTTCTATACCCTCACCAGGGAAGCGGGCAGCACCGCTTCTTCTGTGGATTAACAAATTGCTGCAATCCCCAATCCGCCAGCCAAGCGTGGGGATTATGGCAATGCCCCCCAATGGAATGAAAACCTCGGGAGAGGCCTTTGACCATCAGTGGACCTCTATAGTCTCAGAAGAAGAAGAAGAATAAAAAGAGTGAAAAGTCCGATGTAAGAAAGTAGCAGGAAAGAGTGCCATAAGGAAGTCACGGCTAGTTCAGCAAAAATGCTAAACAACTGGTGTGGATGACGTTGATCTTCGAGTCACCTTAAGAATATAGTAATACCATATGAAATGAAATTATAATACATAGGTACATTGTCGACGACTTCAATGTTCAGTGACAGATATTGAAGGCAGCGTTCTGGAAATCTTGGTATAATAATAAACATAACTTACTAAGGACCGTTCCTCCCATATCGTCCATTTTCAATACAGTTGAGAGGTTCACCAATAACTAGAGAAACATAGCTCAAACATCATTGGAGCGATCTGAAGAGACCATGAGGCCTCTCAGACAAACAGTATTGATAGACACGCTTCTCTTATGAGACTATTTATTTATTTACTGTTCGATGCTCTTCAGGGAAAAGAGGGAAGTGGAAGTGTGGCGTCGCTCTATTAAAAGACATGATTAAGAAATGCAGGAAGTGTCCAATATCATGCACATGATGGTGTAAGTACACAAATCTTAAATTAGTTTAGAAGCAGTCTTTGTAATATTATAGTCACTTTCATCACATAGGCATTATGTTAGTTAAAACACTTGTGAAAACTAGTTACAGTAGCCTTGATTAATGGTTTGCAATAACGGTAAGCTATAACCATATTATATAAATACATACTTATGACACTAATTGAAATAGATAATTCTCTTTTACCCAATAATTACCCAAACATTAACGTTATTCGTTAGTCAGCCATTCAATACCCACAGTATCTATGAATGTTTAGTTTCAGATAACAGATATTTAGTTGAAGCAACAAATTGAGTGCAGCGAATCAATTTCGTGGCCGTTGCTTATCATAGAGGGGTATCATTGAACATACGCGATCGTCACCAAAGATATGATCTGAATCGTCGGTATAAAGGGCACGTTCCACTATACTATTGGCGTAGGAACGGTTTAATTAAGGGAATGGAGCGGCCAACGGTTGATGTGCACGCTCGCCATACACAACTTACAAATGGATTAGTCTGAAACACGTTCAATTAACTTATCTGAGGCGATGAACTGCTGTGCCGAGTGCGAGCTTCCTTTTGAACTTCTAGTTTGCACACAATATTATGCCTACTGTGATTTTGAGCGGTGGGAATCTGGCACTGTCGGGCGAAATTAAAAATTCCTTTTGCGACTAATATGGAAGAAGGCTGTTTAACATCATTCTAGCAACACTAGGCACGAGTCGATGTACAAAAGGAAAAAGGTAGAAATAATGCTAAGATAGAACGAAGTAATAGTGCAAGGGAGTGATGCGATGCGATTGCGACGGGCTAGTTTCGGCCCTCGGCTGCATCCCTGATTTTCTTATTCCTCCGACCCACCCTAAATCTTAAGGTGGGCAGAACTAGCCTAGTTAATCTGATTTACAAAGAGACTGATGATGGTCTATAATAATCCAGCTGCTGGGACACAGTCTCTATGAGAGGTGTTGAATTAATTTAATTTAATAAACAGACTGGTTTCGATCCCACGACCTAAAACTTCGTAAGTCACCGTTAACCGAAGTTATCACCGGGTCACCACTCATAACTCCCCGTTTTAAAGAGTGGATTAATTAATTTTAAAACTAAAGAAATGTATTGTTTTTGTAAAAAAAAAAAAATGAAAGTCTAAACGAACACAAATAAAAAGTTTTCACATTCGTGAGTTAACGAAATATTGCAGTTTTTTTTATTATTATTTACAATTTATACTTACTTTAACCTTAAAGTTTTACATAAGTTGTAAAACCATATATAATTAGGCGCAGTTTGCAAAGTGCCGAACTCTTAACGTCGTAAACTACGATTTATATTTCTTATCTCACTACGTACAAAAGTTAAAAGAATTTTACTTTAGGTAATAGTCATTCAAAGTTTTCTTGAGGTAGGAAAGTATTTTTAAGACAAAATTGCGCTTCATAATCGAGTCTGGTGCCATTTTACAAAACGATATTTTAAGAGTCACGAAACTACTTATTCTTGAAAAAATGCAGTCTTTGTTATTAGTTTTTATGTGTATCTACAACAATGACCACCAAAAAACATTTTAAAAACCAGTTCCTCGGTTAGGCGTGATTTGTCTATTTTGAACAAAAAAACATAGGTTTACTATGGAAATTCATCACTACTGTTGCCAAAACGGTGAAGAAAAACATTTTGAGGAAACAGGCATGTCCTAGAACCAGAAGTTCGAAGACATGTAATATCTACTAACCAGCACTGGATTCGCGTGGTACACATAGTCCACTTCCTATCGAAGAGAAATCCTTTGTTCCAGTAGCGAGATCATTATAAGCTTTATGCACATCCATTACGGTCGTAATTTACGGTTAACACACAAGAGGTTAACGGCAAATCAGCAAAACACGTCCCTATAGCCATGATGTCACATAACTCATAAGACATTGGCCTCTAAGCCCCAAAAAAAATATTGAGTAGACTTTTACGATACAATCTAACATTGAGTAATCGATCAGCTCTGAAAATCACTTAGCCGTCATGAGTCATTAGTCAACCTGCCTAGTCACACATCTACTTCACTGGTTTAATGAATTTCGTGACATTCAATTTGCTCCGCTTTGGTTTTGGAGTTCCGTGCTTTTATGTTTATTTATTTTTTGAGTATTTCAAGTCCCATTTTGTTAGCAAATGTGCCCAAAGGTTATGCGGAAAGTATGTTGATGTTACACAACTGATACTGGCAAATGGATTTTGGATTAAAAAGAAGGTGCAACAAACGAAATCCTTAGGTAGTAGGAAAGTAATCATGAGTATTTTTCCCAAGACATAAATGGGTTTCTTTGAATCTCATCTTCTTGATAAAAATATTAAATGAATTAACTCAGTGACGTAAACGCACAGTTTAGGTAAGCCACTGAGTCTAAGTATAACATTTCGAGCAAAATTTCCTTTATAATAAAGATGAATACTTAAAGAGATATATTTGAAAATAATCCCTTAATAAGAGATGGAAGTTTATGTATGTTTATAGAAGTACTTCATTTTCTAAACGAAAATCCCACCGGGGCACGTCTTGCTATAAAGTAATGCCTCTTACTTGTTATGAGCATGGAAGGACAGTCGCAAAGGCGGTGGCGGGGGCTCGGGTGGCGGAAGCGCAGCGCGCCGTAGCCGATGTCCACCCACGTGCGCGTATACCGCTGGCTGCCAATGCCGCACGAATGGTGACAGCGACAACCCTGAAACAAGGAGGTCAAATATCAGAAAGGTGGTTCATTTAAATGAGAAGTAGTAGACAAGCTAAAACTCGTTTAAAAAATCATCACATTTAAGTAATAATCTCAGCTCAGCGACGATCTTCATCAATATTGTAAATTGTAGATTGTTTAATAGATTAAGGACTGATTATTCTATCGCCACGACAATTTTATCGGAGGAAAGGTTATTTTAAATTTTGGCAGTTCGTCCATATTATGAGGAAGGGCGACTGTTTTGGGGGACTGTTTTGGGAAAAATGCAAATTCTCGGCCTAAGTTGAATAAATGACGTTTGATTTTGATATAAAATCAATTTTATTACAAGAATTTAAAAAAAAATTGTTGGCTAAAAAGATACAGGAATTGTTCCTTTTATGATATCATTCAATCAATATCATCAACAGCTACTTCCAAAAGAAAAGGATAGTTTTTGTCGGTTTTCTCTTTAATCATCATCATCAACCCTCCTGCTAGGTTTTGAGCACTAAGATATTGTGTTATTGATACAGCTTATCATTTTTCATTTACCTTTGCAAAAACATTGTCTCAAATATAAAACTCGAAAATTCAATGAATGCAGATCATTTAGATTCCAAGCGCTCACGGCTCACGCAGGTCTAGTATACTTGTGAACAAATAAATAAATGTAAATGAGATGGTTTACTTACAAATTAAATATTTAGATGTTCTAGCTAGGCATCGACCGCTATCGTGGGTAAGACATGGGTTACAGACGGTCAAATGTTTATCTGACAATAAACAAACCATTATGTAGATTCCATTCTCAACCCTTTTATGTATTATCTATTTTAAATTATAAATCAATGTGCTAGTTAGTAATTACATAAGGCCCCTTTCAGAAACATTTTCATTTAAACTTTTAAACGATTAGTTATACATATTTGATTACAGGATTTACGCAGAATTCTATATCTTTGTCTATATAAAAGTAGCACAAGTTCCATCTATCAGTCAAAGTTCAAGACAAACAGTCACACAAAACATTATAAAATTATTATTGTGTTACACTTTCATGTGAGCTTTGAAAAACCTGTTTATTTAAAAAGACAGTTCAACTTTATTTACTTGCATAGATTTTACAATTTTGTAATTTAGACTGTTTCAATGGTTAAGGTTTTCCACCGACACACGCTTGAATAATAAATTCAGTGCCGACATGACAAGTGTAATGAATATTTACATAAAAGTATCTTTAAAATGCAGCCCTGTAAAGGATTTTTAATTAAAATTTTCGAAGCTATAGACTTCTGATAAATCATTATGATTGACGGCGTTTTAATTGAAAGGTTTGTTTATAATTTTCCATCTGTAAGCAATGTTGTGGTTGTTTCATGAATAAAAAGGTTTAACTACCCATTAAAGGCATTATGGAACTCATCTACACAGATTTTATATAATTTCGTTGATGGATTACTTAATTAAAGGAGGAGTAAAGTTTATAGGTCGTAAGCTCAAATTTAACTTTTTTATCTACTTAGTTTAAAAAGTAACGCGCCGGGAATTAAGAAAATGTTGTGGATTACAGCTTTACTATCTCTCGAAGATAGGCGGCCTGTGACCCAATAGTGAGAGCATCATAATTTGTTTATGCAACATAATTAAGTTTATTTAGAACTAGCAGTACCCGCGGCCACATATTAGGAGATATTTGAGAATCCTCGTGTTAGTCCTACTTATAAAGTATCTGTGCCAAATTTTTATGCAAATCCATTCAGAAGTTTTGCATGAAAGAATAACAAACATCCAACCATTCTCACAAACTTATGTGTTTAAAATATGAATTAGTATGTAAGATAATACCAACCACTTTCGACGAATTTTACATGGCCGATTAATCGCTACATATTACAAAACAAAGTCACTTTTACTTTCCCTATGTCGCTTTGTATGGTTCAATCTTTAAAACTACCCAACGGATTTTGATAGGATTTTTTTAATAGATAGAGTGATTCAAGAGGAAGGTTTATATGTACATATATTTATATGTATATTTACATTCATTAAATAGTGGAAAAAATACTATTAATTTTGAGGTTTCTGATGTGATGTCGTAAATGAGTAATTTTTTCCGCGTTTGCAATGAAGCGCAGGCTTAACCCTACCTGATTTATCAAAATAATGTTTAGTACATTATTTTATACATATTAAGTAGGTAATACTCGTAAATTGTTACTAACAAAACTATGGACTTTGTGGTCTGAAATAAATGACTGTATTATTGAAGTGAAACTTCTTTAGGCACGCTTGACTTGGGGAGTAAACTAGCGAAAGCGTTACGAAAAATGATAGGAAAAAAAATGATGAAGGCGAACGGAAGCAGAGTATAGTCCTATTTCGTCTGTAATACAAACAAGGAGTTGGCTCATGTAAATATTGCATGACCTGTCGAGTATGAAGTTGTGAGTTCGCATCTCGCCGAAGGCAATATATATTTTTTGGATCTTTTTAAGATTTGTTAACAATTGAGTCGAGTATGAAGTTGTGAGTTCGCATCTCGCCGAAGGCAATATATATTTTTTGGATCTTTTTAAGATTTGTTAACAATTGATTACCTAAGTGCACAAATAAATTTATAAATTTCGTTCTGTTCTGGCCTTTATATTGTTTTATATATTTTTGCTGAACATTTCTGATATAATTGAAAGTATAGAAGCTTTAAGATATCGTCACAATACGATAATTGGACACAAAGTACAAATTGCTTTCGAGCCTCATAAGCTCAATTATTAAGCTAAGTACCTTGATTGATTAAGAACTATGAATTTATTCGAGAACATGACGCTGCGAACACCCCCCGACCCCCCTCATTGATTACCTCACCCCCCCGTGGATTATCTCGGGAACCAGAGGTCGTGGACTACCCGAGTTTGGGGTCCCCTAAATCAGGAGGAGGAGCCCGACCTTTTGGCCCTGAGGGAATCCACTCCCCTCCTCTCCCCCTCCCCCCGCAACCCCACGAAACCTATCCCCCTCCCCGACCCCCTTTAGTTACCTCACCCCCCCGTGGATTATCTCGGGAACCAGAGGTCGTGGACTACCCGAGTTTGGGGTCCCCTGATTCAGGAGGAAGAGCCCGACCTTTTGGCCCCGAGGGAATCCACTTTTTTTTTTTTTTTTTTAAATTGGAGGTCTATGCAAAAATATTAATTTATAAATGAAAGCATGAAATAAATTTAAATATTTATAGAAAATTAATATATGTATATGTGTATACATGTATATATTGTACACACACACATATATATATATATATATATATATACATACAGATGGTGCAAAAGAAGTTTCACTTCAGTCGTGTGGTCATAAGCACACTCGTTTTTTTATTCCTTTATTTTATTTTATATACATATAAAATACATTTTTAAATATTTCTACATAAAAAAGATATAAAAAATATTTAAAAATATAAAAAATAGTAGCCCACCGGTATCGGGGGACAGGGTCCAAGCTATCGGCGGTCAGGGCTCCAGAGAGAGGAACTTCCTGACAATGCGAGCCGTGTCCAGAAGTACAGCTTTCTGAATCAAGCCTTTGATCCAGCTTCCTAACGAGAGCCTCCTGAGGGGTTGGTCGAGGCTCTTGGCTTTTAAGCCATTGGCTATCACCTCTATCGGTACAATGATTGCTGAATCCACCTTCCACATGTCGACAACCTTGTGAGCCAAGTCAAGGTACTTCATTTGTTTATCTTTCTCGGCTCTCACGAGGTTCTCATCATGCGGGATAGTTATGTCAACAATCATTGCATGCCGCTCTGGTCGATCCACCAACACTATATCAGGCTTATTGGCAACAATAGTCCTGTCAGTGATGATGGAACGATCCCAGTACAATGTGATATGGCCATTTTCCTCCGATTCCACAAGGTTGTGTCTATGCAAGTATTCTCCGTTAGCCAGACGAGAACACCGAGAGATAATGTGCCTTATTGATACCCCCGGCCGGTGACATGCCCGACAGATGTCAACTGTGCCGTCTTTCACAATAAATCTCCGGTAATTGTTCGTCATCATAACTTCGTCCATAATTGCACAGACAAAACCTTCGGTTTCCCCAAAAAGGTCACCGAGACGTAGCCAGGCTACGGACGCTTGTATATCTACATCAAGCCCGTGTAGGGCTCAGTAAAAGCGTCCGTGAAGTTCTTTGCTTTTCCATACCTCCATGCGATCATTTGTGTCAAGCACTACTAGTTTGCGCCAGCTTCTTTAGCCAAGGAGAGCGGATTGAGGCTTTTGTCAACCGCGACCACATCTCGATGCATCTCCACGCCGGTTTCTAGAAAATATTCCCTGAGACTGCATATCTCGCGATTGTGGAGGGTCTTAGCGTTTAAAAAGCCACGACCTCCACATTTTTGCGGAATATACCAGCCTCATAACCGATGACCTTGGGTGATGCAATCGATTTGCAGTCAGCAGCGTACGGACCCTCTGATCCAGGGCGTCAAGTGCGTGAGTCCATTTGAGAATGCCGAAAGAGTACATCAATACCGGCATGACCCAACCGTTGAAAGCGCGCACCTTGATTCCGCCTGATAGAAGACTATTAAGTACTTTTTTCAGGCGGCCAAAGAAGCGTTCCTTCAACGATTGCTTAATGTCAGTAACATTGATACCCAACGCTTCCGACATACCCAAATACTTATAGGTTTCGAATGCGGAGAGGGCTCTAAGGTTTATGGAACTCGTGAGTTGGGTTCCCAAGGATTCCACAATCTCTCCTCGCTTTACATGCATGACCGCACATTTGTCCACACCAAATTCCATCCTGATGGAGCTACTGAAAGTTTCAGTAATTTTCAGTAGCTCCTTCAGTTGTGAATTGTTGGGAGCAAAAAGTTTCAGGTCATCCATGTAGAGGAGGTGCGATATAACCTGACCACCTCTCCTCAACGGATAGCCTAGACCTGAATCTTCCAATAGTGTGCTTAGAGGATTCTTATTATTATAATTTTTAATAAAAATTTTTGTTATTTACTTTTTACAATAAATACTAGCTAATTTTCTTAGCGATTTTAACCAATACAGCATTAATCCTTATCAAATTTAATAACCTTAAATAAATTGTTGATTTAATACACATCTATATCGCCCTTTACAGCATATGATTTAAATGAATATTTTTGAAGATATTATAGATTTAAAAGTTGCAGGGCGTCGCGCTTGGAGTGGCGGCGCGCGGGCCGCTAATTTTTTTATACAACCTTCACAGTTTTTCTGTAGTGTATTTAGTATCAGTATTACACCCGTGCGAAGCCGGGGCGGGTCGCTAGTTAGGTATAAAAAAGAACCAAGATTGAATATGGAGCTCAATTTCACAAAGCACAAATCTAATAGGTACTTATTAATCAACGGACACGAATTTTTAAACAGACGTACCTTTAACAAGATCCGTATCAGATACCTAACACAGCAATTTATCACTTCAAACGGAAATATGAGCCCCACGGACTGCCATTACCGACTTAATTGGAAAATCAAGTACAGTATATTTCCTAAATCGATTCCTCGGAGACTTTCCTAAGATTTACACGCGTTTTATAGATTTAGAAGTTTCATAGTCTAGAATCTAGATTAGTACGGCCAGGGTCGTACTGGTTTTGTGTTGGCTGAACTCCGAGTGTCCGACAGATAGTCTGTAACGGAGTTATTTTTTATATGTATATATGTATGTATGTAGTGCTGTGGTCATATTGAACAAGCTAGTGCGTTAGAAAGTTGCTTATTTAAGTAAGTATTGAGATATTTTAAGGGTCATTATCATCACTATTTTCCTACCCCTATCCCAATTTGTCGTCCTCCATGGCGCAGCGGTCAACACGCCTGCCTTCGACGTGGAGGCCCCGGGTTCGATCCTCGGCCAGTCATGATAGAAAACGATCTTTTCCTGATTGGCCTGGGTCTTGGATGTTTATCTATATATATGTATCTATTATAAAATATAGTGTCGTTGAGTTAGTATCCCATAACACAAGTCTCGAACTTACTTTGGGGCTAGCTCAATCTGTGTGATTTGTCCGTATACAGTATGTTAAGAAAACCCTGTCCGACCCATAAGGATAATAAAGGTTAGGTAAACACATGACCAAATAAAATATAAAATTTTACGTAATCATCATAGTACCAATACAAATGAATTTTGAAATAATCTTTTTTTCCCGCGAATTAATTCCAACTTCCCCGAAATTTGGTAATTTTTAAAAAAGTGACAACACCGGTATTGTTATGAGCGAGTAGCGATGCTGCCACGTGCCGCGTGCCCTGCCGCCCGCGCCCCGCGGAAGGGTGGTTAACGCAGATTTATTAAGTTACCACTTTTTGCGAAATAATATTTATTTTTTTAGGGGGATTTTTTTTTTAAGTTTAGCCCGGTTGTATCCATTAGTAGAATCAGTTATCGATACCTAACAACACCTTCACGGGTCGGACAGGGTTTTCTTAACATACTGTATATTATATTATTATTATATATTATATTATTAACTTAATTGTAACGTAACATGTCTTACATAGGTACTCTTAATATTAGGGTTGTATAAGTATGTTGTATGTATATTGTTGTTGTTGTGTATATGTCTGCAGATGACATTCTGTGGTTTCTGCTACCCTCATGTGAAGAAGAAGTAAGATTTTGTGGTGTGAATGTATTTTTTTTTTGCAATATTTGCATGTGATAGTTAGTATAAATAGATTGTTAGATATGTAACTTCAAGACCATTCAAAATTTAAATCGACTACTAGGTATTTGCAAACCGAAACTGGTAGAATAGAAAACTAGAAAGGAATATAGAAAGCATTTTAAATAATATGAAGGCAATTCTGAAAATATTGGCAAGTTTAATGCACTCGTATGCCAGCCGCTCCTCGTAGTGAATGCAAAGTGTATAATTTTTCGCACCATTTGCCGATGAGTGTAGGACGTGCACTAGATGGCGCCGAGGCGAAGAACGTGACTCTACCTTTGCTGACTACCCAACACACAGTACAATACAGTAAGTATGCCAAACTTCGGCCAAGTATTTACAAGATATCTAATTTCCAAGTCCTTTATTTGTTTCCGAAGTCAGCCGAACGGCTGAACTGTTCACAGATCCAAATAAACAGAAATTCTTTACTGTGACTGACTTGAAAATTTTCAACTTTCTTCAAATTAGCAGTCTGTGCATACTGCCGGTTCTCAATAGACCCAATAAGATGGATCTCGGATGTAAATAGAGTTTGAGTTTGTTTAATCCCCAGTCGTCTAGCTCCTTTGATGGATCTTTTCTTCACACTTTCCGATTTCGGGAACGTAAACATTCTTCGGAAAAAGGACAGGGTCATTTCGGGCTTACAAACGTTGGATCTTTTCCTCCATTGACGTTTTTATGTAGCGAAATTGTTTACATACGGGGCCTCTCATTTTGTAGACAAAGATGAAGAAATGTTTTATAGCCAAGACGTATTTTATCTACTGATTAACATTGTAAAAGTTTGAATCGTGATATGACATTATAACTTGAAGCATTGTATTCAAAGTTGTCCGATTCATTATTGCGGCGTGTAGCAATCAAACGTTACATATTAACTTTCTCTTATCTTTGTATCTTTGAGCTATTGTCAAGTCAAAATACTAGTGGGCATAGTTAAGATACGAACACGTATGGTATAATGAAGCGGTATGGTAATTTAACTTTAAGCATTCGTGACGAGTCAAGGCAAAAGTTCGCTATGGTTACGACGTTGTTCAAATTCATCATTTTCTCAAATAATCACGACCTCATTAATTAGATATAGGCCTGAAATAACTCAAAATATCAGCAAATTTCTGGTTCAAAATAACAGAAAACAACGGGGATAAAAAGTGAACTTTAAATAAAAATCAGTCAAATGCGATTCGGACTCACATACGAAGGAAAATATTTCGTTTTTAGTATTTGTTGTTATAGCGGAAAAAGAAATACATTATCTGTGAACATTTCAATTCTCCTAGCTATAAAGGTTCTTAAGACGCAATCCGGGGACAAACGAATAAACAGACAATGGAATCTTAGTAATAGGATCCTGTTTGTACCTACCCTGTGTAATGAACCCTAAAAAGATACAACTAGGTGACCTATTTCTATCTTCAATCCCGCTCTCTTTAAGTATACTCAAAGCCCTACAATCTTATGTAATCAGAAGCATCGTCTTAAATAAAATAAAGACCTACTTAGTACCAAGGAGCGTCACACAGGCGTTGCAAAAATATTTTTTGTTATAAACAAAAGTTCATTGAAGGAAACAGCGAATAATTTCAAATTTCTTACAAACAAAACCTATCACATTTTACTCAAAGAAAATTCATTAGGCATGTCAATCTCTTTTTACATAAATTCAAAATACACAAGTCTAGCTACAAAACTTTTGATGAGACAGCCGTTTAGAGTTGCATAGCAACCCTCTTTGCACTCACAATTATTTTATCGTGGAATAAATACTGCAAAGCGCTGCAGGATTGCAGGTGAACAGGCGTGGATGAAACAAGCACTTTACGTCATGTGAAATGTATAACATGTTGGTTTACTTTATAGGGATTCTGTGACATATACGAGAGGTAATAAATGTTTCAATTGAAATATTGCATAAAATAAACCATGTCGTACAAAATATCTGTAGTATTTTTATTTAATTTTCGAGTATCAATAGGGACGTGAATGAAATAAAATACATATTATTAAAACAAAAATATAATATACTATACTATATAACAATATTAAAAACTAAAATATTCTTACCTTCTCCCACCTCTAACTAAAATATTATACATCTCCAACGTTGTCGACTGTCGTTGTCGAGAGGTACTAAATTAGAAAATAATTAAATCATAATATAAATCATTAACACGTATAAATTATAAAGATAAATAAAAAACAGGACACATTTGTATAAATAAACAGCTTAGAATGTTCTTACTACTGGTACACAGTCCTCCTCTTAGTGAGAGGGAGGTGGGTTGGCAGATATGTCACAAATCTTCGAAATTTCATTTCTAGTATGCAAGTTTTCTCACGATGTTTTCCATTATCGTTTTGAGAACAGTGGCGGTGAAATAAATTTACATAAAAATACGTAAATAAGGCCAATACATACATATATTTTGATAATGAGCTTTTTAAATAGCGTCCACCGTTGCCGCTGAGGCTGAGACTCGACAAAGAGCTTCTTTTGTAACCTGACTGAACGTCGTTTTGTGAAGAATTACCATTATTAAAGCTGAATAAAATCAATAGCGTCTCCCTCTGGCGTGGCTTAATGAAGGCCGTTTGAATGCTTATTAGCTTCGCTCAGCCAAAGAAAGGTTTAATGGAAAATCGGATTCTGCAAGGGCAGTCTGCCGTAGCGTATTCCAGATTAGTGCGAGTGATTAATACAAACTGCGGTTCTCATATTATCTACATCTGTCATGGACAGATGAAAAATGCGTCCGCGTCAAATATCAAAGGGTTGATCTAGCGGCAGATGACTTTGTAGCCGGCTTTTGTTAACAACCGTTTGTTGTCGAACATTATATTGCTGTCATTTCTCATTTTGATTGTTTGGAACTCAAAATTTGTATAGTATTTCTTTGAACGCGTAGCTCTTCATTTTGAAAGCGTTGTTCCTATTATTTTGTGAGTAATGTTTTTTTAATAAAGCCCTATTTTGATATCTTGATTTGGTTCTTTGTTATTTATGAGGCAAAGACATCCACTTTATCTTTACAATGATCCTTGTCTACAAAGTTTGTTGGCTTGTAATTACGAGAGAAAGCTTAACAGTATTAGCTGTTCCAAAAATATATTTCTATCGACCGCCAACTGAACTTATCACTTCAACGTTCAGTGACGCACAAACTTTAACAAACTTCTAAAAGAAAATTTATTTTCTGTCATATTCATTTTCGTATTTATCGGTCTGGCGATTCTGTCTCGCATTAATTTGAATAATTTTATAGTAGACTAAGATGTCATTTTGAAATGTTAGTAATCATGAATATTAAGTACTTACAGCTGTGCAACAGAATATACAAAAGCTTCTTTCTGTACGGTCAGTGTTAGACTGTATGTTGATCAAAATATGTATGATAGGCAAGCGTAGCAAATATTACTTTACTTAATTATGAATATTCATATTATATCATTAAAATCAACAAATCATCCATCTAAGCTCATATAATCCTATTAAGTGCATACTTCATGCAAACAAAGTCGGAAAATTTTAAAATATTATTTTTTTAAGTCTTGCGCTTCTAATTTAGGTCTAGTCTGTCGGATCGTAAAGGAAATGTCGGTTCATCGGTTCCCAGTTTCAGTATAATATAAGTATTTTGTTACCGCTGTGAGCGGTATAGCACACGAGATCTTATTAGGGTAGCGGTAGTGCATTCGGGTTGCTACGTTTCCACATAAATGGATTTTCCATTATATGCAGTACTTGCGAACAGAAAGAATACGGTGAGAGGCGGAACTGTGGAGCACTGGTTTTGAATACACCCCGGTTCCTTATTGAAGAGAAAACTGGCTCTAGGCAACTGGCTGGTAGGCTTTAAAAACAGTACTTAAAATATGAAAATAAAACTTTTAGTTCTTCTTTATAATTTGTACCTACTTATTCCTTTATTATAATTTCATTGACATTTAATTCTAATCTCCTCTGTAATTCTCTACTACACAATGAAGCACCCGAAACTAATGAAGTAAGGAGTCGATGAGTGGTCATAGTCAATAGTGAATTTTGTTGCAATGATTGTTTTTCCAGATTTTTTTTTACTAGGCAACGGTATTCACCCGCATAAGTTTCGATCTCACGAGAATATCAGGATAAAAATTCTATCCCATACGTTAAACTTGGATAAATACTATCTATATGCCAGTTTTCGTCCACGCAAACTTTTACGTTTGTAATATTTATAGGAACAAAAGGATAAAGCTCGCTTACTAAGAACATGGGAATTATGCAGTAACTTAATAGCTTTACGTTTAAAGCAATTAATTTGCTCCTGTTGTAACGATTTTTTTTAATATATAACTTTTTAGAATCAAATTTACCTGTACTGTAATAAAATTTAAAATACCAGCGGGATACTTCATTTTGAACACGATCTTCATAATTTAATCGATCGCGTAAGCCCCTGTAAATTATAGAGTAAGAAGAAAGTATTAAAGATAAAGAAGGTACGAATTTATTACTAATTGAATTACGGTAGCGTTTATAAATATCGTACTTTATATTAATTTTATTCAATCCTGGAATCAGTATGAAAATTACGTTGTAACTTGTAATAATGGTGAGCCTCTAATTTATTTGCGTCTGCAGTGATTAGGTTCATTAACAGTTTAACAAAGTTCTCTATCTCGGATTTACGAGTATGTAGAAAGTTTACTACACTTAAGCACGTACAGTAATCCCTTGTAATTTATATAATTTAGGACTATTTTTATTACTAAGACGGTAAATGAAGCTGGTTGGCGGAGAACTGCTCAGGATCGAGCTTGTTGGCGTGCCATGAAGGAGGCCTATGTCCAGCAGTGGACGAGCAGAGGCTGACGATGATGATGACGGTAAATCAATGTATGAGGTTCTGTGCGAGATGCATGTTATTGTTCATTATTCACATTTTAATAAAGAGTGATAGTGCATTCACCAATACTCTCTAAAACGAATTACCGTACAATATCGCTTTAGGTGAGACTACATATATCAAAATACATAATTATATTAAATTCGTTGTGATTTATCTGTATTCGATTATGACATTAAAGCAGTTGTTTGGAAAAAAAAACATAACGACATGTAACTTCCAAATTTGAATTCATAGCGTTTTATAAAATTGTAGATATTTATATAAATAGAGCAGAGACTCTTGATTTAAAAAAGTAAAATCTGTCGTCAATTTAGGAGCAATCCTAAATCCTGAAATCTAACCGCTGTAGATTTTGTAGCAAATCGTCTGAAATCGTGAATTGATTTGCCAGTTTTCAGTCGCAAAAAAACTTAAGAAAATAAACGTCTTTGTGAAATAAAAACGTGGAATACTATAGTGTAACAACTATGAATCACTGAACTACAGTTAAACAACTATAAAACCATAACATTCCGTAGCACTGTGATATATTACGTCGAGACAAGGCGGCTCGATGAACCCTCGTATGTGAACTATTGCCTGGAGCTTATCTTATCAGCACTATTTCCTTTCCCTGTATTTCCTTTTACGTTTAGCTTTCAAGTTATTGTTTACTAGCCGCACAAGACTCGATATCGTAGGAATAGCAGGATAATAAGTATTCTATGTCTTTCTATCCAAAGTTTATCCACCCTCCAAATTTCGTAAAAATCCACTCAGCCGTTTTACCTAGAAAGCGTAAAAAAACATTTTTTATTTTGGAATAAAAAAAAAAAAATATTATAAACTAGTGCAATCCCGCCTGATGGTAAGCAGTGATGCAGTCGTTCTTGGTAAAGTGTAGATAGGAAGGAAGATGGCAGGTGAGCGAGATGATGCAATGTTAAACCCAACAACACGAACAACGATGCTGTGCCTGAGGGAGATTGATCTGGAGACCCTCCACGACACAACTGCTCAGACCTGTCCTCCGTACGGCTTCACCAGACATCATGCCAGAACACGATGAACCTTTTGGCGGTAAGACTTTGTTTGGTGGGTGGTAACTTTTGCCGGCAGCCAATGTTGTGGCCTACCACCGAGAGAATCTGATTTTTTCTTTTTACATTATCTATTATATATTTTATTTGTGGAGCAGATTTCCTAGGAAAAAGAAAAGCTGTTTACGTGATTTCACTATGTGTCTGAAGCATTCTTGAGAATAAAGGGTTAAAAAGCGTTTTCCGTAATATGTATTTTCTTTCTTCCATTGTAACAAATACGAAAGAAACTTTATATAAACACATGCCAAGAAAATATATCAACTGAAACTTATAAAAATGTGAGTTTTTTAAGCTATTGCATAGCTTCTATCGCGGGCCTTGAGCGCGGGGACCGAATCCAGAAATTCCGTAACGAAAAAACCTCACGCTCCCCATCGTCTAACGTCGTTTCAGTTCGGCAGTCTTCGGCACGGTATGTTTGTGTGCGTGCGACTACATCTTTTGAAAACAATTTATAGATTTTCAAAAAGAGCATGCATATTGCAGGGCGCGAACTCAGTCCTACACACTTGCCATGTTACTGATAGTCGCGATGTGCTAAACTTGCGATTAATTTTCTCTCTGAAATAGGTCTTCTATAGAGATATGTCATAGACGTCATTGACGTTGTCATGGCTACCTTAAAAAACTTTTCATATAATTAATTATTAAGTACTTTTATTCAAATTAATTTAGTAGTGTTTTTATAAAATAGCTTTTTTTTAACGGAAAAGCTAAGATGAATGGCATGCTAATTTTTCATTGGACTTTTAAATTATTTATAGTGTTGTTTACTAAATAAAAGCGCGTGATTTTATAGAGTAAAAAGTGCTCACGCGACCGTTTTTTTCAATTGTTGCAAGAATTCAAAAGACTGTCTTTAAATAGTGTTCAGACGATTGCTCAAAGTGTATTAGATTTCATTAGTAATAGAAATGGCATTTCAATAATGACTTTCAACTGCCAGTCTAAATAGTCATAAATACGATTTGCAAGATTCAGTTACGAGACAAACAAATGTGTTACTTCTTACCGAAACTTGCATGACGCATGATAATCCAATTGAAATACCTAATTTTAATTGTATTGTTCAGTTCAAACGAGATACTGTTTCAAAAGGTGGGGTAGCTATTTACCAAAATAAAAATGATATTACTAATATTATGACTCCGAATATTGAAATAAATATTGCACACGTTAGCGATGTTAATGTTAGGCGCTCAGTTGTTGGAGATATTTGTGCGTGCTTATGCAAACTTAGAAATGGCCTACAAATAGTTATGGTAGCAATTTACATTTCTCCGAATCCAAAATTGGACGAGGTAGAGCATTTTATTCATCGCACTTTACTGGAGTAACTCGAGTGGCTCGAAAATACTTGAAACAAATGGTAATAAATTTCCACTTATCTTGGCTGGCGATTTCAACATTAACTTCGCTGATAAAAAATCAGAGCGGTGGACAACTTTTCTATCAAAAACATTGAATTTGAAAATGAATAATGATCCACAAAAGTCCACAACAAAATATGGGACCACCATTGACGCGGTATTTTCTAGGTATTTAGAGGATATTAAGTCGCAAACTTATGTTTCTTATTTCAGTTATCATAAACCAATAGTTTCAATGATAAATATTCCTGAATAACCAACAGCTACTGTAAGGTAATAAAACCCACATGTATTGTAAAATAATAAAAATATTTTAAATAATATTAACTTTTTATTTATTTAATAAAAGAAAAATTTGTTTTCTTACCGGTCACCACGCTCAAAAAGTGTAACTTGAATTAATATCAAAGAAAAAAAAATACTGCATAAATAAAATAAATAAATAATTATAATTGCATAAATTGATACAAAATGCTCTGCAATAGCTTTACCGCGGCAGTCCCCGAGTGCCACACGTCTTTTTTTTTTTCATTATCACTTGGGTTTTATTTTTTACAAATTGTTGCCCGCGACTTCGTCTACGATGCAGGATGAAAAGTATCCTTTGCCCTTCCCCAGATCACGGTCTACCGATATGCCAAATTTCATTAATATGCATTCGGCTGTTATAGCGTGAAAACGTGATAAACAAACTTACTTTACTAAATGCGCCCCGCGATTTCACTTGTATAAATTTCGTTTCCGTGGGAAACTCAGGATAAAATATCATAATATGTGTTATTCCTGGTTATAAGATATCTATGTGCTAAATTACATACAAATCTGTTATCCAAATCAGTAGTTTTTGCGTGAAAGATTAAGGAAAATCCATCCATCAATCTTTAAGTACAAACATTCTCACCAACTTTCAAATTAGTAGGATTAGTTAGTATATCTGCGTAGATTCCATATTTTGTGTAACTTATAAGATTACAAATAAATACAAATACTATTTCTCGCTTCCCTACCTACATAACATAACTTAGGCCGTCCATCTGTCTGTTTCCCTAGATTTCGATTCACGGATAGACCATCTTTCTTATATATCCCGCGGCAGAACGTACGGCCAAAATAAGTATCATAATCTGACTTAAAAATAGAGCTTAAGTGCTTCTTGTCTAATTTGTGTGTAGGCTCGTAACACTAATTATTCTTGTCGCCATCGTCTCCTTTAAGGGAAGGGGTGACTAACCCGCCTCTCGAAAGCCGGGTGAGCAACCTGCGGCCCACGCACTGCTGTGAGCGTTCACCCATCAGCTACACCTACCTTTGAGTCTGTTGTGCTTGTGACTTAATTAGTGTTGGTAACAATTAAATTAAAAAAAAAATATGGTGTAATTTATGCCTTGGGTTGTTTGGGTATCTTAGACCACGTTCGGCCATTGTGTATTGAATATGGAGTAAGTAGCATCGACTTCATGTCTCATCTCTGTTTATTTTTAGTTTTTAATTGTTGGTAAAACCGCATTACATATTTACGTGTAGGTACGGTATCTATACTCGCCGTGTTGTCGTGTGTGTGTGTGTGCTATGTACCCTTTGGTATTGTATTCGTGGACCATAGGGCTGGGTGTTCTTTGGCTAAGAATTGGCATGTTTTCGCGACAGGGTGCAGATGAGTACTTCGAAGCCTTGTTTATGTATTGATTGGTATGGTTAGTTAGTCATTTAATTTAGTACTTAGTGTAAATAGTTATATGTTTTATTCATATTAAATGCGGAGCTTATTATCAAGTATGCAAAAATAATTCGAATTTTCTAGAAAGAACAAATGCAGTGCACACACACACACACACACACACACACACACACACACACACACACACACACACACACACACACACACACACAGAGAGAGAGAGAGAGAGAGAGAGAGAGAGAGAGAGAGAGAGAGAGAGAGAGAGAGAGAGAGAGAGAGAGAGAGAGAGAGAGAGAGAGAGAGAGAGAGAGAGAGAGAGAGAGAGAGAGAGCGGTGCGTGGTCGCCACTCGAGAACCCGTCGGTCCCATCGGGCATCGGTCCTACGGGCAATGTGTCCACCCCATTGCCACTTCAGTGTTGAAATTCTTCGGGTCCTGATTCGATCGCGCAGTGTAACCCCAAGCATAGCCCTCTCCATTGCCCTTTGAGTGACTTTGAGCCTTCTTATAAGGCCCATTGTTAGCGACCACGTCTCAATTCCATAAGTCATCACTGGCAACACACCCTGGTCGAAGACTTTGTCTTGAGACACTGCGGTATTTCCGACGAGAAGATTCTACGTAGCTTCCCGAAAGCAGCCCAGCCGAGTTGGATTTGACGATTGACCTCTTTCTCGAAGTTGGACCTTCCTAACTGGATAGTTTGTCCCAGGTACACATAACTGTCAACAACTTCGAGAACAGAGTCACCAATCTTTATAGGAGTCGGTACAACATGGGCATTAGACATGACTTTCGTCTTGCCCATATTCATTTTAAGACCGACTCGCTTGGAGGCCCATACAATACATCGTTGGACAACAGTGAAATTGATTCTTTAAATCCATCTCGTAGGAAAGCATGCAACAGTGTTTTGTGCAACCATGAATACGTTGAAAACGTTCCTTTACTGAAGACAAATAACTTCTCGTTACACGGAAGTAGCCTCTAAATCGGATAGCCCGAATGTTCCAACATTCCTATTCAATGGGTGTCTACAAAATGTTTTAGACCCCTGGCAGAGTTTCAAATGGATATCCCGCCGAATGGCCGGTGCATCGCTTTTTATTAACCACTCGTACTGCGCTTAATCCAATTAAAGTTCAGAGTTCGGCCGTCAGTACGACGTTCAGCTGGTTCATTAAAACTGTATTTCATAGGAGTGGATCAGCTTAATTATTCAGACTGTACATATAGCAGCTTTTCAGGCAAAACAGAAATTACCATTTTAATACTATCTAAATATTTATCTAGTTAATAGTAGTTAGTTTAATATTCATCCTTTGCATAATCATGGTTTTGGGAATTACTAGAACGAAAACCCTTTAATGCGTAAATTAAACGCATGGTTAGAAAGTTCGATGAACCGTACTTAATAGGATATTAAAATACAATAATCTTGAGCATGTTTAAAGGTTAAACTGTCAATGTAGTTAGATATTTATAGTCTAAAATCTCTATCTACTTACCTACGACAAGTGAAAGCTTGAAAATTGATGTTAGCTGATGTAGCTAACAATTAAAATACAACAAATAAGCGAATAATTTTAATTGGCTGCGCAGTTGCCATCGTTGCAAAATACGATGCAAAACTAGCTAGAATTGTAATTGAAACAATATTTTGAAACACTAGGCTGCATGTAGAGATCATGAACCTATTTCAAAATTGATATGATAACCTAAGCAATTTCGTCAGGTGGATGGACGAATGCTTTGATGAATATAGAATGGAGTGTGGAGTTCGGCAGGGAGGATTAACGTCACCTACTCTATTTAATTTATATGTCAGTGGACTAACTGAGTAGTTCAGCAGCGCTGATGTCGGTTTCTTTAGTGAATGGAGTTTTTACAAATAACAATAGCTGTGTAGATGACATGGGGCCGATGTGTCAGACTTTTACTGTGCAAGGGGCCACTACCAACATGCTTCTAGGTGTGATGTCAGAATGGACAGCCAAATACTGAGGCATTAGTGGCTCATAGATGTCCAAAATAATAATTATTTAAAATGTTACTAAACTAATATATTTATCAACATTTTAACATATTATGGACTAGTATCAATCAATGTGTTGTCGATTTGAAATAAATATTTTCAATTTGAATTAATTCATAAATTACTGGCACATTTCACAGGCTGAATGTTAAAGAAGTGTCGTATCTTGTCCCTCTTAAAGTAAACCCCTGTATCCACTTATAGGAGAACAGGTACGTAAGTAAAGCATAGTGGCATTGATTATTTATAAATTCGACCCATACAGTGTCGGTCCCTTCGGGAAGAGTGACATAAACATCTGTTGTTTATTCATCGTGTCCTCCGAATATCGCTACACTTCTCTTTTCCCTTTACGTGTCTATTTTTGTTTGTACAACGTGTCTTTCTAGAGCTTGTCGTACTTGGAGATAAAACATGAGGAAAGCAATCACTCGAGTTTAATACAAAGTCCTCGTATACATACATGTTTCAACATTGAAGTCTACGAAATTTCCAAATTCAGAGTGGGGCTTAGTCGAAATCTTGAGTTTTAATAAATAAATAGGTTCTCCTTTAACTCAATGTTGTTTTATTACTCAACACTTTATTTGCATTTTACAATGTGTATTGGGTGGTAACTTAAAATTTAAAGACATCACTAGGGACTCACACATGCTCAGCAAAACCGTAGAAAAACTTAAAATAATCTTCATTTATTTTAACTAGTCTGGAGATATTGTAACTACTCAACATCATTTTTTACATAGGACTCTTAACAAATCTACAGAAATAGCTCAGCTAACTATGTATAGATGACAGCAGATCTGTAGTTACCCGAAATTGTCAAATATTCTCAATGACACTTGAGCCCTATAATGCTTTTGTGATAAAGCTGAAAATATAATAAATAAATTTGACAGATTGTATCTTGATGTGCTGTCGCCTGTACATATGTATGTGCACAACTATTTGCACCTCTCCCAACCATATGGCTATAGTAGCTATTCGAATAAGGCAATGATCGAATCGGAGGATCCAACTGGCATTCCATCGCAGGTTCGAGTAGGGGCAGGTAATCAAGTGGCATTGATCGAGATGAATGCTCGGCACTCGATGTATCCTCGTTGTACCCCGTAGGTACTTGGTGTTGTGTATGTAACGTACCAGGTACGTATCCTCACATGGTTGCTATATAGGTACATTTATTGCAGTTGTGAAGGCATTACATGAATATAGTATGGTGTATGAACTTGCTGGTATCTTTACGATACACGGTGCTCCTTTACCGGTGGAAGCTAGCCATAAATATTAGAGTGCACTATCTAAGCAATGATTAGTATGTACATTTACGCTGAGGCTGATAGCAATATAATCTGTAGCCTACTCCAAAAAAACAGGTCAAGTAGATTGAATTTTGAGGACAAAGTGTCTGGAGAAAAATAAAGCCTAAAAAGATGCTTCCATTATTAGGTGGTAATCACTTAGACAGAAAACAGTAATTGCTGGGAAAATAAATGTAAGCGAACCGTGAGTAACTTTGTTAAAGCTAAAATAAACCAGTTTGTTATTATTAATTAACTGTTCCTTCCTGATTAAAGTTTCCGGTACAAGGGTACACGTCAACTCACTTAGTAAACACAACTCGAGTTTGGCAGAATTCAGAACTCATACCGACGTAAATTCTATATTGTTTACTTTCAGGATTATTTCTCCATCCTATTTGAGAGATCGGCTATTTCCATGTACTTACTGCGAAATAAAAACAGCTGGTGGCAGTTTCCATGTGGACCTCGAGCATGAGATATTAACAGGTGAGCAATAAGGCACATATAGTGCAATTCTGTGTTCGCAGACAGAGGTAAGCAACGCCTCTAGACTCCGTGTGATGCATTCATTTCCTACAGTATAAACAGAATTGCTCAAACACACTGGCTGCTGAAATAGCCTACATTTGTATGTGAAGGCTCACTTTGTTGATGCCCAAATTCAAGACGAGCATACAAAATTAACTCATGATGTTGTCAATACAACTGTTGGTATAATAAAAGCGATAGAAAAATCGTTAAAATACCCTTCATATATCAAATCCAACCTGCAGTGCAAACCATGATAAACAAGGTGCTAAAATAAAAATGGATCATAAAATTATTCACGAAAATAAAAACATCAGATGAAAAAGCTATAAAACAAAGCCTCGCGTTGACATATTGCAGAGGATGCTTACATTGTTAAGTCAAAATAAAAAGATATATACATGAATAAAAGCGCAAAGATAAGGAATGTTATTTATTTTGTGAAACAATTTGGGACACCGTCAGGCTCGCTGTGAACACCGAGACACCATTTGAACAGGAAAATTCCGAACTCGTACTTATTATGTTCAAGTATTTTAATTTGAAATTTAAATTTTTTCGAACTTCCATATAGCTTGAAGCCTGGGACTTTAATTAAGTACATGTCGCTTATGAAGCTCATTTATAATGCACAGAATCACAGCTTTGTAATGTGCAATATAACGGGTGTGAAATAGATTTAATGAAGCCGAGCCTTTTTTTGACGACTTCTCTTATTGATGTTTTTTTTTTTACGAAAGCAAGTCTTTTATGTTCTAACACATCTTTATACAGGGTGTATCTGACATCGTAACGCAAACTTCGCGAGAAGGCTACACCGTCATTCCAGCTACACAATCATTTATATCGTTAATGAGCGGTTACAGAAATAAGTGTTTAAAAAAATGTGTCGGCGCGGCCTTTAAACGTTGCAAGTGTGCCGCCGCCTGTGTTTGTTGTGACGTTGAGATATGACGTTGAATCTGATGTGAACTCTATTAAATCAGCTGATAAGATAGTTTTTCGAGTTTTGTTCATATTGCGCTTTTTTGTTTTCGCGAATTAATTATTTTTTACTTTAAGATCTTATTGGGCTACAAAAGTATAGCACTTTAAACCGTTCATAATGAACGATTTAAAGTGAAAAAAAGGACTGCATATTATTATTTTTTTTATTCAGGAAAAATCGACGAAAAATTCCTGGATCCATGTTACTCGTTTGTGCATCGATGTCAGAGACATCCTTTACATATCCCGCGCCTTCCTGTAACGTTGCATGCTCCAAAAACCGCATCGCCGCGAACAGAAAATTTTCACACCAAAATTAATTATTTATTTTATTATTTATGTACAGAATGCGTTGTTCATGACTATGTAAATAGATCTTTTTACATTCTGTATAATGTTCTTCAATTCATATATTAGCGAGTGGCGCTTGTACTCAACGTTAATAAAATCGGCTTCATGAACGTTCCTTTCCGATTGGCCAATAGGCGATTCAAAGAAATACTTCCTCAAAATTACGAGCAAGTGAGACAGCCTGCGTCACGGTATCATGAACATCTGCTAATATAAACACATCAATGACTCATTTATGCTATCTCAGGTGCGTTCCGAATACCAAATACCGAATACATTACTCGAAATGCGTGTCCGAATTGTGGAGACAATCGGAAACTAGGTCATCGTGCAATTGGAACGTTAATAGAATTCACTAGATTAGGTTTGACAGGTTAGCCGCTAGGTGTGTGTCGGTAAATCGACTACATTTAAGAAGCCTGTAAGGTGGTAACTTCATTATGTAACTGTCTGCTCTAACAGAGTAACACTTATGGATCAAATTAGATATTACGTGAGGATCCTTTGTGTGTGCTGTGAGTCATTCTGGACTACAAAAGTAAATATGAGGCAGTCCTCATATTTTCTTTTATAGTACAAAATGGTTTCCACCCAGCGCATTCTCAAGTGTCAATATCATGTCAATATGCTTTTCTCGAAATGAGAAAACTTTTAAAGGTTTAAATTCAAATAATTCTACCACTAAGTGAAAATTAGTTTCTCAAAGTAACTAGAAAAATGTTTATCGGTAGACTCCTAAGAAATCCAGTTGATTGTTTCTCAGCAGCCGGCGGTGCCCTTCAATAAGGACGAGGAGGGATCGGAGTCGACCTTCCTCTAGTGCAGACTTCAAAATTAGTATTCTCGCCTCGTGCGCTACACACAACTGGCGTCAACTACTGAATGAAATGCGACTCTGCTACGTTCTTTTTTCAAACTTTTGAAGTTGTCCAGTCAAGCGATTATAGCTCTTTGTTGGTTGAAATAAAGTGGTTATGAAGTGCAAAAGTGTTGTCAACTGATGAGATCAGCGTCGTCATTCACAACATTCACGCACTAGATGTTATGTGTGCAGCTCAGTGGGTTATTAGGTCGAGTTATATAAATGTAACGAAGTTTGCAAATACACGTGAAAATTACAAACAAGTATGTTCATTAACTACGGCAGTTGAAACGAAGCGTAATTTCTGTCAATTTGTAGACGTTGTTAATTGTTTCATCGGCAGGCAATTGTAGAGAAGTTCTCCTTGTGTAAGTAACTCTTCGTTCTAAAATGTTTTGCAGAAATACTTACACATATTTGAACATTTCTTTACAATACGAAAACGATAATTATATTTCTTAACACCGCTCCCTAACTGAAGGTACAAGTATTAAGTATATAATTCCAGTCACCAAATTTGCTTATTAATTCAACATTTAAAATGGCTTGATATAGGTGCAAAATACACAAATTTATCGATGACACATTTGATAATATGACCCTAGCCGTGAAACATACATAGATGACCCAACGTAACAAGATGTCATCCTCACATAAACATAAGACTATAATCAATGGAACCTTTACCAAGGTTTCGTAAAAACCGGAAGAACTCCAACCTTGCCAGCGTGCATCACTGTGTAACGAGGTGCCTGACTCGTGTGCTGTGTACTTAAATTTTATGTACTCCAAATTACTTTAGCCTACAAATTACAATACTGCTTACCATCAGGCGGGATTGCGGTCAAGCGCTGGTTTATATTTTAATAAAAAAAAAAAAAATTCAGCAATTTGGGCTTCTATAGTTTAATGATGTTGTTTTAATGATGAAGTTATATAGGTTATACTTTGATCTGTTTGGATAGTGATAAGTTTATTTCTTGTTCAAGTACCTACATCTTTTTCAGCCTATAGATGTCCACTGCTGGACAAAGGCTTCCCCAAAACTTTCCACGATGACCGGTCTTGTGCTGCCCGCATCCATCGGATTCCCGCGACCTTCACCAGGTCATCGGTCCACCTTGTTGGGGGCCTCCCTACGTGCGTCTTCTAGTGCGTGGTCGCCACTCCAGAACCTTACCGCTCTATCGGCCATCGGTTCTACTAGCGATGTGCCTTGCCCACTGCCACTTAAGTTTAGCGACTCGAAGAGCTATGTCGGTCACTTTGGTTCTTCTGCGGATCTCCTCATTTCTGATTCGATCACGCAGAGAAACTCCGAGCATAGCTCTTTCCATTGCCCTTTGTGTGACTCTACAGTTGACAGGTAACCGGTATTCAATTTAAATATTCTGTTATTTTCTAATAAATGGTAATTAATTATTTATTTATGTAAAAGCGTGGGTACAACCTATCCTCAGTTAAATCTCCACCTCCATCGAGATTTTTTTATATTTCGGATATCTTTCTTAACTTTATTTAAATCAACGCTCCGATAATAAGAAGCCTCGCTCTTGGATCATCTCCAAACAGCTCGGCCTTGTAACACAACCGTTCGAGGTCGCTATTGTGTCCAGATCTACAAAACATTGTGCTCGATATCTTATGGAATTCCCTTTTTCGTTCCAACTTATAGGAGCATAACAAGTGTGAAGAAGACAACGATGAGCCAAGAAAAAGCCTTTAAAGTAGAGAGACTTAATAGATTCGGTCGCGTTTATGTGAGCTTGCCAACACGTATTGTGCCAGACATTTCAGAAATACATGGTAGAGCAAGATTAATTTCATCGAACTACTTTTTTTTTTTAAATATGAACAGAATAAACATTAGTTTTGGCATTATATTATAATCGTAACTGATGTTAGTCAAATAATATTGTATTGAAATATCTGCATACAATATTCAAGATTTTTTTGGATTTATTCAATTGATGTCTAAGTATATTCAGATTATAATCATATTACACACTTAACTTTTCCGATATCCCCGATAATGATCGCTGTAATTATTATCAGTTAAACACGCCATGATAAATGAGGAACGTAAAGCTAACAACAATACCCTTCAATTACGCTCCAAAGACCAAACCATGGGTAATGTTACCAGAAAATGCTGAATCACTATCTTGTTTGGGTATGCATTCATTATCATATTAATAAGAAGAATGTAAATAATTAATGGTCTTTCGATACGGGGTAACTTTGGTAATTGGGAACAGTTGTATTCGACGGCCCTCTGTTCTTTATATATGTATATGTATTGTGAATGGGGAAATGGAAAAACAAGACGCAGCCTTGCGGCGCCGAGTCGCCTGTATATCTATATCACTTTTCATGGTTCACTTAGCATTCACGTGTGCTTAAATTACATATAATTTAACTTGTGAATCTTACATATCTACAAGGTTTGGATGACTATAAATTAAACTGTTATATGACATGTCATTCACAGTCTGCTTATGAATCAAAGTTAGCAAAATCCGCGTAAGTTTTTTTAATTTAGATGTTAGAATGATAGGCTATATTTTATTTATTGTCGTACTAGCTTTCCGTCCGCGGCTTCGCCTGCGTGGGATTCGCTTATATCGCGCTTTAAGATTTTCCTCGAAAATATCATTTTTTTTTTCGGGATAAAAAGTACCCTATTATTTAATCCGGACTTGTTACATCACGTCTGCAAAATTTCAAAGCGATCGGTTCAGTAGTCACGGCGTGAAAACGGAACAAACAAACAAACTCACATTCCGATTAATAATATTAGTAAGGATTATTGTCACGATGATATATGCACGATGTTGGCCGCACATCATCATTTATAACTTACTCTGAACTCGTATTATGTAAATAAATGATTTGATATAACAGAATCTCAATGTTTAGTCTAATTATAACATCCGCGCTCACACAATTCAATCGCTATCGAGTTCAGTGAAATTGGGCATTGCTATGAGGATGTATGACATTGAACTCGATTCAGTTAACATCGAAATGGCAGTTTTCCATTAAAGCAAAATGTGGGTAAGTTTAGAACAGCAAACTATTACGCTACTAATCCACAGAATATATAGAACTTTTACAGTTATGTTTACGTCCCAAATATAGTAGAGGAGATAGACACATGTGATAGAGGAGAGGCTGATTTGTGCCCAGCAATAGGCAGGTATTGCCATCACCCTCACATAAATCCAGACTCAGGGCTGTAACTGAGAAAATCCTAATTATAGATAACCCAGTATCACTTTGCCCGACATGGGAATTGAATCTAAGTCTTCGTGCTCGGCAGTAACGCTTGCCACATTAGCCCAACGAGGCATTTATACAATATGTAAAGAAAACCCTGTCCGATCCGTGAAGGTGATGTTAGATATCGATAACTGATTCTACTAATGCCTACAAAGCCGGGAGAAATTAAAGAAAATGCCCCTAAAAAAGTAAATATTATTTCGCAAAAGGAGGTAAATTTAAGTTGTATTAATTTACCTCTTTTTGCGAAATAATATTTATTTTCTTAGGGACATTTTTTGTGCGGTAGGCAATACATGCGCGGGTGAAGGGGGACAGGGCACGCGGCACGCGGTCGCATCGCTATTCGCTCATAATCATCCCATCAAAAATGGCGTTGTCACTTTTTTTAAAAATACCAAATTATGGGACAGTTGGAATTAATTCGCGTGTGTTGACCTGAACCTTTATTATCCTTATGGGTCGGACGGGGGTTTTTTTACATATTGTAAACGAGCATTAATGTGCAAAAAAATGTTGCACAAACTCCAGCAACACCCATTCCTTCATTAAAGAAATCTTCTAAAACTATAACCATAATCTAAAAATGAAAACCCCTAGCTTGTTCTGAAAAGAGCAGCAAGCTTTGAGACTTTATCTAGATAAATTCTGACTTACACTACATGACTCCATTGGTTTCACTGTCGCTTTCATGCAGCATTCGACAGATGAGCTACTCTCGTACTTAGACTGTGGTGCATTATACCTACATATTTTCTAAGCTTCTAGGCTGTGGTGCAGTGTACCTGAGCGCCTCCTACCTAAGTATATCACGTCTAGTTAGATTACACTGATCAGGGAAGCTAACGTTGGGTTATTTATTGGTTAGCACAACACCGCATCGCACCTGCGATCCGCGTGGGAAATTCTGATAGAAAATGTTTTACTCCCCTGCCTGACGCTCGTGATAAAGTTGCATTTTAGTGAGCTGGGTTTGTGGTTTGTTATGTATGGGAAATTGAGACAAAATTCGATGGTATTATATTGGTTCTGTTACAGCCACAGATATAAGAAAGAGCCGTTTATTTTATATTTGTACTAGTACTCATTTTGTCTGCAGATTCGCCCGCGTTATGGCTGGAAATCACACCACGGGAACGGACCACAAGGATAAAAAAGTGTCCTACGTTTCATATAACCCTTTTGGTTTAAGCAAAAAAGGTTGACATCCCCAACATTCATCGTCCCTACACACCTTTCACATGAATCATTCCGTCTTTTGGTGAAAATTGTATGAAGAACTACAGTGCTTTCAGACGGGCAGGCGCGGTGGAGTGACTTTTTTATAATATAATGTAATGGTTATAGCAATGCGCAGCCCAAAATATGCTTCATAACATAGAGCAATTTGTGCATATAGATGAGATTTGATGTGCCTAGAGAGATCTACGCGATATTTTGTAATTTAAAAAAAACCTTCAAGAAATTTCACAATACGAATAGCTAAATTATATTATAATAAACCTCTATAAGATTATTAGCAAATAACAAGTTTTAATATGTGAAAATATTGCACAATGCATATAATAATATTTTTTCAAATAACTTTTCCAAACCGCCTTCAGTTCCCGTAATGCAATAACTCGGAATAATAGTTTCGCGTCGAGATCTTATTACATCAGCACCTCACTTACCATAAACTAAAACACAGTACTTATTGGTAATACCTCTTTTTTAGAAGAGGTTATTATTGAGCTACGAACTGTGAATTATAAAAAAAAAAAAATAGTTTACGATAACGGTAAAATTTACCTACAACAAAAATCCTGTACGAGTATTTACAAAAATCCTGTATTTATAAAAGATGAAACCTGTAAAAGTTCGTACTACCTATGTGCTACGAGAGTGCAATTTTGAATGAAGGCCGTAGAAAGATTTGTTTCAAACTATTCAAAAACTTTTCGGTTTTCTCTGAAATTTTGCATGTAAGTCGAAATTCCACGGGCGGAATTCCCACAAAGTATTCAAACTTTTCCATGATAAAAAACTAGTTCCTAGTCCTGAAATACAAGACTACATATACAAATTTAAGAGATAACATTGTTGAATAATGTAGCACGACTCTGCACCGCCCCCATCTTTGTAATGGATATGAGATAAGCTGAAAATATTGCCCACAAATGACTTCAAATAAGGCCATGCTCGTTAGACAACCTAAAATACTGTCTACAGACACAAACTGAATCTAAATTACTACTCAAAAAAAAAACAAATATAGTAAATAGTCTTAAAAAACAGAAACGTATTCAATAAGCCACCAAGTAAAAACGTTTTTAGGTCAATTAGTTAAATGTAGGCTTGTCTGGCTTAAAAGATAATCTTCATGACAGCACTTATTAATTTGAATTCTCTCCTCGTATAAAATAAATTCACACACAAGTAAACAAATTGGATTCTATCGGGCGTATTGTAAATAAGTATTTATTAAACAATAAAACCAATGCTAGCGAAACTGTGTACTGAATATCTACTAGCTATTTTTTCACAAAGTCAATACCTAGAACTAAGAAACTGAATATTCTTTGAAAAGAAAAAGGATTTAAATGACTCGGTTTTATCTCTTTGTAGCAAGACTAGACTTTGGAAATGAGGACTACAACAGTTTTTGTATCAATATTTTCTCCGTGCTATTGTTTTCATGCTTTGGTGTACTCTCAACTGTCGGTATTTAGTAAAATTATGTCACTTTGTATCTTCTCTCCGTTACGAGTATTAAACTCTGTAGATAAGTAGTTATTCAGCAACATTTTCCTTTATAGTTCGAAAACAAGCTTCTGTTAATGAATATTTTCAGTAAAATACATTTAATAAGCTTTGTTTTCGAGTCCAATCCAGTACGTTATTTTCAGATATAATATTATTAACTTACTTAAACTATCAGGTCTACTCTTTCCAGAGAAGATAGATTAATTAATTAATGCAGATTACACATGAACACAGTTTACCTATCCTACCTACATTAGTAGGTATTGTAGCATCTACTACGATATCACATATAACCAAACAGACGTTAATGAATCAAATCATCGCTCTATTGTAGGGTAATCAATCTCCGTACATGAAAGCTTCAGGGCAATAAGAGAGCGACCTAATTAGTGGATGAATAATGATGCAAGTAATGTATGCCACTAATCTAGCGGAAGTGTTAATTACGGTAAAGGATTTATCATACCCCCATTATGTGAGTCTGGTGATGTAATATGTGGTCAAAAATTCTATGACTCTATGGTCAAAAACGAGCGCGCTCATTAAGCGGAATCGTAGTCCATGGAAGTAGTAGGTATCGACTATGATTCATCATCATCATTTCAGCCGAAAGACGGTCACTGCTGGACATAGGCCTCCCTCAAGGTTCTCCACGACGACCGGTCCTGCGCCTCCCGCATCCAGCGGTTTCCCGCGACCTTCACCAGGTCGTCGGTCCACCTTGTCGGGGGCCTACCCACGCTACGTCTTCCAGTGCGTGGTCGCCACTGAAGAACCCGTCGGCCCCATCGGTCCTACGGGCAATGTGTCCAGCCCACTGCCACTTTAGTGTTGCAATTCTTCGGGCTATGTCGAACCGATCGATCGCGCAGTGAAACCCCGAGCATAACCCTCTCCATTGCCCTTTCGATGATGCTATGATTGCTAGTAACTATTACTTTCATATCACAGCGTTTTTTTTTTTTTTTGCAATATAGCGATTTTAGGCATATTAACATGTTACTTTCCATAATGTTTGGTTAAATACAAAACAATCAGTAATAAGTATATGCAATGTATTTTCGACATGATTCGGTAAAGCCGCTAGCATGGATTTTCAGTACGCAGTAGTACACATTCACTGATAACGTGAAACTTGTTATTAACAGATTCACTTAATTCTCACGTAAGCTATAACGACCCATAACACCTGTAGTAGTAAAGCTGTTATTCCTCTACGTAATAGAAAATACGGAAAACTCGCGTGTTCATCCCGGGCGTTTTTTATTTTGTTAAGAATCTTATTTTCTAACTAGCTGCGCCCCACGGTTTCACCCGCATAGGTTTCAATAGGTTTTCTTTATATGCACCGCTCCTATTTGTCGCAGCGTTATGTTATATAGCCTAAAACCTTCCTGAATTAATGGGCTATCCAACGCAAGAATTAAAATCGGACCAGTAGTTCCTCAGATTAGCGCGTTCAAACAAACAAAGAAACTCATCAAGCTTTACATATTAGTACAAGACTAGCTGACCCGGCAAACGTTGTTTTGGCATATAAATAATAAAAAAAATTTAGGGGTGGACTACCCCTAACATTTAGGGGGATGAAAAATAGATGTTGGCCGATTCTCATAGATACCGGATAAGCACAAAAAAATTCATCAAAATCGGTCGAGCCGTTTCGGAGGAGTTTAAGTTCGAACACCGTGACACGAGAATTTTATATATTAGATAGATGAAAGTAACAAAACAGTTTGCTTAATTAAAGGAAAATACCTTGTCCTGTGGTTGGGAGAGCTTTGAATGGCGCTAACATTTTTTTTTCTTTTGTGTAGAAATATTTAGGCTTTTGAAATTATATAATGGAAGGCTAAGAATGCAATCGGCTCCATACTTATATATAGAGACTAAATCCATATATCCTACTCCATATATTCCATCATCCATATATTTATTTATTTACTAGTGTATGCTGTCTAACTTCAGTGCAGAAGCCTCCCTCCACTCCTTCCATCTTTTGCGAGCCCTCCTTCCACGTTTGAAAGAACATATCCAGCTAGACAGAACGATATGTTTACAATAAAATTAGCAATGCTTAAGTATTCAAATGTATATGTCGTAATAATAAGTCGAACGTAGTAGCACTTAACAACAATGCATCGGGTTATAAATATTGAATACATATTTATTAGTGCATTGAAATTAGAAGTAATGCCGTTCATTAACCACTTAACCACATTTCTGCATTAAATCAAGAAGCCACATTCCACGAACAATATCCTACTGTCATGTTCAACGCCCAACATTCTTAAATTGGATATGCAACATGCAATTTCTACTTTTCCTCCTCCACGATGCAAAAGAAATCACATAAACAGCCTATAACTAACAAGGTTTATTTAATTGATAAAAATTACCATAGACGCAAAACTTGTTATCTCTGTCTATTACGAGCAAGCATTCTGACGATCCTCGCTCATTAAGATTTACGAGGCACTTGCTATCACTGACGTCGATACAAAAGGGATAAAGATAAGGGACGAAATAAAGCTTTTATGGAAATCCTTTCCGACGATCGAAACGATATATAAACACTACACTGGATGTTCATTAAATATTTAGACCTTATTATGTACTTACAGGAGTGGGGTCGTTTAGGTATGAGGATGTTATTCCTTTCACCCAAGTAGGGCTTTGAAGGAATGTAAGTTTTTAGTGAAAGTACTTTTATAATAGGTCTAGTGAGCTTCCTAACCGCAGAAATTATCTATAATAATAATATTAAAGGAAAAGTATGTTAGCGAAAAGTATTTACAAAAAGTGGAAACGCCAGGAAATGATCCTGTAGGGAGGGACATTTAGGTACGACTATTCGCAAGCAGCGTGCATGTCTCAAACTTAATCTGTCAAAAATACCTCCAATTTCCCTTTTAGACATTTATTGTGGCTGAGATGAGATCCCGACTAGAATTTGAACGAGTAATTACGTGAATTGGGCTTCAGCTGTTTGAACGTAAACCAAGCAAAATGAATTGAAATCCATGTAATCATTACATATTATAAAACAAAGTCACTTTCCCTATGTCGTTTTGCACAGGCAGGCTTTAACTCGTTATTAACTGGCTTCGTTGTAATCTATTAACACTGAATGCTGAGAAAACAAAACATATTCATTTCACTATGCGCAATGTTGATAACAAAACAATAATTCCTATTTATACACTCACCACTGTGACAGACCGTCCATCACTTCTTGTACCTAGTGATGTTTTTATTCAAAAAACTGCGCTCCATTGCTGAAAACAACTTAGTAAAACAAGTTTATTTTGCTCTATGTCAATCTATACTTCAGTATTGCATAACATCATGGGGTGAAACATCAAAATCTATCCTTCTCTCCCTGGAACGTGCACAAAGAGCTGTTCTAAAAGTAGCATATTCTCTGCCTTTCCTTTTCCCTACCTTCCAGTTATTTAAATCCTGCAAAGTTTTGTCAGTTCGGCAAATTTATATATTGCTCATTTCACTAAACCAGCATCCTACGCTTACGTACAATACTAATATAATTAACAAAAGGCGGAATGATATAGTGCGCAGGTCAACCTCTACCTCTAAATATGCATTTACACACAAATTCCATACGTTCTTAGGGCCATTTTTATACAATACATTAAATAGAGTATTAAGTATTTATAATTTGAATTATTTTAGCATTAAAATGTTGTTTCTAATTATCTACAAGGTTTGTCATACGAGCAAACTGACGACCTACTTACAGTATGTAAATAAATTTAGAAATAATCATTACATTAACAGACTAATAATAAGCAATAGCATACTAATAACATTGTATACTTCCGTTGTGTCGTTGTTTTTTACGTACTTCTTTTATTGTTAATTTATTGCAAGATAAAAATTTATAATAAGCACTTTTACGCCTGAAGCACAGGTTCTACCTAGTTCAGGCAAATTATACATCAGTGTTATTTAGAATTAAGAAAATTATCATAAAAAATTATGTACAAAGCAGAAAAATAAACAATTTATTTATTTATTTATTTATTTAATCTTTAAAACTACTACACACTAACACTATATATCTACCTACTATAGTTTCTTCATTATGACTACTTTTTTATGTTTGAAAAGTTAATTAAAAAGCCAGTCGAAACCAGAGCCCACTACTTGTTCCTTATTATTAATCCTTATCCAAATAAATTGTCGTCATATCAAAGGTAATTTCAGTAGCAGCAGATCTCTTTTTGAATTATTGGAATTGGTTGTTTCATTCAGGAGACATCACGATTTATTCAAAACTAAACACCAGAAAAAATCCGCGTGCCGCTCGCGCCCGTGCCGGCCGGCTGCTACTTGAGTGTTTCTCTGGATAAACCGCGGAGGGAGTGAGCCGGAGCGGAGGACCATTATTTCGAACGAACTTGCTACCCCAGTAGGCTTTCATTCTGTTTGAAGGTGGTGGAACTGGCTATCCATGGACTTAGGTCTATGTACCTTGTAGAGTCAGATATTGGCTGATGGGTGGCACAGTAGACATTATTTTTATTGAAGGGCCACTGTTTCTTGAGGAAAGCTTATGTACCTAAATCATTTGTCCACGTGCGAAGCCGAGGCGGGTCACTAGTTTATGCATAAAAAGAAAGAGAGCAATACATACAATATAGTTAAGTTGTATAAACAGTACAGATAGGCATCAAAATGAATGGGCATTGGAGGGAATATGTCTGTCTTACGTAGAAAAATATAATTGGGACGTACCGTTCTAGGTAGAAGGCCTATTAAAGCCTGAAGGCCTTTCACAATGACGTACTTTATCTAAGTATATGTAGGGAATATTATGGAGCTAGATAAATGTAATATGCTATGTTCAAAATAAATATTCACATAACGTGGTTAAAATAAATAGACAAATACGATTGCATATTAAAAGTGGTTTTAAAGTGTTACATTTCATCGAATTAATTAACACAATCTAAGTAATACAATTTTGTTTTAAGCGTTAATTAAGATGACACTATCACTAAATTAAGCTACATATTATCATTATCATTAATTTGCAAATTGTAAAGGTTAGAAGGTACTAACTTTTACAATTTGCAAAAACTTTTATAAAAATGCTGCTTCGTTTATTTTTAAGACGCCACCAGAAATTGATTGTGAACGCAATGCCCTTTATTCATAAACGTTGCTCAAGGTTAATTATTGATTGGCGAATGTTTAGCCATACAAATTGACGTTTACACGTCACTTAACTTTAATATTCGCTTATGAATAAACACCATAGTGTTTAAGGGCTTAAAACGATGATTAAAGTTAAGTCACGTGCAAACGTCAAAAATGTATGGTTAAATATTTGCTACTCATTAGTTAAATTTAAGCGCCATTTTTGAATAAAGAGGATTAGTTAAGTTAGATACTATTTCTATATATTTCGTTATATATGAATATAACGAAATAAATGACTGATGCCTATTATCTCAACAGGATCCAATAATCTGTGATAGTCCAAATAGAATTGAAAGATTGATCGCAGGTCGTTAGATCTCGCATTACCGTCTAAACCACAAAGGAATATCACGAAACTTGGGCTTCTACAGATATCCTTTTGTAACGTAAGAATTGTAATGGAGAAATACTAGGAGATCATATTATAAAGGGTAGAAAAGAATCAAAAAGCGCCGTGGCGTTCCCAAGTGCGTGTTGGCAAGTAATTCGAGTACACTCTCTTTCGCGTCGGTACGCAATGAGGGATATTGCAAAAAAAATCCAATAACAGTCGTAGGGGGGAATAGGGGTGTTCAGGAAATTGGACCGGTGTCACCTCGCAGCGACAGACTACGGCACCTGTGCCAATTACACTTAGCGGCACGGAAAATTGCCCACATGTGTCCTGATTAAATTGTAATTTTCTTTAAATATGTACTTCAAGTTCTGATTACGAACTGCTGTAAATAAGGTTACTCAATGAGAAGTAGCATCATTTTATGTTTAGTTATATTGCTTCAGGAAATGGTATCAATTTCTAAAACCGTTATTGAATCAACTTAAATGCGATTGATGACTACTAAAAATGTAAATCTCTTATATACACCAAGCTAATCATTTATTCATGAAATTCTGTTTTTGGCCCACTTTACAATTTATTATAACAATAAAAGTGGTTAAACAATGTCCCACTGACCTGCTGCTTTCTCGCGACCTTGACTTAACATTTAACTGTCAACATTTATTTTTCGTTTGGTAACTGGCCAACTTGAACATGGGAAAGAAAACATTTAAAAAGGTTACGCAAATTTCTAAAGTGACCTTCGTGGATTCTGGATGCTCGCCAGTCTATGGTGCGACTTTGACCCAGTAAATGAGAACAAAATTATAAAGGTCAAGATTGAATGAATTTTACTTAAATTGATTAGTCCAATGTATGTAGGAAGTAATCTACATCCGTTATTAGTAAGGATATTGTTGTTTCTATTTCTAGTTATTTTTTTGCCAAGTCAGAAACAAAAATACTACGGAAAACCAATTACGTAAAAGATGGTAATAGTGCCAGCAACACAGAACTTAAAGCAAGTTTGTAAGCGACAAAGGCAGCTTCGTTTAGTCGTTGTGTTATATTTCACAGGGCTCACTGCATGAGACCTTATCGAAACTGCAGAAACAATATGAGTTTGTCGATTGACTTAGTTCTAAGTTGATTGATTTTTGGTGCGGTAAAAAGTTTTCCAGTCACGAACAAATATGAAACTCTTCATTCAATGTATCTAAAGGACAAAAGATAGGTTTTCGTAGCGAACTTTTGACGAACATTGTAAGAAGTTTATTTGTGGAGATAGTGTGGGTCGTATCGAAAAACTAGACGTCATCACTTAAGAGTGTCATAAAAGTTATGGTGTGGGAGAGCACGGCCCATTCGTTAGATTAATTAGACGTCCAGGGCACTTGAATTTAGTCTTTACGGTGCTCTTTTGAGTCACATTCTCCACGAACATTTGTGGAGACAGTTGTAGAGGTTATAAAGCTAACGTTTACGGTCGTCGCAGTAAACACATGCTGTGGTTCGGCGCTTGAATACCGACCCTCGTAAACGGCACGCCTCTAACAAAACACAGACTCCCTTTGTGTTGAGGAAAAACACGTCTAATCCTATCGTGTTTATCTTACAAATAGCTGCAAACACGATGTTTTTATTTATATACTTACCTCTCTTTATTTTTCGCAGGCAATCCAGAAGCTTTATCACAAAGGCTTGAATAAACAGCAAAAACTAAACGAACGATTATTTTATTATTGAGTTGCCATCCGCCATCCACACCCCGTTGCTAAGACAAAAGCAAACTCAGGTTAACACGAGTTCCCACTCGACGGGTTTAATAGGCGTCACCGGCTGATCGGATCGCGCCTCGAGCCGCTCGGCCGCGGGCACAGCTACGACGAACATCACTCACATACAGCTGTGTTTTGTGTGTAATAGCATCAGCAAAGCGATGGTTTTCCAGAATAGGGTATTTGACTAAAAAAACTAATTAGTCCGTCATTCAGATTATAGAAAAATATTGGATACGTATATTTTGTTTTATCTAATCAATAAAGATTGAAAAATATAAAAGGCATCAAATATCAGAAGTGGTGGTTGGTGACGTCACTGCTCGCTGAAAAGTGTAGCGCCCAGTGACGTCACACGAGTTTTCAACGCACTGTGTCGTCGTCTTCATTTTTTGTTTATATGAAAAAAAAACATGTCTAGTATTTAATGGAAATCTGACTGACGGACTAATTAGTTTTTTTTTAGTCAAATATCCTATTATCATAATTGGTGCTGCACTGCAGTATTTTTAAAACACCAAAGTTATCAATAACAATCTCATTTAAATTAAATTCATTTATTTCTGTGAAGGCATGTAGCTGCAGTATCCTGCAGCTCAAGATGTTGCAGCTCTCGTAATAAGTATGAATAAAAACATTACTTATGAGGAACAAAATAAATAAGTCTTTCTTATCGTAGTAACTCACAAAAAAGCAAAAACAAGATTTGTACGAGTCATTTGAGTAATGGAAGAGAAGCTTGAACTGGGACAAAGTTTCTGGAACAATCGTTATTTTTATTGTCACTCGAAGTGTTCTTGTAATATAATATATTTATGTGTCATACGGAGGAGGGTGAGTAGTGTGACGAAAGGTACAACAACAACCAAAAATATTATAATTATCCAGATAAATACAGTCCAGGGTAAAACAATAATATAACTAGGTTATTCGCTTGACAGCGTTGAAATCTTGAATCATAAAGTTTTCCTGAGAATCCCTTCAGCTGTCCCGCTTTGAAGAGGAAATAAAGAGATCGACTCAACAGAACTCCGTCTGATGTTTGTAAGTAGGTAAGTAGGTACTGTTTTTGCTCACCCCTACATGTATAAAGTTTTAGGAACTCTTTACAGGACCACATTGCGTTGTTGATTTATATATTCTCTGAGGCATTACGAAGTTAATGGGCCGTAAAATTATGCTAGTGGTTTACCCGGGTTGTTCCAAGAACATGTAAGTAATCTAACTACGTGTGGGAGTTAACAGGGAAAGGAAAGGGTCTTCTTGCGACAAACTCCCCAATCTCGGGAATATAAAATATTTCGGTGTGCATTCTAACATATGTGTTCAATTTCCTTGCTTTTATTTTAAATGTGAATAGTGCGAGTTTTGAAAGCGCCGTTTTAAGGCTCTCATATGTCTTAAGTTTGGTGAAATAGACCCGCCTACTGAAACATCAGACAATAGGAACTAACTAACGGCCTTTTAAAGCAGAGACATTATGGTATAGATTATTTTATCTTTTTCATTATTAAACACTACTTTTTGCAGTTTTGACTGTTCATCGTGTATTTAATAAATTTAAACATGAAGAGAAATAATTAACTGGATAAGAAGTTAGTATTGGATTGAAGGACCAAATAAACTCTAGGTAATATTAATTAACTAACGATCTACTGAGTGAGATATGAAAAAAAAAAGCATAGTACGAATATGAGAAGAGATAATAATATGAAAGAAAAAAGTTAGAGCAAGTTCATTAGCCTTTCCACAAAACAAAACATACTTAAATAAAAGAAACAATATAATTTGTGATGAGCTTGCACAACCGCAAATGTTGAACTACCACAAACATACAACAAAAGAAAACTCGAAACTCTGTTGTTGTGAAGTTGTGATATAAATAAGAAAGTATCTGACCAAAGCTCCAAATGTTCCCTTTGTTGAGGGGTACATTGTTGACTAAAACTATTCAATAACAAAGTGTAGTTAATCCACAAAGCGTTTGTGTTTTCCACCTGCCCATTATGGGACTTGGCAGTCAGAATATAATTCCTCATTAATTTATATCGCGCATAAATTGAACGATGGAATTTGCGACAACAATTTTGGGTATTTCGTATTTTCGACGAATTTTGCAAGTTCATAACGGGGAATGACTGGCATGAGGTAGCTATATGATATCAATGGCATAGCCTTTATCAAATAACACATATAGCATTTTAAGTGGTCATCGTATAATTGTTGGTTCCTATAAACAAATAATCCTAATTGCCAAACTGGGCATATAAAAATTTCGTAAGCTGGTTAATTCTATAATAGTTAAGTAATTCCATATGGAATAGTCTTCTATGCAAAGCAATTAGGTTTTTGCTTCATTGTTAGTAAAGATTCGTGATCTTAATTTTAACTAAATGGTCAGTAAAAATAGTAATCGGCCATTAGTGATACAGTAAGTGGTTCAGCAGCTCTAATATCATTTGGACGTTTCCAAGTTTTGGAGGTCGTACAACGGCAGCTACCCTGTCACAAACTGTTGCCACGAAACCAATGCGACGCTCTGCTAGAGGGAATGCCACCAGCCAGTGCCATCCATTTCCGACTTCTTCTGTGGTTCCTAACTAGAATGAATTATCGTGTAACAATATTAGAACCCATTTAGTTATTTTGCTGATTCGCGGCGTCACTTACTACACCGTCAAATAAAAATAACTTGGGGTTTTATTAAGTGTATAGTGGGTCATAGTTGCCTACTGCTTACCATTTATTGGCTGGTATGAGGAAATTATTTTTATTATTATTCTCACGCATGTGGCGAGAATAGGCAATAACGTAAGACTTGGACCTTTATTACAGCAACAGCAATAGAAACAAATGTACTTTGAATAGATGGGTTTGTAACATACCATCCAAGAGATATTAAAAGCAATCGAGGACCCAACAGTCTCCGCTTGGGAATATTTAGGTATATTGCTTAAAGACACGCATTTAAGCAGACGAATACAGAAATTTGTTGAAAGATTTCACTTTTCATCATTCTACACCAGGAAATAGACAATAAACTCTTGTTCAAAAATAATCATGCATTTAATCATTTCTCTTGTGAACTATACATTGTTACATTTTATTGTTTTAGTCCTTAAAGGGGATCATAGATTCCATAATCATGAAACACTTTTGCTATGGGGCGAACCCTGAAATAGAGAAAAAGTTTTTGTTAATTCACAGGTAGTACGGGCTGGTGTCCGTAACTTCACGTCAATGCGCCCATTTTGCGTAAAGTAGTTGATCCATACTTTATGACGAAATATATGCCTTATGTTGTCTACATCTGATGTTTTTAGCAATAGCAAAATATATTTGTAATTTAAGACTACTGAGATCTTACATAATAAGGATTCAGATCGCTGCAGACTACTTATTAAGGCAATTCCTATGGCGTGCACTGCTGAACCAACCGGGCATATTTAAGCTAGAAATAGTACTACATAATATTAACACCATATTTTCCAATGTGCTAATGCAGAGATTACGCTTGGGCACAAATCACATCACATAAATCCTGTTTTAACGGATAAAAATTGAGAGGTTGAACAAATATGAGTTTACTTTCCACTGAACATGTCTCAGAGAAATATAACGTCTTCATCTTCCGTATTTACCTTTTTCTTAAAGATTTATGTACACAATAAATATAGGTCCACTCGCGGGCCCAATCACGCTCCCAATATTCGGAGAGGTTACGTCCAGTCCTAAACAAACTCGACCCGGACCCCTAAAATGTCGAATACACTACTAACTTATCTTTGCTAAATAAAATAGAGCTAATTATAAAGCATTATAATGTATGTGCGGTCATGCGTGTCAAACTAGGCCGCTAAGGAGAAAGGACCACAGATTATTCTGAATTTTGATGAACTGATCTGCAAGTAACGAGAAAAGTAGAATGTTAAAAAGTCAATGAATTGTTGAGGGACATTTAATTTCAATGTAAAGTGGAATTTTTATTTAAATTACGGCGTTACTACTTTCAAACGTATTTACATCGAGATGTCACGGTAAATTAGAGCGAGCTTATGGCGGAGGAAAGGACCAGTAGAAAATGTACAACTTAGATGAATTAACTATAATAGAAGTTCTCATTTTCACTCTAATTTATTTTCTTATTGTAATTTTGTGCGCATTGGTTTTACAAAAGCAGGGCAGTATTGAGTTTCCGTGAATCTAAAAATGTCTAACATAAGGAGAATATAAATAGCCGCAACAAAAAATACTACGATCCAAAAAGGTAAGTCTGTACAAATAGCAAGTTTAAGATTAGCGCAATATTAAAGGCCCAGGATTCCATTATCCCGGAGAGCGCCCGGACGTCCTAAGGGATGTCAAAGAAATTCACGAACGTTGTACGCTCCCCCGACTAAATTCGATAATACATTACAGATACTGGTTTAGAAATTCTAGTCACAAAATCCTACTAATCCTACTTTATCGGAAGTGGTGTATGTTATCCTCCGTACTTCCTAATATTATAAAAGCGGAAGGCTTGTGAGGATAAAAGAATGATGTTTGTTACTCTATTACTCAAAAACTATTTAATGAAATTTTATGTAACTTTAATATACCTATATAGCTTATAATATATATAAGAATAACACATAGGGTACTTTTTTATTCCGATATTCCCACCGGATCGGTTACGCGGATTAAGCCACATGGCGCTACTAATAATATTGTAATTGTGAACATTAGTATGTTTGGATATTTGTTATCTCGACTGAAACGGCTGAACAGATTTGGATGAAATTTGGCAAACAGATAGTTCATAACCTGGGAATAACATAAAGGGTGTATCTGACATCGACGCACAAACGAGTACCATGGATCCAGTACATGATTCTGAACCCCCAGTGGTGGAAATTTTCGTCGGCTTTTTCAAGTTTCAAAAAAAATTATGTAGTTTTTTTTTCACTTTAGGCCGTTCATAACTTTTACAACCCAATAACATTTTAAAGTAAAAATAAATTAATTCGCTAATTACACTAAAAAGCGCAAAGAAAACAAAACTCGAAAAACTATATTATCAGCTGATTTAATAGAGTTCACATCAGGGAACAACGTCATACCTACAAATCTGCACGGCGGCACGCTTGCAACGTTCAAAGGTCGAGCGGACACATTTTGTAAACACTAACGAAATAAATGACTATCATAATTTTATTAGTGGCATGCGGTCTAGCCTTTTCGCGAAGTTTGCGTTACGATGTCAGATACACCCTGTATAGGATGAGAGTTAATGAGAGATAATTAAAGACACACACGGAGAAAACCGCTAGCTAGTATTCTAAATTTTATCACATTTACTACTCTATTTTGTCAATTTGATAGAGACGTCTGTATTTATCACAATACGCAATATTAGTTTTACAGAAAAAACACGTACAACATTGAAATGGAATAAGATCATACAAGTAGAGGAAACTCTATAGTGTTCCAAAAATCTTTTAGTAGCTCGGGTAGAATGTACAGATCATGAGCGCAAATACCATATATATCTCAGAGGTTATCTAAGCAACCACTTCGATTCCATATTCCTATAATAAGAAAATTGACAAGACGTTGGGCGGGGAGCTCACAACAAGGTCACCTACAAGGGGCGTGAATTTTCATTGATTCTCAAGAATTCCCTGTAGGCTTAAGAGGGATTACCGATCATTTGTTTCAGTTTGATTCTGTAAGACAGGGGCAACCGAGAAAATTACGCGTGCGGCTTTCGGGAAAATGAAAATGTAAAAGAATAGACTTTCTTATTTATAATTTAAATCCATTTCTAGGGTCCGAAGGCATATTTTTGCATTCTGTGATACGATTTAATGCGACGCTTTCCTCTACACATAATGCTTCATGTGTTTTGTTCATAATATTTTGTGAAAGTCAAGGATTTTTTTGTATACGGTTAATGTTAACGAAACATATAAACATTATGATTAAAACATTGTATATACTTCAAATGAAGTTGTACTTGTGAATGAGGAATCTAATACATCCGTAACACACGGAGTAATGAGGGCTGGCTTCACTATTCAGTTTGTTTCCATATGAAACGTACATTAATACAGACACATACTTCCGGCATTTACTAAATTTGCTCTCAGTAAATCCGGGGACCCTGGAAGAAACATGACGGCATTAAAGCCATTGAAGATTGGATGACTGTTTCAATATTCACAACGGGTAATTCTCTTCAATAAATTACCTAAGCCAAGCTCGTCGTACAGCGACGTGGGGGCAAATAAAACTGCGTGGTGCTGTCCCACGGAATCTGGGCTAATGTGAAAGCTTTTGCTGTGCTGAATTATGCAAATTTAATTTCAATAACTGACTTGGCCAGTTTTGCTCGCACGCTACTTCGAGAAATGTGAGGCTACATGTTGCTTGTGGCGTCGCGTGGCCGCCTGCCCTCGAAAATAGCCTTTTTTGGTTGGTGAACAAGGCTTGAATACATTGACTTAGAAACTAATATTCTTGCTGCGACTTAAGTACACATGATTTGTGTTGAATAGTCAAAACGTTTGTTAAAATTAACTTTAGCCATATTATTAGTTTTTACGTTTAGCCATAATCGACAACTCTCAGGGCATGTCTTCCTTTTGACAAATTAGAGCGTACACAGGAAAAATATAGATAGACAGTTACTTTGTAACCACTTTGTCACAGTACGCAGATAGCACATAGGAGCAGAATCCAGACAAGGGTAACAAAGTGTATTGGAGAATATATTATACACAACAAGACGTATGACCCTCACCCTTTTACCGTATTACAGTAAAGCGCCTATATCATAACAAAGAACTTGGGACTACTAACAAATAGTGGAACAAAATGTGACAGAACACAAGCACCTTACAATTTAGCTTGAGGAAACAAAGTCTAATTAATTCAGAAGCTTTCGTCGCGAACGCCGCCAACTTAAACATTCCGGGACTTTGACGACTTTTGTATTAAAATTACATAAATGTTGTCTTTCGATTCACTGTGGTATATAAAGCTCGCGAGTTTACATACCTGTCGCACGAGGTATAATGGAGTGCGATTTCTATAATTATCTTGTTGTTTTCGATAAACAGGGAAACATAAGGAAATTGTATAAAAGAAAGACGTAAGAACAACATATGTAGGTAATATGTTAGGTTTTTCAAAACAATTCTTGGATTTGTTTCTTTTATTATTCTTATCTTATTAGTAATTATATTTTATTCTATTAAATTATTATTATTTATTAAGCTTTCCTAATATATATATATGTCGGAGATCGTCGATTAATTTTAATAGAAGTTGCTGATTTGATTTACGTAGTAGAGGGACGAACGCTTGTGACGTTATTTTGTGATGACGTCACATGGACAGAGTCGCTTTGGAAAGTGGGGTTCGTCGAGCGAGGACTTTGCATCGAGACGCGGACCAAGGCACATCTCCGAACCGAAACTGTCGGTTTGCTTATTCAAATTGTTATTATGAAGATTGGAGGGTATATCTACACGTCGTGCTTCAATTCAAAACTCGCCTACGAAATGTAACCTGTACCACCACACCAAGATGCTGTCGACCCTACCGCTCTGCCGTCGCTGTCTCCGACATCAGAAGTTGGATAAAGAACTACACTGCTCACAATCTCGTTATAAATCCAGGAACAGAATAATGTGAGGCTGGAAGTGAACGTCACGTTACGAGGTACGCTTGCTGGCGCAGAGATCGGTCCGCGCAAGGTGCGCAGCAGGCGTGTACGTGCGGCTGGACGCGGCGCTGTCACGACAGTTCTGACCGATTCTTGGAGCGCGATAGTGCTGGCTGTTGCTTGGCGAGCGAAGTGCGCTTGCGGAGCGCGCAGGGTGCGCTTGCGGAGCGCGCAAGGTGCGCTTGCGGAGCGCGCAAGGTGCGCTTGCGGAGCGCGCTTCTAGCTGCTTGGTGAATCGTATCAATGGCGTGTGGCGTTGCTGGAGCTGCTTGCGGCGCAGCCGGAGCTGCGTGCGCTTTGCGGAACGCCCAAGGTTTCAAGACTTGAGCATCTACTCTGCAGGCGATGAGAAGGTTTCAAAATACCCAAAACGTTTGTGGTAACGTAATGGGATTTTATGAGAGCTCGAGAGATGTCTGGTGTGCAACGGTTGACAACTGCCAAGTGGCAGGTGTTTGTGGGAAATTGCCATAATCCGGTGAGTCGTACTATTTTTATTTTGATTCCGTGGCCGAGTGTTCTCTTGTCAAGCAATCTGTAATTTCATTGGTGTATGTATACACGCGCCAGTATATATACAGTGTACAAAGTTGAAGGTTGTGCCAGTGTATTGTATACTGAACAATTTCTTTGCGACATGATAATAAGAGTTATTTGCAAATTATATTTTCTTGTACTACCCGTACTCTTTGTTATAATGGGCTGAGAAATTTTAAATCAGAATTTTAAAATTATGTTTGGTTTGTCTTTATTTCGAAACTAAAGTTCACTGTGGCCTATAGTTACGAGCTCACTTGAGCTTATGATAGTATGTGTGGCTAGACTATTAAATCTTCTCAAGAGAACAAGCGGTAACGAACATAGAAATGAGTGCTATTTACGAAAAATCTAAATTTGATAGAAATGAGCTAAAGTAATGAAATGTAATATTGGTGAGTTGTTTGATGGCGATAATGGCGATCGTTACCTATTGAAATCGTTGATTGGAAACAGAACTTATAAGTACCCCACGATCGCATAGGTACGAAAGATTTTTCCAAGTAATGTCTGCTGAGTTAGATTTTCATAATGTAGAAGATGGCGAGGAGGGTGCCTCCGCCAGCAAATAGAACACGTATCATGGCTGAGTGGTCGCGCTGCACGCACTAGTCTGTAGTCGTAACTGCAACCCAGTGAGAGGTTGTTCAGAGCGCGATGGGCAGCTAGTGGTGTGGCGGGGACACTAGTAGGTGTGGTCGCGCTGCACGCACTAGTCTGTAGTCGTAACTGCAACCCAATGAGGGGTTGTTCAGAGCGCGATGGGCAGCTAGTGGTGTGGCGGGGACACTAGTAGGTATGGTCGCACTGCATGCACTAGTCTGTAGTCGTAACTGCAACTCGGTGAGGAGTTGTTCAGGGCGCGATGGGCAGCTAGTGATGTGGCGGGGACTCTGGTAGATATGGTCGCACTGCATGCACTAGTCTGTAGTCGTAACTGCAACTCGGTGAGGAGTTGTTCAGGGCGCGATGGGCAGCTAGTGATGTGGCGGGGACTCTGGTAGATATGGTCGCACTGCATGCACTAGTCTGTAGTCGTAACTGCAACTCAGTGAGGAGTTGTTCAGGGGGCGATGGGCAGCTAGTGATGTGGCGGGGACCTGGGTCTCGGAGGAGACTATTAGTTGTACGGTCATGTGTTGACCTGGGAGTCGTGGACTCTAGAGTTGGTCGTATCACAAGAGGTGATGACGATATGGGTGTCAACTATGAGTTGTCACTAGCTACTGTGGTAGCGAACCATGGTGTGTTTTCTTATTGAAGATATGATTTTGATTTGATAATTATGAGGCTTGGAGGAACCTTTTGTTTTCTTTTTGAATTTTGATAATTATGAGGCTTGAAGGAAGCTCTTGCGTTTAAGTTGCTAAAATGATTAAGCTAGTTTGGTTTTCTAATAGTCATTGTAACTAAACGTGACGTGTGACGGTCAGGTTGGCCGAACTCTCAAAAATGCTTCAAAGTCGGTTTTCTGTGTTTTTTTTTAATTTGTTACAGACATGCACTAGGACGTGCAACCGGAAGTGTCGAGGTTTGGCTGGCATCGGCGGTTAGCCTGGTGGACTGGATCCCGGACTCCGGGGCTGAGGGAGCTTCGGATGCGACTGGGATTGGCGCTGGGATGATGATGATGAAGATGCACGAGGACGTGCAACTCGTCAGGCTGGCCGTGTCGGAGATCGTCGATTAATTTTAATAGAAGTTGCTGATTTGATTTACGTAGTAGAGGGGCGAACGCTGGGCGAACGCTTGTGACGTTATTTTGTGATGACGTCACATGGACAGAGTCGCTTTGGAAAGTGGGGTTCGTCGAGCGAGGACTTTGCATCGAGACGCGGACCAAGGCACATCTCCGAACCGAAACTGTCGGTTTGCTTATTCAAATTGTTATTATGAAGATTGGAGGGTATATCTACACGTCGTGCTTCAATTCAAAACTCGCCTACGAAATGTAACCTGTACCACCACACCAAGATGCTGTCGACCCTACCGCTCTGCCGTCGCTGTCTCCGACATATATATATATATATATCGGCGCATTCACAATAGTTAATAACTTAAATAATTAACATTCATAATTTGATGGTTCTAAAATCAGTAGATTAATTACTTTACAGTTTATAACGATGTCAAATTAACGTTAAACAGTAAATCACTATCTTTGTTATTGTAATATTTGCACGAGAGTGGGGGCGACGACTATAAATACGACCGCACCACCGGCACTTGGCATTCAGTTCTGAGCAGTCGAACAGTAAGGACCTAGTTGTGACGTCATTACGCTGTTTGTCGAATAAAAGAAGTTGTTGCGGAATTTGTGAAGTTTCCTTTGGAAAATCCAAAATGCGTGATGATCATGAAGATAACCTTTGTGACGTCAGCTATGCTGACGTCACACTTTTTAAAAACACCACGGAGGTTCTTCCTCCGTCATATATATATTTTAAATTGGATGTATTTTTCCATGACACGGCGCATATAGAATTTGTATTTAAACTATATAAGAACATATTATACTAGAACATATTATTGATATTATATACTAAATGTTATGACTTAAATACGTTTAAAAAAAGCGCTGTTTATATGGTGAATCCCAAAATTTATATTGTGAATCAATGGAAGTTAAAGTTCTTTTCATTTTCGATATTTAGTCCTATTTTTCTCTTTGCCAGGGGCAGCTTTTTCCTTCAAAATTCCCGGAATTTGATAGGACAAAAGGCTACACAGCTCTAAAACTACGACGAGAGTTTTTCTTTCTAAACATTACTTTTTAAACATACAATCATTTGCCAAAAATGTGTTCGCCGATTAGGGGGAAGGTATGTAGTTTAACTTATTTATGTTTTGTTACATTTTTATAAAAGATCTGTATGCATCTCGGATCACCATTTTACGTTATTTTTTGGAGATTTCAACTAAAGACAGGCCTAATCTTATTACGGCCTGTCTATCGACACTTGAGCATGGAGTCCAGACTGCAGTAGGTTACTTTATTGATTAATTTATAATAAAAAAATAATACGTTGATCAGACGGGTATTTAAAATTAATTACATATAGTATCCATATAGCAGTAGCTAAGCGATGCATGTCACGGTTTCGATTCCTAAATGGGACAAGTATTTGTATGGCTTACAGCTATGTTGTTTATGTACTTTTCCCAATATATTTTACACTTTATTCAAACATAATAGACATTCCACTGACCAACCAGTGCCCTAATATGTTTAAAAAATGTCTCCCCAACATCGTAAATAACGCAGTGAATGTGTTACGCAATAATACCGCCGACCTGTCAACATGTTTAACCTATAAACACTAATAAAATAAAACTAACAGTACTCTTCACTAAAAACTGGATCCAATTCCCTTGCGTGTCATATACACAATTTCCTATTTTATAACGATTCGCGAGGGTCCTATAAACTTCTGTAGAGAAGATATTAGGTAGCCGCCATCCCTCACGTTAATTGCTACTGTTTTAATCTCTTGGAATAAAACCCGTCCTAAACAAATATAAGAGACTACCTCGTTAGATTTTACAATCATTAATGTGAAAGCTTCATTTTCCGACCGCGGAGAAAAGGACCAAATATGACAGTTATTAAATGAGTATGGAATTGTTTGCGCATTCATTTTTTTATAACATGGCAACCTAATTAAGGACATAATAGGTATTCTGAGTTGTTTCAGGAGGTATATGATTTGTTAATGAAACATGCCGACAATATAATGTAGCATTCGGTAATGAAAGTTAAATATATACTCAATCTGTGGTAGTTCTCCAGGATTTAAATTGTTTCCACAAAGTTCAGTTAATTACACTACCACATCAAAGATGTATGTATATTGGTTTTAAATTAATCAACAACAGTTGCGCTATTTGTTTTTACGTTATACAGCTAACAAATACTGTAAGCAGTGGAAACACAAACTCCTCCAACAGCATAATATAAAATGTTAAAAAGTTATGAGTCCCCGGTCACACATAAAGAATGTCACTGAGACTGTGGCGCACTTGATAAATTGGATGCAGGGAAACGAATGGAAATAGTGGAGCTAGAAAACTAATACTCATAGGAGTCATAGGGTAATATTTCATCTCACTAACAGATTTTATTTTCTTCATTTGACAGAATCCCGTGGCTACATTCTCCAGCTTCTGCCGCCATTTATTCAATCTACTTTGGAAGCTGGAAAATGCTTAAATATAAGCAGAACCAAAACTGAATATAAGTTCTGCGATTTTTTAGTTCTGGAGCCATAGTGTTTAAGGGTGCTCTCAGTCTGCTTCGGCTTTCAGTATCTCGGTTGACTCCTGTAAAGCGAATGCGAAGTAGAGCGGACGGTGAAGTATAGAATTAATAACACTGGGTGGATAAAATAACGGCAGGTCACGGAAACAATCTGCGACTACCGCATTCCCCTTAAAGTTAAGGGGGAAAATATGTATACAAAACCATGATTAGACCAGGGGCCCTAGTCTGCTATTAGAATAGTGTCAGAATGGTCGATCAGTGATCTCATAATGATCGATTCTGTCAAGTTTCGTAATTTTATAACAAAACTGCATCATTATGACTTTTCAGTGGTCAATCACTGACACCCCACTTCATATTAATAAATGTTCAAACTGAGTAGTAGGTAGTTTTTAGGAAATCATTTCTACTAACGGGTTTTATACGAGTAATAATGGTAATACAGCAATGTCATTCGTCATTCAATCACCATTCCATTATGAGACGACCGACATAATTGATCGATCATTATGAATTAACAGACTACGAACTTTTAGGCACAATGACTATGAAATGACAATGGTATCGTGTTGGAATGACAAATTAATAAAAATAGCAGACTCGCGCCCGAGCTGTCCTGTATGGTTCAGAATGTTGGGCTACAAAAGGGATGATTGAAAGTCAATTTCATGCAGCTAATATGAGAATTCTAAGAAGGATGTTTGGTGTCACACATGGATAGCATAAGGAATGAGTACATAAGAGGAAGTCTGAAATTGGCACTAGTAACTGAAAAGTTGTGTAGATATCGGTTGTCATAGAATTAGCATGTATTACGGAGAAATGTTGTGCTTTGTGTGGCTTTAAGAGTAGGAGAAGACCAAAGAAACTTTTTAGGAATGCTTATTAATTACTCGCCTAAAAATTTAACTAATTTAATGAGTTCTGGAACTAACATATATCGAAATAGGATCGTTTCTCTAATATTTGTCAACAAGCCAAAGTGACAACAAAAATATCCTTTTCTCATACAATAGAGACTGCAACAACATAATGTAAGCTTTACTAAACTAGTTTTATATGGCGACATATTTGTTTTTGCTCATTCGCATTTGAGGTTCAGCAATCCAACCGTCATCACCCTTTTTTTTAGGATTCCGTGCCTCCAAAAGATAAACGGAATACATATTATTTTATTATTATAATTATTTGTTTAACTTAGACACAGTGATCATTATCAATGTTAGTATAATTAAAATATGTTAGTAACCAAAGATTAAAAAAAAAAAACACTATTATAACTACTAACGCTATTAAAACAATGTTAAATAACCGGAATAGGTATTCCAGTTAAAACCGGAAAACAATGTAAGGGAACCGGCATCTAATAGAATCAAACATTCGAGGATGTGTGACATCTACTAACACGCAGTGGGCCCGCGAATACCTACTCGGGAATACCTACGCAAGAAATTGGCAGATTCATCACATATATAATTTATTCTTTTTCTCTACCTATGATTTTTTTTTATCTCTCTCTTCTGTATATATTTTGTATGTATGTATTTATTATAATATTTTTTTTTCTCTCTTTTAACTTTAATTTGTTTGCACCTACCATGTTTTGTCTCTGCATCACCTCAAGGTAGACTGGTAGAAAATGCCTAAGGCATTAAGTCCGCCATTGTGCAATGTTTGTGCATAAAGTTTAAATAAATAAATATAGGCCACGTCCCCTCGCAGATTGGTTACATATGTTATGGTAGGTGTCTTATCGAATCCCCTCCCTGTGGAGGGGCGAATGAGGGCCCGCCGTATAAGGCGGGCATAACTCCTTGGGGGGCTGGTAGCCAAGGCTATGCTTTTTCCCAGTCCCTCGCCACCAAGGGGACGCCGGAGTGCCGCTGGGGTTTTTAGTGGGTATACCGGGAGGCTCTCTCCCGGGGAGTCCTATATACCCCTGCCGTCCCCCGATGGGCGGGGATGCGTAATTGTCATTTTCCTAAGAGACAACAAAATAAAAAGGTGTCTTATCGAATGAGTCTTCACCCGGTCGCCCAATACTATTTAAAATAAAAATAAGTGCCAAATAGTTATACCAACTTGTGAATTAACACAGGCCGCTTGTTTTTGTTATTTGTAAATTATTAGTAGATTTTAATTGTATATTTGTAAGTTGTAACAACACTATTGATTTTATTAGGTACTCCTGGTGAGAGGGAGTGTGCCGTAATCTACTACGCGGGCACAGTGCCGGTCGGTAGATGTCACATGTCTTCGAAGTTTTGCCCCTAAGACGTCGATTTCCTCCCCTCACGTTGGTAGTTGTATATGTTTAAAAAAAATAATAATAATTGCCGTCTTTTTTGTGAGCAGCATTGCTAAACGGCAGCAATTTGTGACACCAATAAATATAATGTTAAGTGTCTCGGTGGACGCTATCGTGGGGACCTTCTAGCGTCTAGTCCCGCTGTGATTAAACGACTGCAATATAAATGATGAAGGCTCGCAATTAAGCGGACTCGCCCACCGCATCAATCACTCCGGAGATATCTCGGGAACTGATTCTGTTAAGCCATTTTTCTGTTAGCACACACCCTTTCACTTCAACGTGTATCGTATCGATGATTTCTATTTTCGGGTTTAGATTATTAGTCCCTCGAGGCTTTGCTGTGCGATTTTGCAACCATTTTACCGTGAAAACTTAGTTAAGTAATGCTAGGAATTGACACTTTTGACAGCTCACTCTATGCTTGCTTAACCTATCATTTGACGGCAAGATTTTTACAAAATCGATCGGCTGCTGTAAAGCTTATCCATCCAAAATAAAATTAAACAGATAATCTGTTTGTAAAGTCAAAATTACAGCTTTTTACTATCCATTATGTAACAAATCCCTGTTGTTCATTCTTCCTACGTTTTAAGAATCGGCATACGGACGTTATAAGACAAGTCATTTATAAAAATTGTTCAACAAAAAAAAATTAAAATAAAATATATTTAAAATTATTAATATTTGTAATCTTGTGGGGTTCAGCAGCTAAAACTAATCTAGAAAAGCTACAAAGAGCGCAAAATAGAATTATAAAAGTTCTATTTCACTATCACTATTTGACCCCTACATACAAAATTTATAAAGAAACAAAGCTTTTTAACATTTCTGACATATATTTTTATAATACATGTATTTTAGTCCGTAAAATTCTTTCCAGAGACTTACACACACAAATCACACTCACAAAAAATATACAGGTGCGAAAACGTCTTCTGAGGCGAGCACAAGACTTACACATTCCTAGTACTAGAACCAACTATGGAAAAAAAACAGTTATACACGAGGGAGCAAAACTTTATAACTCACTACCAAAAGAAATTAAAAATACACAATCGTTATTACTATTTAAAAAACTACTAAAATGCCACATCTTAAAAAGTCATAAAATAATTAATTAAAATAACTAAAAAAAATTTATTTGCTCATAGTGTAAACGTGCCCTTAGATTTAGAATCACAAACAAAGTAACTAGTCATCGTACAGCGAGCGCGATGTCACAAAACTTTTAGAAACTACCTTCTTACTATACAATATTATTACCAAAATGTTAACATTGTTCTTGCTATTCCTGGACTACAAAAATGTACCTAATTTAGTCAAATTAAGTATTTATTTCTGTAAAGTGATTTGTAATCTTTAGAAATAAATGAATTCAAACCGTAATCTTTAACTGATTTCTTACCTCTGCAATTCTGCAAGCAGAACGATACTGCTAATATCTTTAACTTATAAAATCAGATATTCTAAACATTCTCGGTGGTAGACCATAGCATCGGCCACCAGACAAAGCCTTGCCGCCAAGCGATCTGTCGTGTTCCGGCATGATGTCTGATGAAGCCGTACGGAGGACGGGTCTGAGCAGTTGTGTTGCGATGTGTGCCGGGTACGATGCGCCTAATGTTGTTGTGTTGGGAGTTTGGTCGTGGAGGGTCATCAGATCAATCTCCATTTGGCGCAGCATCGTTGGTCGTGTTGTTCGGTTTAACATTGCATCACCTCGCTCAGAAATGAGGAGATCCGCAGAGGAACGAGAGTAACCGACATAGCCCGAAGAATTGCAACCCTAAGTGGCAGTGGGCTGGGCACATTGCCCGTAGGACCGATGCCCGATGGGGTCAACGGGTTCTCGAGTGGCGACCACGAACCGGAAGACGCAGCGTGGGTAGGTTAAGGTAGACCGACGACCTGCTGAAGGTAGCGGGAAACCGTATTGGAGATCCTTGGCGGAGGCCTATGTCCAGCAGTGGACGTCTTTAAGCTGAAATGATGATGATAATGTTGTGCTTGTAGGTAAATGTAGGAACAACAGGGTTTTTGTTACATAGTGTATACTTTTATGAAAATTATCATCTGCCCTAACTTTTCCTCAACTACGTTGGGATCGGCTTCCGGTCTTACCGGATGCAGCTATTATGAAAGTATATACGGTAATTGTCGGCCTCTGTGGCGCAGCGGTCAACAGTGCCTGCGACGTGGAGGCCCCGGGTTCGATCCCCGGCCAGGTCATGATGGAAAACGATCTTTTCCTGATTGGCCTGGGTCTTGGCTGTTTATCTACAATCTGTTTCAGAAATATGAAATAATACTTTCAGTATATAAAATATATGTATGTTGTATACCTATGGGACCGGTGTGAGGTACCTAAGTGCATGAGTTTTTTAATTATTTTGCTTTGAAGTTTAGTGCGAAAACTTCGCAGTGATGACCCTAGAAATAACTTTAAAATTCAATTTTAAAGATTATAAAACAGAGTCGACTTATTTGTATTGGCACATTTAATGCCTATCGTCTTATTCAACTAATCAGTGTAATAAAAACATAGTTTTTATAATGTGAAGTAAATTCAATGAAATCTTCTTGCATCTACCCCTATTAATGGTACTATTAACTCTGTTGTTTTCAATAATTAATTACGATCTTTTAATTTTCATGCTCAGATCAGTCGTGGATAGCTTCTCAGAAGCAAGAAAACACTTCAATGTCGTGTCTGTTTCACATCGTATTTTTAATCTCTTTAGTCAACGTGGATTGTCGGTATTTATCAATGAATGGTATTGAATTATTGACCAATACCGGCCAAGCGGCGAGTAACCAGCGGTGCCTTTGACACGCCCACTAATAAAAGCATCATTATAAAGTGGTTCCGTATAAAATATAGTTTTAATAACTAACTTCTTTCATATTATTTTAATTTCATATTATCTAATTATTTCATTGTGGGCACCTGGCCCTGTTTTAGTAAAAATATGCCCATTTAATTACAATAAGCCTTTGCTTGTACTTGACACCTTAACTTATGCAAGGAATGGGTATAATCACCTTTCGTTAGAAAATTACAAACGTAATAAGTTTTGACTTACCGTATTTAGATTCAAAACTGATTAAGAATACTTATTGTTTTTATTTAAGTGTTAAAAATCTTAATTAGTTGCTTAGGTGTGTCTGTAGATAAGAATATCAGTCACTATTGGTTTTTCGGTAAAGGGAACCCTAAAATGTACGTAGGTTTAGGTAACTACCTATTCTTGATTTTTTATTAATTTTTTGCAAGTCCCGAACGAGTCCCGAATTGACGTTGACTAATGACTAGTTGCATACTAATCGTCCCGAGGTGAAGTCGCTGCTTTGCAATTGCTCTGTTCCGCGTTACGTGTTGTCAACGGTTTTCAAAATACCTCGTCGTGGTGAAGAATATTCAAACAGTGAATACTATGATTCTCTGTGTTGGTGCTGCTGGAGATAGCATCTATGGAGCATGAAATTTATACCAGCAACGGTTTGTTGACGGGAAACCCGCCGCTGATCAGCGACGCCTGCCGTCGTATACGTGCTTCAGGAACATGTGTCTACGGCTGCAAAGTACTGGTTCCTTCTATCGTTCTGCGAGTGAGGGACGCCCTAGTTCTCGCTCCGGCACCGCTTTGGAGACACAGATTATCGAGCACTTTAGCAACGAACCTAGAACTAGTACTCTTCGAGCTGCCGCAGTATTTAATGTGAACCATACACTGGTGTGGCGAACATTACGGGACGACGGTCAACATCCCTAGCATTTTCATCGAACCCAAGAACTCACAACTGCAGACCACGCGCCAAGAATAAACTTTCGTACTTGGTACAACAACCGGGTGCAAACCGACCCAAGGTTTTCAACAAAAAAGGTGCTGTGGACGGACGAGGCTTCCTTTACTAGAAATGGTATAATAAATACGCACAACTAGCACATGTGGGCTCAGTGGCGTATCAACGTCTGGGCTGGTATCCTTGGTGACCAATTTGGTTGCCACAACGTCTCAACGCCGAGGAACACTTGAATGTACTTGCAAGAGTTGTGGAAGAGACCCTCGAAAACTTACCTGTGGCTACTTAGGTACTGTCAAATTGTGTTTCAATATGATGGTGCACCAGCTCATTACGCGCGGCCTGTTCGAGAATACTTAAATGAACAATTTACCGAGTGGATTGGCAGAGAAGCACCCATATCCTGGCTCCTCGTTCCCCGGACCTTACACCAATGGACATTTTTTTGTGGGTTTACGTAAAAAATTGTGTTTATTAGCAAGTGTGTAGTTCATCAGACGAGATGAAATCTAAAATTGAAACGGCGTTTGCTTCGGTAACCCCGGACATGTTAATGAACACTCGATCGTCCTTATTACGTAAAACATCTTTGTGTGTAGAAAATGGAGGTGGTCATTTCGAACCCTTTTTATAAACGACGACGACCCAAAGTCTGTGATTCATAAAATCATACCAAGATCTTTTTGTGATATTAAATTCCTAATACCTACATTATCTTAAGTGCAGTGACTTCATAGACCTACTTACTGGACAGTACCTACTAGCTTACACGGAGGTACAATTTCAGTGTGTGTAATGCATGATCAAGCGCGGTAATTTGGTTCAAAAATGAAAAAACACGGTAAGGTACCTTAGGGCTTACATAAATATCATCAAATCATAAAACACTTTTTTGCAAAGAAATGAATGAGTGGGTGTTCAAAATGTTAACTACCTAACAAATTATCCTGTAATAATGTACTGGGTAGGGTTACTTGTTGCGCTAGGAGGAGTACCTACCAATCTTTGTTTTCATTTTAACACATAACATAATCATCGTCAGGCTTACTCTAGCCGAAGGTGTTGGCAGAGGTTTACAGAGTAGGTACATTCACTGTTTGCCAAAGACCTAATGTTAGACTTTATTTTATTTTGTGTACAGACGACAGCACGTCAAGCTACTGCAATCTGTCAGATTTCTTTATTGGATTTTCAACTTTATCTCTTAAGTATTAAGGCTTAAGTTTGACCTGCTGTCGTCTGTACGATGCTGCGTAAAAGTAAAATTGATTTACTTGCATTGAAAATTGTATTGCTGTATTTATTTATCGGATTATTTGTGATGTGGTTTATTATTAGCGTAGGTATGTACCTATGTTATTGTGTGTCATAGTACTTAATGTAATATTAAAAGTTTGGCTATTAATTGTATTTTTTTTTTTGTTAATCTTTTTTTCTTCCCTTATTGGTTTGTATTTCATTTAATTGGCTGATCACGTTGTTGAGTTTTACCTGAATGCGAATCTCCGACGTGCCTGCTTGTTAGGAAAAACAAAAAGATTGATTTTTAAGGACAAATAAGTGAGTAGGTACATATTTACGTAAGTGTTTATTGACGCGAACCAGTAGGTATAATGTATGCCGGTAGGTATTTAGCAGACGGCGCGGCTAGTCGGCGCGTAGTGTCAGCTGTAGCATAGGTTTAGGGTTGTCGACAAAATGTTTAATAAATATTTTTATTTATTTTGTAGGGAAAAAAAAATCTTAGTATTTCAAATTTATGACTAGCTCAAGTTGATGTTTATAAGGTATACTTCAATATCTGAAAGTATTGTTTCACCTTTCTGAACCACGTTGTATATATGTATCTATTATAAATATAGTATCGTTGAGTTAGTATCCCATAACACAAGTCTCGAACTTACTTTGGGGCTAGCTCAATCTGTGTGATTTGTCCGTATAAATAAAAAAAAAAAATTATAGCAAAAATACAATCTTTTACATTTTTCTCTATCTGTTTGTTCCATCAAATCTCCAAAACAACTGAACCTATTTTAATGGTAATTTCACTGTACGATGTTATAGAGAGTAACATAGGATTAACTTTCATTTATTTAAGAAAAAGTATTTGGGTTCCGCGCAAAAAATAAATTTCCAAAATCGACGTATATACGATCTAAATATACAATGTATAAGCCTGAAGTAAGTTAAATTTTTGTAGGAACAATTCCCTGCCTTACCATTAATCTGAATTTAAATTAGGTCGTCAACTATTCAATGTAGAACATTGCGCCTGGATATGTCACACAACACACGCACTCATTAGCTTTTTCCATCCTCTAATTTACCTGAAACAAAGGGGAAATTTCGTTAGTAACAGTGTAAAACATCGTTTCAATAAAAAAAAACCTTGACGCTTAAACTTTTAATTTAAATTCTTTGACCCATATAATTTGTATTACTCGTTCCGTTTCTTTTTTTTATTAGATTAATTATATATTTTAATGATGTCGCCTTTATAAGTCATAACATTATTTCAATTACATTGACATTATATTTTACTGTGATCTGTTGCAGTATCGTAAAAAAAATACATAAGTTGTTACTTAGTTGTCGTAAGTTAGTTAATTCGAGCAAAACTTCACTTAATCTTCTTAGCTGTTTTACATTTTTAAATAGATACGTTGCTAAGGAAGTTTCCAGCGGCGTCCCAGGTGTGCCCATAACCATCGTAAATGGCTACAAGTCACGAGTATGTGTCATAGGAAGGTTATTAACACTTATGAGTTATGTATGACCACAGCTAACTACTACGCACAGCTGATTTCTACAAGTTGCGCAAGAACACATCCTATTCAACGTTGTTTCCCTCCTGAATCAAGTTCATCACGGAAATTGTTACCAAACTATTGACCAAGAGTTTCGATATGTTACAGTAACGTTGTATTAAAATCTCATTATTGTTAGATAACTACAAGTCACGACGTCTGTGCACGATAAAGGTTAAATGACATTTCCCGTCTCTTTGTCATCTTTACTTTGTGTGGCCTGGCTTTATCGAAGTACGAGCGCGGTGCAATAAAACGCAAGTGCAACGCTATTCGCCTTTGTGCTTCACAGGAATCCTATAAAGTATTTATTGCCTTGTTTAGTCGACATTCAAGTCTTTAAACGGCTTGAAATGAACTCTCACTAGGTGATGTTTCGCGCAATGCCCGGAGTATACGGAGCTAGTTCTTCAAGCTAATAATTTCAACATTGTGCTATCACTTTTAACGGCGGCCGGTCAACTATCGGCATAAATGTTATTCAATAACTTATAGTTGACGTTGGAACTGTAACCAATCACGTGCAAGTCAAATTGGTCGCAGTAACTGAGCCATAGCACCCCGACCAAATTAGTAGTTTAGTACTGTGATTAATGGCATGCGAGCCTAGGAAGAAGAAAGAGCCTAGAAAGCGAGCCGAGCACTATTTCCAAAGATCAACCTGTTGATTAAACGGCAATTTTACCAGTTGGCTGGGACATAATATATATGACGACGTCGGCGACGGCGGAGCGATACGATCTTCAGTATCTTGGTGTAAGTAAGGGCTCCATAGGTGAAATTTTGAATTAAAGCACGAAGTGTACATAAAGGGTGTATCTGACATCGACGCACAAACGAGTACCATGGATCCAGTACATGATTCTGAACCCCCCAGTGGTGGAATTATGCGTCGGCTTTTTCCCGATTTAAACTAAATAATATGCAGTTTTTTAACTTTAGACCGTTCACGATTGCTATACTTTTATAACCCAATAAGATTTTGAAGTAATAATTAATTCATTCGTTAATTACACAAAAAAGCGCAATGTGAACAAAACTCGTAAAACTATCTTATTAGCTGATTTAATAGAGTTCACATCAGGGGTCAACGTCATACCTACAAACCAGCACGGCGGCACGCTTGCAACGTTCAAAGGCCTAGCCGACACTTTTTTAAACACTGTTACTTCTGTAACCGCTTACTAACGACATAAATGACTATCATAATTTTGTTAGTGGTATGCGGTGTAGCCTTTTCGCGAAGTTTGCGTTACGATGTCAGATACATCCTGTATAGCCTCCAATCTTGGCAATAACAATTAAAATAGGCTAACCGATAGTTTCGCCCCGGAGAAGTGTCCTGCCACTTTCCAAAATGACTTTGTGGACGTGCCGCCAGTACAAAATAACGTCACAGCCGCGTTTGCCCCACAACTACATAAACCAAATTAGCAACTTTTGTTAAAATTATATCGTTATCCACGACATATGTATATATGAGTATATAACTATTCTCATCTTTAGTAAGGTACTGAGATAGTTTAGGATTGTGGTGTACATTTCTGTACTCCTAGCACTCCCACCTCTGACTTTTGTACTAGCCTTCTGTGAGCGGCAAAGCTAGTATTCAATACTTTTACTCTAAGTAGGTACTAAATACTGGTACTGGCAAAAAAAACTTTTTGTTTCGTATAAACAGTTTTTTGTAGCAATTGCAAAACCAGCAAGGTAATTACGTAACACACTGTCAGTAGGAATGAGTGCCATTTTGACAGTTCAACATCATACATTGCATTATCTACGTTGCTGGTAGACTCATTTTTCAAATATACAATGTATATGAAGCAATAAAAAAAAAACATTTTTATTGCCACAATAGATTGTACAAAAAGAAATCACATATATGTAAATACTATGCAACTAGGGAAACAGAGTTATTGTCGAGCTCTGGCACCCCATGTAAGATTTAACTTGTGTTTAGGGTGCCAGCGTCTTCACCTAATCATTGTACATCATTAGTAGTAGTTGAGGGCCAAGCACAGTACGTCATCATAACATTTTAAACTAGTGGTGTACTAAAAATTATGTATTTATGTACCTTTGAGTGTGTGTGTGTGTGAATGTGTGCGTGAATATATGTGTGCGTTTTTACGTGTGTTTGTGTGATAATAACTATGGAAAGCTGTTTATATGTTCAATTAACTAATATGAATATATTAACTTATTCACTAATAGATTAGCAATATAGTTCAAATGATTCGAATTGATAGCAATGGTGTGTTACGCGATTAGGGTGCAGGATATTTCTTACTTGCTATCCTAGGCCCAAAAACATGTGGAACAGTGGAACATTACCGAAGAGTAGATAAAATACAAACTCAAAATAATGTGTATGTACTATGTAGGTACTGATGTGTTACTTACAGTGTCTTGTGGATTTTCATGAAGCAGATTATGCAGTAGAAGAGCTTTCGTAAGTGAGGGTACTTCTGCTACTTCTTCTTGGCTTTAATATTATGCAAGGATTTTGATATTTTTGATACAACGTGCAAAACCTGATTTCTGGAAGATACGGTATGAGTGAACCGTAAAGCATTATTTCAGCAGAGTTGACCTACAAACTCTGAAAATATTACAACATATTGCATATTGAATGATTAAGCGTATCTACTGTAAATATCGTAACAATTCACTCGTAATTCGTGAGTGAGCTTTCGAAATATGGCGATAGTATAATTATTTGTGTGAGTATTGTTCAACTAAAGTCATAATTTCAGAATGATCTTTCATATTGATATTGTATTGCTTCCAATTGTTTTCGTTTGTAATACTCATGTAGTTAATGGTTGTGCTTTCACTTCACGACACGTTTGGTGCAATGGCTGAGCGATCTAATGCTGCGTGTCGCGGGTTCCATTCCCGCACGAAACAAATTTTAGTATGGCCTACAGGTATTTGTTCCGGATCTGACTGTTTGTGTATGTGAGTTTAAATGATTATAAACGCACCCATGATACAGGAGTAATTCTTAGTATGGGCCAAGTTTCATTATAAAAGATAAAAACAAAAAATAAAATACATATTTCCCAACTCTCGTCCAATTTTCTAAGTGACGCCCAACCAATAACACATTGATCAGAAAATATTTAAACTTCACTTGCTAACTACCCACCCGTCTGAGTTGATTTATAAAATACATAGACACCTACATACTTATTTCATCTTTCACACATATCGTACACATTTAATTATGAACAGAACAATGCGAAGTGATATTTAAAAAAAAAAAACAGTTTTATTAAAAAAGGCGACATACCTATTACATGTTGAACTAAGATGTATGCATACCTAACTCTGTAACATCCTCCGTGTGTTCTGTCCTTTTCGAGATTTAATATTGGAAAAGCTTTTCACCGGAAAAGTGGATTTAGAAGATTTACATTTTGCAATAAGAAAACGTAACAGCTCATGACATCAAATGGCAGTGCTCCGAAGATTAAACATACGGGTGTTTAATCTTCGTTTACTGGAAACGAGAATCGATCGATCTCATTATCTACCTACGTATAGGACGAGCACTCGTTAAGATAACGTTTCGATTGTCTTAATAGGGGCGGGGTTTAATTTCGGGGGTTTTATCCACACCCTTCACTCCTGCCTATATGTTTACGAGTGCTTACGTGGAGTGATTTGTGTTAGCACGTGGGTATTTCGATAGAAAATAGGTCGCATGCGTAGGTACGGCCAGCATGAACGATCACGATCAACCCTCAGCAAAACGACATTCATCACGGGACTGGCGTGGAGTGTAGACGTGCCAACGTTACCGCTGCTCCGGAATCGATGACGTCACTTGTCAATAGGCCAATTTCGACGGCCATCAATTCTGGTGGCTTTATCGCGGTCACCGCTATGAATATGGGACAAACAACCCAATTTTTCACGTCATATCTAGAAAACCCCTCTAGTTGGGGTATTTTGACGTGTGTTTCATCTAGTCTATAATTTCTTGCCTCAATATGTTTCTGTCGAATCCTAAGTAGAATGGACGATTCTTTGCCGTCGATGTGTCACTTATCGGAGGGCATCGCGAATTTAGAATCGAATACTTTGTAGCTATCATATAAAATGGTAACAAAATTTAGATAATATGTACAAAATGTGAACGTGGAATAAATGGAAATGCAGTTCTCTTTCAAGCACATGACGGCAAATAATGTTAAAATCCTCAGCACAAAGCTTTTTATCGGCGCTCAATTTCCTGCTTTCAATACGAAAGTACGTAATACGCGCAAGTAATGTCATACAGCATGACATAACGGCATTTACGATAATACAGCATTGTTTGCTGCTGTCAGTCGGTGCTGAATGATTGATGGCGACTTTTGTGAGTGATGCATCATGCCGACCGAGAAGATACGATATTCAATAAGAACTGTGGCTTCGTAACGTGTTACCGTTTAATCATTCTTACTTAACACGAGTCACGTTAAGGCCGTATTATGTTCAATTAGTTACCTACTATTATCACAACAGTGAATAGGAAATAGAATAATTGTTACTGTTAAGTGCCTATTGTAAAAAACTGGAATTAAATTAATAGTTGATTGTCAATGTCAGGTTATTTATTTCACGGCAGCGAGTTTGCGCTATATCTATAACTATAAAGTATGTAGCGTGTCCAATACAATAGGCTCATAATTGTGTTCGCTGAACGTCGCTTCCCGGATAGCTGCGCGAACGCATGCGTGGGAGTGCGAGTGAACGAACTCATGGTGACGCGATGTGTGCGCATATTCATTTGCCACCCACGTCCATTAAGCCCATGGCCCCTTTACTTACCTAGATAAATGTGCGGTCACGATTGAAGACGTTTGGCTAAATGATTATAATAAATATCGTTTCGTTGTATCGTGTTTTGTAATTTCGTCAAATTCTCACGAATATCGAAGAAGTTCAGAAATCCTTAGAAGCTTAAGTTCGTATATTAGTCAAGTAACTGTTATGTATTTACAGACTTATTTCGTTTCGATAAAGATTCCAACTCCTATACAACAATAGCAATTATAGTTTTATAAAGAAGAAATTGATCCTAGGAGAAAGAACATCGTTCACATGGGTTTAGTCTCTAGTTTAGTAAAGCGAAGTAGTTGCCGTCGGCTGGCAAGTACCCGCAGGCTCACAGGACCGATCCCCCGCGGTGTTCACGTCTTGTCTACTCGCAGATTTTTTATAAAGTATGTATATGAAGGAAATATATTCTAGAGCACTCCAGATATTCGGATAGTCTCTTTCCCAACCTAACACGGCCCTCATAAATATGTAGTTCAGCTGTGGTGCTGAGAAATGATTCGCACAAATTGGAAAGTCATGCATAACAATTTAAGTATGGAATTGAATTGTATGTCGCTTTCGCAGCCGTCCCGCGTTGATGGTGGTTGGGATGAAACTAGTTCAAGGACCAACACTCCTCCTGAAGCAACAAATTAAATTTCCTTTTCAAAAAAGTGACCTCTATAGAATGCTGAATTCTAAGAATTTTGCAAGTTATTCAACTTGGAAGAAAAAGAAAGAATTCACAGGATTAGACGTAAAAATGAATACCTTGAGAGAATTCGTTCTAACGAACAATTTTTACGTCGTAATTAAGAAACACAAATAACGGCACACCAGACTGACTTTCACAACTTTTAAATTAATTTATTTTTTAACTCTTTAATTTTTTCATCTAGCCGTAAAAAATGAGCTTTTAATTAAAGAACCGTTAAGCTTTTATATAAATAGTTCTACAAAGGAAAAGTTTCATAGAATAATGTAATCTTTACAATAACTAGGATAATAACTTGTTAACTGGTAACCTTTTAACATTAAACAAAGTATAAGGTTAGCTTAAAGAAAAGTCTTTTGAAACGTTAAAAATGATTTTGCAATGAATGAACAAAATGCACCAACCCCAGCGAGGTTTGACCAGACTCAATTAATCTAATGAATTCCAAGGTTCCGCTGAAACCATTCACAACAAGCATTCATACAAAGAAATACTATGTGCAAAATCAATGTTTAAAAAACACCAATCTGTCGTTGAGCTCAAGAGATAAAACACTGGATTTTGATCAAACATTCCACGTATAAAAGAAGTCCCGTAAAATACTTTCGCACTCTAAATATTGGCAACGGGAACACACAAAAACATAAAACACACAAAATATTGTAGGTACACAGGGAACCCGAGAGATATTGATACTAGAAACATTTACGGCGTTTGCTTCACCGGATAAACCTCTGCACATAATATATAGCTTTAATATATTCAGACTATGACGAACGGTAAGAGGCTTTTATGGTCCGCCCTGAAATCTTTCTTTACTTTGAACTCCGACCATATTTATCGTGCAGATATTCCAATATCTCTACATAGTTATGAGAAACTTGTGTATACCTACATAAAAATAGTAATAATAAAGTGGACAACTTCATTTGTTTGAACGCGCTAATCTCTGGAACTACTGGTCGGATCGGAGAAAACTGGGCTTTGATAGCCCAATTCCAGGAATACCTATTACGCTCGCGTTCATGATCTTTAAGGGCCGATCAAGAACAAGAAAAGTAAAAACACTACGCGAAAACGATGTAGAACGCAAGCAGACGACACGATGTGATGCGAAATCCCTGGCAGAGGCTATTAAGAAATAAATTAATACCTAATTGAAAAACGCAAAAGAGCTAGGTATGTGTAGCGGTATTTTTAATTTTTTTGTTTTGCTAGCCGTTATTGAAAAGAAAATAATAGCGCGAAGCGAATAATAAGACCATGACTTAATTAGCCCCTGACACTGCATTTCATTTTAATGGTGCCGTTACTATCCTCGTATAAAACAGTGTGCCAGAGAATTTCGCGTGAAAATATACGCGCGTACGAAGCTCAACACTTGATATTAAAAGTAAGTTATCACGAAAATTAAAAGCTCGCCATCAGTTGAAGTATACTCGAGCTCGTATCACGAGCACGGGTGACCTATGCAGGCTCTACAGTTTATAATTAAAAATAACATGCCTGTAACTAGTCTGTGTCAACGGCTCGACAAGCGCGCAGGGAATTGTTGTTTTAGCTAATCTAACATACTATCCACTAACAGGTCTGAAAAAATGTAATCCGGATTAGTCCTTGGTTTTTCCAACTAAATTGGGGTTATCTTAAAGTCTTACCATAACAAACTAGTAATTGATTGGAGTAACGACTCCATAATCCAGTAACTTCGTAACACGCGTATAACTAGTTGTCAGATTTGGACTCCCGACTGCCTTAAACGACTGTCAATGATCTAAGAATGACAGCCGGCTTCCCAAGGCACATGCAAATTTGTTCAACAGTTTATTAGTAATTGATCAACAAACGCGGCGTTTATGACTAGTGTGAATGTAAACAAATCAAAAGAAAAAATTAAGGTGCGTAGCAGGTAGTGTTCTGTAGTTACCTCCTTGGGAAAAGGTGTGAATTTATGTCAGATCTACAAACGCCCACAAGCACAATAGATTTTTGCAAGATTTCCGGATATTAATAATTTTCCTACAACCGTTTTACATTTTGTCTGGATAAGTTAATTATGTTATTCGTATTTATAGTATTTTAAGTTTTTATCATAATATAACATTATATGTGTTTATATGGACCTTGATGCCTGAAATAAATAAAAAATTAATAAAATAAAATATGCATCCGTATCAGGGCAAAGAGAGCACCCAGTAGGTAATTGGGTCAAAGAAGAATCATAGCCAGCAACGAGTCAGATTTGCAATCAAACGTGGAAAGTGCAAGGGGCTGGTCGCGGGAAATCAACTTACGTTATTGGCAACATCGATGTCATTATAAAAGATGCGTATGCTGGCGACTAACAAGTGAATCCCAGTTTGATAAGGATTTTTTTTTTATAAATTATAAACTAGCGCTTGACCGCAATCCCGCCTAGTGGTAAACAGTGACGCAATCGATGATGGTAAAGCGGTGGTAAATTGTAGTCCGACGGAAACACCGCCGCTGGCAAATTGTTCCAGTCCTTCGTTGTAAGCGATATGAAAGAGGAGACGAAAAGCATCGTCCGAATCGTAGTGGTTTTAACGACGTGAAGGTTAAGGGTGGAAACTCGCCGTGCGATGGGTCGTCTGATGGTGGAACGGAGACTAACATATATGTTCTTTCTTTTATAATGCGCGTCTATTACGTATTTACTCATTTATTTCCGTCGAAAGAAGTCTACTGGTCGTCTGGTCGTCATAGACGAAATAACACTGATTGGGGGTGCCCAAGCAGTGTTATTTCGACCAATTCTGTGCTTATCGCATTCAGAACATTTGTGAGGCCTTTGTAGGTTCATTAGTCCATGACACGCGGTGGAAAAAATATTGAAAACTTATATTTATAGCTACCCCTTTTCCTATCTGGGAAGGGATTCAAAGCCAAGACACTTCACGACAGCAAATAATATGTTAGCACCAAAGCCGTACTAAATATGCGATAGCTTGTGCAATTAATAAGGAATCAGAAACCTAACACTGAGTATGCATGAACGATACACGCTAACGTTTCTGAAGTAACATTTGTGTCCGCCCCGTGCGTGTGCGATAAGCAAACTTAAGCATGAATACATTAATAATATGAAGTGTTATTCCATAAATTCTTCATCAAACTTCACGTTAATCCCACATCAAACAAATTAATTTATTCCACTCCAGTTAACTTAAATTGGAAGCGTCTCCTAAATATTATTTTTAATCGAAAAATTGAATCAGTTTCTACAATGAGAGTAGAAACCCGATATCTGATAAATAAGCAAAAAAATAAGTGAAGTAAATCGTGATTAGTGACGCGACCACGTAGAAGGAGCCACCATTGTGTTCGAAATAATTTGGACGTGTTCGTCTCGCTGCCGGCACGCGGGAGTCCCGATTTCCAATCTCACGCCCGCACTCCTGTTTTATTAGATTTTTCAAAGCTCACGCTATCGTGAATCTTCACCGATGCCAAATAATAATAATGAAATTCAGTGAAATTTGCGTTTCGCTCACCGCTCATGTCGCCCTCTCCCCTAAATAAAAATGATAGACATTTCCCAATGCCTTAATAGAATAAATCGTTCCAACTGATTCGCATGAATAAAAAATCGCCAGCGTACTTTTGCCCGCTTACCCTAAGGAAAGCCATTAAAAATTCAAATGTTTTACACTGGCGAGTATGTTAATTAGTAAGTTTTATGCAGGCGGGCGCGCACAGATAGTCTGTGACGGTTTCTGATCGCCACCGCGCCGACCGGAGCCAGCTCCTGGACGTTTTATTGTCGTCGTTGCTCAGTTTTGTGAAAAATTAATTCAGCTGCACACTCGCCTACGTTCAGAAATTCGGAGAGTAAACTACGTAACTGGAAGCCAGCCCTAGTTTTACACATATGAGTGTGTTAGCACTCTGAATCACGGTACTGGTGCTCTAGGCACGTTTATACGTACAAACAAGTAGGTTTTCGTCTCTTGCAACTGGACATCCATCGCTATTAAATCAAGCAAGTAAGGCGTTGCACGGCGTCTGATTTCAGCGAGACACCGGTGCACAGTGCATCGGTGCGGCGGTGGGCGGTACGGCGCTGTGGCGGTGTGGGTGTGCGGCGACCGGAGGTCGTCGTCGGTGACCGCATGTTGCCGCACTTGCACCCGACAGATTTAATCAGGCGCCAACAACCGCGAACACGATCTCAGAGCGTTCCACTCCACCGAGCAGGCGACCACTTCACTCGTATCACTCCACCATTATGCATCGAGTTAGTTTTTTAACAGTTCTCGGAACGAAACCTTGCGGACACGAACACTCATTTTCTATTAAATGTTCAATGTTGTTGAATTTATTATCACCACGAGACGCATAGACGCATGCCAACGTGCACTCACGGCTCTGAGACAAAAGGTGCACTTTAATAAAAATATTAACGAACGATATCGGAATCATCGTCATCGTCATGCAACGAATTCGGTTTGTCACGATTCCGAGAAAGAAATAAGCGAACAAAGAAACAAGGAGAGCATGAAATCGGTAAGAAACATGCAAATCAGCGTGATGTTGCGAAGCGGCCAACGAACCGAGCGACCTCAGCCATCGTGGTTCAATATACGCGCACCACAATAAGCTAAATTAATCTTCTCCCACGCGAGATAACGTATTCGGGTACTTAGACACACCCGGGTTCCTGCTGCACGTACTAATAGCAATAACAACACCCCTAATGAAATGCAAGAAATCGCTCCGCACTGATGTCAGCAGCCAGATGAGAAATATGGAAATAATAAACACGTATAACTTCCCACTATGGATTAATTATAATTAATCAATAACTGAGCCGCGATTACGCGTAGATAAAGTGTGATTGAAGATTGGGGAGTCGATCACCGTCACCAGTGTCTACGGCAGGGGGCTCGGATCGTACTTTATCCGAAGCAATAAATTGCACTTGGGATTATTTGTCGACTGTCGCCACTCGTTATCGACACTCTAAACTTGACTTTGAAGTACACGTTTCAATTAAAATCGGAGGCCTATGACAAACCAGCACTTAGAGTTGACGTTCGCATAAACACTGTACGCAATAAATATCAGTTTAGAGCCTTACAAAGGAAGCCTCCTTGTATCGCATTTCTTTTTATGCAATTAAAAATTCAAAGCGTTCAGACAGTTCGCTAGACTCAAAGTATAGAAAGCATCATTACAGAAATATTGGAGTGCCCATATATCCATTTCTCAGAGCCAGTACAAGCATAACAAGAGGAAATGCCGCGAGTTATACAAATTGCGTTCCTTTCGCTCGCCACTGAAAAATACGAGCTTCACAAAAAAAGGGTTGCTCCGGAATAGTCGGGATGAAGCGAGCTCTGAGTAATATTACGGGTTTGAAAGAGGCGAAGAAATCCTAGTTCTCCGTGGATATATTGTTACTTTGACAAATTACTCGCTTTGGACTTTTCATATACATATGTTAGTGCGAATAAATAAGATATACGTGTTGTAATTATCATAAATCGTACATCTTTTATCTTTCGTATTGTCTAACAGACGTTGCTAAAATAGGTACTGCTGTTTAGTTTAACGCTTCACATAATTCTCAGGGCACGTAAAGCCCAGAATCATTGCACACGAAAACCTTGTTTCTTTTCTATAAATTGGGAACATACACAAAACAACACACACGAGAACTGAAGACACGCGAAAAGAACTGGAAAAAATCGTAACGCGTCAGCAGTTTTAGTTTGCTCTCCGAATCCGAATAAACAACTCCGAAGACACACTGTTTTCTGCAAAGAAATGTATTTAGGAATCAGCTACACGCTTCGGTTCGGAGGGAGAAGTCGAAAAACATACGTACGTGATATAAAAACATGTACTTATTGATTTAAAATGCACTTGAAGATTACCGTTACTTCTTCCCGCGGTAAACTTTGTTTGCTCAAAGTCGTCTGCTATACATGGTACAACCAGTTCTTTCTGAGCCTTGATAAACGACTTCCTATTATTTTTAGTAAACTGTTTTTGTTGCATTTTAAGTTGCGTGGTTACGCTTAAGACACGATAGGACAATATATTTTGAAGTACATATGTCTAATTAAAATAAGAGTAAGCATCATCATCATCATCTGGCTAGCCTTTCTTCAGTTCTTCCAGTCTAAGCGGATTTAGCTGATCCACCTTCTTCCAATCTTATTTAAGATCTGCGACCGGGGCCAAAACCAGGACCAACTGCTTAACAAGCGTTCCAAAGCACGGAGGTGTGTAAAGATAGTCTACAGACCAACTGCGGCAAGCGTAGCTTTTTAACCTGATCGATCGGCTTGTGTGACAGTTAATATTTAGCCACAAGTGTGTATTGCATATTAAATTGAAATATAAACCTCCCACAAACCGAAAAATAGCACTATAGCACAAAGTAGGGAAACAAATTCTATTAAAAGGAACGAACTAAGCGAAATATTTCACAAAGAAAACAATTTATAGTGAGAGGAAATTCAAAGCATTCGGGAGACATTCGGATCACAAACTTGAATCGATCCGTCGTCCCGTGAATAAATAACATTTTCGCGTAATTTAACGGTTACATTTCGCGATTGTATTCAAGCTGCTATGGCGACGTCGCGGAGCACAAATTGCACCCGGTCGCGCACCCAACGCTCTGAAAAATGCTTTCCTTTTAACAACTGGAAGGGGAACGGCGCAGGTTAAATGGTCATATTCAGTCAACTCTTACGTCAAATGGATTCTTGTGTGGCTCCTTCGGAGCTTTGTTTTGGTTCCCTGATGAACGTCTTGCTTTAAGTTACAGGGTTATTGTCTTACAAAGCTGCAAAGAATGTTGAGAACTGTCATGTGAGAATGAGAAAGGTTACGTAGCTTCAAGCTACAATTACAAAAATTTGTGAGCTTCATGACGAGGATTATAAGTTTTGTTTCCGATGAGTAAGGTACGCCGAAGCTTAAGACAAATCAAATTATTTTTTCAAACATTGACGGACCAAAATGGAAGGAAAGTTTTACTTTTCTCCCTCACAGCCAATTTCAACCAAAAGTAGCCTAAAATTAATTAAATCCCAATTAATTTTATTAGACTAAAAAGAACCAAACTAGGAGAAACGAAAGACGATAATAATTTTAGTTAGAAAGAAAGGGTTTTTTTTTTTTTTGCACAATATTCCAATTTATATACACAGCCTCACGAAGCAAAAACACACCATGGAAAAATAAGTTTTTTAATGCAATTAAACGAACCTCTGCGTTGAAGAGGAGCGTAAAAAATAAAAAAGAGTAAAGGTGGCATGCTCGCTCGGTTGTAGAGCCACTTTAGATGGAAAGTGAGGTAGATGCAAACAAGTATATAGCTTAGCAGAATTGCGAGTAATCGTAACCTGCAGCATGAATACAATCGTAATTGCGACACTAGAAAAAAGTTCAATAGTTTCTTGATATTAATGCGATCCCTATTCATAGGAATGAGTCCTTCATAATACTTTTGATCATGGATTGTAGGGCAAGAGTGTAAGTCCTGTGTGCCAGGACCAACTGCACAGCAAAAGATTCGAAAAGTGAACAGAATGAAGAATTTAATAATAAATGCGATGTGATTCTTACAATCATTTGGTCCTTTCTATTGCCTTTGTTTTAGTGAGACTGAGATGCACTGTTATCGTAGTTAAAAGTATTTAACTTATAAAATGGGACCATTTGCGAAGACTTTACTAGATTTATTCTATGTGTATTTTATGTTGCGCTATTGTGGAGAAGCGCACTCACACGAGTTGGCGACAGATGGTACAGCTTGCATTTTGGTCGCATAATGTGATATTTTCTCCGCGCATACATTTCATATAAACTATTAAGTCTTAAATATAAGTATTTTTTGAATAGATATGATAATACACGTGGGTCTCATTAGTATTCATTTAAAAAAAGACTAAATATTAGTAATATTCCCCGAATTGCCTAATACTCCTGTAATATAATGAGATTCAAAATTAATAACAAAACGCTGCAGAGAATAAGTAGGTACTAAGTACCACGATTTCTGAGTTTGAAATTTCGCTTGTTGTTGTAGATTAAACTGCTATGAGCAGACTCCATTGACATTTAGGTACCTACGAGTGCCAACGATTTTCGCCCAAATCAATTCTGACTCGATAAATTTTTAGCTTTTTCTGATTTCGTAAGTAGACGCCATGCCTGCTTAAGTTCAATTCAAATTCGTGGAGGAAAAATGCCTCACTTGGGGAAAATGCCACGAAGTTTTAAAGATATTATGGGTTAGTGCCTTAAACTGTCCTGAGGTATATATATATAAGTAGATAAGTATTTTTGTAAAACCTGTGTTAGTTGAAGGTTAAATAAAAGCACTAAATATAATGTGCAGAAAATTTTGTGGTTTGTGCCCTGCTCAATCCTCGAAATCATCCGCTGTGGTACACAAGCACAAAGATAAAAAGTCCATTGAAAAGTTCAGTAACTGTTATCCAACCGTAATCCGCAGTGACCCCTGTTTTATGGGATTCTTGCCCTCTGTATCTCTTTCGTTTGAATGCACTTCACAATCCTCGAGCCATCACATTTACAATCATTAAACCCTACAGAGCACAAGAGTACCTACCTACAGAGAACATTACGGGGGATGGCTACAAAGCAAGGCTTTTATGTCAGTAAATCCCTTTCTTCCCTTTTGTTTTTCATTGGAATTTAAAAAAAAATACATATATTACCTTTTTTGTGCCATGCAGAAAAGCTTGGAAGAAGAAGAAGTCTCGTGTCCTAACGAAAAATTAATTTAAATATTATCAATTTATGAGAACTTTATATCGTTTTAAGGCCAAAATAGCAGACCTCTCGTGACAGCTTGCGGTTATGATAATAATAACATACTACGACTACGACTTTTACAACCCTCGATAATACCATATCGATTCCTAATATTCCAACGAGGGTATCGCATTGGCTTTCCATATCCGCGGATATTAAATCTGATTCCGTGAGCCTATCGGGTTAGAGAGTATTGTTTTTTTTACTGGCAACATTTTCATAAGCGCCCGGCATGGAGTACATGCGTATAAAACGGTTGCTGTAAACCATCTTTTAAAAAATGTAACGTTATATTCAACAGCATGGAAGATTATTTTTTTAAACATAATCGGCACAAACTGAAACTTGTTGTACCTACTCGAGGTTATTTTTTATTTATATAATAACTAGCTTGAAAGGCGAATTAATAGGGGAAATTTGGAAGTCAACTCGATTTCAGTAAAATCCTTTTACACTGTAAGCTTATTATGATGAGCATGAGCTCTGAGAGTCGAAAGTCGTATGAGAACCGTTTGAAGTGCGCGAGAAGTTCCAGAGCCAAGTTTTAACGCACTTTGGGAATTCGGAAACTCTGAAACTCTGGGTATGGTTATTTAAGTTGGTGTGGTTCATTAAAATTCAATATCAGGGCGAATGGGCTCGATATCGATCGCGTGCGGCGTGACGCTTAAACAACGCACCGGGGACGCCGCTGCATCCGGGCGCCCAACGTGGGACTAATAAACAGTATATATTCTGCTCCCAATACAAGATAAACTAGGTATGTACAGACAATTTTCACTCATATGTGAATGAAAAATCTCTTATATTTGTCTGAAATTTCCGGTGTGGATTTAGTACGACATTTGCGTACCATCCGTTTTCATTGGTCACTAAATGAGTTGTTGAAATGCTTTAACTAATTATGAAAATCCTATTTAATGTGAAAGTTTGTATATTTAAATATTTGGATAATTTTTATCCAATTGCGTCAATATGGCTAGTAGAATTTGACAGCATCCAATAATTCAATGAATTTTCTATTGATTTTAAACATCAGTTAATTTTGTTGAACAGTTGGGTGTCCATCAAAATGCACTGTAGGTATATTTATTATCTCTGCGATTAATTAATATCAAATAGTGGTTTGCACACAGTTCAATTAATGCATAATTACTATTGTGATATTGTGTTCGCATTACGCTTGGCTGTTTAATGGGAAACTCAAAGAGAATATAATTCCAGCAGAACTACCATTAAGAACAACAAAAACAAGTGAATAAATTTTATTAATTCGTTTAAAATATCTCAAACTATTTATGTTTTGAACATAAATGACAAAAACAAAAAAAAGAAAAAAAAAACAATTTAACGGGAATTTGTTCAAAATATTTTGTTAACAAGTTTCCATAGAAATGAAAAAAACACATTCCAAGTTGTGTGTCGACTAACTTAGTGACAACTCTCGTAATTATAAGAACTTTCACAGACTAATCTCAGATTCGATCTGTCAAAAATACCTCTTCTAATTTCCCTACAATTTTTGACATTGATTGTCGCTAAGGTCAGACTACGACTACATTTTCAACGTTCTAAATTACGAGAAAAGCTGGGTAATTGTGTAACACACTATCAGTAGCAATGGGTTTTATTTTGACAGTTCCAAAACATTCACTGCGTTATTTACGTTGTTGAGTAGACACATTGTTCGAATGCATGGAGCAATGGATTATCAATTTGCTTCAAATTGATAGTGATAGTTTATTACGCAATTAGGGTGCTGACCATCATAACACGTTTGCTACATTTTCAACGATAATCATAGAATACAATGGAATACTCTTTTTATGTACACCATATACATTCCTGCTCATCATTTTCTTGATTTCATTTACAACAGCCCGATTATCATTAAAATACCGATGTACACCACAACTGTCCAGTAGCCACATGTCGTGTACATTGGCCCTAAAAAACGGTCGAGCAGTAACAGATGCGAACACGGTCACAAGACTCACAATGGCCCACAATGGCTTGTCAGCGGCCACTGCACAATACAGCCGGGGCCCTCGGCGACCGGCGCCTCCATTACCGCCCACGGCTCGTCACCGGCTTTTCACATCCAATGCTTACACTGAAAATAACGTTGAAAGCCCGCTATATAATTATTTTCCACCGGCTCAGCTGCGCTTGAGACTATAAAGCAGTTTATTGCCGTTTCGCCTGAGAAGTAATTCTCGGTTTGAACGTGGAGACTTGACTTATATTTTTTTAAGGATATTTTAAGAGACTGTTAAAGTTTGTTGTGAGTGTTAGACGTTGTTATTATCTCCTGCTATCATTATTAAAAACAAAACAAAGCTCCAACAGACACGAGCGGCGCAACTCTAGTAGAGTGATTTTTTATGAAATCATTTTGGAAATAATTGATCTGCTAGAATTGCGTCACGTCTGCGGGAGCCTTATATTGTTTTGTTTTATTTTTGATTTTAATATAGAGCATTACTGTTTAAACCGTCCAAACCTACATAATAGCTGCTGGTAAATGTAACAATGCATTATCTGTGCTTGGACATCAAATGGAAGCACTAGTCGATTGCGAACTGTTATCATGTATTGATGATGTTCGGCTATCATAACAACGTGATTATGCTTTAATGCGCGTCCGCCACTAATTAATGAAAATAATTATCCCACTTAGAATACAATACTAGCTGTTAGGCTTTGTGTAGCCGAAACTGGGGTCATTGACTTTACTGAATAGTATTTAAATTACCAATAGAATTCGTTTCAATGGTAGCTGACAAGTTTCTGGCACTAAGACGTCATTTAAATGAGAGTTTTACATTGACGAAATTACACGTACATAAAAATATATAATATATTTAACTTCCATATTGAGGAACTCCTCCTTTTTGGAATACGGTTAAAAATACACTTTAATGGACCATCCGAAATAAGTAGGTATCAAGTAAAAACAAGTTGCGTATATTTTAGATAAAGCTCGCTCTTAGAAGTCCTAACAAAATATCAATTTACTATAACAACAGACGATACGAACGAAATTGAGTCTTTGGGATAAACCAGCAAAAATATTACGAAAACAACGGGGGATCTCTTCAAATCATCTGCTTTAAAGAATATCAATTCGAAATACACGTAACACAGTACCTACTTAAAAATACTTTAGATCTGAAAAATGTAAGTAATAAGTAATTGAGTTTATAGAGAGTATGTAAGGACAGCAGCAGTGTTTTGTGATCTTTCTTTTTGAAATTCCGTGAGAAGAAAGCGTGAGTTTTCTTTTATCCCACTCTAGGAATTACTCCTGTACCATCGGTGTACCGTTACAAATATTTAACTCACATACATAAATAGCCAAATGTCTTTATAGTCCTTACCAACCTTCAAAAACACGCACACAAAAGACAATACATTTAACTTAGTCATCTATACAGTCCTAGTAATGTGATAAACGTGAAAGTTTGTATGGATGTATGTTTGAACAAAGAATAACACAGGATAGTTTTTATCCCGATGATCCTACGGGATCGAAATAGATAGCACTTATATAAGAACCAACTAGTGACTAGGTACTGATAACAATTTTCGTTGTAAAAATGATCTACTGCAACTCACATATAATATTCATATTTTATAATTTGTACAGTTCAGCTGCATCTGGTTGGACTGGAAGCCGACCAACATAGTTGAGAAAAGGCTAGGCCGATGATGAAAGCATAGAGTCGCAGCATAATGCTGAGCGACAGCCGTTTTGTGTGCATGTGACGCATCATTCCCTCAACTATTTCTTATTTTTTGTGTTTTTTAAACTTTTGCCTCATGTATGCCGCAAATAAACGTTTCTCTTTCTTATTTCTTTATTTGTCAGATAATCTTCCCGATTCCCTTGTTCACAAACTAAACTAAATTTAAGTTGAGTGCATCTTTGTCTTTATATTTCATTAAGAAAAGGACAGAAGATAATATGTTAGTTTAGACCTGTTAAATTAGTCCGCGCCTGACGTAAATTGATGTATTTTAGGTCGCCATGTTTATAATAGCATCTAAACTGTCTATGAAATATATTAAAATGTTATCTTCCATCCTTTATTAATACAAATGAAAGAAAAAGATGCACTTAACTTAAAATTAGTTTAGTTTGTAAAGAAGAGAATCAGCGCCAATGATACATTTTATAAAATTAAATTTAGTAAATGGTCTTACCACATACTGCTACGTGAGGCGTGCAAATATCTATAATTATTATACGCGCTACTACAAGCGGCTTCGTTTGCGTGGAAATCGTAAGACATCGCAATATACTAATTAACAGCTACAATTCCCACCCACGCCATAACTTTGTTATCGCTCTGACGTTTTTTTTTAGCTCGATCCCTTAGGGCCGTAGCGTAATAGCCTTCTCCTCAAGAATTAAGCTATAAAATGCAAAAAGAATTGTCCGAATCAGACCGGCAGTTCCAGAGATTGCCGTGATTAAACAAACAAAAATATAAACACTCTTTAACTTTATTATTATCCATTAATTTCATTTTATTTACATTTAAGTTATATTTTTAAATATTTGAATTTAAAATACTAAAACATTTAAAAATATAAATAATAAGTAGTAGCCCCCGTTTGCATTCCATAGCCCAATTCTTGAGAAGACTATTTATTAAACATCGCGCTATGGTCCTTAGGAAACGAGCAAACAAAAAAGCTGTCAGAAAGAACACTAATTGAAAATTACTAACCCCCTTATTCATTAAAAACTGCTTAAAGTTAACTAGTGATTAGCGATTCTTTAACCATACATTTTTGACCTTTTAACGTCACTTAACTTAAATCATCCTTTACGAATAAACACCACAGTGTTTAAGGGGTTTATTCATAATCGATTATTAAAGTTAATTGACGTGCAAGCGTCTAAAATGTATGTTTAAAAAATCGCTAATCACTAGTTAACTTTAAGCAGCGTTTATGAATAAGGGGGGTAAGTGTCTAAGCAGGTAGTTGATGTACTCGTAATGGTATGAAAGATGGGTCGAGGAAGAATTTTCTAAGGGCGCAGGCAGACACTAGTATAGGCTACAATTAATATATTGAAATTAATAAATTGACTCGACCAAAAAGATTATAAAATAAAGTCTGCTTTACCAATAATTTCATACGTATATTGAGCAGAACCGTTAATGCATCTATGGGTGTAATTGTAGCAGGAAACATTTATTTCAAGTTAACGAAAATATTGGAAAATTTGTTAATAAATATTGCGAAACATGACCGCATTAAATCTACAGATATTTTGTTAATTTGAACATCTTATGCTGTAGAAATAAAATCGGAGTGTTTTGTGTCGAAGACATTTTTTATTGTTTTCCTCTTATGTTTAAGATGTACAGGATCCAATTTAATTAGTTACAGGAACTCCAGCGTCATCAAAGGCATCGATATCTTAACACCATAAAATAAAAAAAAACATCTAATCTTTTGATTTGGTGTTTTTTTTAGTGGTTAACGACCGCTGGAATTATTGGAACGTGAAGTAAGAGTTCAAAAAATGTGCTTCATCAATATAACCACCACGTCTGTGAACTTTACACAAAAAACAACGGGTTGCACCCCGGGCGTGTCGGCAGAAGTGAAAAGTTCAACATTAGTGCAATTCTTAATACTATGGAATAATTTCGTATGCACTACATTATATAGGGGGAATACGCAATGAAATGGACGCGTTGTGAAACGGACAAGGACGAAAATATTCAAGGCAAGTAAAGGCTGCCGCGAGCCGTCATTATTGTGGGTTTGTCTATGTTCATCAGTGTTGTCAATGACCAAACGACATGGATATTTACGTGCAAATATTCTAAGACATCAGTCAATGTCCGTTTCACAACGCGTCCATTTCATTGCGTATTTCCCCTACGCAAATTTTACAAATGTATAGACGGTCGAGTCATCAGCAGCCACCAACTGTGGATGCGGATCGTAGTAGGCAAAAAAAAAAACAAACACACACACACAATCGCGGTAGCACCCTGTGCCTCTTAAACGTAGGCATATAATATTTGCGCAGCGCGGCTAAAAGAGGATATACCGCACCGGCCGTCTACTCTCTCTCCGTCTTACGAATTTTCGATCAGCGTCACGTGTCCTGACACGAGTTTAACATTTGTTATCCATCCTGAAAAGTGCATAAGCCACTAAAGGCGTTTTCACTTTAATAAAAAATATATTTTTAAACTGATATTTCAAGTAAATACACGAAACAGTGCTCGATGGCCCCGCTAGCTAATTTATTTTATCATGTATAGGTACTAAGAAAACTGGTTTGTAAGAGAGAGACAGTTGTAAGTAGGGCAACTATGGAAGTACTAAATAGATTCCGAAAACTCTTTTACTAATAGAAAGCTACAGTTTTTAAGTGACCAAGTCGCCAGCATTAACTAGTGTAGTCCTACTTTTATGGGCCTCTGTTTACAATAAAAGTTGTCTATTATATTCTATTCTAAAAATGTTTAGATACAAAAGCCATATAAAAACAGCGTCGCGTCTTCAAATTCCGTAGGTAATTCATCCCAGTCTTGAAAACTATCAAAAACATTCCTCTGAACTTGCAATACAGTAGACGCTACAAAACCACTACAAAACCCACCGTCTACAACTCTTGTATGATTAAATTCCTCTGGGTCCAGTCATTTGATATTGCAGATTCTGAGAAGGGCTCGCCTTTAAAGTCCCCTTTTAAATTCAATCGGATCTTGGCTTTAAAAAAAAGCACTTAAGTACAACAAGAAAGAGTGTATTAGGTATTAATTTAATTGCACAATATCTATGACTTATATGTTTTATTTTGCAAAGAATTCTAAAGAATTCTGGAGTATTTCTCTTTCTTTTGGTAAGTATCATGAGATTTGTAAAACCACATGCATAATAAAAACAGTTTTTAATGAGAGACGTTGACAGGGTCGCCGAATTTAAGTAAGTAGATGGAGTTAAGCAAGAAACCAATGGATAATGGAGAAATAAAATTTAATTAAATCATATTATTCGAAAACAAACTGTTTATTTGTAATTAACTATTTATTTACAAAACGTACATCGGTTTCTCACTAATCTTCATTTAAATATTATATGCACCTCTGATTCTATGTTTCCTTGTGTGAGAATAAGTATTATTATTGTTATTACAACTTAGAGCTTTTTTCACCAAACTTTTATACCAAAAAGTCTTGTATTGAGATTAACTATACAACTATAGTTAATTAAACATTCAAAATTTATGATGATTTTTATTTTTCTAAACAGTGAGACGTAAATTTTATTCCAAAGACAAAAAGTACTTTGAGTATTATCGATCATATACATCAGCTCAATCATAGATAACTTTTATCAAATCAGCCTTTAATAAAATATATTTATAGAAACAATATAAAGGCAGATTCGAATTACAATTTTCTTTCTTTTTTGAAGGTGTATTCGGTATAAAAGTCGAGGAGAAACGCTTCGTCCGGATCCTAGTAGTCCCATTTTATCATTACAGCATTGTTTTTAAATACCAATTTTAATCAGTCCTATTTACTTAGCAATTAGTAGATAATTTACACGTTTATGTGTACAAATTACATCAAGAATATTTTATTATCTAACTTCTTGTTTTCCGAAGCGCTGGGAACTCGATGACTAGTGTGTGTCGTTGGGAACAGTGTATACCATTACTTCGTAATAAGTCGCTAATACAATAGTCACGTAACTTAAATGCATAATGCGGTTAAACGGTTTTATGTGTTATGTTCTTTAGTCACAATTTATGGATAATATATAATAAAATCAAACTATTAGACTTTAAGCCCGAACCTTTTCATTTCCTTGTCATTTAACTTAAAAATTCTCTTTAAAAAAGTATCCTGAAGTCGTAGAAAATTTCTCTAACAACAAGTAAGTACTTAGTTTTCCTTTTACTTGTCGATCTTACTTTAAAAAAAATCAACCATATTTCAACATAAAAAAGAAAGTTGTAACGTAAACTGAACGTTACATATAGGAATTAAGGTTATTTTTTAAATAACTCGTATTTGTTTACATGTTTGGCAGCCAAATTATGTACCCAATTATATTATCACTCGTTTAATGACAGGTACAGTCAGAGCCTATTATGTACTAAAAAAGCACTTACTAACACGAGCCATTAGAAACTTGCGTTAAATTTACATTAACTCTTTAAGTACATATATGCAGGAGTTAAAATTTACTCTGAATTCATTTACGACGACATTGAAGTGTTTATTACGCAATTGACTGAAAATTCATACACATTTCACATTCATAGGTATATATACATTTTATGACAGTGTAGTGGTAATTATGTTCTGTCGTTGTGTAACGGTAGTTCAGCAAAACCCCTTTTAGATAATGAAAAGTTTTTAGATATTGCCGTTACGGGTGAAAAAAAATCAGTAGCTCTGTACTGAGTTTCATTACCTACTGTTTTTTTTTTCTTATCTGTTTATACAGGGTGTATCTGATATCGTAACGCAAACTTCGCGAAAAGGCTACACCGCATGCCACTAATATAATTATGATAGTCATTTATGTCGTTAATAAACGGTTACAGAATTCACAGTGTTTAAAAAAAATGTCGGCTCGCCCTTTGAACTTTGCAAGCGTGCCGCCGTGCGGGTTTGTAGGTATGATGTTGATCCCTGATGTGAAGTCTATTAAATCAGATGATAAGATAGTTTTTCGAGTTATGTTTTCATTGCGCTTTTTTGTGTAATTACCGAATTAATTAATTTTGACGTGACAACGTCTATTAAATTGGTACGGCGTGGAGTCATTCTCGAAAACACCGTAACGGCCGAATCTGACGCCACACAAAGTCCACGCCTACTTTACCCTCACCCCTAGAGCGTGTGTCACACTCGTGCGCGAGGTCTATTACCATGTAATAGACGTTGTCACGATCAAATATCGGCAGTAGACGGAGTTCTACAGACAACCAATTTTTTACTTTAGAATCTTATTGGGTTATAAAAGTATAGCAATTATGAACGGGCTAAAGTGAAAAAAAACGACATGCATTTTTTTTAAATCATGAAAAAGCCGACGTGAAATTCCACCACTGGGGGGTTCAGAATCATGTACTGGATCCATGATAACCGTTTGTGATACATCCTTTATATGACGACGTCAACGACGGCGGAGCGGTAGGTTCGTCACCATCTTGGATTGGTGGTAAGGGCTCCATTTCGTGAGTTTTGAATTAAAGCATGAAGTGTAAATATACCCCCCAATCTTGGCAATAACAATTTAAATAGGCAATACGACAGTTTCGCCCCGAAGAAGTGTCCTAGTCCGCGCCTCCATGCGAAGCGCCCGTTCGACAATCCAAAACGACTCTTTCCGCGTGCCGCCTTTACAAAATAACGTCACAGCGTTTTCCCGACAACTTTTATTAAAATGATACCGTTATCCACGACATATACATATATATGGTAAAATAAATAAATATTTATGAATGGATTTCTCGCAACATGTAAATCGATTAAACTAAGCTTATTTGTTGAAAAAGAATCAATGTTCCAGCAATATTTTTCCACAGTAAATAGATTATTTAAAAAAAAAATTACTCCTCAAGAAAGGCTTAGAAAGGGGTTGAAAATGTAATCAGCGGTGGTAAACCGATTATTCAGAATTAATTAAACTTTTGTAAAGAATTATTTAATCACCTTTAAGCTCCTTTTTAGGGTTCAGTAGTTAACGTCTCGGAACCTTTCTAATAATCGTCATGTCCGTCCGTCGACGGCATTCCTTGCATACGGAATTAGGAAAAATATTTTTTTCTCGCCATATAAAGTGAGATATCAATTGGTACTCATAAGTATTTTAAAATCAACTTTGTGAATTACGGCATCTTCCACTAAGAAGATGCCTAGGACCCAGCAGTGGCACCATTATAGTCTGGTTGTGTTGTGTACAGTGTAACTAATTATAAAAGTCAGCAGGTCAAGCTACCTGAAACTGTCAAATATTAGCAATCAACCTTGAGCCTTAACAGTTTAGATATAAAATTTAAAATCTAATAATGATATCTGACAGATTGTAGTACATAGATTGATATGCTGTCGTCTGTATTAGATTTACAAATTTCATTGTGGTTATCATTAAGCAATTAAGATTTAACGTAAGTAAAGACACTTAAAACATTTTCAGCACCCAGTCATTCTTCACTTTTACGTCAAAGGCAATTTTGTAAAAGCCATAACCATTGCTCGCAGAATTATTGAAAGAAATATAACACCCTTATGCATTAGCGTGCTTAGTACCGCGAACAGTATTGTGTTACGAGTTCCTGTACATCTAAAAAAGTACTAAAAATAAAAAGAAAGTTCCCACATAAAAGAGCCGTATCCATGTTAAAGCTGTAAGTATAATGAGATGTTACACTCGACGGTAACTTTTATTAAGTAACTAACAAGTAACACGCCTTTCTAGAATGTTCCGCGGCATATGGCGCAAGAGTTTGTTATAGTTCGCTACGTCCAGAACTTTAGATCATAAATACAAGTTTCGAACACATGACTGAAGCAACAGAAACATGAGATATTAACAACATTAAAAAGCTGATCATTTTTTTATGAGTGTATGTTACTGCTTTTCTTTGGATTCGTTGTCACATAGGCACCTATTTGGATGTGTTACATAAATAGCAATGGAGCATCTGGGCGTATTATGGAAACGTTTTTCCTAGTATATTAATGACAAGAGTGTTCTGTATATATTATATCTTTATTGATTTACTATATAAAACTAAGCGTCTATTTTAACCCTGTGTGTAGATGTTAGTTCCATACATATGAAATTGGCGTTTTGCCACTTTGATCTCAAATACCTCCTCTTTGATTTAGAATTCCAAATTCAAATTTGTACAGCTATTTACTCATCAATTTGTGTATCGAAAACCGTATGTCTTTTGTTTTTTTCTCTGCGTCATTAAGTTAACAAAATGGAAAATTTAAAATAATACGAGTTCCGCCGTGGTCCAGTGCCGCAGAAACACATCGAAGAATTAATGATGTGTATGGCAGTGATGTCGATAGAGAAAGCACAGTGCGTTTTTGGTTCCAACGTTTTCGTTCTGGGAAGTTCAACCTACAGAACAATCCCCGTGGACGGCCGGAGACTAAATTCGACAATGAAGAATTGAAGGCTATTGTGGAAACGGATCCATCGCAAACTACTTCCAAGTTAGCTGCGGTGTAAGTGATAAAACTGTTTTAATCCACTTGAAACCTATTGGGAAGATAAGAACGCTCGAAAGGTGTGTACCTCATGAATTGAGTGAAGCATACCGACAAACGCGCGTCGACTGCAGCGTTACATTACTGAATCGGCACAATAATGAAGGGATTTTAAATCGAATCATTATCTGTGATGAAAAGTGGATACTCTACAACAATAGGAAGCGCACATCGCAATGGCTGAACCCCGGTGAACTATCCAAATTCTGCCCGAAGAGAAAATTTACTAGAAAAAAGTTATTGGTCAGCGTTTAGTGGACTAGTGGCGGTGTGGTGCACTATAGCTTCCTTAAATCTGGCCAGACTGTGGGCAGCTCCACATAATGATGGATAAACTAGCCGCTAAACAACCGAGACTGGTCAATCGCACAAGGCCACTGCTGCTTCAGGACAACGCGAGCCCATACACTACACAACAAACTGCTACCAAATTAGAGAAGCTTCAATTGGAATGTTTAAAGCATCCACTGTACTCCCCGGACCTTGATCCAACAGACTACATTTTTTTTTAGAAATTTGGAGAACTTTTTGCAGGGGAAAAATTCAACTCCGATGAGGCAGTCCAAACCGCTTTCAAAGATTTTATTGATTCCCAACCTAATGTTTCTTTTTTTAGAAAAGGCATAAACGAACTACCTATGAGATGGCAGAAGTGCATAGATAGCAATGGATCATACTTAGATTAAATAAATATATTATATTAAAAAAATAAACGATTCTTATTCCTCCCATACAAAACGCCAATTTCATATGTAAGGACCTAATACTATATCATTTCCTTTCAATTCATTCCAACATCAATTGAAACAAATAATTAGTTCTGCGTTCGATATACGTATATTTGATTTTTGTTTTATTTTTAGTCCACAACGCTCTTTGTTCCGTTCAACAATGATTTGATTCTATTTACGGTTATCCCTATGTATGGGAACAAACCACTTAAATAGGTAACGGTTTTTAAACGAATGATACGTATGCTATTTTTGGTTTCCATAACGCACTTCACGTTTTTCATCTCTTCCATTATAAAGTTCTGATGCTCCCTTCTTATAGAAACATCAACCAAGGATATCTCACGCGCTTAAAAAGATATTCTAAGTTAGACTATGTAGAAACCCGAACAACTTTTTAAAATCTCCGAGGTAAGTGGACTAACCCAACGCAATATATTTAAGGACCGTTCGCCTTCTGCCAATTGTAAGTGCCTATTTAGACGAGCGTAATTCTACTCGTTTCTCTTATTTAAATAAACTTCCATTCGTTGGAAACAAACATGACAATTTACGCACGGGTCTTTTTAGCTAGACATACTTAAATGAAATGTAAAATAAATCTAGTAAAAATGCTCCTCTCTCAGTAATAAGCATGAGTCTAAAGATACTTCATTCAACTCTACCAAATAGCCATCTTTTTCCATTTCTAACTTTGTCTCAACTGAAAATTACTTTCTTTAAAATATTAATGATAACATTGATGTTGAAATTCATATTAAAAAGCAATTCAGTATAGAATTCAACATAAAAATTGTATTCCGTTTAGAACATCGTTTATTAAAAACGTGCAGGTATATATATTCATCAATAGCAAGTCCTTCCCTTATCTTCTTTATTAGTTTGCAAGACTTATGAAAGAAATCCATTGAATATTAAATCAGGCTTTAAATATATGTATGGCTGTACAACATGTTTTTCCATACTGCGTCCATTGCAGATTTTTTACATTCAGTAGTTTAGGTCCCTAGGTTAGGACAATTTTATCGCAGTATAGAACATAACGACAGTCATTTCGAGGAGATATGGGCGTCAATACATCTCAATAATGGACAGAGCCAATGACAACACGAGTATTTCTTGTACTGCTGATATCCAATCAGAGAACTTAAAAAACAGCCACAGTTTATTTCTGAGTACGTCGACAGCATACGTAACAAGGGCTTCCCAGATGAAAGTAATCGGCAATGTGTTACACAATAAAAACACCCACAGTGTCTTGTCTACAGTTCCACACCTATAGATCTTTGTTCAAAACAAAACGTGATACCGTATAATATTCGCTTTGTAGTCGTTAACAATCAATACTTTCAATTGTAGTCCTCTTTACGTTTGCTGCGTTACTTAGCAATTTTTCGATGCTAACTCTAGCTAAATTGAAAACCACCCGTAATCATTTGAACTACTACCGTTAATTGAAACGATTATAATTCACCTGTAATATTCTATCGTCTCTTGGTAAAATGTACATAAAAATATAGGTAGCCACCAAGTGTCCGTGTAACTATGTGGTGGAGGCAGACGTTTACGGCTTCGTCCAGTAACCGCATAATTTTCGCATGTCGCCGGGCGCAGTTCTCGTCGGTGTCGCAACGACGCCGCCGCGATACTCAACGATCGGTCTGCGGACGACTGCGTCACCAAATGTTCACACCTCGCAGTGTTGATACCAAATAAATGCAAATGAATTGATACAAACCAGCCTCTACATCGACTTGTTTCGTTTCCACTACAATGTTTTCGCTCGAGACTATTCTTTATTTACGCCTCGATACTTTGAGTCAATAAGGAGACTTAACTGAACCAAATGTTGAAAGGCTTCCAATAAGGCCAGGATATCTTAGTCTGTGTTCTATTTCTGTACGGTTTCGCCGATCCAGTTTAGGTGTTAAAAGGTTATATTTGGGCAAACGTCACACTTTTCTGCGAAGTTCTAGGTCACTCACAAAAAGAGGTCACCAGAGGAATCATTGTGCTAGAGACAATAAGCTCTCAAGGGTGTTCCTGTCAACTTAGCGTTGCGACCTTTGGCGCAGCACATTTGCATAATTTGTGTCCAGGCGACTAACGCAACAACATGTGGAGTAGCAACTCAATTTTCAAGCGAGTTTTAATTTACATACTTTGCTTTACAAGTTTCATTAAAAAATTAAAACACTGAAGCTGAGGGTAATTTGAATAACGAATACAACCGAGATTGTAGCTCTCATCATACTGTAATCTTGGTTTCTGTAAAATAAGACGGCCCTATGGTGCAATTACGAATCCGCAACGATAAAATGCGAGTCCCACTCACGTCTGGGGATCCGCACAACAAACATGAAGCACAAAACCTACTCTTAATAATAACAGAACTTGCCTCTATTCATGGTAAATATTTGTTTAGCAACAGTTTATAAATGTTATTGGTAAACGGCGAGAATGCTGCTGGACTTTGTTTAAATCAATATAGGTAGCACACACGCAAATCTGGTTTTAAAAAAAATGGTTGCCCGAGGAAGAAGTGTTGTTTTGTTCTCTGTGTCTGATATATAAGATATCTTGTAACCTTTCATAGAAGAATTGAAATGATTTTATATCTGTATTAGGTAATTTCGTCCTTCTCTGTATGAGAGGAGACCTGTGCCCAGTAGTGGGACGATAAAAAAGGTTGATGATGATGATTAGGTAATTTTATAGTGCTCGACTACTGCCATGTTTAAAACCAGTTGCAAACACGTCCACATACAACATTTGTTGATATACTGGATGTTTTGATTGTGATGTATGGTAAATCATATAGATTCCCTACATCTGAGTTATATTCTGACACGAAATTACTTACTGTGAGACAGCTCTTTGTCCTTCGAGCCACCCTCAGAAAACACAAGGTGATTCCCCCGCATGATCCCGCTAAGCGCAAAACAAAAAATGTATGCCCGTCTGTACGCCATAAAACTGCATTCGCCAGGCGCCAGTTTTATGTTCTTAGCACCATAATTTACAAAAATGTATGTAAAGCCATTCAGATAGCTGGGCTAAATCAGCATGAAGCTAAAATCAAGGTTCAAAGTTGGCTACTCGATCAAGATTACGTACGAACAGAAGAAATACTACATCACCAGCAGTAGTCGTATAAACAGTCAAACTTTGCAATTTCCCAACACAATCTCAAATACTTTAAAATACTCTCACCTACACACCAAACACTACCACTCACACAGTTCTACATACACACATTACACCTTCACATACATATCCTCTCATTCTAACATCAACTTTCTCAGTCATACACCTTCAACGAGTCGTTTAATATAGCTATTAATTTCCTTCCTTATCTGTTTTTAGTTTTTAATTTTTAACATACCGAGATACCTATTATGTAACCTGTAAGGTACATGACTATTTTTGTAATGTCAGAACACAACACAAGGTTTTTGGTATGAAAGTGTCAGCAGAACACTGACTCCTAAGTCACAGGATCACCTAGTTTAGGAGTCAGGGTTACATTATTAGTACGACCTTTAGTTAACTAAGCTATGTATACTAGTTATAAGCAAAGTCAAAGGTTACTGTATCAATAAACTATTTTATTATTATTATTATTATTTCGCCCGCCAGACGTCAACTCCGCAACATGGCGCGATCAACTCCACAACACAAGTGTTGCCAACAAAATGTTGACAGCAACTCGGCAGCATGTTTATGTAACCATGTTGTTAAACAAATGTTTAGGTACCATAAATACGGGGGTTTACCAAGCTATTATTGTAAGCTCTTGTCACGATCTCTCGTACATACACATAAGACACATACAATTAGGGAATATTACATAATAATTAGCGCACATCTATGTAAGCAGCACTGTATGCAAATGTAGCAAATTAATTGTTGATTAATCCTTTGCCGCATTAGCGGGAACAGATCTGCGGTTGGATTGGTCAGAACCTTCGATCACGTCGATGCGGCCCCATCAGTCATGCGGTACTTGACTGACGAGGGAGACTGTGTGCAGGATGAGAGCACGGCGGACTACCCACAAACCTATCATTAACGATCGAAAAGGTGTAAGCCCAAGCATTAGTCAAGCTTACGCTACAATTACATGATGGATCACGATTACTCTTCCATATAAAAAATACAGTTCGACGATTCAGCACTTTGGAATCAAAATTGGTGTTTTGTAGCACCAACAACCTCAACCAAACGTGATTTCTCATCAATCTTAATACTAAGCCATATAAATATAACCACTAAAATAAATGTTTCAAAAAGTACTTATTAAGGGCCCAGCATGTCAGACAGAAAAGAAAGTTTTTATAAAGGCCGAAAAACGTAGGAGTTTCACAACTCTCATTTTTAGCCGTACAAATAAAAAGGGACATAAAATATGATAAAAATGAATATTACAAGCCTAACAAATTGTCAGTGGAGTTAATCGCCTTTCGCTCGTTGCTTATTTCCACGCGTTGTTGATTAATTGTGGCAAGTTTGCCGTTGTCCGCAAGGACATCGACCCTACGCAGATAACTTCGGTGAGCATTGCTCCTAACTAGGCATGCGGGGACACTTTCTAAGACGTGTGACTGACGGGGGAACATCTACTAAATTACTTTATATCGAAGTAATGTGTTTGAATAGAACCGGTCTTATACTCTTGGGACTGAAGAAATTCCTGCGAAGCAATAGATAATAACCATAATACAAAATGTATTCGTTGACAGCCTCATCTATCGCTAACGTAGAGAAAAATAAACTGAAAAAAAAATTCAAACAAACTACTTTATTATGTCAGCTCTATATAGATTATCGACATATATACAAACATGTACTTCGAAGCAATTGACATAATACTTAATTAGCTAGTGTTGATTGTGGTGTAAATTAAATATGAAATTTAATAAATAGGCTCTATAAAAACCTTTTATGTCAACCTCGTTGCGCGATATTGGCAGCGCATAAGTTTCAATATTGAAGCTCATTTCAAAGGAAACGAACGAGTTTATTACAGTAAACATGACTCATAAAGCCAGATCACTAGGCTAATAAAATGGCTACACCCGGCTGTCTGCGAAAATACAGCGCAGCCCAAAGAGAACCCCATAACGGTGACCCTTTCCGTCGGGACTGGGAGAGACAGGGATGAAGTATTGCCACGTTTGGATCCTAAACAACAATAAAATCCGCAACAAAAATAGCGCAGAACGCCAACAAATTACTAGCGGACCAAAAACATGTTTCCTATACAAGATATATGGGACTATACGTAAAGTGCTGAGGAAGTCAATAAATATTTCCCAATAACTTGATTACTGCAGAGCCTTTGATGGGAATAAATTTACTGCTTGGAAACAGGTGCCGACTTGGTATATTAGGAGGCAATACACGCATATCTAGACACACTTAAAAGCTTTCTTGATTTATTTTACTTTTTAATTTTGTGTTTGACACGAAGGCGTTATACGTGGTCTAAGCTGATTACAAATTCCGGGACAGTGTTTCAGGAATGATGTCAGGAATTTTATCCTTTGTTCGATAAAATTGTACTTAAACAGTTTCATTAACATCTACTTAGCCTTTTCCCAACTATATTGAGGCTGGTTTTCAGTCGAATCGGAACAGCTTGTGTTTTATTCTTTCTAAATCAGTTTTTGTATTCACTTTGCAACCAAAATGAGTGAATGAAATTTTTTGACTGTCAGATAATCTTGTCTGTGAAATAATTTTGAGTTTTTGATAGCTCTTCTATAAAATACATGCGCGCTTTACCATCAGATTGCATCCTTAGCATCAGGCGGGATGGCGGTCAAGCACTAATTTATAATTTATAAAAAAAAAAATTTTTCATAGAACTGTCAAAAATATAATAAAAGATGTATATTTCATGCGAAGAATACAAAATATACATCGGTCGATTGAAAAATTAATCGGAACAACCATCGTACTTACGAGTAAAAGCTATCCAACCTTTCTTTTACATCCTACGCTATAAAATTCCTTCATTTTCTCAGAATCCATTACGTAAACAGAATTATTAACTTTGATAGTTCTTATAGTCTTACACAAATAGAATAATAAATTTCATTTGTATTTTCTTGGATGAATCTGTCGGTATTCGTTTAGTTAACTCAGCAAAAATAATGTAACATGTTCACAAGGGCTTGTCAAAACTCTTAAGGGATAAACATTATGCTTCAACCGAGTTTAACCACGTCACCAATAAAGCTTACCCTGGATGGAATTGAACGTTTTTAGCTTCACCGGAACGTGTGAAATGCGGCTGCCCTTTATAATATTCACGAGGATACATGGCAAAAATGTTCGGTGACCTCGAAATAGGGCTTTTTCCCGGAGGGCTCTCGCCGAGTCAATTTCGTAACACTTTGACCCTAAAGGTGCCGAGGAACGCTGCCTAAATTATCTATGGGACGACTTGGGAAAGAGGTCACCTGTGTGATAAATAGTTAAGCTCAGGTTAATGGGTTGGACGTTAGTGCAAAGTTGTTTTGTGGCTGGATGTTTAGTAAACACTTTGCATTCGATGGAACTACCAGCTTCGAACATAATTGCTTTAAAATGGTCCCACACAGCAGCTCTTCAGCAAAAAATGTTAAAGTTTGAAAGGTAAATTCTACTTCATGTGCTGACATTTGCATGTGAGCAAGATAATTTATCTAGCATACGCTACAAACTAAACAGAATACTTATTAGTCGGTGTCACAGGAGTCGGTAAATAAGGACGCGGTTCTTTGAGGCATCTGTTATGCAGTTGCAAATTTCTGTTGCTTTGGGGGATAATATATTCTTGTGCCCAAATTATCTCGGTCAGAATAATTTACAGTGTCAAAGCCGACTAGTGAATGCGGTAATTTACGATTTGCGCTAGTTGTGCGCACGTAATTACAAAAACAAATGTCCAAGCCATTGACTCGTGGACATAGCGAGCTCAGTGTAGCGTGAAGAGAGAAAGTAGGCGCTGGTTCATGGCATCGGGAATGTACGCAAATTGGGTTTCGATTTCTATACAGCCATGAATAATTAGGTTTGCATAGGAAAGTAAAAAAGGTACAAAAAGCCGAGCAGTGATTATGAACGCGCATGCTGCCATTAATTTTGCTTTGGACGTTTTTGTCGTATTCCAGTGGTTGGACAACGGAGGGCAATCATTGTATTGTTATAAACAAAAAGTTTCTATTCTTAAAACAACATTTTAGTGGCACTAAATAAAACTGATAATCCTCATATCCTTCTGTACTTCAATAATATGTGGTGTGGTGTTGTGGTGTATGTTAATTCCAGGATATGTTGAATACAACATATCCCGGAATTAACATACACCACAAAACATTCCTATTAGAATATTATGTTATAATCATAATATATACACAGAATTTTATTATGTATAAAAAAAAATGTTTTTTTTTTCAATAAGTTGTACTGACTGTGGGAGAAAATTATGTTCATATTACAAATCTATGTACGCACAGAGTCGCAAACGCAAAAGGGTCTAGTGAAGTAAGTACTTCATCCATTTTGGTTTGTTTTGACTATACAACGCAAATGTGACAGTAATTTATATATGTACTTTCAATTATTTTCGGTATAAAAATAACCACATTAAATCAATTCTTAACAAACTATTTTCATAGTGTGCATTAATTAAGTTACAGATTGCATAACTATCGTTATCCTCTTAAGGGACTTTCTGATTTTTGTTACTTTATTTTTTTAATATAAATAACTTGTTTTTATACTTAATTATGTCTACTTACTTTAGTTTTAAGATTTTCCTGTACGTCACAGACTGTCCAGTCACAATAAATATTTATTCTTTCTTTCTTCATTTGAAAGAGACTTGGCGAGTTGATTTCCCAAAACAAGTAAGTAACATTATCAAAGCAACGCGACAAACCTGCAAAACCAGAACAAAACCGACCGTAGTTAATTACAGAAACAAGGGTTAGTTTCAGTCGCGCCCAAATATCACACGGTCTTGATACCATACACCATGCACTGTTTAAAACAATCTCAAGAGCCAGTAATAACACGGCACATAATTCAGTGAGGTTCGGAGCGCGGTCCCCGGTGGAAGGTAGCTACAGAATACATAAACAGTTCAATTTAAAGCCCCAGTAATGCATGAGGGAGTAGAGAACTTCGGCAATGAAAGTAATGAACCCACTGTTTTAGTTCACCTTTACGAGGTGGCTGCGGTTGCCGCCTATCACACCGAACCGTAACGATTCACACCTCGCCGATTCGGCTTTCCGCAAGTTGGAAACACTCATTATATCTCAGAACTGTTCCGTCACTCTCGAACGTTGGTGTAAGTTCATTATTGTACTCGAAGCCATTACACGAAACTTAACCCTTTGCCGACGCACTTAATCAAATCTAAATAGTAAATGGCTAATTCAAACTCGAAACAAAGGCGTGTCTTAATAAAATTTACTTTAAATAAGATACATTTAAGCAATGGACAATGTAATAGACTTTAAGTTTTAGAATAATATAATTGGAAATTACAGCCAAAGTTACAAACTTAAATTGCACTTTAGCCTTTGGTGATCTTTTGAATTTAAATTGGTAGCCCTTTAGAAAGGAATTAGGAAAATAAATAGGGGTTTAAAAGTTATATTGCAGACGGCTATTCATAAATAATATATACCATTACAGAACGTGAATTATACAGACTACTTAGACTAAACTTGGCACAAAGCCTAATAGATTTTAGCTGTTGAAGGGAGGGGAATCAAACCCTCATCCCTTATCTCATGTCTAAACAGAACGGCGCCGCCGCCGCAGCATCAGCGTTAGTCATGAGTCTGAATAAACATTAACTTCCCAACTCGACTCAGACGTTTCAGAGTACAGTACAGAGTGGTGATTAGGTTATAACATTAATTGAAACCACGCATATAAATTACACGTATGTACGTATAATTTATTTGAAACATACACAATTTAAATAATGAATAACAACATTCCACCCGTAGGACCTTTTTCTATTCTGAATATTTTTTTTCAAATTTTGATTATTTGGTAACAATATCAAAAAGTTGAAATGTTGGTACCATCGCCCCACGGGTCTAATGTCTTACTATCAAAGATGGGTCTTATTTAAGAAATTTTGTTCTCTATTTTTTATGAAATAGTTAATATTTTTAATTTAGTAGACTGATAACAACTTGCATCAACAGCTGTAAAATGTAATAACCATAGGTCGGAATAGGTAGAGTGATTTTTGGTACTTGTATCATAAATTTTCACAGAAAGAATAACTTGGTTAAGCCATTTTCCCGGAATATAATTCCGGATCCAAGTAATTATTGTTAATGTTGGTAGTGACATTATTACTACTCAATTCATTTAACCTTTTGAACGCCAATCACTTCTATACAAGTTCGAGATTTTCGTGCCCTCAGCGCCACTACTTGATTAGAAGTAATCACAGTATAAAATAAATTTACGACTTTTACAAGACCTTTTATTTTGTTTTTATGGAAAATTGTCCTGTTATCAACCATATTTTTAACTTTTTCACGCATAATAAGTTCTTATTAGTTTTATTTTCAATAGAAACCAAAACGCCAGAAAATATTTTAATGCCCCCAGCGCCAATTACTTGATATCAAGTAAGCCAGTGATGGGACACGATGAAGACCTCGCTATATTTCATGTCGTCGAAATGATCATAAATACTATTATTGCAAGAAAATGACGTGAATTATTAATATTTTATAAATATTGTAAACTATAAACTAGGTTTTATTCACCTTAATCAAGAATCAATAGGTTTTCTAATCATTGTCGATAATGAAACACCGTTTGAAAAACCCATCCCTACAAAGTTAGTTATTTGTCACTCCCCACACGCCACCGACTTGTATAGAAGTAACACTGTGACGTCATAAGCGGACAGGTTTCAAGGTCATAGTGACTTTGTGCATTTTAGTGTAGTGCAATGTTTACATCTTGTTGTTGTATTCAGTTGACGCACGTGTTTTTACAAAAAAAAATTGTGACGGTGAATATGACGAATTATTGCGAGTTGTTCAAGTCTGAATCTGAATTTTGAAATAGGCCGTCGTCTTGACATTCCGTTAAGTCGTCAACTTCCGTTTCAGGATTTTTTTCCATTTTCTATTAGTTTGTACAAACCAGACAAATAATTGCGAGTATTTTGCGAAACCATTAAAAATAGGTCTGTAACATCTGTGTAAAACAGTAATTTTAATAAAAAGAAATCGGCCAACTGCGTGTCGGACTCACGTACAAAGGGTTCCGTACCATTGATTTATGAAATTAAAGGATTAAAGTTATTTGTATGAAAGATTACGCGGTAATAAGCGATTTACGAGGTATTAAAAAAAAACTACTTACGAGATCTCGTTCAAAACAATTTTCGTTAGTAGTTTGTATAGTAATGTATGTACTTGTACATCATATCTTTTTTTTAGGTTTTTCATTTTCCTATTGTAGAAGTTAGAGGTAGGGGGGGGGGGATCAACTTTTTTCCACTTTGGAAGCGTTTGTCACGCAAACTAACTATTCGGTTTAGAAAAAAATATATTTTAGAAACCTCGATATCATTTTTGAAGACCTATCCATACATACCCCAAACGTATGTTCGAAGAGAAAAATTTTATTTTTTTTGGTTTCAGTTCTAAGTATGGGGAGCCCCCAATCTTTATTATTATTATTTTTGCATCAATACCTTAATACGGTTCACAGAATACATCTACCTACCAAGTTTCAACAGTACCTATAGATCATATAGTTTCGGAAAAAAATGGCTGTGACATACGGACGGACAGACAGACATGACGAATCTGTTCCGTTTTTTGCCATTTGGCTACGGAACTTTAAAAAATGTAGAAAATCACTAATTTAGAATAGAATAGAATACTCTTTATTATGTACACCATATAGATTACAGAACATAAATAAAAATATTTACAAAGGGTGACACAATGGGCGGTCTTATCGCTAAGAGCGATCTTTTACAGACAACCTTTAGCTTCTATTAATTGTATTTGTTGTAACTAAAAGAAATAAATTATGCAGGAATCGTTTGAGTTTATCCACGTGTAACTCGACCACAGTGAATATAAAAATAAATACCATAGAAATACATCGACAAGAAATACGTCGACAAGACATCCTTATATCAGAAAGGATTTTGACGTGCCTCGAGCGCCAACTACTTGATATGAAGTAAAAGGATTACATTTGGAGACAAATAGGGATGTGAACTTCTAGAACACACGTCTAATAAATTTACAATTCTTTTCTTTATTATAGGAAATATATCAAAGTTTTTATATTGATTTTTATATGAAATAAAATAAAATATGAAAATACGGTTACAGTTTTTATTTAGCTTCGTAAATTGGCGAATAAATATTAATTTAAATGTATAATATTATTTGTCGATAGGACATTAAACCCATCCCTACGTTTTACTATAGATACGTTATACATTTGTAGCGTGGCGCTGGAGGACACATCGCGTATTATGTAGATTGGCGTTCAAAAGGTTAAAGGAAGGTAACAAAACTAAACTAATTTATTATTTACTTGTTGAAAAATAAAAACAATCAAATTCCGATTGAAGCAATAATACATTTCAATATTTTATTTTTATCCTCTAATGAAGGGTATGGCCAAATCAAACGGTTTTACGACTTAATATAATTTATACATATTTTTTTTTTAATAATCAACCAATTCCGTAAATCCGGAGGAATGTCCATATATGTTTCCGATCAATGACCCCAATTCACTCTACCTATTCCGACCTATGGGAATAACCTATTCGCCACTCTGTAAAATTCTGTTACAATTATAACACCTCCCTCTGCATGTTTTGTGAGAATTTTAGTAATCATATAACTGCCTCAGGATCGGTGTAAAGATTAAAGTGTGTTTAAGAGCACAGCTGGGTCGTCCGCGGAGCAATCCCATTCAGCGGCAAAGTGTTTAAATGGCAACACTAGGCGAACGATCCCCCCGGAGGTGTCTGTGTTTACACAACTTAGTAAAAAAAAACTCTGAACAGGGTACTGCGCCTTTTAGACCTCAGTTAGGTCCAAAAGCCACAGTACCCCGTTCAGAGTTTTTTTTTACTAAGTTGTGTCGAAAAACGACTGAATATTAAGTTGTATCGTTTCCATGAATAAAAATATAAATATATACGGACAAATCACACAGATGGAGCTAGCCCCAAAGTAAGTTCGAGACTTGTATTATGGAATACTAACTCAACGATACTATATTGATAATAGATACATATATACATAAACATCCAAGACCCAGGCCAATCAGGAAAAGATCGTTTTTCCATCATGACCTAGCCGGGGATCGAACCCGGGGCCTCCACGACCCAGGCAGGCGTGTTGACCGCTGCGCCACGAAGGTCGTCAATGAATTAATGAAAGAACCTCTTAGATTTTATCTTTTTATTGAAATGCAGATCATTACTGCCGACCCTAATAATAATTTTATGGATTTGTATACATTATGCTGAAAAATATAGGTGGTAAAGTTTAGAGCAGTGGTGGCCCGGGGTAATAGCAGGGACGTACTATTTCTAGGTCATAAATTCGAACTATATCCGCTGTGCTTTAGTTGGTGTATTTTTTTTTTATAACACCAAGGTGAATGATGACGTCATGAGGAAATCTGCATGTCCTAAAACCAAAAATTTCCAAGACTTGTTACCCCAACGCAGGCCCGCGTGCTGGATACTTTTACTAAGTTACTAACTATGGAATGCTATCAAAACTTACTTGGAAAAAATCTGTACCGAATCCAAACTGTTGCATAAAACATAAAATTAAGGACATAGTTGATTGATAAATAATTTATTTAGTGCACACCTAAAACCGATTCCAAATTGTGCGCAATGCGGCCCTAATCAAAAGAGCATTACTAGCAACATGTTTCACATGTATAAAACATTTCGCACGCAGCATATTTATTTACCAACGTTCGATGGGCATTACCACAAACTGCTGTAGACGCAAATCAAACGGTACCTACTGTTTAATTATATGTTTATGTGCAGATATAATGTAGACACATGTCACATGAAAAATATAGAATACATGAATCTGCAAAATATCAGTAAATGTACAAGCAATTATCGTCGTAAAGAGTCCTCATATAAATTAATATTGTATCAAAGAGACCGTCTACATATCGCCGCGGCAGTTAAGAGTTGAGAGCTAGACGGAGGGTCCAGAGTGGCGTGTTACGTATAGTGGCTTCCTCTTGTTCTCTAACCCAATTTGCAGTAAAGAGGGCTTCTTGATAGCGCTTTGATTTCGTTTCGAATTCGACCACTGTGAAGCGTGGATATCTAGTGGACTTGTCGTGTGGACTTAAAACTTTAAGTTGATTCTACCAAATAGGACATTGAGTAATTGTATTCTTAGCTGTCTGTACCAACCTGTCACTGGTGAATGTGATTTCTGTTTCTATCTTAATGTCATGTTTGTCTTGAGAAGGTTTTTGGAACGTGCAATAGGAGAACAAATAGTCAAGCTGAAATAAGCGTTACACCACTTCATGCGACTTTCTCTCTCTTTCAATCATATACAATTACATATATTGCTTATATTATACATACGTATTGACGACGAGTGTGACCTAAGAAACATCGTTCGACCGCACAGGTTTTTTTTCGCAGGATGCAGTTTGCATGCTTGTTTTTTATCACTAAACAGAAAAAGCACAAAATAGGTACTATTTTAGTTTGCGGCCGATTGATTGAAGATATTGCTCAGAAATGAGGAAAACCCTTTTTTTTTTTTTTTTTTTTTTTGGGACAAACCCGCCACACTTTTCCCAACCACTGCAACTCCTGAAAGCCAGAATCAACAGTGGCGACCGCCAGAAAAACGCCGAGCAATGAAGCTCGACGAGTCCCGGAGAAACGATTCAACTGTCTTGGGTCCCGCAACGAAATTAATCAGAAAAGAATAGCGGAGGAGTAAGAAAAAAGATATTTTTTCCACTTCCCTCCATAACAAGCAGGAGACAGAACAGAACTAGGCCAAACGGCACAAAGGGACATTATTGCAACTGGGAGAAGCCCAGATTGCCAAACACCACGGAATAAAATTTGATTAAGTTAATGGGTCCTAAGTAGGTATTAGCTGTTACAATTGATTCCAATAATAGGTATGGCAAAAGCGCCTGAACGCACGGAAATTGGTTCTAGTTTCTACAAGGTCCGTATAATAAACGACTCCGGATGTAACTTGTACACTATCCAACATAATATTGCGTTCATTCTGCCAAAGAACACACTCCCACAAGATGTGATGTGCGGACTGTTCAAATTCACAGTTCGATGTAGAACACTGACACAAAGGGGAAGGAACAAGTTTAAAAGAATACAGTTTACTTTTAAAGTTGCCATGACCTGTGAGAAATTGGGCAACGCAGTGGTCAACCACCAGCCATGTCTTAGCCAGCCGATCGCCAACGGATGGAAAGAACAGATGGAGGTGCCGGCCCTTGATGGAATTATCCCACCTACTTTGCCATTCGGATAAGAGGTCCTCCCAGACTTCAGTCTGAGGTTTAAATAATCTAGAGATTTTATTAAAGTCGCGTTGTGTAACAAAATGAGTGTCCATGGCCTCCCCCCTCGCGGAGTAGTACATTGAAGCACGTCGCTGTACCTCAAGGTCGACTGGAAGTACACCTGCCAGTACCGGTAAGGCTTCAGTACTGACCGTTCTATACGCCTTGCATAAAAATATCAATGCCAAACGTTGGCTTTGAAGCAGTTTACGTCGTGCCGCTCCTATGCTGGCCCTATCGGCCCAAACAGGTGCACCGTAGCACATACATCCTAAGTAGGTAGCTCCATATATAGTTTTTAAAGTTAGGAATGATAGACCCCAAGTTGCTTTGGATATTCTAGTTAGGGCATAAAAGTTCTTTTTAGCTTTTTCACCAACTATTTTTATATGTTCGATAAATGAAAAATTCCTTTCTAAGATCATACCAAGGTAGCATACGGATTGCTGTTTTTTAATGGGAACGTTGTTAAATTTAATAGTAGGCAATGATTTAAGATTACCTTTTAGTAGAAGTTGATAGGTTTTATGTGGCGCAAATGCTAGGCGGTTACGATCACCCCACTGAGATATTAGATTTAGGCAAGTACTGGCCAAGTTCTCAAGTCCAGCTCGGGTACTTGACTGAATGAGCAGTAGGCCATCGTCCGCGTAACCAGTAAGTGAACAGCCGCAAGGAAGCGGGATCGCGAGGAAGTCATCAAAACCCAAATTCCATAAATAAGGACCGACAACTGAACCCTGAGGACATCCCATGGTTAGTGTTTTAGTACTAGAAAAATGACCGAGCTTAAGTACCGCGGAACCGTTTATAAAGTAAGAGTAAACGAGATTATATATGTTTCTATAGCAACCGCGGGTTTTTAATTTTAACAACAGCATAGGCCACCAGGCGTTATCAAAAGCCCCAGAAATATCCAGGAAGATCCCAATTACGTACTTGTTTTCAGATTGGTTAACGGTTCTTCTGACAGAAAGCGCCGCGTCGACTGTAGATTTACCTATGGTGAAGCCATATTGATTATTATGGAATTTTGGACCGTTCGGTAGTAAACGTGGAACGATGAGGCGCTCAAGAAGTTTACCCAAAGATGGTAGAAGTGTGATAGGACGATATGACTTCGGATCATCCGGTGGTTTGTCACCACACTTTGGTATTATTCGTAAGAAACCGCGTCGCCATTTATGAGGAAAAACGCCTTCAGCAATGCATCGGTTATATACAGTTAAGATGGAAAACCCTTATTGAATTCCCAATGAACGCAAAAAATGAAATCAAATGTTTAATCAAATTATCAGACGTTATTTAAATTCAATGGAGTATAATACGTTCCTGGAAAAATACCAGTTTTATTCATTTTAATTTCTATCTCATAATTCAGTGAAAGGATGGGACGGTCGTAAATAAATGCTGTCGGAAAATGTCGTAGAAAAACCCTTAGATAGAAAACTGTTCACTATTGTGTTAACTAGACAAAAGGTATTCTAAGGAGAGTTTATTAATGATTAGCTCCTAGCTTACTCCGTTCCTCAAGAGAGTTGGATAAATGGAAGGGGTCAAAAGGTCACAGTTATCAGGACTTAAATCTATAGTTTCGGTACAAGACTACATTTATAACACATTGCTGGCGATTCTCTTGTTCAGAAACTGAACTAATTTAAGTGCATCTTTTTCTTTCTATTTCATTTAGAAAAGGATAGAAGATATCATTTTAGTTTAATCCTGTCAAATTAAGATACGAGACAGACACGATTATAAACATGGCGACCAAAAATACGTCAATTTACGTCAGGAGCGGACTAATTTGACAGGTCTAAACTAACATTTTTATCTTCCGTCCTTTTCTTAATTAAATAGAAAGAAAAAAATGCACTAAGTTTCTTGTTCCGCGTAGCATATATTACTTGTGTTCACCTCAAAAGAACATTAAACATTTAAGGGCTTTACGTAATAAGTGAATACCAAGTATTACTGGCACGTAAATATGACATATGTTACCATTTTATATATTTATGCCGTCTCATTACGGTGGCTCTTCGGGATAGGCAGGGTAGGATGACTCCTTTGCCAGGGGTCACCTTAATTTAGCAGCTACCCTTTTAGATGGCCATGTTTACTCATCTATTTTTGAGTTTACTAACCTCTTATTTGCACATCATTTCTTTTACCTGGATGGTTTTGCCTGGATTTTCAATTTTTGGTACATTTACTTTAGTTTTTTTTTTTTAATATTTTTTTACTAGGTTTACAGCCTTATAATGAAATAAACCTGAGCTTAAATTGTCAGTAAATTCGAATCACAACTGTCATTCTTTAACATCACAAATGAAAGGGTAGTTCTATACAAATATTGATGCAGTGTGACAATTAATATAGGCGGTGGACTACATTCAACAAACAGATCTATTATTCCCGTAAAGGCTGTAATTCATATGTTGCTATGTCATTATTTCAGTCTAACAATACACTGCCACATATACTAGCTCATTCGTACATTAATAACTATATTGTTTTCACTAAAATATTGGTTATTTATTGCGAAAATATTTACGGTGAGGTATTATTATAGTTGGTTTGTTAACAAAATATTCATATAATATATTAACATAACATATTGTAATTGTTAATATATTGTTCGTAATGTGTTCATTCGACGTACCTATTTAATAAGTTGCTTCTGTCTTAGTAATAGATTCCGTTTTCCACTTTGATTACTTTGGGAATGAAATCCTAAAAAGAATGCAAAATTTTCATTCTGTAATATCAGATACTAATGTGTTTAAACAAATATCATAAAAATATATACGTTTTTAGCTTTATTACAGTATATTAAAGATATTATTACTGCACCCTAATTACGTAACAGACTATTACCATTAATTGGAATTAATTTGAAGGTTATTGCTAAACCATTGCGCCATATGTTCTAAAAATGTGTCTGTTAAATTACGTCAGTAATGCAATAAATGTTGTTGAACTGTCAAAATAAAACCCATTGCTACTGATAGATTGTTACGCAAAACCCTGCTGTTGGAATTTGTTAACAAGATGACCTATTCGTTTTGTGTACCCATAAGCATACAAAATACATTTTATTATTCAAAAGCGAATCCTTATTTCTGTAATTGGAATGTTGGTTCAAATGAAAATAAAGGCTCCAATTAAATATAATTTGCCTCTTACATACTAATTGGATGTTAATTACGGCTATTTTGACTAAGTAAGAAGAAACACGTCGAAACCATTCGTTTGTTATGAGATAGCTACCTACATTGTCTAAAATAAAACTGTTTTATCAGAAAAACGTAGGTACTTGAAACGACTCTTGTAAATTCTTGTAGATACAAAGTACATACCCTAATTGTGTAACAGACTAGTACTCTTAATGTGGATCATTTAGAAGCATATTAGTAAACCATTGCTCGATATGTCCAATATATATATATTTAGACAACCACGTATACATCTTTTTTTTTTTTAATAATTATAAACTAGTGCTTGACCGCAATCCCGCCTGATGGTAAGCAGTGATGCGATCGTTGATGGTAAAGCGCGCTAGTTTATTAAGAGTGAATAGGTCACTCAGAAAAATTGAGCGAATAGGAAGGAAGAAGGCAGTTGAGCGAGGTGATGCAATGTTAAACCCAATAACACGACCAACGATGCTGCGCCAAAGGGAGATTGATCTGAAGACTCACTACGACCAAACTCCCAACACAACAACATTAGGCGCATCGTACCCGGCACACATCGCAACACAACTGCTCAGACTCGTCCTCCGTACGGCTTCACCAGACATCATGCCGGAACACGACAAATCGCTTGGGGGCAAGGCTTTGTCTGGTGGGTGGTAACTTCTGCCGGCGGCCGATGTTATGGCCTACCACCGAGAAAAACGTAGATATTATATAACGATATCACAACGCAGTGAATATCGTTGAAGTGTCAAAATGAAACCCATATCTATAGCAGGGTAATTGCAAACATTTTTCGAACATAATTATGGAGCAATAGATTAGCAATAACCTTCAAAATGGTTCAAATACATAGATTAAGACAGTGTGTTATTCAATTAGGAAGCAGGTTATATGTGGTGACAGTGACTTCGCAGCGAAAACCGTAACAATAAGTTCAGCACATAATTCTAGGCGCCCTAAATTAGATACTTTTTGTGTGGTATAAAAAACAGTTGTTTTATAGACGTGGTAAAAATATAATAATAATAATAATTGTTTATTATTTCAACAACAAGTAACATTACGGTCTTGTGTTTGGAGCCTCCATTTAAGCAGAAAAGCCTGTGTTAGGATACTCCGCTCTTCCATAACTTAATAAGTTTCATTAAGGTACTTGTTTATACAAAATTAAACTAAATAATAATAATATATATGAATCGGCAGTTTTTTTCTATTACGCGTCGAATAATTTTTTTGTAGGAGGGATTTCTGAATCATGTACAAACTCTTGTTACGCGGTTATGAATCGATATACCTTAGAACATACTCCCATTTAGCTTTACCTCAGTTTTAATGGTGATATATTTAAAGAAAGAGCAGTAGTGCGATTCTGTAACCAACTCACCGTGGAAACTCGGGGAAGTGAACGTGGTGTGACCTGTCATTCCAATTAATACTAAGCCATGACACTATTGGCGCCTAACTTCACCTGACTTTTCACGGTGATATTTTAACAGAAGAAGCCTGCAGGATACATACATTGAAAGTATTTCAACAATATTGTTACTGAATTCCGCAAAAAAAATAACACACAACTATATTAACTCCATCAACACAAAACAGTGACATAGAGAGTAAACACAGTTTTTATGAATACAGAGGTGGACGCATCCAGGCGGAAGTAGTTCGTACGAGTCGCACGAAAGACGCCATTGTGCCGACAGACGAACCAACATGGCGACTGTTTTGTGACGTCATCACACACAGACCTTATGTGCTAGAGTGAGACCTTATGTGAGAGTTGATTTCATTAACATATTCCTCCTTATTCATTTTAGACGTTTGCACGTCACTTAACTTTAATCTTCGTTTATGAATAAACCCCTTAAACACTATGGTGTATATTCATAAAGGATGGTTTAAGTTAAGTGACGTTAAAAGGTCAAAATTTAATGGTTAAAGAATCGCTAATCACTAGTTAACTTTTTATGAATAAGGGGGATTGTCTGTTTACTTGTAAAAATAGGTTTTCTTAATGAGTTGAACTGTCACTAAAGTATTAAAGTTGCATATCTGCCAAACTAAATGGTAAGCTTAAAGCTCTAATATCCATTTTTACAAAACTTAGGCTAAAGCTACGTTAATAGCTAAATAAAGGGCTGAGCGCTGAAAATACGTCGAAATATTCCAGTGTCCTTATTGTACATGTTTGTAGTTTGACAGTAGTGTTACAGTCAAAAGATTAAGACTTAGTCATATTACGTGCAAATTAACCTTTATAGATCTCAGCTTTAGTCATTACCTACAAGTTCAAAGTAGAATATTAAAAAGGGCAATCATTTAGATTTATGGAATTTAATATCTTCAAACCGCACAGCTTTACCGTACGACTTTATAGATACATTTTCATAAATCAACACAGAAATAGCAAATGAAAGCTGCGCATCTTTTATTGATAGCCGTTTCTCAACAATCACCCCTGAAAATGAATCACGCCTTAAATAAAGTAACAGAATAACCGATCAACTTTTAAAACTCATTTCACATAGTTATCAACATTTTGGCGCGTGGGCTAAAACGAAACCAACGCAATCCAATCTTGAGCTTTCAAAACATTTTACAAAACGATTTGCTTACCAACAGTATCCCCCTGTCAGCGTCATTCGAACGCCAAAACATACTTTGCAGCAGCGTGTGGGCACACATAAGCAATACCGGACACCGTAGTTTCGTAGTACATCTCCAATCACAATTTGCATCGTTTTAAAGGACATTGCTACTCCATTGCTTCATATGTTCGAAACTTATCTGCTCGACAACATACATAACACTATAAAATTGTTGAACTGCACAGTTAACAATAATGTCGGGGTCTGGTTGTTTGTGTATGTGAGTTTATATGTTTGTAAACGCACCGACGATACAGGAGAAATACATAGTGTGGTAGTGTGTCAAAATGAAAGGCACGACTTCTGTTACTTTGTTACGCAATTACCCCGCAGAATTTTGAGAGGATAAGTATCTACAAGGTTTGTGGTGGGTGTAAAACAGTAATACTCCAAGTTCCTGCACGACATCAATTGCTTGATGAAATATTAAGTTAATTAAACTAAGAAGATAGCAGTTCGTGTACATAATGTACAGATTTGTTATGTGTCGTTATTTAAGTACATATTTATATTTATATAGGTACATGTGTTACGTGCAGTGTAACTTACGAATTGTAGATCGTGGGTTCAAACCAGTTGGTTGCCTTAGTTACTACCACCCAGACAAGCGCTTTATTATTTGCAAATGATTCTAAACCCTCAAAACTACGAACGAAAACGTGAGGAAACGGCATGTCTAGGAACCAAAATTAGAAGACTGAAAAGAGAAAATTATAGCTCACTCCCACTATATACATATATAGAATAAATGTTTAACATATTTTTCCCAGTAGATGAAAAGACTTTTCACCCATAAAAGGGTAAAGTGAGGTTACTAAACACTAAAAATAGAAACTTGGCTTTAAAGACTCAGTTCCAAGGGCCTAATGAGGTGATTATTTTTCTCTCAAAATTACGAGCTTATTCAACTATCTCGGCAAAAAAAATCCAAAAACAGGCTTATATACTCCAAAAGAAAATAAATTACAGAATAATTTCCCAAATTAAGTTTAGAACCTTATTTCCAAGGGTGAAATTGTTTTATAATTTTGGAACAAAAAATCTCTAACGTTCCGGTAAGCAAGGCGCAAGGCGCAAGAACCAAGATCTTATCGAATTTATTACTCGGACTCATTATATTTTTTGGCCCATGAAATGGTAGTCGAAGTTTACTTAGGCATTCGCATACACATCAAAGTTGACCTTTTAAAACTGTTTGTTTTGATTTGGTTTGGGAAACACCATGGAGCGGAAAAGGATGTTTTGTGAAACAGATACTTTTAATGATATACTCAATGTACATACAGAATTTAAATCTAAAATTAAACATTAACGTAGAATTTTATCATTTGACGTATTTTTAACTAATCTCTTTTACGTAATGTAACTTTTGAATAAACACTTCATACAATCATTAACGTTGTATGTACTAAGACACTAGTAAATAAGACACATTACAGTAAACTTAGTTATAAATAAATATACTTAACTAATATTAACGACTTATAGTGAAAATAATTTTCAACACGGCTCGTAGATGGCGTTGAAATCTTCTACACCGCTCTACAGCGCTCGTAGCGCTACGAGAGCTCGTAACTCCGTAGCGCTACGGCTACGCTCCACGATCTACCCACCAACTTGTAGCATAAAATTTAAATAACGGATTAAATGCAAACTTAGTGGTTAGTGGAATAAAATCAAATATTACAACAATTGGATTTTCCGCTTAAATATTTCAATTTCAACCATAATGTCATTAAGCAGACAGACACGTATAATCCCGCGCCGATAATAAATTATCCATAATTTGTTATTACTCATATTGAGTTTAATTAAATTAGGGCTTAAATACATAAGTTTTCGATTCACAAAATAAACATGTGCGCATTGAATGTTACCAGTCCGATGCTCTCCACCGTATTGTCAACACGAGTTTTATATTTATGTATTAAATAATTTTATTAGCTTTTCTGTTATTCTATTAGATGTTTTGTTATTTTTTTATATATACAGAGTGGTGCTGACAATATGACAATAAATGTAAACACGAACAATGCTGGTTCATAGGAATAATCCTAAACCATAGAAAAAAACATAGCACCAAAAATAAAAAAAAAAATGAACATTTCAAACAAACTAAATCGCATAAAATTGTAAACGGAATAGAACATCCTTTAAAAATATTGGTTCACTGACCTTCGAACGGCGACAGCGCGATCCTGTATCGACTTGCTTTATTCGATCTATTATTATTAAAGTTTGGTACCGCAGGATGCGGCGGTCATTAACCTGTAAGCGTTTCCTCATCAACATGTACATCATGTAGAAAATGTGAAAAATGAAAAAATAATTTCCTGTGACGAAACTAATGGACATATTTATATGGTTTTTTATGGGTCGACTGAGAATGTGTCGAGGTACACGATGTTTAATTTATTGTCGTATTGTCAGCACCACTCTGTATATAATTGATAAAGATTGTATAACAAAGAAAGAATATGCTTATATACAGAGTAAATCATATCTGTTACTATTTCATATAGTATTTTGTATAAACCATACAAAATACTATATAACAAGCAAAATCTGCTATTTCTTACAAAAAAATGCATTTTTTTACTCATTGTATTTTGGTTTTGCAAATTTTAATGATATTTTTACCGCGTAGGGTATAAATGTATGGAGCTAATATATTTCATTATTTTATTATAGGTACTACAGACCGACTAAAGAGCGTATTACAGAACCTTGCTCAAGACTCAAGTATTACTTTTGAATTTGAACGAATAAAATGACTTTAAACTAGTTTTAAGTGGCGCTTGAGTTTTAAGTGAGGTTTTCTAACACGGACCTAAGACTCCGCTATCTGTCACCTGTATCTTATGAACAATGATAGCTAATTGTTCACACTTGATATATTTTTTGCCACTACAACAATTTGTACTAAAACAGAATAAAAATAAATATTTAAGGAAACAAAAGATGTATGATGAAGCCGTACCGAGGACGGGTCTGTGTAGTAGTGTTGTGATTTGTGCCGAGTACGATGCGACAAATGTTGTTGTGTCGGCAGTTTAAACTTAATGCCTGTTTTAATTCCTACCTACCAGTCGTCCAACTGCAAAAGAAATAAAAGTAAACACTATTTACATTCTAAGAACTGCCATTTACCCAAAGCATTGATAGGGAACAAAATAAACAAACTTTCACAGGCGTTGCCAAAAGATTCAATTATAGCAACAGTCACGGGCGTTTTCAAATTCACTTGTACAAAAACTTCTAGCAATAAAGCCTCCAAGGAGAAATACGGAACAGTAAACAGTTGATTCCCAAAAGAAATCTCATTAAAGTGTCTTGCATTGAGGACTGATTAACGTTCCGGTGGCGCACCGGACGAATACTGATGTTAGCCGCTATTTACAACCGTTTCAAGAGATAAATGACTTTTTAAGTTAGCCGTGTAGTGGTAAAGACGTGGCCAGTTATGTAGCAGAGTAGAATGTGTGATTTTCATGTGAACGATGCTAATTCTTGATAAATTACCCTCGTAAGATCGAGGAAGTGACGTGAGTGAGAGCTTAAGAAGTTTTGTTCACAAGATCGCTAAGAAGTCTGAGCTGTTACGTAAATGAAATTGAATGAACATAATACTGCTTCAAACTCTGAACAAAATCACTCAAAGAGTTTTGTTTAAAGTAAAACATCATTTTACTAATTTCAAAATCTATATATATAAAAGAAAGTCGTGTTAGTTACATCATTTATAACTGAAGAACGGCTATACCAATTTGCCTGAAAATTGGTAAGGAGGTAGCTAAGAACTGGGAGAAGGACATAGGATACTTTCTATGCCGCTCCCCGTCGTTCCTGTGGGAATAAATGAGCTGCTTTGTTTCGACTTTTCCCACACTTTTATGCTACCCTGGTAACTTCCACGTCAAAAAAATATGCACAATAAACCTTCTTTCATGTAATTATGATTATTTGATAATGATGAATGAATGACGTTTATTGTTTCGACTTCTCCTACAGTTTTGTGATACCCTGGTACCTTCCACGTCAAAAAAATATGCACAATAAACCTTCTTTCATGTAATTATGATTATTTGATAATGATGAATGAATGACGTTTATTGTTTCGACTTCTCCTACAGTTTTGTGATACCCTGGTACTTTGCACGTCCACAAACTATGCACAATAAAACCTCTTTCATGTATTATGGTGATTTGATAATGATGAATGAGCTTTTTTACTGTTTCGATTTCTCCTACACTTTTATGCTACCCTGGTACCTTGCACGTCAAAAAATATGCACAATAAACCTTCTTTCATGTATTACGATTATTTGATAATGATGAATGAATGAGGTTTATTGTTTCGACTTCTCCTAAACTTTTGTGCTACCCTGGTACCCTGCACCTCCACAAAGTAGGAAATACGTGTCCAGTATTTTTAAGTTAATAATATTATGTACAAAATTTCAAAAAGATTTAATGAAAAACCACAAAGTTATAATAAGCTACGAGTATTCTACTTGCTTGTCCCAACATAAATATGGTCAAAGATCCGCGCGCGAGCGAGCGCGGTGCGTTGACCTCTAGCGTCAGCTGTTGCGCGCGCACAATACTATGATGATGTATCGTAAGCTGCGTGACACACTCGGTAACTACACTGTAACAATTTCTAAATGTATTTGGGACAAAATATAACATGGTGTCAAAATTATTGGAATTGATTCAGTTGCTAATTCACTATCTATATATATAAAAGAAAGTCGTGTTAGTTACTCCACTTATAACTCAAGAACGGCTCCATCGATTTGGCTGAAAATTGGTAGGGGGGTAGCTAAAAACTAGGAAAAGGACATAGGATACCTTTTATCCCGTTCCCGTCGATCCCATAAGAATGAATTGGCTTCATTGTTTCGACTTCTCCTACACTTTTGTGCTACCCTGGTACCTTGCACCTCCAAAAAGTAGGAAACACGTGTCCAGTATTTTTAAGTTAATAATATTATGTACAAAATTTCAAAAAGATATAATGAAAAACCACAAAGTTATAATAAGCTTGCTACGTGTATTCTACTTCGTTGTCCCAACATAAATATGGTCAAAGATCCGCGGGTGAGCAAGCGCGGTGCATTGACCTCTAGCGTCAGCTGTTGCGCGCGCACAATACTATGATGATGTATCGTAAGCTGCGTGACGCACTCGGTAACTACACTGTAACAATTTCTAAATGTATTTGGGACAAAATATAACATGGTGTAAAAATTATTGAAATCGATTCAGTTGCTTATTCACTATTTATATATAACTCAAGAACGGCTGAACCGATTTAACTGAATATTGGTGGGAGGTAGTTAAGAACCCGTCCCCGTCGTTCCCGTGTGACGTGACATAAGACATCGTCCAACTCATTCAAAATGTAAGTCAGCAATTCATATACCAAAAATGGTATAACAAAAAGCAAATGACAGCTGAGCATATTTAAAAAAAAGTCTAACCGGTTGAAGCAATCGTTTAAAGCAAAGAATATAAATACTCTCTGCTGGTTTAAAGTTTCTAATAAAAAACCACAAAGCCAACTTCAACTTCAAAATTTCTAATATTGTATTGCTGTGCCATTTATCATCAATAAAAATATCATGCCGTAACCAAGACCATCAAATCTTTCTCGACAAAGCGGTAATGCAAGAGTAAATCGAAACATTCTGAATGAAAGTAAGCAAGTAGAATACTCGTAGCTTATTATAACTTTGTGGTTTTTCATTAAATCTTTTTGAAATTTTGTACATAATATTATTAACTTAAAAATACTGGACACGTATTTCCTACTTTGTGGAGGTGCAGGGTACCAGGGTAGCACAAAAGTTTAGGAGAAGTCGAAACAATAAACCTCATTCATTCATCATTATCAAATAATCGTAATACATGAAAGAAGGTTTATTGTGCATATTTTTTGACGTGCAAGGTACCAGGGTAGCATAAAAGTGTAGGAGAAATCGAAACAGTAAAAAAGCTCATTCATCATTATCAAATCACCATAATACATGAAAGAGGTTTTATTGTGCATAGTTTGTGGACGTGCAAAGTACCAGGGTATCACAAAACTGTAGGAGAAGTCGAAACAATAAACGTCATTCATTCATCATTATCAAATAATCATAATTACATGAAAGAAGGTTTATTGTGCATATTTTTTTGACGTGGAAGGTACCAGGGTATCACAAAACTGTAGGAGAAGTCGAAACAATAAACGTCATTCATTCATCATTATCAAATAATCATAATTACATGAAAGAAGGTTTATTGTGCATATTTTTTTGACGTGGAAGTTACCAGGGTAGCATAAAAGTGTGGGAAAAGTCGAAACAAAGAAGCTCATTTATTCCCACAGGAACGACGGGGAGCGGCATAGAAAGTATCCTATGTCCTTCTCCCAGTTCTTAGCTACCTCCTTACCAATTTTCAGGCAAATTGGTATAGCCGTTCTTCAGTTATAAATGATGTAACTAACACGACTTTCTTTTATATATATAGAACAACATAAATATGGTCAAAGATCCGCGCGCGAGCGAGCGCGGTGCGTTGACCTCTAGCGTCAGCTGTTGCGCGCGCACAATACTATGATGATGTATCGTAAGCTGCGTGACACACTCGGTAACTACACTGTAACAATTTCTAAATGTATTTGGGACAAAATATAACATGGTGTCAAAATTATTGGAATTGATTCAGTTGCTAATTCACTATCTATATATATAAAAGAAAGTCGTGTTAGTTACTCCACTTATAACTCAAGAACGGCTCCATCGATTTGGCTGAAAATTGGTAGGGAGGTAGCTAAAAACTAGGAAAAGGACATAGGATACCTTTTATCCCGTTCCCGTCGATCCCATAAGAATGAATTGGCTTCATTGTTTCGACTTCTCCTACACTTTTGTGCTACCCTGGTACCTTGCACCTCCAAAAAGTAGGAAACACGTGTCCAGTATTTTTAAGTTAATAATATTATGTACAAAATTTCAAAAAGATATAATGAAAAACCACAAAGTTATAATAAGCTTGCTACGTGTATTCTACTTCGTTGTCCCAACATAAATATGGTCAAAGATCCGCGGGTGAGCAAGCGCGGTGCATTGACCTCTAGCGTCAGCTGTTGCGCGCGCACAATACTATGATGATGTATCGTAAGCTGCGTGACGCACTCGGTAACTACACTGTAACAATTTCTAAATGTATTTGGGACAAAATATAACATGGTGTAAAAATTATTGAAATCGATTCAGTTGCTTATTCACTATTTATATATAACTCAAGAACGGCTGAACCGATTTAACTGAATATTGGTGGGAGGTAGTTAAGAACCCGTCCCCGTCGTTCCCGTGTGACGTGACATAAGACATCGTCCAACTCATTCAAAATGTAAGTCAGCAATTCATATACCAAAAATGGTATAACAAAAAGCAAATGACAGCTGAGCATATTTAAAAAAAAGTCTAACCGGTTGAAGCAATCGTTTAAAGCAAAGAATATAAATACTCTCTGCTGGTTTAAAGTTTCTAATAAAAAACCACAAAGCCAACTTCAACTTCAAAATTTCTAATATTGTATTGCTGTGCCATTTATCATCAATAAAAATATCATGCCGTAACCAAGACCATCAAATCTTTCTCGACAAAGCGGTAATGCAAGAGTAAATCGAAACATTCTGAATGAAAGCACTGAAGAAGAGCAAGAAATTGCACGTGCAGAGCGCCGTTTTAGTATGACTCGACTTCGTGCTTCTCACTCACAAGAGCAAAGGGAGGCGGCAGTCCGTGAAACTGTTCCGTTGACAATGCGAAATCGGCGAACAAACCTCAGAGATCATCATCATCATCATCAATCTTTTTATCGTCCCACTGCTGGAGACAGGTCTCCTCTCATGCAGAGAAGGATTGAGTGTAATCACCACGCTTGCTCAATGCGGGGTGGCGATTTCAGACTTATAAAGTCCAGGTTTCCTCAAGATTTTTTCCTTCACGTTCAGTCATTGGTGTCCTAGGTATTATACTTAGAGAGTACATATCACTTTAGAAAAGTTACATCGATACTTGCCTGACCTGGAATCGAACCCGCGCAATCATACAAGAGAGACTGGTGTTTTAACCACTAGGCCACCACGACATCTCAGAGATCAATAGCTAGATAATTTACGAAGCACAAGTAGAAATTAATTTCTTTCACAAGGTGCTACACTAAATAAATGACAAATAAAAAAATCATGGAATACTTTTTTTTTTATTTACAGTGTTCCTAATTTAAAAAGTAAAAAATGTGATCATGTGATATTTATTGCCTTTAAGGCGGAACAAAGTTCGCCGGGTCAGCTAGTAATGTAATAAAGATTACTTAAAAAAAAATCACTGTTGACACTTTTAAAATTATCAAGGTTCAAACCTTGCAACAACATGCGTTTCATCCTTAAACTGGCAACATTATTAAAATTATCAATTATTTTCATAATGTTGTCAGTTCAAAGATGAAACACTCTTCCAGATAAAAAAGAAAACGTACACAGCTACTCAGACACATATATATTTTTTTTTTTTTTGATGTAGACAAATCTCTAGCTTAATTAAGTGTCGTTTTCTTCTTAAAACGTCATCCGGCGCCGGCTAATGCCTGCCATTCAGCTATTTGTGTTAAAAGCGGCGATTTAAAGGTTTTAAGCGTTAAGAAAGATTGCATTTCTTCCGTTTTACGAGTTTCACTGATGGAATTAGGCAATAAAGAGCTATTTTGTTCCCGCGATTTTATTCAACCTGAACCTTTAAACTTATTGTAGTTGTAAGTTCAAAAGGATTTTTATATAAAAAATGATGTATTCTACTTATTCATTTTTCTTTGTACGTGTTTTAATATGGAATAAAATTAAATTTTAGTGTCTGAAACAGGTTTTTATAGGGTGCCGATAAATACTTTTTAATTAAGTATAATTGAGAGAGCTCAGAACGCGACAGAATAACAGACGATATACAATTATCTCATATATATGTATATGCGTGGTATCTCTATTCACAGTCACTAATTTCCAAGCATACCTAAAGTATTCAAGACGTATAAAAACAGTACAAACTTAAAAAAAAGAAGCTTTATTGAGTGGTACAAGTGTAAACGAACATAAAAGTAAAACAAACATAAACTACAAATATGGGGGTCCTAGCTGGGACAGGAACGCGTATTTGCTGTAAATATCCACTTGAAGCCAGTTCTGCAACTTGTTTCCAAATAGTATGTTTGAAACGTTCAAAGTTTGCGCAAACAGTGATATGTGTTAGCATCCAATTTCACGCGGGTGACGTCACGTTACAGCCCTCGGAACTCGTTAATCAGAGCCGCTGCTCAGTCTGGCCTCGTGCAGTAACGACGCTCAGGCTAGCAAACGATGCCCAGTTTAGTGCTCACATTAATATAAGCACAGGTCCGGTAGCGGTCTATTTGGAAGCGTGTTTGGCACAAATGTTTTATTGTTTCGGGTTGTTTTGATGAAGGATTAGTATTTGGACACGTCCCCGAAATAAATGAGATGAATCTCGGTTGTTTGTAGTTACTCAACTGTAACGGCAAATATATGTCAGTTTTGTTTGCGCAACTAACCAAAATCCGTACGATACATTCATTATTTCAAATTAGAGGACTACCAATATAACTTTATACTACAACCGAAGCTCCGAACCACAAATAACTAAATGAAACCACGAATATCGAGCCCTCGGTCTGGGGCTCAGCGTACAGACAAATAATACCGGACGTGCACGAAATAAATTAAACGATATAAAACCGATTTCTGTAATAAAGTACCCTAAATTCCTGCAAACGCAATTCGTTTGAACAGGATCAATTTATAAGCGAATATAATTTTTCAATACAGGAAGACGTATGAAAGTGTTACGAAGTCGACGAAAGAAAATCCTTATAAATCTGTGCCCTCGCGGCCTTGCGGGCCTCAGCTAAAGGGGGATTTGGTCCGCTACGCCTCCTTACCAGACTTTCATTAAGTCCTCGCTTAAACGCGACAAAGCTTTGTGGGAGCCTTTAAAAAGGGACGTAGGTAAACCAAGTCACAATGAATTAAAATACAGACGAGAATACAGAACCATTCAGTTTATAACACGAGTAACATTTATTTAGGCAAGATACCACATCAACGAAAATGTATTTCAGGAAATAAGATTCGTTTTATTTCTGCGAAATCGACTTTCATTTGACGAGATTACATTTTCATATCATATAAATATCTTTTCTTGCCCTACATTTATATTGTAGGGTTAGAAAAGGTATTTTCTCCTCATGATGGTCAGGTACAAGACGGATGGAAGAGTGCTTGACTAAAACCATTGTGCGTTACAAACTCAGCTAAACAGTGTAATTACACGCTCATTTAATGCACGCGTTACTGCGTGAGAATATGTCATACAATTATATTGTTGCACTAGATATCATACATAATGACGTATTTACACCATGCTTTCGATAAAAGCAAATTCAACACACCAAAATCAAGAGTCATTTATTCAACTTATAGTACAGTCAATATGTCGAAAAAAAAGCCGTGAGCTCCGAAAAATGACAAACCGGAATTTGACTTGATGAATCGTTAGAGGGGCGAGTAATAAACTTAATGTTAGATTTCCGAAGTCCCTCCTCCTGCTGTTTTTGAGAAAATCCAAAAATATTTTGAAATTGATTTATCTCAGCAACTATAAGGGCTAGCGACCTTTTTTTTTTTTTTAACTGTTAAGGACACTTAGGACTACATTTTCTTTCATTGAAGTGACATCGTCCGACTTAAACTGCAAAAGCTAGATGGCGCTAAAGTTTGAAAAAATTGGTTTTTTGCCATTTTCATTATGAAATAACAATTTTTTTACAATAATGTAAATGAGAAAGTTGTTTGTCACAAAATTAGCTACAACTTTTGTTTAAAACATTTTTTCGTAAAACTCACCGTTTCCGAGCTGAAGCTTGTTGAAGTGTACAAATCGTACATTATGTGCCTTGCTGTAGGGTGTTTGTCACACAATTCATGGATAGATCAATGAATTGAAATGTTTACATAATTTTCAATTTTTAATAATTTTTTTTTTTTTTTTTTTTTTTTTTTTTTTTTTTTTTTTTTTTTTTTTTTTTTTTTTTTTTTTTTGTACGCTTCTTAGAGCATCTGGCAGATGTTAGAAACCGGTCCATTGTCCAAACTATGCCCACGTATTCGGTGAAAGTGACAAAAGAACCGTTGTTCTGCTCACTGCACTTCTTCACCTATATAGCTCGGAAACGGTAAGTTTTACGAAAAAATGTTTTAAACAAAAGTTGTAGCTAATTTTGTGACAAACAACTTTCTCATTTACATTATTGTAAAAAAATTGTTATTTCATAATGAAAATGGCAAAAAACCAATTTTTTCAAACTTTAGCGCCATCTAGCTTTTGCAGTTTAAGTCGGACGATGTCACTTCAATGAAAGAAAATGTAGTCCTAAGTGTCCTTAACAGTTTAAAAAAAAAAAAGGTCGCTAGCCCTTATAGTTGCTGAGATAAATCAATTTCAAAATATTTTTGGATTTTCTCAAAAACAGCAGGAGGAGGGACTTCGGAAATCTAACATTAAGTTTATTACTCGCCCCTCTAACGATTCATCAAGTCAAATTCCGGTTTGTCATTTTTCGGAGCTCAAATTGCAGATTGACTGTACTATTAGACTAAGAATCAGCACTTTTTGAACGTCAATCCTTACTAATATTATAAAGAAAGTGAGTTTGTTTGTTTGTTCCGCTTTCACGCCGCTTTTTGCAGACGTAAAGTTAGAGGTCCGGATTAAATAATAAGGTACTTTTTGTCCCGGAAAAATTTGATATTCCCGAGGGAAAACAAAAATACCAAATTCCACACGGGCGAAGCCGCGGGCGGAAAGCTAGTATTACATAAGACAATTCCCCAAAACGCCTGTCCTTCGTAATTACAGACGATTGTCTTCTTCTCAGCGAAAGAAGAAGAACTGGACGGAACAAGCGCCCCAGCATCACCTTATGCACTACATACGCCTCTTCGAAGTATTGCTTTGGCTGAGCTGTCGTTATTGCCACAACCAATTGTTATTCGATAGTCCAATACTGTACGGAATTGGTGAGGATTCTTGTTTACGACTATTACGAACGTGTCACGTGACGGGTGTGTCGTATGAATATACTTAGGGAATAAATCGCGCTCTTAACGGCACAGTAAACTACAACATCGCCAGTACCAGCGGTTTCCATTTCGGTAAAATGAATGTAGTTCACAAATACACCCATTTTCAACGTTCTACTTCGAACAGATTGCCTCACAGTGAAGTCGGTAAATGTATAGTAGGATGGTGGAGGTTATTCTTTGATCTTCTTTTTCATTGATATATCCCTAAATTGATGATCGATTAGATTCTATTCACTAATGAAATTGAGTCTAGCATATCTAAACCACGGTCAGGAGCTTTCAATTTCAGAATGGTTATGGAATAATGATAAGGACAGCACATACATTTTAGGTTGTGAAATCGCGATTTCGGGTTAGTCGTCTCAAACATGCACCATGTCATCATCATCATTTCAGCCGAGAGACGTCCACTGCTGGACACAGGCCTCCCCCAAGGATCTCCACGACGACCGGTCCTGTGCCTCCCGCATCCACCATGTAAATAAACTAAAATCGGTTTTTACAGGCACAAATAAACACTAACTCAAAATATTATTTGCACTAAAGTGCTCTACAAAACAAAACACACGTTCAACATATTGGTTAAAGCACAATAGAAACAGTGATGGCTATGGGAGTTTAGTTACAAGTACATATTGAAAATCACAAAACACGTAAATGTGTAACACACCGTTGGGCGTCAGTAAATACTGTTATAGGGCGGTACACACATCATGATATACATATCAACGATACGGGTATATGAAGCGTGCGATACCATTCACTTAATCATTCGTTTGTTGCGGATGTTGTATGAATGAATTAACTACTGAGCAGTAAACATCAAGCAGCCTCATTCGATAGCGATGCGACTGTGCTATTTATAATGTGGCTTTAACTGCACTTACAGTTATATATTCCAACTTAACTGTCGGAATATTTACTTAACACCGTAAATAAATGCAAGTTACTTAATTTCCTCCCATTTTCAAAACATACTTCCGCTTGTAGTCGTTCGTTAGTAGATAATCAATCAATGTTTCCCATAAGGTAGATGGTGGCGCCATTCTGCTCGACAAGCAAGGTGGTTTTAGATATTATAATATCTAAACGGAGCTCAAAATGGTACGATGTTTGTTCAGCGGCGCAATCAAAGGCACCTCCGGCAATCAATAATATAATAAACTGTAATGTATTTATTCTCTATAACTTTGTAAAATTCGCACTCTAGAAGTGCAGTCACAAGATACAAAAGCGACTCTCACTAAAGTTCTCAAATTGTATTGTTGCTTTTTAAACAAATAAACTTTATTACTTTATTTTTACGTCTCCGGACATATCTCGGGATCCTAGGGTCCCGTAGTCCCGTTAGACGTTTTTAATTAAATGAGGTTCCAACCGACGATTATTCTTCTTCGCACTATATATGTGCGCTCAAGGAAAAGCCCTGGTTGATGTATATTGCAGGGTATGAAGATAAAGATATTGGATTATAGGTTTGGGTGGCTAATTACTTTATCATTATTACCTTGTCAATAATTACAGGGCGAGCCATACCATGTTGGTACATAAACCAAGCAAAATTAGGAACGAAGCAGAGTGGAATACATTTCATAACCACGCCATTATGAATATTACGATATAAATTCACAGATGAAAGCAATACTACATTATTTTAATAACCAACCGTCGACATCAAAACTTAATTAAGTCGTATATTTAAACTTGTATCGGTAAAGCATATCAAATGCAAAAAGGAGACGATTATTTCTAGATAATGTTTATTTATGGTCTACGTCACAATGCTAAGTCAGGTAAAAGAACACGCGATGGAAAAAAATAACGATTTTAATCATCATACATTTTAATAAACAAAGTAGAGTCCATTTATAATGGCGTTGGCTTGACAATATTGTGTAACCACACTAATAGTACCATAATTAACTAACTAGACTGTATTTGACATTAATAAAGGTCAATGTTACCGATACTGTTCTGAATTGTCACCGATTACTCATGTACACTGTCGATTAGGTAAACCATTTTTTGACATTTGGACCTTGTAATTACAGCTATACACAATACATTGATTGACACACGTTTGGTATTACAATTTGTTTGTTTTCTTTTTAAACAAAAGCTGATACGTGAGACATCCCCATACTGGAGCATTGGATACGCCTACATGGCACTGTGGCGTAGTAATGAATAGCTTCTGTTGTTTTTCTGGTAGATGTATGTACTAACTCTTGTTTCTAAGTCATGTTTAAACTAAAAAAATGAACTAGACAGCTGTCAAAAAACGGTTAACCTAGGGCACGGGGTGTAATAGTTCTGTAAGTGTTCTGTAGACTATTTAAATTATATTATTCTTTTAGACGATAAATTCAAGCGCCAATAGATCTAATAATATAGGCATGTATTTCGTTAAAGCACTAAAGAACTTGAAACCAAATCAAAGGTAATATTAGCAACATCTGAATTTCCGTGTAGATATCAGGGAGAGTTTTTTTTACAAAGTATTAAAGCAATCGCAATATAAAGCGAAACTCTTTTCAAAGCGATCTCATCTATTGGTTTGAAAGCTTCACATACAATACATAAAACAAACGTGCTATGTCTAGTTTAGAAAATAAACAATTTTACAAATCGATACGAAATACCCCGCAACGAATTCTATATGAGAACGTTAGAAATACCATCCACATTTCTCAAATAAGTATTCATCTACAGAATAATACTATTAGAAGTGTGAGTCAAGTTTATTTCAAATACATAGAGATGTCTCGCCAATGCAGATAATGTCAAGGCTGTATGTGCCAAGTGCCAACTGCTCGTATAGTGAGGTGACATTGAGAACTTATTATTATTAGTGACCCTCTCGCTGCAGGCTCTAGCCGACTAAAGACCGATCTTCGACGCTGTGATTGACTCCTTATGTAATAAGAATGTCTTAAAACTTGCAAATTAGTTATGTCTGTGACAATATTTGTAGCTCACGATTTTACGAACGATAACACCACCCATTCTGTTACTCTTTGTAAGATATTTGTAGGTTATAGTGATTTGTCCTTATATATTTATTTATTTATTTATTCGTATTTATGTTCTGTAATTTATATGGTGTAATAATAAAGAGTATTCTATTTTATTATGGAATACACTTACATAACCATAAATGAGTACCTAATCATATAAAAAATAAATCAAAAACATAAGGATATTTAGGCGTCGAAGTTCTCGTCTCCACCGTTGTCACCCGGAGACGTACCCAGAAGACTGGAAACATTGCCACGTTAAAAGGCTATTTCTTAAAAATTTTAAGAGTTAAATAACGGATTTAAAACTTTGGAGATGTCACCAATCTTATACTAGAGGTTATTTTTTACTGACATCCCATTTCAGGCTTCGATGATGCAAAAGGTATCGTAAACAATTAACCCCTCTTGCAATAGGCGCTGTGATGAAACTCATCAGTCATGTTAGACATATATTTTTTACTTACTTGAAACACAAAGATCTTAATTCATTCCAGAATCTAAATATTAAAGTAGACGTTTGGTCTCTTTTTATTTATATAAATTTATTATTATTATTTAATTCTTTATTCCAAAGTCTTGCCGCCAAGCGATTTGTCGTGTTATGTCTGGTGAAGCCGTACGGAGGACGGGTCTGAGCAGTTGTGTTGCGATGTGTGCCGGGTACGATGCGCCAAAGGTTGTGTTGGGAGTTTGGTCGTGGAGGCTCTTCAGATCAGTCTCCCTTTGGCGCAGCATCGTTGGTCGTGTTGTTGGGTTTAACATTGCATCACCTCGCTCAACCGCCGTCTTCCTTCCTATTCACGTTTTTTGTGAATGGGCTTAATAAACTAGCGCGCTTTATCATCAACGATTGCATCGCTGCTTACCATCAGGCGGGATTGTAGTCAAGCGCTAGTTAATAATTATTTAAAAAAAAACTGCCGACTTCCTTCCTATTCGCTCAGTTTTTCTGAGTGAATAGGCTCTTAATAAACTAGCGCGCTTTACCATCAACGATCGCATCACTGCTTTCCATTAGGCGGGATTGCGGTCAAGCGCTAGTTTATAAATATTTAAAAAAAAGAAAAAAGTATAGAAGTTTAATATGCAGTCATGTTTAAACACTTTACAATATTAATCTAATGGCGTTAATTGCTTTGTTCACTATCTAACTTAAATTTAAGTTCAATGCCTCTTTTACTATTTCATTTCGGATTGTTCAGAAGTTTTAAGTCCTGTAAAATTAGTCAGCGCATGACGTAAATTGAAATATGTATTTTTAGTCGCCATGTTTATAATCACGTCTAAACCGTTAATGGAGTAAATTAATTTGATTTAGTCCTGTCAAATTAATTTACTCCGTTAACGGTTTAGTAATTAGTAATATTTATCTTGTTCTTTTTTAACGAAATCCACAGAAAAGATGCCCTGAATTTAAATTTAGTTTATTTTGCGGATAGGGATGTCAGCGCCAATGTTTCTGAAATCAAAGAACTTCCTAATTATAGCTAACAAACGATCCACCCCTGCATAGCGCAGCCTTTACAACGTAACGTGAATCTACTAAACACATAAGACTTCTGGAATAAATTCTTTAATGTGAAACCCGCATTAAAATGAGTTGCGCAGTTTAGAGAAGCAACTCGGCCATACATACCGACAAGAAAAATGACTTTAATTTATAATATGTAATGTTATGTAAGAGCGGGTTGGAAGATGTCACATGTCTTAGAAGTTTTGCCTCTAGGACCCCTGAGGAGACCCCTCACGATGTTTTCGTTCGCGTTTTGAGAGCAGTGGTGTGGAAATAATTTACAAACAATATGTAGGTACAAACAAACTTAAAGGGACACCAATATACAATTATCCCTACTTACTTAAATATGCAAAATACAACTAACAATACCCATTGAATATTTCGTCGCCCCTCATAATTTATATATTAATTTTGGATCAATAACGACGGATATTGCTCAGAATGCCCTCTCTATAGTAAAAGTTTACTTCATAAATATTCACGCCGACTCCGTAGAGGAAATCCGATAGAAGGAATAAATTGAGTAGAGAGGGTTATATTGGACCAGCTTTAGCAGACCAATGAAGTACTTTGCAGCTATGAACTTGTCCCACCATGACAAGTAACTGTTGAAAATGAAGTTGCGTTACCCACTGTGTTCGTTGTAAATATAACAGATATTCACCTTTACCAGAAGTCGTCATCCTACAGGTGGTTCCGCAGCTTTAAAATTATCAGCAATGCGCCGAAATATAGTGGTTTGTCATCTACTCTACTTTTAATTATGGCATGCAAGGTTATGTCGGCCATTCTGCCAATGTCTAAAATAAATTGGAACAGCAGTTCGTCGTCGAGGTGGTACGACAGCAGCTCCCCTGCTGATACATAGACGGTCTGCTAGAGTAACCGTCACCAGCCAGTGTCATTCTTATCCGACCTCTTTGATGATTCCAGTAAATTAGTAACAAAACTAAAGAGCGCCATATGCTGCCCACTCCTCTATAGTCTACCTCCTAGCAATGGGAACATTATAGTTTATTTTATTGCTGCCACAAATATTAATACATGTATCTTAATATTTTGCAAAAAAAAAAAAAAAAAAAAACATTTTACTGAACAATCCGCCATTATGTCGCTCTTTGTAAAATGTTCATATTTATTTATGTTCTATAATTTATAAAGCGCACACAATACATTCTATTTCATTCTTCCGTAACAAACACTTTATCCCGACTAAAACTTTTAAACCTTCTTATTGTAGCACTAATACACAACATCTACCGCAGTGCACACTGCAACCATTTTCCTTCAAGTAGTTTTCCATTACGGTCTACAGTTTGCACTTACTAACATATACTTACAAATTGATAGCTAAAAGGGAATCGATAAAATACACGAATCCCATGAATCCATTCACAAGAGCTATGCTGATGTACCAATTATATGGAGAGGTTTAAACGGAATGATTCATAAGCACAACACACAAAAGTGCGCCAAACGTACAATAAATATAAAAAACTTTATCGAATACAACAATTACGAAGCCCGAACATTGGATTTTTAAGTAAAAAATATTTCCGCTTCAAATGCATGAGTCACATATGTACGCCAAATAAATAAATTATTCATTAATTGTATATTAATAATATCTATTTGAATGTTAATGGCAAAAGCAATTTATCATTGAAAAAATTAAAAGTCTATCGATATAGATGTTTAATATAATAATGAACAAATATTTCCAAAGACAAAAGCAACCAAAACTCAAACACACACACACACACATTTGAATAATTTTATCACGTATCTTTTATACATTTCTTTTATACATACACTTTTGTATTCAGATGATATTGAGATTCACTTGAGAAGCTATTTTTAAGTCGTTTATATAATATTATATTACAACACTTAAAGTATTACCGGTCTAGACAACTCTGAAGTTTTCAGACATTATAAATGGAGCACCTTCATACCGTGCTCAACCTAAATCAACAACAACTTTATACATTTCAAAGTTACATTGTGTTTTGACTAAAACCTAATAGTTGCTAAGCGTTAATTCGTTTGCTCTTGGGCCCCCGGTTGTTTCGTAAAACTCGTAACCTAAAGCAAGACTTTTTTTCTACCTGTACGACAATGATTAATGGCGAATCAGTGATGAAGCAATTAAGGATTCAATAGGCAGTTTCTTGCGACTTAATATCTCTTTTATACAGGTGAAATTTAAAAACTTGTGACATTTCAAAATAGAAGGCGCAGTAACTGTTACATACTCATTATAACTTTTCATTTCCCAATTCTAAATTCTTAAACAAAAAAATCGTATAACCTTAGATTGTATATTCTTAATGCAAACTCAATTATCGCTCTAAGTTGACAAGAATTACCAGAATTGAAGTTAAAAAAAAAACAAACAAAATGACACAATTAGGAAAATTTTAAGTGTGCGACTGATATCCAGTAAAGCAGAAAGTTGGGTTAGAGGTAATCAATAAACCGTCATCAGTAAAGATAAATTGAAATGAAGATGGACCTTTTTTCTTTTCTATTCTAAAGCTCTCGCGAAACGAGTCAACCAATAGCGATGCAGGACAGTTCGGTTTGACAATCTATTTTCCATAGACAACAGACTCGTCATATTGTGGTGCGGTGTGTTCAGGTGACCGCAATCTCAACTGGGGCTAGCGGTCGTTTCACATCAGAATCGAAGGATGCTGTATTCAATCTATATTGTCGTCACCGCAGGCTTGGGAAATATTCCGAGCTGAATCCTGATTAATTTCGTAATAGAATGTGGAATTATTTATTGCACAGTATTTTCTCTAGCTTGAGCTAGTATTCGTTTAATAATATTGCCCTATAAAGTTAACCTTTGACATCAGAAACATTTACCTTTTCTAATTCTCATTTACAACACGTTCTTTACTGCGCAAGGGTTTTCCAACAACTATCTTATCCAAAATTGATCAAGGGACGACCGAAGTTCAATTGTTCGCTAAATAATCCATTTCGTCCGAAGAAAACTCGTTTTTGTAGGAACCAGCTTTTATAAGTCGTCCACCAATAGCTGGTGGCCTACAAATTAGAAGACAAACTGTCGAACCTTTGAGATCGATGTTGTATCAAGGATAGGGAATCTTTTATCTACGGCTCGAAATCCTTATTATGTTTAAAATGTTGTATTGTCGGCTCAAATATGCTAGTATCAGAAGTATTGTGATTGACTACAGACAAAGACAGTCACACATCTATCTAATCAAAATTGCTTTGAGAATATATTCAAATATCCAGCAAAAAAGAATTTAATCAATAGTCACAGTACACTGAACTACATGTGTATTCTAATTGTTAAATGCTAATTCGAGGACAAAACCCAAACCAGTTAAATATTCACGCGTCATACGACATACACAAAGGTCCCTGCCACGCCTACACTTTTTGTTATTTAAACGACTCCACTACGAACAAGTATTCCAAACATTACTCAGATTAAGCAAGCTAACATTTTTTATGTGGTTCTAAATCACACACGTGGGCGGAAGTGGGTTAACGATCCGTGATTCAGACGGAAGGACGATGCACTCGCAAATGATCTACACATAAATCATGCCAGGTACTTATGAAGGCAATAAAGCAGTACATATTATAGACACGACCATATCGACGACAGACGGTGAATAACAAATCCCTAGGATATTTCAATTAGGCTGAATTCATTTAAACAATGGAAGTTGATAGGGGAGTAAACGCTGTTACGTCAGCCAACAATTTTACCGCGGAGACCGCACTCCTGCCAGTAAATAAGAGAAAGCTTCTGGAAAATGGACGGAATTGTACTGTAGTCCTTGTTGAAACGCGTCGCAACAGCGGACTCATTCTACGAATGGTTGCTGTAATAAAGTTTAACAAAATCAGTGATGTTTGTTTTATCCTTTATGCAAATGATAACTCAGAACATTTAAACGAGTAACTGTATTTTGGACATTTAAAACTTCTTTACAGCCTATCTTAAAACAACGCGAGACAACAGTATCCTTCTGGAAATCTCTATAATTTTTGGTCCTAAGTACCCACTTAAAGAAGACTTATTGTTGTTATTACACGCAATAAATAAGACGGTTTACATACTTTGTGTAAGACAAAGTCAAAGAATAAGATAATAACAATAAGAAAGAGGTTTTTTACTTAATAAAGCGACGGAACGAATCAACGTAATCCCATTTCCACAGACGTGATGACATAAAATATCATTTTACACTAGTGCTAGGTGTCAGGCACCAATACATCAAGTAACAAATTGACCATCCACCATTTATCATCATTCATTTTTGTTTAGTGGATTGGTTTTGTAACTATTAGATACGTATTGGTAAAAATATGGTTGAACCTTGTACCTAATCATCACAACTGTACACATATTAGGAAAATAAAATATCTTGAATCTATCTCTCTCCTTCACTTCCTTTAATCAGTATTCTTTTTCGGTCAATGTAGTCAGACAGACCGTTTATTCAATTGAACCATGTGCACGAGCCTCAATGTACTCAACGCAGGGCCTGGGACACTGTTCCATGCCTGTCGTTAGAAGACAACGGCCTTGTAATTCAAGATTGCTTACATTATTTTTATGTGTGTCTCAGTATTCCTTAAAATTTTCCATGTTTTTCGAATCGATGTTAGAATATTCCTTTTATTTCTTTAGTATCTGATTATTGTATACCCTAAAGGTATCCCTAAGAGATATTTTTTACTCTGACCAACTTTCCTGTTAACTACCTACTACAACAATACCAATATTTATATTCAATGCTGTTCTAAATTGGCGAAAATCATGAAGAAACATCAAAAATGCTTTGCAAAATACCGCATGAAACATGAGGTGACTACTGCACGTGTCCCATAGGCACATGTGTGCATTTTAAACTTTCCACACCTTTTCCGATCTACTTGTTCAATGTCACACCGTCACACATATGGGTGCGTACCAACCTTGTGATCTACAAGATAAGTACTCAGGATTCCGGTTGACGTGCCCGCGATAAAAGTACTGCTCTACTTGATCAAATACAGAGAAAATACTAAGTATATTGTTGCAGGTAGTATCGAATTATGAATTCAGTCATAAATCTTTACTGGAAAAAAATAGAAGGAATAGGAACACGTTATCAAACTAACATAAGGCAACGGAATTATAAACCACAAACGCATGCAGAAAAAGAAAGCCAGCTTATCACTTCCAAAAAAAGCAAAATGATGCTCATATTTCTCCACCGCAAACAGACAAGCAAATGCCGCGATTATCTTTGACCTTATTACATACTAACTTCAATTAATATGAGGCCTACCGTTCCACGTTAGACTGACAAACAAAAACCACACAACCACACATTCGCGTCGACAGCATAAAATGTCGCATGTTTGTCTATGTCCGTGATCATTCACAACACTACACATCAGGGTCGGCGAAATATCAAACAAATACACAGAAACAACAAACAGGAATCCACACAGACAAACTGAACGAAAAAATGGAAACGCCAGATAGGAAAAGTAATTGGCTGGCTAGAAAAGTAAAACCTGTTCACATTTTGATGCTGGCCATAAAAAGTAGAATACAAATAAATATTACTGGTTTTAACTACAAAGACATACAGAATAACAGTGTTATTTGATTCTGAAGGCCAATTCTCGTAATTTAAAACGTTCAAAATCTAATCGCAGTCTCATCACGACGACAAACAAATGTCAAAAACAGATTGAGACTGAGATCAGACTGTGTCCGATCTTAAATTTAGTAGAATTAGCCTTCGGGTTAATTTTAGAAACCTCAACGTTACAGAATGGATTATTTATTAAATTAAATTGATCTAAACCAATCAGAACCTCTCAATTGCTCGGAGTTTCAATGCGCGATCGAATCAAAAATGAGGAGATCCGCAGAAGAACCAAATTCACCGACATAGCTCTTCGAGTCGCTAAAATTAAGTGGCAGTGGGCAGGGCACATTGCTCGCAGAACCGATGTTCTGCGAGACCTGTGTACCGGAAGACGCAGCGTAGGGAGGCCCCCAGCAAGGTGCACCGATGACCTGGTGAAGGTCGCGTGAAGCCAATGGATGCAGACTGCACAAGACCGGTTATCGTGAAAAGCCTTGGGGGGAGACCTTTGTCCAGCAGTGGACTTCTATAGGCTGATGAACAAGAATTAGAACTATTTACCAGTCAAAACTAAACGTACAATTTCGACTAGTAATGAAATCTGAATGCTAAGAGGTAGTTCATTAATAATTGCGCTCTATTGAAGCCTTAATTGTAACGACATTTGAAACTTTCTCTTATTTATTATTTAGGTTAGTTACTTGACAATCGTTTCAGACATTATTATTGAAATACGTAGATTTGTGCACAAATAAATCATCTAAACAAATATACTAAAAGACAACTGGCCGATCGATGTTGCGGTGCTTTGGGAAGGTCTATGTTCTTGTAAACGCTAAAATTAAAGTATAAAGTTATAGTTATATGTTATGTTATTGTAAAATTATGTTAATGTTTCTCGGTGGTAGGCCATAATATCGGCTGCTGGCACAAGTTACCACCCATCAGACAAAGTCTTGCCGCCAAGCGATTCGTCGTGTTCCGGCATGATGTCTGGTGAAGCCGTACGGAGGAAGGGTGTGAGCAGTTGTGTTGCGATGTGTGCCGGGTGCGATGCACCAAATGTTGTTGTGTCGGGAGTTTGGTCTTGGAGGGTCTCCAGATCAATCTCCCTCTGGCGCAACATCGTTGGTCGTGCTGTTGGGTTTAACATTGCATCACCTCGCTCAACTGCCGTCTTCCTTCCTATTAACTAAGTTTTTTTAAGTGAATAGGATTAATAAACTAGCGCGCTTTACCATCAACGATTGCATCACTGCTTACCCCCAGGCGGGATTGCAGTCGAGCACTAGTTTATAATTATTAAAAAAAAAAAACAATGACCATGATGATGATTTGCTATAATGTGTTATCAAGAAGTCGTATCCTGAGCACAGACTAGAGAAATTCACCAAACTCTACCCGGCACAACATTATGGACGTAAGCACTACAAGACTAATGCCAAAGTGAAAGGTTGAAAAAGAATTCGCATCAAATAAAAAAAAAATAGTTACGGTAGTTTATTTATATTATACTACTTGTTCTGCGTTTGCTAGTCTGCACTGATAGCTCAACGAAATAACATTTATCGTTAGGTAAGGCAAGGTGTCCCGGCCACTGTAGGCGCGGGCCTGCGGGCGGTGAGCAGTGGGCAGCTCGCCGCCCAGTAAGGACTAGGCCCGAGTCGGACGGCGCCTTGTGTTTCAGGCCACACCGCCAGCAGACGGACGGAGCCCGCCAAGCGAACGAAGGAATATTGGCGAGCCATAACTTAACTCGTTAGTTGACGGTGTGAACCCAAATATGAAAAGAGGTGAAACGATGTCTTCCGCTTCGCGTCCGTCAGCTGGCGGTGTGGCCTGAGCTTCACGCGCGCCTTAATGAGATGTCAGCACATCGTGACGGGGTCCACGAAGACCGATGCCTCCTGGGTCAGGGTTGCGGGTAGGTTAAAAAAGAAACCGTGGCCCTGGCCGTCGCACAGGCAAGTGAAGAAACACGGGTGGGTTTTAGTCAGTAAAAGTCTGACACGCCCTTCCGCTCCGGACAGAGCGGGAGAAGTCATTTGATGATTTCCCATTCCAAAAAAAAGGCAGTGTCAGATTATATCTTTAACTAAATATGATTCGCGGTCATAACTATTATCACGATGGTAAAAATAACAATACAACTCATCTGAGTTCATATAAACCTATTGAATGGCTATTTCATGAATCATTTCAATGGAGCTTCTCCCTTTATATCAATTTTGACGAGCGTTAACACTCACGTATCCGTAGTGTTCCGGTAGTCGAAGCTAAGCCAACGTGACACGACGCTCTGTCGTTGCGACTCACCACGCTGACAGCATTGCACACGTTTAGAATGTATAATAAAGGTGGAAATCAGCAATTCTAATTACTTATATATTAAAAACAAATTAATACACGACTTGCCTTTAGTTAAACGCACTTTCATATGTATAATAATTTCATATCAAAATTACCCAAGTGATCAGGAGGCGCCCCTACATAATTAAACCACCGTAACTTCATAAACACATGAGACGGCAACCGACAGCGAAACTTCCTCTATGTTAATGAAGATACGCTACATGGGCAATACAATTACAGGAGTCAAATAATAAGACTTTAATGAGACAATTAAAATGCCAAAATTACCACGAAAGGAAGGGACGAAACCGCAAGGAAGCGTTATTCTATCCCTTTCGGGTGTCTCATACCGATGCCGTTATTTAGGCTCAACGCAGGTTCTTCGAGAGCTCGATTTAAACTCGACGGCAATTCGAGGTATAATTGAAAGCTGTTTCCTTAAACAATTAGGTTGTCAGCAGTGGGGAAATGTTCAGGACGCTGGGGGCGTGCGCGCCACCGCAATTTACGAACAAATAATTACTTTTGTTGAAAATGTTCGCCTCAACTTAGGAATCCCAACGCACGCGTCACTCAGGTATACTTGTTTACTGTTTAATGGAAATTACGTCCGTTTCAAATTTTTCCGTAATGAGAAAATGAACAATGCACAAACAAGCCCTCTTCGTGACCGTTTATATTCTAAACGAAATGTATTCAAAGCTCATACAAAACTTTCATCGAACATTCTCCATCATTATTATAATTATAATCGGCTCATATTTTTCCATTTATAGAAATTACTTGATTGCTTCGACGACGACTGTTGATGTAAATAAATAATGGTAGTTACATGTGAATGTGCACGAAACAAAACACGGGCATGACACAAATAAAGTTGTAAAGTCAGTAGGTGCTCGTCGAACACATATTTGTTTTCACATGAACATTTGGTTTAAAACGCCTCGTGTTGAATATTACATCGGCGTAATACTTATTCCACTAAATTATTCAGTGCAACCGTTCGCCAATTACGCCCGCACTAGAGCCATATGTTTAAGCACACTGTATAAAATTTCCCACAGTTCTTTTTATTTGGCTCGTGTAAGTGTGTTGTAAATCTGTGAGAATAGTGCCTGCAAACAAGAGCGAGCTAATAACAGGTTATGCAATGAAATGAACACGAACTAAACCGCAGAGCGCGACTCCGATGAAATTAATTGAGTAATTATGGTTGACTTCGAAATTTTACCGGCCTAGCGTGAACGTAGGGTAGTTGGGTAAAATTAGACAACACGGAATTGAGGCCGGTGTTCAGCTGTGTCTAGACTGAAGGCACGAGCTTGTATTAAATTGAAACTTTATTACAATAAACGAAAAAACTTAACGGCGTGGTATTTTAAGCAAACATTGTTTGAACTTGTTTAACGAATGCAATTGAAAACAAGTACAATTAGCTAACTTGTTGATGGATACGCAGTAACTCGTAGTAACTACGAGATAGGAACTTCGCTTTTCTTCGTTCCGGAAATATTAAAAAAAAAAAAACAATAAATCTTGTTCCAGGATCTTTAACGAGCGAGTTATAATATTGACGATGTCACAACACTTACCTATATTTGTACCAAACTGGAGTATCGTAAATAATATAACAACACGTACCTGAAACCAAATGAATTTTCATTAAATAAGGTCCGTTTAATGAGGAAAAATGTAATTATATTTATTCATCGTTGAACAAGCGTAGGAGCGATGGATGAAAAACACCTATATACATATAATACAGTTAGTTTATTGAAAACGAATCTATTTATTTTTTGTTATTTCAAGAATACAACCGAGAACTTTTGTCAAACAAAATATTCGATTCAGCCTTAAAATCATAGTACGTGGTTCCAATTTACCTGTAACTTGAAACGTAATAGATGTCAGATTTAAACCTAGTCAATATTTTGTATTCATTGGTTTCTGTAGACCAAAACAATATTGAAATTCAACTATACATGTCTCTTCTATTTAATAGGTAAACTTTACTAGTAGGTATATTGAATCAAGTGCTAACTCAAAATGTTAGTTTTGCATTGCAAAGAAAAGAAACGAAGAAAAAAATATTTGGGACAAGCACAAGTAATACAAATACAATAAAAAGTAGTAAGTAGTATTATCAGTAACATAATAATTAACACAAAAATGAAGACCTGTGCGTGGCCAAAAAGGCTTCTATCTCGGCATGATGCTGCGAAGGTACAGGACAGCACATCAAGCTACTACAACCTGTTAGATTTCTTTATTAGATTTTCAACTTTATCTCTAAATCATTACAGCTCAAGGTTAAGTGGGAATATTTGACAGTTTCGGGTAGCTTGACCTGCTGTCGTCCGTAGGACAGCACATCAAGCTACAATATTCTGTCATTTTTTTTTACATTTTCCTCGAAAACTATTAAGGCTCTTGGCTGATTGGGAATATTTGATAGTTTCGGGTAGGTTGACCTGCTGTCGTCTGTACCGTCTTAACTTGATCAAAAATGTTCTTTGGGAAAAATCTTTTACCGTTTCAAAGACACTTATTACAGTTTTCCTGCCAATATGTTGCCTGCCACTCTGATACCACTTACGTCAGCATTTATTAGTTGCTCCTGAATGCAGGTGTCAGGGTACGCTGGACCATGTGATATGTTTGCCATTTGGCAAACAAAGCAGCCACATGGAAAAATAGCTTCTTTTAGGTTGACTATATGACCTAGATTCGTATTCCTTTGTTTCGAATTTCGTATTAGCTTTTACTTTCATAATATTTAATGTAATATCGACACTTGGCCTTTTAGTTACGCGGTGCAGTCTACTTAACTTCTAGATACAGCTCAACAAGTGTACCACAACGAGCAAGATTACTGTAATACTACAATCTGTTAGTAGTAATTATTACATTTCCCGTTTTGCAGAACCCTTAGTAATGTTAGATCCAATAACTAAGCTGTGTTCTTGGCTATATACATCGGAACCGTGTGGTATGATGGTGTAGCCACAAATAAACTGGTGTTACTAGAAACCAAATAAAATCAAGGGAAAACAGTGACTCCAAAAAGTAATTTCCCTCGGGATCAATCTTTGCCAATGCTTTTATATATATATTACATCCTAGTTAAATGCAAAAAGTAATTAATTCAATAGGGGAAACAAAATATTTTTATTAAATTTATCTAATATATAAAATTCTCCTGTAACAGTGTTTGTTCTGGAACTCCTCCAAAACGGTTGAATCAAATTTAAAGAAATTTCGTATATACATTCGTTAGGCCTAAGAATAGGTTCTTTTATATTTGTTATATTTCACGCGGGTGAAACCGCGGGGCGCAGCTAGTGTAGCTATGATGCCCACTGTCCGTGAACCATCACGCCGGCCCATTGCGGCTTGGTAGACGTCACATTTCCAATTTTTGGTGCCAAAAACATGGTTTTCTCACGATGCTTCACTTCACAGTTTAATAATAGCTTAAGAGCAGCAGGTAGGTAGATGTCCAGATTACGAATCTGAAATTAGTAGGCTGAATATCCTCCATTTAAACCGGGTGTCCATCCAGGGTGACCTTGGACATTTCATTATGGACGACCTTAGGGATGATATGTACAGACATTGAGACCTAGGGCACTGGCGGTCAGAGGTAACAGGTTGGTCCGTAGAATTGCTCGTTGTCTTAGCCTATCAAAAATTCAGAGATTTACGAGTTTTTACACGAGCAATCTATGTATGAGTCAACTACACTAAATGATAGTTGAATGTTCTGCCCGTATGATATAAGAAAGCTTTTAGAACAGCGTTGCGGGTTTTTTTTTTTGTGGAGTAGACGCAACGATATCCTGAGAGCTGCGACTGGAAATTATACTCCAAATATTAGCCATTTTCTGCAGAAGTTGATTAGGTAGGAAAAATATTTTCCTGTCGGGTCGTCCTTTCTTTTAATGACAGGTATTATTTTTATAGCAATGATATTAACTTTAGAAATTAATATAATATACCTTCTTGTAATAGTTTCTAACAAAATATGGATCACTGCTGTCCAAAATAAATTAATTTTATTTTAATTTAATTACTTAATTGAAAGTTATTAATTATCACGGCTTCTATAAGTAACGTATTCTTATTGCGAAAACAATTTCCAATCGGGCAAAGTCAATGTTATAAAAAAATAGACCAATACAATAAGAAACTCAATCTTCTTTAAGTGTTAAATAACGGCGTTATTTTTATTCATCACTTTGATAAAACATTATTCTTCTTCACAAAAATAATTTGATAGCGAGCCGGGCTCGAGGTGCCCGAAGCAACCGGCCTGACCTTTCCAACGGCTAGAATATAAAAAGTGTGTTACGCCCAACTCGTCTCGCCAAATAAGGAACATGTACAGTTACATCCCGATTACTGTAAATAACATTAATCTTTGCTATTAGTGCCAGTACACGGATCTAATGCTCTTATATTATCTGCTTATTACATGAGGCAAACTTATTTATACGCGGAAATCAGAAAATTACAGAGTAACGTGGCCGTTTCCTGGAAACTATATAAAATCTGTGTTCAGTGTTTCGAGTTACTAGTTTTAATTATGGAAATATACAATGATTTTAATGCGGTTTGGAATTATCCAGTTGCATATCCATTTACCTTTATATGGCATTCCTTGTGACAATAGGATTACCTAAAATAGCGAGGAAAAATTAACAATTGATAAATATGTTAGATATAGACGGCAGAACATCAACCTACTAGAATCTGTCCGATTTCTTTATTAGATTTTCAACTTTATCTCTAAATCATTAAGGCTCCAGGTTGATTGGGATTATTGACAGTTTCGGGTAGCTTGACCTGCTGCCATTCGTACAAAGAGCAACAAAGGCCAGTGGCAGATAGATATTATTCATAATTTTGCTTAGCTACATTCGTACAAGCTTTACAAAAAATGTATTAGCACCTAATTCACCTTTCTACAAATTTCTAGTAGATATTTGTGATGAATAGCAGCATACATAATACGTAACTTTAATTATTGCATAACTTGACCTAATAACATGGTTGACATGCAACTGTGCATTATTAGAGATTGTATTAACCTTTACACGACTGTACGAAATTATATAAATGCGTCTGCCGACTTCTATTAAAAATAATATTAAATGCAAAGGATAGAAAGATTTGTAGCCAGTAGGTAGATATCCGATTAACCTGAATGTGAAGACTTCAAAGATCTGCGTATTAATAACAACGTTAAGCACGCCTGTATATCCCGAAAGGACGGGCAGAGTTAGGTACATCTATAGTTTATGCCACATTTCACCAGTTATATTATTTATAATAAGGCGAGCATATATTGTCATGAACAGGGCTCCAAACTGTTACTGAAAATTTTCAGAGAGAAATACACAAATAACACTTTCCACGGCCCAGGATCTCATGCTCTGCAGTACCTAATCTTTAAAAGGTTACTACTGCGTAGGCCTAATGTGACCTAACCTAACCAAGTGCAAAAGAACTTAATTCTTTAAAAAAAAGCAATTGTCGATTAGGTACAGCTACTTTCTGCACCTGATTAACCCACATCGTCCATTTTTGGCGTCAATGACATAACAACTTTGGAGAAATTCTTGTTATTTTGTTTCCGACATTATTTTACCTACACCTTACCAAAAATAGTCATCGCTTTCGAACTGTCAGATCACGATCGCCAACATAATGCGATATTGTATTTTTTATTCTCTTATCAACTGCTTGCAATCATTCTTGAATATAATGAATGCTATAATAACCCCAACGCTGGGCCACAGGCCTACACTCTGAGAGAGGAAGTGGGCTATAATGCATCGGGATGAGATGACATGTCTTCCATTTTCTTTTGTTCTAGGACATGCCGGAGTTCTCACGATCACTTCACCGTGTTGACGAACCTTCAACATTCAAGATTAATCTTCTTAACATCAAGAAAATCTAATATTTATCTCCAAAAGATCTTTAAAAAATATCACGACCACAACCATTTATTAGACCTAATTCCTTTTCCTATCTTCTGTATCCGGCATTAATCGTCAGAAGGCATCCGACAAGCATGACGTGATCACGTCACTGCATGCTCCATCGATGACTTCACCCCAGCATGTAAACACATTCGGAGCTAACCGCAGCAGCCTTTTAGTATTTAATTGTTCAACTTTAGCATTTGGCAGAACCTTGGCAGATTAGTAAAGTTTTGATGTTGCTGCACTGTCGCGTCTATTACTTAGTGATGCAGTCCTGTTTGTGCAATATGTTTTTTTTTTTAACTTAGCATATTAAAAGAATTTGATAGTCCTCAAATATGAAACGTTTTCAAGGTTCCCTTTCCGGTTCTTTGGTAGGTTGTAACGCTCATAAAAACATGTAAGCTGTCGGACTTGGTTGCCATGGATGTGTCTACACTGCTGTCTATCATCATCATCTTCATCATTATCAACCTTTTTATCGTCCAACTGCTGGGTACTGGTCTCCTCTCATACAGAGAAGGATTGAGCGTAATCATCACGCTTGCTCAATGCGTGTTGGCGATTTCAGACTTGAAAGTCCAGGTTTCCTCAAGCTGTTTTCCTTCACCTTCAGTCATTGGTGTAAAAGATATACTTAGAAAGTACATAATTATAACTTTAGAAAAGTTATTTTTTTACTTGCCCGACCTGGAATCGAACCCGCGCACTCATACTTAGAGGCTAGTGTTTTAACCACTAGGCCATCACGGCTCCACTACTGTTTATATTGTTACTAAATTACGAATCAACAGGAGCCTAAAAGTAACTAAAAACATAAAAAATATAACAGGCATATTTAAGTTGTATAACAATATATTAACGAAACAAAAGATAAAAGCCATAAATTGAATCAATAAACAGGTTCTACATATTGCTTTATCAATAAACATTGTCTTAAAAATGTCACTCATTTCATTATCTTGTTTTTTTTTTTATATTGCACGAGTATACCTTAGAGCTCGTCAAAGACATGCTTATTTTATAGCCGCAGTAAAGAGAATCAATAATTTTCTAACTAAATTTATATGGTAGTCTCAAACGCCTCCACATAGACGTAACCTACACGTAGTCTAGGCTAGATTCGATACGAGTGAACAAGCTGCGAAGTGTTTTTCTAACACTAATTGTTTTTCGATCAACTGAACACAACATGTGAGCCAAGGATCCCTAGTAAGTATATTAAGCAATTCTGGTCCGTCGGATCTAACTTGTCGTGATGTTTTTTCAATTAACACAAGGTGACAGGTGTCTTTTACGAGTTTTAATTAACAAACTCCTTTCTAATAACCCTGCAGTTAAAGTATGTTGCATTCTAGATTTTCTAATCAAGTACATACGTGACGGGTTCATGCGACAACCGGTCCCGCACAGCTCATTACAGTCATTACAGACAGGCCACATCGCGTCCGCACGTTATATAACTCTTCATAAACAGCTAATGTATACCACGCAATCTTCATAAACAAAATGTTGCCGAAAACCACGCCATTAGGCATACTCCGGCAGAATATACGAGTCGAGCATATAATAATCAAAATTGAATTATAGCTTATATCCACAGGGCACGCGGCCATTAATTGGCTTGTATCGAAATAATTACTAGAGGGGTTGAGGGGGCAAGGCGACAGCACGTGACCTTGCGGCTACCTTCCGTCTTCCGTTGACACACAAATGTAACGTGTTATATTTGTGATCCAAATTGGCTAACAAACTCAACCTTTCACTCATAGAAGATAAGCGTATGCTTAATCGGCTTTAGCCGACTATTTAGTTAGGGTTTCTTATTATAGAAGTACTTCTTATCGAAGCAGCATAAAACGAGATGTTATCAAGTACCAAAAAATGCCATCCTTCGAAGAGCTAAATTTTTTTTTTATAAATAAACTAGTACTTGACAGCATTCCCGCCTGATGGTAACCAGTGATGCAATCGTTGATGGTAAAGCGCGTTAGTTTTTTGAGAGCCTATTCACTTTAGCCTTGAAGACACTCAAATTGTTGTCCGACGGAAACACCGCCGCTGGCAAGCATTAAAATCACTTATATTTATCAAATCGCAGGTTTCACTAAAAACTAAATGTATTTTTGAACATAACTACAGTAAACATTTCCAGAATAAAATCCAATAGAACCACCAAATTTCAATTTAAAGCGTAATTTTGATGACCACAAAAAGTAAACCAAAAATACAAACATGACGCATACAAAAAAGAAATTGCTTCTTTAACAGGTAGTCAGTTTTTAGCACGAACAGCGCCGTTACAAAAGAAACAACGGTTCGCTTTTTATTTTAATTAATTTTGCTTGTGGCGACGTGAATGTTACATGTGCATGAATAAAAAAATAACTTGGACGCATAAAATCTATGCACGCTATTCTGCAATCAGACCTCTAAGTATGTCTTACTTTTTTATATAACCAATTACTTAGTCTTCGATATCAATATTGATCATTAATTTATAATTTAGGAGAAACAGGAAGACAAGCGATAAGTATTTGAAGACCTACGTCATTATGTCACACTATACTAGATATTTTTGTTTGAAATTAGAGAGAGCTATTTTAATCATTAGTAAGTTTTTCACAAGAGTTATACTGTTTCGAACAAAATATAACTAATTACATTAGCAATCCGTAATTTGCTGTGCACAAAGACATTAATTACATATTCTCTCTTAAATCTCTTTGGCTGTGCATCATTATATCTGGGCATTAAAAATAAAGTAAGTAACATCAAATAAGTTTCCATTGTATTTTATATTTTTTGCAGACGCCACTAAGAATACAAGTTTCGGCGACCAAGGTTATCCGTTTATGAACATTAAAATTAGTGACGAAGACGATATTTAGTGTAAAGGTCAGCACATAGACAGAACAGGTTAGATCTTTTTAACTCCTGCACACATACACATAAAATTATTGCTCAACAACCGGTCGGCCCTGCTAGATTGCCAGTATATCTAGTCGCGGTGAACCAAGAGATATATTAAGAAATTAATACTCCCCAGAGCTTACTAGCCCCTCCTAGGTCATACATTTATTTATTTACAGCAACATCTTAAAGGTGTTATTGCATCTTTTTCTTCAACTTGTTTGCTGGATACGAAGATAGGAATTATAGTTGGGCATACTTACGGCTACTTGCACGATGCTTAGAAGTCCAGACCTAACTCCTAAAATGTAGAAATTGTGTTTGAGAGCATTAGTATCGTAAAGTAAATTTAACGAACGGTTTTTCCTGACACAGTTATAAGTTTGACCAGAATCCCGATGGACCTTCAACACAATATAAATAGTAAAGGTTTAACCTCAAGGGGACTTGCAACATAGTCTCTTGTGAAATAATTCTCCCAACAACGAAATTCTGACCCAACCTACAAACACAAGCTTTACTAAGGCCTGTAAAATCCCGGCGTAGTAAATAAAGCCGTCCTCATCTAAAACATTTGCAATAACGCAAAATACTTCCTGAAAGGCATGGGCAAGTAAATATATTACGCAGCAAAAGAATTGACTCGCTATAAAAAGAGGCTGTTTATTGCAAGCCTATTTGGACCAGGACAGTTAAAGAGATTCCTCGCTATTGGTTTAAGAGTTCGTAGCGCAGAAAAATGCAAGTTACTTTTTTTGCTCTCAAAACGTGCAGTGTTCAAAATTTTGTTCGTTAGAAAAATAAAAGCGAATGTATGGCTCTAAATGGTACTACATTATTACGAATTGTTCAGTTACCGAAAACCGGACCTTATATACGAGCATGTAATATTGAAGAACACAAAAACTTTGCAAAAAAATAACGGTTAACTTCTAAAAGATTACGGAAAGGGGGTAAAATGCATACTAAAAATATTATTCCTAGAATAGCAACGTACATTTGAGTTCAATATTCTTCTTGTGCACCATTTTGGCACGTCAAATAGCTTTTGAGATACCGTAGGAAGTCAATAAATAGATTGTGGTTCTCGTCCAACGCTTGGTTGAGAGTGTCAGATTTTTAGGTTATTTTGTTTATTGACTGCGTATTGTTTCTAATCTTTTGACTTGTGTGTTTGTTCTGGCTTGTGTGTTTGTTTTGTCTCGGTGGTGGACTATTTGTACATCAAAAGTTAGGTAAGTCGTTTTTATTATGGATGAACCCCCGGATGGGGGGCGGAGGATTACCTCCTGATATCCCAAGAGCATCTAAGAGACCTCTAGCCGAACCTAATAATATAAGCTCTGTGGCTAAGAAGACTCGGTCTCCAGCGGAATCGATCCAATCTGTTTATACCAAACCTGGATACGAAACCAATGCTAAATTAAGTTATTCGCAATTAGACAAGGGGCCCTTCATTGTCTATGTTACAAGGGCAGAGTCGGAACCGTCAGCTGGTCTATCCTTTAAAATTTTAAAGTTTGCACAGTTCCTGCATAAGCATAATGTGGAAGGCATTAAAGAGGGAGGCATCAAAAATATGGGTCGGAATAAAATCTCCGTAGACTTTAAGTCAGCTGACAATGCAAACAATTTCTTGTCCCTTGGTGTACTGGAGAGCAACAAATACGAAGCTTATATACCAAAATTCCACATTTTTAGGATGGGTGTTGTTAGAGACATCCCCACTGAATGGTCTCTTGAAGAACTGGTTCAAGGAATTTCTTTCAACGGAAACTGTGGCGAGGTGATCAGAGCTAGGCGGTTAAATGTAAAATCCCGAAAGGATGGCTCCACAACCTGGATCCCATCTAACTCTGTGGTCCTTACCTTTTTAGGACAAATTCTGCCCGAAAGAGTCTTTTGTTATAATGCATCGCTCCCGGTCTCCGTATACCAACTTCCTACCATCCAATGCCGTAATTGCTGTCGCTTTGGGCACATAGCAAATCAGTGCAGATCACAGCCGCGTTGCTATAGTTGCTCCCAAAACCACAGTGGCGAATCATGCACAGTTAAGGACTCAGATGTCACATGTTTCCTATGTCGTGGTGGTAACCACAAAGCTATTGACCCAAAACGCCCCGAGCATGCCCGTCAGAAGGCCATAAAAACAGTCATGTCTCAGGAAAATATTAGCTACCTGGAAGCTTCAATGAGGTATCCCCAGCCTAAGCGTCTCTTCTCCGAGGCTGCTGCTACTCCTCGTCTATCCCATACTTTCCCTCAACATGTACAATCTCCTCCTTTACAACCTGCTACCTCTCCAGTGACCTCCTACAAAAAAACTGTTTTCACTCCTCGTCGCCCCCAATCTGTCTTAGGCAAGTCCTATGACACTTACACTCAAAATTCTATAGTAGCCTCTCCTTCTTCTTCACAACCTAATGGTTGTGCTCTTGTTTCTCCTTCTGAAACCTCTCCTCTTACCACTCCCAATGATAATCTGGTTGAACTTCTCCTCTGCTCTCTCATTAATATGCTTTCCAAATTCTCAGACTCTCTACCGTACAATGTCTCTGTTCTTGTAGAACAATTACTATCTGTGTTATCTCAAAACAATCTTCCCAATGGATCTCAAAGTTCTACAATGGAATTGTAGAAGTATCCAACGTAACAAGCAGGATGTGATCTTCCTAATTAACAATTTTAAACCATCTGTCTTTGCTGTATCGGAGACATGGCTTAGGCCTGGATCCCATTTCAGGATATCAGGCTTCTCATGTCTCCGCGATGACAGAGATGATGGAAGGGCAGGTTCTGCCCTTTTAGTCAATAGATGTCTTAATTTCACGCAAATTCCCTTACCAAATCATTGTTCAGGTCTTCATGTTGTTGCCGCTAGGGCTTCAGATATTTCTTTTATCTCTGTATATATTCCCCATCCCAATCCTAACATTATTTCTGAACTCAGATCTATCCTTTCTGCTATTCCTCCCCCCATTATTCTCTTGGGTGACTTTAATTGTAGAAATACACTTTGGGGATCCCATTGCAATGATCCTTGTTCTTCCTGTCTGTTGGATCTTCTGGATGACATTAATCTATGTATCCTGAATGATGGATCTGCCACTCGCAGAGTTTCTCCATCCCAAAACATTAGTGTCCCAGATCTGTCTTTTTGTTCTCCGTCTATAGTCTGCCATTTATCCTGGTCAGTATTATCAAATTCCTTTGGAAGTGATCACTTTCCTATTTCTATTTCTTACTTCCCTCCTTCTGCTGTTCCTCCACCCAAACCATTCCAACCTCTTCTAAAGTACTGTCTTGCTCAGGCCAACTGGGATGAATTTTCCAATTGCCTTGACAGAGAAATTGATTCTTTCCCCCGATGTAACTCGTCCAACTTCCTTCACCTCTATGAGCTTTTTGTATCTGCTCTTTTGTCATCGGCTCAATCATCTATTCCATTAAAACCAACTTCCCGTAAGCTAGTTCCTTCTCCTCCTTGGTGGGATGCTGAGTGCACACTAAGCGTCCGCCATCGCAAGGAGGCGGAGAACAGGTTCTCATCATCTCTAGTTATGGTTGATTATATATCTTACAAACAGATTGCAGCACGCACTGCCAGACTTCTTTCCAATAAGAAATCTCTTGGCTGGCGCAAGTTCTGTGAATCCCTTTCCCCTTGTTCATCTCTATCTGTCGTCTGGAATAGACTCAAATCGTATCGTCGAGCCATGCAAGATTTTAATATTACTGCCAACGATCCTAGTTTCTTTCTCCATGACTTCCACTGTAGGTTAGCCCCTCCTTTTGTTCCTGAGCGTGAATGTCTTCCTCCCTACGAACTCTCCTGCCTTAGCTCTTCTTCCAATATAATGAATGATCCTTTCTCCTTTTCTGAACTTTCTCTTGCTCTTGACCATCTTCGTGATTCCGCTCCTGGTATAGATGGCATACCCTATTCTTTCATTAGGAAATCTTCAGACTCCTGCAAAACACTCTTACTACAGATCATGAACGAAATATTCTTTTCTGGCGAAATCCCTCCTTCCTGGAAAACTCAAATCATAATCCCAATCCTTAAATCAGGTAAGGATCCAAAGGATCCATTGTCTTATCGACCAATAGCCTTATCCTCTGTGCTCGCCAAAATAATGGAGAATCTAGTCAAAAATAGACTGGAATGGATTTTAGAGAGTAGAGGCCTATTATCAAATAGTCAGTTTGGGTTTAGAAAAGGAAAGAGTACCTTAGATAACCTAAGCATCTTTACCTCAGACGTCCGCCTTGCTTTCTCTCAGAATAACCATGTTATTGGTGTTTTCCTTGACATCTCTGCAGCTTATGATTGTGTCCAGCTTCCAATACTCAGGCAGAAAATGCTCGAGCTGAGTATCCCTGTGAGACTGATTAACATAATTAGCAGCTTACTGTCGTGTCGATCCATTTCAGTCCGGTATCAAGCTACCCTTCTCCCTCCTCGCTCTGTTTGGTTGGGCCTACCGCAGGGCTCAGTCTTAAGTCCCATTCTTTATAACCTATACACCTCTAGCTTAGATCTCACTGTCTCTCCTTTCTGTAAAATTCTTCAATATGCTGATGACATTGTCCTTTATTCTGTATCCTCTTCCTTCTCTGTGGCTACTACCCAACTTAATTCTGCGCTTTTCTATTTAAATAATTGGCTCTTGGATCATAACCTCTCTTTATCTGTCCCTAAATGTAGTGCAGTAATCTTTACTCGTAAGAGAAACATTCCAGACATCAATATTTTGATAGGTCATGAATCGATTCCCATCAGGGATCGGGTGAAGTTTTTGGGCCTTATCCTGGATTCTAAGCTCTCAGGTATAGAGCACTTAAATCACTGTGTGCGAAAAGCAGAAAAGGGTGTTAACGTCATGCGAGCCCTATCGGGCGTTCGCTGGGGTGCCCACCCTTTTTGCCAAAAGCTTTTATACAATGCAATAGTTCGAAGCCATTTTGACTATGCTTCTTTTTTATTAGAACCTTGAAATAAAATCGCGCTCTGTCCAAGCTTGAGAGAATTCAGTCCAAGTGCCTTCGAATCATAACAGGTGCCATGAAATGCTCCCCCATTAATGCTCTTCAGGTGGAATGCCTTGATCCTCCTCTTCACCTCCGTCGTCAGTACCTTGCGGATAGATTTTTCACTAACTGTATCCGCTCTAGTTCTCATTCTTTATTTCCTTTAATATATTCTTTATCTTCTCATATTTTGTCCTCCCCATACTGGAAACATAAAGCCTCCCCTCTCCTTGTCAATTCTTTCAGAAAATATAAGGACCTGTCTGCCCCTATCTTTCAAACTAGCATCAACCCTCTTTTTGAAACTGATTTCCCAGTGCTGATATATCAGCCAAGAATATTTTTAAATTTTGGCATCAACAAGGACTGCCTGAATGCCAATGAAAGCTTTGCTGGTATTCTTGGTAGTGAATGGTCTGATTGGGTGACCGTCTATACCGATGCATCCAAATCATCTAACGAGGACTGGGTGGGATCTGCGGTCTGGATCCCCAAATTCAATGTTATTTTGAATTTTAAGAGTCCCTCTCAGAACTCTATATTTTCAGCTGAGGCCATAGCTCTATTAGAAGCAGTGAAATTCATAGAGTCTCATAAAATTAATAAGGCTCTCATTCTTACAGACTCTCAAAGTTGCCTACAGGATTTATTAAAAAACCCATTCCGCGCAAAGGAAAACTTTCCCATCACACTTAAAACAAGAGCATCGCTGTATAAGTGTCATCAAATGGGAATCGAGGTTGTTATAGCGTGGATTCCCAGTCACTCTGGCATTACTGGTAATGAATTTGTGGATTCTTGTGCAAAAACTGCAATTACATCAGGCAGCATAGCTTACAATTACTGCTTCCCACGTGACCTACGCGCTCTAGCCCGTCCCTCCTTCTTTCGTTCTTGGAATGTCCTTTGGCAATCTTCCAGGTTCCTTAAAGGCAAATTTTATGGGTCTATTCAACCCTCTATCCCTCCTAAATCGTGGTTTTTTAAACATAAATATGTCAACAAGTTAGCTACCTCTGTTATAATTCGTCTCCGCCTTGGTTTTGTTTGCTCTCCAGTATTCTTGGCTAAAATTAGGGTCAGGGACCATTCTCTCTGTGAATGTGGTCTTGAAGAGGGATCTCTAGAACATATATTTTTTTCCTGTCCTAAACTATCCCATCCTCTATATGATCTGCTTCCTAAACAGATTCCTCGTCCTGTCAATCTGCCTTTCCTTTTAACATTGGCTCATACCCCATTCATTAAAATCTTATATAAGTTTATTTCCCTTAACAAAATCAAAATTTAACCTTTTCCAATCTTTATGTTTACTAATTTTTGTGTTGTCTAATGTCTTGTGTTTGTTTTAGCCCAAAGAAGAACCATCGCTAATACTACCGATCAACAGATTATTGTTCTTTTGTTCTCTCCACCTTGACGTTGGCAGAATCATCGGTCATCGATGGAGCCACACCAATAAAAAAAAAAAAAAAAAAGTCAATAAATAAGAAAATAACTGTGAGAATAAAGCGAGATTACTAGAAACTATGAAGGACGGTAAAGAGCTTGGATGCCAAATGTTTGCTACACAATGTTATATCATTAGCAGTTAGCACTCATGGCAATTTTAACACAGCGGCCTCGCCAACACAATCGCCGCGGTGTGCCGAGTGCCGACGACAAATCCTGTCGCAATGTTCGCATCATTGATAATTGTGTTGTAATCTTATTATGTTGCTTACCCACAGGTTAAAAGCTATCAAGATTGAAGAATTCTTCGTATATCTTGAGAATGAGTATTGTTCATTTTAAAGGTTGTGAAGGAATACTATAGACACCATTGTTACGTGGCTTCAATGGGTTAAGTACTTAAAACAGAGTTTAATCATTATGTTTATCATTGAGACTATTCAAATTCACGTGTAGCAAGAAATATTATGTCATAATAATATTCCCCCTTATTCATAAACGCTGTTTAAAGTTAACTAGTGATTAGCGTTTGTTTAAACATACATTTTAGACGTTTGCACGTCACTTAACTTTAAGCAGTGTTTATGAATAAACCCCTTAAACACTGTGGTATTTATTCATAAAGGATGATTAAGGTTAGGGGACGTTAAAAGATCAAAAATGTAGGTTTAAAGAATCGCTAATCACTAGTTAACTTTAAGCTGCGTTTATGAATAAGGGGGATTATGTATAACCATGTAGGATAATTGCGCCAGAGGTTTTAGGTTCCTATTCGCCGGCAAGCTTCTCGCGTCTAAACTAAACTGCTCGCTGTTCTAATTCCCAGAAATCTTTTATAGCTGCAAAAGATTTCTCTAGTACTCGTGCCTTTTAGCAAAACATTCCAAGTGGCGGCCTTTAACACTCATTTTATTCGAGCCGAGTCGGGGCGCAGCTTCTTTGATAGCTCGTTATAAGGAACAACGGCAACGCAACATCAAACGAGGTATTTCTTTACGCTGTGACATTTTAATAACGGTTCCCCAATTGGTTTCCCATTTTATTGTTAACGTCAATTTAACAATGGTTGGTTGTCGAGCGATAAATTGTTTCAATTGCGTACTTTAGGCACAGAGTTTCAATTACCTGAACGACATAGTTGCGATGACATTGTACTGATTTTCTAGACGGCTGAGATTGTGCCACACCCATTTCTATATTTTATCTAGAAATCTTATATCTTGATAAGTAATTATTGGCCTCTAAATACTATAGATCGCTTGGGATATCCAATTCACGGAATATTATGTCTTTTATCTCAGGTCCCAAGGCTCTTCTAGTCCGCATGATTTTTATTAAATCAAGAAACGAGTTATAGAAGACTATTAAAGATGTTTCTTACCGGACCTGACCAGCCTTTAATCCCAGTATAATGTAAACGAGGTAATACGTAAATGTAACGAGCCACTGGAAGCTAAGTCATTTGCCATGTAATGAGACTCATTGCGCTCTGCAAACCAGTTCGATGGAAGCGCGAATACAAACAGGATTTACGGTGTACGCCTTCCGTACTAGACGATTACGAACCAATTACATGAATACGTTAATATAGTCAAAATAGGTAAACAAACATTAAGACTGCACTGTTTATAATATGTGTTATTAACCTGGAGAAGTGCTCAAGTGACCTTCTTTCTAATTTAAAAAGCTACTCGGCATCATTGCGTCCGCCAGGGTATTGTGTCCGATCAGTCACGGTCTCGTCCATGATCGCACGAATAAGCTCGCCCTATCGGACGGTCCACGATCATGTTTCACAGTCATATTTCGTGATGAGAAATGACGAAACGAGGAAGTTTCGTGAGAGTCTGCAGGCGTCACTATCGCATCATCTAGATGTGGTGGAAAAATTGCCAAAACACTTATCGGTGTGAGTGGCTGGATATATTATCTGTGGTGTCGAATCTGACACGATTGCGATAGCACGTCTAGACTCGGAGGTGGAGCTCCCTCGCACCACAGTCCCGTTAGCCGGATGCCGCAGCGCCCGCTTGTTATGCAACTGATGTGTCCCTCGTTTGCCGCACCGACGCGGATCGTGCGTCGGCGGCGCACCGTTCGTAATATGCGGTCACAACAATCCAAGTTTTATAATCCAAATACTTTAAAACCCACCGTTACACCTTTAATTTATTCATCAAGTGCATAGGCCGTAACTACACTGCAAAGGACTGCCTTCGTATTTTCAAGAACGCACACGATTTCGTTCTACAGCCAAAACATGTAATTAAGTTAAGCATGAGTATCTTCTTACATACACACAGTGTACTAAATAGAGAAACATGAGTAAAAAGTAAATTTAAAGCATTTATGAGGTCAACTTTTCGTTCTGTTCTCAACGTTCTGTTATTATAAATTATTTTAGAGTTATATTTATTTCAAAATTCAAATAAAATTAGCTCCAATGTTTGTATGGTATAGAAAAATTATCAAGTATTGGTCGTTTAATTATTTTCGTGACATTTACTCGAGTTGCACACAATTACGCGAGTACTTATCATGATGAACGTCTGCCTCTTAACTGTCTGTCAATAGGGATGTATCCAAGGTATGAAAATCAAAAAAATAATTAGTCCGTCTTACAGATAATAACAAAAAATTAAGACCCGTATTTTTGTTAACCCGTATTATGTTCAATATTTTTTATAAAGCTATCTGACGGACATTAAATTATTTTTTAGGATACAAGCCAATTAACCACACATTTTTCGACGCTAAAATATCTCATAATTTTAAGCAACTATTATAAACAAACCCCTCTGTGTACAGTTTAATTAACACGAAGAACGTAGAACGCAACTTACGTAACCATTTTCGTAAAATAAAAAAAGGAAAAACATCAAGTTAAGACTGCTCGACTAACATGGAATAATTAGATGGAGGCGAGCATCCGGTGTTACCGTAAAAGTGATATCAGCTGTCGATTGAAATGGAATCATTAAGTTTTGCTTAGCCGTAATAGGTATAAAAGCTGTGAGGTCTGTAGAGTCTCAGCACAGTATAAAAAGTATCAGGCTGTCTGGCCGGAACTTGTGAATAGGCACAACTTACATATATCATGAAGTGGCAGAAAACGAGGGTCAAAAAACCGAGATCCCTATCCATAAAGCTTTTTTGTACTCATACGTGGAACTTGAGATTTACTTAATTGGGCTGGATCTAGTGTAAATCTACTCAAATCTCGAACATGAGCGATATCGAAAAAAAAAACTTTCTACTACAAACATTTCCGGGGGCAACTGGGCGTCTTTTTGGTCACCATGTTTACAATCGCGTCTAAACTGTCTAAGAAGTATCTTAATTTGTCAGGATTAAACTAAAATGGTATCATCTATCCTTTTCTGAATTAAATTGAAAGAAAAAGATGCACTTGTTCAGTTTATGAACAAGAGAATCGGCGCCTGTGTTTCTAATTACTGATCCAGATTGATTCTCGCACAAAATGTCATTGATATACAATGTAGGTCGAATGATTTCAACGCGTGACATGACAACATCGTGGTGAAAGGATTGGCTACAATCGACAGTAGTTGAACGTGGTGCGCCAGACGTAACAATAGGTCAGAAGGTACATCTGTCTTGCCGGATTGCTGCCATGGGATCTGGAGGCCAAAGCCCTCGCCCACGTGTAGGAGTGGCGAGTGGAGGCACAACTCCGCTGCCGCGAGGAATCACGGTACGGCGGACAGAGCTCCGGCGGGATCTCATGGCGACATGTAGAGCGCGATTGTCGCAACCCAGTGCTGATATATATATATATATATATATATATATATATATAATGGATACGGCGGGAGGAAACGCCAGGGTGTCACCACTGTGTGGATCGCCCTGAAGACACGGTGGAGCATACTGTGGAGGTCTGCCCGACTTGGGTAGAGCATCGCCGTGCCTCGTGGCGGCGATCTCTTGCGTTCAACCCTGGTCCAGGCCATGGTCCGGAGCGAGAGTGCATGACAGGCCGTCACCTCCTTCTGCGAAGCAGTGATACTGGTAAAGGAAGAGGCGGAGCGCGTGAGGCAGCGGAAATCTCAGCGCCCTCACGCCGCTAGCCGCCGCAAGAGACGCCCTGGTCGAGACGACATCAAACTCCCAACCACCGTAGGCGCGGGCCTGCGGGCGGTGAGCAGTGGTCAGCTCGCCGCCCGGTAAGGACCAGGCCCGAGTTGAAGGCGCGTTGTGTGTCACGCGCGCCTCAAAGAGATGTCAGCACATCGTGACGGGGTCCACGAAGACCGATACCTCCTGAGTCAGGGTTACGGGTTAATTAAAAAAGAAACCGTGGCCCTGACGTATAGGCAAGTGAAGAAACACGGGTGGGATTTAGTCAGTAAAAGTCTGACGCTCCGCCCAGAGCAGGAGAGGTCATTTGATGATTTCCCATCCAAAACAAAAAAAAAAAGAATACATCAGTCGAGAAGACTCGTTTCACGCGCCCTTATTAAATGATACAATATACTTACAATGTACCTAAATACTATTAAATTGAGTTAAAAATTACTGAACCAAAATAAAATGCCATTTTACATACCCATTCAAATAACAGAAATTGCTATAAAAATCGTGACTTATAAAGTATATTATATAATATATGAGTTGCATGTATGTAGGTAATTGTATTTTTTTAGGAGAGCCATAAACAGACACACACTTGCACCGAAGCGGTAGAACTGAAGCTAACAGAGATAGTGTAGCTGATAAAATCAATGGAGAATATTGGCTTCAGGATTTAAGGATATTCTGCTTAGATTAACAACTATCCTCTCTTTCAGTGAAAGGATAATGGGCCTAATTTTATGTGAACTGAAAGTTGTGTATGAAGTGAGTAAACAATAGTGAAGTTTAATATATCGGAGGTTACACTGGTAAAGTGGACCCCAGACTCCAAAACTGAAAAAGCTTCGGATGCAACTGGGGTTAATGCTGAGATGTTGATGAATGGTCTCATCAAAGCCGCACCTCACAAATTTAACAAATGTAATAGTGAAAAATGTATGAATGTTGAGAAAAATTTAAAGTGTAACAAGTACCTAGATTGTCTGATTACATTACATAATATGTAATTTTAATCATGATTACAAAATTATTGTACATAGGATTTTTTCCCCATGTGGTCCCTCAGTTCACTTCGAGGGGCCTTTTCTAAAGCTCACTTAGTCTTGCCTTCCTGGATAAAATACTTTCGTAACATGCGGTTTAAAGATATTCAATCATTTTTTTTTTTTTTAACAAACTTAAAATGGAGGTTTTCTCAGTTTGTTTGTTTATATTATTTTATTCATTTTTCACTAAATGACAATGCTGTGACCAAAGATCAAATCCTGCTGATGTGAGCCAAAACATTATTAATTAGTCAAAGGAAATGGTTGTATTTATATTTTTTATTAGCATTTATAAATTTTTGGCCACCATTTTTCTCAAAACTGTTCAGTTAGAATCATGTAATGCCAATCCATGGGCGTACCCAGCTTTTAAAATTTTTTGGAGTGCACACACACACTTTTTTGGCAATTACACCATACATTTGTGTAGTGTCTACTGCATAGTATATTTAAAAGTTAGAGATAAGTCCTTGTTTATTTATTATACTTTGTTTAGTAAATAGGGGAGTGCATACATGTTCTGTGAGATTTCCCGGGAGGGGCAGCTGCCTCCCCATGCCCCCACCTGTGCCTATCTAAAAATAGTGGTGATACCTTCAACACTATACAGGACACTAAGGACCATATTACAAAACATTACTCAAGATTTAAGCATTACTTAAAACTAGTTTCAACCAAACAAATAACTTCAAATGAGATTTAAGTAAAGCTTGAGTTTTGAGTGAGGTTCTGTAATACTGACCTATTTTAAAAATGATCAAAAACACATTTTGTGTAACATTTAATTATTAGTTACTATTCGTAATAATTGCTGGACTTTAACTGTGGATCAAAAAATCTGTCCTAAAAGGCTTATTTATAAATGATTGTACACAAGTACAAGTATTTTTAAACATCAAAAATGCCTGGGTAAACATTCGCTAACCATTACTTAACTTTAAACAATGTTTATGAAAAAAGGGGTAAACATGCCCAGACTTAGTAACAATAAAACTATTGTATCTTGTTCAGTTGCCTTCAATATAAGCATGTTAGGTAAGATATTAATGTGTTTTTCTGCATCCTTCCTACCGCTGGTCAACTGGGTTATAATGAATACTCAAATAAATATATTAACACAAAATTAAAAGGGAATGTTAAATAATTACAAAATGGAACAAGTGACATAGTTATATTGATTTCCCTATATCACTAGTTCGAGTCTTGTATCAAGTATTTACCTATATTTCACTGAGCATAATGGTTCCCATTTACAAAGCTCTGCTATGAGACAAGTTGTGATATGTGGCATTAATAAAAGAAAAAGAAAAGCTACTCTCATCTACTTATTTTTTATAAACAGTTTTATTTCATAAGAAATCTTCTAAGGTTGTTACAAAAGCTGCTGCTAAACATTGAAAAATATTTAATAATGATTCAGGTTGTTATTCATTTATTATTAAAGTTCAATTCAACAAGTAGTTCAGCATTCAAACTTTTCATAAGATCAATATGATTAGTGTTAAAAAGTCTACTAAATAAAAAGCATGCAGATCTTTAAGCAAATTACTTTTAATGAAGAGAATTGAAAAGTAAACAAAAGTTGTAAAACAAGCTTGTGTGATATAAACATGCATGAAGCCATGCAAAGCGCAACACAGACAGAGCTAGTAGCAACGCGAGGAGCGTAGGCGCAAGGTTCCTCTCGTCTCACCTTGCGGGATCGGCGGCGCGGGGTCCAGCGGCGTCGCCAGCACCGCTGTCAGCTGCGCCACCGTTTCCACGGCCCACAGCACCCGCCACATGTCCCACAACCACATCACAACACTCCACTATCTCATAATTGGCACAAAATTCACACAACTTAACCAATACGAAAGCCTAACTATATTAATAACTTCTACTGGAAAGATCATACTTTGGAAAAAATCATGTCGCAATATAACCGTTTACTAGCACATTATCGAGCTCTATCTATCACATTATTCTACAACTCTCGTGTAAAGTTTAAAACTAGTGTTATTCAAACAAAGACTGTTACTGCACGTCATAACATTCCTTTGCCTGCGAATTACGAAACAATCTACAACAACGACTCTGTTACCACTAGCTCATAAGAAACTCGACTACCTTCACCTTGCTTGTGTTGTGTTGACTACTGCGTTCGCTCAAATTTGACGTTCAGAAACGAATGACAGTTCGCATCGAATAATCGCTGGATATAATCGATTATAGAAAATCTAATTTTTGAATTTAAAAATAAGTTATATGTGGGTAAATGTACTTTGTACGAAGTATTTGTGTAAAAAAAAATATCTTTTAAAAAATATTAATTAATACTGAAAACTTTTTGTTTGCATCCACATGGAAAATATGGTTCAATTGGTGGTAGATCGTCAGGTCCCAAATGCATTACGAAATTTGCCATTTCTTCTAAGTAAGGTAACTTCATTTCGCGATCCAACGGCATTAAAAAATCAGTTGCTGGTTTCCAACGTCCATTAGTAAATCTTGCGGGTTGGGAAAACATTCCATCAAAATGTAATCCGAATGATCCTATTTGATCAAAAATATGTTAGTGACTAAAACATTCAAACCTGTATTCTATAAATTATAATGTTACATAATTACCGTTGCAACTAATTCCTAAGGATATTATATGGTCAGGACTGGGATTCAGAAGCCACAGATTTACCAAACTTATTACTGCTTTTGCTTTATTTAATCTCGTCTCGGTTGCTGATTTCTGGCTATACATTTTCTGAAAAAGGTTTTACGATTATTTAAAAAGTTTACACTGATGACCCCTGTAATTCCTTGAAGGGTTAGATAGAGGTGAATCTTTACGTGTCCAAACTACTTCTTCGTCTTTAGGTCTTTAGAGCCACGTTTCGCCAATTATGTTTAGGTTCTATGTAATGGAGGGTAAGCCTATTCCCATCAATCGATCACGAGAAATCAAGGAAAACGGTCTCCAAAGTGCGAGTTTCCACAATTACGTTGTTGACACCATAACGATTCGAACGAAGCGTTTCGCCTAGTCTTTTATACCGTGTACATCGAGGGACTGGAACAATTTGCAAGTTTCCATCGGACTACAATTTAAGTGTCTTCAACGCTAGAGTGAATGGGGTCTTAATAAACGAGCGCGCTTTAATCAGGCGGGATTGTTGTCAAGTGTTAGTTTATAACTTTATACATAATTTATAAAAAAAAACAAACCAGGCTGCGGTGATTGGGTGATCGTTTTGGAGAATACCTACTTAGTGAATTTTCCGCCAGGAGAATTTTATTTTTTAGTTAGATATCTTAGAAATAATATATTAAGTTTATTTTTTTGCACCGGTGTTTGTACTATTTCGGATTTTGTAGAATGTTTATAGTTAATAAGCAAAGGACTGGTTTATGTTATTTTGCTATTGTTTTTTCTTACATTGAACTTAGGTATTAGGAGAGAAAATAAATAATAAAACATCTCAAAAGAAAATATTGAAAGAAAATATCTTATTAGTGGGTCTTCGAAGATAATAAAATTTCAGAGGAACCACTAGTGGGCCTTTGGAGTCATATCAGGTGTTGAGGGACCCACCGGTAGGTCTGTTTGGTGGGTCCTTGAAGCCCGGGGGATCGTTTTCAGGAGCTCATGCTTAGTAGGTACACTTGCGACCGTTACACCAACTATTTAACGTAAATGTTTAATACTTGCTTTAGTTTCAGCTACTTTTGTCCATAAGGTTTCATTGAAGTGCATCAAATAATATAAAGTTCGCATTTCCGGAGTAATTGATCCAATGTTAAGAGTAGAGTTCATCACTCTTGTGTATCTTCTATAAGGTTCGAAACTGTTATACTGATGCACTGTGGTTCTAATATCCACCAATTGGTTTATTCCAACAAATCCCCAAACAGGGGGACAAAATATGTTTCTCATGGGGACTTCAGCGATTTTAGCAACTACTGGTAAAATCTCCATTCCTACATCCGAGGTTGCAACCACTATGTTACTTTTGTCGATATTAACGTGATTTCTTAGAATTGTGGCGTTATAACATGCTGGCCCTAAATTAGGAAAAATTATGTTCAAACTACGTGGCCCTGAGGCATTGATCATGAGGGCTAAATCTTTCATTTTTGTTTTGTTCTCATGCAGCCATTGCCCAATTGGTTTATCCTCACTGAAAAATGCACAATATTGACATAGAAGCGCTTTATAATAAAAATATAATTTAAATCCCTGTCAAGGGTTGCCATGAAATTATTACTTACTCAAACGGTTCGTGGTCGAGGATTATCAGCAAATCTGTGCTTGTAAGTGCTATTCCAATTTTCTCAACATATTTCACAACTCTGCCTGGAGTATCAGTCCGGACATAAGAACATTCTTTTTCTACATAATTCATAAATTTTTCGGAACAGCAATCATCATACAAGTATATTTTGCTTATTATTTTGTCCCCACATGTGTACTCCGGAGCCAATAAACCCGAAATCAAATGCATTGTTAATAAGTGGCGAGCGCCAGAAATTGTTAGCACAAAATGATTCTTTGGGGGCTCCTTTACTGGATTTCTTTTTGCCGCTACATCAAGGAAAACATTTTCCAAACGAACCTTCCTTTTAAATTGTAGAATATTGTCTAACAATCCTTCGTATTTCTCAGAAGCAAATAAAGCATCGAAATTATAATATGAATAACAATAATCTAGAAACTCTGACGCCCCACCGATATAATATGGCTTGCTGCCCTTCATTAACAATTCTTTCCAAATTATGGGTGACTCTGTATGATGCCATTTATTTTTCATATTAACCCTGCACAACCAACTCTAAAACAATCATGAATTTAGTTTAACATTACGTAATTTCACATAATATAGGTATATCTAAAACTTCAGGTTACTTTAACTTCACACAATATGCAAGATTACGGTGAATATAACATACCTTCCAATCTCGCACCGATTTTTGAATACAATTATAGGCAAAATTCGGAAGTTGTTGAGAAAGATAATCTGCTAGGAGAACAGTTTCCGCGTATGCAAAGCATTGAGCCTCACCGGCTATTATAATACGAAAACCCATAATCAACGAAAAACAAAGTATTTTCAAATAATTTCAACAATATGTTTGATATGGTTTGACAACATATTGATAAATAAATATTGACAAACAAATGTTGACAAAAAGCATTTTTGTTAAAAGCGTAATATGCCAGTTACTTTTTCATTTTTTAAAATGTAATGAAGTTAAAAACTCGATGCTTTAGACTGAAAATCGAGTGCTACAAATCGATTGCTGAACAAAAATTCTAAACGAAACGAAAACTGTCAGACAGTGTGACCAAATGTGGCAGAATCCTGCCTTTTTGGCAGGTTTAGCCCTTTATTTTACTCTCTGGCACATTTGTTTGACGTTTTAGAAATCTGGCAGGATATGACAGTATTAACAATAATTGACAAATTTGACAGTATAGCCGCTAGCCGCTACAGCCCACAAAAAGAGTAGAATGAGCACTTTCGAATCGTCAGTTACAATCAGAGAACAGAGCAATTTGTTGCTAGGAACTCCTAAAATATAATGTCAAAAGAAAAAAAAAAGAAAATAATCTCTCTAATCTAAAACAAAATTCTTATATCAAATAAAATAAAAAATAATCTAGAATGTTGTTTAATGTCGTAACTACATGTTAAACAGGGCATTAGTGAATAGGGTGACTGCGTTTCATTCCAGCCAACTAAATAAATTATTAAACAAATGACAAAAGCGATGTATAAAGAAAGTGATCAAGAAGAATACGATGCTAATACGCATGTGTAATTTAATTCAGTTCACTTTTAGACTTCAAGATCAATTATTTTAAATAAAACTTTAAAAAATAATATGTTTATTTATTTTAAACGTCTAGATTATATTGGCATTTTCTGCTTTTGATTTTGACAGGATTTGTCAGTTTTCTTGTCTAAGTGGGGCAGGGTCTCTAATTTAAGTTTGGTCACACTACTGTCACAAGTCTTTACTGCGTTCGATCGACAACAATGCGCCGTACCACTGATTTTTTGGCACTGGCAAAGGTAACTGTGGAGCACTGTATGGTACGTGAAGTGAACCCAATGATTTGTGTAGTATCCTATTGTAAATAAGTGTACTCAAAATAATGACTTGGCTTAAAGGTCCAGTAACCGAGCCAGAAATAAATTAAAAAAAAAAACCGTAAACGTCAGCTGTCAGCAGCGTTGCCAACTCTACGTCTGAAAAAAAGCGCGGGAAACCTTGAACGTGGCGGGCGAGTTTTTTCTGCTTCTTTAACTTTTTAGTGTAAATAATAGTATCATTTAGGTGGTTGTATATATAAATAAGTTTAATTTTACATATTTAATATAGTAATTTTATATATTTGCTGATTTAGGTAAGTTTTTTTTTCTTTTACTCTTCGTGATGGACGACGACCCAGACGACCCTGGTGGAGGTTCGCCTCCGGAGGTTTCGCTTGTAGTCACGGTTCCACATTCAGAAATGGATACAGAGGGTTCCCTTCTAGATACAGATGCTTCCGAGAGCAAAAGCAACAATAAGAGAAAACGTATCTCCTCTCGCAAAATATGCAGGCACTGTAATAAAAAACGCAGGCGCCATAAATCTTCTGAAACAATATGTGAAAATGACTGTCAATGTCCTTCTAAGAATGCTCAATCTGAATTTATACCCCCTATATCAACTAGCACTTCACAACCACTATCATCCCAACAACCCAATACTCATAAACAATCATCTGACCCAAGCACATTGGTAGGTAGAAAACTATATGAGGCGAATGATGCAGCTCCTTACACAATCCACATCCAAAAGATACAAACAAGTCCAAATGATAATGTTTTTATTCACCCAGTCTCTTTTGGTCATTTTCTAAAAAAGAATTGCATAAAAAATATAGTAAATGGTAGTCTGAAAAAAATAGGCAGAAACAGGGTTTTAATCTCATTTACCAATTTCACAGATGCAAATTCTTTTCTAGAAAATAAAACATTGGAACAATACAACTATAAGGCCTTTATACCCTCCTCATCAGTCACCCGGATGGGTGTGGTTAGAGGAGTCCCTAAGGATTGGTCTGAGGAGGATATACTGAATAACATATCTGTGCCTATTGGATGTGGAAAAATTTTAAAAGTACGACGCATCAATAGAAAACATATTGTGGATGGTAAACCAAACTACATTCCTGTTGAAACTGTTGTAATAACATTTGACGGCCAGGTGTTACCCAAAAGAATATTCTTATGTTACAACTCTCTTCCTGTTGAGCTTTATATCTTCCCAACAGTCCAGTGTTTCAACTGCTGTCGATATGGACACATCAAATCACAGTGCCGCTCAGCTCCACGGTGTTTTAAATGCGGTAATAACCATACTGGGGACAGTTGCAATGTAGATGAGGATGAGGCTGTATGCTTTCTTTGTTCCGGATCCCACTTTGCCACAAATAGGAAATGCCCAGAGTTTAGTCGCCAAAAAGCCATTAAGGAAACTATGGCTAACAATTGCATTTCATATGCAGAAGCAGTTAAGTTGCATCCTCCTGTTAACAAAGCATATTCAGAAGTTTTAACTTCTGTTGCAGTTCCTTCACCACCTTTAAGGCAAACATTTGAATCCTCCTCCAAAGGTACTAGAAACAAACAAACAAGTTCATATAAAAAAACTGTATTTTTTAATAAACCCAATAATTCTCCTAAACATAGTACAGGATATGACAAATATACTCATTCTGCCCTAACAAAAGATTATGATATTCCTTTACCATCCATTGGCACAAATATTGACAGTAATAATTCCATAAATAATAAGTCAACTAGAGATTTAATTATCATTTTAATTAATTTGCTAACAAAGAATATGTCTGAACCGTCCAACGCTGCTATACAAAGTATTAGTCAACTTTTTAATAATATCAATAATGGATCAGCTGTCAACAATCCTTCAGTGGAATTGTCGCAGTGTTAACTCTAAAAAAAGCGATTTACTACATCTTATTAATGTGTATAAACCTGTTGTTGTCGCATTGCAAGAAACCTGGTTGAAGCCAGGTTATAACTTTAAAGTCTCCCAATATTTATGTTTAAGAGAAGATAGAACAGATGGCTATGCTGGTGTTGCTCTGTTAATTCATGACACAATACCTTTTCACCACATTCCCATTGCAAATCATAGTGTTGATTTTTCTATAATAGCTGTATCTATCAATAAAATATGTTTTGTATCTGTTTATGTTCCCCACCCTTCATCATCATTATACAACGAAATAGAAACCATAGTAGCAAAATTACCTAAACCATTTTTAATTATGGGTGACTTCAACGCTCAGCACCAGGCTTGGGGTAGCTCCAACTCTAGTTATTACGGGTCAAGGATATTAGACATTTTGGATTCTAATAACCTCTGTATCTTGAATACAGGTCTTGCAACACGTCTCACTAAACCTAATGAAGGGATCAGTAGGCCTAGTATGAGTTTTGATAGTTTTCTAAAACTATGATCGTCTCGTCTCGTTTCCATACATTGCACACGAGCGCCTCTAGCGGAAACTATTGCTTACTAAAAATGGCAGTATGAGTTCAAATCGAATTAAACTATTCGATTATTTTGTAAGTTTTCGAAAGGCAATGATAATTTGGCAGTATGAGTTACTACTTTGACAATACGTTTTTAGTATCCTTCAACGAAAACGAAAACTTTTGTAGTTAAAGTTGTCACCTATAAATTTTTAGTGAGTTGTTAAAACTTTTATTAAAAGTAATGTCTGCCCGTTGGTATTTTGCGTGGCAAACAACGCAGGACGAAGTAGCGAACATAGAAAGGCGTGACAACATTCGTCAAAGAGAATTATTCTCTATCAGCCGTATTTCCGATACCCATTTTGTCCAGCGGTATCGGCTGACGAAAGCTGCATTTAAATATTTATGCAGCACCCTGCGCACCTATAGTGACCTCCGAAGCTCGCAAAGAGTCTCACTTGAGACAAAGGTATGATTGGGTTGGGTGTACTAGTGGGAACGAAGGAAAAAATACCGGTATGGTTTGTTTAACTTAGGTACCTAATATATAATAATTGTTTTACTTGTTGTTTTAAGGTGTTGTGTGCGCTGTTGTTTTACGCGAATGGTGACTACCAACGTGTAGTTGGAGTAGCCAACCATTTTTCGCAGGAAGCCATAAGTAGGTTCATAAGTGAAGTAACCGCAGCCCTTACTCAACCTCAAATTATAAAAAAAATTATAAAATTTCCTAACACAAGAGAAGCAAGGGAGCAATTACAACAAAGGTAAATTTGAATACATTAATTGTTATGTTGTGTTTATTTGTTTGTATGCTTTCAAACATTTTATACCTTCATTTATGTTATAGATTTCTGAACAATTATGGTATTCCTGGAGTTGTGGGTTGTGTGGATGGCTCACATTTTAGGATTTTTAAACCTAGAAAGGATGAAGAACATATTTATTACTGCAGAAAGCATTACCACTCCCTTAACATTCAGATGGTAGGTGATACAAATACTGTAACAGAATCTTAAAAGAAATAATTCTTCATATCTAATATATCTACCTGTTTTAACTATTATTTCAAGGTTTGCGATCATGAATGCCGTATCCTTAGCATTAATGCTAAATTTGGAGGTGCCAGCCATGATGCAATTTATTTGGGATAATAGTGCCATAAATTCTTATATGCAAACTCTGCATCAGACTGGTGAATCAGCATGGCTTTTAGGTTTGTTATTTATTCTCAACATTTGGATTTGTTTTTAATAAATTACTTATAATGAATAATCATTATTTGCAGGAGATTCAGGATACCCACAACGTCCATGGTTAATGACCCCTTACACAGACCCAGTAATTGGTTCAGAAGCAGAGGCATATAATAAAGTGCATAGTAGAACCAGGGTCTTAATAGAGAACACATTTGGGCGTCTTAAAAATAGATGGCGATGCGTATGCAAGGATAGAGTATTGCATTATAAACCCGAAAAGTGCACCCAAATAATAATGGCATGTTGTGTTTTACACAACATTGCTTTGGATTTTGGTGTGCCACTTCCACAAGATGAAGTAAATGGTAAGTAGTTACTAATTTTCTCACAAGCTAGGTAATCCATTTAACGATCTAATGGACGGATGACACTAAACATACCCTCCGTGCCATGGTGGAGGGTTTGATTCTTACAAGACCAAGACCAACTACAAGACATATCTATTTTTACACCATCTCAATCCATTTATGTAAGAAATTGTTTTAATATTATTTAGTGTTATGTACGATATTACAATTTATCCATAAGGAATGCCTAAGCATTTTTCTGCCTTTGAAAGTGTATCAATGATATTTAAAATACTCATACTTAACTATTTCGTGTTTCTTTACAGTTGGTCCTGTATTCCAAAGACATGAAGTGCCACTGCAAGCAGACCAATCATTGCTCACATTAGGACGCCTAGTACGGGACCGGCTGGCTAGCATTATTTATGAGAATCAGTAGTTTAATTTTGTAAATAAAAACTAAGCAAGTTATTTAAGGTTTTTTAATAAAATTTTCTAATATAACTAACAATTTCCCATACAGAGTTTGCCACTGAGACTGTTGTTCGAGCCCCCGTTCTCTAAGCCTTACATGCTCATTGGCAAACTCTGTAGCGAAATTCTGCCATCTTTCTTCGGTGCCAGCAAAGAGGGAAGCTGCATCAACAGGGCGTGTATGGCGGTGGCGCGGTGAGGTGCGGCGTGGGCGAATGACACGGCGAGCCCCGACTTCGATGCGTCTTGGACTCACAAGAGCGTAGTGGGGAGTAGGGGAAACTGCAACTCCCTCTATCTCCTCAACATAGAACTCCACTTGCTCCTGGCTTGTGCCTGGCCGATTTTCATTAACCGTTGCTGAAAATAACAGTTACTAAATTATGTACAAGACAAACTTTATAATACTAAAAGCATTAACAACTTATCATGGCCTTTATTTATTTAATAACTAGCAGCTGCCAGACTTCTTTCGCATGGAGTTAGTTATTTGAACATTTTATTTTAACCGCTAAAGAGTCGATTTCTATAGATACATTATTTCACTTCTAGATCATAATATACAGCACAATTTTTATATGCTCCGCTCCTCTGGGTTGCAGCTTGATTTTATAGCCAAAAACCTTCCTCAATTAATGCGTTATCCAACGCAAAAAGAATTTTTCAAATCAGACCAGTACTTCTTGAGATTAGCTTTTTCAAACAAACAAACTCTTCAGCTTTATATATTTGTATAGATTATAAAACAAAATTTATGTGGATTTGTCATAAAGTACCTACACACTTTCAACAAAATTTTATTTCAATATAGTTACCTACATATTATGACTACTTACTGTTCTCAATATGGATATTCTCACGGGGAGATGTGAAGTACTGCGGTGGAGGTGGAGGCACCTGCTGCTGCTGTTGCGCTGTATCACATTCAGCTGAAGTTGTCTGTAACATGCATTAAATATTGTTTGAAGAATGTGATAGTGAAGTCTTAAGAAAGAGTGTTGTGCAATAAGTATATTTAATGTATAGAATATAAACTTGCAAAGGCAAATGGATTATTTAGTCCACACACTTTAATGCTGATTATACACAAAGCTACTAATATGTATTATTACCATTGGAAACGTTAAAGTAAAATTATATTAATAGTTACCTCAACACCAACTTCAGGTTTGCTTATTAGACCTGTCGCAGCTTGGGTTCCTGTTAAGTTGAGGACCCTCTGCTCCAGGTCTGTTAAAATTAATCTACATGCAGGGCCATGCACCACCTGTTCCACTGGCAGAACGATGAATTTTAGCTGCCTTCCTTTTTGTGTTGTTCTTCAGATCACTCCACACCTTCACATGTAAATAGCAAAACAATCATTAATAACACTCATTAGTAAGCTTTAATGTAATGTTTAATTTAAAAAGCCGTACCTTTTTCCACTTTTCAACTGGCTTAGAAGAACCAGTTGTATCCATATTGAGGACTCTGATTAGTTCGGTTCATTTATTATGAGCCGTAATGCGGCCATTTGGACCATCTGCAAATTTATTCAAGTCTCCATTACTGCAATAATAAGGAATATTTTAATTATGAACAAATATATATTTTGACTGAATGTTTACTTAGTAAAAAAACGAAGCTATTTACCTTTCCATATACTCCACCATTACTTCGAATTGTGAAGAACTTGTTCCCGACATACTAATTACTTTTATAATGTATATTAAGTAAGTATATTTAAATAATTCAAAATCTTAAAAAGCAAATAATTCAAATCTACGACAAAACTAACGGCGAAACTTCAAAAGTGACAGATTTAGTGTTTCTTTCTAATTTCTAATTTAAAAAAGAGACAGAAATATGCGGTGTGAAATTCGTTCAATCGAACGTTTCGTTGCACGTTATAGTTTAAACTTTATTTGAAAAAAGGAACTCGTACTACCAATATCATCGAAAACTAACAGTTTGACGTTTAAACTAAAACTTTCATAGTTTACAGTATTGAAAAACTCATACTAGGCCTACAGTGCCCCAGACCTCACGATAGCCAGTCCTAGTCTTGCGCCTACAGTGACCTGGAATACCCTGCCTTCGACTTTTGATAGCGATCATTATCCCGTAATAATAACTATGACAAAATTTATCAAATCTCTATCCAGACGCCGACCAAGATTAGCATACAAAATTAAAACTTCTAATGACAGTATTGACAATGACAGATGGAGAACGTTTAGTGAGCGAGTTGAGCAGAGACTATCCAACCTTCCTGAAAATGCATTAAGTTCATCGACAATTCTGGCTGATTCTTTTGCATCACTCTTGTTGGACGCTGCTAATGAAACATTCCCAACTAAACGATGTAATAATAACATTCCGTCGCCCCCATGGTGGGACAATGAATGTTCTTTAGCAGTGCGCCAACGAAAAGAGGCTGAAGTAAAATATAAACAGTGTACAACATTAGAAAATTTTAATAACCTCACATTAATTATGAACAATACTCGTAAATTATTTAAAAGGAAGAAATGGGATGGTTGGCGTCGTTTCTGCACTTCGCTATCGCCTGACGTTTCTCCGTCATTAATATGGCAAAATATACGACGATTCAGATCAGCATTTAAGGAAACAATACCTCACTATCTGGATGAATCCGTTGCAGATAAATTTTTAGACAAGATAGCTCCTCCTTTTGTTCCACAAATGTCCATCATTTCATCTCATCTCCCTTTCCAATCTCCTGTAGAGGATGTAACGGGCCTTGACAGTCCTTTTACCCTTAAAGAATTGAAAGGTATTTTATTCTACGTAAAAGATTCTGCTCCAGGTCATGATGGTATTCCTTACTCATTCCTTGCAAATTTAAGCGACTCAAGTCTAATTTACTTTTTAAACATAATCAACTCCACAATAAGTTCTGGTATAATCCCTTCCTCATGGAAAATATACGAAGTCATCCCCATTCTAAAACCAAATAAACCACCGTTAGATCCTAACTCTTACAGACCGATAGCCCTTGCCACTGTGTTTTCAAAACTAGCTGAACATTTAGTTAAAAACCGTTTAGAATGGTATGTAGAAAGTAAAGGTTTACTATCTCTGAGTCAGTATGGATTTAGGAAAGGAAAAAGTACCATGGACAGTCTAGGGATTTTCATTACAGATGCGAGATTGGCTTTTTCAAATAATGAATCCATGCTTGCTGTTTTCCTAGATATTTCTTCTGCATACGACAATGTTGATTTAAATGTTTTGAATACTAAACTTTATAAACTAAAAGTACCTCCCATATTCTGCAATTTCATTCTTAATCTTCTCTCAGGCAGACAATTACAAGTTGACATAGGTGAATCTGAAATGAAAACAAGATTAACCTGGAAAGGACTGCCTCAGGGTTCGGTGTTGAGCCCACTTCTTTATAATATATATACCTCTGATTTAGAATTCCATATTTCTGGTAAAGCCAATATTTTACAGTATGCAGACGATCTAGTTCTTTATGTATCAGGACGCTCTGTTGAAAAACTAAGTTCCTCTCTAAACGTCGCTCTAAAATTTCTTAAATCATGGTTGGACAATAATTCTTTGTGTCTTAGTGTTAACAAAAGTAGCGCTGTTTTATTTTCTAGAATGCGTTTTCCTCCTCCATATTCAGTTGTGTATGATAATCAACAAATACCTGAAAATAGCGAAGTAAAATTTTTGGGTATCCTTCTAGACGGTAAACTTACAGGTTTACCACACTGTTATTATGTATTGGCTAGATGTGAACGTTTATTAAATATTATGCGCTGTCTTTCTGGAGTTTGGTGGGGTTCCCATCCATTCGTGTTAAAATTTTTGTATAACGCTATTATTAGAAGTATCTTAGACTATGGGACATATTTCTTAGAACCTTGTAGTGCTGTAGGTCTGACAAAGTTAGACTCAATTCAATCAAAAGCCTTGCGTATTATAACTGGTGCCATGAGGTCTAGCCCAATTAACGCACTCCAAGTGGAATCTTTGGACCCTCCTTTAAAACTTCGTAGACAGTACTTATGTGATTATGTGATATCGCTAAAGAATGATCGTTATGCTAACTCTAACTTAAACTTCATAGTCGAAAGAGACTGGGCTGATAGGCATTACATTTACTGTGATGCTTCCAAGCACCCAGTTTCAGGCACGATTGGGGTAGCTGTATATCATGAACAATATAACATTCATCAAAAAATAAAATTACCTTCTGAAACATCAGTTTTTTCTGGAGAATGTTTTGGAATTTTAAAGTCCCTAGAATACGTACTTCTTGCGAAACTCAGCAAGTCTATTATTTTCACTGACTCGAAGTGTGCTTTACAAGCACTGCAAAAGTTTCCTTGGTCAGGTTCAAATCATCCCTATGTTATAGAGGCCAGACAGCTCCTACTAAATTGCAAATTTAAAAATCTTGATGTTTTTTTGGTGTGGATACCTGGCCATCACAATATTCGCGGCAATGAGATAGCAGACAAATTTGCTAAAGACGCTGTAGATGATGGTGATAAGTTTCCATATAATAATGTTGTATCTGACCTTCACTGTCTTCCTAAAGATCATCTGTATGATGCCTGGGAAAATTTATGGAATATTTCAAGTAGTCGTAAAGGTCAATATTATAAACGTATACAACAAAGAATACCTCTCAAAGTATGGTTTTCCAAATTAAAACTTTCCAAGCTTGCAACCTCCAGTTTGATACGAATGCGCTTGGGTCATGTTTGCACAGCCTCTCACCTTGCTAGACTTGGGATTATTCACAATAATTTATGTTGTTGTGGTTGTGAGGAAGATTTGAATCATATATTTTTTGCATGCCCCAACCGTGACTCTTCTTCATTCATTAACTCCCTTATTGAACTCTCTGTCCCTCTTCCTACATCAATCCCTACATTGTTAAGCTCCTTAAATTTTGATATTTATAATTTAATATCTACCTTTATAACTATTAATAATATTAAAGTATAAGTTTTTTTATTTCCCAACTCCCAATTTTAATTTCTATTTAATATATATGTTTGGTATATCATTATTTATTTATTATATTACCACCAAACCTGATCCTATTATCCTTTGTTCCAAAATTCCGTAATCCGTTCCTACGCATTTCAATGAATTTATTTGGTTTCCCTACCTTTATACTTGTAGTGGCAAATGCACAAACCGTGCGAGCCAAATTAAAAAAAAAAAAAAAAAAAAAAAAAAAAAAAACTCTACGTCTGAAAAGCGCGGGAAACTTCGAACTTGGCGGACGCGTTTTTTTATGAACCGAAGTTGGAAAATTTTAAAATTGTGTAATATAGGATCAGTCACAGTAGTTTTTTAGTTTTATATTCTTTTATTTATAGTTTTTACTTAGTTTTAGTGATTATTTCTCCGGTAGTGGTAAGCTTATATAATTTTATATTAGTTTCTAAGTATGAACGACCCGCCCGACCCGGGGGAACTAGTTCCCCCGGCAGGCGTTTTCATCACAGTTCAATCAAATGAATCGGGTATGGATACAGATGTTTCTTCCTCGGCTCGAAACTTAAAAAGGTCACGTTTACATCTCTGCAAGCATTGCAATAAACGTCGCCGCACCCGCAAAAATCATGGTTCGGACTCCACGGGTTGTAACTGCAATGATTCTAAAGTTGTTGAATTAGTTCCAGTACCTAATACCAAAACTATGCCTACTCAGCCTATAGCAATTACTGACATCCCCGCTCCTTCTATGGTACCTGCCCCTCAGATTGGCAGAACAAGCTACGAACAATCGGATAGCGCGCCATTTTTGATTCATGTTCAAAAGAACTTTACAGCACCTAATGACGGTACGACACTGCACCCCATCACATTTGGTAAGTTCTTAAAACATAACGCCTTCAAAAACATAATTAATGGGAGCGTTAAAAGAATTGGTCGTAATAAAATTGCACTTTCTTTTTCCAATCATCTAGACGCAAATTCTTTTATTGTCCATGAAAGCCTAAAAACACACAATTATAAAGCCTTTATCCCTACCTTTAATATAACACGAATGGGATTAGTACGTGGTGTTCCTGCAGAATGGTCTCCTGAGGAAGTAATCGATAACATATCAGTACCAATAGGTTGTGGACCAATATTAAAAATCAGACGTTTAAATTTCAAAAGCAATGTTGACGGAACAGCTGTCTGGAAACCATCCCAGTCCATAGTAGTTACCTTTGATGGACAGGTTTTGCCCAAGAGAATATTTATGTGTTATAATGCGTTACCTGTGGAGTTATATATATTCCCTACAATTCAATGCTTTAACTGTTGTAGGTTTGGTCACACTAAAATTCAGTGCAGGTCCACACCTCGCTGTTATAAATGTGGTCATGAACACTCTGGGGACAGTTGTGATAAAGATCTAGAAACTGCATCTTGTTGTCTGTGCTCTGGATTTCACTTTGCGATTGATAAATCTTGCCCAGAATTCTCTAGACAAAAATCAATCAAAACATACATGGCCAAAAATTCAGTTTCCTATGCTGAAGCAGCTAAACTACATCCCTCAGTTAGTAAATCTTATGCAGATGTACTTTTATCCTCTCCATCGCGAACATCTTCAGATACGTTACAGACATCCCCTAATGCTAATCTTTCTCATAGTTACAAAAAGACTGTTTTCCTAAAACCACGAATGCCTCCAAAACATGAACATGGGTATAATAAAAATGCACATAATACTATTATTAGAGATTTTACCATACCTCAGCCTTTAAATGGCTGTGCTTTGACTAACAATAATAACAATGAAATAAAAGACACAAATTTTTCAATTAATGATCTTCTTTCAGCTTTACATAATCTTCTCTCCCAGTTCAACATAACACCGTCCAACGCTGCCCAATCATACAATGTATCTCAGTCTAGTCATAATGGACCAATCCAATATAATCCAGTGGAACTGCCGCAGTCTAATAAACAAAAAAAGTGATGTCATTCATTTATTAAACAAATATGATCCATTTGTCTTTGCTTTAGCAGAGACATGGCTCAAACCATTTCATACTTTTAAAATTAATGGTTATTTAACCATTAGAAAGGATAGATCTGATGGGTATGGTGGAGTAGCTATACTTATCAAGAATTCTATCCCTTTTACTTCTATTACATTACCACCTCACAGTGAGGAAATTTCGATTTTAGCTATTCAATTGTATCATATTTGTATTGTTTCTATCTACATTCCTCACCCCTCTTCTTCTATTCTTCAAGAGGTGAATAATCTATTTTCTTTGCTACCAAAACCATTTTTGGTTTTAGGGGACTTTAACTGCCATCACCCATCATGGGGTTGTTCAACATCTAACAGTTATGGGGATGAATTACTAGATATTATAGACTTACACAACTTATGTATCTTAAATTCAGGAGAAGCCACACGTCGGTGTGCACCCAATCAAAACCAAAGCGCAATTGACCTTTCCATTTGTTCTCCTAGTTTAGCCTCTTTATTAACTTGGCACACTCTTACCTCTACTTATGGTAGTGACCATTTTCCAATAGTTATTAAATACCCTCTTTCCAAGTCAAAACCACAACAACGGAAATCAAATTTAAAACATAAATTACCAAATGGAAATAGTAATGACTGGGATAAATTTAGAGCCACTGTTGACAGTAAGGTTTGCTCCTTGCCTCTCCTTACTGATAGTAATGAAAATACCTGTGCAGAAGCTTTAGCGCACATATTAATTGAAGCAGCAGATGAAGTTTTCCCTGTTAAAAACAAAAATATTAGTACAATCCCTTCACCTCCGTGGTGGGACTCAGAGTGCACAGATTTGTTAAAGAAACGGAAAGAGGCTGAACACAATTATAACTTGGATATGTCTGATAATAATTTTGTAATTGTTACTAATATTATTAATGAAACTAGTAAAATTTTCAAGAAGAAAAAGTTTGAATCATGGCGTAACTTTTGCACATCAATTTCACCGAATACTCATCCTACGATCGTCTGGCGTAATATTCGTAGATTTAGGTCTATTTATAAAGACCCTGCTCCTATTCCCGATTCTTTAGCCAATGATTTCCTAAATATATTGGCCCCTCCTTGGGTGCCTGAGGTTATTGAACCTAACCTGCCTCTTGCACCTAACATCCATAATACTTCTGCAACGCTCGGTTTGCCATTTACGCTCAATGAATTAAGGGGTGTTATTTGTAAAACTAAGGACTCCGCGCCGGGCATTGACGGCATCCCATATTCCTTTTTTGCTCATCTAAATGACGACGTCCTCAATTATTATTTAAATATTGTAAATTCTGTTTTGTACACTGGACATATCCCTGATGAATGGAAACGTCAAATGGTGTTGCCATTCCTTAAACCAAATAAAATTCCATCTGATGCTTCTTCATATCGTCCTATAGTTTTATCTTCTATTTTAATGAAATTAGCAGAACATTTAATAAAAAATCGCCTAGAATGGTATGTTGAAAGTAAGGGCCTTTTAGCAGAATCCCAATATGGATTTAGAAAGGGCAGAAGCACCACTGACTGCTTAAGCCAACGGTCAGCAACAGGCGGACCGCGGTCCGTTTGCGGACCGCGAAAGGTTGAACCTCGGACCGCCAAATATTATAATGTTAATTGTAGGTATGTCAAGTATAAACAAATACGTAATATTTTTGAACCAATCTAACTGAGTACATACCTAATTGTGCGGGACAAATAGTTTTAAATACAGTATAGTAGATGTTATTGTAATTACTTAGAATAGAACATTTTTGTGCATAATAATTTAGAAAGCGTGAGATGGACGATCATTCATTGTGATACGAATGGTTGTACACATCTGGCAAGGCAGCAATTATAATAGGAATGACTGTGAACATTTGGTTAAATATCAGTGACAAAAGTTAACCGTCATAAAGTGTTCCCTAGTTATAAAATGCAGCAGACATAAAATTATAATAGAAATAGTTGTCCCACATCTGGCTGAACGGAACAACACCAAAAAGGTGGTCGCCATAAAATCCCTTGTCCTTGGTTCCTTGGGATAGGCGCAATAAAATGACCCCTTGTAATGGACGTTATAAAGTGCAGACCCTCAGGTTTAGGATGCCGCCCAGAAACGTGCGTAAGACAATGGCTGGTGAAACCCGACGATCTCGTCCCTTCCCACGGTTTGCGCCCTTGTCACAGTATAAATAGGCCCCACGTTTGAGCATCAAGACAGATTCATCTTCACCATTGGGGAGTCTACAGCTACAGTCAAGATCAACAGCAAGATCCCTACAAGATCTCTACAGAATCAACAGTCAAGAAGTAATAGTTAAAAATCAATAGTAGTATAAGTTAAATAGTGACTCCGCTAATATCTTGGAAGAATATAAATCAAGTAAGTCTACACACCGAAGTCTCACTTATTTCCACCAACCCAGCAACAGAGTGTGCATCAGAACGTGCAGAGTGCAACCGCATACGTCCACTAAATGGTCCTGCATGTCTGACACGCACACTAATCTAATTAATCTGTCTTACAATATCGACATCGATCAAAAACATCGCGCCGCCGAGTCGCCGCGCGCGCTCTTTTCATACGTACTTATAGCTCCGACGACCACTTGTAATTGAGCGTGACCGTGAGGGGCGCCCGGCGCTGCCTAGCGAGCGGCAGCGGGTTTTGTTAACACGCGAGCGAGAGCGAGACGGCATGCACTAGCAACAGCGTGCGCGAATTAGTTATTGTATGTAAATGTGATTTAGCCATTCGCTACGAAACATCAGCATATTGAGTGTATAATTTTTAAGGTAATATGAGGGAAAGCATTTCATATTTCGCGTACTTAGCGAACTGTGGCGCGCTTGCGACTTTGTTTTGTAACAAACGCGAGCAAGTATCGAAATCGGGGGTCCGGACGCGAGGGCGGGGGAAAGTAGACTTTCAGTCGCTCGTCAGTCGCGCCGCAAATCGTGGAGCAACAGTTCATTTGTTTTGTGATTTCTTGCGTTTTAGTTGGTTTAATTAAAAAATATTTTTTTACCTAGGCGTGATATGGATCCTAAAAAGCGAAAAGTGGACAGCGAAAATAGGAGGTTTTTAGAAGAATGGACTGAACAATATTGTTTTACGCTGCCTGATAGACCTCAAGCAGTTCCAGTGTGCCTTATATGCAATAAAACTGTTGCTATTGTTAAAAGTGGAAATTTGAAGCGACACTATGAAACAACACATCAGCAATTCCACAAAAACTTCCCTCCTGGCAGTGAGGCTCGTAAAGAAAAACTTCAGGCACATCTCAGTTCTTACAATAAAAGCACAAAATTACTAGTTCGTTGCATGAGCGACCAAGAAAAATCCACAGAAGCAGCGTTACGTGTGTGCTGGACGCTTAATAAACATCAAAAACCATTTTCGGATTCGGAGATAGTGAAGGAATGTATGTTGGCAGTAGTCACAACACTTTTTGAAGAAAAAAAAGATGTTATCACTGGAATTCAAAGTATTCCATTATCAGCAAGAAGCAATACACGAAGGACTGAAATTTTAGCTGCTGATATTAAGATGACTCTTCTCAAACTTCTGCAAAAGGCACCTTGCTACGCCATAGCACTTGATGAGTCATGTGACATTACTGATGATGAACAAATGTCAATTTTTGTCAGATTTCTTGACATTGAGTCTAAAACTTTTAGAGAAGAGTTGCTAACAATATTGCCGTTAAAAGGTAACACTCGAGGAGAAGATTTATTCAAGGTAATTGATGAATTTATTACTAAATCTAACATCAGTTACGACAAAATTGTGTCTCTTTCTACTGACGGGGCTCCAGCAATGATTGGCAAAGAAAAAGGTGTCATCAAGAGAATCAGGGATAAAAGTTCAGGCTTAATATCATATCAGTGCATAATCCACCAGACAGCCCTTTGTGGAAAACTTAGCGATACACTGAAAGAAGTGATGGACAGCTTGGTGAAGTTAATAAATTTTATAAGATCTCATTCCGCTCTTCAGCACCGACATTTCAAGGAGTTTCTTTTTGAATGTGATTCAGCGTATTCTGACTTACTGCAACACAACAATGTTCGTTGGCTAAGTAAGGGTCAAGTTATTGAACGTTTTTGGTCAATAAAAGAACAAGTAGCCTCCTTCTTGCAAAACTTAGATACGCAGGCAGCTAAGAAGCACCTTAAGTTCGTAACAAATAAGCACAATATGTTGATTGTGGCTTTTCTAAAAGATATTTTGAAATATCTAAATGCGCTCAACACAGAGTTACAAGGAAATGGAAAATTAATATGTGATCTGATACAAAGCGTGTCTGCTTTTCGTCGTAAGCTGGATATCTTTGAAAAAGATATTGCAAGACAAGAATTTGTTCATTTTCCGACAATTCTGGAATATAATAAGGAGAACTCTGAAGAAGACGTTGCAGTGTTTCCAAAATTTTTGGCCGATCTTAGCAACGAATTTGCCACAAGATTCCAAGACTTTGCAGAGATGGGCAAGCTATCTCTGTTTCTTAAGTCACCCTTTGAAGTTGATGCAGCAGCCGAATGGACAGATGTGGCTGCCAAGTTATTTAATCTGCCAAAGCCATCACTTCAAATGGAAATAATCGATCTGCAAGAAGATGTGTCTTTGCAAATATATAAAAAGGTGTCAACTGAAGAATTTTGGGTCAAACATGTCCCAGAAAAATATCAAAATTGCAAAAAACTTGCTATCAATTTGGCCACTATGTTTGGCTCGACATACATATGCGAAACATCTTTTTCAAAAATGAATTTTTTGAAAAACAAATATCGTTCGAGATTAACAGACGCTCACTTAGAAGACACTCTTCGAATTAGCTGTTCTTCACGAGAACCAAACTTTAAAAACCTGGCTCAAGACCGCCGATGCAATTTTTCACACTAATTTTAGGTAATAAATAGCTATACTTAATTATTATCAGTTGTTTTTTTTTTCTGGACCTTTTAAAAATTTTCGAGCAATATCCGGACCCTACTTAAAACTACTTGCCGACCCCTGGCTTAAGCATTTTAACATCGGACATTCGGTCATCCTTTTCTAGTAACCATTCCACAGTAGCAGTTTTTCTAGATATAAATGCAGCTTATGATAATGTAGTATTATCAATTTTACAAAATAAACTAAACGCCTTACAGGTTCCATCAACTTTGTCGAATTTTATTATTAAAATTCTGACTGCACGCTCTGTCAACATTCTAATAGAAGATCATGAGGTATCTCGCCTTATATGGAGAGGTCTCCCACAGGGTTCAGTGCTCAGTCCCCTTCTATATAACATTTATACTTTTGATATGGACTCGTCCTTAAACGATCATGTAAATGTTCTTCAATACGCCGACGATTTGTTATTATATTCATCAAGTCACTCTGTTGATCAAGCTTGCTCTTATATAAATTCTGCTTTATCTATTCTTGAGTCTTGGTTGCACTTAAATGGCTTGGATATATCCACGTCTAAAAGTGCAGTAGTTTTATTCACTCGAAAAAAAAATATTCCTTTTGTAAATTTGTTGTATAAAGGAATACCTATTCCGGTAAAAGATAAATTCAGATATCTAGGTGTAATATTAGACTGTAAATTAAGCAGTGTTCCACATTGCGATTACATTGTTAACAAGTGTGAAAAGCACTTAAACATGCTTCGTTGCCTCTCTGGTGTGTGGTGGGGTGCTCATCCCTTTTCATTAAAACTAATCTACAATGCTATTATCAGAAGTACTCTGGATTATGGATTATTTGTTCTGGAACCTGGTAGTATAATGGCTTTTAAAAAATTGGATCGTATCCAGTCAAAAGCTTTACGTATTATTACAGGTGCTATGAAGTCGAGTCCCATTAATGCACTCCAAGTTGAATGCGGGGAAGCACCCCTATATCTAAGAAGACAATTCTTATCAGACAAATACGTATTCCGTATTCTTCAGCTCTCAATTCATCCTCTCATTCCCAAACTGGATTCGCTAATGTTGCAGATGGAATATTCTGATTACTGGTCTCATAAACGTGCTCCATGTTTACTAGTTAGCTATAAAAAGTTCCTATCACTTTCTTCACCTGTTCATCGTTCCAATAAACTCCCCATATTCTGCAGTAGTTATGAAAGTTTTCAGTTCAGTCCCATCATAACTTACGATTGTATAAATAAATCGGATCCCAATTACTGTTCAAAATTTAATTATTTTTTGTCTGAACACTCAGAATACCACCACATTTTTACTGATGCTGCCAAACGTGCTCCAACAGGTTGTGTTGGGGTAGGTGTTTACCATTCCCAATTTAAGATCACACAAAAAATAAAACTACCTCCGGAGACTTCCGTTTTTACAGGGGAATGTTTCGGAATTTTAAAAGCCTTAGAATACATTCGTATTTTAAAACTAAAAAAAGCAATTATTTTTACTGACTCTCGAAGCGCTCTTCTAGCCATTAATAAATCCCCTTACGAAGACAAGTCGCAGACCTCTATTATTTTGTCTATAAGAGAATTTGCGTTTAGAATGACCACTGGGGGCATCTCGCTACAGTTTGCATGGATTCCGGCCCATGCTGGAATCCAAGGCAATGAAGTGGCCGATGCTCTAGCTGGTGATGCGGTGCATTGTGGGGACTTAGTCCCATATAAAATTTTTAATCATGACCTTTTAACTCTGCCTAAGGGTTTTCTCCGGGACACCTGGAAGGTAGCCTGGGATACCAGTAGCAGATTGAAAGGACATTACTTTTCTCTTGTCCAACCCGAGATTCCGGAAAAACCATGGTTTGGCAGGGCAAAATTTGGCAAAATGGAGACCTCTATTCTAATACGAATGAGACTGGGCCATGTTTGTTCCCCATCCCATCTTTCCAAATTTCACATTATTGACGATCCCATTTGCTCTTGTGGCACAGATGTAGGCGACCTTAACCATATCCTTTTCTCCTGTCCCTTGTATGATCGTTCTTCCTTCTTCTGTAACCTGTTATCCCTTGATATTCCTTTTCCTACTTCAATACTATCTTTACTTTGTACAAATAGTTTTCCTGTATATAAATGTATAGTCTCATTCATCACCTTAAATAATATAAAGTTGTAAATATTTGCCATTGTAAACTTCACATCATTCTTACATAAAAAAAAAAACTGATCCTATATCTCCGTCCTATCCAAAATTCCGTAAAATTTTAAATCCGTTTCCCTACCTTTAGTACCTAACAATCCCAACACACTTGACATTGGCTGAATGCACAAACCGTGCGAAGCCAAAGAAGAAAAGAAAAAAAAAAAAAAAAAAAAAAACTCTACGTCTTTTTACGTAGATCTACGTATTTTAGGTCTTTTCTGGAAACCTACGACTTTCAGTCCCAGAATCTACGTACTTTTAGTCAATTTGTAAAAGTATGCAAAGTAACTAAACTGATGCAAAAATTATAATGTCGCACTGTCTTTCTCACTGTTACGGGGGCGCTAGTGTCTTTGTACTTGACTGTATGAGCTCTAAACCTTTGCGTTTCCTTTAAAGGAAAGGAAGTTGTTGTCATTCAAAGAGTTTCCGGTCTCTTTTTTTCTATTATTATTATCCAGTGGTTTTAACCAAATACTGGTATAACAGTTATTATTTGAACATGTCTTCTCAGAAATTTCATATAGTTTATCACAAGAAAACCAACATGAAATTGACAGTGACTGTTGGCGGAAACATTACGGCGCCATCAGACGAGACAAATTTGCAGTTACATATTATGTTCTGTTCTGTCAGAGGCCGCGAAAACTATCCAAAACATAGATAGGTGTTTATTTCTATTCAAAGAAGTATTACATTTCGAAATTCAACCGATAGATCGGATTCGGTTCTATTTTTTGTGACAATCTATTTTTGACAAGAGCGCTTCCTCTTGGCACATATATTTTAATTAGGTACATAAAAAGACGATTAAGGATAAGGAGAGGATCGTCAGTGCCTGTAAACTAACTTTTCTTAGTTATATGTATTTTCTAAGTATATCACCAATGACTGATTACAAGGTGAAGGTATATCAAAATACTTGTTTTATTTAATTTCACCTACTCAAACTTCTTCATTTTACCTCGAAAAAAAAAAATACGTAGATCTACGAACTTTTAGTAAGTCATTTTTACTAAATCTACGTACTTTTCTCAACAGGGGCCTTACCATGAGCTCTTATAGCAGGGCAGAAACAGTCCTAAATTAATTCCCCGCTCAGCGCTCGCCCTGAGCGCACGTGCTCCCGCGCCTACGCCGCGAACCCCGTGCCGCTCCGTCGCGCTCGCTAGCACCCTACGTGCCCTTTAGCATATCCGCCGCGTCCTCGCGTGCCTCACTGCCGCGATTACCGCGCCGTACCGCCGCACTACCTGCGCCGCAGCCCCGCCGCGCTTGCTTGGCAACCACCTCCGCGCTACTCGCTAGCCCCGCCGCGAACCTTCGCTCTCGCTCCACTCCCGTTCCCTGCACCGCCCCGCCGCGTCCGTGTGCTCCGCCGCGAATCTCCTGACGCTCCGTCGCGCCGCGTCTAGCGCTAAACGTCGCGTTCGCTAAACCGCATCGCCGCGTTCTCGTGCCGCGCCGCCGGACTCGAAAGAGTCCGATAGTGTTGTGTGTGAGTGTGTGTAAGTGCGGTGTAGCGACGCGTCGAGTAGTGCACCGGAGCTACGCCACCGAGACCAATAAGGTTAGTAGGGTTAGGCACACACCTCCCTGTCCGGCGACAGGGAGGGTACACACCCTCCGGACCTCCAATCCGGAGGACTAGGCATGGACTCCCAATTTCAAGAGGCGCTTCTCGCCTTACTAAAAGAGGTGATCCTCCAGGAGCCCTCGGTCCGCGCCAAATATGGCGATAGGTTAGCTGTCCTCCAACAGCTAGCCCCCTCCCCCCAGCCCGATGCCGTCCCCGCCGAGACCGAGGTGTCCATGGACACCGAAGTCTTCTCGGCCAAACGCCCCAATCCCATCTCCTCGGACTCCTCCGAGGAATCAACCCCGCCCACCCAGGCGTCAGACGACGACGACGAACCTGACTTTAAGGTCGTCGCCCTCAAGAGGAGGAGGAAGAAATCCTCCTCCTCCATCCAAGCCCCCAAACTGGTGGCTGCCGAGTCGGCCAGCGGCCGTCCCAGCCCCTCTCCCGCCCTCCCTAAAGGGACTGACGCCCCTCGTGCCGCGTCACCCAAATCCACCCCCTCGGCCCCACGTGCGGCCTCCAAAATCCCCCCTCCCCCGCCTGTCTTCATCCAAGACAAGGCGAAGTGGCCCTCAGTGTCCGGCTGGTGCACGGAACACAAAATAGCATTCACGAATGCTAAGTCCACTCAGACGGGGATTAAAGTCTCAGTCCCGTCAGCCAGGGACTTCCGCGAGCTAACAAAGCTCCTCCGCCAAAGAGGTGTGGCCTTCCACACCTACTCCCTCCCTGAGGATCGTCTCACACGCGTGGTGATCCGAAGGATACCTAAGGAGATTCCCACAGAGGAATTAAAAGCAGATCTCCTAGCACAGGACATCCCTGTAAAGGAAGTCCACCGCATGCATAAAGCACGCGGTAAAGGGTCGGCATACGACATGATCCTAGTGATCTGTCACCCCGTCGAGGGAGCCACCCACCACCCCATATTCTTGATTAAGAGCATCTGCTCTCTATCAGGAATAATCATAGAGAAGCCGCACAAGAGCGGCACCGTTGGCCAATGCCATAGGTGCCAACTGTACGGCCACTCACAGGCACACTGCCATGCTAAGCCCAGGTGCGTCAAGTGCCTAGGCGACCACGGCACAGCAGAGTGCCCACGGCCCAAAGACCGCGCGCTCTGCACCGAGCCACCAAGTTGTGTCCTATGCGGCACGACCGGCCACACGGCCAACTACCGTGGGTGCCCCAAGGCCCCCAAATCATCATCCCCTAAACTGGCGAAGCGCGCGAGCGCTCGTCAGCAAAGGGAGGCCCCAGCAGGCCAGACCCAGCCCCCGGTGGCTTTGAGCCCCCAGAGACCTAGTCCCTGGAACGCCTTAAACCACCAGAAGGCCTTCCCGGCCTTAGTGGCGGCCGCCCCCACGACCCCTCAACCCACCCCCGCATGGAAGGACAAGGATCCTCGCATCCGACCTTCCACGGCCCAAAAGGTGGCAACAACTGCTGCTGCGGCGACAACAACCCCCGCACGCACAACCCCCGCAACAACCACCGGAAGCAACCCCCTTGACGCATTCAACGTCATCTCGGGGACCTTCCTCATTTTCATGTCCCCCCGTGCCAGGCAAATGGCAAAAGAACTCTTGGCTGCCAGATCTGCTGGCAACCTTGAGGCCGTGATAGGCATTTACAATGCCTACCCAGAAATCACCCAGGCCCTGTCCTCCATCGCATCCAACTAATGGATTGCAGGAGCAGCAATCGAACCAAGCCCCGATCCCTGAAACTGGTGCACTTCAATGCCGATGGCATTAGAGATCAGAAATTAGAGATCTCAACATTCCTTCGAGAGCACCAGATAGATATCTTCCTCGCCCAAGAGACCTTCCTCAAGCCTAGCCACCGCACACCTCTGATTGCGAACTACCGCGTAGTTCGCAACGACAGGTTGCGTTGTCACAAAGGCGGTACCCTTATTTATTTCAAAAGGGCTCTACATTGCATCCCAATGGACCCCCCACCCCTCTCACGACTCGAAGTGTCAATGTGCCGCCTCGGCATGACAGGCCACCAACCTATCACATTAGTGTCGGCCTACCTCCCTCCCAGTTCCTCTGCAGAGAATCACCAACTCTTAGCAGACGACATCGCCCTACTTCTGGGGTTGAGCGACTCCGTGATAATAGCGGGCGACCTCAACGCCAAACACACCGCCTGGAATAGCACCAGGACCAACTCCAGAGGCAGACTCTTGTTTGACCTCTCTACCCGAATGAACTTCGACGTCGTGGGACCTATGACCCCCACCCATTTCCCCTACGACCCCGATCACACCCCGGACGTCCTCGACGTGGCGCTCCTAAAGAACGTCAACCTACGGTTAGACTCTATAGAAGCGCTACCAGAGCTATCGTCCGATCATCGACCAGTCGTTATCAGACTGGCTCCCCGCACTGGCCTCTCTGACCCAGGTCAAGAACCCCTCAAGAAGGTGGTAACGGACTGGAGGAAAGTAAGCGATCGGCTGAAATCCTCCACATCCCCCCACCTGGACTCCATACCTGCACGCCTGGACTCTATCGCGGACACTACAGCCGCGATCGACTCGTTCACGGATCACGTACAGTCAGTCCTGAACGACTGTTCAAGGGAGGTAACAGCGACAGAAGACTGTCGCTGGAAACTTCCCACTGACTTGCGTGAACTCCTGACCGAGAAGAACGCGGCTGTCCGTGCCTACAGCAGCTTCCCCTGCGCGGCCAACAAAGCCCATATGCGCTATTTACAGAGAACTGTAAAAAGACGCATATCGGAGTGGCGTGAAGCCGGCTGGGATAAGATGCTGGACGAGTTAGAGCCCACCCACCTAGCCTTCTGGGAACTTCAGAGGAAGTTAAAATCCAAAGAAGTTGTCACCATGCCTCCTCTGGTTCGCCCCGACAATACCATCGCCTTCGATGACGATGAAAAGGCTGAATGCCTTGCCTCCTGCCTCGAAGCCCAGTGCTCCCCCAGCCTCCTACCAGTAGACCAAGCCCACCTCCTAGAGGTCGACGCTGAAGTTGAACGTAGGACCTCCCTCCCGCCTGTTGACGACCCGGATGATCCCCTGCCTCCCATCACTCCAGATGAAGTGCAGGACATCATCAAAGGCCTTCAACCCAAGAAAGCGCCCGGATCAGACGGCATCACCAACAGAGTGGTCCGTCTCTTCCCAGCCCACCTAGTCCTCCTCTTGACCACCATCTTCAATGGTGCAATGGGGAACAACATTTTCCCACAAACGTGGAAAGAAGCCACAGTGATTGGCATTCCCAAGCCCGGCAAGCCCAAAGCCGAACCAACCAGTTACCGTCCCATCAGCTTGCTGAAAGTTCTCGGCAAAATCTATGAGAGGCTTATTTATAAGCGTCTCAGAGCTTACGCCGAGAACAAGGGCCTCATTCCCAATGAGCAGTTCGGGTTCCGATCCCAACACTCTTGTCCACAACAAGTCCTACGCATCACTGAACATATACACGCAGGGTTCATGCGTGGTATGTACACAGGCGTAGTCTACTTCGATATAGCGAAAGCGTTTGACAAAGTCTGGCACAACGGCTTAATCTATAAGCTGTACAAACTCGGAGTGCCCGACCGTCTCGTTCTCATCTTACGGGACTTCCTGTCAAACCGCACTTTCCGCTACAAAATCGAAGGTGCACACTCCTCCCCCCGCCCCATCCGTGCAGGTGTTCCCCAGGGCTCCGTGCTAGCCCCCCTTATTTTCACGCTGTACACAAGCGATATCCCGAAAGGTGGTAAGGCCCAAGTCGCTCTGTTCGCAGACGACACCGCCATCTACTGCTCGGGACTCAGCCCTGACCGAATTCGACACCATCTCCAAACCGCAGTCAATAAACTGGCTGACTGGTTCAAGAAATGGAGGATCGAAGTTAACCCCCAAAAAAGTCAAGCGGTACTCCACACAAAGCCGCGACTAAACGTCCCCACCCCACGACCCATCACCATGTCTGGCGAGCTGATCCCCTGGGGGAAGCAAGCCAAATATCTCGGTGTGATCCTCGACCGCAACCTCAACTTCTCAGAGCACATTAAGGCGGTCCGCTCACGTGCCGCCTACGCTCTGGGTCGACTCCACCCCGTCCTCAACCCGCGTAGCAAACTGTCGCTCAAGTGCAAAATGCGCTTGTACACAGCGTGCATACGCCCGATTATGACATACGCTTGTCCTGTCTTCGCACACGCCAAGCCGCGTCATATCCATAGGATGCAAGTAGTCCAAAACCGTTTCTTGCGTAAAGCCACAAACGCCCCTTGGTTCGTCCGTAATGAGATCCTCCACCTAGATCTCAAAATCCCCACCATTCAGCAGTTCATGAAGCGTCTTTCCAAACGCTTCTTCGACACTGCCTCCAAGCACCGCAATCCCCTGATAGTAGCGGCTGCTAATTACACCCCCTCCACCATCTCCAAGCTTCGCCGCCCAAGGCATGCACTCACCGACCCAGATGACCCCATTACCCTCCTCCAAGAGGCCAATAGGGCCACCAGCACACTCACAAAACACAGACCGACCTACCGACCTCGCCGCCGAGGTCCATCGCGACGCGTTCAACGTAGCAGCCCCCTCCCCCGTCCCTCGTCCGATGAAGGCCAGCCCGCGCCGCAGCTGAGCCAGTAAACATAAACTCCCGACTATGACCTCTGAGTTTGTTTCGGCCGTTTCTTCTCAGAGCTAGTACTAGGAAACGCCGTGGTCATCAAACCGAAATAAAAATAAAATAATTCGATCCAGCCGTCCCTTGCTGTTTTCTCCAGCGACACCCTAAGCCGAGGTTCGTACCCCACAGGGGGTGCCCTTAGCGTGTAGTCGCTTAGCTTTTAGTAGCCCTGGCTGGAGGCTTTAAATTCATTTAAGGCATCCACAGGAAAGTCCGGTTAAGTAGTCACGGCCTCTCAAGGTCAACTACGAGATGCCATATCAAAAAAAAAAAAAAAAAAAAGTCCTAAATTAGTTTTCTGTACCATGACGTCTTATTAGCAGGCCTGCAACAGTCCTGTTGCGTTGACGTTTACAAAAACTGTTCACCTTTTTTTTTGTATAGAATTTCGTACCATGACCTGCTATTTGACAGCAACAAAACTAATATTGAACGGCTGTAATGTCATCTTGAATAAGTTACTATTATAGAAGCTTAATCAACATTGTTTTGATCATGTTTTGATAATATACAGTGTCCATAGAAAACTTATTTTTATGTTTATGTGTAATAAAACTCAAAATTATAAATTACTCATGCTGCACATCAATGTGCAAGGATTATATGAAATAAAAACCTTATTCGTTCGTTTTAAACCACATATAATCGTAGTTAACGAGTGCCGGGAGGATTTTTCAAGAATGTTAAGAAATACCCGCGTTATTGCAAACAATAAAGATATCAGACAACAATTCCTACAAATCCTATCTAGGATAATATCACGCACTTACCAAAGGAAATCACAACGGACGCAGAATACGAGAAATGTCTATACAAAACCTAGAAAAAGCCATGCCAGAAATCTTGGATGTGTATGCGGAACTGCATCATGAAAACAACAGTATATATAAATGAATTAAACCTTAGTACTCTGGGATATCCTCGATTGGGATACATAATGAAGACTTGCTGTTGCTGCACCTCCATAATTTTACAACCACTGAAAAGAATGAAAATGAACCTGGGAAATAAAACATATATTCTGTTATACCTATAAGAAAGTAAATAAGCCTCTTGAAATGAATATGTTTCTTATTTTAACCTTAATATTTACACATACTCATGTTATATAAGTACCTTATTTCTATAGCAATCTAATATAAGTACTCAAACAAGGATTCAATGGGAAATATTTTAGAAATCAATCCCATAAATTGCTTCTAGCCTTTTATGTACCTAATGCATTGCACTGGGAATTGTATAATTGCAGAATAACTATACTATAAGAACATTGTAGTGTAAGGTAAAAAATACTTCCTTTGGGTGCACCCACTGATTTAACAGCTTTGCCAGCAGAATTTAAGAGGTTTTTTTGTATGGTGCTCTCTCACAATCCTCCAAAAATTGTAATACCTATCATATTATTATACTCTTTGTATAACATCTATCTATTAATTAAAAGCATGTTTAATTGTTCCATGTCTAGATTGTGGTATATTTAACCTGCGTCTAACAGGAATATTGAGAAATATGATAATAAGGAACCTAAAAAATCCTGAGCAGTGTGTAGTTTGGACCCCCTTTTAGAATTTAGTACAATAGTTCACTGTTCAGAAACAAATAGTAGAAATAAAGGCTGTTTATAACGGTTCAAGAAATTAAAAATCAGATTTTAGCAAAATATTTTATTACTATGAGTACTACTTCAATTTTGGTGTCAGATAAAAACATAAATAACGCATGCTCAATATTAGGTACAGTACATGAGCACAAGAGCTAACAATGTCTTCGCACATTGCATTGAACTCTGACAAAAACAATTAACACAGCATCCTTCTGGAGTAAATGCTGAAAAGAATGAATATGAACCTGGGAAATAAAACATCTATTCTCCTATACCTATAAGAAAGTAAATAAGCCTCTTGAAATGAATATTTTTCTTATTTTAACCTTAATATAATCACACATACTCATGTTAAATAAGTACCTTATTTCTATAGCAATCTAATATAAGTACTCAAACAAGGATTCAATGGGAAATATTTTAGAAATCAAACCCATAAGTTGCTTCTAGCCTTTTATGTACCTAATGCATTTCACTGGGAATTTATAATTGCAGAATAACTATACTATAAGAACATTGTAGTGTAAGGTAAAAAATACTTCCTTTGGGTGCACCCACTGATTTAACAGCTTTGCCAGCAGAATTTAAGAGGTTTTTTTTGTATGGTGCTCTCTCACAATCCTCCAAAAATTGTAATACCTATCATATTGTTATACTCTTTGTATAACATCTATCTATTAATTAAAAGTATGTTTAATTGTTCCATGTCTAGATTGTGGTATATTTAACCTGCGTCTAACAGGAATATTGAGAAATATGATAATAAGGAACCTAAAAAATCCTGAGCAGTGTGTAGTTTGGGCCCCCTTTTAGAATTTAGTACAATAGTTCACTGTTCAGAAACAAATAGTAGAAATAAAGGCTGTTTATAACGGTTCAAGAAATTAAAAATCAGATTTTAGCAAAATATTTTATTAGTATGAGTACTACTTCAATTTTGGTGTCAGATCAAAACATAAATAACACACACTCAATATTAGCTACAGTACATGAGCACAACAGCTAACAATGTCTTCCCACATTGCATTGAATTCTTACAAAAACAATTTACACATCATCATTCTGGTGTAAATGCTGTACCATCTTGAAAATACCATATTCAGAATAACCAAAATATCAATCCTATGGAATTAAAAAAAATATGAGAATTTAATTATTTATCTACTGAAACTATCTTTACGGGCATTACCTTAATGTGACAGTTCAAACATTCTAACATATGGTATACCTTAATACTATTAAAAATAAAATCATACACAAACACTTATATTATAATCTTACTAAATCTATAATATATGTAACTGTGAAGATGTCTCTCCATGCTCTATGCTAAGTAACTTAGCAACAGACTTTGTTATGTTATAATTTCAATTTTCTTCTCTTGTTACTCATCATTATGTATCCTTATAAAAAACTTAAATTTTATTCCACTGTGTTAATCGTTGTTTTAATTTACGTACTTTAATATTGCGTACTTTAATAATAATTAGTAACAAAAACTTTTATTATGTGTAAGACATAGAATAAACAGCAGTGCTTTGGTCAGTTAACTCCTGCCACATGTATCTCATTGATGGTGTGCGCAGCTCTGGTTAGGGGTGGCTTTGCTAGCAGATTAGTTCTGGCTATAGGCACCAGTTGCAGCGGCGGACGAAGTCTCCTCCACACGTAGTGGTGCGGCACAAACAGACTCATGCGCTGCAATAGTTTGTCTCCATTCCAAGAACCACTTTCACCAAGTAGACAACCAGAGTAAATTCGCGTCTGATGACTTATGACTGATTATAGTCAACTATGCCCAGAACAAACAGAGTAGGGTAGATCAATGAGTAAAACGGATATACTCCGTAAAACTTCAAGTACAAATACTAAGAGTAAAATAAAAATGTATACAAATGAAAATATTTTAAGAAAATAGGTTACAGTTTTGTTGTCATTTCACACTTGCATGTTGACATTGGTCAGATAGTGTTGATGCTTGATGTTTATAACTCGTTATCGTTAATCTAATTAAGTTTCGATTCGATATCCAATAGATGTGCCCGATGGTTTAAATTAGTGCAACGTAATTAAATAAATATCACCAATACACACTACATAACTGTAGTTCTTAATTCTATAATTAAATGCTATGGTAGATTATAAACCAGTGAATAGATATTATATATTTATTAAGATACACTACACGAAGTTTCGATGTATATGTTTTCTGGTTTTATACAGTTATTTCACTTAAATGCTACGCGATGTTGATATTAACCGTCATAATACTGTAATGAAAATTATACAGTTCCGTGAGTTAGTTCTGTCTATTCTACACGTTGTCAACTGACGAACATTAAAATCGTTATCCTAACGTCATTGATTATCAGATGGGCAGTGGAATGTCAGTAGGAGAATACGATCTTTACAAAGACGAATAAATTGAATGTCACTGAGTATGGATCTTGCTATAAAACTTTATTTTAAGTTATTTTATTAATAATTGAGAAAATCGATTGCCGGTAGAGTCTAAGTAACAACACTAAACAAACAAAAACTGTAATCCGTTTCACGCTGATTTTTACCTACCCATTTCACACGAGAGGAAATCAACTAAAAATGGGTTTAAACACACTACACTGTCAGCGATAAATTATTTAATTTTTAAAAGTAGATTTAAGCACCACCTTTAACTGTAATTAGGTAAAGAATTAGTCTTTTTTTTTAAATACAAAATCGTTTATAACGTTTCAATACAATTATTTATTACATTGACAATACGACGACGACGATATTGGGAATTGAATAATTATCAACACACTTCACACTTCTTTTTATTCTGAATCTTGATCATGATTAGACTTTACTTAAAAAGAAACGACCAATAAGTACCTACACCTTATAATACAAGCGGCCCAAAAATACTATATTTTCTCTGCAACCCTTTTCTACATATATAAAATTTCCTATATAAAATTGATAAACTGCAATTATTGGGTTATACTAACACAAAGACTTGTACAGACGACAGCACAGTCAGATTTCTTTATCCGATTTTCAACTTTATCTATAAAGCGTTAAGGCTCAAGGTTAATTGGGAATATCTGACAGTTCCGAGTAGCTTGACCTGCTGTCGTCCGTACATGTATAAATTCAGCACATTAATCATAATTACTCTCCTCAGCGACATTCCAACTAAAATTATTAGCAAACAAACTTAAGACATTGTACAGAGTTTATATTGAATAAAAAATACAAATATTGGCGCGCTACAATACTTTTTTTATTGTTGCATGACATGTGTAAACACGTTCAAAATCACGTTGAATCTTTCAAAGTTATAAAGTTGTTTTTAAAGGTAAATTGACCTTTGTAGTGCTTTTAGATAATGAATCTATGAAAATAGTCCCACATAATCATAGTTAAAATATGTATATACCCAAGAATCTAATGTTTATATTATTTAAAAAAAACCGGTAAAGTGAAAATATAACTTTTTGAACGATGCGTATTAAAGAGCCAGTGGCATTACAGCAGGCCACAGACAAGCATGACGATTCAACATTGGTGAACTTCGTTCAATAATCGTTCAATTTTAATACTCTCATGGTACGGTTTACTAGCAGCGCTAAATTAGGCCTAAATCAAAACTGACTGGAAACTGAACGTTTTGTTAAAAGGTCATGGTAAGCCCCCAGGTCTACGCCTTTTTCAAAATCAGAGTTGGCAACACTGGCTGTCAGACGATGAATGTTTTTGTTTATGAATAGAATTGTGATTTGTGCTTTGTTGAATAAATGTTAGGTTAGGTTTTATTTTCAGTGATTATAGTTGAAGTTGATAAAAATATATGAATCGCTTAGAAATTGTTATTCCAAATTATGGCTAATCACAACTGGGGTTTTTGTGACTTATTTATCAGCAAGAATTTTGAACATGAGAAACTACACCTGTTAGAAAAACTTGGTTATAATACAATTGCTATTAATACACACGTTGAAGAACCTTCGGATGAACCCAAGAAAAAGAAAAAGAAAGGAGAACCCAGAGATAGAAAAGACTATGTGCCTTCGCCGATAGATATTTCAAAAGATTTCTTAAACACCACAAAGCTGAATATTTTACAAAGGGTGACTATTGAATTTTCAGACTCTAGTGTTGCTCATAAAGTGAACCAGTCGGAGAATTTAAAGAAATATGACATCATTGCCGTAATACCTAAAACTTTACAAGCATTCCAATATGCTTGTGGATCTATGGATATAGATATAATAAGTTTTGAACCTGAAAGTAAAATCCCTTTTAAAATCAGTCGGAAACTGTACTCACAAGCTGTGGAGAGAGGTATATTCTTTGAGTTAATGTACTCGCCTGCTATTAGAGATTCAACATCCAGGAAGAACATAATTAGTACTGCTCACAATTACCATGCCATTGGGAAGTCAAAGAACATAATAGTTACTAGTGGTGCTGAAAATGACATGCATGTGAGAGATGTACATGATGTGATCAACTTGGGGTTCATACTTGGGCTGAATAGTAATGAGAGTCTTGAAGTAGTGAGAAACAATGCAAGAAGAGTTATCCTGAAAGCAAAAGGCAGAAAGTGTGGGAAACACTACATGCTGGTTGACTCAATAGGTGAAACAGTAAATAAAATGGCTCAAAATTATTTTGCACTTTTATTATAAACTGATTAATTGACCCTATTTACAATATTTTAGTTTGTACAATACTCAATACTTAATTACTCATCACAGACAAATTACAGTGGGTTTAACTTCACCTCAAACCTCAACATGATAAAAATATATTCGATTACATTGTGCTTTTTGGCTTTATAATTAAACATAAAATAATAATTGCATACATCTAAGCTAGTATGATGTCAGTCAATAGAATTCCTTGCAGTAAAGTAATTAATATAAAATTGTAAGAATTTTTGGCCTGAAAAAAGATCAAACACATTAGATCTAAACATTTTATTTTCTTGATAATAAACATCTTATGATTTTATCAACTCTACTTAGTTCATAGATTTATTATGTCTAGGCTTCAACCACTTATCTACATTAGACAACAGAATGTGTTGTTCAAGTTGGTGTAGACCTCGATTACATGCATACATTTGTGCATGTAATCAAGCTGTTATAGTTTCATTATGGCCACACATACTTCACACTTGCACTTCAACAAGCATCAACTGTTTTGATGATTAAGCAGTCACATGGATTTCCGCTTATTCACCAGTTTGAACACATTCATTCAATGTATTGTCACAATCAATGTGAGCGAATTTCGCCCTGAAATAAGCACCGGATTCGCCTCATTTTGACCAGAGCTTTTGCATGAGCAGCTATAGAGCTGGATTTTGCCATGAATGAGTGGTGCCTAGCCAGAGAGATGATTGTTCTTTAAATCTGAACATATTAATTTTAAATACCTATTTTATAAGGTTCGACTGAGATTGGTTTTTCGTACTCGATGAAGACCGAGAATAAAATAATATCTCGCCCGAAACCAAGACCGAGAATAGAAAAAGCGTGAAAAACATTAAATGCTGTTAACTTTTTAACGAAATTAACTGTTTTAAGGATCTAAGTTGAAAGCATTTTCACCGCTTAAAGATTCTCGTCATGTAATTGTACAGCTTTGCTAAACAGTTTTTCACTTGCTATGCTAGTAGGCGGCGCAGATAAAAACTATTTGCTGCAGGCCTGAGTACCTTATAAGGAGACCATCACCAATACTCAAAAATATAATAATTTGTTTGCAGTTTTGTCTCTCTAAGAAAGCTACTTACGGTTTTGGTCATGACCGAGAATCTCGGTTATAATTATCCGAGATTCCCGATAACAGAGACAAAATTCTTGGATTTATAGCCGAGAATGCCGAGACCGAGATCTCGGTCGAGCCTTAAGGTCGAAACATGATCAAAACGTGACACGACGCCACGCCACCCGACGCATGAGAGTTCGTATCAATTCCATATATATTTAATATGGTCAGAAGCGCATAGGCAATACGCTACGTGACCACACGCTGCAAAATCCAATCGATTTGGATCAGCGTGTTGCCGGGGGGGGGGGGGGGGGGGGCACGCCACTCGATGAATCAGCGCAGTGTGTTTCTAGTTAACATACGACGCCACGCGTCAGTCTTTCGTGTCGACACAACACATCGCGTTGCGTTTTGATAGTATGTTTCGACCTTTACTATGTTACTAATGCATATAATAATTTGGCTTTTATCCTGCATCTCATAGCACCATCCTTGTGGCAATTTTATTCCGATTTCAAATGTTCCACATTATCTTTTTTAACTTTATCAACAACTGGAGTGCCTTCAGCCGCCAACTGCGTTGCGTTTAAAGTCGTCGTCATCTTTGTTTCCTCTGGGAACGTGAACCCATCTGCTACCCACCTGAATCTAAATCAAAGGAACATTCGTATTTAGGTTTATACATTTGTAAGGTAACCTAATGAGACTGAACAAAAGACCACAAAATGCAAGTGTTATAAGCGAAAGCAATATGTATGTAAAAGCTATGCGCCTAGGGCAATCATGAAGAAGCGTTCAGATGAAATGCTAAGCATGTTATTTTCAGGTGCTAATGGTACTAGGGAACATTTTAACAATGTGGGCAGAAATAAAAAGGACCATATCAATTTTTATAATGTATTATTTCAAATGCAATCTCAACGTTTGGTACAAGGTAATACAAAATGTATAAAATCCGCACGCTAAATATAATCACTCTACTCAAAATCGAGATTCACACACAAGATTTACCCCGCGTCCTATTCGTTGCGGGCTGAACTGCATATTAAGTCTCTTTTTGTTCGGTGAAACGCACTCGCTTTCCGATTTTTCGAACAAAAAGTGACGTGTATGCATGTGAATATCGCCGCGACGACCGCTTTTAAATAGGACGCGGCCTTACATAAGCGCCCTAACTTGCTGTTTCTAAGTACATTACAGAATAACATTACATATTTTATTCTTGTGGTGTGTTGTATTTTATATTAATGATAAATTGTAGCACCACTGGCATTATTTCGTCAACTTTATACATTTAACATTTTAAACACACTACAATATATTATGTTCCTACATTATGATGTGTGATCTACCTCTCTTAGAGTATATATAGTGCAAGTTTGCGCGTTAGTAGCACGTTAATAATGATAGCCGATGAATTTTTCAAAGGGTTAATAGTTCAAGAATATTTTGTGAAGCTCGTAGGAAAGATTCCCTGCAACAGAGATCTAAGAAGACTAGAATGTTGTATCAATTAGCCTCAACAAGTAAACCACATAAAATAATATTCATATTCATCACCATTGCAGGGTTATTTGTGTGATGCAATATTGAGCAACAAAAGCTTACATAAATCTAAGTTATTCTAGAATAAAAACAGTCTTCAATGTCTTTTATAAATTTTAAATCACTGTGTAATATATTTATTTATGCACAGCGCAAACCAAAAGAAATTGAGAAAAAATAAAAAGTGGCTTCATATAAAATTACACCACATAGTACATTTATAATTTCATGGCAATTATAATCTTACACAATTGTTTAATTTAAATAATAAAAAACTAAATATTGTAATTCATATCCAGTCACATTTAGCAATTACATAGACGTAATGAAATAATATAAATAATCTCCTGTTCCTAATCATAACTTTAACAAATTCAGTCTCATTGGTAATAAAAAAATTCAAATTTATTCTAGCGAGTCTTTCCTCAAAAACTTTACAATATTATAATTTACAAATAGCAATTATGACACAATTTGTATACAGTAAAATACTAAAATAGGAACCGAAATAAATAGAAATAAAATGGTAGAAATTAAATGCAATAATCTTACTATACTACCATGTTGTGATTATATTGTTGTTTTTGCTATGTTTATTACTTTGTCGTTTATGTAGTGAACACTTATTAATACATGTTTTTAATTAATTAAAAATACCTAGCAATTCAATTATTAATAATACCTGTTAAATTGTCATTTATTACATTATAAATAAACCTTAACCATTCCAAGGTTTAGACCATTTCACAAAAGGAGACATTATTCTACAACATAATACTCCATGGTTTGATATTTTCATTTATATTTGAATGAACTAAACATGGAACAACATCTAACAATGGTTAGCTGACCAGTGACAATGTTAAATAGAATGATGAACCGGATCCGTGACAGATATGTATTTCTAAAGTACTTATAAAAATCATCCAATTGCTTATCGTAATTTGACACAGCAGCCATGCAGTATGGATACAGCTGCTACCTTAGCGCGATCTATGGTAAAAAGTATGAAAACTTAGGAACAAAGGATGTTGGACGCGCGCGGCCGTCAGTTATTGAGGAAAGAGACGCAGTGCGCGACCATGTTGACGTTTTCCACCAACCTGTTGTACAGTTCGCGGCGCACGCTGGCCGTGAACTTGCTGACGAGGCACAGTGTCACCGTGCCCGCAAATATGGCATTGTATAATAGAACGAGTTTGAAATTTCCCAGCCATTCGATGCGGCCAAACTCGCCCAATAAATCGAAGTTCGTTATACCTGGGGGAAATTAAAGAAAAGTTTTTTTTAATATTTATAAATTAGTACTTGATTGCAATCCCGCCTGATGGTAAGCAGTGATGCAATCGATGATGGTAAAGCGCCGTTTATTAAGTCTATTGACTTAAAAAACTTAGTGAATAGAAAGGAAGACGGTAGATGATGCAATGTTAAACCCAACAATACGACCAAACTCCGACACAACAACATTTGCGCATCGTATCCGGCACACAACGCAACACAACTGCTCAGACCCGCCCTCTGTACGGCTCCACCAGACATCGTTACGTTGATCGACGTGCTCATTTACATAAGATACTACCGCCCATATCGTAGCTACCGTCGAGACGTCTGCCCAAGTGCCTATGCTAGACTCGTCACGCTATTATTACCTTCCTTCACCCAATTCCACATGCGATTATCGTGCACACTGCTTACATTCGTCAACTACTTTCCCCCAGCGTTAATCGTCTGTTCGAAGCGAGAGCCACATATTTTTAAAGAGTATAGTGCAGAGAGCAGCACCAGCCCTTATATGGCTGCAGTATACCACACACAAACGTCTGTTCGGATCAGAGGTCAGCAGTAGGTCTAGACAATTGGCAGTATAAACTACATCAGGCACCCTAGTTGCTTGGTCTACCAGCTGGGAAAGGTATATCTGATGTCTTCGTTTGCTTGTTGTTTACAAGCAAATGGTTGTGTTGGCGAGGAGCAGGGCAGCGCTCGACATCGCGACCATTCCCCATCGCTGCCTTACTATTAATTTTACTTGTAACCGACGTAACGACATTTTTACTGTCCTGGGGCGCTAGTCTGCTATTACAATAGTGTTAGAATAGTCGATCAGTGATTTTATAATGTTCAATTTTGACATGTTGCCTCATTATGACTTTCCAGTGGCCAATCAATTACACTGTACTCCATTTTTCTTTGAGAAAAAATAATGAGCTTCTGGCATTGTAGAATCATAAGATATAAAATAGTTTAAAACTTACCTAACATCTTAACAAGCAGCGGATGCGCCGTGGAGTAGGCAAGCAGCAGGGTGCAGTGCGCGATGATGCGCGCGAGCGGCGTGCGACGCGCGCGCGGCAGCAGACGCAGGGCTCGCAGCGGCGTGCCCAGCCCCGTCAGCGACGCCGCGTACAGGTACACGATCAGGAACGCTTCCAGCACCGCGCCCGCGCAGCCCAGCTTCGACAGGGATGCTATGCCCAATGTGAATTGCTGGAACGTAGAAATACATGTATTTATGGTAGAATTTGAAAGCCTCGACTGATAGTCAAAATTACTTCTGCATAGACTACTACTAGAAATCTGGTTTAAGCTGGTATCAAAACCAGTCATTGATCAACCTACATTTATTTTAGTATGTTCTCTATTACAGATCATAGTAGGCGTTCTCTATTACAAAAAAGAAATGTATCCCGTTAATATCCTAAATCCATAACTTTGATGTTGTCAACTTTCATAAGTTGAGCAAAAGCTGGGGGGCAATCGCGCTAAATAAAACAGTAGAAGTTCAACTCTTGTTCATATCTAATCCAGTTAAAGTTATGGTTTAGTTTCTATCACATTCGTATCGCGTTAAAGTTTTGACTTCGGTTGAAATAAAAATCAATGTAGGTATGGTTAAGTGCGCTCCGCGCAATAAACAAGCCTATTACGCTCCCGCTAGATCACGAGAGATGGTACAGGCACCACCGGGTGCAGACCCTGTGGAGGAAATGGACGCTTCAACTTCCCAGCCTTAAAAGTACTTCAATGCAATCTGAACCACTGCCGCAATGCACAAAACCTTTTCTTACAAACTATTGCGGAGTGGTCAGTTGCTTTGGCGGTGGTAGCGGAACCCTACGGCGTGTGGGATCATCCTCGCTGGTTTCGAGACACCGCGAACTCTGTTGCTGTTTACTGGGCTGGCGGAAGCGGTGGGCCTCACTGCGCTTTACTAGGTAAGGGGCAAGGATTTGTTGCAGTGGAATGGGGACCTTTGGCAGTGGTGGGCTGTTATGTGTCCCCCAATATTTCCCTCACTGAATTTGAGAGATATCTGGACAGGGTCGCAAGCTGCGTCAGGTGCAAATGCTCAGCTAATCCGGTGCTCGTCTTAGGTGATTTCAATGCCCACTCTAGAGCTTGGGGGAACACCCGGGATAGACCGAGGGGACGCGCAGTACAGGACTGGGCTGGATCGCTTGATCTCAGGCTTTTGAATCAAGGTTCTGTTTCCACGTGCGTTCGGTGGCAGGGAGAGTCAATTGTGGACCTGTCATGGGCAACTCCCTCAGCTGCACGCATGGTGTCGGGGTGGAGAGTGGCTGAGGAGATAATAACACTCTCCGATCATCGCCACATTGTTTTTGATATAACGTTCCGCCCTTCGGATAGTCCGGGTCGTCCGAATCCTGGCCCTCCGTCTCGGCGATGGTCTCTCAAACGGCTCAACCGAGACATGCTCATCGCAGCTGCTAACGTTGTTGCATGGCCGGGTGATATGGACTCACAGAGGAACCCACCTGATCCAGAGGAAGAGGCGGTATGGTTCCGGGATAAGATGGCGATGATTTGTGATGTTTCCATGCCCAGGGTCAGGTGCACCCAGCGTTCTGGTGCGGCCTATTGGTGGTCGGAAGATATCGCTCAGTTGCGTGTTATCTGTCTTAGATCCCGACGCCAGTATCAACGCACCAGACGCAGACGACAGCCAAGAGCTACGGAGGCAGAAATAGCCAGACTGTATACAGTGTATCGCGAGGCAACAATGGATCTCCAACGCGCTATCGCGGAAGCCAAGTCAAGATGCTGGAAGAAGCTTCTCGAAGGGCTGGAGAGGGATCCATGGGGAAGACCTTATAAATTTGTCATGTCAAAATTACGCCCATGGGTCCCCCCTATCACGGAGACTATGGATCCTGGTCTACTGGAGGGAGTAGTAAATACGCTCTTTCCAGTAATCAGAGACAGTCCTTCACCACTGGTGTCTTCTACAGACTGGTCTGAAGAGTTGGGGATTACCGAAAGCGAGCTAGACCGAGCAGTCAGACGTTTGGCGGTTCGTAACACCGCGCCAGGCCCGGATGGTATCCCTGGCCGAGCTTGGGTTTTGGCTCTGGCTGCTCTAGGGGACCGCCTAAGACGATTATTTAACAGCTGCTTCCGTGCGGGCGTGTTTCCCTCCGGTTGGAAGGAGGCCGGATTGGTCTTGTTAAAGAAGGATGGCCGGGACCCTGAGTCACCCTCTGCTTACCGTCCCATTTGCCTCCTTGACGAGGTTTCCAAACTATTCGAAAGAATAATTTCCGGAAGACTCGTCGGTCACCTATCCCGATCTGGTCCCGACCTCGCCGATTGCCAGTATGGCTTCCGACAGCGGCGGTCTACTGTGGACGCAATCCTACGTGTTCGAGCGCTGTCGGAACAGGTGGTTGGCCGGGGTGGGGTAGTGTTGGCGGTAAGCCTGGACATCGTTAACGCCTTTAACTCTCTGCCTTGGGATGCAATTAGGGCAGCACTTGTACATCACAGAGTGCCTCCATACCTACAATGCATCATCGGAGACTATCTTAGAGACCGACATATTCGCTATGTGGGTCGAGGTGGTAGAGTTCATCGCCGGGAGATTACGTGTGGGGTTCCGCAGGGATCTGTTTTAGGTCCGTTTTTGTGGAACCTCGCCTACGATGTTGTGCTGCGTACCGATCTCCCCGTTGGCGTTAGTGTCATTTGTTACGCGGATGATACGCTGGTGTTGGCTGGTGGGGACACCTTTGTCGAGACCATTCGGCTTGCCGAGCTTGGAGTGGCAAGAATCGTGGGCACGATCCACGGGCTGGGCTTACAGATTGCACCTCAGAAGACTGAAGCCGTCTGGTTTCACAAACTGCCGAGGAGCAGGGAGCCACCGAACTCGTTCGTTAGAGTGGGAAATGCGCAAATCCAGGTGGGTCGATACATTAAATACCTTGGCCTAACCCTGGACGGTCGGTGGGGCTTCGAGGAGCATTTTGAGCGCCTGGCCACCCGCGTAGGGAAAGCAGTGGGTGCTTTGCACAGATTATTACCTAATCTAGGAGGACCTCGAGAAGAAGTTCGCCGCCTCTACGCCGGTGTTGTGCGATCGATGGTCCTTTATGGGGCACCTGTTTGGTCAAATAGGCTATCAGGTGTCCGACGCTGCAGAACCAAAATCAACAGTTTGCAGCGGAAAATGGCCATTCGTATCGCACGAGGATACCGAACTGTATCATTTGAGGCGGCAACTCTCCTTGCACGCTTCCCACCGCTGGACATCTTGGCGGACATGGACGCGAGGGTTTATAGCCGAATCCGTGCCATATGCCAAAGTGGCGATGGTTTGCCGGGAATCACTGTTGTTCGACTCAGGCGGCAGGAACGGCGACAAGCGCTCGAGCGGTGGCGTGAGCGGCTGCAGCAGCCGCAATATTCTCATAAGCGCGTTGTTGAGGCCGTTCTACCTTATTTTGAAGCCTGGATGAAAAGAGAAGAGCGAATCTCTTATAGGCTGACACAGGTGCTAACCGGTCATGGTTGTTTTGGTGAGTACCTTAACAGGATTGGGCGTGAGACCACAGCAGGTTGCCACCACTGTGGAAGCAACCTCGACTCTGCACAACACACGCTCGAGGAATGCCCTGCGTGGGCTACCGAGCGGCAGGTTTTGGTCGACAGGATAGGGCGAGATCTTTCTCTACCAGCAGTTGTAGGTGCTATGCTGATGGATCGAGAAAACTGGAGACAAGTCGCCTCCTTCTGTGAAACTGTGATGGTCCAGAAGGAGGCTGCCGAGCGGTGTCGTGAGAGAGCCGATTCCGCTCGGAGAAGAAGGCGTGGAGGACGCAACCGCCTTGACGCCTAGCAAGCGGAAACCCCTACTGCATCATTTAAGACAGGCGGGAACTGGAGGTCGCGGGCGGTTAGAGCGGGGACTCAGCCGGCCCACTGAGCGACATCAGGGAGGGCGGCGCGCAGAGGTCATGTGTTGTCGTACATAGCTGGGTTGGGGGAGACACCTATACAGCCTCACCAGAGATGTGCCCTAACAGGCGTGCACGGCAGGGGCTCCGGATTGGTCTTTTGAGAGGTAACGGTGCGCCTGGTATGTGCAGATGGTGACACCGGGGTGGTTTTAGTGAGGTAAGAATCCCACACTCCCTGGTCCTATCCTCAAGGACTAGGGGCCTTTAGAAGGTTTCCCCCCGATAACAAAAAAAAAAAAAAAAAAAGGTATGAGTGATATATTTCATCAGATATAATAATTAAAACTAAATCAATTATAAGTAAATCTAATCGTTTAGACGTCAGTTTGACATGGCATAGAAAAGTTAGCTTTGTTTCAACTTTTTCATTTGACAACGGTTACGTTCCAATTGCGATCTAATTATGGTTAAACCGTTAGCGCGATACGAAACATAACAAAAGTTATGGTTTGGTTGCGATCCAATTCTTTTTGGTTGAATAATTTTAGCGCGATTGCCCCCTAAAAGCATACACCGTCTGAAAACCTATTTTGTACATTCGAGTGAACCTGCACTCATATCAATGGGTCTTTCTCAAAAAGCTCAATTCAGATACTAAACCACATGATCCTCACTAAAATATCTGACCTAGATAATATCTTCGACTGTTTAGAGACTAATCTCTAAATATGTTTTAGCTGAGTAGCATGATAGGATTCACTTGTAAGGGACTCCATACTCACACTTATTCAGCTTTGCTTGTCTATAAAAAACAATGATTTTGTATGAGGTAAAAGCGTTTGTATATGTATACAAACGCTTTTACTGATTATGTAATCAGCCTATAATGTCCACTCCTGGGACACATTCTCTCGGTGAGAAGCTGTAATTCACCACGCGCATCCAGTGCGGGTTGGTAAATGTCACATGTCTTCGAAGTTTTGCCTTTGTTTTGGGAGCAGTGGTAATGAAAATAATTTACACAAAGTAAAGCACCTGACGGAGTTTGAACTTACGACCTAAACTTATAAATCGCCCCCGATACCACTAGGCCACCGCTGCTCGGAATGTTTGTATAAACATACATAAAAAAATAAAATGGTTTATCAATTATGGATAGAGCATGGTATACCAACCCGTGTGCTAAGCGGCAGTGCTTTGATCCCGATGAGCAGTTCGAGGGTGTTCTGCAGCACCATGAGCACTGTGATGGTGGTCAGTGCCAGCAGCAGCAGCATCGCCAGCGGGTATACCACGTTGCGCTGCAGAGACGACGTCTTGCGCTGACTTTCTACTTCCTGGGGAGATGAGAGCATGACATAACAAAGATGGCCATTAATCCAGGTTCAACGAGTGCTACTTGACTACTAACAAATAGAAAAAGTAAAAAAAAAAAAACTATTAAGATCATCAACAACATTAGTCAAAAGCGATTACTGCTAGATACTGGCGCAGACTCTTATTCATACTACTAATTTTATATTCATTACTTTCTATTTCATTCGGAAAAGGACAGATAATAAAATAATAATTTATTCCTGTCAAATTAAGATACTCCATAGACAGTTTAGACGCGAATAAAAATATTGCTTACTACTAGAAATACGTCAACTTACGTGAGATGCGGACTAAATTGACAGAACTATTTTATTTTTTCTCATTTCTTTATCAAATAGAAATAAAAATGTATTGAACTTAACTTTTAGTTTGTGAACAAGAGTCCCGAGGCCATTGTCATATCTAAAGGAGATTTTTCAGAAATGTATGGAGCCAGGGCCAGCACATTGTACACTTAATGCTAGGTGTAGTTACGCTATAGTTAACTATTTTAAATGTTATTTTCCTATATTTTGGCTTAGTTTTTTATACAGATTCAATTTAACTCGGCCAAGGAGTGCAACACAACTACTAATAAATATGATGGGCAGCAATAAGCGAAATAAGATTTGACAGCGATGTATTTAAAGCTATCGTATCTATATTATCTACCATATGACTGCGAAAAAAACAACATGAGTTCCGAACATACGGAGCCCAATAAATATACACAATCAACTCAAATCAACACTCGCCACAAACAACGGGAAAATAGAACTGTTAAAGTCGTCAATCAAACGTCATAACCACTATCATGGCTACCTTAATAAAGGGTTATCTCACTAAAAACCGTTTCAAATAATTAATTTTACATACTTGTATTTTTATTCAAATTAATTTAGTAGTATTTTTATAAAAATCTTTATTTTTTTTCCTTTTTATCTACATAGCGTACATAGTGGTGGCCCAAAATGAAACATGTGTCCTTTATATTCTACATTAATTCATTCGCGAACAGATTGACAACTTACAGCCTAAAGTTTAGACCGTTTGTCACTTTGTTCGTGAATGAATGAATGCTGACAGGGCCGTGGGTTTAGGCCCTAAACCGGCTTCTAAAGCCTAAACTTAAAATTGTGCGTGCTGGGGAGTTCGTTGTGCCACTTCTTCATACCAGCTTAATTACATGCAAGCGGTGAAGGACGAGCTGTTTGCAAGACTGTTAAGTAATTTTGACGTTAAAAAAGAGCTTATTCTTAGCCTAATTTCAATGACTTTTGTATATTTTACCTTTCTCATAGCCACGACCTTGTGTAGCCTGTCACTGAGCCCGGCCTGTAGGGCCCCGTTCCTCAGTCGCAGCAAGGGCGTCTCCTTGCCCAGGCGTACTGAGACATGTTGGGTGTCCTTCGTTATGGACACGTCTGCGTCTATCGGCGCCGATATGTCGCCGCGATCAGGGTACATGGGCTCGGGCGAAATGTAGCCCACTCCTGGAGGAAACATATATAGTTAAGTAATTGTAGACAATAAAGACTCAGTATATAAATATTCACAATAATAACTACGCACTAAACTTTTTTTTGATTGGTTGTCAGATTTTCGAACTTTCGGAAGGCCTTAAAAAACTAAAAGTTACAACCGGTACCAAATGCTTAACAAAGCAAAGCGGTTTCTCAATACGAAATTGATGTCACCCATCCACGTACCGACCTCGGCAAACGTACCATAACCCTCGATCGACTATTTAGCCACAAGCTCCGCATGATATGGACTTTTAAGATCTATTCATGTATAGATTAAGTATATCCGTAAATGATAACTTGTTAAGGGATAAGGATAAGATCAGATAAAACAGCTAGATACATTTTATTTTTTATTTTTTTTTTATTTATTTTTTATTAGCTAGATACATAAATCCTTTAAAAACACACAGAGATGCACATACAACTTCCTCCGTTTACTTTTGCGTTGCACTTGCACAACTCATCAGAGCTCTATCCTTGACTGACATTGTGCCGTTGTCATTGTGAATTTGTGATAACCTCTTTAGATTTCACAAGGCTGTTCGATAAATAGTTATTTCGTAATAGAGATATATTTAGCAGCAGTACTGTCGGTCTAGATTGTATATCTGTATAGTATAAATACATTTGTTAAGCCTGTTACTGGCCACGATAATTAAGGCCTTCCAAAAAAACGCGTATGTTCGTGGACACCCGTCAGGACCGAGGTTTCGCCCACACACACTCGAATGTAATAGAAGGAGATAGAGAGCTTTCCTCACAATTTCTTCTAGTTAAGTCCTACAGCGTCTCCTTTTCATATTTAACATCGTTTATTTGGTGCACACAAAAGACTTACCAAAATTTAAAAAATTAAAAAAACTATTAACAGCACTTTTCGAAAGCCAAAATGACAAAAGATTGAAAAGACAATCCTCCAAAAGGCCCACCCTTCACCTTGCGCTTACGCTGGGAAGAAAAAGTGCCGCAGAAAATTCCTCGGCAACAGACAGCTGTGCCTGTCTGTTTAGTTAGAAAATACTTTACGTACTTACACTTGTGATTGTATACAATACTTGGTATGCAAAGTAATTAACATTACAAGACGCAACACATTAAATTAAATTATTTGTCAGCTAGCGACGACAATACATCAAGAAAAACATTATAACTATAAGAGACAGAATATTAAATTAAATTATTTTCCATGTCAGTTACTCACGAAAACATACCAACAAATACAATAAAAACTATACGTATTCTGGCAAAAAAAAAAAAAACATCCTCGCGAACCTTATAATACTCGTATATACGCAATTTATTAATTTCTAAAGGATTTCGTTATCGAAATCGATAACAAGGGGCCGTAGGTTATATAAAAGAGTACCTATACCTAAATGTAAATCCTGTTGCAATATCTACCAAACATTAAAAAACACGTTATTGGTAACACGATTAACAAACTCAATAACTGATAACAAAAATTTAATGATACTATCTGCTATACAAATAGAGAGATGGGCAACGGATATATACAAAAAAGATAAAAAAAACCCCGAAATATACCCTTTTGGGTAAATATCGGGTATTTTCCCGGGGTAAATACTTAAATGCCTGGTATTTTAGTTTTAGTTACATCAATCGAAATGTGAACACACATTACATATATAAATATAGTGTAACTAAATTAACTTCTAACTTCTCCTCGTAAATTGGTTATGAAATACTTATTCATAAAAAATAAATTTTGTTTTAAAACAAGATTAGGCCGATCTTCAGACTACTTTGAGAAGAAAGACCGAAACAGATGTCTATGACCTTACACTACGAACTTCACGAATCAGATTTTTTTTAATTTAATCCTATTGACGAATGATGAATCTCGACGTAGGAAGGTAGGCCAGGGAGACAGTAAGGCAGATTATCAACATAATTATAACAATTAGGCTATAATTTATTATCAATAAGACACCTTTTTTAGTTTCACGATGGAAACCTTCATGGACTTCCTCAGTCATGGGGTTAACAGAGGGTTAGCAATACAGCCGGACTCTTACCGGCTAAACCACCTCGGTGTTTCACCTCTACCTATGGCCGGGAGTGCGGAATTCGCATAAGCAATCACCATACCCATCAATAAGACACCTATCAAACGTAGGCAGCGTAGAGCATGTTTGTAAATAAGAGTATTGTTCGGATGGCCAATCGCGTCTAACTGTGGTTGCTGCGCAGTCTTATTATGATACGGTGAAGTTACCCAGTTTGTTGACTTGTCTTCGCTATTGAATTCAAAGCAATAACATTCACGTTAAATATTTGAAGTCTTAGCAATAACAACCGCGCGGTTCGATCTATCGGTCACTAGATGAATGACCATCGTTATATACCAAGAGCAAGACTTCTCCGGAAACCGTAAAGCACGGTAAGACAACGGCTTACCGTTGTCAAAAATCCGAAAGCCTAAAAAATCAGTCTTTCCAAGGGGTATAATATTACCTAGTAGAAGGCTAACTAAGTCAATGAGACCTTAACTCTCGCTAGAATTTGAGAAAGACATTGTCTTCTCACTACGTGGGTCAAACTTGGAGATGGCCAAACAGGCAGCCCTTACATACTGGTTGATCTAGTATCAGGAATATCCAAAAGCTCGTTAATATTTAACGCTAATAAATGAACTCAGAAAAGTCAAAGTGACAGAACATGTTACCTGACTGGTGTTTTACAACACCCACGATACAAAACAGACTTTATTCTTTGCTAGACACAGCACGTTTTTAAATTCTTATTATCCAAAAATACTTGTAAAACCAGAATAGCTGTACAAAAATACAACTGCAGTAATTTATGCTGTCATTACCGAGAGACGTCTCGGCTCATTTAGTTGTCGAGTCATAAAAATCTTCAGACGATGTCAAATGATGGAATGTGGTTGATGAAACATTACACGTCGATTAGGTGCACCCGGACCGACGGGCATTGAGGACAAGTTGTCACGTGCTAACTATCAATTAAGCTGATGAGACCCATTGCGTAACAAATATATCTTGCGCGCAAGTAACCCCCGCGAACATTTGCAACGGTTTATAGGCTTAATTTAAGATCTACAAAGAGCTAAGGGGATAATGTTATAATCACTGAATAGTGAGTACCTATATATAGGAAAGAGTTTTAAGCAGAAGTTATGCAACACGCTGCTCTAGTGTTATTTTGAAAAATATTGCTATTGTATTTCTTTATATGTTACAAAAAGTGTCCGCCCAACAACTTAAATATCGCAATTAATGTTGTTGAAATGTCGAAATAAATGTCATTTTTGATTTTAGTGTCTTACGCAATCACCCTTTAGGAATTATTTACCCAGAATACAGGGTGTATCTGACATCGTAACGCTAACTTCGCGAAATGGCTAGACCACATGCCACTAATAAAATTATGATAGTCATTTATGTCGTTAATGAACGGTTACAGAAATAATAAAAAGTGTCGGCTCGGCCTTTGAACGTTGCAAGCGTGCCGCCGTGCGGGTTTGTAGGTATGACGTTGATTGATCTCTGATGAACTCTATTAAATCAGCTGATAAGATAGTTTTTCGAGTTTTATTTTTATTGCGTTTTTTTTGTGTAATTAGCGAAATAATTAATTTTTACTTAAAAATTTTATTGGGTTATTAAAGTACAGCAATTATGGATGGTCTCAAGTGAAAAAAACTACATATATTTTTTTTAAATCATGAAAAAGCCGAAACGAAAAATTCCACCACTGGGGGTTTAGAATCATGTACTGGATCCATGGTACTCGTTTGTGCGTCGATGTCAGATACATCGTTTATAATTCGGACCTAAATAGTCTCTACCGTTTTAATTTGATCTGCAAAAATCTTGACAACACGTCAATTAGCTACAATTACTACAAACAGTTGAAACGCCTCACAAATTCCTGCCTATCAGAAAAAAATAAACAATTACTAAATAAACTAATAGAATTTTAATTGACTGATTCATATGTTCGAATACTATTCTAATTGTTCACCGTATTCTCTTGGGTACGTAGTACATAATCTGTACAGGGTCAGGTTAAATCAGCTAGCGAAACTGCAGACGTGATCGATATCACAATCTAAAAATAAACAAAAAAACAACATCAAACATTCAAACATGCAAACATAGGATGTTATGTTACTTAAAATATGAGTTGAGTGAGAGTTTAGTTTTGTTATCGACCCATTATGTCTGTGAAGTTTAGACGATAATCATCAACGATTGCATCACTGCTTACTATCAGGCGGGGTAAGAATCAAACACTGATTTAAGTAAGACATTTAAAAACAAATGTATTTCAAACGACTACACTAATTGCGGTCAGTGACCCCACAAAGGAATCGTTAAATTAATTTCTTTTTATATTATCGTGGTTAGACATCGCAATTTTTGATATCGTGCTAAAGTATCAAGTGATGACTGCGTTTGAATCATCGAAAACATACAATATGATAATAACCCAATAAAATATAACATATTAACTAACTGATTAGCCAGCAAGAGTAGGAACTACATAGGTATTATAAATAAAAATCGCTTTTGGTTATAAATTATAATCTCGTTTTGCGTCAGAGGTTTTGTTCTTTTGAACTATGCGACGCTACGCGCAACAGATTTTAGTGCTATCTTCACTTTCACGTAGACAATTTATCTTGGGAGGTTTATGTGTAATATAATAATACTAAACTCACATACTTAAAATATAAAAGCTTCAATATAATGTCAAGTTTCAAGTTGTAAAACCGTTCGAAGTGGCTCGCTAGTAGTAATTATAATTATGTATGTTCCTATTATAAATTAGCTACGTACGAACATACTTTTTAAGAAATATGATTTTGCAACATCTGTTGGTACATATGTACATAGACTAGCAGAAGTCCGCGAATAGACATGGATATCGGAACAAAGCGTATGTTACTTCGTAATCTTTAACGTATGATGCCGCTTGATGGGGTCACGGCCTATCCGTTAACTTCAAAGCATCATACCCCAGAAATTTAACATTCACGCAAAGATTATTCATAAAACCGTGTACCTAATTGTATATTTTCTTTATTTAAATATGTACATAACATATGAAATATGTTTTTATAATTTATTTTTGTATATATAATAACATTTAAAAATAGTAGACCACCGGTATCGGGAACAGTGTCCAAGCTATCGGTGAACAGGGCTCCAGCGATAGGTTCCTCTCACTATATATTTTTACTACTGTTACCGTTAGCCTGCGTCATCCCCCTGCTGGGCCTCACCCCATGGCTTCCAGGTCTTTCGATCGAGGGTTAAAGTGAACCACTGGTCGATTGTTTTGCCCAGCTCGTCCCTTCATATCCTGAGGTCTTCCGCAACGACTTCAACACGTGTGATGTGATTTTAAAACGTAATGCATTAGGAAGGTCAACTCGTCAGTTCATAAGGTTAAGCGTCACGAAGATAGGAAGTAATCGCAGCATCACTAGCTAGCGTCTGTACTATCCTTGTGTGAGAGAGATCTACATTGTTTAGTTAACCTTCTACCGAGCTGATAGCATAAATCATTACGATGTAACTGTTAACTTGATTTATGTTCGGTTTGCGGTACATTCACGACCAAAATACTTACTTTAATGTGTGGGCTATCTACGTTGGTGTTTCTGTCGATTTAGAATTACTGCTCTGAAGTAAGTGTTCTTAGTCATCAATGCTTCTGATTTAGAACAGGATTTGTGTGCCTTTTCATAAATTCTATCCAGAAATTAAGATCGGATCAAATATCTAAATAGAAAGAATTTTAGAGAAAGTTTTCTACTTCATCTGAGTGACGAAAGTTGATGCAGGGGTCAGCGACAAAAATCTGTAGTACACACTCCATATATAGGTAAAGTAGCGGTACATTACAAAAACAAGACTCAGCAGTACTTACTAAACAATGCCGTCCCGAATCAATTGCTGCACAGATGGCTACACTATTTCTTCACGCTCAGTGAGCTACACGTAATTATTCGACTTTGATACCTACGGCCCGTGCAGATCGGCCAAAAGCATCCCTTGCCAAAACAATATCTTTACCTGTGGAGACAGCATTATTGATTCTTCTCCTGATGGTATCCTCTTCAAACGAGTACACATAATACTCCTCGTTGAGGTCCCTCAGGAACTGCGGCTTGACGAGAACCCCGCCCACCACGCCGAACAGTCGCACGAAGCCGAGCGGAGTGAACACTGCACAAACAAATATTGTATTTAGAGTATTAGTGGAACGTCGATAGAAATATCTCGATCGATAAATGAATGTACAATGTTTTGTATCATCTCTAATTATATCTTTGACACGACTTCAGCGATCCAAACATATTTAGATGATTGTTCTTTCGAGTGAGACAATGGAACATGAACATGTCTAGTTAGATATTTATAACTGCTCAATAAAAGTTAAATACACTAGGTACATTAATTCTGGTTCCTAAATAAACAAAAAATATGTAATAGGTATCGCAATTAGAACCAGCATATTAATTACTTAAATGTCAAGTGTTTTTGTTTGAAGTCACAAGGCAATTGTTTTTGTGATCCTACGCAAAGACTAGATTTTCATGCACCACAAATTAGTGAATTCAATATTGAAGAAGATAGATAATAAGAGGAAGCAAATTCAAATTCAAGCTTACACTGAGTTTTTACAGAGTATTTACCACTAGGAAATATTTGTAACTCACCTTGACTTAAATATAGAATCAACTAGAACAAAAAAAAAAAAACTCGAGAGCAGTCTATAAAAAATAATAAATTAACTGCTTTCTTAACGACTTTTAAAAAAATAAAATATTATTTAATACTGGCCATTATTGAATAGAAAGTTTTTTTTTATGTCTTTTGCCTTTTTTTTTTTTTTCTTTTCTTCTTTGGCTTCGCACGGTTTGTGCATTCAGCCAATGTCAAGTGTGTTGGGATTGTTAGGTATGTGACTGATCCTATATTACACAATTTTTCGTCTTTTGCCTTAACATTGATTTGTGTTTGCCTTGGCAACGGTTGCCATGTATATTGTAGCGTCACTGCAGACAGTTTGTAAATACGCTCATTACACGGTTTTCTGAATTTCTAATTAATATTACCAAAAACAGCAACAATGAGCATTACCAACAACCCAGCAATCAAGGATAAAAAGTCGATAGAATTAGATGAAGAATTCGCCAACTTCATGCAACGAGTCACTGAAGTATCAAATCTTGTAAAGGACATGGGAAGTGGTGACAAAGTTAAAGAAGAAGCTGCTAAACTCCTCGCTGACCAATACTTGGATGGAAAAGTAATACTGGATGAGGACGTTGTGCTAAAAGTGAAGCAAAATCGCACGCTGATCAATGAGAAAGCATTTAAAAACCTCGTAAATAATGATGCGGTGAGCAGCAGCATATTGAATTCCTTAGAATACGATGTTATTTTTTATTAAAGCGTGTTAAATATAGAAACAGTATCCTATTTATGACACCCTTCGTGCGTATAATGAAAATAAAGCACCTTCCTTTACAGTTTTAGTAAAAGGGCAGTGTAGGGGAAACGAAAATAAACAGGTTTAGAAGTTGAACTCTTAGAAGGTATGCTAACGATCCTGTTTTAACGACACTATAGTTTCTAAATTACAAAATATCAAAATTCCAAGACATAGTTTGCGCTCCTAATCTAATTCCGAGCAATAAAATAACAAGCATTCGATACGGTTCTGTATTACTCAATACATAACGAAACTAGGTTATCAATAGTACACCTGGGTTTGCACTACATTACCGTCTGTGTAAACCATTTTGTGTTGGCAGTACAGTCCTAATTATATATTTATCAGCCAATAATATTCCCATTGCATTGAGTGGGCAGTAACCCCACGCGAACAGTATTTGTAGGTAGATGTCACATGTCTTCAAATTTTGATTCTAGGATATACCGGTTTCCTCACGATGCTTTTGCCTTTACCGTTTCGAGAGCAGTAGTGAACAAATAATTTACACTAGCAAAACGCCTGTCTGGGTTGGAGCCTATGACCTACAATGCGTATATCGCGGTCGTTAACACTAGGCCATCACTGTTCAATACCCAGACTTGCATATTGAGTAGTGAAAAAAGAATCACTTAAGTACGCGTAGGTGGGAATCATAAATATTCATGTATTTGCAAACGACGACAGCACAATAACATGCCAAAGCGTCATTCATCGCATCGCAAAATTAGGTCGTCAAAACTCGTAATAGATTTATCTAGATCTGATGTGATCATGTAATTATTGGGGTCTACGACGAGATCGCGATGGGCATAGATTCGGTAAAAATTTTCGACTTCTCGCAGACGGTTTATTCATGTTGAGACTACACCTGTAGCATGCATTTCTAACGTCATGCAATGCACTTTCGTAGTAGACCTCCAAGATGCGTATTAGATTATCAGTGAAAGCAATTTGGCTCGCGTTTCTCTATAAATAAACATGTACCTCGTGTAGATACTGTTGTACTTTTCTATTTGCAGTGCTAACACAAATATTCATGTTCAGTGTTTACATACATACATTACGAGGATGCGTATCCGTTGTCTTACTATTGATACTCAAACATTTAATTACACGCTAGGTTCAAAAAGATAATAACAGTAATATTGTGTTCGGATACAAAAAGTACTAAATATTCATTAATTCTATTTTTTCTTACGACGAGGTTTATTACTGCGCACATAAACGAGACAATAATTTCCTTCTCAAGTAAAGTTATCTTGGTATATACTTTTCCCACGGGGGCTATCAAAAGCTAACATTTCAGTAGCTATCACTTATATATACATATATAACACACGCATTTTTTCCATGAGGGTAGGAAGAAACCACAGAATATTTGCTCCGATCCTACCTAACCTCACTCTTATACGTTTTAAAAAACGTTTGTGTTTTGGAGAAAGCGGTCAGTAGAACATGACCTGACTGACCGAAACTATGGACTGTCTATACAAAATATTTAGTTTATCAATCACTAAAAAGCAGGTAACAATCGATAGTCAAATACATAGTATCGGTCCAACCGATACTTTTATAGAAGGAATATTTACATAGTTTAACTTCCAAGCACTTTACCTAATTACCTCCATAAATACTAGAACTAGGTAAAGGAGAATATTCTTAGAAAGGAAAAATTTTCATTAACTCTCACTTTGCCTCAGTTACGATTTGATACCGGTGAAAGTGATTAGCTAACCCTCTTACCTCACAGGACATTTAAGTATGACTAGGTATCGCAATATTTTGCGATAGTACTGCCAGTAGTAGCAACACAATTTAAGGCAGGGATTAGCACTATCTCCAGTCTTGATAAACAAATTAAATATGCTCATATCTCTATCTTTCTGAATACAATTCCGTAATACGTCATTATAAATGATGAATTTATCGATCGAAGGTTATGTCCTTCACAACTGTTACTTTAATTGTCCAAGACTCGAACATTACAGACATATAATAAAAGAGTAATTTCTTATTTCTTTTCAAATGACCAGGGCGAAATGGATAAAGAAACATGGATGGCCGAAATGAGCAAGGATGCAGAAAAGCGCTACAAGGACCGGAAGGTTCGGCGTGAGAAAGCTGATACACTGAAGACCCAAGCCATGAAGGCTTTTCGTCGCCAAGAGTATGATAGAGCACTCTCATGCTACAACCGAGCCATTGAGCATGTGCGTGACGACCCTATGCTGTATTGCAACCGAGCGCTCACTAAAATCAAGCTAGGAAAATTCGACAAGGTCAGTTTGGCACGCTACCTCTACATGTACCCAGTTATCACTAGGTATTATTAGGATAAGGTCAAAGTTCGTACTCGTGACCAGTTTATTCCCAGACATCCGATTAAGCGTGGCCATAGCATTTTAATAATTATTAATTCAATATAGCAACGAGATATTGTTATTATTAACGTCTTATTGCATCGTTGGATTGAAATAAGCATCGATTCTCGCACCGACTTCGCAACTTTTCGATCTGACTAAGATTATTATGTCTGGGATTTAAAAGAGACTTACGTGGCTCACGTTTGCTTAGGTACCCTATCATTTTAAATCTATAAATCAACAGTTTATATCTACTTAGTTAACACATAGGAACCGCTTACGATAATAGTTATTCGATTCGATAATATGATTATTGCACAGATAAGTTAATGAGTGAAAGAACATCATACATTTTATGATAAAGTTTAGGTTCTCAATGTGGATGATTGTCTCGTGGGCTTTATTATAATTTAAAAAATAAATACATTATTAAAGATATTATAATATCTATCTAATATCTTTTATGTATAGCCACATATAATATTACACGTTTTAAATGTAAAAGTGTTAAAAATAGTGGTAGTATCTGCTTCAATACCTGTTTCGTATCTTTATCTACGTATAAAAATACAACGGGGCTTCCAATTATATACTTAATAAATAAATAATTGGAAGCCCCCAAACAACAACAAACAACACAAATTTTATTAAACTTACTAACAACACAAATTTTAACTGTCTAGCACGGTTCATGAGACAAATGAAATAAAGAGGTTCCGATTTTCTAGGCTAGGCTCCAAAAAACTCACAGGTGAGAAAACTAAGAATGAGAACTGAGATCCTACTTAGATCTTATTTGTCACATATTTGCCACAAACCTGACGTGTAACGAACACGTCATATTCACTTATCTGTATTACAAACGATTCCTTTTCAATGAACCTTAGTAAATATTAACTTGAACATATCTAATTTCAAGACCAATATTATTAATAGCTGGTGCACGTTTAGTGCATACAAACTTATGGACCGTTATCTGTGTGGTACGTATTAATTAATGATTTATAATATTGTCTTGACCTCGGTTCATTTAAGGCATCGACACATGTAAAACCACATTATAAGAGATGATGCATTCATAAATTATACAAGCATTTTTTTAAATCTCTTAAATGTTTCGTTACATTAAGTCACTTTACTAGGATGTTTCTAAAAAATTGAAAACTTAAAAAGAAAGTGCCTAGATGCACTAATCGAAAAACGAGATATTTATTATCAATGAGATATCATAACAAAATATACTAACAGAAATCTAAGCTCACCTAGATGCACAGAGTACTATAATATACATAGATGCCATTAACTTTGCCTTTGTGTTTTTTATTTAATTTGACACACAAATTGTGTGCGTGTAGGTGGGGCAATAATAATGTCAAAGTCCATTATCGAAATCGGACCGAATTTAATTTTTTTTTTTTTTGGCAATACATACTTATATTTTCCTGGGTGCTTTTAAAGTATCCACGAAAAATACGAGAACTTTCTTCGTTTAAATTACGCAATACCCAGTAACCTAACATCATACAAACTGAACAAATATTATATGGCGGCCATGTTCACCTGAACATTGGTTTTATATTGTTACGGACATAATGTTTCAACTAATAATACGAATAATCGAATAGGTACATCGATTATAACTAGGGCTAGGCCCAATGGTATAAATGCCAAAATATAAATTGAAACCGCACTTGGCATAAATAGATAAAATTCCACCCTTGTCAGCTTGCCAGCTCATCGCCTTTTAACTAATGCAAGCGCAAAACAATAAAGAGATAAAAAACAATTTTTTCTCTTACAGGTTTCTGATGACTGTGACCTGGCACTTCGTCTCAACGAAAACAGCTTCAAAGCTCGCCTTTATAAATCTAAAGCACACAAAGAACTTGAAGAATTTGACAAGCTGGAAGAATCCAGGAAGGAACTGGACGAAATGTTCCCGCAGCACGAGGATCTTATTAAATACTTTCTTGACAAGGAAGAAGGGCACGGCGATGAGGAGGAAAATGATTAATCACAGATATTATTATTTTAGATAGTTAGATTCAGCACGCATTTATGTGCAGTTTACTGAGAAGTTTACTATTTATTATATTCTATTATCGCAAAATGGACATGATGCCGAACGTCGATAAGAAATGGCCGTCATCACCATGCTTCATTTATGTGTTCACGTGTATACTTAGTTAATAGTTTTTATTGGTTCTGAAATATTAAAGCTGGTCTAAATCAGTCTTATCAGTGTAATCATATCGATAAACAGCACTTTTGATCTACTTTACATTAATGGCGATTTTAATATACTGAAAGTAAGTTTTTAAAAAACTTTGCCCCACACTAGAAATTTCTCCTGTATCGTGGGTGCGTTTACAAACATATAAAATCAAATATACAAACAGCCAGACCAGAACATTTGTTCCGTGCGGGAATTGAACCCGTGACACGCAGCGTAGCAGTCGATCGCTCAGTCAATCGTGTCGTCAACAGTTTCCAGCCAACTTACTTTAACATTTATAATTGTTCGATTGTATTGAAAAAAAATCAATTTTGTCCAGAGTTCGTTGCACTCTACCTTCACTAACAACTCGCAACTACATACATAATTATACAGAAAACTACCCCACCCGGCAAACGTTGTTTTGGCATATAGGTAAGTACATTATTTAGGTATATGAAATATTAAAATCGCTATTCAAAACCGAGGTTGATCGTAGAAGTGTGAAAATTTGAAGTTGTGTGTATTTTGTATGCTACATAATAATATTCATAATACCAAAAAATTACAAAAAAAAGAAATGTTAGGGGGTGACAAACCGTTTTTTTTTTTTTATTATTATAAACTAGCGCTTGACCGCAATCCCGCCTGATGGTAAGCAGTGAAGCGATCGTAGATGGTAAAGCGCGCTAGTTTATTAAGAGCCTATTCACTCAGAAAAACTGAGCGAATAGGAAAGAAGACGACAGTTGAGCGAGGTGATGCAATGTTAAACCCAACAACACGACCAACGATGCTGCGCCAAGGGGAGATTGATCTGAAGACCCTCCACGACCAAACTCCCAACAACACACTCACAACAACATTTAGCGCATCGTACCCGGCACACATCACAACACAACTGCTCAGACCCGTCCTCCGTACGGCTTCACCAGACATCATGCCGGAACACGACAAATCGCTTGGCGGCAAGACTTTGTCTGGTGGGTGCTAACTTCTGCCGGCGGCCGATGTTATGGCCTACCACCGTATCACTAAGGGGTATGAAATATAATTCCAATTCGCCAATTCTCAGACTTATTAAATATGCATATAAATTTATAAAATTTAATTAAAATCGGCCAAGCCGTTTCAAAGCAATATAGTAACTAACATTGTAGCAAAAGAATTTTATATACACACATCAAAAGTGTCTAGGGATCAAGCATTTTTATGCGGATTTCTTGAGATTGAGATGTGGCTTTGTAATAAATTTATGATTTTATAAATTTATATGGATCCTTTTTGGTGCATTTCATAATTTGAATCAGGAACTGTGAATCAAATTCGAGTAAAAGATGAAAATCAGCTGTCAATATTTTCCCTATAAAAACATACAACGCATTGAAGACATTATTAGTGCAACTGTTTCCCTACTACTGATTAAAACCAACGTTATTATGGAGCGGCGACATCATTTAAGCAGGGAAGAAATGCTCAGAGCCGTGGGAATGATAGAAGCTGGTTCCCGGCAACGTACTGTGGCTTTAGCTCTGAATACAAGTCAGAGTGTTATCAGTCGACTTTGGACACGTTACCGAAGCACTGGTACCGTGGCTGAGCGCCATGGAGGACGGTATCGCTGCACCACACGGAGACAAGACCGATACATTCAAATCTTAACTCGAAGAGCTCCAACAATAACCGCCATGATGTTAGCCGTGAGGCTTCATCACTCTTCAGGGAACTTAATTAGCGACCAAACAGTCAGAAACCGCTTGCATGAAGTGAACCTTCATTCCCGAAGACCGCTACGGGTACCACCTATAGCAATGCACAATCGTAGGATTCGATATCAATGGGCTCTTGAACACAGAAATTGGGCAGAAGAACAATGGCGTTTCGTGTGCTTTTCTGATGAGTCTCGTTTTGGTATGAGACCGGATACAAGACGTATACGACACTGGAGAACCCCTGGACGCCAACAGCGATTAAAATCCTGCCAGGAAGTCCATCCTTATAGTGGTGGAACCATCATGGTATGGGCGGGTATTTGGATCGGCGGAAGAACTGAGTTGATTTGGATCAGAGGCAACCTCAACGCTCAAATTTATGCTGAGACGATTGTATCAGACGTCATCGTTCCTCTACAAGTGCAAATCGGTCCCTTATTTCAGTTAATGCATGATAATGCACGACCGCACACCGCAAGAGTTGTAAGACAGACTCTCGCCGCAGCTAACATCAATGTCCTGCCCTGGCCTGCTCAGTCGCCAGACTTGAACCCGATTGAGCATGCATGGGATATGCTACAGAGAAGAGCTCTGCCGAATATGGAGGGTATCCAGTCGCAAGAAGACCTTTTTTTGTTGTTGCAACGAACATGGGCGGCCATTCCACAGCGTGATTTGGATGAACTCATTTTGAGTATGCCAAACCGATGTTCTTGTGTTGTTAGTGTTCGCGGTAGAAACACGGATTATTAATTATTTAAGTTACCCAATAAAATTTTAGAGAAAACTGTTATTTCAGTCTTTTTTTCGAACTTTTGTGTTAGTGGTTCAAATGTCAAATATCCCTTTATTAGGAAAATGGCAAATTTCTTTATTAATGCAAAGGTGACTTGGTTTATCGTTACTGTGACAAACGAAAACACTTTATTTGATGAATCCTTAAAGAAAATTTTAATTAATATCAATCAGGAGAAAAGTTATTGCAAAAATATATGTTGATCCCTAGACACTTTTGATGTGTGTACATATAAGATATCATTAGAGGTCAATGTCTGAGACTGCCGCCACGTGACGTCACGTAAATAAAGCTTCAACAGACCTCTGTGCAAACCAACATTCGTAGAATTCTCAATAATATAGCATGCAGTGCAAATGCACGCCAGCAAAGAATGTAAGATATTATTGCACGTTGTAAAATGCTCGCTGTGATCATGTGCAATTTGATAGAAAAGTTGCATAGAACCTGTATATACGAAGCCAGTTTTTACAATAAAGAAAGTAGGTAGGCCAACGACCGATCCACTGATAGTTGACGTCGGTTATAGACATTCTTATTTAAGAAAAAAAATATCATCGACAAAAACTAATTAATAATGTAGATGACTCACCTAGTAACATTAAAACTCCGACGAACGACACACAGGAATACAGGAAAGGGAGGTATGTCCACAAATCTGTGAGCAAACAAAGACAACATGTTAATGCAATTTTACATACAATACATTTGATACTCGTAGGATTGATTGTCAGGGCCCGGAGCACTGATGTGTTACGACGGGCATAGCAAACAGGACAGCACAGTTTATGGGCGATTTTGCCTGTACATGCAACGAATGAGCCGTTTAAACATAGTTTAGCATTTTAAACACGGGGAGCCTAGTTAAGCAGGATGTGAAACCGGTGCAAAATCTGTGAAGCAAGCAGTACATTGAGAGAGCAGACAGTACTTTTCAATCATAAAAATCCCATTCCTGGTTTTTCTATATTTTTCTGTAATGCCAATAAAGAATTTTTCTTTCTTTTAATTACATGACAGTATCTTATGAAATTAAAAATGCTTCACGGCTTTAATACTGGAAGATTTAGGCAGAGGTGTACCTCCTGTACATTTATGTCTGTTACAGAGGTCCTCGCAAGTCTTGAAATCAAAGGGGCACAAATTCGGACTCCGGACTGTTATTGACAAATTCCAGTTGGAGAAACTCAATAACTAGCTAAATATATAGAATAGAAACCAAAACCTCGGACATCGTAATTATGTATATGAAAAAACAGACACACTATTTTAAATTGTACAGGTTACATCAGACTATTTTGTTTTCATAACTTCCGTATTTGTTAAAAATAGAACAGTTTCCAGAGCGATCGGCGCATCCATTAACATTGACTGTGGCCGCACAATTACTGTGCGCCCGCTTTCTTCACGCTCAATTGAACACAGCGGGCGTAAATATTTTTTTACGTTAACTATGCCATTTGTAAATCGCAAAATACAAGTCAGTTAACGTGAAATAATATGTGAATTCACACAATTCATATACAGTATGTTACGAAAACCCTGTCCGACCCACAAGGATAATAAGGGTTAGGTAAACAAATGACCAAATAAAATATAAAATTTTGCATAATCATCATAGTAACAATACTAATGAATTTTGAAATAATCTTTTTTACCAGCGAATTTACTGTAACTTCCCCAAAATTCGGGAAATTTAAAAAAGTGTAAACACCATTTTAGACCTTATAACTGTCGGCGGCGTCAGTGTGTCTAGCCGCCGACGCGCAAAGGAATAATTAGAGCTGTACTAGTTTTTGCGTAATAACGTTTTGTTTTTGTCGCTACTATTCGAAACTTACCTGCTCGAATGATTTGTTGTAAAAACGCAGATTACCTAATGGTAAAAGTACTTTTTTTGATTATCGATTAATTATTCATAACAATATTGTAACACAAGTACCTATTATTAGTAAATAGGAACTAGAAAGGTCTTATGAAATACGATTTTAGGAGAATATTATAAACAATGTAAAGCATTTAAGTTCACCTGATTTAAGTTATGTGAAAGTTCTAAAATCTAAAGAATGCCATGCGATGTTGAATCGATGCGTGAAATTCTGAAATACAAAATTGATACCAAAAATCGATACGAGAAATATTTTGAATACTTTCACACCTCTAGTCAAAGGGCACCGCCGTGCAGTTAGAGTACCTATTTTTATGAAATAAAAATCATTTTTATTTTAAATTTATTAGTTTCGCGTAGACATTGCGTCCGTATAGACGTATCGTTTATTGTGTGATCATATAGTTTTCTAACGTAATGTAACCAGTAGGCCTAGTATGAGTTTTCAATACGAAATATCGAACGCGTTTAGCGCTCTCATTGGTTGAGAGTTCTTACAACCTTGAAGCGGGCCAATCGCTGAGACAAACGCGCTCGATAAAGACGATCGAGTTTCGTAATGAAAACTCATACTAGGCCTACTGCTGATGAAAGGTGCCTAGTAAAACTGCAATTGTGTTGTGTTGTGATCAGGTGTTGAACGATTCGGATGTGACTACTTCTTGGTCAATGTGGTTCCAGCATGACGGTGCCCCACCATATTTTTGCCGACCTGTAAGTGTACCTCCACTATCAGTTCGGCGAGCAGTTGATTGGTAGGAGTGGACTAACGTTGTGAAACACCGTGCTAATCTCGTGGGACGGTGCCAGGCCGGTATCGTTCTTAGTGAACGAAATATGGAACAACATCTCCGCCACAGCCATTGTGCTCATCGAATGAAATTCGAAGATACATTCGGAGGGTCAGACGACCTTCCTACTTAAAAAAAAGTTCTTTTCACGAGCTGCCTAAGTAGGTATCATTGTTTCTTTCTAGAGTCGATAAACGTGGTTAGACTACCAATACCTACATGCATGATGTCAACTGAGGTCATGACCTGTGCCTGTGTTGCCATGAAATTACCTATTTATTTTATTTAAGTTATTTATTTTTAAGGGGGTATTTTTTTTTTGTTTAGTCAGGCTATGGACGCATTAGTAGAATCAGCCAACGATACCTAACAACACCTTCACGGGTCGGACAGGGTTTTTGTAACATACTGTATATATATAGTATATATTTATACATAGTTGGATGGCTAGACCATCCAACTATTGTGCATTGTTAACAATGTACTGCTAAAATGAAATGGTTTCGAAATTACGAACATGTAGTCAACAGGATTTGTTTAATTTTTTTCTTCCTAAGTTTCAAGCAAAGTTTTGACCAAAAGTTAAACAAGACCATTTGTTGACATTGTTCTGGCCGAAAAACAGAAAATTACTAGTTGATTTTAACTTGTATTCCAAAAATGTTATTAAATATATGTATATACATGTAGGTATACTTATATACATCTACAAATAAGATATACTTACTAAGTAGAGCATCAATACTGGAACGGTCACCTTCCAACCACGCTGAAATGACGTAGGCCAGGCCCAACATGGCAACACCAAGTAACGCGAGAACTATAAAAGTTTCATACACCCTGCCCTTCAACCCCCGGCATCCAGGGAATCCGGATGACTCCGAGAAAAGGTAAGCGAACGGCAGGAACACGAACATCGACAGATTTGAGAACAGGAACACGTGATTCCATAAACCTGGAACAAGTTCACAATAAAATACACATCTGAAAAACTATAAAAAAAAAAAAAAAATAAAGGAGGAAATAATAAAGGAGTCCTATTTTTGGGTACGCCATAATGCCAGAAGTGCCCTCTTTGAGAAGAGGCTGGAGAGGCGTGTTGTGCTCCAAGTGCGCCTCAGAAATGTGCTGACGCACATAGTGGCGGCATCCGCTAGGACTGCCTGCCAGGGCCGCGGATTATTCAAAAGAGCTACCGTGGACCTGGCACATGCAAGTTGGGGAACATGTGGGTTTTAGTCAATATAAGTTTGGCACGCCGTTCCGCTCTGCTCAGAGCAGAAGTCATTTAATGATTCCCCACCCAAAAAAAAGTAAATCCATTCTGGATCTGTAAAAACTTTGCAAGCAAGGAGGATTCTGGACACACCTTGCGTAATACATACATACTTAAAATGGCTCTAATGGTGAAGACTTCTGTGTGTGGCACCAAAACGGCTTAGCTACGTTTTGTGTACAGAACAAAACAAACCAATGGCGCGTTTTAAAAAGGTTTCACTTTACTATAAATATTGTTTTTTTCTGCTTTCGGATCAACAATTCACACTATCGCGTCGTAAATCAGCCCTCTTTTCGTGGTGCACTTGTAAAAGGTGACAGCTATTAAACATATTATTAATCACGTGGCCCGACGGCAGGCCATTAAGTACCTCACGCTTGGATGACGCGAAGGGATAGGCAGTAAAACAATCTAAAGCAATATTATTATTATACCAAAGAGTAATGATTTAACTTTTTAATAATTGTAAGTATGTTTGTTTGTTACGCTTTCGCGCTAAAACGGGTGAACGGATATTGATAAAAATATGGTAGATGGATACACCTTGCCCTGGACGTGGATAATTTTAACCGGATATTTCCATGAGATAGAAAATTATTCGAGTATAAATGCGGGTGGCAGTTAGTTCTTCTGAATGGTTTCATTTGGCTTTAAAATGTCTACCTAGTCAACCGCTTTATAATAATAAATTATGTATTAGATACTATACAGGCCGAGTCGACACGTTCTCACTATAAGCACGGCTGTCTGACTTTTGGCCAGCGTATCCCAGACTTTGGTCTACGCACTTTGAAGCGGTAATGGCGCCACAGAAGCAAGGCGATAGCTGCTTGTATGCATAAGTTACGCCTGCCCAACGTTTTTTTTTTTTGTCTTATCAATGCCCTAGATTTCTGAGGTAATGTATTGAATGTTACAAATTCCACCAAAAGTCCATAGGAAATCTCACAAAGGTTTTTAGCATTGTCTACATAATTTTCAATTTTTTTTTTTTTTTTTTGATAACGTTGCCCCACACTAGGAGTTTTTCCTATATCGTGGGTGAGTTTACCAACACATAAACTCACAAACAGACAGACCCGAAACAGTTGTTGTTTTAAGTAGTTACTTATAGGTAATACAAATATGTATTTGTTCCGTGCGGGAATCGAAACCGCGACACGCAGCGCAACAGTCAATAGCTTAACCACCGTGCTAACCGTTCATTTTAATCTTTATTCTTAATAAAAAAAACTTAAATATTTTATACGAGTACTTAACTCAATTGAAGGACTAGCCTGTATAAGGACTAGCCTGTATAATACCACGTGATCTGACATTTAACCCAGGACGCTCAGCAGTAACACTTGTGAACACAAAGCCATCTGTTTCTAAGGACATACTTAAAATAACACTAACAATCACCGATTTATTGCAGGGCAAAGGCATCTTTTCATACAGCAAAGGTTTCATTGTTATAATAATTATAACATTCATCCTATCAGCAAGCTTGCCCAAAATGAGTGTTAATCACCACCCCTGAGGAATCTATCATTATGTTTTAAAACTACTGTCTTATGATATTATGTATTAACTAATGAGAAAGTAACTTGTGTTGTCATTATTGATTTATTATGCAATACCTAAAATATCATTGCATCAGAATTCACAATTGCTATTGTACTAGGCATATAATAAATATTAGCATAATTTAAAAAAATATGTGTTTATACAAAAGCGAGCATGTATTATCAACAACCATTGAATGTGTATTACGTCTTAAAATTGTATAATTTCCTTAATCTCTAGGTAAATGAAAATTAAATAAAAATAACACATAACAAATGGTTTTTCCCTGAAAAATCTTATTTTTAATGCCACCACAAATAGAGTGTTATTTTAAGTATGAATCCATGATTCAAAATCAATATTAATATTAGATACATAGAAATGTTTTTGCCTATTCTCTGGGTTGAAGCAAAAACTGCTAAACGGATATAAATGAAATTCAACAAGCAGGTACATTCTTTTAAACCTGTATTAATACATTGAGTACTTTTAATTCCGGTACTATTTTTGCTGTGGGTTATTTTACGATAACCACGCCGGAAAAGCCGAATCAAGAAATAGTTAAGTACAGTTTTTGGATTGGTTCATCATGGATACTATAAATATTACAGTATAGTAAAACTCACCCTGTATAAGAGAGCTGTTGAGCCATTTAACATAATAACTGTTTGGGTATAGTATGAGCACTTCATTGCTGACTATAGATACTGGCAGTAAGAGAGCTGATCCAAGTGACACAGCTAGTGCAAATGTACACAGCCACAGACTGATCCTGTAAACTTTCACTTCATCTTCATCTCCTGTAAAGTAATCCTCACTGTCCCGACGTCTAAACTTCTCGATCAACATAAATGACACTAGGTACAGCAAGATGAATAGTAGTAGGAAGATCTGAAAGTAAAATAAGATGCTTTTTAATTTTTCATAGTTTTCTGAAAGGTTGCTGAGAAGTTCCGCTGTTTCGAGGGTGCATTTACTCACACAGTGTAGACCTTACAAATATTTATTCCGTGCGCGAATAGACCCCGCGACATTGCATCGCTGAAATCAGTTTGTATGCGTTTGGCGTATTTATGATCTCTAATAAAAGTTATACTCAATACATGATACATAAATAAAGGTAAATGTTATGTCAATGTCCTTCTTCCCTTAAAGGAGAGCACAGCATGCATGATAAAGTTCACAACTAAGCTAACTAACTGAGTTAGACCAATTGTTGGACTTTTGAGGGCTCTAACAACCCGAACTGACTGCCATTATATGTTCGTATGGCAACCGGGACCAATGGCTTAACGTGGCTTCCAAGGAACGACCAGACCAGTGCAAATATTCATATTCATGCATAGGTACAAATATTTGCACCGCGTGGGGATCGAAGCTGCGCCTCCTTGCGCTGCGCCGCGTTCGCTACTGCTACGCCACGTAGGCTGCAGTGGCGAAGGGTGAAATTTTGACAAAGGGAAGCCGGTCCAAAAAAATAAACACTTAAACACTTACCTACTGCAGGATATCTTGGAGGAGGTCTTCAGATAAGAATAATATGAAAAGCCCCACCTTCACCTTACAAAAAAGGACTGATGATTTGATAACAATGTCTTTCAAGTATGATAAAAGCGGCTTTGTGAAAAGCCTTTTTCGACGTGCATCTCTATACCACACATGCATGCTTGTTAGTAAGTACTAAGTTAAATAAAATAAAAAATTATAAAAATAATAAAGTGTTAAAAACCGAACCACACAGACACCGGTCCAAAACCAACAAAAATATTAAGCAAAAATAAAGCAAATTATACACAATCACAACGTTATTTATATTCTAATGCAATGCGTCTGTTTTTTTTTTAACAAAATGAGCTAAAATGTTGTTATAAAAATTCGGATTACTTTTAATTTTATTAAGCAAATTTTTTTCAATTGACATGATAGCCAAATCGGACAATCTCTGCTCTTTTTGGCAGTTTCGCACATACGTGTGAATGCGTTTTAAAGCAGAAAATGACCGCTCAGCTGAAGCTACTGAAATGGGGAGGGTCAGAATTAAACTGCAAAGAGTCGAAACTTGAGAAAATGCGTCTTTCAAAGACGAATTAACAGTAACAGCACTCTATATGAATTAAAGCCATAATAACAAACAAAATTAACAGTATTTAACCAAATCTGCGATTAAATTACCTTACAGAATCCGTCACAGTTTAAATAACACAAATATTAAAAACAAACGAAAAACTCACGCACCATAGGTAGGTATAGAACGCTATCTCGTAGTAGCGTGGTTTCTGTCTCTTTCTAATAGAGGAGAGGAGAGAAATACAAGCCGCTCGCGGGCGGCTTATATTTATCAAGTTTTACCGCGACGGTTAGCGAGAATTAGAAAGAGATGGACTGACACGCTCTCTCTTTTCGCGGCATAGTAAACCGTTGACATAGGTAAGCTGAAATTCGACGGCTTCCTTCAAGAGAACTACGAAAAGAATTACGAAAAATTGAAGCGCTGATTAATTTACGACTATAAAATGAAATGTGATACTTAGGGTATTGCTAAAAATTGCGATTGCTATTGTAAATCGCGCCGGCATTTGATTAATAATACTTTGTTAATGAAATAGAATGTAAATACTTTTGTATGAATATGGAACTGATTTTTGAAAGGTAACCCGGTGGGAATCGGCTTGTATGGACTCTTCGCCACTGGTAGGCTGTCAAACTAAGCTAACTAACTAACTAAGGAAAAATAAGGGCTGATTTTTCAACTGACAAATAATAATTGTTATTAGTCAAATAAAAGGAACAATCTGCATCTCCTGGATTCCCTTTACACTTAAGGGAAAGATATATAAGATCGTCATTAGACATGCTGTTCCCAAAAGTACCACAAAAGGGAGAAATCAAAGGCAATTGCATTGAGATGAGAATCCTAAAAGAGAAGTGTCATGCTACATGACTGGATAAAATAACAAATGCGTAAATAAGTGGAAGTCCAAAAATAGCATGGGTAACTGAAAAGTTGTGTGGAAATCGGTTATCATTCTATGGATATGTGTAATGGAGAAATAAGGAAATTTACACCCAGCTTCTCATACCTGTACAGCCATCTATGAGTATTCTAGCATAAACTAGTGCATACTCAAACCAGGATTGGTTAATTATAAACACAGACTTGCCAATTCTAAAAAATGACAATAGATTGCCAAAAGTGCAGACAAAAAGGAAGAACAAAAAAAATTGCATTAATTGGCCAAGTATCTAAGTAATTATTTATTATTTAAAATGCAACTAAAAATGCATATTAAATAATGAATTTCTCCTTGACCAACATAATTATGCCCAAGTTAAACATTATACATAATTTCATTCTAGATAAATCAATATTTTCATAATTAATGAAAAGCTAAAACATTTACTAGCAATTTATTCCTTCCTATTAATATTTAAGTACCTTGTATAAGTAACATTGTAGGATGAAATGACCTTTTACCACACATTACAATCAGAACAAGTAATTATTATAATTATCATCTTGTTCTGCTATTGAACACAACATTGCACATGTTATTATGTCGTCGAGTTCAAGCAGTTGTTTGACAGTCAAAAACTGTTTTATTAGTTTTGTTTACTTACAGTATGTTTTCTATGTTTGTAAACTTTTTAGCATACATGAAATACAGAACAATTAAATATGTTATCATTCTGATCTGCTATTAAATACAACATTGGACATTTATTATTGGATACACTTTAATGATGATTTTGTTCACATACTTCTTTACTGTCTATCCTTTTTTTTATAAAAACAGCCTTACCAAGCTACTTACCTTTTTCCAACAAGTTGGGGTCAGCTCCCATCTGACTAACCATACAATATCTGAATATCTAGCTAATTCAAGTTATTAAAAAATTGAGAATCCTATACCACTGCCCTCTGCTGACTACTGTTGGGTCAGCAAAACAGCTATGCCACAACAAGCTGTTCTAAGTTGTGATTGTAGGTATAATATACACTATTATGATGATTGCAATTTATATTCTATCTAATTAAAACCTGTTCATCATTCTCCTGCTCTTTTCTTAGTTTTGGGTTGGTGCAACATTTCTTTCTATTCCAAACCTCCCTATTACCTAATCATTCAACTAAATAAATAATTCTTAAAAGAGCTGAATTTAAAAAAAAAATGTCTTAGGGTAAAACCTATGCTCTCTGTCTGCTTCCAATGTATTTTCTTTTTTATTTTGTCTGTGTCCAATGAAACTTTTTGTAATACAATCATTTCTTTTATAACAATATACACAGGTGTTAATATTCACCAACAAGGGCCAACTTTGAAATAGTTAAATTTGATAACAGTATTGTCATGGTCACTGGCACAAAACTGATGACACGGAAATCTAGTCTACTTGCTCTTTTAGCGAAAACGTTAGGTTTTGCGTGAATGGCGTTAAGAACTAGGACGAATGGATCGTACCTAAGTTTATCCTATTCGCGTTCTCTGAACTGGAAACTAGGTAGATGAACATGAATTGTAAAACTTGAAAATTGACAAAATGGGACAGTCACACGGAGTATAGCTTGTTGTTTAGGCTAGGATGTAATATAATAGCCTTTGTTTAAATACTCACGATTTGCTCCCTCACGTTGTTGTGGAATATCTGTTCGCGCAAGTCTGCCTCATCATCATCCATTGTCCCGTTTTTGAATAATACTTATCTTTTAACAAATATTAGTGTTTCTTTACAGTGTCTTTCGTTGAAATAACACTTCATTTTCAAAAAACATTACATTTTGCTGTAAAGTTTAATAAACAAAACATCGCATTTTCCACTGCACTAAGAATTTTATGTTTACCACACAGAAACGTAAATGGAAATTCAACAACGATGATTACTATTTTATAATTTGTTTTAAAAGTAGTACGCAGCGCAATGAAATGAAATTGTGAATGTAATGAAAAACACGTCTAATTTACAATGAGTGAATGAAACGAACTGACGGAACTGACTGACACAGAGCAATGAAATTGTAATCACTAGGTACCTACGTTTCTGGCTGAATGATGATGCCGATGCTGTCTGTCAACAGTGTCAACTATCTTTATTCTTGAATGATGTTTTTGTTGTTATTTTGGAGTTTTTGACAGGAAAGCCAAGATGAGTGTCACGCGCATTTTTCATTGGACTTTTAAAATTATTTATATTGTCGTTTACTAAATAAAAATTTGGCCCACTCAGCTCACCCTTTCAGTACCTGACTATCATGAAATTCATTTTTATGTTGATGCCTCATGGGATTTTTCGATCAATCGGCTCGTCATTTTGCTGTTTACCGGCCGATTGGCGTTCTTTAACCCTCATTCGATAGCGGCGACAACGCTCTGCAGTAGACAATGGGTCTGGACGATTTTTGGCCTCTTGTCTAGATTTGTTGCGCGGTTTTGTGCGAGGCATGATTCCAAAATGAGTTGCAAACGTCTCCCAAATTTCCAGTTTCTGCTCCACACGGCTGCAAATGGCCTTGAAATGTGCGCCGCGATGAGATCTATAAAAAAACGTTCGAATCAGGAAGATATCACCAGTAGTTCAAAAGTTATTAGAACTTTTATGGTTTTTGCGATCAAAAAAAATCGCAAATCACGGTTCCAGTCGCAGTCTTTTTTTCGATAACTAATTTCAAATTTCCAAAAATTTTATATATATTCTTGATGGCGCCGAGACACGCTATACGCGGATACGTCCGTCCGTTGCCGAGGTACAAGCGCTACTAAGTACACGATTTCGTGTCGGTGCGACTTTTTGCGTTACCATACAGTACGAAACCCAAGACATAAAAATGAATTTCATGTCAAAACGTATGATTTATGTAGTAAAAAGTGCATTCAGTGATTAATCCATAAAGAACATTGAAATATCGCTGCATAGTGGCCACATCATGGCTTTGCATTCAATCTCCAAGTGGGCGGCTCACGCGGCCGTTTTTTCAACTGTCATTGGCGATATCCGCCATTATTGTGAAAAATTTTTTTTAAAGAATTTCTATAAATTGTTACACGTGTTATTAGCAAAATTGTGGTATCTAACCACAGAGGCCATTGAAGAGTTGAAGTAGTATTCACTCTAAAGAAAAGAAAGAAAGATGTTTTTATTTTTTTGGCATGTGTCGTTGGTATTGCCATCATGTGTATATTTCTTTCTTATGGCAAGTAAGCAGTAACGAGCCATTATTTGCTATTATTACATTCTGCCAATTAGGTGTGGGTCGTAACGCCTTTTTCAAGAAACGTAATGTAACCGGTTACTTGAACGGCGTAACCTGTTACAAAACAAGTTATTTTTGTAGCTAGTTGTTTTAATTCAGCTACTGGGATTGTTAAATATAACACTGACCTCTATTATAAAGGTCAGTGAAATATAACCACCAACTATCCAGTTACACACGAAACGAAACTTAGACGTGGTCGTTATTTCACGTAACTAGTTACAATAACCAACGACGCGCGTCGCCGGTGTGATGCACGATACGGCTACCCGCTACGGCATAACGTGTGTTTGAAATAACACATTTACAAAAATAACTACTTTTTAATTTGACTCGTAACCAGTTATTCAGTTACACATCGCGTCGCTGGTTATTGTAACTGGTTACGTGAAATAATAACCACGTCTACTGCCAATAACATCAGTATTCGTCATCATCATCTATTTCGCAAGCGCGGGAAACCTTGAACGTGGCGGGCGAGTTTTTTCTGCTTCTTTAACTTTTTAGTGTAAATAATAGTATCATTTAGGTGGTTGTATATATAAATAAGTTTAATTTTACATATTTAATATAGTAATTTTATATATTTGCTGATTTAGGTAAGTTTTTTTTCTTTTACTCTTCGTGATGGACGACGACCCAGACGACCCTGGTGGAGGTTCGCCTCCGGAGGTTTCGCTTGTAGTCACGGTTCCACATTCAGAAATGGATACAGAGGGTTCCCTTCTAGATACAGATGCTTCCGAGAGCAAAAGCAACAATAAGAGAAAACGTATCTCCTCTCGCAAAATATGCAGGCACTGTAATAAAAAACGCAGGCGCCATAAATCTTCTGAAACAATATGTGAAAATGACTGTCAATGTCCTTCTAAGAATGCTCAATCTGAATTTATACCCCCTATATCAACTAGCACTTCACAACCACTATCATCCCAACAACCCAATACTCATAAACAATCATCTGACCCAAGCACATTGGTAGGTAGAAAACTATATGAGGCGAATGATGCAGCTCCTTACACAATCCACATCCAAAAGATACAAACAAGTCCAAATGATAATGTTTTTATTCACCCAGTCTCTTTTGGTCATTTTCTAAAAAAGAATTGCATAAAAAATATAGTAAATGGTAGTCTGAAAAAAATAGGCAGAAACAGGGTTTTAATCTCATTTACCAATTTCACAGATGCAAATTCTTTTCTAGAAAATAAAACATTGGAACAATACAACTATAAGGCCTTTATACCCTCCTCATCAGTCACCCGGATGGGTGTGGTTAGAGGAGTCCCTAAGGATTGGTCTGAGGAGGATATACTGAATAACATATCTGTGCCTATTGGATGTGGAAAAATTTTAAAAGTACGACGCATCAATAGAAAACATATTGTGGATGGTAAACCAAACTACATTCCTGTTGAAACTGTTGTAATAACATTTGACGGCCAGGTGTTACCCAAAAGAATATTCTTATGTTACAACTCTCTTCCTGTTGAGCTTTATATCTTCCCAACAGTCCAGTGTTTCAACTGCTGTCGATATGGACACATCAAATCACAGTGCCGCTCAGCTCCACGGTGTTTTAAATGCGGTAATAACCATACTGGGGACAGTTGCAATGTAGATGAGGATGAGGCTGTATGCTTTCTTTGTTCCGGATCCCACTTTGCCACAAATAGGAAATGCCCAGAGTTTAGTCGCCAAAAAGCCATTAAGGAAACTATGGCTAACAATTGCATTTCATATGCAGAAGCAGTTAAGTTGCATCCTCCTGTTAACAAAGCATATTCAGAAGTTTTAACTTCTGTTGCAGTTCCTTCACCACCTTTAAGGCAAACATTTGAATCCTCCTCCAAAGGTACTAGAAACAAACAAACAAGTTCATATAAAAAAACTGTATTTTTTAATAAACCCAATAATTCTCCTAAACATAGTACAGGATATGACAAATATACTCATTCTGCCCTAACAAAAGATTATGATATTCCTTTACCATCCATTGGCACAAATATTGACAGTAATAATTCCATAAATAATAAGTCAACTAGAGATTTAATTATCATTTTAATTAATTTGCTAACAAAGAATATGTCTGAACCGTCCAACGCTGCTATACAAAGTATTAGTCAACTTTTTAATAATATCAATAATGGATCAGCTGTCAACAATCCTTCAGTGGAATTGTCGCAGTGTTAACTCTAAAAAAAGCGATTTACTACATCTTATTAATGTGTATAAACCTGTTGTTGTCGCATTGCAAGAAACCTGGTTGAAGCCAGGTTATAACTTTAAAGTCTCCCAATATTTATGTTTAAGAGAAGATAGAACAGATGGCTATGCTGGTGTTGCTCTGTTAATTCATGACACAATACCTTTTCACCACATTCCCATTGCAAATCATAGTGTTGATTTTTCTATAATAGCTGTATCTATCAATAAAATATGTTTTGTATCTGTTTATGTTCCCCACCCTTCATCATCATTATACAACGAAATAGAAACTATAGTAGCAAAATTACCTAAACCATTTTTAATTATGGGTGACTTCAACGCTCAGCACCAGGCTTGGGGTAGCTCCAACTCTAGTTATTACGGGTCAAGGATATTAGACATTTTGGATTCTAATAACCTCTGTATCTTGAATACAGGTCTTGCAACACGTCTCACTAAACCTAATGAAGGGATCAGTGCCCCAGACCTCACGATAGCCAGTCCTAGTCTTGCGCCTACAGTGACCTGGAATACCCTGCCTTCGACTTTTGATAGCGATCATTATCCCGTAATAATAACTATGACAAAATTTATCAAATCTCTATCCAGACGCCGACCAAGATTAGCATACAAAATTAAAACTTCTAATGACAGTATTGACAATGACAGATGGAGAACGTTTAGTGAGCGAGTTGAGCAGAGACTATCCAACCTTCCTGAAAATGCATTAAGTTCATCGACAATTCTGGCTGATTCTTTTGCATCACTCTTGTTGGACGCTGCTAATGAAACATTCCCAACTAAACGATGTAATAATAACATTCCGTCGCCCCCATGGTGGGACAATGAATGTTCTTTAGCAGTGCGCCAACGAAAAGAGGCTGAAGTAAAATATAAACAGTGTACAACATTAGAAAATTTTAATAACCTCACATTAATTATGAACAATACTCGTAAATTATTTAAAAGGAAGAAATGGGATGGTTGGCGTCGTTTCTGCACTTCGCTATCGCCTGACGTTTCTCCGTCATTAATATGGCAAAATATACGACGATTCAGATCAGCATTTAAGGAAACAATACCTCACTATCTGGATGAATCCGTTGCAGATAAATTTTTAGACAAGATAGCTCCTCCTTTTGTTCCACAAATGTCCATCATTTCATCTCATCTCCCTTTCCAATCTCCTGTAGAGGATGTAACGGGCCTTGACAGTCCTTTTACCCTTAAAGAATTGAAAGGTATTTTATCCTACGTAAAAGATTCTGCTCCAGGTCATGATGGTATTCCTTACTCATTCCTTGCAAATTTAAGCGACTCAAGTCTAATTTACTTTTTAAACATAATCAACTCCACAATAAGTTCTGGTATAATCCCTTCCTCATGGAAAATATACGAAGTCATCCCCATTCTAAAACCAAATAAACCACCGTTAGATCCTAACTCTTACAGACCGATAGCCCTTGCCACTGTGTTTTCAAAACTAGCTGAACATTTAGTTAAAAACCGTTTAGAATGGTATGTAGAAAGTAAAGGTTTACTATCTCTGAGTCAGTATGGATTTAGGAAAGGAAAAAGTACCATGGACAGTCTAGGGATTTTCATTACAGATGCGAGATTGGCTTTTTCAAATAATGAATCCATGCTTGCTGTTTTCCTAGATATTTCTTCTGCATACGACAATGTTGATTTAAATGTTTTGAATACTAAACTTTATAAACTAAAAGTACCTCCCATATTCTGCAATTTCATTCTTAATCTTCTCTCAGGCAGACAATTACAAGTTGACATAGGTGAATCTGAAATGAAAACAAGATTAACCTGGAAAGGACTGCCTCAGGGTTCGGTGTTGAGCCCACTTCTTTATAATATATATACCTCTGATTTAGAATTCCATATTTCTGGTAAAGCCAATATTTTACAGTATGCAGACGATCTAGTTCTTTATGTATCAGGACGCTCTGTTGAAAAACTAAGTTCCTCTCTAAACGTCGCTCTAAAATTTCTTAAATCATGGTTGGACAATAATTCTTTGTGTCTTAGTGTTAACAAAAGTAGCGCTGTTTTATTTTCTAGAATGCGTTTTCCTCCTCCATATTCAGTTGTGTATGATAATCAACAAATACCTGAAAATAGCGAAGTAAAATTTTTGGGTATCCTTCTAGACGGTAAACTTACAGGTTTACCACACTGTTATTATGTATTGGCTAGATGTGAACGTTTATTAAATATTATGCGCTGTCTTTCTGGAGTTTGGTGGGGTTCCCATCCATTCGTGTTAAAATTATTGTATAACGCTATTATTAGAAGTATCTTAGACTATGGGACATATTTCTTAGAACCTTGTAGTGCTGTAGGTCTGACAAAGTTAGACTCAATTCAATCAAAAGCCTTGCGTATTATAACTGGTGCCATGAGGTCTAGCCCAATTAACGCACTCCAAGTGGAATCTTTGGACCCTCCTTTAAAACTTCGTAGACAGTACTTATGTGATAAATTCATTCTCAGAACTCTTCAATTTTCCAACCACCCACTTTATCAAAAACTTTTGTATCTTTCAGAAAAAATTGAATGTTCGTCTTATTGGTCAAATAAATCTCTTCCATGCTCTATTATAAGTTTCCGTAAATTTACTTCACTTCAAGCTCCCACACACCGCTCTCAGTATCTTCCAATTTTTTCTGTCTGTTACGAAGCTCTTATTTTTTCCCCTCAAATAAACTATAACTTTATATCGCTAAAGAATGATCGTTATGCTAACTCTAACTTAAACTTCATAGTCGAAAGAGACTGGGCTGATAGGCATTACATTTACTGTGATGCTTCCAAGCACCCAGTTTCAGGCACGATTGGGGTAGCTGTATATCATGAACAATATAACATTCATCAAAAAATAAAATTACCTTCTGAAACATCAGTTTTTTCTGGAGAATGTTTTGGAATTTTAAAGTCCCTAGAATACGTACTTCTTGCGAAACTCAGCAAGTCTATTATTTTCACTGACTCGAAGTGTGCTTTACAAGCACTGCAAAAGTTTCCTTGGTCAGGTTCAAATCATCCCTATGTTATAGAGGCCAGACAGCTCCTACTAAATTGCAAATTTAAAAATCTTGATGTTTTTTTGGTGTGGATACCTGGCCATCACAATATTCGCGGCAATGAGATAGCAGACAAATTTGCTAAAGACGCTGTAGATGATGGTGATAAGTTTCCATATAATAATGTTGTATCTGACCTTCACTGTCTTCCTAAAGATCATCTGTATGATGCCTGGGAAAATTTATGGAATATTTCAAGTAGTCGTAAAGGTCAATATTATAAACGTATACAACAAAGAATACCTCTCAAAGTATGGTTTTCCAAATTAAAACTTTCCAAGCTTGCAACCTCCAGTTTGATACGAATGCGCTTGGGTCATGTTTGCACAGCCTCTCACCTTGCTAGACTTGGGATTATTCACAATAATTTATGTTGTTGTGGTTGTGAGGAAGATTTGAATCATATATTTTTTGCATGCCCCAACCGTGACTCTTCTTCATTCATTAACTCCCTTATTGAACTCTCTGTCCCTCTTCCTACATCAATCCCTACATTGTTAAGCTCCTTAAATTTTGATATTTATAATTTAATATCTACCTTTATAACTATTAATAATATTAAAGTATAAGTTTTTTTATTTCCCAACTCCCAATTTTAATTTCTATTTAATATATATGTTTGGTATATCATTATTTATTTATTATATTACCACCAAACCTGATCCTATTATCCTTTGTTCCAAAATTCCGTAATCCGTTCCTTTTTTTTTTTTTTTTTTTTTTGATATGGCATCTCGTAGTTGACCTTGAGAGGTCGTGACTACTTAACCGGACTATCCTGTGGCTGCCTTAAGTGAATTTAAAGCCTCCAGCCAGGGCTACTAAAAGCTAAGCGACTACACGCTAAGGGCACCCCCTGTGGGGTACGAACCTCGGCTTAGGGTGTCGCTGGAGAAAACAGCAAGGGACGGCTGGATCGAATTATTTTATTTTTATTTCGGTTTGATGACCACGGCGTTTCCTAGTACTAGCTCTGAGAAGAAACGGCCGAAACAAACTCAGAGGTCATAGTCGGGAGTTTATATTTACTGGCTCAGCTGCGGCGCGGGCTGGCTTTCATCGGACAAGGGACGGGGAGGGCGATTACTACGTTGAACGCGTCGCGATGGACCTCGGCGGCGAGGTCGGTAGGTCGGTTTTTTGTGTTTTGTGCTTGTGGCCCTATTGGCCTCTTGGAGGAGGGTAATGGGGTCATCAGGGTCTGTGAGAACGTGCCTAGGTCGGCGAAGCTTACTTATTTTGGAGGGGGTGTACTTTGCTGCCGCGACAACCAGAGGGTTGTGATGTTCAGCGGCTGTGTCAAAGAAACGCTTGGATAGGCGTTTCATGTACTGCTGGATAGTGGGGATTTTGAGATCTAGATGGAGGATCTCATTTCGGACGAACCAAGGGGCGTTTGTTGCTTTGCGAAGAAAGCGGTTTTGGAGTGTCTGCATCCTATGGATATGACTGGGCTCGGTGTGTGCGAAGACTACACAGGCGTATGTCATGATGGGGCGTATGCAGGCTGTGTACAGGCGCATTTTGCACCTGAGGGACAGCTTGCTGCGCGGGTTGAGGAGAGAGTGGAGTTGATAGAGTGCGTAGGCGGCGCGCGAGCGTACCGTCCTTATGTGCTCTCCGAAGGTGAGGTGTTCGTCTAGGATGACTCCTAGGTATTTGGCTCGCTTTTCCCAAGGGATCGGCTTGCCAGACATGGTGATTGGTCGGGGGAGGGTGGGTTTGCTGCGCGGTTTGGAGTGGAGAACCGCTTGGCTTTTATCGGGATTAACTTCTATTCTCCATTTTTTAAACCAGTCAGCAAGTGCGTTGACAGCGGTTTGGAGATTTAGTTTAATTTGGTTGGGGCTGGTTCCTGAACAGTAAATGGCTGTGTCGTCTGCGAAGAGAGCGAGGTGGGCCTTTTTACTTTTGGGGATGTCGCTGGTGAACAGCGTGAAGATCAAGGGGGCCAGTACGGAGCCCTGGGGGACTCCAGCCCGGATGAGGTGGGGGGGGGAGATAGCTCCTTCGGTTTTGTAGCGGAAAGTGCGGTTTGACAGAAAGTCTCGCAGGATGAGCACGAGACGGTCAGGCACGCCGAGTTGGTACAGCTTGTATATTAAGCCGTTGTGCCAGACTTTGTCAAAGGCTTTCGCTATGTCGAAGTAAATAACACCTGTCAGCCTACCACGTAGGAATCCTGCGTGGATGTGCTCGGTGATACGGAGGATTTGTTGGACACTGGAGTGTCGAGAACGGAACCCGAATTGTTCGTCGGGAATGAGACCCTTGTTCTCGGCAAAGGCCCTGAGACGCTTGTAAATAAGCCTTTCATAGACTTTGCCGAGAACTTTTAGCAAGCTGATAGGACGGTAGCTCGAAGGCTCTGATTTTGGCTTGTCGGGCTTAGGAATGCCTATTACGGTCGCTTCCTTCCACGTTTGTGGGAAGATATTGTTGCCCATGGCTCCATTGAAGATGGTGGCCAGTAGGATAATCAGGTGGGCAGGGAGGAGTCGGATCACTTTATTGGTGATGCCGTCAGAACCGGGAGCTTTTTTAGGTTTGAGACCTCTGATAATATCCTGCACTTCGTCTGGTGTGACGGGAGGCAGAGGATCTTCAGGGTCTTCGACGGGTGGGAGGGAAGCTCTGCGTTCGACCTCCGCGTCAACCTTCAGAAGGTGAGCTGGGTCTACTGGTTGAGCGCTGGGGGAGCATTGGGCTTCAAGGCTGATGGCTAGACATTCAGCCTTGTCATCATCGTCAAAGGCGATGGTTTTATCCGGTCGGGTTAGGGGTGGAATGGTGACTTCTTCTCTGGATTTAAGAGTCCTTTGAAGATTCCAGAAGGCTTGGTGGTTTGGCTCTAGTTCGCTCAGCAACTTGTCCCAGCTGGCTTCACGCCACTCCGATATGCGTTTCTTTGCAGTTCGCTGCAAATGGCGCATATGGGCTTTGTTTGCTTCGCAGGGGAAGTTGCTGTAGGCACGGACTGCTGCATTCTTCTCGTTCAGTAGTTCACGTATGTCGTCAGGGAGCTTTCCGCGGCGGTCGTCCGTCGCTGAGATCTCCCTAGAACAGTCGTTCAAGACTGACTGTACGTGTTCCGTGAACGAGTCGATTGCGGCAGTCGTGCTCGCGACTGAGTCCAAAACAGCGGGAATGGAGTCTAAGTGGGGGGATCTGGTGGATTTCAGACTTTCGCCTACTTTCCTCCAGTCCGTTACCACTTTAGTCGTGGGACGTTGGTCGGGGTCATTTAGGCCAACGCGGGGAGCCAGTCGGATAATGACTGGTCGGTGGTCTGAGTTAAGCTCGTGGGACACTTCTATAGAGTCTAACCGTAGGTTGACATTCTTCAGAAGTGCCACGTCGAGGACGTCGGGGGTTTGTCCGGGGACAGCGGGGAAGTGAGTTGGGGTCAGAGGGCCCACAACGTCGAAGTTGAAGTGGGAGGAGAGGTCAAACAGGTGTCTGCCCCTGGTGTTGGTCCTGGTGCTGTTCCAGGCAGTGTGCTTGGCATTAAGGTCGCCCGCTATGATAACAGAGTCGCTCATGCCAAGGAGAAGGGAGATGTCGTCTGCGAGAAGCGCATAGTTTTCTGCAGAACTGGTGGGGGGGAGGTAAACCGACACTATGGTGATCGGCTGGTGACCTGACATGCCGATTCGGCAAGCAGACACTTCAAGTCGTGAAAGGGGGGGTGGGTCCATAGGGATGCAGTATAGGGCCTTGTTGTAGTAAATTAGGGTGCCGCCCTTGTGACATCTTGACCTGTCATTACGTACTAGACGGTAGTTCGCAATGCGGGGGTCTCGATGATTGGGCTTAAGGAAGGTCTCTTGAACGAGAAGAATGTCAATTTGGTGGTCCCGGAGGAAGACAGAGATCTCAGGCTTCTGGTCTCTGATGCCGTTGGCATTGAAGTATGCCAACTTGAGGGATCGGGGCTTGGTTCGTTCGATTTTCCTGCTATCCATTATTGGGGGCTAGGGGTGACGAAGGAGTGGAGGGCTGTTAGCACCTCTGGGTATGCGTTGTATATCGCCTGAATGCGATACAAGTCACACGCTCTTCTGGCGGCAACTAGCTCCTCGGCCATTTTCTTGGCCCGGGGGGTGAGGAAGATGAGGAAAGTGCTGGAGATAACATTGAAGGGATCAATGTTGCCAGCTGTCATGGGGGGCGGGGGAGGCCTTTGGGCCACTGGGGTGGCCTTGGGGGTGGGGGCGGGTGGGGGTGGCACCACTTTTTTTGCCGTGCCGGGGCGGATGCGAGGATCCTTCCAGGCGGCAGTGGGTGGAGGGGGTGGGGGTTGGGGAGCTGATGCCACGAGGGCTGGGAAAGCCTGCTGGTGGTTCAGCTGGGACCATGGGCTGGGTCTTTGGGGGCTCAGTTTCACTGGGCCCTGGGTCTGAGAGGACTGGGGGGACTCGCGCTGCTGGCGTGCATTTGCACGCTTCGTCAGCTTCGCGGAGGTTGACTTGGGGGCCTTGGGGCACCCCCGATAATTGGCCGTGTGGCCGGTCGTGCCGCAGAGGACGCAGCTTGGCGGCTCGGTGCAGAGCGCGCGGTCCTTGGGCCGAGGGCACTCTGCTGTGCCGTGGTCGCCCAGGCACTTGACGCACCTGGGTTTTGCGTGGCAATGGGCCTGGGAGTGCCCATAGAGCTGGCATCTGTGGCATTGGCCGACGACGCCGCTCTTGTGCGGTTTTTCTAATTGGATCCCGGTGAGGGAGCATATGCTCTTCACCTGAAAAATAGGGTGGAGGGTGGCTCCTTCGACAGGTGGACACACCACCAGCACCATGTCGTAGGCCACGTTGCCCCTGGCCTTGTGCATCCTGTGTACCTCTTTAACTGGAATGCTCTGTGCTTCCAGATCGGCCTTGACTTCTGATGTGGGGATCTCTTTGGGGATCCTTCGGATCACCACTCGGGTGAGGCGATCCTCCGGGAGCGAGTAGGTGTGGAAAGCCACACCTCTCTGCCGGAGGAGCCGGGTGATCTCCCTGTAGTCCCTGGAGGTAGGGAGGGAGACCTTTATCCCTGTCTGGGTGGTTCGGGCGCTGGTGAACCCGATTTTTAGCTCGGTGCACCATGCTGAGACTTGCGTCCATTTCTCCTTGTCCTGAATGAAAACAGGCGGGGGAGGGGGGACTTTCCTCTGGGAAGAGGAGGGTGGCGGGATTTTTGCGACAGGGGGGGGTGTCGCGGTTGGGGGGGAGCCTGAGGCTGGGACGGGGGAGTCCGTGCGGGGGGGAGGGGAGGGTCCGCCGGTGGGGGTGGTGGCAGCTGCCTTGCTGCTCTTGGGTGGCGGCTGCTTCTTTTTCTTCAGTCGGCGCCTTTTTCCGGCGGCGACTGTGAAGCTGTCGTCGTCTGAGGGGGGGGAGGAGGCCGCAGAGTCTGAGGAGGATATCTCCTCAGGCGACTCCTGGGCTCTTCTTTTTGTCGAAGCTTCCTCCGCGTCCATAGACGCCGGAGGGGTTAGTACAGCTTCGGGAGGGGAGGGGGGGTGCTGCAAAGCAGCGACCTTTTCGCCATATTTGGCGATGAATAGGGGGTCATTCATGATGACCTCCTTGAAGAAGAGATATACTACTTCGTCCATGGTGGATCGAAGTAGTAGAGTTTATTACGACAGAGGGAACCTATCCCACCCGGGTGGATTGGCCCGGGGGTGTGTACCCTCCCTGTCGGGTATAGACAGGGAGGTGAGTGCCTAAGGGTGAGCCCTAAGCTTGTATTCCGTTGCCAGTCTCAATGTGCAACGGGGCCCTAACTGGTCTAGCGCGAAGGGTGTAGACACACCCTAAAGACGCTAGGTGTGTAGCTGGAAAGGAAAACTGTTACCCAGTTCCGACTAGGAGATCCCCCAAGGCCGGAGGTCTGGGACCCGTCCAATTGACTGCCTAGCCCTGAAGGGGTTCGGCGGGTGTATTGGGTCAACACCCCACTCGGTTTTGTTATCACCGTTAGGTATCGGCCGAGGACCACGAAACTGTGGATTTAACCCTGAAGGGGCCTAGTGACTCTAAACAAAACAAAACGCGGACGTATGTTAAAGAAATAGGATAGTTAATAAACGAGCGGTCGGGTAAACAATTTGTCTACGTACGACCGGCTTGTTTATTTCATAAAGACCGGCGAGCACGGGGGCAGCGGGGCGCAGGGGGCACCTGTGGCGGCGTGCGAGCGGCGTCTCGGACGATCGAGCAGCGAGGGGAGCGGGGTGCGGGGAGCGCTTGCGGCGACACGTGTGGTCGGGGCGAGGGCTAACCGCTGAGTGTAATCCGTTCCTACGCATTTCAATGAATTTATTTGGTTTCCCTACCTTTATACTTGTAGTGGCAAATGCACAAACCGTGCGAGCCAAATTAAAAAAAAAAAAAAAAAAAAAAAAATCTATTTCGCCTAGATGAGGACGGTTTGCACCAAAAAGTAAGGTACAGCTGAACACCTACCATTATTGCCCACTGGGGCGAAATGCACTACCTGTGTCACGTGCCTGTCACTGTCAAAAATTGTAAACATTTACATAAATTGACATTTACGCAAACAACACGCCGGAGACCTGCACAGACTCACAGAGTAGAGTAGTTTTTGCGGGGGTCAGAGGAGTTCAATGAGGAACAAGTTGTAACGTGTAGTAAATATATTTCTAGTAAGACGTAAGACTTCAAAAATGATGCTGTTTTCTAGATAAGTATGAGCGAGTTGGATAGTAAGTAAAAATCCTTCTTTGGTTTACTCGCACCCGGTGGTATTCTGTTGTATGACAACTTGTTCGATTTCAGATAGTCGCGCGAATCCTGAATTTTCAGTTAGAATTGTGGTCTGTGATCATTATTTGAGTAAACCAACGCCTGGACTTGATGTCATTTATTCAGATTTCCGAGGAGCAGATATTAAACAAGTAAGTCCTAATTTTGTGCATTGAGTACAGACGACGGCACATCAAGCTACTACAAACTGTCAGATTTCCTTATTAGATTTTCAACTTTATCCCTAAAGCATTAAGGCTCAAGGTTGATTGGGGATATCCGATAGTTTGGGGTGGCTTGGCCTGCTATCGTCCGTACATTATTATAAGTGACAGTCAAAATCTATCTGAGGGATGTAGGCACTATAAATTTAAATCCGGAGACCTCTTGCCCATTACCCAAAACAAAAAGGTCCAGCATGTCTTCTGCTTTTGGTGTTATAATAGTGCTATAAAAATACAATATGCATTTCTCCTTTTTTATTATTTTGTATTATAAATCTTTCTATCTGACTACAATTTAAATGTCATCAAGGCTAGAGTGAATAGGCTCTTAATAAACTAGTTTGCTGTACCCTCAAGGATTGCATCACTACTTACCATCATACAGGATTGCAGTTAGGCACTCATGTATAATGTTTAAAAAAAAATGACAATGTAAATACAATGTTTCAGGTGCCAGTGTTAAGGATATTTGGATCTACTCCTGATGGTCACAAAGCATGTCTTCACATACATGGAGTGTTTCCATACTTTTACATACCATGCCCAACACCAAACCCTCAGCCGCAATTTTTGTATCAGGTAATATTTACACTGAACTCAATGTACCCAAAAAAAAATGGAATGTCAAAATATTTTTTCACTACATGCATGCAAAAGATCTCAGGGAATCCATTTACAGCTGACTTTTAATTTACCTTTACAGGTTGCGGCTAGTTTGGATAAAGCATTAAATATTGCACTGAAACAAGCAACATCTTCCAACCAACATGTTTACAAAATATCACTTGTTAAAGGATTGTTAGTATTCAATCTACTTTTTCCACTTCTACAATTGTTACCATTACACTGTCATCTGTCATTAATACTATTATATAATAGTCATTGTCTGTCATTAATACCAATAATATTGAAGCCATAATTTAAAGAATGTAATTTTACAGACCCTTCTATGGATACCACAACAAAGAACATTTATATCTGAAAGTATTTTTATACAGTCCTGGTCTAATCAAACAAGCTGTTGAACTCTGCAGTAATGGTGCTATTTTAGGCCAAGCTTTCCAACCTCATGAATCTCATTTGAACTTCACTCTACAATTTTTTATAGACTTCAACTTATTTGGAATGACCAACATTGATTTGCAAAGTGTAAAGTTTCGTAAAGCAGGAATATCACAAAACAGCAGTGAGGCTCAAAGCCCTAATGAATTTGGACTGAAACCTGAAAGTTCCTGCTACTATGAAGCAGACTGTGCTGCTTCACACATCATCAATCGCCAGAGGATAGGAAAAGGCGATGGAATTGAAAACCCAGGATTAGAAGAAGTATGGAATCAAGAATCTGAAAGGCGAAAACAGTTAAATATTTCTCTAGCTTCAAAGTCCTTATCCCAAGGCAGAATAAAAGCTGAGGAGACAGAATCACATTATAAGTTTGAACAATTATTTTTGATTAAACTGTCCAATTTAGTAGATAAACCTGTAATAACGGAAAGCCATGATAAACTTCTAGAAATAGCACAGTATCCTGCTGAAAGTATGGAAGGAACACAGTTATTCAATGCTGTTGATGTTAGTGTTCACTTACCTGACAGTTTATTGGGCACAAGTTTAAATCAAACATTGAGAGGAGATTTTCTCAGCACTGGTGATTATGATAACACACTTGTTGACGAAAGTTTGGCTCTGGACAGTAGTTTATCACTACATTATAGTCAGGTCCTATGTATGTATTAATTATCAATTAACAGCATTTCCCAATATAGAACAGTTGCTCATATAATTTCTGTTTTTCTTTTTAGTGAACAATGAGGATTTGGAACTAGTAGATATGTTGCAAGATATGGATGAAAAACCAATGGAAGAAGACAGTGTAATGGGAACACCTGCTAATGTAGAGCAGGATGGAGATATTGATTCAGATGATGCTGAATATTCACAAATATTTGATGAAGAAACTATCATTCTTGATCTAGACAAGAGGTAGGCACTAAACTATATCCATAAAAATAACGGTATTTATATTTTTTTTGCTACAGTGATATTTATTTTAGTAAAGATGACAGTGAAAGTTCTCCATCTTGGAATGATTCTTTCTGGGATGGCGCTAGCATTCCACAGCTGGATGGAATCTGTGACGAAGATCGTAAGTAGAATCATTTCTGACTTCTCTATTATCTTCATCCTGTTATTGAATGAGTAGCCTACCAAGCGCAGTAGATAAGATATTGACTGCTGCGCTGTGTGTCGCGGGTTCTATTCTCACACGGAACAAATATTTGTATGACCTACTAGTAGTTGTTCCGGGTCTGGGTGTTTGTGTATGTGAGTTTAAATGTTTGCAAACGCACCCAAGATACAGGAGAAATTCCTTGTGTGGAGCAAAGTATTTTAAAAAGAAAATACTTTGTCATCCATTACTCATATGTACTTAATGTTTTGTGTATTTATTTTGTTGATAGATCCTAAAAAAAATATCTAAATGTCAACCAAAAGACATCTTAATAACAATTTCCTAACAAATAGCCACATTAATGATAAGTTTACATTTATAGATACAAAAAAAGCCAGAAAAAGAAAAATGAGACCATTTAAACTTGGCCTATCAAGACCTAAATCTAAAAAGAAAGGTGATAATGAATCTGTGGATAAGTCAGAATCTACTACAGATATAAGTCAAATGGATGAAATAAATATATCGAGAGAAACAATAGAAGATATTACAGATTCACTTCTAAAGAGAGTTATAAAACCTGAACCAGAAAGTATTTTAGATAAGTCCATACAGTCTGATGAATGTTATGTAGTACAATGCAAAGTTGAAAATGAGTCAATAGTAGATTTAGTAAATAAAGTATCAAAATCCCATGAACTTTTGCAGCCAGTGATCGCAGAAGCTTATGATTTAGAAAAACAATTTGATCCAAAACCAGGACCTTCAAATATTAAAATTGATAAATCGTTTAATCAAACCTTCAATAACAGTGATAATGAAATTGAATCTTCTTCTGAAAACGATAGCCTAGGTATAATGAGTTTTTATGATAAGTCTAAAATATTTGATATTTCTGTAGAAGATAAGGTTGATAGTGAATCACAGGAATCTATTAAAGCTGTAAACTATGAACCTATTTTTATAGAAAAACGTGAAAATATAGAAGTTAAGCATTCTGAAGTACAAATGGAAACTGGCAAAACACTTAAGGAATTGAATGTCAAAACTGAACATAATAACATCACCGCATTCCAAAAAAATAAAATAAAAATATTAACACCTAAAATAAAACCTCCGACTAAGGGCTATGTGTGCTCAAGTTTACAACAGTATAAAATACCTAAAGTAAGAAATTTTGAACCTTATTATTCTGACCATAAGGATGTAGGAGACAAAGTAGAGATAGGCTACATGGTGTTGAAAGTAAATAGCAAACTATCAAGAGATCAGAAACCTTTTGATAAAGTGTTGGGCATAACCAGTATAGAGGAATGGCGGTATTTACTATTTCTACAAACAAATGAGATGTCCCAAGAATCTACAAAGCCTGATGCATTGAAGATACTACTGGCTGGCAACAGAAAATGTATTTTAGAACCTGTAAAAAAACCACCGACAAAGAATGAAATTAAAAACTGGTTATTGAACAAAGATCGTGAAGTAACACTAGAAGACAGAACTGCCAATGATGAAAATATTACTACAGATATCGATGAATTGGACAATTCCCAAGCTCTAGGTCTAAAATATGAAATTGATAGCAGTATTAGTATGGAAGTTGATGAAAAGGTTCGTAATAGTAATCGTTAAAACTAATAAATAATTTTTGACTTACTTCTGATACTAATGTTTTGTTGTTACAGGAAAAAATTGTTTTGAATAATACTCTTCAAGTAACCATGCAACCTGATGGTTCATTTTTATGCTACGGTAGTTCGGAAAATCGGGCAGAAAGCCAGTCAATCGAAGCTCCTTTAGTAGACGTAAGTATTGGAATCAAAGATTTTTTGCAACAAAGATTCTAATACTCCCTGGTTATAATGCAGATATTTTCTTGTTTAGGCCAGTTTTCTTACAGTAATGGTAGCTGAAGTCCACACATCAGTTAGAGGAGATTTAAACCCCGATCCCGCAATGGATCCCATTGAAGTACTATTCTTAACAGTAACAAACGATTGCCCACCAAGTCATCGCTTAGAAAAAATGCTCACAAAAATTATAGTAGTCGAGGAGTATACAACAGTAAGATATTTAGATAGATGTATATTCAACGCCAATGTAACATACGTCGATAATGAGAGTGAACTAATAGAAAAAGTCATCGAGTTAGTGATGAAACATGATCCAGACATATTGTGCGGGTATGAAATAGAAATGAATTCGTGGGGATATATCTTAGAAAGAGCTCAAATCCTTGGAATAGAGATTATCAAAGAAGTATCGAGAATAACGGAAAAGTATCGACAAAAACGTTATAGAGGAGAAGAGAATGATTTTGAAGGGAGGATTATCGGAAGGATAATGTTAAGCGTTTGGCGTTTGTTTCGACATGAGATGGCGCTGTCGAGCTATAGTTTTGAGAACTGTATGTATGAGGTGCTGACGGAAAGGGTGCCGAAGTACAGCTATGCTCAGTTGTCAACGTGGTGGCGCGATGATACCAGGATTTTACGTTGGATTCCGGTGGAGCATTATTTGACTAGACTATCAGGGACTGTGAGGATGTTGGAAAAACTTGATATTATAAGTATGTATTTGTGCTTTGGGATGACCTAAATGTTAATGACATTGAAATACCTCGTAGATCTAGCACGCAAGTGTAATCGCAAGTACTATTACTAGTAATAATTGATTCCTGGGTTTCGATGCCTTTTGATTTATTGATTGTTTTCTGTTGAATTTTTCAATACCAGCTCAGAGTTTGGATTCTGAATATGACAATAAGGTGCACCCCTATAAGTTTAAACATAACCACATATTCCACCTACCTGTACTGTCTCCCACCTCGGACAACAGGCCTGATGTTATATGTTTTAATAAAATTGGTCGTCTGTTAACATAGATCGAACATCGGAACTCGCTCGTCTATTCGGCTTACAATGGTGGGAGGTGTTATCTAGAGGATCGCAATTCCGCGTCGAGTCTCTGATGCTGCGAGCGGCGAGGCCACTTAATCTGGTGGCACTGTCGCCCACTGTGAAGCAAAGAGCAGCCATGAGGGCGCCTGAATGTTTGCCACTTATATTTGAACCAGGTATTAGCATATTTAAAGATATATTTTTAAATTCTTACAATACAACAGTCAACCAGCCCCCTAATCGGCGAACACATTTTTGTCAAATGATTACGACTAGTTGGCATCAGTTGGTTTCATTCGGATCGCCCATTGGTCCGTTCGGTCCAAACGATCCCAACCAGTCGCAATCATTTGACAAATATGTGTTCGCCGATTAGGGGGCTGATTTGTGTTTCGAAATATGGGAAATAATATAAATAGTTTACTCATTAAATAAGGTTTCATTTAGTCCGATTTTTTTTCACTTAATTTCAAGGCTAGAGTTTTGTGTAAGTCTATCAGGATTTTTTACAAATATAAAGCAATTTAGCATGAATTATGAAGTTATGATTAAACATGTTGTATCACCAGAATCTCGTTTCTACACTGATCCTGTCATAGTACTGGACTTCCAAAGTCTTTATCCATCGATGATGATTGCATACAACTACTGTTTTTCAACGTGCATTGGACGCGTGCAAAATATTGACGGGTAAGTTTAGCTTCACAACAGAAAATGAGATAATGCATCATATACTTTAATTCCTAAACAATTAAATTCAAAAATATTTGATAGTGCTAATCACTTTGAAATCAATTTAATTGTCATTAAAATAATGTCGATAATTGTATAACTTGAAATAACGTCTATTTTGAACAAATAAAATTTCAATATGGGGTCTCCTATACGACGTAAATAATATTTTTATCTACATCTATTAATTTTTATGTTTCAGTGAAGCAGCATATGAATTCGGAGCATGGCAACTAAAAATACCAAAAGCTAAATTAGAAAAGTTGGTGAAAAATGGCTTAGTTCACTGGTCGCCCGTAGGAGTCGGGTTTGTGAAAGCATCCGTACGCAGAGGTGTCTTACCTGCGCTATTAAGAAGAATCTTAGCTGCTAGACAAGCAGTCAAGAAAAATATGAAAGTGCAGACTGATGAAGCTGTGAAAAAGGCTATGCATTCTAGGCAATTAGGTAAGTAATACAACACAGTAATAGCCATAAAATTTGAATAATTAGATGTCATCATCACCTCAGCTTTTTCAGCTTTAGAGTCTGGGGCCCGCTTTACCAGCCTAACTGCTGATTTTTTTGGCTAAACTTCTATAATTATTTTCCGTGAAGCGACTGCCGTCTGATCTCCACAACCCGAAGGCGATATCAAGGCATTGCCAGTTAGACAAATTTTTGGATTTTTGAGGGCTCCAACAACCCGAACCGACTGCCATTATATGTTCGTATGGCAACCGGGACCAACGGCTTAACGTGCCTTCCGAGGCACGACCAGACCAGTGCAAATATTCATATTCATGCATACAAATATTTGCACTGCGCGGGGATCGAACCCGCGCCTCCTTGCGTAGCGGCCGCGTTCGCCACGCTACGCCACGGAGGCTGTAATTAGATGTATTTAGCCTTATTCTTGCATACTCATTCTTTTGCGTAGATACCGCAAGGCTCAGAGCGTAGGTCCAACAAGGTAAAACTTATTTGAAGGTCGCGGCAATCCTCTGGATTCGGGCTATATTATACATCCATCGGGCACAAGGACCCATCATTATTGCAACTGTGGAAGAGGCCTATACCCAGCAGCTATGTATCTCTCGGCTAAAATGGTTATGACCAATTTTATAAAGGGTGTATCTGACATCGAAGCACAAACGAGTACCATGGATCCAGTACATGATTCTGAACCCCCTTCCTGAGTGGTGGAATTTCTCATCGGCTTTTTCATGATTAAAAAAATATATATGTTGGTTTTTTCACTTTTGACCGTTCATAATTGCTATATTTTTATAACGCAATAAAATTTTAAAGTAAAAATTAATTATTTCGCTAATTACACAAAAAGCGCTATGAAAGCAAAACTCGAAATCTATCTTATCAGCTGATTTAATAGAGTTCACTTCAGGGATCAACATCATACCTACGAACCCGCACGGCGGCACGCTTGCAACTTTCAAAGGGCGAGCCGACACTTTTTTAAAACACTGTGAATTCTGTAACCGTTCATTAACGACATAAATGACTATCATAATTTTATTAGTGGCATGCGGTCTAGCCTTTCCGCGAAGTTTGCGTTATGATGTCAGATACACCCTCTATAATGGTGTAACCCTCAAGCATACAACACGCCTGAGAACAAGGGAGTTTTATGATGTACTGAGTACTCCTACTGACTAAAACCCCACTGTTCCTTCTATTACTGAATATTTGCCGCGACCCCGACCTCTGCCATGCATATGGGACCCATTAATGTCGTTCTTTCCTTGCAGGTCTTAAGTTGATAGCCAACGTGACATACGGTTATACAGCAGCTAACTTTAGTGGACGTATGCCTTGTGTCGAGGCCGCCGACAGTGTCGTCTCGAAAGGACGCGAGACGTTAGAGCGAGCCGTCAAGTTGGTGCGGGAGAGCACGCAATGGAACGCAAAAGTATTAATTAAAGCTCTTCAGATTCTAGAATAACTTGTCGGTTTTTATGGAGATGAGAAACTATAATAAGCGCTCAAAGAAATAGGATAGAATACTCTTTATTATGTACACCATATAAATTACAGAACATAAAATAATATGTTGTATATTTTACAAAGGGTGACGGTCTTATCGCTAATAGTGATCTTTTATGCCTCTGCCTCGAATCTTGCGGGCAGCAGGGCGGCGGCGGCGAGTGAGCGGCAGGATCTTATGCGTAAAATCAAACGGACCGGTTCTAGAAAACAGCGGCGCGGCAGCGGGGTGGTGGCGGGTAGCGAGTGGTGTACTTTTCGCTCTCGAATCTTGCGGGCAGCGAGCGTGGACGTTACGACGCTATTCACGCTATGAATTGATGAATTGAAAATTGATAGAATAACTCGCACAGCGCGCGACGGCGCTTAGCAGGCAGTCAGTCATCGCGTGAGCGCTGTGGACTATTGTATGCTTGTTGTCCCAGCACGCTATTTTCGTCGCGCGCGATCTTTCTTGTTATTGTGTAAATATTATTATAAAATTCTGTTGTATTGCAAAACGAACTAGTGACGATTATTTAGTGTGTGCAAAGGTATTGTTAGTGTGTAGATATTAGTATAAAATTCTGTTGCAAAACGAACTAGTGACGATTATTTAAATACGCCTATAATTGATTTACGATTTATTAAAATTAATGTTAGAATAACCTTTACCAATTATAGACAGTCCTAAGCCTGAAAAGTATGAAGGAGAGTTCAGTGATATCTTTTATATTGCTTTTTTACATTCCGTTATAGCATGCGGTCTGTAATAGAAGAACGATATGTAATGTAACGCGCTACGAAATTTAGCGTGTTGTAATAATAGTCGGGCCTGCTGGACGCCCACGTGCTTTCTTGTTTATAGCGCGCTATAACATAGCGCGTTAGAATTTAATAGCATATAGTCTGTAGCGTGCTATTGTTTTATAGCCGTTTTGAACAACGAGCGTTGAATAAATTTGAATCAAAAAGATGTTGCCGCCATTGTTCACACATTTTTTTCACGAATAAAAACATATATCTCGTCGACACAATCGTGAACACAACACTACGCAACTATAGTGATGCGCGAACTGCCCGCTAGTTTCGAGCACGGGTCTTCGATGCCCGCCCCGCTGCCGCGCCGCCGCCGTCACCGCCGCCACCGCTCGCTGCACGCAAGATTCGAGGCAGAGGCTTTACAAACCCAACCTCAAACTTATTGGACATCATTATTGAGATCCATCGTAAATGATCATATCATGATCGGGAGTACTGATTTCCGTCATCGTGGTTTCGTACCAAGCAAGCATGCACATTACTACGTTCAGTTTATTTTATTTCCACACCTTTTAAAACAGTTATTACTTATTACCCAGTAACTGGGTTTTAGACGTCAGGTAGACAGTCTGTTACAGTTGCATTAAATACTGGTATACAGCTAAATCCGGTTATACTGTAAAAGGCCAGACATAAGAAGAAGATTTTGAAACAGATATCAAAAACAATATGAATGTAGCAATAAAATATCTTCACCACCAGGTAATTTACGGCGACACTGACTCAATGTTCGTACTAGTGCCGGGCGGCACGCGCGCCGAAGCCTTCGAGATCGGGCAGCAGATCGCCGATGCGGTTACCGCAGACAATCCCTCGCCAGTCGCCCTCAAACTTGAAAAGGTAAAACTAGGATAACTTACTTTGTATAGACGCGAGGCGGTTGTATCTTTATTTCGAAAACAATTACACAACACAATTAACAAATTATAAATTATTAGCTTTCCGCCCGAGGCATCGCCCGCGTGGAATTCGGTTATATCGCGCTTCTTAGATTTACCTCGTGTATATAATTTTTTTCCGGAATAAAAAGTACTCTGTTATTTAATCCGGACTTCTAACTTTACGTCTGCAAAATTACAAAAAAATTGGTTCAGTAGTTACATCGTGAAAGCGGAACAAACAAACAAACTCACTTTCCGATTTATTATATTAGTAAGGATTTGTCTTTAAAACTCGTACTTAAAAATAACTAACTTTTTCTTTTTTGTTTACTTCTTATTTTCCTAAGATTATTCCACCTATCAGCATTAACATCAGAACCTAGAAAATAAAGAAGCCAAAGTGGGCTTATAATTCGTGGCTAATAGCAATATTTCGTAAGTCGTAAATTTAATAAGTCGTGGCCTAGTGGTTAAAACACCAGCCTCTCAAATATGAGTGCGCGGATTTTTACTTTCTAAGAATATCTTGGACACCAATGACTGAAGGTGAAGGAAAACATCTTGAAGAAACCTGGACTTTAAGTCTGAAATCGCCAACCCGCATTGAGCAAGCGTGGTGATTACGCTCAATCCTTCTCTGTATGAGAGGAGACCTGTGCCCAGCAGTGGGACGATAAAAAGGTTGATAATGATAAATAGCAATATTTAGAAAGGATAACTGTATCTATGTCAGAAGGTTTGGTTTCTGCACTTGATCTGCAAGTGGATCGTTGTACATGGTCCACCTCTCTCCAGGTGTTGATATGTCATGTTATTTTATAAAATGTTCAGGTATACCAGCCATGTATACTACAAACTAAGAAACGGTACGTCGGCTACATGTACGAGAGTGCGGACCAGCAGAAGCCTGTGTATGAAGCAAAAGGAATCGAGACTGTACGGAGGGATGGATGCCCGGCTGGAGTTAAAGTAAGTCTTATATAAACCACTTGCACCAACGACCTTCATCGTATCACTCGGCATCCTCAGACAATGCTTCACTATGGCACAATGCAGAACGGCAGCATGTCTCTGTAGCCGTCCTCTACTTTCACGAGGGTTTTAGGCAGTCTTGAGATGCACGGAACGACTGTGCATTTACACACTTTTGGGTCGTGAAATAGATCCCACAGGTTGCGCATATTCTGTTCTTGAGATCAGACTGTACTGATGGACAATAAATATCGTAAGGCAATTGCTTAAACCCTTCTAGAGAAGGCGACAGGTCAACGTACAACCTCACAAGAAGTGGTGAAAACTTGCATGATCCTTTGTCTAGCTGACTAGGTACCAAGAGCTTGCTTGGGATTTGAAGGATTGGGCAGGGCGCAAGAACACAAGACAGATTTTAATGCAGCGGGAATAGCAAGATCCGTCTGCACATTTCCTCACTTGCAATAAATATTGCGATTCACAGACATGAGCACCATACTATGTCAGATTAGGTTCTGTTGGATCCTGCAAACTATCTTCAGGGAGAGCCTGAGGGTAGCTTTCGCCGAAACTTCGTACTTATCAATTTTCTATTCACTCCGCTAGTGGCTCTCCAGCATACTGAAAATAGCGTTTTCCCAAATCTATTATACCCTTCTATTATATTGATGTCGACGTTCTCAAGCCAAATTATTGAAGGATTTGTAAATCTCAAAAGAAGAAATAGAATTCATCTTCTTTATTTGGATTTATAGCTTCTCCAGCGAGCCCTATGCGAGTTATTCGATACCGGTGACGTGTCCCGTGTAAAGCGATCAGTGATGACCACGTTATCTCGACTGGCGGACGGCACATTACCGCCACAGGAGTTGTTCTTCACGCGAGAGTACCACGGCGCTGCTGGGTACAGACCTGGTGCATCAGCCCCGCCTAATGAAATAGCTAAGTAAGTGTCTTGCACTGTTTAAAGCTTCAGATTTGTTGGTACGTCTTTTATTTTAGTTATGACAAGCTGCTGAATGACATAGGTATGAGGAACAGGGGGTAAAGTTCACTCATCCTCCATACAGAAGGGAGGATCATCCGACCAGACGGTTGGGATGTTGGGAAGTTTCTATGATTTATTTTGCATGACGTCAATATGATTCCTTGTTTGCTTGTGGCATTGTAAATACCGCTGTTTTGTTATGAAACGAACTCTTACAAAGATTCATGATTCCAGATTTTGCAGTTTAAATTGCTTTGATTTTTATGAAGTATGTTGTTTTTTTCGAAACACGCACCATAAAGCAATTTACAACATAATCCAAACTGTTTCCAGACGCCTCCTATCCCACGACCGTCGCGCCGCTCCGCGCTCCGGCTGGCGCGTGTCGTGGCAGGTAACAGCGGGCGCGCCCGGGGCCCCGCTCGTGCGATTGGCCCGCACACCCGCGGAACTCGTGCGGGACCCCACCTTACAGGCGCACAAGACTTACTACGCGATGAGAGTGTTACTGCCGCCACTACATCGATGTTTATCGCTGCTTGGTGTGGATGTTTTTAAATGGTGAATACGCTGATACAGAAAAAAAATCTACATCTATCATGCTAAAGACCACACATAGTGAGCAAACGAACAGTAATAATTTTCACATCTGTGACACATCTTCAAATATTACTGTTATTTCAGCCTGCTTACCTAGCAGCGTTGCTGTTCGGGTTTGGAGGTATCATAAGCGACGTACTTAAATGTAATTACGGTACATGATTTATCAAAAATATCTCCAGAATGGGGTTTGCCACTCATCATGCCGGAACACGACAAATCGCTTGGCGGCAAGGCTTTGTCTGGTGGGTGGTAACTTCTGCCGGCGGCCGATGTTATGGCCTACCACCGAGAAAAGAGAGATAGCATTTATTACTTATGTTTTGCAAATATTGACATGCTTAAAATATGTACATGTTTGTCTATCCAAAATAAAATCAATCCCATTTTTCACTTTTTAGGTGGAATGAAGTAGGATATACTCGAGAGATTCAACAGCACGAGTCCCATCGCACAGGCGGGCTGGGCATCGCGCGCTACATGTGGCGGTCGCGCTGTGCGGTGTGTGGCGCCCGCAGCGCTCGTGCCGCCGTGTGCGATATGTGCGCCGGCGCCGCGCGCTCACAACGCTCGGCCGCCACGCTAGCGCTGAGGGAGGCCACTGCGAAAGAACACGTGCAGTATTGTGCCGCTGTATGTTCAATAAATCCAAATTCACCATTTTTTTTACCACCCACCAGACAAAGCCTTGCCGCTAAGCCAAGCGATTTGTCGTATTCCGACATGATGTTTGGTGAAGCCGTACGGAGGACGGGTCTGAGCAGTTGTGTTGCGATGTGTGCCGGGTACGATGCGCCTAATGTTCTTGTGTTGGGAGTTTGGTCGTGGAGGGTCTTCAGATCAATCTCCCTTTGGCGCAGCATCGTTGGTCGTGTTGTTGGGTTTAACATTGCATCACCTCGCTCAACTGCCGTCTTCCTTCCTATTCGCTCAGTTTTTCTGAGTGAATAGGCTCTTAATAAACTAGCGCGCTTTACCATTAACGATCGCATCACTGCTTACCATCAGGCGGGATTGCGGTCAAGCGCTAGTTTATAATTATTAAAAAAAAAAAAAAATGAATCACAATGGCGCCGATTATCTTGTTCACAAACCAAACTAAATTTAAGTTAAGTGAATCTTTTTCTTTCTATTTCATTAAGAAAAGGATAGATGATAACATTTCAGCTACCCCATCAAATTAATATATTCCATAGACAGTTTAGACGCAATTGAAAAACATGGCGACCAAAAACACATCAATTTATGTCAACCGCGGACTAATTTAAAATTAAAAAGGGAATTGGGGTCAATCTCAGTGGCACCTCACTATGTTTAAATTCTGGTCAGTCAAAATGAATTGAAACATATTTAAGGTTGACAAGTCTTCTAACGCTACCGACTATTATAATTCGCGCAAGTTAACCTCGCTGGAATTTGACCCCTCTCCTACTTCGCCGCGCGGCGTTCGCATTCGCCGCAAGCTATGAGTAGCGTTAGCATCTTTGTTACAAATCTCTAAATACAGTTTAAATCTCCGGTTGTTATTACTGTTTCCATGGAGTTTTTGCTTTATTAAGTTATTATATATTTTTTTATTAAGTTTGTTTTGTTTTTTACGTTTTTTGAGGTGTTAGTGAAGCCTGTTGGTTGCACCAAAATTATATTTCAGTCCACATGTATCAATTTAATTGCAAAACGTCATAAGTAAAATGATCTACCTAATATTATGACGCTTTATCACCAAAACGACCTTTTATTAATATAAAAAGAAATTGGAATTTAAGTATATTTCTTTAACATAATTCTCATTTTTTACAAACGGTACCGTCCGAATGACGTCACAGAGGGAGGTGCAGAGTTAACTCGCGCGAGTTGTAGGTGCAATGAATGAACCTTCATGATTACAAATATGTAGAAGCATTTGATGCCGATTCGCGGAACCAAGCTACTTACTATACAGATTAGCATGAATTCAGTACAGATTCTAAATCCCTAATTTAGGAAAGGATACTCGTTTATAAAAAAAAATAATGAATTTAATTTTGACAGCACAGGTACTTTTTAATGAAACAGCCGTTTTCTTTATAACCAACTAAATATTTCACAAACGAAGTATAGCTGCCACCTCCTCTGCTTGTCTTATTCGACATATGCTAGTCTTAATACTTCGACCATGACTGCCAATCAATGTTTGACAAATGGCATGACATTATTTTAATTCTGTAATAAATGACTATTGTTTACAGATCTGCAACTCATGCTGCGGCCACGGTCAATCTGCAGTGTGTGAGGACACTGAGTGTCCAGTTCTGTGGCGACGAATCACCGCCAAACATAAGCTTACACAAATTCTGGACATTGTAGCACATTTACCACATAATTTTACAAGAGAAAGCTTAGACTTTTAATCATGTTTTTTTTTAACCAAGTCTATTTATGAAATTTTATTTAAAAAGCGAATATATTAATTAAGTTGATACCAACTTTAATATTGCAGTTATCAACTTTAATGTTGACACTAGGATGCAGAAAAGAATATACATAAATTAACTCATCAAATTATATGAAAAATAAATATTTACTTGAAATTTAGTGTTTTGTTTTTTTTTTTGTTTTTGAAAACTGATGCTATCATATTCTGTTCGTGTATTATTATTTCCTTTATTTTACAATATTTACAGATAAATTATATTTTTAAATATTAATAAACATTTAAAAGTATGAAAAATAGTAGCACACCAGTATTGGAAACAAAGTTCAAGCTACCGATGTTCAGGGAACCTCCTGACAATGCGAGCCGTGTCCAAAACTATCGCTTTCTGAATCAAGCCCTCTATACTTACTTTAGTCTTTGCCCTTGATAGCGGACCCTGGGCTCCAACGCGAAAGCCGCGGATGGAACCAGGATTATACGCTGAGATGATGACACCTTGATCCAGCTGCCTAACAAGAGCCTCCTAAGGTGTTGGTCGAGGCACTTGGCTATTAAGCCATTGCCGCACGGCTATCGGTACAATGGTTGCTGAATCCAAATCCCACATGTCGACAATCTCGCGAGCCAAGTCAAAATACTTCTTTATCTTGGCTTTCACGAGGTTCTCATCATGTGAGATGGTTATGTCAACAATCATTGCACGCCGCTCTGATCGATCCACCAGCACTATATCAAACTTACTGGCAACAATAGTCCTGTCAGTGATGATGGATCGATCCCAGTACAACGTGCTTTATTAGTTCGTGTCTGACTCAGGACCTAAATGGTTCCGTCAGAAAATTATTACGATAAATAAAACATAAAACACTCAGTTTTTAAATAAACTCATCACTATTCTTACTAACTACATTACTTTAGCATTAGTAGAGTTGTGTTGACACCACTGACTTGACGGTGACAGTTGACAACTTATTATTGTTATATGTCATGTTATGTTTTGTTGTTGGTTGGCGCACCAATGTCAATGAGTCAATTGAGAAGTAAACAAATTATTTCTCTTTTTTCTTTAAATATATACAACAAAGTTTGAAAGTACGACATAGAAACTTAAAAACATGATTAACTCTCCTATAATGCAGCGTCATGTAGAGTTACGAAAATTGCCATCGGCCGCTCTGTATAACTTGGGAACCATTCTGGAGATCAACAAGGACTGGCAGAAACTTGTGCCCCTCATACCAAAAAACTTGCAAAGTGAACAGTTTGAACGAAAATACAACCAAGAACATCTGAGGTAAACTTTTTGTTGTCGTAAAAGCTTTGAAATCAAGAAAATTATTATCATCATTTCAGCGTTAATCCCAGTCGCACCCGAAGCTTTTTGAGTCTGGGGGTCCGCTTTACTCTAACTGCTGAATTTGGCTAAACTTCCATATTTTCGACCCGAAGGCGATGTCGAAGAATTGCAATTAGACCAATTGTTGGACTTTTGTTTGAGAGCTCTAACAACCCGTAACGACTGTCATTAGATGTTCGTATGGCAACCGGTACCAATGGCTCAACGTGCTTTCCGAGGCTCTCGTAAAAGCTTTGAAATTAGGAAAATTGTATTTTGAGTACCTAATTCATTAAAAATTTATCTTAGATAATTTATGCTATTAACAGGTTAATGGAAGAACACGCCAAAAACACGAACAGAACTTGTGCTGAGGTATTGTTTGACGAATGGGGGACTTCGGGTAAAGTTAGACCAACATTGGATACTCTCATGAAGATCTTATGCCAAGCACAAATATTTAGAGCTGTTGATGAAATTGCACGCATGCTAGGAGGTAAGAAATCATCTTTCAGTAACCTGTGCTTGATAGTCAGATGATTCCTACTATACAGTATTCTTTATTCTTACAGAGCCATCTCCACCCCGTCCAAATGAAGGCCCAGCAGCTCCCATATCAATCAACATAACAGCCCTTCTAAATGATGAAAGTGTGGAACAACAACTAAATTCAATGGACTCAGTTAAAAGTGATAATCTACATAACTCGAGTCATGATCAAGCAGTTTGTAATCGCACTACAAGACAACTCAAAGAACCAAGTGACTTCATAAAGTTTTCTGAAACCATACAAAGCGCAGATATACCTGATCTCCCTGTATTGCAGACTTTTGGCAACAGGAGTACTGCCTTAATGAAACAACAATCAAACCTGATCAACTTTTCTGGCTCCAATTCCAAAGTTTTGACTTCAGGGGGCTTGCCTGACTTCAGTGCTCTGATACCTAAATCTGATTCAAAAGCAATCAATTCTGTAACAACAGCATCAACTTCTACTGCGAGTGAATCATCTCATGTAGACATGACACCACGAAGTGATCTATCTCAGTATGGTGCTGGTAGTAACTTAACTTCAGCACATAACACCTACCTAGACAATGCTATATTAGAAGACAAAAAACTAGTTCAGTTTGATTATAGAGAGCTGCAAATGATAACAAATAATTTTTCAGACAACTTTGTAGATAAGCCAGTTGGCCCTAGTGGGAAAATAGGAAGTGGTGGCTTTGGAGATGTTTATGCTGGCATACACACTAAACATGGCTCTCTGGCTATAAAGAGAGTGAAAATTCAATTTCAGATAAGCTGTGAAGTAGCAATGAAGGTGTTTAACACTGAAGTGAAGTCATTGTCTCATCTGAGACATGAAAACATTGTCCCTATACTCGGGTACTCCATTGATGGGCCAACACCATGTATAGTGTGTGAATATATTGATGGTGGGTCCTTACTAGAAAAAATTGCTGCAAAGGTACTAAAAGAAAAACAAAGAATGAACATAATGAAAGGCACTGCTGAAGGACTGAAGTACATCCACCACAGTGAAAGGCCCCCACAATATGATGAGAGTGGAAATCTGTCAGAATCTGCATCTACCAAGAAAAGTTACTTCCTCCATGGAGATGTTAAAAGTGCTAATATATTGTTGACACAAGACTGTGTGCCAAAGGTAACAAAATCTTATGATAGCATAATACAGTGTGGTGATAAGATTATCAAATTTAATTAAAATCATGTATTCTACTTTACAAATTTTAAATATACACAATTGAAATAATTAATATCAATGGACATTCTTGGCATAGGATTTTCGTTTTAGTATTTGGCTACATTAAACTTAAGTTGTGATTATTTAGTATGCCTACTAATACAAGTTTATGTTGAATTGTTAATACTATCACCACACGTGGGTCTTATTTTTTTAGTGAATGTGCAATTATAGCCTGCAAAATTCAATTTTCTGACCTTTTTTATAATTTTCAAGTCAGGGTTTTCCAGATTTCACAAGCCATTGACGTGTCATTGATTAAGCCTTAAGCTGTCTATTTTAATCAAAACCACAGTTTACTATCTTTTAGTAAAAGTTTCTTATTTTATTAACCAACTTCAAAAAAGAAGTGAGTTCTCAATTCTGTTTTAATATATATATATACAATATGTAAAGAAAACCCTGTCCGACCCGTGAAGGTATTGTTAGGTATCAATAACTGATTCTACTAATGCATACAAAACCAGGCTAAACTTTAAAAAAAAATCCCCCTAAAAAAATAAATATTATTTCACAAAAAAGAGATAACTTAATAAATGTGCGTTAAGCACCCTTCCGCGGGCGGCGGGCGGCAGGGCACGTGGTCGCATCGCTATTCGCTCATAATAATCCCGGTGTTGTCACTTTTTTTTAAATTACCAAATTTCGGGGAAGTTGGAATTAATTCGCGGGAAAAAAAGATTATTTCAAAATTCATTTGTATTGGTACTATGATGATTACGTAAAATTTTATATTATATTTGGCCATGTGTTTACCTAACCTTTATTATCCTTATGGGTCGGACAGGGTTTTCTTAACATACTGTATTTAACTATATATACAACATGTAAAGAAAACCCTGTCCGATCCTTAAAGGTATTGTTAGGTATCAATAACTGATTGTACTAATGGATACAAAACCGGGCTAAACTTAAAAAAATCCCCCTAAAAAAATAAATATTATTTCGGAAAAAAAAAAAAAGAGGTAACTTAATACATGTGCGGTAAGCAACCCTTCCGCGGGCGGCGGGCGGCAGGGCACGCGGCCGCATTGCTATTCGCTCATAAAAATACCGGCGTTGTCACTTTTTTAAAAATTACCAAATTTCAGGTAAGTTGGAATTAATTCGTGGGAAAATAAAGATTATTTCAAAAGTCATTAGTCTTGTTTCTATGATGATTACGTAAAATTTTATATTATATTTCGTCATGTGTTTACCTAACCTTTATTATCCATATGGGTCGGACAGGGTTTTCTTAACATATTGTATATTTTAAATAACAGATGGATAACAACTTATAAAAACCTGTCTACTGTTTTAAACCCTATACAGGTTGTATCTGACATCGTAACGCAAACTTCGCGAATAGGCTACACCGCATGCCATTAATAAAATTATGATACTCATTTATGTCGTTAATGAATGGTTACAGAAATAACAATGTTTAAAAAAGTGTCGGCTCGGCCTTTGAGCGTTGCAAGCATGCCGCCGTGCAGGTTTGTAGGTATTACGTTGATCCCTGATGTGAACTCTATTAAATCAGCTGATAGATAGTTTTTCGAGTTTTGTTATCATTGCGCTTTTTTGTGTAATTAGCGAATTAATTAATTTTTACTTTAACCCTTAAATTGTCACCCTTAAATTCCTTGGGTATTTTATGTTCAAATTTCAGATTATTGTTACAATTGAGGTAGAAAAGGAGTAAATTACATATATTTATATATTTTAATAGTTATTTAATGTCACATAAAACGGACATTGCTAATTACATGTAGATTTATAATAGGTAATAGTACGTCACATAAAACGGACATTTCCCATTATTATGTACAGTTAACGTAGCTGAAAATATGTCACATACAACAGAGATTAAAAATAATAAGTAATAATAAACATCAAATAATAATTAGGAACATTCTAGAATCAGCCTTTTAAAAGAGTGGGTACCTTTTAAGACAATAAACTTTAAAGAAATTAACAAAAAACATTTTTAAAGCTTCAAACTTAAAGTAAAATCCTTAAATTTTTATAGATATTATATTTAAAAAAAAGGACAAAACAATCAACTTTTGGAAAGTAACCGTAAATATAAAATGTTACTTTTCTTTATGAAATGTATCTCCTTTTTTGCTTTCTATCATATCGTTCTATAGTACTCAGTGGATCTTGAGCGCAAAACGAACATGCAATATGAATACACTTATTATCCATCCACTTTGTCACGGCTATTTTTTTAGAGTTATAACATACTACCTCAATTGTTCCCCTTCCCTTTTTTTTCATAGCTTTTTCAGTCCTCAGCTTACAGTTTCGCAATCTATCTTGTCGTATCGTTCCTAAAGATAAAATACCCATCTCGTTTCGCAAATAGTATATCAGTTCAAGTGACGTAAACCAATTATCAAAATACACTGTGCTTAGAATCGGATTAGAAATGGTTCTACACAGCCCGAGACCTGTTTTACCGCCAACCCCAAGAAAATCTTCTTTCCATTCATAAATTGGCCACCCTGAAATGTGTTTGCGGCGTCGTAAGCAAAGAAATCATACACCATGCCTGAAGTACCAGCACGAACAAAAAATTGATTGTACTGCCTCCTGCTACTAGCTTTTTTACCTTTGTAAGGTATCATCATCTCATCGATTGTAAACGATCGTTCTTTTTCTATCTTCAAGCATTGCTTGCGAATATAATCCATGACAGGGGTAATTTTATAGTAACGATCATTTAAGTCGACATTTGTATTATCACAAAAGTGCAAGTAGCGTTTGTTAGGTCTATATCGTTTAAGCGACATGGCAGATGTAATTTGCTCATACTTTAAATCAGCACTCCAGTAATATTCGACTGCCGGTAAGTCTACAATACCCATCATGACTTCTATTCCTAATAAAATTTCCATTTTTTTCGGTTCACACATATGGATTTCCCTGTAGTTTGTACCGAATATAAATTTTTCATTTCAATTATAAAATCGAGCAACTCATCAGTGATGTCGTGACGTTCCTCAAAGTTGGTGGAGTCTGATGTATGTACGAATCCGGTATACCTATTTACTTTTTATAAATACAAAATTTAATCGCTTCATTTGATGCTTCTTCTTAGCCGCAGGTGCTGTTGTCCCTGGTGGGGGCATAGGTGACCTGTCTATGATGGCAGTATGTCTGGTTCGGCGTGTTGCAATGTTATAAAATATTGTTGGTCTAATAAAACTAGAAGATGGTGATGCAGCAATAATTGGTGAAGGTGTTTCTGGTATGTAACAGGATACTGGAGCTGAAGGTCTAACAGAGAGTGGAGAAGATTCATCTCGCTCCGTCCCTAGCAGTTATTCCTCAGCAATATAATTTTCGTATTTGTTATAATCCTTACCATTTATATCTTCGCTGTCACTGATATTAGCCAATATGTCGTATAACATCGGAGATATGGTACAAGGTGAAGACGAATCACTGTTACCATTATGATAATACTCACGTCGCGGAAGGTTGACCTCTAAATCGTCATCAGACTTAATATCTGACTCATCAGAATCCGCTGGAGGTATGAGTGACAAAATTTTCTTTGATCGCCAAGCCATATCACTGTAGAATAAAATTAAAATGTCAAAAATATGCTTTAGTAACGACGATATTGCAAATGACAACTTATTGGCGACGTCCGTTTCATATGACAATCGTAAGGGACACTTGGAAATAGGACTAAATGGCGATGTCCTTTACGTGGGACAGTCAAAGAATACTCTAGTTGATAGTTAAAGTTGGCGAGGTCCGTTTTGTGGGACATTATAAATAAACCAAGGTTTTTCCTCTAATTACACGAAAATTTATAAAAATTATATCACAATACAATACATTTATTCATATTCTAACTGATAATATAACATCATAAACAAAATAACTCATATACTCACAGTTATTATGAAATTCATCAGGACCACAAACAAATCTGACAGTTGCACTTTTTCAAATGTTTACTGCTCGCGACCATTCCTCTCTCCATACATGTTACATGAACGCACGTGAAAGAGATAGCAACTGCAAGACATTCTGTGATCACACTGCACTTAGGGCTATTAAAACAGTATCTGTGTGCGTGTAAACACCATGTCCTTTAAAACGGACAAAATCAATTTAAGGGTTAAAATCTTATTGGGTTATAAAAGTATAGCAATTATGAAGGGTCCAAAGTGAAGAAAACTAAATACTAATCATTAAAAAGCTGATGAAAAATTCCACCATTGGGGGATCAGAATCATGTACTGGATCCATAGTACTCGTTTGTGCGTCGATGTCAGATACACCCTTTATAATATGTGTGTAACCTTTCCATCACTCTGACGTATAATACAATCCAATTGGTTATCACTGACTCTAAAACTTTTATTTTTGCAGTTATGTGACTTTGGCTTAGCCAAACAGCTAGAAACAACATGCATCGACACCAGGCCGATGGGGACCTCAGCATATATGGCACCTGAAGGCTTCAATGGTACAGTCACACAGAAAAATGACATCTTCAGTTTTGGTATAGTGTTACTGGAATTACTAACTGGTTTGAAACCAATTATAATAGCTAATGGTGAAAATAACAACATAAAAACTTATGTTGAAGATAACTGTGTTGATGGTGATATAACAAGTCTTTTAGACAGTGTTGTCGGCCATTGGACACAAGCGCAGAATGTGTTTATACTAGCTGAGCGTTGTTTACAGCATCACAAAAAAAATAGGCCATCTATTGATGAAGTTTGTGATATTTTAAGTAGACTAATGTAGTCCTAGACTCTGACAGAATAATAGGATAATTTTAAGCCTTTTCTGAAGCATAATTGTACCATAATTAATTATACATGATGGGATTTACAAAATTCACCAGGTACGCGCTTTGATTAAATGCATCCAAGTGCATCATAGCACTGTTGGATTTTAAACTACCGGCACTGATTAGTGTGTTGAAAATGCACCGAATAATAAAAAAATCTGGTAAGTCTGGCAATACTTGTGTATTCAAAGCGCAATCAAATTGCGAACTCTCGCTTTAGTATCAAATATTATATTACTTATATAATATTTGATACTCAAGCGAGAGTATCTTAGTTTCAAGAATAGAATACATTTTTACATTGTTTATATCATTATTACATTGAATAAAGAGTTATTCGGATGTACTGTTTTAATATATTAAAAATATATTTAAACAGAAATTTTACATAGGGTAGGGTGACAATTGGCGGTCGTATCGCTATAAGGGATATTTTTTTTTTTTTTTTTTTTTTTTTTAATTTGGCTCGCACGGTTTGTGCATTTGCCACTACAAGTATAAAGGTAGGGAAACCAAATAAATTCATTGAAATGCGTAGGAACGGATTACGGAATTTTGGAACAAAGGATAATAGGATCAGGTTTGGTGGTAATATAATAAATAAATAATGATATACCAAACATATATATTAAATAGAAATTAAAATTGGGAGTTGGGAAATAAAAAAACTTATACTTTAATATTATTAATAGTTATAAAGGTAGATATTAAATTATAAATATCAAAATTTAAGGAGCTTAACAATGTAGGGATTGATGTAGGAAGAGGGACAGAGAGTTCAATAAGGGAGTTAATGAATGAAGAAGAGTCACGGTTGGGGCATGCAAAAAATATATGATTCAAATCTTCCTCACAACCACAACAACATAAATTATTGTGAATAATCCCAAGTCTAGCAAGGTGAGAGGCTGTGCAAACATGACCCAAGCGCATTCGTATCAAACTGGAGGTTGCAAGCTTGGAAAGTTTTAATTTGGAAAACCATACTTTGAGAGGTATTCTTTGTTGTATACGTTTATAATATTGACCTTTACGACTACTTGAAATATTCCATAAATTTTCCCAGGCATCATACAGATGATCTTTAGGAAGACAGTGAAGGTCAGATACAACATTATTATATGGAAACTTATCACCATCATCTACAGCGTCTTTAGCAAATTTGTCTGCTATCTCATTGCCGCGAATATTGTGATGGCCAGGTATCCACACCAAAAAAACATCAAGATTTTTAAATTTGCAATTTAGTAGGAGCTGTCTGGCCTCTATAACATAGGGATGATTTGAACCTGACCAAGGAAACTTTTGCAGTGCTTGTAAAGCACACTTCGAGTCAGTGAAAATAATAGACTTGCTGAGTTTCGCAAGAAGTACGTATTCTAGGGACTTTAAAATTCCAAAACATTCTCCAGAAAAAACTGATGTTTCAGAAGGTAATTTTATTTTTTGATGAATGTTATATTGTTCATGATATACAGCTACCCCAATCGTGCCTGAAACTGGGTGCTTGGAAGCATCACAGTAAATGTAATGCCTATCAGCCCAGTCTCTTTCGACTATGAAGTTTAAGTTAGAGTTAGCATAACGATCATTCTTTAGCGATATAAAGTTATAGTTTATTTGAGGGGAAAAAATAAGAGCTTCGTAACAGACAGAAAAAATTGGAAGATACTGAGAGCGGTGTGTGGGAGCTTGAAGTGAAGTAAATTTACGGAAACTTATAATAGAGCATGGAAGAGATTTATTTGACCAATAAGACGAACATTCAATTTTTTCTGAAAGATACAAAAGTTTTTGATAAAGTGGGTGGTTGGAAAATTGAAGAGTTCTGAGAATGAATTTATCACATAAGTACTGTCTACGAAGTTTTAAAGGAGGGTCCAAAGATTCCACTTGGAGTGCGTTAATTGGGCTAGACCTCATGGCACCAGTTATAATACGCAAGGCTTTTGATTGAATTGAGTCTAACTTTGTCAGACCTACAGCACTACAAGGTTCTAAGAAATATGTCCCATAGTCTAAGATACTTCTAATAATAGCGTTATACAATAATTTTAACACGAATGGATGGGAACCCCACCAAACTCCAGAAAGACAGCGCATAATATTTAATAAACGTTCACATCTAGCCAATACATAATAACAGTGTGGTAAACCTGTAAGTTTACCGTCTAGAAGGATACCCAAAAATTTTACTTCGCTATTTTCAGGTATTTGTTGATTATCATACACAACTGAATATGGAGGAGGAAAACGCATTCTAGAAAATAAAACAGCGCTACTTTTGTTAACACTAAGACACAAAGAATTATTGTCCAACCATGATTTAAGAAATTTTAGAGCGACGTTTAGAGAGGAACTTAGTTTTTCAACAGAGCGTCCTGATACATAAAGAACTAGATCGTCTGCATACTGTAAAATATTGGCTTTACCAGAAATATGGAATTCTAAATCAGAGGTATATATATTATAAAGAAGTGGGCTCAACACCGAACCCTGAGGCAGTCCTTTCCAGGTTAATCTTGTTTTCATTTCAGATTCACCTATGTCAACTTGTAATTGTCTGCCTGAGAGAAGATTAAGAATGAAATTGCAGAATATGGGAGGTACTTTTAGTTTATAAAGTTTAGTATTCAAAACATTTAAATCAACATTGTCGTATGCAGAAGAAATATCTAGGAAAACAGCAAGCATGGATTCATTATTTGAAAAAGCCAATCTCGCATCTGTAATGAAAATCCCTAGACTGTCCATGGTACTTTTTCCTTTCCTAAATCCATACTGACTCAGAGATAGTAAACCTTTACTTTCTACATACCATTCTAAACGGTTTTTAACTAAATGTTCAGCTAGTTTTGAAAACACAGTGGCAAGGGCTATCGGTCTGTAAGAGTTAGGATCTAACGGTGGTTTATTTGGTTTTAGAATGGGGATGACTTCGTATATTTTCCATGAGGAAGGGATTATACCAGAACTTATTGTGGAGTTGATTATGTTTAAAAAGTAAATTAGACTTGAGTCGCTTAAATTTGCAAGGAATGAGTAAGGAATACCATCATGACCTGGAGCAGAATCTTTTACGTAGGATAAAATACCTTTCAATTCTTTAAGGGTAAAAGGACTGTCAAGGCCCGTTACATCCTCTACAGGAGATTGGAAAGGGAGATGAGATGAAATGATGGACATTTGTGGAACAAAAGGAGGAGCTATCTTGTCTAAAAATTTATCTGCAACGGATTCATCCAGATAGTGAGGTATTGTTTCCTTAAATGCTGATCTGAATCGTCGTATATTTTGCCATATTAATGACGGAGAAACGTCAGGCGATAGCGAAGTGCAGAAACGACGCCAACCATCCCATTTCTTCCTTTTAAATAATTTACGAGTATTGTTCATAATTAATGTGAGGTTATTAAAATTTTCTAATGTTGTACACTGTTTATATTTTACTTCAGCCTCTTTTCGTTGGCGCACTGCTAAAGAACATTCATTGTCCCACCATGGGGGCGACGGAATGTTATTATTACATCGTTTAGTTGGGAATGTTTCATTAGCAGCGTCCAACAAGAGTGATGCAAAAGAATCAGCCAGAATTGTCGATGAACTTAATGCATTTTCAGGAAGGTTGGATAGTCTCTGCTCAACTCGCTCACTAAACGTTCTCCATCTGTCATTGTCAATACTGTCATTAGAAGTTTTAATTTTGTATGCTAATCTTGGTCGGCGTCTGGATAGAGATTTGATAAATTTTGTCATAGTTATTATTACGGGATAATGATCGCTATCAAAAGTCGAAGGCAGGGTATTCCAGGTCACTGTAGGCGCAAGACTAGGACTGGCTATCGTGAGGTCTGGGGCACTGATCCCTTCATTAGGTTTAGTGAGACGTGTTGCAAGACCTGTATTCAAGATACAGAGGTTATTAGAATCCAAAATGTCTAATATCCTTGACCCGTAATAACTAGAGTTGGAGCTACCCCAAGCCTGGTGCTGAGCGTTGAAGTCACCCATAATTAAAAATGGTTTAGGTAATTTTGCTACTATGGTTTCTATTTCGTTGTATAATGATGATGAAGGGTGGGGAACATAAACAGATACAAAACATATTTTATTGATAGATACAGCTATTATAGAAAAATCAACACTATGATTTGCAATGGGAATGTGGTGAAAAGGTATTGTGTCATGAATTAACAGAGCAACACCAGCATAGCCATCTGTTCTATCTTCTCTTAAACATAAATATTGGGAGACTTTAAAGTTATAACCTGGCTTCAACCAGGTTTCTTGCAATGCGACAACAACAGGTTTATACACATTAATAAGATGTAGTAAATCGCTTTTTTTAGAGTTAACACTGCGACAATTCCACTGAAGGATTGTTGACAGCTGATCCATTATTGATATTATTAAAAAGTTGACTAATACTTTGTAGCGTCTTTGTAGCGTTGGACGGTTCAGACATATTCTTTGTTAGCAAATTAATTAAAATGATAATTAAATCTCTAGTTGACTTATTATTTATGGAATTATTACTGTCAATATTTGTGCCAATGGATGGTAAAGGAATATCATAATCTTTTGTTAGGGCAGAATGAGTATATTTGTCATATCCTGTACTATGTTTAGGAGAATTATTGGGTTTATTAAAAAATACAGTTTTTTTATATGAACTTGTTTGTTTGTTTCTAGTACCTTTGGAGGAGGATTCAAATGTTTGCCTTAAAGGTGGTGAAGGAACTGCAACAGAAGTTAAAACTTCTGAATATGCTTTGTTAACAGGAGGATGCAACTTAACTGCTTCTGCATATGAAATGCAATTGTTAGCCATAGTTTCCTTAATGGCTTTTTGGCGACTAAACTCTGGGCATTTCCTATTTGTGGCAAAGTGGGATCCGGAACAAAGAAAGCATACAGCCTCATCCTCATCTACATTGCAACTGTCCCCAGTATGGTTATTACCGCATTTAAAACACCGTGGAGCTGAGCGGCACTGTGATTTGATGTGTCCATATCGACAGCAGTTGAAACACTGGACTGTTGGGAAGATATAAAGCTCAACAGGAAGAGAGTTGTAACATAAGAATATTCTTTTGGGTAACACCTGGCCGTCAAATGTTATTACAACAGTTTCAACAGGAATGTAGTTTGGTTTACCATCCACAATATGTTTTCTATTGATGCGTCGTACTTTTAAAATTTTTCCACATCCAATAGGCACAGATATGTTATTCAGTATATCCTCCTCAGACCAATCCTTAGGGACTCCTCTAACCACACCCATCCGGGTGACTGATGAGGAGGGTATAAAGGCCTTATAGTTGTATTGTTCCAATGTTTTATTTTCTAGAAAAGAATTTGCATCTGTGAAATTGGTAAATGAGATTAAAACCCTGTTTCTGCCTATTTTTTTCAGACTACCATTTACTATATTTTTTATGCAATTCTTTTTTAGAAAATGACCAAAAGAGACTGGGTGAATAAAAACATTATCATTTGGACTTGTTTGTATCTTTTGGATGTGGATTGTGTAAGGAGCTGCATCATTCGCCTCATATAGTTTTCTACCTACCAATGTGCTTGGGTCAGATGATTGTTTATGAGTATTGGGTTGTTGGGATGATAGTGGTTGTGAAGTGCTAGTTGATATAGGGGGTATAAATTCAGATTGAGCATTCTTAGAAGGACATTGACAGTCATTTTCACATATTGTTTCAGAAGATTTATGGCGCCTGCGTTTTTTATTACAGTGCCTGCATATTTTGCGAGAGGAGATACGTTTTCTCTTATTGTTGCTTTTGCTCTCGGAAGCATCTGTATCTAGAAGGGAACCCTCTGTATCCATTTCTGAATGTGGAACCGTGACTACAAGCGAAACCTCCGGAGGCGAACCTCCACCAGGGTCGTCTGGGTCGTCGTCCATCACGAAGAGTAAAAGAAAAAAAAAACTTACCTAAATCAGCAAATATATAAAATTACTATATTAAATATGTAAAATTAAACTTATTTATATATACAACCACCTAAATGATACTATTATTTACACTAAAAAGTTAAAGAAGCAGAAAAAACTCGCCCGCCACGTTCAAGGTTTCCCGCGCTTTTTTCAAGGGATATTTTTTTTTTTTTTTTTTTTTTTTTTTTTTTTTTTAATTTGGCTCGCACGGTTTGTGCATTTGCCACTACAAGTATAAAGGTAGGGAAACCAAATAAATTCATTGAAATGCGTAGGAACGGATTACGGAATTTTGGAACAAAGGATAATAGGATCAGGTTTGGTGGTAATATAATAAATAAATAATGATATACCAAACATATATATTAAATAGAAATTAAAATTGGGAGTTGGGAAATAAAAAAACTTATACTTTAATATTATTAATAGTTATAAAGGTAGATATTAAATTATAAATATCAAAATTTAAGGAGCTTAACAATGTAGGGATTGATGTAGGAAGAGGGACAGAGAGTTCAATAAGGGAGTTAATGAATGAAGAAGAGTCACGGTTGGGGCATGCAAAAAATATATGATTCAAATCTTCCTCACAACCACAACAACATAAATTATTGTGAATAATCCCAAGTCTAGCAAGGTGAGAGGCTGTGCAAACATGACCCAAGCGCATTCGTATCAAACTGGAGGTTGCAAGCTTGGAAAGTTTTAATTTGGAAAACCATACTTTGAGAGGTATTCTTTGTTGTATACGTTTATAATATTGACCTTTACGACTACTTGAAATATTCCATAAATTTTCCCAGGCATCATACAGATGATCTTTAGGAAGACAGTGAAGGTCAGATACAACATTATTATATGGAAACTTATCACCATCATCTACAGCGTCTTTAGCAAATTTGTCTGCTATCTCATTGCCGCGAATATTGTGATGGCCAGGTATCCACACCAAAAAAACATCAAGATTTTTAAATTTGCAATTTAGTAGGAGCTGTCTGGCCTCTATAACATAGGGATGATTTGAACCTGACCAAGGAAACTTTTGCAGTGCTTGTAAAGCACACTTCGAGTCAGTGAAAATAATAGACTTGCTGAGTTTCGCAAGAAGTACGTATTCTAGGGACTTTAAAATTCCAAAACATTCTCCAGAAAAAACTGATGTTTCAGAAGGTAATTTTATTTTTTGATGAATGTTATATTGTTCATGATATACAGCTACCCCAATCGTGCCTGAAACTGGGTGCTTGGAAGCATCACAGTAAATGTAATGCCTATCAGCCCAGTCTCTTTCGACTATGAAGTTTAAGTTAGAGTTAGCATAACGATCATTCTTTAGCGATATAAAGTTATAGTTTATTTGAGGGGAAAAAATAAGAGCTTCGTAACAGACAGAAAAAATTGGAAGATACTGAGAGCGGTGTGTGGGAGCTTGAAGTGAAGTAAATTTACGGAAACTTATAATAGAGCATGGAAGAGATTTATTTGACCAATAAGACGAACATTCAATTTTTTCTGAAAGATACAAAAGTTTTTGATAAAGTGGGTGGTTGGAAAATTGAAGAGTTCTGAGAATGAATTTATCACATAAGTACTGTCTACGAAGTTTTAAAGGAGGGTCCAAAGATTCCACTTGGAGTGCGTTAATTGGGCTAGACCTCATGGCACCAGTTATAATACGCAAGGCTTTTGATTGAATTGAGTCTAACTTTGTCAGACCTACAGCACTACAAGGTTCTAAGAAATATGTCCCATAGTCTAAGATACTTCTAATAATAGCGTTATACAATAATTTTAACACGAATGGATGGGAACCCCACCAAACTCCAGAAAGACAGCGCATAATATTTAATAAACGTTCACATCTAGCCAATACATAATAACAGTGTGGTAAACCTGTAAGTTTACCGTCTAGAAGGATACCCAAAAATTTTACTTCGCTATTTTCAGGTATTTGTTGATTATCATACACAACTGAATATGGAGGAGGAAAACGCATTCTAGAAAATAAAACAGCGCTACTTTTGTTAACACTAAGACACAAAGAATTATTGTCCAACCATGATTTAAGAAATTTTAGAGCGACGTTTAGAGAGGAACTTAGTTTTTCAACAGAGCGTCCTGATACATAAAGAACTAGATCGTCTGCATACTGTAAAATATTGGCTTTACCAGAAATATGGAATTCTAAATCAGAGGTATATATATTATAAAGAAGTGGGCTCAACACCGAACCCTGAGGCAGTCCTTTCCAGGTTAATCTTGTTTTCATTTCAGATTCACCTATGTCAACTTGTAATTGTCTGCCTGAGAGAAGATTAAGAATGAAATTGCAGAATATGGGAGGTACTTTTAGTTTATAAAGTTTAGTATTCAAAACATTTAAATCAACATTGTCGTATGCAGAAGAAATATCTAGGAAAACAGCAAGCATGGATTCATTATTTGAAAAAGCCAATCTCGCATCTGTAATGAAAATCCCTAGACTGTCCATGGTACTTTTTCCTTTCCTAAATCCATACTGACTCAGAGATAGTAAACCTTTACTTTCTACATACCATTCTAAACGGTTTTTAACTAAATGTTCAGCTAGTTTTGAAAACACAGTGGCAAGGGCTATCGGTCTGTAAGAGTTAGGATCTAACGGTGGTTTATTTGGTTTTAGAATGGGGATGACTTCGTATATTTTCCATGAGGAAGGGATTATACCAGAACTTATTGTGGAGTTGATTATGTTTAAAAAGTAAATTAGACTTGAGTCGCTTAAATTTGCAAGGAATGAGTAAGGAATACCATCATGACCTGGAGCAGAATCTTTTACGTAGGATAAAATACCTTTCAATTCTTTAAGGGTAAAAGGACTGTCAAGGCCCGTTACATCCTCTACAGGAGATTGGAAAGGGAGATGAGATGAAATGATGGGCATTTGTGGAACAAAAGGAGGAGCTATCTTGTCTAAAAATTTATCTGCAACGGATTCATCCAGATAGTGAGGTATTGTTTCCTTAAATGCTGATCTGAATCGTCGTATATTTTGCCATATTAATGACGGAGAAACGTCAGGCGATAGCGAAGTGCAGAAACGACGCCAACCATCCCATTTCTTCCTTTTAAATAATTTACGAGTATTGTTCATAATTAATGTGAGGTTATTAAAATTTTCTAATGTTGTACACTGTTTATATTTTACTTCAGCCTCTTTTCGTTGGCGCACTGCTAAAGAACATTCATTGTCCCACCATGGGGGCGACGGAATGTTATTATTACATCGTTTAGTTGGGAATGTTTCATTAGCAGCGTCCAACAAGAGTGATGCAAAAGAATCAGCCAGAATTGTCGATGAACTTAATGCATTTTCAGGAAGGTTGGATAGTCTCTGCTCAACTCGCTCACTAAACGTTCTCCATCTGTCATTGTCAATACTGTCATTAGAAGTTTTAATTTTGTATGCTAATCTTGGTCGGCGTCTGGATAGAGATTTGATAAATTTTGTCATACCGTAAAATGGGGTGAATAGGGACAAAATCGAACTTGTCACTGAAATTAATCGATGTTGTAGGACGAATGCAATATTGATAACTCTTTCCAAGGGTTTCCGGCAGTTAATACTTTTCGTAAATGTTAAAAATATCCCCAGAATTAGTTAAAATTTAGATATTTTAACAAAAATATAGGCTGTCCCTATTCATGCTTGAAGTGGGGTGACCTGGAACGAGACATGGGTAACTTGGGAAAAACTAGTAGGGTTGTCTCTTTCCTATTTAAAAAAAGAACTAATTACCTTCTGCTAAAAGATTAATTTTCTTCATTAAATTTAAAATTTTTGGTAATAAAAATAATACAATAAATCTAAAATCTTTTATTGAAATAAAAGAACATAAATATTTAATATTCTTCTATAATTTGCGGTGAAACGGACGCTCGGCATCTTTTTATGTTTTGGCTAATTCGTAATGAAATTTTGTTTTTGTTTCTTTGTAAAAAACTTTTTACAAAATCTGGACCAGGTAAATTATCTCGAAATCTTTTCTCAGTTATGCCAGATCTATCTAAATAACCTTTAACCAATACCCTCAGGTCGTAAGTATCTAAAGGGTATCCCCACTCAGCACAATGATTAAGATTTTCGACTATGTATTCCTCGGCTTCTGCATTTAAAACTGGTTGACCTCCTGGCTTTTTCATAAACCTGGTGTTATGTCTTTGTAAGACCGATTTAGGAATATCATATTTTGCACTAATATTTCCCAGTGATAAATTTGAACTATTATATATATCAATTCACGATAATGACGGAGTAATAGCGCCACATACAAACCAAACAAAAAACATACAATCGAATTTAGGACCTCCAGGTTTTTTTTAAGTTGAAAATAAAAGCGTAAACAAATTTAAAGAATATAGAAACCTATAAATGTAAAATATTAAAATGCATAAAACAACGAAGACCCATGTATTGTTAGTTCCACACACTACGTATTTTTATTATTTGTAGGCTTGTTTCTTAAATCGTACAAGTTCGTACCTATGTATCTCTTATTACTTCTCATTAGTTCGCCTTGTACGCATGCCTGTATATAAGTTTAAAATAAATAAAATGAAAATGCCTTATTTTAATAAAAAATGAAATCCTGCAAAACATTGCGATAAAATGTTCAATTCATGTTGTAGCAGCCCTGACCCTATTCAAACTTTACCGTTCCTAATCAACTTTCATATGTCCCTATTTGCCAAGTATAGCCGACTCTATTTGTACTTTAGCCGTCCCTTGTCACCCCGTTACCGTATTTATTCACCTCGAAAAAATAAACAATCCCAGAGGTTTTAAAGAAAACGTTTCCAACAAAAACTATGTAAAATCTAGACTTATCTCTTTTTGTGTAGCTATTTGTGTAGATATTATGTCGTTGGCTAACTTCACACGTTGTCAAAAAACACTAGGATTTTCAAAAACGGTCAACTTAAGGGACAATACCGCAACCTCACATCTACAGTCTTATTGGAAAGAAGATTTTTGACACCTTTTGCTAACTTCACAATGCTTCGGTGTTGCCAGTTAGAAGATAATATATTCTACTTTTAGAAGAAAAAAAAGGTAGCAATTGGAAGTTCTTGTTTTTTTATTTTGTGGCTTCGAAACTAGATTCCTCGATTTGACCCTATTTACCCCTGAGTCCTTATTCACCCCGTTTTACGGTAGTTATTATTACGGGATAATGATCGCTATCAAAAGTCGAAGGCAGGGTATTCCAGGTCACTGTAGGCGCAAGACTAGGACTGGCTATCGTGAGGTCTGGGGCACTGATCCCTTCATTAGGTTTAGTGAGACGTGTTGCAAGACCTGTATTCAAGATACAGAGGTTATTAGAATCCAAAATGTCTAATATCCTTGACCCGTAATAACTAGAGTTGGAGCTACCCCAAGCCTGGTGCTGAGCGTTGAAGTCACCCATAATTAAAAATGGTTTAGGTAATTTTGCTACTATGGTTTCTATTTCGTTGTATAATGATGATGAAGGGTGGGGAACATAAACAGATACAAAACATATTTTATTGATAGATACAGCTATTATAGAAAAATCAACACTATGATTTGCAATGGGAATGTGGTGAAAAGGTATTGTGTCATGAATTAACAGAGCAACACCAGCATAGCCATCTGTTCTATCTTCTCTTAAACATAAATATTGGGAGACTTTAAAGTTATAACCTGGCTTCAACCAGGTTTCTTGCAATGCGACAACAACAGGTTTATACACATTAATAAGATGTAGTAAATCGCTTTTTTTAGAGTTAACACTGCGACAATTCCACTGAAGGATTGTTGACAGCTGATCCATTATTGATATTATTAAAAAGTTGACTAATACTTTGTATAGCAGCGTTGGACGGTTCAGACATATTCTTTGTTAGCAAATTAATTAAAATGATAATTAAATCTCTAGTTGACTTATTATTTATGGAATTATTACTGTCAATATTTGTGCCAATGGATGGTAAAGGAATATCATAATCTTTTGTTAGGGCAGAATGAGTATATTTGTCATATCCTGTACTATGTTTAGGAGAATTATTGGGTTTATTAAAAAATACAGTTTTTTTATATGAACTTGTTTGTTTGTTTCTAGTACCTTTGGAGGAGGATTCAAATGTTTGCCTTAAAGGTGGTGAAGGAACTGCAACAGAAGTTAAAACTTCTGAATATGCTTTGTTAACAGGAGGATGCAACTTAACTGCTTCTGCATATGAAATGCAATTGTTAGCCATAGTTTCCTTAATGGCTTTTTGGCGACTAAACTCTGGGCATTTCCTATTTGTGGCAAAGTGGGATCCGGAACAAAGAAAGCATACAGCCTCATCCTCATCTACATTGCAACTGTCCCCAGTATGGTTATTACCGCATTTAAAACACCGTGGAGCTGAGCGGCACTGTGATTTGATGTGTCCATATCGACAGCAGTTGAAACACTGGACTGTTGGGAAGATATAAAGCTCAACAGGAAGAGAGTTGTAACATAAGAATATTCTTTTGGGTAACACCTGGCCGTCAAATGTTATTACAACAGTTTCAACAGGAATGTAGTTTGGTTTACCATCCACAATATGTTTTCTATTGATGCGTCGTACTTTTAAAATTTTTCCACATCCAATAGGCACAGATATGTTATTCAGTATATCCTCCTCAGACCAATCCTTAGGGACTCCTCTAACCACACCCATCCGGGTGACTGATGAGGAGGGTATAAAGGCCTTATAGTTGTATTGTTCCAATGTTTTATTTTCTAGAAAAGAATTTGCATCTGTGAAATTGGTAAATGAGATTAAAACCCTGTTTCTGCCTATTTTTTTCAGACTACCATTTACTATATTTTTTATGCAATTCTTTTTTAGAAAATGACCAAAAGAGACTGGGTGAATAAAAACATTATCATTTGGACTTGTTTGTATCTTTTGGATGTGGATTGTGTAAGGAGCTGCATCATTCGCCTCATATAGTTTTCTACCTACCAATGTGCTTGGGTCAGATGATTGTTTATGAGTATTGGGTTGTTGGGATGATAGTGGTTGTGAAGTGCTAGTTGATATAGGGGGTATAAATTCAGATTGAGCATTCTTAGAAGGACATTGACAGTCATTTTCACATATTGTTTCAGAAGATTTATGGCGCCTGCGTTTTTTATTACAGTGCCTGCATATTTTGCGAGAGGAGATACGTTTTCTCTTATTGTTGCTTTTGCTCTCGGAAGCATCTGTATCTAGAAGGGAACCCTCTGTATCCATTTCTGAATGTGGAACCGTGACTACAAGCGAAACCTCCGGAGGCGAACCTCCACCAGGGTCGTCTGGGTCGTCGTCCATCACGAAGAGTAAAAGAAAAAAAAACTTACCTAAATCAGCAAATATATAAAATTACTATATTAAATATGTAAAATTAAACTTATTTATATATACAACCACCTAAATGATACTATTATTTACACTAAAAAGTTAAAGAAGCAGAAAAAACTCGCCCGCCACGTTCAAGGTTTCCCGCGCTTTTTCAAGGGATATTTTACAGACGACTATTCTTTATTATTATTTTTTTTTTATGGCTTCGCACGGTTTATGCATTTAGCCAATGTCACGTAATGAATTGTTCATGTCGAAAAAGACGGCGTGATCCGTCTTACGATGGAGGTTTGAGACAAAGTCATGATGTGGCCACTATGCTGCCATATTTCACTGTTCTTTATGAATTATTTACTGAATGCACTTTTTACTAGATAAATCACGCACTTTTATTTAGTAAACAACACTATAAATAATTTTAAAAGTCCGATGAAAAATCAGCGTGACACTCAGCTTGACTTTCCCGCCAAAACTCCAGACAACTCTTATAGACTGGATTAAAACAAGATTACAATTTTTTTTTTTTATTTAAATCTCTATTTTACGTTTACATCTTTGGAACTTAACAGCAGATTACAAAATTTATTTCACAGGAAATTATAGGAATACCACACAATGTAATAATATATGATAGTTAATTTTTTTGAGTTGACTTCCAGCCGGACTTAATGAATTGTATTATAAAATATTGAATCACGTAAGGTAAGCCCTTTCTTTAAGATACCTACCTAATACAGGCTGATACCTACAACCATTTGATACAAATCGTTTTAAGCATACAAGGACAGGTATTGTAAATACTGTTTTATACTAAACTTATACAAGTATAAACATATATATTTGAAACAAATAAAACCACTATTTTAACAACAAACACTTTCTTTTATTGAATTAATTCTTACTAAGAAATCGTTATTTAATCCTTTTGGCACAGATTCAAGATTCTTACATATTTGCAACTGTTCTTCTTTAGTACACAAATTAATTAATGTTAGAATCAGATTCTGTATTTGTAATATGGTTTTTTCATCTTTGGCAACATAAAGAGTTTTAATCAGTGCAGACAGTATCTTTTGATCTGTAGATAACTTCCAGATGCACCAGCAATAACTGATCCACATTAAAAGACACTAAAAAAAAAAAATTAAATGTTTAAAAACGAGTTGTGGGACTGACTGACAGAAGTGACAACTGAAATCATTAATAAGCATTTGTTATTACAATCTCAATCTATACGATTGTGTACATAATTACACAGTATATATATGTATATCTCGCTGTAGCAATGACGGTGTCGGGTCGGTCACGCTCACGATTCAATTTTTTTGGCCACCCAACATAACTGCTTAACATCGGTAAAGAGGTTATCATTTCAAAAAAATATTGATACTAATTGGAGAATGGATGGAAATCAAGTTGTCATATCAACATAAAAAATGTTTCACCACTACACACTTGGCAAAAATCTATGACATACAGAAATTGGTGTGGTATTTTCTGCTAAGTTGTAGTACTTTGCCAACAACAGTAAGACAGCTTAGACAAAGTAAAATTTCTGAAAATTACATTTACCTCCATAACATGTTGTATAAGGATGTCATAAACAGCTTCATTACTACACATGTTTAAACTGTCGCAAATGATGTCTTTAAATATTTTCTTCTTCACACAGTGGACTCCATTCATCTCTATTAGTTTTGTAGCAAAGTCAAAACAAACTGCTTTACGGTATAAGTTACTCTCTATGTTCAGTTGTTCCATGGCACATGAATACACATCATCCAATGTTATTTCCTGAAAACATGCAAAGCAAATAACATATAAAAATTTCGAGTAATTTAGAAAGTGCAGTCTTGCCATTTTTTTTTAAATCACCTTCACTTTTGGAGGCAGAAGTTTCAAGAAATCTGGGAAACATTCAAATAATGCTTTTGTAACTTCAATATCTTTCTGATGAATGTTGTGCCTGAAGCTCCTGTACAGTACTTCGTAATAATTACCAGTTTTAAAACTATCAGAATTCTGAAAAAAGAAAATGGTCAGAATAAATATTATAGACATTTTAGGTAAGTACTAAAGTTTTAGATAATTCACAATAGTGCACTGCTGTTAGTTGAATTTTTGATAAAACAAAATTTATTTTGCTTGAACATTTTTAGGTCTTTCTTTAATTTATGGAATTCCCTTTATTATACAATAAAAACTATAAAGTCTGTTTTATGATTGTTATTATAACGAAAAGTTTTGTCTTAACAATCTCTAATTTCTCAGTTTATTTTTAAACAATCATATAATTTATAAGGTCTTTTTTACAAATGGAACATACCAAACATTGCATTATCCATCCACAACACTTCAAGCCTTTGACTTTATATGAATTAATGCAGTCATCAATCAAGAATAAAGCCAGCGGTGTTACGGTTGCTGGATTTATGGTAACTTTGTATTTCTGGAAATGGAAGTTTAATACTTTGTGTACAGTATACAACTTCTAGATGATAGGTTATTAATTAATTAAGTATACCTAATATTTAGAGACAAGCTTTTGCCTAAGATTTCGTCCATATGAACTTTCTTCTCCATAACACCTTGTTGCATAACTCTGTATAGCTTAGGTCAGTATTACAGAACCTCACTCAAAACTCAAACTTTACTTAAATCTTGTTTGAAGCTATATGATTGGTTGAAACTAGTTTTAAGTAATGCTTAAATCTTCAGAAAGGTTCTGTAATACTGTCCTTTCTGAAATTATTCTTTTTGCTTGGCTCTTTAGGGTGCGGTGGTAAATAGACTAAAGCTTGCCTCAGTAATTTGAGTATCAAATTTAATTTATTCATTAGGGTGCACAAATCTCCTTAAATGCAAAAGGTTTTTTAGAACAGAGTTCCAGAGATGATTGCATTCAAACTTTGTTAGAGGTTTATTATTAGTATAGATGAAGCTATTAGATTGGTTGAAACTAGTTTTAAGTAATGTTTAAATCTTCAGAAAGGTTCTGTAATACTGTCCTTAGTGTTCTTTCTGAAATTATTCTTATTGCTTAGCTCTTTAGGGTGCAGTGGTAAATAGGCTAAAGCTTGCCTCGTTAATTTGAGTATTAATTTTAATTTATTCATTAGGGTACACAAATAGCCTTAAATGCAAAAGGTTTTTAGAACAGTTCCAGAAATGATTGCATTCAAACTTTGTTAGAGGTTTATTATTAATATAGATGTAAGGAAGGAAAGCTGCAATTAAACCAAACAATTAAGATATAGGCAGTATGATGATGATTTAATGACACATTTCTGGGATATATTATAAATATTACTCACCTGAACATTTTTCATTAACAAACAATAGACTTCAATAAGACTGGGATACAGCTGATAATGATTCAATGTCAGTTTCTGATGCAATTCCTTAATGCATTTATCAAAAACTTCTTGTGCATTGTAAAAAGAGTCTTGTAACAATACCTCATCCATAGTAATATCATACTTATTTTTAAATGCCAGGTTCAATTTTCCTGGATAATCTTTGGCTTTCAGGTATTCTGTATTCCATCGCCCATCAGTTTGTAATTCCATATACAAAATTATTAGAGAATACAATGTGCTTGAACATATATCTGGCTGCTCCCTGAAGTCTACATTTTCTATCAACTCTAATAATTCAGGAAAATACTGTTCCAATTTGCTAATTCTTATTTGATATTCAGAATGGAAATGGTAATCCTTGTCATGGCTTAATTTGGAAAGCCTACTTAGTAAACAATTGTTGATACACACTTCAAATTTTAAGAAGGTATCAATCATTTTCACGTTTTACAACATTCAATTCAATTCTTGATTAATGGCCTTTGTGAGAGAGACGCCACAATTTTGCCAATATTACGTGCGAACGATTAATAAACCATTTTACAACATTTACCTGCACAAATTTACCGAAAACATAGAACATGGACGGGAAATGCACAGAGCAGGTATTTATGTAAATTCTTTAATAGTAACATTACGATTGTATGAAATAGATGGACTGGCTCAATACCAACTTAACGAACCTAACAAAAACCACAAAAAACAAACAAAAGATTTTTTTTTTTTTTATTAAATATAAACCAGCGCTTGACCGCAATCCCGCCTGATGGTAAGCAGTGACGCAATCGTTGATGGTAAAGCGCACTAGTTTATTAAGAGCCTATTCACTCTAGCCTTGAAGACACTCAAATTGTAGTCCGACGGAAACACCGCCACCGGCAGATTGTTCCAGTCCCTCGATGTACGCGGTATAAAGGACGACGGAAACGCTTCGTCCGGATCGTAGAGGTGTTAACAACATAAGGGTGGACTCGCCGTGGTAAACTCGCCGTACGACGGGTCGTCCGATGGTGGAACGGAGATGGGGGAATTAAATCGTTCGCAATTCCCTCGCACACTCCCCAGAATGTATCCTATAGAACACCGAAAGGCTGGCTACTCTACGCCTGTGCTCTAGGCGTTGGAGACCAACTCGAGTTAAATCATGGGGTCACCAATCAGCCTCTTCGCACGCCTCTCCACTGAATCCAAAGTGGCCAGGTGACACTTAGCAGCACCAGCCCAAATGTGGCTGCAGTACTCCACACACGAACGGACCTGTGCTTTGTACAACATTAGAAGCTGCCCTGGTGTGAAGTACTGCCGGACCTTTGCGATTACACCAAGTTTTCTGGCAGCCACCTTGGCCTTGGACTCAATGAACCGCCCAAAGTTTAGATTCGAGAAAATCTCAACACCCAAAAGCTGAAGGCGGTCGGTACACTCCAAGGATACATTCCGAAAAGTAGGAGCCAAGGTGAACGGGCTCCTTTTGGCGGTGAAAAGACACGCCTGCGTTTTGGCGGCATTGAATGCTACAAGATTGGCATTGCCCCATTCGGAGACTGCCTGAAGTGCTTTTATAAACTTTTATAATAAATCTTACGTACAGATAAGGTATTAGTAAGAACAATTTCCATGAATCAATGTCGCCAACATGAAGAAAAAAAATAGGGATGGCTAGCGTTATCGTTAAAATGGGATCGATAACATAAGTAATAATTTTTGATTTTCTCAAATTAAAAAATAATATTGATAATTAGTTTATTTTATTTTTATTACATTAAAATAAATAATATTTAATGAATTATACTGCCGCATTTTCCGCCGCCACTGAATGATCTGGACTCTGGGTGTGTTGTTTCTGGAAGTTTAGCAACAAATATGGAATTTATTATGGGTATGTTTGTATTGAATAGACTTCTAAACTGCTGAATCGATTTCACAGATTCATTAAATACTATTATTGAAATAAATAATAATATTTATTGAATTTACTACTTCCGCATTTTCCGCCGCCACCGACTGATCTGAACTGTGTGTTGTTTCTATACCAATTAAAACATATTTGTGGAAATGTGTGTGTATGTGTGTTGTGTGTTTTCCACAAATATGAATCAATTGGTGCGATTTTTCTATGAGCAAATATGCCAAGACACTCTTTACCAGTTATTTTTACCCATTGTTTGCACCTACAAAGTAAAATGATTGATGAATACCATTACTGCAAAAACTATTTCTATTTGTTAAAACTCAGTCGCTGAACTGATTTTAATGAAAACTAAATTTAATGATGTTATGAACTTATAAATACCACTGATACAAAAAAGGATTTATCGATAGTCGATAAAACATTGCACTACACTAGTATTTACGACGAAAAACATATTTGCAGATTTATTTTCAGAAATATATTATAAGATATGTTGTTAGAGTATAGTTAATTCGTAAAATGTACTAACCGATCTACATCCAATGGAAATTGAGCCACAAATGTTCGTTTTTTGTTTTCTACCCTTTGTTTGTTCTCACTCCACATATCTTGCACGTTACAAAGCTGGCATCTGTGGCATTGGCCGACGATGCCACTTTTGTGAGGCTTTTCTATGATTATTCCCGTGAAAGGAAGATAGGGTGGTGCGCGTTTTGATCGGCAGGCGGGCAGACCACCAGCACCATATCATAGGCTACGTTGCCTCTGGCTCGGTGCATCCTGTGAACCTCCTTCACAGGAACATTTTGGGCCTCGAGGTCGGCCTTAATCTCCTCAGAGGGGATCTCTTTGGGTACGCGTCGGATTACAACGCGGGTGAGGCGCTCTTCGGGGAGGGAGTAGGTGTGGAAGGCCACACCACTCTGGCGAAGGAGCTTGGTAAGCTCCCTAAAGTCCCTGTAGGCCTAGTATGAGTTTTCAATACGAAACTCGATCGTTGGTATCGAGCGCGTTTGGCGCTCTCATTGGTTGAGAGTTCTTACGACCTTGAAGCGGGCCAATCGCTGAGTCAAACGCGCTCGATATCGTCGAACGAGTTTCGTAATGAAAACTCATACTAGGCCTACTGGATGTTGGGACTGAAACTTTAATGCCAGTCTGGGTATACTTGGCATTGGTGAACGCGATCTTCTGATCGGTATACCATGAGGACACATTGGTCCACTTTCCCTTGTCCTGTATGAAGACAGACAGATGAGGGAGGATTTTGGAAACAGCTCGGGGGGCCGAGTGGGCGGGTTGGTTGTCGCGGCGCGCGGGGCGGCGGCGGCGTTAGAGGGGCCGCGGGCGGGGGTGGGTAAGCCACTGGCGGAGGCAGCGGCCGCCAGTTTGGGGGCTGGGACTGAGGACGATTTTTTCCTTCTCCTCTTGCCGGATGCGGGACCGACTCGGTGCGACGACCTATATTTATAGATTCACACCGCGGGCCAACGGCGCCCCGCGCCCCGCACCGCGTGCTAAATATCGTAGATAATAATGTTGTATTGATCATTTGTAAATAATTAGACACACCACTACTAGTACCATAGAACATGTAAATATAAACAGGACATTTGAAGTCGAAATACACGACGCTCAGCGCTCGCCCTGAGCGCACGTGCTCCCGCGCCTACGCCGCGAACCCCCGTGCCGCTCCGTCGCGCTCGCTAGTGCTCTGCCATGCTTTCTAGCATCCCCGCCGCGCTTTCGCGCGCCTCACTGCCGCGCATCTGGCGCACAGCCCCGCCGCGATTCTCGCGCCGTGCTGCCGTGCACCCCGCGCCACAGCCCCGCCGCGCCTGCTTGGCAACCACCGCCGCGTACTCGATAGCCCCGTCGCGATCGTTCGCTCCACTTTGCCGCGCACCCTGCGCCACAGCCCCGCCGCGTCTGCTTGGCAACCACCGTCGCGACAATCGATAGCCCCGCCGCGACCCCTCGCGCCGCACCGCGACCCTTGCACCGATCCGCCGCGTCCGTGTGCTTCGCCGCGAACCTCTCGACGCTCCGTCGCGCCGCGTCACCGCGCTATCCGCCGCGCTCGCTAAGCCGCATCGCCGCGTTCTTGCGCCGTGCCGCCGGACTCGAAAGAGTCTGATAGTGTTGTGTGTGAGTGTGTGTAAGTGCGGTGTAGTGACGCGTCGAGTAGTGCACCGGAGCTACGCTACTGAGACTGTAAGGTTAGTAGGGTTAGGCACACACCTCCCTGTCCGGCGACAGGGAGGGTACACACCCTCCGGGCCTCCAACCCGGAGGACTAGGTCGTAAAAAAGTCCTCCCCCCATTTCCAGGCGCTTCTCGCCATAATAAATGAGGTTCTGCTGGAAGAACCATCCATCCGCGCCAAATATGGCGATAGGTTGGCTGTCCTCCAACAGCTAGCCCCCTCCCCCCAGTCCGATCCCGTCCCCGCCGAAACCGAGGTGTCCATGGACACCGAAGTATTCTCGGCCAAACGCCCCAACCCCGTCTCCTCGGACTCCTCCGTGGAATCAACCCCGCCCACTCAGGCGTCAGACGACGACGACGAACCGGACTTCAAGGTCGTCGCCCTCAAGAGGAGGAGGAAGAAATCCTCCTCCTCCATCCAAGCCCCTAAATTGGTGGCTGCCGAGTCGGCCAGCGGCCGTCCTAGCCCCACACCCGTCCTCCCTAAAGGGACTGACGCCCCTCGTGCCGCGTCAGCTAAATCCGCCCCCTCGGCCCCACGAGCGGCCTCTAAAATCCCCCCTCCCCCGCCTGTCTTCATCCAAGACAAGGCGAAGTGGCCCACAGTGTCCGGCTGGTGCACTGAATTCAAAATAGCATTTACCAATGCTAAATCAACGCAGACGGGGATTAAAGTCTCCGTCCCTTCAGCCAAGGACTTCCGTGAGCTGACAAAGCTCCTCCGCCTAAGAGGTGTGGCCTTCCACACCTACTCCCTCCCGGAGGATCGCCTCACCCGCGTGGTGATCCGAAGGATCCCAAAAGAGATCCCCACTGATGATATTAAAGCTGATCTCCTTGCACAGGGGATCCCCGTTAAGGAAGTTCACCGCATGCACAAGGCACGCGGTAAAGGGTCGGCCATACGACATGATCCTAGTGATCAGTCACCCCGTCGAGGGAGCCACCCACCACCCCATATTCCTGATAAAGAGCATCTGCTCTCTATCAGGCATAGTCATAGGGAAGCCGCACAAGAGCGGCACCGTTGGCCAATGCCATAGGTGCCAACTGTACGGCCACTCGCAGGCACATTGCCACGCCAAGCCCAGGTGCGTCAAGTGCCTAGGCGACCACGGCACAGCAGAGTGCCCACGGCCCAAGGACCGCGCGCTCTGCACTGAGCCACCAAGCTGCGTCCTCTGCGGCACAACCGGCCACACGGCCAACTACCGTGGGTGCCCCAAGGCCCCCAAATCAACATCGCCTAAACTGGCGAAGCGCGCGAGCGCTCGCCAGCAAAGGGAGGCCCCAGCAGGCTAGACCCAGCCCCCGGTGGCTTTGAGCCCCCAGAGACCTAGTCCCTGGAACGCCTTAAACCACCAGAAGGCCTTCCCGGCCTTAGTGGCGGCCGCCCCCACGTCCCCTCAATCCACCCCCGCCTGGAAGGACAAGGATCCTCGCATCCGACCTTCCACGGCCCAAAAGGTGGTAACAACAACCTCCGCGGCGACAACAACCCCCGCACGCACTCCATCCACAACAACCGCAACAACCTCCGGAAGCAACCCCCTTGACGCATTCAACGTCATCTCGGGGACCTTCCTTATATTCATGACCCCCCGTGCCAGGCAAATGGCAAAGGAGCTCTTGGCTGCCAGATCTGCTGGCAACCTTGAGGCCGTGATAGGCATTTACAATGCCTATCCGGAAATAACTCATGCCCTGTCCTCCATCGCATCCAATTAAGGATTGCAGGAGCAGTAAACGAACCAAGCCCCGTTCCCTGAAACTGGTGCACTTCAATGCCGATGGCATTAGAGATCAGAAATTAGAGATCTCAACATTCCTACGTGAGCACCAAATCGACATCTTCCTCGCCCAAGAGACCTTTCTCAAGCCTAGCCATCGCACACCTCTGGTCGCGAACTACCGCGTAGTTCGCAACGACAGGTTGCGTTGTCACAAAGGCGGAACCCTTATTTATTTCAAAAGGGCTCTACATTGCATCCCAATGGACCCCCCACCCCTCTCACGACTCGAAGTGTCAATGTGCCGTCTCGGCATGACAGGCCACCAACCTATCACATTAGTGTCGGCCTACCTCCCTCCCAGTTCCTCTGCAGAGAATCATCAACTCTTAGCAGACGACATCGCCCTACTTCTGGGGTTGAGCGACTCCGTTATAATAGCGGGCGACCTCAACGCCAAACACACCGCCTGGAATAGCACCAGGATCAACTCCAGAGGCAACTCCTGTTTGACCTCTCTACCCGAATGAACTTCGGCGTCGTGGGACCTATGACCCCCACTCACTTCCCCTACGACCCCGATCACACCCCGGACGTCCTTGACGTGGCGCTCCTAAAGAATGTCAACCTACGGTTAGACTCTATAGAAGCACTACCAGAGCTATCGTCCGATCATCGACCAGTCGTTATCAGACTGGCTCCCCGCACTGGCCTCTCTGACCCAGGTCAAGTACCCCTTACGAAGGTGGTAACGGACTGGAGGAAAGTAAGCGATCGGCTGAAATCCTCCACATCCCCCCACCTGGACTCCATACCTGCACGCCTGGACTCTATCGCGGACACGACGACCGCGATCGACTCGTTCACGGATCACGTACAGTCAGTCCTGAACGACTGTTCAAGGGAGGTAACAGCGACAGAAGACTGCCGCTGGAAACTTCCCACTGACTTGCGTGAACTCCTGACCGAGAAGAACGCGGCTGTCCGTGCCTACAGCAGCTTCCCCTGCGCGGCCAACAAAGCCCATATGCGCTATTTACAGAGAACTGTAAAAAGACGCATATCGGAGTGGCGTGAAGCCGGCTGGGACAAGATGCTGGACGAGTTAGAGCCCACCCATCTAGCCTTCTGGGAACTTCAGAGGAAGTTAAAATCCAAAGAAGTTGTCACCATGCCTCCTCTGGTTCGCCCCGACAATACCATCGCATTCGACGACGATGAAAAGGCTGAATGCCTTGCCTCCTGCCTCGAAGCCCAGTGCTCCCCCAGCCTCCTACCAGTAGACCAAGCCCACCTCCTAGAGGTCGACGCTGAAGTAGAACGTAGGACCTCCCTCCCGCCCGTTGACGACCCGGATGATCCCCTGCCTCCCATCACTCCAGATGAAGTGCAGGACATCATCAAAGGCCTTCAACCCAAAAAAGCACCCGGATCAGACGGCATCACCAACAGAGTGGTCCGTCTCTTCCCAGCCCACCTAGTCCTCCTCTTGACCACCATCTTCAATGGTGCAATGGGGAATAACATTTTCCCACAAACGTGGAAAGACGCCACAGTGATTGGCATTCCCAAGCCCGGCAAGCCTAAAGCCGAACCAAACAGTTACCGTCCCATCAGCTTGCTGAAAGTTCTCGGCAAAATCTACGAGAGGCTTATTTATAAGCGTCTCAGAGCCTACGCCGAGAACAAGGTCCTCATTCCAAATGAGCAATTCGGGTTCCGATCCCAACACTCATGTCCACAACAAATCCTACGCATCACTGAACATATACACGCAGGGTTCATGCGTGGTATGTACACAGGCGTAGTCTACTTCGATATAGCGAAAGCGTTTGACAAAGTCTGGCACAACCGCTAAATCTATAAGCTGTACAAACTCGGAGTGCCCGACCGTCTCGTTCTCATCTTACAGGACTTCCTGTCAAACCGCACCTTCCGCTACAAAATCGAAGGAGCACACTCCTCCCCCCGCCCAATCCGTGCAGGTGTTCCCCAGGGCTCCGTGCTAGCCCCCCTTATATTCACGCTGTACACAAGCGATATCCCGAAAGGTGGTAAGGCCCAAGTCGCGCTGTTCGCAGACGACACCGCCATCTACTGCTCGGGGTTCAGCCCTGACCGAATTCGACACCATCTCCAAGCCGCAGTCAACAAACTGGCTGACTGGTTCAAGAAATGGAGGATCGAAGTTAACCCCCAAAAGAGTCAAGCGGTACTCCACACGAAGGCGCGACTAAACGTCCCCACGTCATGTCTGGCGAGCTGATCCCCTGGGGGAAGCAAGCCAAATATCTAGGTGTGATCCTCGACCGCAACCTCAACTTCTCAGAGCACATTAAGGCGGTCCGCTCACGTGCCGCCTACGCTCTGGCTCGACTCCACCCCGTCCTCAACCCGCGTAGCAAACTGTCGCTCAGGTGCAAAATGCGCTTGTACACAGCGTGCATACGCCCGATTATGACATACGCTTGTCCTGTCTTCGCACACGCCAAGCCGCGTCATATCCATAGGATGTCGCGACTTATCGCGAAATACTTGATGATTACTTTCTTTTAAATGTTTCCGGCGGGAGTGTCGCGACTTATCGCGAAATCACTCATAATATTGTAAGAGAAGACATTCTCACAAGACCATAGACAAATTTGCACAAGGTAATAGACAATACCATAACTTGGTCATTTATAGTCTATGGTTATTTTACCTAACGAACCAACGCGACAGGTTCCTTCCTGTTAGCATCATGTCGGCGAGTCGCCTACGTGTGATTCCTCGTATACTTTCTTAGCGGGAATCTGTGCCCAAACCGCGACTCGACGAAATATTTAAGTAAATGGGGTCCGAGGATGGTTGCGTTGACTTACCTATGTTGATCCTGTTTCAACTGGTGTGTAATGGATGTAATAATCTGCTTCGCTTTGTGACACGATGTATGCCCTCTGCGTTACGCCCACGCTCGATGTTAACCTCTCCATTCTTTAGTCTGTAGGGATTAAGCAATCATCATTTGCTTGTTATGGAACTAAGTGCACAGGGCCAACCAGACATTATATTATATTGATTAAATTCATATTAATAGATATCTTTCTCTAAATCTCCAAAGGAGGGATGGTCTAATGCAGCGCCGTACGCTACGACATAGCGAGTCGTACTAATCGGCTTTAACATTGGATGTCCTGTATAGTGTGACCCGAGCTCACGGCTTCGGGCTTGAGTCAGAGGACCCACGCATACGGCGTCGGGCTGTGCTCCACTCAGAAGACCCACGCACACGGCGACGGGCTTCGCCAATTCGAGTCAGAGGACCCACGCTCACGGCGTCGGGCTGTGCTCCACTCAGAAGACCCACGCACACGGCGACGGGCTTCGCTCACCTCAATTCAGAAGCCTAACGCTCACGGCGTCGGAATTTTACGCACAGTTCTATAGGACATACAATGATTACGATACTTTGTGTTACATAAATTCGGTAACTTTCGCTCCGCTCAAACTATCACGGTACATTGTAATTAGATTGACAATAAATAGTTAATGAATTAACCCTAGGCACTTAGCTTTCGTCAACTGGAATCTTCTCAGCTGCCCCGGCACTCGCACAACACTCATAACAATACTTTAAATATATTTCATTACTTAAATTACTGATGAAGATGGCGGTAGGACGCTAACAGGAAGGAACCTGTCGCGTTGGTTCGTTAGGTAAAATAACCATAGACTATAAATGACCAAGTTATGGTATTGTCTATTACCTTGTGCAAATTTGTCTATGGTCTTGTGAGAATGTCTTCTCTTACAATATTATGAGTGATTTCGCGATAAGTCGCGACATAGGATGCAAGTAGTCCAAAACCGTTTCTTGCGTAAAGCCACAAACGCCCCCTGGTTCGTCCGTAATGAGATCCTCCACCTAGATCTCAAAATCCCCACCATTCAGCAGTTCATGAAGCGTCTTTCCAAACGCTTCTTTGACACTGCCTCCAAGCACCGCAATCCCCTGATAGTAGCGGCTGCTAATTACACCCCCTCCGCCATCTCCAAGCTTCGCCGCCCAAGGCATGCTCTCACAGACCCCGATGACCCAATAACCCTCCTCCAAGAGGCCAATAGGGCCACCAGCACACTCATAAAACACAGACCGACCTACCGACCTCGCCGCCGAGGTCCATCGCGACGCGTTCAACGTAGCAGCCCCCTCCTCCGTCCCTCGTCCGATGAAGGCCAGCCCGCGCCGCAGCTGAGCCAGTAAATAAAAATTCGATTCCGCCATCCCTTGCTGTTCTCTCCAGCGACGCCCTAAGCCGAGGTTCGTACCCCGCAGGGGGTGCCCTTAGTGCGTAGTCGCTTAGTTTTTAGTAGCCCTGGCTGGAGGCTTTAAATTCATTTAAGGCATCCACAGGAAAGTCCGGTTAAGTAGTCACGGCCTCTCAAGGTCAACTACGAGATGCCATATCAAAAAAAAAAAAAAAATCGAAATACACAGATTATATCGGACACGCAAGTTTTATTTTAGCCAAGAAGATTCCCCTCCAGTATATTCAAATTTAGACATTATCTATATTTTGTAACCCAATCCTTGAATATCCCTACGCTTTCTCTAATTTCTTTTTTTGGTTCTCTTCTTTCCGTTCAGAGGAACGGAAAAGGCAAAGGCATAGTACGCCATACAGCCTAGTCTTATGTAACTTTTCTCTTCAGTAAGTTTATATCCTAACTTATCCTAATTTACCCTAAACTTATCCTAACTTAACTTAATCTAACCTAACTCCTTTTGATTCCCGCGTGAGGCCGTTTAGGAAGGGTTTAGCGTAAAGACATGATGTGGCCACTATGCTACAGTATTTCACTGTTCTTTATGAATTATTCACTGAATGCACTTTTTACTACATAAATCACGCGTTTTTATTTAGTAAACGACACTATAAATAATTTAAAAGTCCTATGAAAAATGAGCGTGGCACTCATCTTGGCTTTCGCGCCAAAAACTCCGATTTCCCTAACTTACCCTTTCCCCTTAACTTGACATTGGCTAATGCAATGGCAAAGCCATTAAAAAAAAAAATGAATTGTCAAAGTCAAAATAATCTGTAGCTGGAGGCTTGTTGTGTTGCTCAAATATTACATAATTTCGAAGTAAATATAAAATAACTCTTACTTTGATGACCACTCATTTGTAAAAATGTTAAAGTAAGTTTTAATAACAGTATGTATATTTCATTGTCATAATATTTATTGTTAATAATTAATATGCCCAGCAAAACTTGCATTATTACAATAATATCATTATTATAAATTATGTTTTAGATTCGGAATAAAATCAGCTGTTCTAGGCTCGGCAGTTTATTACACCATTGATAAAGGAGTTTGGAAAGACAGTGCCACTACAACTGCCTTGTATGAGGAGCTCGAAAAAGGAGTTTCACCTTATGTTGGGGAATTTAAAAAACAAATACCTTATGAGGTAACCTTTGATTTGTATTCACAGCATAACCTTTGATTTGTTTTAGTTATAAATCTATTATATATTTTTTTTTTTTCTAGTTACCACCCCTGCCAACACATGATAGAATTTCCTACTTGTTCAAACACTATTGGAATAATGGAGTGAAGGCTACATTCAGCTTTTTAGTTAATTTACCTACTCACACTAGTAATGCTGCAAGCAAAGCTTACGAATATGTTAACTCTGCACTGGATGCAAGTGAACAAGCTGCAACGGCGGCTGTACCTGCTAAACAAGAAAATAAATGAAGTTATTTAGGAAAAATTGTATTTATTTGAAATGTAATAATTGTTTATGTGAAATAAAACCTTGATAAGGTTGATTATTCATTTATTCTTAATAATGAGTTGATAAATATCTACTGTAAAGCAAGGGACGGCTGGATCAATCTTATGTATGATTGATCAGCAGCAAAGTAACACTATGATCTAACTATTGGTCATAATCATCTTTATCAGGCTTTTCCTGATCCCTTTCGATCCAGCCGTCCCTTGCTGTCCTCTCTAGCGACGCTCTACCCCACAGGGGATGCCCTTAGTGCATAGTCACCTTAATTTTAGTTTAGTTTTTAAGTGCCCCTGCCTAGAGGCTTTAATTTTACTTAAGCCATCTCGCGCGTTCTTTTGCTGGAACTTTGCCTGTGCACTACCGTGTCGTTAAAATTATATTTAAGACTGTACATTCATAGATAAACTGCCTGTGGTTTGTTCCAAAAGTATTTATTGTGATGTTAGAAATATGATAAGTCCAAATATTTCTATAAGTACAGCATATATCCTGGGTTTAGAGAGACACAATAAATACTTTGTGTGAAAATAATTATAATATCACCACTTTTTCCAGCAATTATTGTTTAATTAGTATTAATAAACGAAAGCATGACGATAATAATTTGAGGTTATAAAAATAACCTCAGTCCTCAAATATTAATAAAAACATTGGGTATAATAGGGGTTTAGTTAGGTAATTAATATTCTGCCACCTGTACGCGTTTTGATCAATTTGTTACATTCTCATTTAATTTTCAAGTCTAGGTCATTCAGTTCCGAAGTTAAGCGAAAGTAAAGTTTCGTGTTTATAACAGTCACTCATGATCATCTAAATAGAAGTTAGAACTACCTAATACTTCGCAAAAACTCCGAGAGCTGAAAGTTTTATGGCTAACATCAAACCCTAATTCTATACCAAATAAAGGGAAATCTATAAAAACTAGGATAAGTAATTGAAGATCTGGAGTAAGTACCTGGTGACCCTGATTAGAAAGACGCAAAAACCCAACCAAACTATTAGAGATTGACGTAAGTACCGCCTTTACTTGCCAAAAATATTGAACTTGGTACCCGCTTCATTTGATGTCAAAAATCGAAAGTACCTACTATCTGATAGGAATTCGCGTCTGTCATTTCTAATTGATACTGGCGCAAACGTCTCCGTGATACCGAGGACAAAAGGCGGGAAACAAAACAAACCGATTTCTGTTTGTACGCGGCAAACAACACGATCATTCCAACGTACGGAGAGAAAACCTTACAACTGGATCTCAACCTACGATGGCCGTACACCTGGAAATTCATCGTCGCTGCAGTCAGCAAACCTATCATCGGTGCAGACTTTCTGAAACGTCATCAACTTCTTGTTGACATAGCCGGCGGACGTCTCGTCGACAAAGTTACCAATATGACCGTCAGAGCATCAGTCATTCATTCCGCCGAACCTACAGTTCGAAGTATCGACATGGAACAGCCGTATCACCAGCTCCTCAGTAAGTTTCCCGATATCCTGCGACCATCAAGCACGAAGGATACTCCCAAACACAGACATTCCAACGATTCATAAACGAAGTACTCAACGGAATAGACTACGCGTTCCCATTCATCGACGAAGTTATCGTTGCATCTGAAAATGAAGCAAGCCTCATCGGAGTTCTGCAGGAAGTTTTACGCCGATTAGACACGTATGGTGTCACTATAAACCCATCTAAGTGTGTCTTCGGCAGCGAAACCGTTAAGTTCCTAGGTTACTAAGTCTCAAGCAAGGGAATCAAGCCACTTCAAGACAAAGTCAATGCAATCACAGAGTACCCAAAACCCGAAACCATTCAAGATTTACGAAGATTTATGGGGATGATAAATTTCTACAGAGACAGTATTCCCAACGCGGCTAGTATTCAAACACCCTTGAATGCGTTCCTTCATAATTCAAAAAAACGAGACAAGACGGAAGTAAAGTGGGACAATCAATCGACAAAAGCTTTTGAGTTGTGCAAACAGAGCATAATAACCGCTGCTTTATTGTCTTACCCATCCAGTTCGCCAGAGGACCAAATCGCTATTTTTTCGGACGCCTCAGCTACCTGCGCCGGGGCATCTCTACAACAAAGGCGAAACAAAGAACAATGGGTGCCGCTCGGATATTTTTCAAAAAATATTTCGGAAAGACAAAACAAGTATTCCACTTTCGGTCGGGAGCTCTCGTCGATATTTATGGCAGTACAGCACTTTCGAAAGATGTTTGAAGGCAAAGAACTCGTGATTTATACTGACCATAAACCGCTGACCTACGCAATTCGCAACCCTCCTTCCGATAACGACACACCACGGCGAACTCGGCAGCTACTGTTCATCAGCGAGTTCACTACTCACATTCGACACGTGAGCGGAGCTCAGAACGTTGCAGCAGATGCATTATCACGCGTCGAAACCATCGACGTGCCATCACCCATCAACTACGACGAGTTATCTCAAGCTCAAGAAAACGACAGTTGTATCCCAACATTGTCTCAACAGACCAACATACAACTCAAGAAAATCATCTTACCTGGTACCAACAAGCCAATATTCTGCGAAACATCAACGTCACATGTTCGTCCATACTTAACAGCTGATTTTCGTCGCATAGCTTTCAACGCCGTGCACAGCCCAAGCCACCCAGGAGTACGAACCACACGGAAGCTGATTGCAGAGAGATTCTTTTGGCCTTCAATGAATACCGACATCGGCCAGTGGACTAAAACATGCAATTCGTGTCAGCACTCCAAAGTTCAGCGACACAATCACAGTGACATCGCAACATTCCCACCGAGCGAACGATTCCAACATATTCACGTTGATATCGTTGGACCGCTACCTACATCAGCATGTGGACATAAATACTTGCTCACGATGATCGACCGGTGCACACGATGGCCCGAAGCTGTACCGCTTCAGGAGACAACCGCTGAAATCGTCGCAAGAAAACTTTACGAAGTGTGGATATCTCGTTTCGGTTGTCCAATAAGAATCACTACTGATCAAGGACGACAGTTTGAAAGTAGACTATTCCGAGACCTCGCTCAATTACTCCGTGTAGAAAAATCCCGTACTACTGCATACCACCCGCAGAGTAACGGAATCGTCGAACGCTGGCACAGGACATTAAAAGCCGCACTCATGGCTAGGCTAGAAAACAGCAACAAATGGATCGACGAATTGCCTGCTGTTCTAATGGGTCTCAGAGCCGCTATCCGCTCCGACTCTTAACACAAGCGCAACGCAACTCGCCTACGGTCAAGCAATACGCCTACCCGGCGATTTCATATCACCAACACCAGCTACACCGAAAATGGACCACGACTACGTCAATCATCTGCAAGAAGTCATCACGAAGCTCACACCTACATACAAAGCGCATGCAAACAAGCGATGTATGGTCGTGCACAACGACCTACAAATATGTAGCCACGTGTTTGTACGCGATGACACCGTCCGCAAACCTCTGCAGCATCCATACCAAGGTCCATACAAGATCATCGAAAATTAAGACATGGTGTCATCATCCGGTGAGTATGTCACACCTTGGGTCGGTCGCTACCAAGGTGTATAAAAACAAAAATACGGTTTGACCATGCATATATCTTCTGCTTCACGAAATCGATACGCTCTGTGACGCGGACCAAATAATCTCTAAAACTAATATCAGTCCTCGAGAACGCCTGCCTCACTCTCTCCTCCTCTCTAGGATGAGTGTTATCATCCCTGAAACAGATTAGCTTGACAATGAGTGCTCTAGTCATCGTTCACTGCTGAGCTGGTGCGGCTGATTTTAATCATGTGTCTCTGTAAACATAATTCAAGTTCAGGCGAAATAGAACGGTTCTCACGGAAAGCCTCCTCCAAAGAGCCTCTTAATTTTACATTGCACTGGGAATTCACGGTTAAAGTTTCATCATCATAGCGGTTGGTCGCGATGAAGCACTGTTATGTTGTACCGCGATCGATGACGAAGCAGGCTTAACGTGGCTATTCCGTAATTTGAGGGGGTAGGCGCTCAAGCACCACGTCATTCAGCATATGGTTGCGCTGGATGACCCGCACTTAATCCAATGTTCGACCGTTGGTTGAGCTGTACGATTTTTTGAAAAATGCGTGCACTGACTGGTCGGGCCCACTGAACCGGTTTTAATCTCTCTTATTTGCAGGAGGGTTGCGAGGACTTCATATTATGCATTGGCATATTACTTGACGACATAAACAGGTGACGCCATGACTACATCGTAAGAATAAAATAAAGGAATTGTGTCGCAATTAAAAGCAGCTGGGTCTTTTTGAGGTGATAAATGAAAAATCAAAATTTACAAAAACAGCCCACAACTGTGGCACATTTTGATTTATTCCTTTTCTTGCAGTGTCACATATTTTACAACTTTACCTAGTAATAGGGTCTGCTCCATAAACATGTAAACTATTGCAAGCTTCAACAACTATTGGAGTTAACACAACTCAGATGTGACTTTCACAAAACATGAATGCCCATCACAATTTCAATATAAAACCACCATTTAACTAATCTCTTGTTATACATTAACTAATTGAAATGGAAGATAGGAAGCTTGGTTGTGTTAAAACATTGTATGTAACTAAAATGAATAAACGAAACATGGATAATTTTAGATGGGATCAGCCCTGCTGTTCTGTTTCATTTATAGTCTTGCAAATGTTATTAATAAAATTGATACAATAAGGTATCAATTTAATATTCTTTAAAGGAATTACAATTTTGTGCTCATTACAAAGGCTTAAAATAAGTTTGAATAGGAATGGTCTTGACAAATTGTCACCTTTGTCAGTGAGAAAAATTCATCTTATATACAAGTATTACATTGTTTCAAATAATATAGAAGTCAGTGAGCATTTATGCATTGAAAGCAAAAGAAAATTATATTGTTAGATTACTTAATAAAGTATAACAGCACAAATAAGTAGCATTGTGTGTCACTATTGCAAATTCCACATAAGAAGGTAGTTAAGACCTATGTTTTACTGATTGAAAAGTAGTCTCTTGTTAAATTCCCAAGCCCAAAATTTAATACAGATTTTCAATTTTAAAACTTGATATCACACATTTTCTAGATGTCGGATTGTTAGTTTAAAAGGCTTGTCAGCGGTATATCCTTAAAAGGGTATGTAGAGGTAAGCTGTATTTCATTTTGTTTATGTCCTGGGCAATTTATCCTGTTGTTAGGCAACAGTTTCAACTTCCATAGGCTCTTCAGCACCAGTTTTCTTTTTCTTCTTCTTGTTTGATTTCGCTGACGAGTTGAGAAGTGCCTATAAGGAGTGAATATTATAATCTGTATTTCCAAGATACAATAATAAAAACATAAGAGTTAAGGCATCAATGGCGAAAGCAAAAAACATTAGGAACCTCTTGCAGGTTGTATATAATTTTAAAATCAGTTATGTCGTAATTAATCAAACTGAAATGCGAATGATACGCAAATCGGCTCAAAAGCGTTACATTTAATTTACCCTGTGCTTGTTCAAATCACACCTTGTGAAAGTATGCTTTGAAAGATAACAGGTACAAATTCAATACTTATACTTTTAGTAAAACTGCGAGATACTTATCTAAAGAATTAATTTAAAACAAAGTAATTATGTTTAAAATAATACTTACGTTGAGTTCAGGGTCCTTGATACTACGTTCGCTCTTACACATACTTTTCTCGAAGGGCAGTCCAGTGATACGATGCGTGCCACTCGGCAACAGCAGAGCAGTGAACTTAAACTGTGCCACAAGCTCACCGGGACGTTCATACAGAACCTAGGATTAAAGATAAAAATAATTAAGAATAATTCATTACATTAAATGATGTAAGGTTATTCTAGTTACTATGTAGTAAAAAATTGTGCCTAATTATTTATGTTAATTCATAAATAATAAACAAGACTATAAACAAGACTTTTTTGTTGGCTACATATACATGTTAAAAGAAAGTTTATCATACCTGGAAAGGCTCAATAAGTTTGTGGTTGACACACTCGACAACACCTAATCTCGCACTGGTCTCTTTATCAAAGCTTCGTAAGTTGAAGGGCATTGAACCATGTTTATTGCGGACCTGTAAATAAATAGATTACCTTATATCCAAAAAAACCATTTCTATCAGTTGTTTAGCAGAATCTATTACCATCACAAAGCACAGGATTTTGAAAAAGTGTAAAGTAAAACTTAATTTTGCCAACCTGTATTTGCTTGCTATTATATAATATTAGAATTGCACTCACCTCACTATAGAACATTCTTGATGCCTTCAGTTTCAATTGGTAAACTTCATCAGTTTTTTTGTATATTGTACACCTGGTGTCCATTTCTCGGCCCTGAAATTAAAAAAAAAAAAAGAATTAACTTCTACCCAGTGAGTCTCAAAAAGGAGTGCTTTATTTATATTTATAGTTAATGTTAGTAACTTAAAACCAAAATACTATGGGAAGTACTTCAGTTAGAATTTTACTTATTTTCTATTCCCTGAGTACTGCCAGAAAATGTATCCTACAAAGACTGGAAAGAATTCAGGGTTTTGTTCAATAAAATGGACTGGATAATCAAAATGCTTACATTTATACTTATATGGTCAAATATATGTGAGAAAAGTCAGATATTTACATTTCCTTCTCCAGTAGATACTAGCACATCCATTGCATAAACTTCGTAAGTCTCCAGAGTTGCCTTCTCATGTTCTTTACGCTGTGCCTCAGAAGGATTCTGGATGATGCTCTTATCTCCATCAATGCGGAACTGCTTTAGTTGGTGTGAGAGCATGCCCTCCACAGGCTTGCAGCCATACTCTGCAGAAATCTTCTGCACTGCATCAGTTATTGCATAGTTCTATAAAGAAGAAAACTGTAATTATTTATTTTATTGTTGACGTTTGGCAACAAGTGCTACTATGAAGATTTGGCAAGCAATCAAGTAACTATTTCTTGTCTTAACATGGTATGTTCTATTTAAAAACACTAATCTATGCACAAGAATTCATAAGTCTAAAATAAATTAAATAAAAATCCTAATAACAATATGCAACTCTGTTTTTTTTTTTTTTTATTCTGAATTTTTGCGAGGCTTCAGTACACATGGAGTGACTATGCCAGCCTCATGGGGAACCTCCAGTACTAAAAGAAATCATCTTTCCCTCATTATCTCTCTCCACAAGCGAAATACGGCCCTTGCCGCATATGCAACTCTACGGGATAGGTTTTTAGCTGGGGTGCCGCTGTGGGATGGTTTGCTGAACATTGCGTTAAGCAATCCATGTTCACATGCGGCAAGGGCCGTATTTCGCTTGTGGAGAGAGATAATGAGGGAAAGATGATTTCTTTTAGTACTGGAGGTTCCCCATGAGGCTGGCATAGTCACTTCATGTGTACTGAAGCATCGCAAAAATTTAGAATAAAAAAAAAAATCCTAATAAGCCTGGATTAAACACACAGAAATAAGGAACAACATTGTTTATCTTATGAATACCAAGAGAAGACATCTAAATGTTAAAGTATACCTCAGTACCGGGCCGCAACAGCCTTAAGGCGGCTTCACTAGCATAATGGGCAGCAAGGAGGACATCAGCTGCCTTTCCTGTCACCTCCACACCACCAACCACAACAGTGTGGGCAACAACTGCAATAAATCCATCTATGTGTGCACCTAGGTCTCTGAAAAAAATATATATTAGATAAACTAACCTCCAAGTCTATTTGTAGAAAATACAAATATAAAATTAAATACAAACTGCTAAAAACAGATAAGTAGAATTTGTCTGTGACCTACCTACTATTGGGCTATTGAGGTTATAAAAGCAAGGGTGAAAGTGTTAAGAAATAATAAATTATTCAATTAATCAGCCCCATTACACATTCATAATGCTGGCTTAAAAGAAGGGTTCCTACACGATAAACTGATAGTATGACAAAGAAAAAGGGAGCAATGAACGTGTTTCGAACAAAGTTCACTCTGCAGTTAGCCTATTTGAAATTACTTACATCTTGGCCAAGTCACCCTCCTTGAGGATATAGTCATTTTCGCTAGGAATCGGAGAGAAGTGACATATACAATTGTTCACTGAAACGCATGTTGAGAATGCAATACCCTTCTTGGAATCTTTCTCTTTTTTGAACACCTTTGAAGTCTCGTCTAGAATTTGCTTGTCGCCGAACTCGCAAATCTCTCTGGCAGACGCGTTAGGCACACATTTAGCGATTATCTGTTCCAGGACACCTGTAAAATGATATTTGGACTGGGTTAAAAATGCATCAATTTATGAGAATAACTTGGCACGGATAGCGACACCTCATTGTCCGCATGGCGATGACACGCGTCCATCGGTCCAACCTACGAAGCGTACACTCGATCAGAAATTGTAACACTGGCGTGTATATAAAATTATAACAACCTCATACAGATTGACATGAACTTACGATTAACAATTTGTCCAGCTAGTTTATACTTGGTTACAACCAAGTCTTCCGCAATAGTTTTCTCTACTTCTTTATCGTCAGCCATTTCTTAAAATTGTGGTTGTTGGCTAGTAGCGTTCAATTTTGATTGGCCGGTTTTGGTTATGGTCACGTGACAACAGTAACGAATCACAAAGATGGCGCGTAAATCAGAATTTTATTAAACTTTAAAAAAGATTATTTTTTGCTTTAAAGTGAATACTACAAAAGATTAATTTATATTTATTTATAAATAATCTCCTTCCAATGCCAACATTGTAACACAACTATTTATGAATTTTACCAATGATTAAAATAATTGAATGTTCGATTTTGATACTTTTGAAACTATACGAAGTTTTCGTTCCAGGCCCTGAATTTTAGATATTTTTAGCAGAGGTGTAAAAGTAACGAAAAAAAGTGTACCCGCATGTATTCGTTACTTTAACAATTAGTACTCGTTACTATCGTATCGTTACGTTACTCGTTACTTCCGACACCTTATAACACGCTTTGTAAAGTAACGAATTCAGACGCGTACTGTTCACGTACGCAATACGACTGAATTCGTATAATGCGTCAAGAAAGTCATAAGAACGGATTTTTAGCCAATGAGGCTACAATACTCTATGACGGAAGCGGCAGTGGCGCCATTAATTAATTTCATGACTTTTCTGATGCATTATACTTGCGTGAACTGAAACAGTGTAGCTGTGCTCAATGCTCATACGAAAAGTACGAGTAACGAAATGCATTCGAGTGTAACGTTTCGTTACTTCATACTAGATAGCGCACCCGTTACTCAGTAACGAATACATACGGTTTGTCACAGTTCTAATTTTTAGCTTCAAAACGATTATACATAATACACACATCAAAAGTGTCTAGGGATCAAGCATTTTTATGCGGATTTCTTGAGATTGAGATGTGGGTTTGTAATAAATTTATGATTTTATAAATTTATATGGATCCTTTTTGGTGCATTTCATAATTTGAATCAGGAACTGTGAATCAAATTCGAGTAAAAGATGAAAATCAGCTGTCAATATTTTCCCTATAAAAACATACAACGCATTGAAGACATTATTAGTGCTACTGTTTCCCTACTACTGATTAAAACCAACGTTATTATGGAGCGGCGACGTCATTTAAGCAGGGAAGAAATGCTCAGAGCCGTGGGAATGATAGAAGCTGGTTCCCGGCAACGTACTGTGGCTTTAGCTCTGAATACAAGTCAGAGTGTTATCAGTCGACTTTGGACACGTTACCGAAGCACTGGTACCGTGGCTGAGCGCCATGGAGGACGGTATCGCTGCACCACACGGAGACAAGACCGATACATTCAAATCTTAACTCGAAGAGCTCCAACAATAACCGCCATGATGTTAGCCGTGAGGCTTCATCACTCTTCAGGGAACTTAATTAGCGACCAAACAGTCAGAAACCGCTTGCATGAAGTGAACCTTCATTCCCGAAGACCGCTACGGGTACCACCTATAGCAATGCACAATCGTAGGATTCGATATCAATGGGCTCTTCAACACAACAATTGGGCAACACAGAAATTGGGCAGAAGAACAATGGCGTTTCGTGTGCTTTTCTGATGAGTCTCGTTTTGGTATGAGACCGGATACAAGACGTATACGACACTGGAGAACCCCTGGACGCCAACAGCGATTAAAATCCTGCCAGGAAGTCCATACTTATAGTGGTGGAACCATCATGGTATGGGCGGGTATTTGGATCGGCGGAAGAACTGAGTTGATTTGGATCAGAGGCAACCTCAACGCTCAAATTTATGCTGAGACGATTGTATCAGACGTCATCGTTCCTCTACAAGTGCAAATCGGTCCCTTATTTCAGTTAATGCATGATAATGCACGACCGCACACCGCAAGAGTTGTAAGACAGACTCTCGCCGCAGCTAACATCAATGTCCTGCCCTGGCCTGCTCAGTCGCCAGACTTGAACCCGATTGAGCATGCATGGGATATGCTACAGAGAAGAGCTCTGCCGAATATGGAGGGTATCCAGTCGCAAGAAGACCTCTTTTTGTTGTTGCAACGAACATGGGCGGCCATTCCACAGCGTGATTTGGATGAACTCATTTTGAGTATGCCAAACCGATGTTCTTGTGTTGTTAGTGTTCGCGGTAGAAACACGGATTATTAATTGTTTAAGTTACCCAATAAAATTTTAGAGAAAACTGTTATTTCAGTCTTTTTTTCGAACTTTTGTGTTAGTGGTTCAAATGTCAAATATCCCTTTATTAGGAAAATGGCAAATTTCTTTATTAATGCAAAGGTGACTTGGTTTATCGTTACTGTGACAAACGAAAACACTTTATTTGATGAATCCTTAAAGAAAATTTTAATTAATATCAATCAGGAGAAAAGTTATTGCAAAAATATATGTTGATCCCTAGACACTTTTGATGTGTGTATATACAAAGGATGTATCTGTCATCGACGCACAAACGAGTACCATGGATCCAGTACCTACATACATGATTCTGAACCCCCCAGTGGTGGAATTTTTCGTCGGCTTTTACATGATTAAAAAAAAATGTAGTATTTTTCACTTTAGACCGTTCATAATTGCTATTTTTTTATAACCCAATAAGATTTTAAAGTAAAAAATAATTAATTCGCTTATTACACAAAAAAGCGCAATGAAAAGAAAACTCGAAAACTATCTTATGAGCTGATTTAATAGAGTTCACATCAGTGATCAACGTCATATCAACAAACCCGCACGGCGGCACGCTTGCAACGTTCAAAGGCCGAGCTGACACTTTTTTTTAAACATTGTTATTTCTGTAACCGTTCATTAACGACATAAATGACTATCATAATTTTATTAGTTGCATGCGGTCTAACCTTTTCGCGAAGTTTGCGTTACGATGTCAGATACACCCTGTATATTTGTAGTATTAGAAATATGTATATAATATCTTAAATTATATCAATAAAGCCTCTAGCGCACTTTTGGAATCTACAAAAACAACAGTTTTTCTTAGTTTTGCGAGTAAGATATATTCAATAGATCTAAATAATCCATAGCATTCACCTGAAGTTTCCACTGGTAGTTTAATTTTTTGTACTATCTGATATTGGTGGTGATAGACACCAACTCCAACAGGTTTAGTAGGAGAGGTTTTGATGCGTCACAATAAATTTGGTGCCTGTCATACCATTCATGATTAATTTTATAATGAAAGTTATACTTATTATGAACATTATGTTTGTTGAAATCAATATCGAAAAGAACAACAGGGCGTTGAGTTAGCATTTCAAAATTATAGGAAAATACTGGAAGAAATGATGACCTATGAGTAGAGGCTTGAAAAGAGATAAATTTTCGAAAACTTATTACTGGACCGGGCGTTTGTTTATGATACCAATATGACGATGAATCTATAAGACCAGATAGTTTTGATAATTTGTTATTAAGAGGATGATCATTAAGTAGAAATGCTCGAAATGTAAATCTATCACAACACAAAGCATCTGCCTTCTAAGTTTTAAAGGTGGATCCAAGCACTCTACTTGAAGCGAATTAATGGGATTTCATAGCACCGGGGACAATTCGGAGAGCTTGTGATTGAATCCCACTTATATTCTCGCCAAGCTTCATAAATAATAGAGATAAAAAAACCAATTTAGGGTTATCACAACTCACGTTTTACAAATCTCCTGTTATTTACATGATTATCGACTTTTACATGGTAACTATTTATTAACCATTCCTATTGCAGCATATTTCATTAGAATAACTAAAATAACATGCATAATAACTTGGTATTTCGAAAAACCATTAAAAAGTCTACATTAATTTTACGTGATAGCCCTACAAAAAAAGAACGATGGATGAAATCCAGGTATTAAACACATTTTGTGGAATTCAACCAATGAATAAAGTTGAGACATTTGTCAATACAATTTTGCGTATTTTAATTACTTTCAAATCAACTGCATAACACATACATTGTAATGCTTTCAAGTATGGACTAAGTGTAATATATATGTATCAAAAACTTTAACCAATCAGGAAATTACCTTACATGTGTGTCATATTTCATTCAAATCGGTTAAGTGTTCTATGCAAATCATAAATATCTAAACAAATAAATTGTTTACATTAGAAGGAAGTAGAATTATTATTTTTATGAAAATAATCTGTCTAGAAAAGGTTATTAACATCTATCTTTTAGGCGTAAACTACTCGTTGCCTAGCAACGGTTTGGTTACCTCTATTCTTATTTATTTATTTATTATGGCACACCAACGACATATTTACAATAATGGTAGCATAAAAAGCAATCACAGGTCTTCAGTTTTGTGTAAATACATCACTTATAGGCATACACAACATTCACAACATGAGATCTTAATTATTAATAATTTCCTTCAACAAAACATATACATATATTACAATTAAACTCAATAATTAAAATTAAATGATATTGAATAACTATTCATAAATGAAGTAAAATCAAATAATATGTATGTTTGAAATTGCAGTTTTGGTATTTGTTTATAGTGGATAGTTGATGTAGGCAGCTGATTACAGGACAATTCTTTTAATTTTAGATTTAAATATTGGCAGACTATCAAAGAAAATGTCGATGCTTCTGTCCATCGAAAAAGCTCTGTTGTAGGAAGCCAACATTCTGTTTAAGGGAGCATGGTGGCCCAGATTTGTGCGACACGGCTTAGTGGCAAATGTCTCAGAGGAGCGCCTTGACCGGAGATGTGAATGACGAGGCACATTTTCGTTTACTTTACTAAGGACATATAGCATATTTAAGCCAAGTTGATTGCAGCTTTCAAGGAAATACGTACCGTTATCTAAAATACTCCTAACAAGGGAGTTATAATTATAATAATTTTAGTGACGTTGGATGTGAGCCCCACCATACTGCAGTCAAATATCTGAGTATATTCAACATTCGTTTACATTTTGCAACTACATAATAAAAATGAGGAAGGCCTGTCATTTTACTGTCTAGTTTTATTCAAAAATTTTAATTAATTCTTCCTCAACAGGAAGGGTATTGCCGTTGTAAATAACAGAAGTAGGGATAGTTAATCTCTTTCTGAAAAAAAGTACAACGGCACTTTTAGACACTGATAAACTAAGACTGTGGTTATCAAGCCCGATTTTTAAGCACTGTAAGGAATATGTTAATATAGTACTTAAATTATCTACAGATTTACCAGACACGTACAAAAGAAGGTCATCAGAGTACTGGAGAATACTGATATGCGTCGGAAGGCTACATTCAGGATCGTGAGTATAAATATTATATAGTAAAGGGCTTAATACAGAACCATGTGGGAGCCCATTCCATACTATCCTTGATTGAGTATTGGTTTCATTTAATATATTTATCAGTCTTCCTGATAAAATATTACATATAAAATTAATAAGTATTGCAGGGATTTCAGGTTCTAGAAGCTTATTATGTAATATATTCAAAACGACGTGCTCATATGCAGCTGCTATGTCAAGAAAGGCCGCTAAAAGGGAATGATTAGAGGTAAAAGCCTGATGTCAGTGGTAAGTATTCCAATGAAACTATCATTCAAACAAACATAATAATTCATAACTTTTCCTGCTATTAAGATGCTGTAGGAAGATTTTCTGTTGAAAATTACCTCCTTTATCTCCCTTTTTCGTTTGATTCACGACTTTTTGACCACCCTGTATGAGTAAAAAAAAAAATGTTTTATGTATACTCTTTGTATTAGTCACTCTACACAACAAGGACAGAGAACTACTGTGAAGCTATCTCCCTCCGACCGCGTTTTGATCGATAGTGCACATTCCACTTTAGCTATAAGTTCCTTTTATATTATAGACATAATGCTCTTGGCACCGCTATCACAGAAGAGAGAGGATAGGACACAGAACACAATTACTCCTAGCGGAGAAGAAGGTTAACTTCATAGTAAAAAAAGAAGGCGGATGTCGCTGTTAGCGACATCAAAGGTCAGCCCATAAGAACTACTGAGCCGCGGGAAATTTAAAACGTACGTCTTTTTCCTTGGTGATAGTTAAGTTTTAAGGTTTCTCACTTGTAACAAAACATGTACCAAGTTAGTCCAGTAAATAGAACTAACTTTTTTCACGTTTTCTTACAAGTGAGCAACTGTAACTTTACCTTACCTTATACTAATGGAAAATAAGACAAAAAGAGACAGTGCGTACTTAATTTATTTGTAACATAATTAATTACATTCAATGTTTTTATTCCTAAAACCGATTTTTGACCATTTTTAGGGTTCCGTAGCCGAATGGCGAAAACGGAGCCCTTATAGATTCGTCATGTCTGTCTGTCTGTCCGTCCGTCCGTCCGTATGTCACAGCCACTTTATTCCGAAACTATTGGGACTACACAATTAAAACTTAGTAGGTAGATCAATCAATCAATCAATCAATCAATTTATTCAGATAAAATTGTACATAAATGATGTACAATTGATGAATTGATTCAATTGATTGATGATGTGATTGATGTATTCTGTTAACCACTTTACGATTTTGGTACAAAAATAAGATAATAATAATAATGCGTGTGGGGTGTCTATGGATAGGCCTTTGAAAATGGCATTGAGGTCCTAAGGTGAAAAATCTAAAAATATATACGTTGTAGATCTCAATGAAAACTTACAACGAAAATTGGTTTGAACGAGATAGAGTGAGTACTTTTTGAGATAAAACACTTTTTCGTAATATATTTTTCGAGCAGCTCAACTAAGTTGGTTTTCCATATAAATGTATGGCATTACAAAGTTGTTATGCAAAATAGGTGTCAAGAAATGACTACGGAACCTTACTTCAGCGTGATCCGACACGCACTTGGCTGGTTTTTATTACATAGCAATTTTCTACAATCTGCAAAGACCAGTTTTCAAAAGTAAGTCGTAGTTTTAGAGATTTAGAAATAATAAACAAATCAGGCTTATATGTGACCACTAGAAAATAAACAAAGCAAGGAATAGTTCCCAAAAAGAAACACAAAAGTCACATGATTTAATAACGGCGGGAAAACCAATTGATGCAAAAGCCTTGATGAGTATACACAAATATCGGCAATTATCTTATGTACGATATGAATCAGTTTAAAGTTAATATTGGATAATTTTTCACTCTACTGAACAATTTTATTAAAGTCCTTGACTGTGTTCGTTTTTGGGACAGCCGACTAAGTTAAGAGATGGATTACCAAAAGAATTATACTTAGTTCAACAATTCAATAAAAACATCATCCATAAAACATTAGGGTCATAGCTGAATAGTTTCGGGCTCAGAATGGTAGATCTGTCATCGAATCAATCGGTAATCAATTGATTGAGACTTCCTTTTAAGTGTTAATTTGTCACCAGTAGGTACAGTAGTTTCGTTACAGTACAGTAGTTTAGTTTGCAGGCGGAAATTGTTTAGAAGATATAACAGCAATCAAATCAAATATAACAGCAATCAAACTACTCATGCACAATAATTTTCATTTTACGTTTCAGCGCTGCCGCCGATGCTTCTTGAGCAAAAGCCCTGTTTTTGATAATGCAAAACCTTTTGACGCATATTGCAAACACACTATTACAAATATGTGCTACACAAAATTCTTTGTGTAATTTGCATGAATTTAAGAAATCAAAACTGATTTTTGTTTTTACTTGATTTAAAATTTGTTCTTTTAAATGGTTGGCATGGCCTTTTTCTTCTAATGCCTTGTTAATTAGTGTGGCACAGGTCTCAACACACGTAACCATTGCCCTTGTGACATAATTAAGACTTTTTTTAGAGTCCGTATACTCCTTGAACTCAACAAAAACATGTTGTGGTTCAACATTTTCGCTCAAAAAGATTTTGTGGCAGTTTTTACATTTTAATTTTTTTATTTTTCTGACAATAAACCCACACACATAAGCACAGGCCTGATATTCCGCGTTATCTTCTTTAATACTTTCTTCCCTTATATCAGGTAAATCCTCGATAATTATATCAGTTTCTGTGCTTGTGTGTGTCGGCTGCGTGACTGATAAGAAAGTATTAAAGTTATTTATAATCGTGAAATTGTCAGTTGCGCAATTCCCAGTTGAGCTCATGTTGGTCAAGTTTCCCAAGATGGCAGTCTTCAAACCAGCCACAAACTGGCCGCATGTGGGATTAGTATTAGATCCACAGTTGCCTCTAATACAACCGAATAAGTTTTCAATCGGGTCCTGCTGTATCCTTCTGGTTGCCAACGTCTTAATGTGTGCTGCTTCTAGATTTTGCCGCAATTTTATAAAAGCATTCAGGGTTGTCAGCCATCCGTCCTGTGATGGCGGTCTTCGAGGACTCCCTAAGAATGTCATTGTTTCAAACATTTTTTTCATTTTTTTGATACATTCCATATGTGGGCTTTTAGCAGACCAGTTTGTTGCATGCGGTTTTCCACCCCTCAAGTCCGAGCAGTCGGCGTTAATGCAGTCGAATAACTGGTCAATATTTGTCACAAGGGTGGCCGTTACATGGGCTTCAGCTGGTACTTCGCCTGAAATTAAAACGTTTGTTATGCGTTAAAAAGAGTCACAAATTGTTAACAGCATTGGTTGGGTGGAACGAATTAAAAATTATTTAAAAAAAGGAGCATGTGTGGTCGTGCTAGGTAAGTATACCCACCAAATGCAATCCTTGCTAAAATGCCTCCTGCCACTGAATGGCTCAGCACTTGAGCAGCCAAGTTCACCTTCATTTTTTGTTTCGTATTGGGGTCTAGATGGTCTTTCTTCAATTTAGGCGCATACACAAAATTTGGATTCGTGCTGTCCACTTCATAAAATTTTTTTATGTGGTCCCATTTTGCGATGCCTATGGATGACAAACATTAAAATGAATGTTATGAAACAAAGCAGTTTAGGTATATTCAAAATAGCATACTCAGTTAGAAAAAAATATCGCCTACAGGCTATGGTAGTTCTAAAGGTGCTCATGGACTATTAAAATGTGACTACATAATCATGTCCATGCTGTTGTAGGTAGGTACATACATTACCAATTTAAGGACTAATAATCGTCCTTACACGTGAAAGTTTTAAGAAGCATAAAAATTAAGTCAGATAATCTATTTAAAGGGCGTGAAAGACGAAGGAGTACGACGGTAATATTCCTTTATACAAGGTGTCTCAAAAGTAAGTTCACATTTGCTTATCTTATTACGCGAAAGCAACTATTCTGAGGGGCGCGGGGGGTATGTCAGTCGGTAGTCTGGCTCTTGGGAATTTAGTCGCTATGGAGCGTTTCTCTGGTGCGGACCGTGCGTTGTGCGTACGTGAGTTTTACAAAAACGGTAATTCGGCGACTGTAGCGCGTAGAAAATTCTGCAGTATTCGACATATTCGTCACTTAAATGATGCGCCTAGCACTCGTCTCATTGCAAAATGGGTTGAGAAGTTTGAAGAGACTGGGTCAACTCTGGAGAAACCAAAATCTGGGCGACCAAGAACATCAAGAACAGCCGAAAACGTGGACAGTGTTACTCAGTCTATTCGAGATGATCCAAACCTCTCGATTCGGAAGCGTGCTGTTGCTTTAAATGTGCACAGATCTTCATTATGCCGCATTTTACACAAAGATTTAAAGCTGCACCCGTACAAAATTCAGTTAGTGCAAGAACTGAAGCCTCAAGATGCTGGTCAGAGGCTTGCCTTTGTAAATCAGATGATTGAGCGCTTTCCAACGTTCACCAACATCTTGTTTTCCGATGAAGCCCATTTTCACCTGAATGGGCATGTAAACAAGCAAAATTGTCGTTACTGGAGTGCAACCAACCCAAAACAAAAACATCAGAAACCGCTACATTCACCCAAAGTCACCGTATGGGCAGCGATGTCGGCGCGAGGAATTATCGGCCCTTACTTTTTTGAAGATGGAAGGGGACGCACACTCACAGTGAATTCAGAGCGTTATGTGGAGATGTTAGACGAGTTTTTCGTACCCCAACTGCAAAACTTTCCTAGTTACAACCAAAGAACATGGTTCCAGCAGGATGGAGCAACTTCACACACGTCCAACAGATCTCTGCCTCGAGTTCGAGGAATTTTTCCGAACAAATTAATCTCCAGGCGAGGTGACATAAATTGGCCTCCACGGAGTCCCGATTTAACGCCTATGGATTTTTTCCTGTGGGGTTATGTCAAATCAAAAGTTTACGCTAATAAACCGACTTCCCTGGCACAATTAAAAGAAAATATCCGTCATGAAATGGCAGCCATCACGGAGACTACCTGCCGAGCTGTCATAGGCAATTTTAGTGCCCGACTAAATGAATGCCGAGAGCGCAACGGTTTACATTTGGACGATGTTATTTTTAAAAAATAAATTCCCAAACAGTGTACTTCAATATAAAATAAACATTTTTTCAATAAAGCTAAGACTTTTCTTTTAAAAAAAGATTTAAATGTGAACTTTCTTTTGAGACACCTTGTATTTAAAATTCATAACACTACAACAGTATGTTTACCTTTTTCAACTTTTCCGTTCGTAGTTTTTGTGGTTATCTCAATATCATACTTCATAAATAAATTCCTGAAGCATTTGAGTAGATGCGGTGGGTCAAAAAATGTGACAATTTCTTTGTCGCGTATTTTTATGTATGGACGATCTAATGTTGAACCCAAAATTGCGAGTGCTCTTCGATTTACACCGTCCATATCACAGACAGTGGCCACTATATTTATGCCAGCATCCAAGCATTGATACAAGACCTTAAAATGAAAAAAAAAATTAGGTACACAAGTAAACACCATTATTTATCAATACCAAAAAACCAGGGCAAAATTATCTAGTAATAATATTTTATAAAAGAAAATGTTATGACAAGTAGGTATACATTCCTTAGAGTCACTCTGGTAGTAAAAAACTGTAATTTGGAATTAAGTATAACTACTTTAGTTTTTAAATTATTGTTTTTACATATCCAGTATCACTCTGACAGTTAATACCGCAAGCTAAATTCCGTCAACATGAAATTATAAGGGTTCCTTTTCGGACTACGGAACACTAAAAACATACCCTTCTGATTTTGCAGTCGGGTATGAATGGTCAGCCACATCAGAAAATAACAATATAACAAATATCTAGGACTTGTCTTACCAATTGCCGAGCCCATGAGTAGGATACCCTGAATTATGCGTACTAAGTCAATGAATAATACAAACATAAATACAGATAAGTACATCTACGACTCAGGTACAAACAATGTATTCATAGCATAATGTGTAGCGGGAATCGAACCCGCGACCCCTGGCGCAGCGGCTATAATAATAAATAAATAAATATCTTAGGATGTTTCACACAGCGCCATCTAGTGCCGCACTAAACTCAAAGGCTTGTGTCGCGGTCACCAGACAGTTGATACGAAGATAATTTTAAATACATACATAAATACATAGAAACATCCAAGACCAGAGAACAAACATTCGTATTCATCACACAAATGTCTGCCCCGACCACTTAAACCAGCGGCTACAGCAGGTGAGTGTTGTAACCGCTCTGTCAAACGGGCCTTCATAGCTATAGCAAGCAAGTGTTTTATTCAATGGACCAACGGACCAAATGGGTCGTTGGGTCTGGTCGAGTATAAATTACACAGTAGGATTAAAAACAGTATGAACATACCTCTTTTATAAGCACTACAAGTCTGTCAGCAGTTGAAAATCCACTAGAAAAATAGTGAGCAACTGGTTGTTTAATCCTTTTTCTTATTCCAGCAATCATAAAAACCAAAGCATATGGAGCCACCACTGGTGACCTTCCCTGTTTTCCATGATCCTGATATCCTTCAATGATATCATCTTTGGCATTATATTGAAAATGCTTTTTGAGAGACATTTCGTCAAACATCAATATGTAATAATTGTCACTTGGTGCTTGACTTGCCGCAAATTTCTTTAACACTGTAAATATGGGCTGATTAACTCCAACTCCAAATGGCAATCTACGCAGAATCGTTCTTAGCGTGCTGATTGAAGGCAATGGGAACAACCGACGTAAAAGCCGGTAACATGTTGGAGACCTTTTGTATATTCTCAATGCTGTGATTTTTTCATCTTTAGACCACCTCCGTCCAGTGATCTTCTTTTTAAAATTCCTTAGTTGCCCTTGTAACAGAAGGGCAAACGCTGGGGTAATTTTTTTGGAAAGCTTTTCAACTGCTGCATCTTCACTTATGGCATGTATTATTTCTTTTCTTTGCTTGTTGTACAGCTTCTTTTGTAATTTTGTAATTTTTGTCATGTACTTTTGACATTTTTGTAACAGCATGTCCTCTCTAGTCTGTTGTGAATGACTAGGTGCTGTTGGTACAGCAGTCGATGGTCCAGCAACAGGTTCAATATAAGGTGTTTTAGGCACAGCAGTTGATGGACCAGCAACTGGTTCAATATTAGGTGCCGTGGCCGTAGGTACAGCAGTCGATGGTCCAGCAACAGGTTCAATATTTTCTTTTGACTGATGAGCATGTGTTGCAGTTGAAAGTCTGGCAGCTGGCTTTTTATCTTCAGCATCTTTAGTTGTTGCCAGTGAAGGATTGCTCAAATTTGAGATGCTGGAAAAGGGCATCTGGCTTCCTGCATACACACGTACTTCTGATTGAACCTAAAATGAGAATTGAAAATATTTTAAAGTTATGACCAAGTCTTCAATGAAAGAACAAACTGGCCAAGTGCGAGTTGGACTCGCCCACGAAGGGTTCCTTTGGATGAAAAAAGCAAGAAAGATTTTTTTGTATTTTTGGAGAGAGCCTTTACCATTTTTTTGATTTTGTTTTTAGTATTAGTTGTAGAACAACTAATGTAATGCGGCCACTGATATACACAACCTGTTAAAAATTTTAGCTACCTAGCCATCACCATTCATGAAATACAGCCCGTGACATACCGGACAGACAGACGGACAATGAAGTCTTAGTAATAGGGTCCTGTTACGTTACCTTTTGGTACAGAACCCTAAAAAGGTTTTTTTTTCAGTTAGCCCATAGTGCACAGATGAAATACACCACCATTTTGTGTTACATCAATCATTTAAATTACTAAAGGCACATTTAAATAATAAATTAGTGTTACTTACATCACATGGGGTGGGAAGCCGGGGCATGGTCTTGGTGGGAATCGCTGACGCAGTGAGGTTAGCATTACCTTTAAAAAGCCAAGCAACCGTCTGCTGTATCTGTAGTGGAACACCGAATTTAGCAGAACCCCGGCCAGTCCGCGTCATCCACGTCCCAGTCGTCCACCCTGGGACCTGCTGCAGCCACGCCGCCGCGTGACCACTACCTAGAGCTGCAGCTGAGCTGAGGATGCAGGGCGAAAGGCGAGCATTCTGTTCTTCTTCAAGTCACTTACATCACATGGAACGGCTGTTCTAAGTAGTTTGGATTTCGTACTGTCCACAAAATCTTCATTCCTAAAATGCCGCTGACACAGCATTCTATGTTCACTGTGCAATTTTTTTTGGAAATTGATGATTAGATGCTTATCATCATTAGGAAATACATATTTCGCCCACAGGGCACACCTGGAAATAAAAACCAAAGATTTTTTAGGTTTAAAATTTTAAAATACTAGAAGTCTTCTAGATCAGAGTGGAAATTGAGTGCTACGGGGGACATGAAGCATTCATAGCCCAATATTGGTGATCCAAAAGCGATCTTGGGATCACTAGTTGGCTAATTATGTATACATCTCATCATGTAGTGTGCTATATTGTGTTTAGGAGTTAAGTATAAGCATATATAGATGGACAGACGTGGGTCCATAGACCGCACACACTTTCCATTGGCCCCAGTCAGCAGCATACTAGCGCTGTGGTACCCTTAGTGTTGCAGCATATGCTGAAAAGGGACTGTTCCATAGGGACAGCAGTAAAGCTATCCTGTTTTAATGTGTTTATAAATAAAATAAAATAAATAAATATCTTGGAACATTTCACACAGCGCCAACGAGTGCCGCACTAAGCTCAAAGGCTTGCATTGCGGTCACCAGATAGTTGATAGACTACATAGATAATTTGAAATACATACATAACTACATAGAAACATCCAAGACCCGAAAACAAACATTCGTGTTCATCACACAAATGTCTGCCCCGGTCGGGGATCGAACCCGGGACCCCTTGATCCAGCAGCTTCAGCAGGTGAGTGTTGTAACCACTAAATCATCATGTATAAAGCTTTTTAATATTTATACATGTATGCTTAACATTGTACTTATAATGATTGTTACTGCTGTTCTTTGAATAGATTACGTTCTATTTTTTTATTATACCATCTAAGTTAAGCAACATCAAGTGTGGTCTGGTCAGTTATAAGCCCAGTAACTACTTGTGGCATAACATAATGAGCGTCAAGCCTTTATGCAGACTGCCGACCTGTAACTACTGGTACAAAGAATGTAGTACAAGGCACAGTGCATGCAACCACTAAATATGCAACGCAGTAAGAAGTACTTGCGTCAGTGGAACTGATAGTCAAAATCTTGCTGGATCCGATGCAAGCTGTTGGCAAGATTGTTAGGTTACTTTACTTACCGAATCAGGTTAGTGACTCCAGGTTTTGGAAATCGGAACAACTTCACGCCGTCTTTTGCAGGTGTGCAGTTGCACTTACAACATTTCCTGTAGCTTTCCATTCTGCACCAAGTATAAGAGTCACTATCTCACACAAATACGAGTCACTATCTCAAACAAATAAAACCACGATCCACAGCACAGGAGTCAATTTCTCTTATAATACACGAAATCTTCGCAATGGATGAGCATGTGCGGTGCTCAACTTGAGAAGAAAATAAATCCACTTCAGAACTATAACGAAAAAGAACGAAGCGAACAAAACACAACAACAAGATCGATCGCCATATTGATTATTTGTTACTTGTAGGGATAAAACGATACGAGTAAATACAAGTACATACTCGATACTTTTCCCCGATACCAAGTACTTTTAGTATCGATACTTTGAAATTAAGTATCGAGTAGGTATCGGTGAAAAGTACTCATATCAGTATATGCCAAAAGACAATATTTCATTTCAGCATTGATTATGAAAATGAAAGTTTTGAATCCATTTTTTCCAGATTTTTCCCTTATTTTTTGTCTTAGTTTTGTGTAGTTGGCGCCACACCTGTTTGTCTATGCTCGAAAAAAAAAAAAAGTCAGCCAGCGCCGCCGCCGCAATATTCTGTCGTCATTTGTTATTGTTTTTTGAGTGTTCGTTCCGTCCGTGTTGTAACCTAACTTTTCACAGCAGATGTTGATTGTTTTCTGTTTGAAGCATTTGAATTTTTTAAGTGATTGACAAGCGACAATGGGGCCCCCGAAGTCTAGTGTGTGGCAATATTTCATAAAAAACGACGAGAAAACCACAAATTGCAAAAAATGCTTTAAAACCGTGCGTTATTGTGGCAATACTTCTAATTTGCATAAGCATTTGAAAAGCCACCCTGATTATATTGTTGCTGTTAATGATAAAGACAAGATTTCAATGTAAGTAAACAAACGACATAAAACATTCATATTTATTTACAAACAATCATCAGGTACCTGTGTTGTTGACGATTATGAATAGTGTTGTGTGATACGTCACTTTATCGATATCGAACTTTTGATATCCCTAATCATTTAAAAGTAGGCACTTATTTGCTGATAAAGTATAAATCAAGCATTCATTTAATTATTTAAAGATAGTTAATATTTTATCTGCCTTGTGATAACGGTAAATAGTAGCACGGATGTTATGAATATTAAATTTATTTCAATTATTTTTAGGAGAAAGAAAAAGGAAACTGATATCTCAGAAGTTAAAACTGAAAATAAAAAAAATATTCCGGATTCCCCTCAAGCCTCGACATCGACATCTACAAAGCCTCATATTAATATACAGTCTGATGATTCTAATAGTACATTAAAATGTATGTTTGATAACATTGCTTCACAAAAAAGTAAGTAGCCCCAAAAATTCTTATTTAATCTGGATAGGTAATTTTAATTAGGTACATTTACGAAATTTTCTTTGTTTCAGAGGGTGGTATAAAATATAATAATATAAATATGTGCATTCTATATTTTATATGCAAGGATATGCGACCGTTCAATGTTGTAGAAGGAGAAGGTTTTTTGAAATTAATGAAGGAATTGGCCCCATATTACAAAGTACCTTCGTCAACACATTTTAAAAAGTTACTTTGTAACAAATACGACGTCGTGAAGATGGAATATACTTCAAGAATATCTAATGCAAGTGAGCTATGTGTGACTCTTGATATATGGACGGAAACCATGAATGAAAAAAGTTTTTTAGGAGTTACAGTACATTTTTTAGAGAAAACACTTCTTACCAGTTCGAATATTGCTACTAGGGAACTTCAATCAAATCATACATCAGAGTACATATCTAAAGTATTTGTCGATATTCTGGAAGATTGGAATATACCGCAGTCTAAAGTAACTTGCGCAGTTACAGACAATGGTGCTAATATGGTTTCCGCGATCAAAAAATCTCTTGGGGACGCGAAACATTTACCGTGTTTTGCACATACCATAAATTTGATTGTGGATTCATCATTAAAAAATACTTCAACTACAATTACTAGTATCATCGATAAAGTAAGAAATATTGTGAAATGGGTTAAAAACAGTGTTATACAATCAGACAAACTAAGAAAAATTCAGATTGATAGTGGAGTATCTGAGGGATGCACAAAAAAATTTATTCTTGACGTTAAGACCCGCTGGAATTCACTATATTATATGGTTGATAGATTTTTAGATATGTCCAAAATTGCTGCACAACTATTACTGGATGCTACAGACGGTCCTGAGTTAGTGAATGGACAGGAAATTGAAATATTAAAACAGTTGGTACCATTGTTACAACCGTTCGAATTTGTTACAAGAGAATCATCAGGCCAGAATTACGTTACCTTATCCAAAATCATTCCCATGATAAATTGTCTCACATCGCAGCTAACGAACTTTTCATCATCAATAGAATGCGTTACACAGTTGCAAATGAAACTACTAGCTGAATGTAAGAAAAGATTTGGTCTCATTGAATTTAATACACTTGCAGCGTTGGCTACAATGTTAGATCCACGGTTCAAAAACCTCCACTTTCAAGACGCAAGTGCGTGTGGTAAAGCTATACAAAAATTGAAAAACATGATTGCGGAAAATGTGACAATGTCAACCAGTGGGTCTGAAGATGAAACAGGGAACGAAGATTTTGACTTTTGGTCACATCACAAACAACTCGCAGTTGGCCAGAAGCGAAAGCGTTCCTCGAAAGCCGATGAAGTTTCTATATATTTAGCGAATCCAGTCTGCGCATTAAAATCTAACCCATTGGAGGAATGGGAAGATTTAAAGCCCGTGTTTCCAACATTATATAAACAAGCACGCATTTATTTAAATATAGTAGGTACCTCTGTACCTTGCGAAAGGCTCTTTTCCAAAGCTGGCGCAACACTAACTACCTCAAGAAATCGCCTAACAGGCAAACATTTAGAAAAATTGATATTTTTAGGGAGTACTACAAAAGCAGACTTTTTTTCGTAAATAATAAAGAAATTTAACACTTTTTTTGGTTTTTACTTAAAATTTTCCTCAAACTATTCGATACGAGTAAGTATCGATACTTTTCAATTGATACCAAGTAAGTATCGATACTTTACGACCGATTCAGTATCGAGTAAAAGTATCGATACCTCGATGGTATCGTTTCATCCCTAGTTACTTGTCATCTTGGTGTTGCAAGTTCTACAATAACAACTCTGCGAAGCTTAAAACTATTTGTTTTTGTAATTGATTATGTCAGTTATGGACAACATTAAATTTTTTAAACAATATTAATTTTCTCATTTTTATATTTTTTTATGTTTCTTAAGTATTTACTGTAGCAAATTCGCAATAATTTGTGTGGATAAAAAAGTGCTAATTAGAAGTACGAACATTTAATGACAACACTAGAAGCACTCACGCCCGGAAGTTATGTGTTGCCATTTAAAACGGCATTTAATTTTTGTTATGGCAAGATACTGATTTTGCCCAAAATAGGTATCTTATTTCTTCCATACTATGTTGACAGGGGCTGGGATAGGATACTACGCAGAGTAGAATAAATAATACTTGATACTACGACGTATCTTGACGTTGATGGTTGACTTGACAGATGTATATTTTATGAACATAATTTTGTAAATAAATAGAATTGTATTTATTAATTTAATCAAAATGGAAACTTCAGAAGAATTATTGACCTTGCTAAATGAAAAAGTATCTTTTGGAGAAAATCTCATCATCCAATTGGAGGTATTAAATGAAGTAGACGGAGTTATGAAATTACAAAGGAAAATAAGGCAAGAAATTGAATTCTTGAAGAAGGTAATGAAACTACGAGGAACTTAAACCCTACAATTTACTTGAATTTAAGGCTTAAAAACTTGTTTATTTTAGCTACAAAAATCCAAGAAAGTAAAAATCGAACAGCTATCATGTTCAAATCTGCGGCACCTTGCCGCGATGGTGGATTCTGCTTTGCGGCCGGGCGTTATTGCTGTGTGTAAAATATTTCACATTAACGACACCTCTAAATTAGTTATTGATATAATTAGCGAAGAAGGCAGAGTGTGGACTAAAGGTGAGGAAAGAAACTCAAGTTCCAATTGGTAAACATATTATTATAGTATATTAAAAAAAACATTATTTACAATAAAACATAGCTGCAGCCTAATCCTTCGGCGAAACAATCGTAATGTTATTTTATGATGAAGGTGTCATTTTGAAATATATATGTTTCAGTAATTGCTAGAAATCCTAAGTCATTATCAGCACTAAGTGCAGGCAAAGCATCATATGGGGCACGCTCAATACTGGATCAAGCAGAGGATTATTTGGAATGTGCCAAGCTATACCCATGCATGTATCAACCTCCCAAGGTATGTTGCATTTTATATGAATCTTATTTCATCATCCATCTGGTTTTTTAAATCTAAATTTGCAATGTTTTATTTTATTGTGTAATGTAATGTGTTATATGTGCATGTTTTTGACAAATCTCGCCCTATATCTGTGCACCTTGGTCTTTGGAAGGCAAGTAAGGGATATAAAAGCCTGTGCAGGCCTCTCAAAAGTCTTCTTAGAATCTTTTAAGGAAACTGCCGATCATTGGGGTTTGTTAGTATATACTGTAGCTTCAATAATAGATGTTATTACACCTTTCTTAGCAATTGTTTTTAATTATTGTGTCATATCTGGTATATTTCCTAATTTGATGAAACTTAGCAAAGTAATTCCACTGTTCTAATCTGATAGTACAACTGATGCCACAAATTTTCGGCCAACTTCGATATTACCAACTTTGAGCAAAAATAATTTTGGAACAGTTGTTGAGGCACTTAATTTACATAATTTATTGCATGTGAAACAATTTGTTTTTACAAAGGGTCGTTCAACTACACATGCGGCCATGGCGTTACTAAAGAACATATTTAGGGCCTGGGAGGAATGGCAAGATGCTCTTGGTATTTTTTGTGATTTGTCCAAGGCCTTGTACATCATGATACTCTTATTAGGAAATTGTACCATTATGGTTTGACAGACAGAGCTCTCGACCTTCTGACTTCTTATGTGAATAATCGAATTCAGAGGGTTGAGTTTTTTTTTTTTTTTCCTTCTTTGGCAACTGAGCCGGTTTCGACTATTCTGCCAGTGTCACGTGGTGACGGCAGCAAGTAAAGGCAGGCCGTCGAACTTTTCCCTTCGTGGTAGGTGTTGGTATAATATAAAATATATATATATATAAATATGGTCTAAAGTACCATCCTGAAGACCGCACTCGCACAGGGAATTATCCCGGACGTGGATCTTTTTTAGGAACACTGGGCTACAACAATGTCCGAGTCTCAGTCTACACAGTGAGGAAACAGTTCTCTTCGACAATTTTGGACATTTAGAAAACCAAGGCCTACGCTGAACCTCAGGCTGTATGGCAGCGTAGTAGATGCCCTTGGTTTTAGAAGTCGCCTTCCATGTTTCAGTCCATGAGTTAAATAACTTGGGTCTGGCACCATTCCGCAAATCATAATTATGCGCTACGTAGTACTTTTGATCAACCAGATTCGATGTGGCATACTTTGCTAACGAATCAGCGCACTCATTGCCAGCAATACCCGAGTGACCGGGGATCCAGGTTATCTCAACGTCCAAGCTGTTTTGGTAGCATTCAAATAACAAGTTCTTTATATCCATAATGATTTTACTATTAATTTTGCTATGAAATTGATTTTGTTTAAGGGCCTGAAGACTACTAAGGGAATCTGAAAAAATTACTGACCTTGTTATTTGATGGGATTTAATATAGTGTAAGGCTTCTAAAATAGCAACACACTCTCCTGTAAAGACTGATGCTTCTGGTGGACATTGGAACAGTAAGGCTATTTTTGGGTTTTGAAAATAAACTGCCACCCCAGTACATTCAGTTTGAGAAAATTTTGAAGCATCAGTGTAAAAGAAATTCTATGCTTCCCAATAACGCTTGACAGCTGACTCGAAGTCCTCTCTAGCGTTTTGAGAATTCTTTGGTATACCTAAACCTAAAACGACTTTTGGTTCACAATAAATCGACTCGTATGCAGCGGAGAAGACCGGAAGAGATGGGTATTGGCAGATAGGCACGGAGAGTTGTTTGAGCTCTCTATACCTACCTATCAATAGGGGAACTGTTTTATGGTTCCAATAGGAAGACTTATTAAAGGAGAGGTCAATTTGTTCTAAAATTGGGAGCAAGGGAGATGAAAGGAAAAATACTTTAGTTAGAAATCGATCTGCCAAGTATTGTCTCCTAAGATGTAAGGGAGGGTCAGCACTTTCCACTTGAAGTGCGTTTATGGGAGATGATTTCATAGCCCCAATCACTATTCTTAGGCATTTGGACTGGATGCTATCTAGTTGCTTTAGCGCTTCTTTATTGCAAGGCTCAAGTAAGTAGCTGCAGTAATCCATAGCGCATCTGGTCAGAGCATTATAGACCAGTTTAAGGGTGTAGGGGTGAGCTCCCCACCACACCCCAGCCAAAGCCTTGAGGACCGACACGGAACATTCGCATTTTTTGACCGTGTTGCTGATGTGATCAACCCCAGACAACTTTGAGTCCAAGGTTACTCCCAGAAACCTAGCCTTATCTGCGACTGGAATACCTTGACCATTGACGTTTAGGTCTATGAGAGGAACAGAGCGCTTGCGTGTAAAAATGACAGCTTTACTCTTTGGCGCACTTAAGGACAAACCATTGTCAAGTAGCCATTGGTTTAATGAGGCCAGAGAGACATTCATAGAAAGGGCGGCATCCTGAATGGAACTGCCACACACCATTAGTGTGATATCGCCAGCATACTGAAGGATCTTACAGTCGAAATTAAGGGAAGAGGGCAAGCTAGCTGTGTAGATGTTGTATAATGGGGGACTAAGAACTGATCCTTGAGGTAGTCCTCTCCAGACCGATCTTTGTTCAGAGTCACCCCCTGGTATTCTAAGCTGAATGGTGCGACTGGTAAAAATGCTACCAATGATGCGACAAATACTAGCCGGGATTCTCAGCTCGTGTAACTTTTGCCTGAGATTAGGGAGGAGAACGGAATCATAGGCAGCTGATATATCCAGAAAGACAGCACCCACAGACTCATTTCTGCTAAGGGCCAGTCGGACCTCTGACGTGAGGATACCCACACTATCAGCTGTGCCCAGACCTTTCCTAAAGCCAAATTGAGTCGTTGGAAGCAGTCTCCTGTTTTCCACCAACCACACTAATCGGTTTTTAACTAAATGTTCCAATAGTTTGATAAGTATGGACGATAGGGCAATGGGTCTGTATGAGCAATGATCATTCGGATCTTTGCCTTGTTCGGAGCTTTTGGTCCAGCTTTAGAAATAAAGGAGTACGGGAATCCATCCACTCCCGGAGCGGAGTCCTTGACGTGGGATAGCACGGTTTTCAACTCGTCCAAGCTAAATGGCATGTTCATTGGTTCCTCAATGTTGTCTGCATCATAGATGTCAACATTGGTTTCCTCAAGACTTGGAACATAAGCCGGAGCGATTTTTGAAAAAAACTGGTATCCCAGTTCTTCCGTGCGGTTGTTGGAAGAGGAGGCAGGTGCTAAACTGCTCCTAAAACGTTTCACCTTTCACCAAACCACCGAAACCGGGGTGGACGGATCCAGCGAACTACAATATTTTGACCAACCTTCGCGTTTTTTCCTTTTTAGGAATTTTCTGGACTTGGCCAATATCCGTTTGAAGGCAATGAAGTTATCCAGGTTCATATTGCCATTAACTGTCTTTTCAGCCACATTCCTGGCCCTGACCATGTCAGTGCATTCCCTATCCCAGCAGTTTGTTTACCAGAAAAGGGTTTTTTGGATGGAAAACAATCATCAGCAGTGGAAGCAATGGTGGAGGAGAAGGACAAGAAACATGTAGGATTTTAGAATATAAATCCCAGTCTGCTGAGTTTATTTGGTGTTTTAAAAGAGGGGGAGAAACTTTAACAGGAGTGCTTTTGGAAGGAAATTCAATTATGATGGGGTAGTGATCACTTCCATAGGTCATATCCAAGCGACGCCAAATGAGAAGGCTAGCTATATTGGATGAGCAGAATGCCAAGTCAACACAGCTACTATTCTGACCAGGCAGAGACCTACGAGTAGCATTACCATCGTTGATTAGGCATAGATTGTGTTCATCCAATATATCCAGCAAGCCGATGCCAAAGTTATCACAAGTATCTGATCCCCAGCGGTAATGGTGACAATTGAAATCACCCATGACAAGTATCGGACCACTAACATTGCATAATAAATTCCTAATTACTGACAGATATTCAAGTTGTGGGTGCGCAATATAAAAAGAAAAAATATTTATACCCTCAGTCAGGGGCGCCGGCTTTTAGAAAATCTCATGGGTGCTTATACTCATTTGATAATTCATTGTCATTGTCCTGGTCCCAAACCAAGGTTTTCCCTTGTACTATGGAAACCAAGAACAACGAAGGTACCACAAACACTCAAACCCAACATAAATTTCTGTTTCATCAAAAAAAAATCACAAATCTCGTGCCTTTCACGACTTTCTGGTACATTGGAAATACACTTAGGGCAAACTATAATGAAAACAACTCTTTGCGCAAGGGATAGTGGGGTAGTAGCAGGTACCGGCGAGTACCGTTATTTTTTATAAACGGACTACTTTAACAAAGCTCAGCCTTTTTTTCGACATTTGCTCACACGCTTCCGCCCGCCAGATGTGGAATCATCAGCATTATAATTTTAACATTTCTAATGTTAAAATTATTTTGGAGCAGGAATCGAACCCGCGACCACTGTGCTAAATGAGTCATCAGGTAATGAAAAAACGTCCATCCCTAAAAGGCAATTACTGATCTGTTTCTTGATGTATTGTCAGGGGTGCTCGGCACCCACTGTTTATTTCTCATGGGTGCTTGAGCCCCCGAGCACCCACGGAGTCGGCGCCCCTGCCCTCAGTCTTCACAGCAACAACATTTAAGTTATCGCCAACAAAGGTTAGAGGAATCTGAGAGAATGATACCTTGCTATTGATGAGCAAGGCACATCCTCCGTATCCATCAGATCTATCATCACGAACACTGGTGAAACATGGCAGCCTGAAATTGCTTCCAGGCAAAAGCCACGTCTCAGCAATGCCGCAGATTGATGGTTTAAACCTATTAATTAAAAAAGAAAGATCAGGCTTCCTGGGAGTAATACTTGTAGCGGTACCTACAAACGCCACAAAATGAACGACGCGTTATACTGACGTCACACAAATTCTACATCTCGCAATCAGAGTTTACCGTGCCATTAGCATACATACAACTTGCCAGTTTCAACCATTGGGCAAGTGCCCGCCAGACATAAAACCCGTCTGGTCGGAGGATCCTCCCTTTTCTATGGAGGATGACCGAACTTTACTCCCTGTTCCTCATGCCTCCACAATGGTGACCCCGAGCATGAACGTCAGCGCAGCCTTCGTGCAACAACTTGAGCGTGACTTCATCATCATCAATCCCGCAAGCTTCATCGGCGAGTCACCCACCCCGCCAGCACCCACTTCTTCAACGGGTATCCTGACCACAAGCATGCAGCGACCGCGCATACCTGGTCATCACCCTCAACCTCATCAGCAACCTCGACGCAGCCTCAACCCGGCGCTGTACGACATCCGACGCACTGGAGTACAACGCAGCGCCCCACCACCCCGACTCACTGGGGAAAATCTTCAAAGACAGTTCCGACTCACCGTGAACTACGCGGCAACCGGTTCCGACTCACTGGAACCTCAGCTGGCCTAGCAAGAATCACAAGATACAAGACTCAGCCTACTATCGACCTCCGGTCTCCGGAGGGGAGTGATGTAGCGGTACCTACAAACGCCACAAAATGAACGACGCGTTATACTGACGTCACACAAATTCTACATCTCGCAATCAGAGTTTACCGTGCAATTAGCATACATACAACTTGCCAGTTTCAACCATTGGGCAAGTGCCCGCCAGACATAAAACCCGTCTGGTCGGAGGATCCTCCCTTTTCTATGGAGGATGACCGAACTTTACTCCCTGTTCCTCATGCCTCCACATACTCCTCACGTTCCACTGGAGAAATGTTAGAGGATGGAATGTTGTGGATATAATTTAAAATGGAGGTCAATTTTGATGCAACGTGGTCAAGTATGGAGTGAGATGGGCTAGCAAGAGCAGACATTAACATGTCTGTGATTAAATTTAAGATATCACTATATTTATCCTGCTGTTTGTGGAGGATTGGCTCTGGAGCTTCCAGTGGAAGGGCACAACCATTTTTAGATGGTGAAAAGGAGTAATTTTGGGAGAGGTTCAGATGGGTCCGTTTATCATAGCCGGGTGAAAGGGGGGTATGGGATTTTGGTTTTAGAAGAACCGTTTTCCGGTATGAATTTTGGGTTACTGGGATGGGTCTTGGGGATAGGGGTTGAGGTTTATTTATGGTAACTTTGTTACATGAGAAAGATTTGGAAACATCAGCATATGATCTGGAAACAGGTGGAAAGACACGACTTGCCTCCGCATACGAGATTGATTTTTCCGCCATCAGAGCTTTGATGCTCTTCTGTCGGCCCAATTCAGGACAAGCACTGTCATTTGCGAAATGGTTGCCAGTACACGAAACACATAGACTCAATTCACGGGTGACTTCACATCCATCACCTGGATGATCTTCACCGCACTTAAAGCATCTAGGCTTCGATCTGCAGAGGGTGCGGGTATGGCCAAAGCGACAACAATTATAACACTGGACTGTTGGGTAGGTATATCTTTCAACTGGGAGAGCCGAGTAGAAGCTATACACACGCTTAGGTAGTATTTGTCCATCAAAGGTTATGACCACAGTCTGTGTGGGCCTCCACTCGGTCACACCGGCAGAAGACACCTTCCTGTTCATTCGTCTCGCCTTGATGACAGATCCACACCCCTCAGGAACCTGGATATTCTTAATTATCTCGTCTTCCGACCATTCAACAGGGATATCCCTCACAATACCCATTCTTGTGATGTTGTATTGTGGAATGGCAGCCGTGTAGTTGTGTTGGGATAATATCTTATTGTTAAGGAAAATGTTTGCATCCTGGTAAGAGTTGAACTCGACTGACACACGATTTCTGCCTACACGTTTGATCCATCGAGACGTATGTTATTCACATTATTCATCGTCAAAAACATACCAAACTTGATAGGTTGTAGCACAGTGCCTGAAGTTTGTTCGTCTTTGAATGAAACATTGACGATATATGGTGAATTGTCTTTGGCTGTGTATGAAAGCCTACCTAGCAGTGGCGAAGAGTCCATACAAGCCGATTCCCACCGGGTTACCTTTCAAAAATCAGTTCCATATTCATACAAAAGTATTTACATTCTATTTCATTAACAAAGTATTATTAATCAAATGCCGGCGCGATTTACAATAGCAATCGCAATTTTTAGCAATACCCTAAGTATCACATTTCATTTTATAGTCGTAAATTAATCAGCGCTTCAATTTTTCGTAATTCTTTTCGTAGTTCTCTTGAAGGAAGCCGTCGAATTTCAGCTTACCTATGTCAACGGTTTACTATGCCGCGAAAAGAGAGAGCGTGTCAGACCATCTCTTTCTAATTCTCGCTAACCGTCGCGGTAAAACTTGATAAATATAAGCCGCCCGCGAGCGGCTTGTATTTCTCTCCTCTCCTCTATTAGAAAGAGACAGAAACCACGCTACTACGAGATAGCGTTCTATACCTATGGTGCGTGAGTTTTTCGTTTGTTTTTAATATTTGTGTTATTTAAACTGTGACGGATTCTGTAAGGTAATTTAATCGCAGATTTGGTTAAATACTGTTAATTTTGTTTGTTATTATGGCTTTAATTCATATAGAGTGCTGTTACTGTTAATTCGTCTTTGAAAGACGCATTTTCTCAAGTTTCGACTCTTTGCAGTTTAATTCTGACCCTCCCCATTTCAGTAGCTTCAGCTGAGCGGTCATTTTCTGCTTTAAAACGCATTCACACGTATGTGCGAAACTGCCAAAAAGAGCAGAGATTGTCCGATTTGGCTATCATGTCAATTGAAAAAAATTTGCTTAATAAAATTAAAAGTAATCCGAATTTTTATAACAACATTTTAGCTCATTTTGTTAAAAAAAAACAGACGCATTGCATTAGAATATAAATAACGTTGTGATTGTGTATAATTTGCTTTATTTTTGCTTAATATTTTTGTTGGTTTTGGATCGGTGTCTGTGTGGTTCGGTTTTTAACACTTTATTATTTTTATAATTTTTTATTTTATTTTTTCTTGACTCTTATTCCCTAACAATAGGTACTTAACTTAGTACTTACTAACAAGCATGCATGTGTGGTATAGAGATGCGCGTCGAAAAAGGCTTTTCACAAAGCCGCTTTTATCATACTTGAAAGACATTGTTATCAAATCATCAGTCCTTTTTTGTAAGGTGAAGGTGGGGCTTTTCATATTATTCTTATCTGAAGACCTCCTCCAAGATATCCTGCAGTAGGTAAGTGTTTAAGTGATTATTTTTTTGGACCGGCTTCCCTTTGTCAAAATTTCACCCTTCGCCACTGCTACCTAGTATGTTTTTTGCCATCTTAGGTTTAATATTAGAAGAGACCGGGGGCGAACTAGCGGCCCTCTTGCGACTATGAGTGTCCGTTTCCATAATAGGGTCCTTTGGGGTTATGTCATGGGGGAGGGTAATTGTAAGACCGGGGATAGGTCGAATAAAGCATCTGGGGGGTCAGGATCAGGAGGCTTTTTAGAGGCCATTTTGGATTATGCTAAAGTAAAAATTAAAATACCAATACAAAAGGACGGTTACAACAAAAAAAAAAAAAAAAAACCCAAACCTTACACCAAGTACACAAAGTCACAAACACAAGGAACACTTTCGATCGAGTTTCACAACAAAAAAGTTCACTGCAATCGGAAATATTCGTAGCACTGACAAAAACACGTGTTAAGCCTTTCACCACTACCGACGAATCCCGAGGGTTGATGTTAATGGCAAGATCTGCAGGATCTGCGGTCACCATGGGTGTTCCGCAGGGCTCAATTCTAGGTTCTTTCTTGTTTTTAATTTATATTAATGACCTACCTCATCACGTGAGGGATAATCACAACATAGTATTGTTCGCGGATGACACTTCTCTTATTTTTAAAGTCAAGCGTCAGCTAGCAAATTTTGACGAAGTTAACAATGCACTTCCTAAAGTTGTCCATTGGTTTAATGTAAATAACCTTCTTTTAAATGAAAAAAAAAACTAAAGTCATTAAATTTTCTATGCCAAATATCAGGCAGCTAGTACCAATGTTCAATTGAGTGGAGTAGAGTTGATCCCTGTCGAGTCGACGGTTTTTCTTGGATTAACTATTTACGCCAAGTTGCAATGGGGTCCTCACATTTCACATTGAGAAGCTGTCGGCTAGACTCAGTTCTGCCACCTTCGCTGTTAAGAAAATTAGACAGATAAGTGATATAGATACAGCCAGAATTGTTTATTTTCATAGTCTTATGAGTTATGGGATTCTTCTCTGGGGAACTTGTGCGGACATCAATACCATCTTTGTTTTACAGAAAAGGGTTGTTCCAGCCATTTACAACCTTGGTTCTAGAGGTTCTCTTAGAGAAAAAGAGTTCAAAGAGGTGAACATTCTGACTGTAGCTTCACAATATATATATGAAAATCTTATGTATGTTCATAAAATATATTGAATTTTAGGAAAGTATGGGATGTTCATAATATAAATACTAGGAACAAACACAATCTTGCTGTACATCACACCCGTCTCCACAGAGTAGGGAACTCGTTCATGGGTCAATGTATACACTATTAATAATATTTCTTATTATCTATATTTCTTTATTTGTCTAGAATGCAGGTGTTACAATAGTGGTGTTTTCGTCAGATATAGTCCCAGTACATTCTGCCTTTTGGCATACAAAAATATAGAGGTTCACTTATATATAATTTACAAACTAGATAGTCAAATTAAAAATGAGATCATGCAAGTCTAAAATCATTTATAAAGTCATAATAATAATCATGTCGAAATATTCAGAGGAATAGCGAACCGATAAGGATCGAGCGAGGTATATTTCAGGGCGATAGTTTAAGTCCACTTTGGTTTTGCTTAGCCTTGAATCCTCTAAGCACATTGCTGCAAGATTCAGGTCTCGGCTATAGGCTGAGGAGAGGTGGTCAGGTTATATCGCACCTCCTCTACATGGATGACCTAAAACTATTTGCTCCCAACGATTTGCAACTGAGGCAGCTACTGAAAATTACTGAAACTTTCAGTAGCGCCGTCAGAATGGAATTCGGTGTGGACAAATGTGCGGTCATGCATGTACATGCATGTACAGCGAGGAGAGATTGTGGAATCCGCGGGAACCCAACTCATTGGTTCCATAAACCTTAGAGCCCTCTCCGCATCCGAAACCTATAGTATTTGGGTATGTCGGACGCGTTGAGTATCAATGTTACTGACATGAAGCAATCGTTGAAGGAATGCTTCTTTGGCCGCCTGAAAAAAAGTACTTAATAGTCTTCTATCAGGCGGAAACAAGGTGCGTGCCTTCAACGGTTGCGTTATGCCGGTTTTGATGTACTCTTTCGGCATACTCAAATGGACTCAGACCGAACTCGACGTCCTGGATCACAGGGTCCGTATGTTGCTGACTGCAAATCGATTGTATCACCCACGGTCATCGGTTATGAGACTGTATATCCCGCGAAAATGAGGAGGTAGAGGCTTTAAAACGCTAAGACATTCCACAATCGCGAGATATGCAGTCTCAGGGAATATTTCCTGAAAACTGACGTGGGAATGCATCGATATGTGGTCGCGGTTGACAAGGGCCTCCTTGGCTAAAGAGAACTGGCGCAAACCATTAGTGCTTGTAACTAACAATCGCAGGGAGGTATGGCAGAGCAAGGAGCTTCACGGACGCCTTTTCGGAGCCCTACACAGGCCCGATGTAGATTTTCAAGTGTCCGTAGCCTGGCTACGTTTCGGTGACCTTTTTGGGGAAACCAAAAGTTTTGTCTGTGCAATTATGAACGAAGTTATGATGACGTACAATTACCGGAGATTCATTGTGTCAAGACGGCATAGTTGACATCTGTCGGGCATGTCACCGGCCGGGAGAATCAATCAGACATATTATTTCCAGGTGTTCTCGTCTAGCTAACGGAGAGTACTTGCATAGACACAACCTTGTAGCCAGGATAATCCTCCAGCAACTTGCTCTTAAATACAACCTTGTGGATTCGGAGGTGCCGCACTATAGGTATATGCCCGACCCAGTTCTCGAAAATGGCCATATCACATTGTACTGGGCTCGATCCATCATCACTGACAGGACTATTGTTGCCAATAAGCCTGATATAGTGATGGTGGATCGATCAGAGCGGCGTGCAATGATTGTTGACATAACCATCCCGCATGATGAGAACCTCGTGAAAGCCGAGAAAGATAAACAAATCAAGTATCTTGACTTAGCTCACGAGGTTGTCGACATGTGGGAGGTGGATTCAGCAATCATTGTGCCGATAGTCGTGACAGCCAATGGCTTAATAGCCAAGAGCCTCGACCAACACCTCAGGAGGCTCTCGTTACGCAGCTGGATCAAAGGTTTGATTCAGAAAGCTGTACTTCTGGACACGGCTCGCATTGTCAGGAAGTTCCTCTATCTGGAGCCCTGACCGCCGGTAGGTTGGACCCTGTTCCCGATGCCGGTGGGCTACTATTTTTTATATTTTTAAATGTATTTTATGTATTTATATAAATATTTAAAAATGTAAATTATATGTAAGTAAAATAAATAAAATAAAGCAAACATTACAATTTATCATTTATAAAGTCAGTAACAGTGTAATAGCATTTTTCTGTCAGCAACAATGACGGAAGTTGCTTAAAATTTATTACGGGCTGATCCTTTATACAATTTGGTAATTTATTAAATAACCAATAATTTTTTTTTAGGTAAAGCAGTGTTCCATCTCCCAGTACATAATATACTCTGATATTTTGATCTTATGGCAGTCGTACGTATCCTCGTATCATTCAATGCAGGAAATAGGTGCAAATTAGTTTTTACGAATACAGCCATTTCAAGAATGTATATACTAGGAAAAGTTAGAATTTTGTATTTCTTGAAAAAAGAAATTCAACTATACCTATGTAACAAAAATGGCTTTATGCACCGTTTTTGAGCTTTAAACACAGAATCCCTTTCAGAACAGTTACCCCAAAACACTACACTAAACCTTAAAACAGAGACCACCAAACCGTGATACGCAACCATTAATGTATCAACGTTAACTTTCTTGGACAGACTGTAGAGAGTATACGCAGATGTGTTTAATCTTTTGCAAACTTCTTCAGCCTGCTGTTTCCAGGTCAATTGACTGTCAATAAATATACCCAAAAATTTTGTCACATTAACGCTATCAAATTGTTTGGCTTTTATAATTAATTTTTAGGTTTAAAGGTTGAATTTTTGATAGAAATGCATTGTTTGTTTTATTTAGGTTTATGATAAGATTTTTATCGTAAAGCCAGGTTATTATTAATTTTAAACACTTATTTATTTGGTCTTCATAAAACTCTTTGTTGAGGCAGTCTACTACTATAGTACTGTCATCGGCAAATAAAACACAAGGGTATGGGATATGTTGGGGCAAATTATTTATGTACAGCAAGAATAATAATGGTCCTAAAACTCTGCCCTGAGGAAGCCAAATTTAATTTTTCTAGTGCCAGATGAATATTTAACCACAGGTTTTGATTTATCGCAAACTTTAGAGATTTCCGTATATTGAAAATGTCCACTTAGATACGACTTTATTAAGATAGAGTTAGGATTATATGTCATCTTGGCAGCATTTTTAGTTGAGTTCAGGGGTGGAACTGAGATCTGATCAATAAGGCAATCGTTGAATGCTAGAGCTATTTCGTTAACCCCAGTTAATACACTTCTGGACAAATCTATTGACCCACCTTAGAGATTAGGTTTCGATGGCCCCTACCGAAATATGATTGCTAGGTTGAACAAAAACTATTGATGCAGTTTTAACCATCTTTCTCGATCGTATTGTTTTAAATTTTAATTCAGAATACCATACGACATGGAGCTACGCCTAACAAGTCGGATATGCGCCTTGTTAAAGGCAATTGATTTTTGAATAAAAAACATTTTATCAAATAAAGATTTAATTTAATAACGCGTGTTGCCTCCATGGCCATCTACCACAGCCCTCATACGATTAGGCATAGAGTTTATCAATCGCTCTATGAAATTTTGAGGGATCATCTCCCATTCCTCTTCTATGGGAGTTTTTAACTCCTGCATCGTCTGGGCAATTGGGTGACGAGCCCTAACACGTCTTTTCAGCTCGTCCCACAAGTGCTCAATGGGGTTTATGTCTGGGCTTCTGGCTGGCCAGTCCATGACTGTGATGTTTACATCCCGAAGATATTCCCTGACGATGCCGGCCGTATGGGATCTTGCATTACCATGCATAAAAAGGAAATTTGGGCCCACATAGTCCTCTATGGTATCACGTGAGGTTCTAAGCACTCACGAATATACCTTTCAGCATTTAATGTTGGCAGCCGTGGTCCTGTAACGACCTCAAGGAGAGTTTTGCCGCTCGCGGATATACCGCTCTAGATAGTCTATGAGCTACCGTTATAAATAACCCTCTCTTCAAAGTAGTATTGTGCGAAACGCTCTCCCTTACGTCGGTAGACCTTCTTCCTTCCATCATTGCCATGTATCACAATTTTAGACTCATCAGAAAAGAGTACACGGCTCCAATCTTGCTGTGTCCAATTTAAATGAGTGCGTACGAAATGAAGGCGCGCTGTTCGGTGGGCTCGCGTTAGTTTGGGCCCATTAGCTGGCTTGTGTGGTACCATATCGCGTTCTTTTAACCTTCTCCGAACAGTTCAAGCGCTCACAGGTACTCCGTGGAAGTCGCAAAGTTGGTTTAGTATCTCAATGGAGGTAAGGTGACGATTTCTCAAGCTTGTCGTCACGTAGAGTCGATCCTGCCTTTCAGTTGTGACCCGACGAACAAAGCCGCCAGTCCCTAGGTACCTCCGATAAACATTTCGGACCGCAGATCGACTTTAATTAAGTTGAGCACTCACATTTCTCTGGCTGTGTCCGGCCTGAATAAGTGCCAGCTTGGGCGGCGACTTCAGGTGAAGTATCCATAGATTATTGATAGAACCTCACCTTAATGTTGAGAATAAGTAATGTTTGTTGCAAAACCAAATGATATCTTTGGTTTCAACTTTCTTTCACTTTTTCAAGAATTAAATCCAAGTAAATCAGTAAAATCAAGTTTTCTTAGCATTCGATTGTTTGATATCAACAAACAGGCTCCAAATTGTCATTTGTTTCTTTAAATTCTGTGTTCGAAATTTAAAAAAAAAGACTATTGAATAAAACTGTGAATGTGCCAGGTTCAAAATTGCATAAAAACTTTTTGCTCGACCTAATACAAAAGTTTAGCTAGTTTAGTAGTGTTCAGTGACGTGCAAACGTCTAAAATGTATGTTTAAACAATCGCTAATCACTAGTTAACTTTAAGCACCGTTTATGAATAAGGGGGAAGTTCCTAAACAACAACACTCCGAATATCAGTTCCATTATGACTAGACGATCACCCCACATTTAAATAATATGAAAATAAAACAATATGAGAGAAGTCAGTTATTAAAACGATATTTTTACGTAACCACTTTTAATGATGCATTTACTGTGGGCGTGTCAAAGGGACCGCTTCGTCCACGCCGCCTGGCCCTTATTGGTCGATAATCCTTTGTTTAATACCGACAGTCCACGTAGACTAAGAGATTAAAAATACGATATAAAATATATACGATATTGAAGAGTTTTCTTGTTTCTGATTCACATGCATCATCCACGTGAGCATCTATCCAATATCATTAATTATTGAAAACAACATGATTAATAGTACCATTAATAGGGGTAGATGCAAGAAGATTTCATTGAATTTACTTCACATTACAAAATCTATGTTTTTATAACACTGATTAGTTCAATAACACAATAGGCATATAACCGATACAAATAAGTCGACTCTGTTTTATAGTCTTTAAAATTGAATTTTTTATTTATTTCTAGGGTCATCATTGCGAAATTTTGAAAGAAAAGCCCGTCGGAGCCGGACGAGCTTTTCTTTGCATATTATTTATAGATTACCAATTTGATTAAATTTATGTATGAAACTATATACAAAGATGTTAGTGCAATTTATATTCTTAATTTCAGATTATTTTTGAGTTTATGAGTGGTATAGAGGAGAGCCTAGCCAATAAATTAAAAGCTGTTGGTGTGATAGTAAAGGGTGAAATATTGCCAAATTCAAAACAATGTGAGGATAGTAATGATTCTTGGGATGAAGAGTCCAGTGATGAGGAGTGCCTTCATGTCAGGTAATTGTTTTATTAATTTGGTTTTAATTCGTTTTATTATGCATGTTTTTAAAATACCACAAAATTTAAAGGAGTTTTTAGCCACAAGATCTATTGGTTTGTAGCTTACCGAATATTACAGGATAAGTTTTTACCAGTATGAAAACATTAACCATGAATTCAGTGTGGCTACCATGAGTTGTCGTTACGACACTCGATATTGACGTTACGAGACTCGATCGGCGATATCGACCGCGTTTGACTCATCGATTGGCCCACTTCAAGTTTGTAAGAACTCTTAACCAATGAGAGCGCCAAACGCAGTCGATATCGACGATGGGGTCTCGTAATGAAAACTCATGGTAGCCACACTGCACAATTTGTGGTTACAGTTTGAATACTGAATAAAATGTTCCGTAACATTTTGATAAATTAACTTTTGTTGCAGTGATAATTAAAATGCATTCAGCGTTTTGTCTATCCGTTACTTAGTGTGGTAATTTCTTTATTCTGCTTGTACTTGTGATGTGAAAAATCAAGCAAAAACAGAATCCTTATAGTTTCGCTAAGTCTGCTTGTCTGTTGAAATTTGGTGCCAATTTGTAAATTAATCACACCGACAAAGTGATAAAATTAGGTTTCGGGACGCGTTTAGAGTGCGAGGCCGCTATTCATGCGACGCGTGCGTTCGTCATGAAGCCTAGACATTCGGACTGCGTGGTTCTGAAGCTTGACATTCGCAATGCATTTAACACCCTAGAGAGAGACGTTCTTTTAAATGACGTCAAGGAGAGGATTCCTTTTCTATACCCCTTCTTTTATCAGGTGTATTACTCTCCTTCTAATCTGTTCTTCGGTGATAGTCTCATTTTGTCTCAATTGGGTGCGCAGCAGGGAGATCCTTTGGGGCCACTCATTTTTAGTTTGGCAATCTATAAAGTCATCTCTGGATTGAAATAGTCTTTGAACCTTGATGATGGCATTATTGGTGGGTCACCTGAGGAAGTTTTCCAGGACTTGGAGGTTCTTGTTCCTCAACTGAAGGAACTGGGTTTGGAGGTGAATCCCTCTAAGTGCGAATTCTTCTCCTGTGGCGTTGGAGCTCGTGGAGACTTCTCAAGCTTTGACTCTCAACTACCTGGCCTCAGGGAATTTTCTCTCCTCCCTTTCTCCCTTTTGGGTTCTCCCATTTTTCTTGACGGAGTGCCAGAAGCCATTTCCTCCCGTAAACAGCTTCTCCGTAGCGGTTTCTTTATTGCGCAATTGTTTTGCCTTGTCTAAATTTATGTATCTCTTGCGGACCGCTCCTACCTGGCTTTGTCCGAGGGAGGTATGTTCTTTTGACTGTGTTTTAAAGTCAACGGTCGAGTCCATCCTGAATGTCTCCATGAAAGATGCTCAGTCGAGGCAGGCATCTTTTCCTACCCGGTACGGGGGCCTTGGGATGCGCTGCGTGCGTGATGTGGGCCTGCCGGCTTTCCTGGCGTCAGCGCATGGGGTGGCTGATCTCGTCACTGTAATTCTTAATTCAAATGGTGTCGGGGCAAACATCCCATTTATGCTAGATGGGTTGGTCTGTGATCAGCATGGGTGCCGCGGGTCCTGACGCGGCGCACGTTCAGCGCGCCTGGGATGATATCTCGTCTAATTTGATTCAGGAGCGGATGTTGATGGGTTTATCGGGGGCTGATTTAGCCAGACTCAAGACTGTGCCGCAGCCGGAAGCAGGGGCATGGTTGCACACGCCTCCTTCGCCTCATCTGGGCACGTTTCTTGATGATGATTCTTTGCGTATGGCATTGGCTCTCCGCCTGGGTTGCAAAGTGTGTGAACCCCATAGATGCACATGCGGTTCCATGGTGGGGGCCGATGGTCATCACGCTTTGGGTTGTCGTCGTTGCTCAGGGAGGTTCCCACGTCACCATGCAATCGACGATAATGTGCAGGGGCGTTTGCGTCGGCAGAAGTTCCTTGTGTGCTGGAGCCCCCGGGGCTGTGCATTACGGACGGACTGACCCTGGTGCCCTGGAAAAGTGGCAAGTGCCTAATATGGGATGCAACTTGCATCAACACTGTGCCACTAGCCATCTTGGTCGCACGGTCGTTTCACCGTCGGCAGCAGCTGAAGACGCCGCTGAAAGGAAGAGGGTGAAGTATGCGCCGTTGGCGGACCGGTACCACTTTGTGCCTATTGCCGTGAAGACCTTGGGAAGTTGGGGTACTGAGGCCAAGAAGCTCATTAGTGAGATAGGGCATAGACTCCGTCAAATCAATGGTACGGAACCCTTTGTGCGTGAGTCCGACACGCACTTGGCTGGTTCCTTTTAATTAAGTCACTGGGTCTTGGGTCACTTATGGTGACAGACGGGAAACTACAGAATCCTACAATGAGCATGGCCATACACACTTTTGACAGTTTTTTTCCCACAGCTGGCTCTAGTTCTCTACCTCAGGAGAATTGTTAATTAACTTACCTGCTCTCTTGGTATTTCAGGCCAGAATCATCATTAAATGATATGTCAGAGTGCATGGAAAAGCATCCGGAAATCAAAACACTGAACCTAGATGTGACAGCAATGATGGCATATGTGAGTAACATGACAAATGGACACTGTAATTATGTGTTTAAACAAGAAGTACTCACCCAGCAATCTGCTTGGGAATCCGAGAGACCAGTTAAACCTGTTTTGGAAAGATTATTTAAAGGTAAGGATAGAGTGCATGCCTGTAAGTGAATGAAGCAAAAGAACCACCATAAAACTTTACAATGGATTTAAACATTAAAATAATAGTGTCTTGTCAGAAAAGACTAAGTAATGAGTTTTATGTTTTCCAAATTAAAAATTAAATGTCCTTTTTAGCAACAAACCATTATTTTTTTATAAATTATAAAGTAGTGCTTGACCGCGATTCCGCCTGACGGTAAGCAGTGATGCAATCATTGATGGTAAAGCGCGCTAGTTTATCAAGAATCTATTTACTTTGACCTTGAAGAACACTTGAATTGTAGTCCGACGGAAACACCGAAGCTGGCAAATTTTTCCAGCCCCTCCATGTACGCCCACTCTCCAAAATGAATCCTATAGAATACCGACAGGCTGGCTACTCTTCGCCAGTGCTCCAGGCTTTAAAAAAAAGTTATTTATTAGGCTTACACTGGGTTAAAATTATAAGAAACTAGCTTTCCGCCCGCGGCTTCGCCCGCGTTAATTTCGGTTATATCGCGCTTTTTAGATTTCTCTCGGGAATATCAAATTTTTTCGGGATAAAAAGTACCCTATTATTTAATCCGGATTTCTAACTTTACGTCTGCAAAATTTCAAAGCAATCGGTTCAGGAGTTACGGCGTGAAAGTGGTACAAACAATCTCACTTTCCGATGTATAATATTAGTAAGGATATATTTCGTGTACACATACAAATATTCCAGTAATCTCCCTTAGGAACCTGATGTTTTTTTAGTACCAAAAGTAGCCTATGTTACTCTCCATCTTTTCAACTAACTGTATGCCAAAAATCAGGTTGATTGAATGCTTAGCTACGGCGTGAAGGAAGGACAAACAAACAAACACACTTTCACATTTATGATATTAGTATGGATATCATGCAGTAAAAACAGAATAGCTTTTCATTTAGTTCGATTTAACAGTGGGTCCCAAACTAGGCGCAGCCTGTATCTTGGTGACCCCAACACTACACATAGTTACTAGGTAAGTTCTGCTAGCGCAGATCGATCGTGGATGGATACTTTATTATTATTTTTAAATATTAATAGTTTTAGTTTGTTATTTGACAATTTTATATGACAATTTGAAAGGCATAAACTTACAAGAGAGTTGAAAGAGAGAGGAACTACATAAATTAACATCCAAAAACGCGTGCGTGCGTGTGTGCGTGCGTGCGTGCGTGCGTGCGTGCGTGCGTGCGTGCGTGCGTGCGTGCGTGCGTGCGTGTGTGTGTGTGTTTCATCATAAGTCCGGCCCAGCAGCTATTTTGTAGGGATAGATTTGGTTTCAGCGTAGACTTTTAGCACAGTAAAAATTTTGCTTATAGCATTGAACACTCGTATAAGTAAGAGACAACGAGAATCGGGTTGCGAATAGGGTTTTTGTTTTAGGAAGTGGAATTCGTTCGGGAACTTTTCTGCCCTTTTTGCTACAGCTAGAACGATTTCTGTTTGTAGTGACCGAAGGATGAACAGCTGTCGTACACGCAAGACCCTTGATTCCTTATATAGTTCGTCAGTGGACAAACGCGGCTTGCCCAGATGCACCTTGAAGACGGCACACTGAGCCCGTTCCAGCTCCAGCATGCATGTCTTGGCCGCGCTGGCCCGGACACTTATGCAGTATTGCAGGACAGATTGGCACAGGGAGATGTAAACCTGAATGCATATATTTTTGGGAGCACTAGCCCGTAAAAGTTTCGCCACATAAATTAAATTTGCGAGTCCTTTTCGTGAGTGTTTGAATTTGTGCCTTGAAAGAGAGGTTCTGATCAATGATGACCCCCCAGATATTTTGTCTTTTCTACCCTGTTAATAGCGTGACAGTTGCAGACGGAAGCAGACCGGGGTGTCACTGTTAAAACACTGCATAACACTGCATTTGTTGTTGTCTATTTTTAAGGAATCAAAGGCTGGTCTGGTAGATCGAATGGCATGAAAAGCCAAGAAATTAGTTTTTTTGAAATTTTCTGTTAGAAGGTTATGTTCCAGCCATGTCGTTATGATCCTCATTCCTCCTTCGGCTGCAACCAGAACCTCGTACACACAGCACAGCTGTAATCTTCCGTGGAAGATTCAGCGTAGCAGATTACTTCAGAGTCTTTGATGTTTAGCCTCAGGATGTCGTCTATGTATATGATGAAGAGGGTGGGTCTCAGAATGCTTCCCTGTGGTACCCCAAAGATAACCGGAAGACTTTCGCTAATGAAATCCCCGAGAGACCGTTTTGAGCTAAATCTGGGTCAACAATTAGCTTCCTTGCGCGCCTCTCAATCAAAGTATAGTCTCAATCCATCCCTGCGTCTCCATTAACTCCGTTTTAGGTACCCGTTACCCGTAGTACCTAAAGATTCTAGCAGATAGTGTCATGGGCGTAGCACACTGGGGCAAGCTGAGCACCCTGGCTCTGATCTATAAGGTGCCTAATTAACCAAAATATTTTTTTCTTATACTAACATCAATGGCAAATGGGCAATCAATGGGCATCAACATCAATGACGAGTAAGTATATTACACACCTTCGGTTTGCTGATGATGAGTCATGGCTGAGACCGCGGAGGATCTGAGTACAATGCTCGAAGACCTCAGTAGAGCCTCCGTGCGAGTCAGTTTTAAAATGAACATGGACAAGACGAAAGTCATGTCTAAAGCCCATGTTGTACCAACTCCTATAAAGATTGGAGACTGTTCATTGTTGTTGACAGTTACGTATACCTGGGACAAACTATCCAGTTAGGCAGGTCCAACTTCGAGAAAGAGGTCATTCGTCGAATCCAATTCGGCTGGGCTGCTTTCGGGAAGCTACGTAGCATCTTCTCGTCCGAAATACTGCAGTGTCTCAAGACAAAACTTCGACCATTATGTGTTGCTAGTGATGACTTATGGAAATGAGACGCGGTCGCTAACAAGGGGCCTTATAAGAAGGCTCAAGGTCACTCAAAGGGCAATGGAGAGGGCTTTGCTTGGGGTTTTACTGCGTAATCGAATCAGGTATGAGGAAATCCGCAGAAGAACGCGAGTAACCGACATAGCCCGAAGAATTGCAACACTAAAGTGGCATTGGGCAGGGCACATTGTCCGTAGGACCTATGTACGATGGGGCACCATTCAAATCCTCCAGCAGAATGTCCTGCCCAGTTTTGGTGTATGCTAAGTGTGCACAGAACGAGGATTGCCGAATCAAAAAATAAATTTGTAGAAGAAGTGCAGTGAAGTAATATTAGTTATAAAGTTAGTTAAAACTTAAATTTATAAACACCGACTGTTTTTAATTAAACCTTCTCGAAGGATCAGGAATACTTTTTTTTTTCTTTTTCTTACTCGTCCGCTATTCTTTTCTGATTAATTTCGTTGCGGGACCCAAGACAGTTGAATCGTTTCTCCGGGACTCGTCGAGCTTTATTGCTCGGCGTTTTTCTGGCGGTCTCCACTGTTGATTCTGGCTTTCAGGAGTTGCAGTGGGTGGGAAAAAGTGTGGCGAGTTTTGTCAAAAAAAAAAAAAAATCTTAATACAGAAATATGATCACTTTTTAGGTATCATGTCCTTTATTATACTGAACAAAAGAATTTATGTATAAAGTGAAACTAAAACTTATATACCTATGTATTACGAGCTCTTGAGGCTCCTCACACACTCATGTTCCAGAGCGTTCTGGCGCGTCCGCTCTGCCCTTTCTCTAGCACCGCCCTCACAGCTGTCTTACAATATTTGGCGTGCCCTCACACTCTTGGCAATAACATTACAAAATACAAAACATGAGCATGGCCAATACTTTTATAAAGATTTGAATAAACTAAATATGACATTTTCTTAAAACGTGTAATTCATAACACCGACTAAATAAAACTATAATATCTATCCTGTGTGTAATTGTTTGTACCTGAAAATATAAACCTCTAAAGGACATCAGGCACTTTCCATACATTGTTGGTCCAAAAAAAAAATTGCGCGGCCAGACCAGAATTATTTCCAATATCTAGACCATATTAAGACCTTTAAAAAAATTTATGACTTAACCCTGTAGCTGCATTTTCTTAGTGAAGTCCTCAAATTCTGCCATATCTACTGATGTAAATCTGAATTGTGCTCGTCTTCTGTTCTAATTGGATCTTTCAACAATTTAAGGTTTTCTAGGTCCAACCGCGAAATTTTACAGCTACAGGGTTGTCATATATTTTTTTAAAGGTCTTAATAAGATATTGGAAATAAGCCTAGGTTTGGCCGCGCATTTCATTTTTGACCGGAATGCCTGATGTCCTTTACAGATTAATAAATTGGAATAGGCGCAGATACCAAACGGCTCTAGTTACAAAAAATACCTAGGGGGTGGGGGAGGATACGTTGACTGCAGCCCCACCCAAAGCCCAGGGCTGACTACGCCCATGGGTAGTGTTCTGTGGTTACTGTATGAATTTAAAAGTAATTTTTATAAAACAACCAGTCCAGGCGTATAGTTTTAACACTGTAGAGCTACTAAGCTCCTATTGTCAGAATTTTTAATAATGCTCATGAATTAACGCACTGCTTACCATCAGGCGAGATTGCGGTCTACTGCGGTGCACTAGTTTAAAACATAAAAAAAATAAAAACTTATTTTTCAGATAAGACATTAGTGTGCTGTAAAACAGCTTGGGATGACTTTGAGAAAATTGTAAATAACCTAGGTGGTGCAATGGAGATTAAAAGAACAGAAGAACTGAAGAATATGATCAGAGTCTATCCTGATGATTATGGTGGTAAGTAAACTAACATTACTAAGATCCAAATAAGGGCTAAGCCAAGAACTTTACTGCAGTGCAATTACTTTTTTTTTATGAATACAACTTTGTAACCGATTTACTATGAAAATGTATGTGAAATTATCTATTTATCTAGTCATTCCAACTAAGAGAATGTCCTTCCGTCAGGTTATCTATCGTATCGATAATAAGACGTTTCAATTACCTGATTTGCCTTGCCCGAGTTGCCCGCGACAGTAAATGTCTGGGTGTCGGATGAATAGCTGTCGTCTATTTGATTTAATATGACACCGTTTTTTTTTGTTTTGGACTCTTTGAAACGCTAGGAATCCTACAATACACTACATCCTACATTGATTAATGTTCGAAGGTACAGAAGCATATCGAGTGGTTATAAACATGACCAATAGCACCATTGTTTTTTTGTACCACCTTTTTGGCGACTTCGTAATACTGCCAGTGTCATGGCGGTTCCATTGTTTGTTTACAGAGATCTTATTTATTTGTTTACTCAAATTAAATATTTTCTTTCAACTGTTTCCAGGCGAAGATGATTATCCAAGAAAGAATTTAAAAGTCAGAGGTCATGTTAGATTAAGATCCAAAATTATATTTAATTTTGGGCACAGGATCAAGGCTCTCACTGTTTCAGCCAATGAAGGGTTTGTCAGGGCTGCCATGCAGCAGGTAATGTATTAATAATAATAAGTTAAGAGGGAAATTATTTATTTTAATAAATAAATTATTATTATTTATTTAATAATAAAAAAAATATTATAATTAATTAATAATTATTTTAATAAATAATTTGAAACTATAGACAGACCGCTTAATTAAGATGATGCCTGGTGCAGTAGCTGCGTGGTGTACGAGGGGTGATATTTGCCATAATTTTACGAAACACTGAACTCTCGCATCACGTGACCATACCTACTGCACTGTGTTGCTACCTCAGACAACGTCTCAATATTAAGCGCTCTACTCACCAAAGCTGGCCCGGCGGCATATGTCGGCAACATTTTGCCGGCGAGCTTGGTTGTCGGCTTCAGTCATTGCAAGTCGTAAGACTTTACCGGCGGCATCTAGGCGGCTCGACATCAGAAACTTTTTTGGCAGTTAAAATACTAGCACGTCATTACAGCTAAAATGTCGCCGGGCAACTGGGCGCTTGCGTACGCTAGCCGCCGGTAAGCCGCCAACGTGTCGGCGGGCAACACGCGCGGCCGACACGCTTCTTTCATTATATCGTTGTGTCGGTGGGCTGTGCCGCCGGGGGGCCGGCTGTGGTGTATAGTTACGCTTTAAGCCTACAGTATAGAAAAAGTGTCACAATCGTCAAAATATTACGCATAATTCGATCTTGCTCTCATTCGCTAAGTGTTCAGAGTGCGATAAGGAACTTCATTCCAAGATTAGTATGGTTTTTTTAACATTTATAAATATTATGTTTTCAATTTCAGGGCATAACATATGCGTCATTTATTCATGAATCAAGAGCCTTGACAGAAGGTAAAGAGCCAACAGCTACAAAAATCGCTTTATGATATAACTTATTTTTAGTTTAATTATTACAATTTTCAACCAATAGTGAACAACTTTATAAATAATATGTTATTTTTTCAATATAAAAAGTTTTTTCTTTTTTGTCCGTAAAGCTGAGACAAAATACTTTTACAGCGATTTCAATATACTTTGATCTCATTTTATGCAATTAAATGAAGTTCTTTTCAAATATAACTGCCTTCAATAGTCTCATATATTATAAATTAAAATTTATTTATTTCAGACAATAGTGTTTCATATTTTGTTAGTATTACAAGCAACTTTAGGTAAATATTTACAATTAAATTCCCTACTAAACAAATTTGAATATTTTAGTTCTAATGGATGTTATGTTATTTTATATAGTCCGTTTTTAATCCCAGAAACTAATTTGACAATTCTTTTCTGTTTGCCCTTTTTAGCACAACCATTCTTGTGAAAAATAACTAACTTCGAAAGTTTAATAAGTATTTGTTTTCGACACCGACATCCGAAATTAGATATTGTTCACTTTGTAGTGTTTTTTGGAAGTCGGTTGTTTTTTCTTTTATAAAAATGTTTTTATTTTACACTTTTGTGTATTGTGAAAAGAACTGGTCAGCTGCAACCGGTCAGACTGGACGCTGACGCTAACATAGTTGGGAAAAGGTCTGCAAGCAAATGATGTAATTTTGTTTACTTTCAAATTTTTGTCCATAATTTTGGTTTGAAAACCAAACCACTGACACAATTTCGATAAAATTCCTATGGGACCAAAATGAACGCATGAGCATTGCTACAGATGACTTGATTACGCAACTTAAATTCAGTCTCTTGATTTTTATTGATATTTGCATAAGCATGACGAGTAGGTAGTGGTTGTCCTATGATAACTTTAATGCTGTGAATCGGTGAGGAGCTCCCGCAGCTGTCTTTCGGCACCTTTGTCAGATCTACTGCATACCTGCACTATAACCCATAATCCGCCTTATTCATAAACGCTGCTTAAAGTTAACTAGTGATTAGCGATTTTTTCACCATACATTTTTGACCTTTTAACGTCACTTAACTTAAATCATCCTTTATGAATAAACACCATAGTGTTTAAGGGGTTTATCCATAAACGATGATTAAAGTTAAATAACGTTAAAAGGTCAAAAATGTATGTTTAAAGAATCGCTAATCACTAGTTAACTTTAAGCAGCTTTTATGAATAAGGGAGAATATATAACTCGCGCAAGATAACTGTGCACCTCGCTGGAATACAGTCCATATGTATCAATTTAATTGCAAAACGTCATGAGTAAAATGACCTAGTATTATGACGCTTTATCATCAAAACTACCTTTTATTAACATAAAAACAAATGTACTTAATTTATATTTTTTAACATGATTCTCATTTTTTACACATAGAGCGAGGTGCATAGTTAACTTGCACGAGTTATAGGTGCAAAGTTATTCGACCCGTCGTACGGCGAGTTTCCACCCTTACGTTGTTAACACCACTACGATCCAGACAAAGCGTTTTGCCTCCTCTTTTGTACTGCGTACATCGAGGGACTGGAACAATTTGCCAGCGGCGGTGTTTCCGTCGGACTATAATTTGAGTGTCTTCAAGGCTGGAGTGAATAGACTCTTATTAAACTAGCGCGCTTTACCATCAACGATTACATCACTGCTTACCATCAGGCGGGATTGCGGTCAAGCACTAGTTTATAATTTAAATAAAAGAAATGTATCCCTTGAGGAGTTCCCTGAACTTGCCTTTGTTTTCATCATTCGAGCCCTAATGAAAAACAGTCACAACCCATCTAAATTCTCGCCAAGCTCCATAAAGAACAGAGGTAAACAAACCAATTTAGGGTTATCACAACTCATGTTTTACAAATCTCCTGTTATTTACATGATTATCGACTCTTACATGCCAACTATTTATTAACAATTTCTATTGTAGCATATTTGTAGGTATTTCGAAAACCATTAAAAAGTCGTTAATTTTTTCCCTATAGAAAAAGAAAGATTGATGAAATCCAGGTATTAAACACATTTTGTGGAATTCCACCAATGAATAAAGTTAAGGTATTTGTCAATACAATTTTTCGTATTTTAATTGTAATACTTCGAAGTATAGACTACATAAGCATAAGTAATATGTTTGTATCAAAAAAATTAAATTATTAGGAAATTAGCTTACATGTGTGTCATATTTCATTCAAATCGGTTAAGCGTTCTATGCAAATCATAAATAGCTAAACAAATAAACTGTTTACATTAGTAGGAAGTAGAATTATTAGTTTTATGAAAATCATCTGTCTAGAAAAGGTTGTTAACATCTGTCTTTTAGGCTTAAACTACTCGTTGCCTAGCAACGGATTGTTTACCTCTATTCTTTATCGAATTTGGCCGACATATAGGTGTTAAGTTCGTATCAATGCGAATTAACCAAGCATAAACACAAGGTAGCTGCTGTGATTCATTGAGAAGTTCCTTCGACTATCGTCCGGGTCCATCATCAGATCTACTCCAGTCCTTTATTAAATTGTAGTGCTTTAAAATACTTAATGAAAAAACTTAGAAATGCACTAGTCGCCCCTACGATTTTTAAAGTTCCCCTTGATTTCTCTTTCTATTTCTTCCATCATCAGATCCTGACTTGATGATTATGGGAAGTATCCCTTTTTGTTTGATAGGGTTATCAAACACTAAACGAATTATGCAAATGAGTCTAGAAGTCTTAGAGTAATCGCTAAGCATACATTTAAAAAAATAAAAGATTCCTCCTTTTTTGAAGTCTGTTAAAAATGACTTAAAGCTGTCAAACTAAAATATAGTTAAGTTGTGTCACTTTGGTCTATTTCAGAATAGGAAATGTCGTTTGACACGAATAAATTTTAGTAATTCTTAGTCTAGTTTAGAGAAATTTGTGACAACAGAATCGGCACCATTGGCATCGTGTGGTTTTAATTCTTGGACTATTTTAAACTTATCGTCTACGTCCATGGCGTCTAAATTTCCAGAAAGCGGCGTAGCTAACAGTAGGTATATGCCCCTGCCGCACCGCGCCACACTTTTCCGAGAAATTGAAGAATTAAATCGCCAACACTCGTATGGCCCACCGTGTAGGTACCATTAAAAAAACAAAAAACCACCATCCAACCAGCGATGACAAAATAAATATTGAAAAATGCATTTGGGAGTTTTTCTAGTAGTTATGTACGTAATATGAATGATGTTATTTGGACACTTTCCGTTTTTATTCAATTATGGTTTGTCACGTTTTCCTTATTCACGTATTATACAATTAGTAATCTAATAGAACTCATTGCGCCAATCTATATTCAGATAACACTAAGCAGCTCTCAATATTTCATGAACACACACAACACTCACAAGAATTTGACGAACTGCTTCAATGAGAAACAAACAAAGATTCCTTTAGGTCAACATATGATTTGGCGAGAACCTAAGTATCATGTGAGTGACTGTCATTTGTCTCTAACGAATATCAAAGGTTTTTCTGAGAAATCTAAGCACACTATAAATTACGAATTTCAAAAGAGAAATTCGGAGATCTACCAGTACCTTAGCCACCAAGTCACGTCGGACACTCAAGTACTACTTCAGATTCTGATGCTGAAGATGAAGACTTCCAAGTGGCAAGTACGGACTATACACTTCAGAATTCAGATACTGATGCTGAAGGTGAAGACTTAGTACGGACTACAGCAGGTCAAGCTATCCGAAACTATCAGAACCCAATCAACCATGAGCCTTAATACTTTAGCCATAAAGTTGAAGATTCATAAAGTTATATTAAATTTGACAGTTTGTTGTAGCTGGATGTGCTGTCGTCTGTACATCATAATCATCACATTGGTTAAGCCTATCTGAGCTCGACCCAAGACCTTGTTAGAGACTAAGACTTGCCTAAGGAAATATGTATCTCAACTAGATATTAAGTTCAGATTAAAGCAACGGAATCTTCTGCAATCAAACTTTTTGAGAAATAAACGATCGCCTCGGTATGAAAGCCTTATAAATCTAGGGGTTTATAAGGTACACACGACAGCTGGTCAAGCTACTCCAAACTGTCAGATATTCCCAATCAACCTTGAGCCTTAATGCTTTAGAGATAAAGTTGAAAATCTAATAAGGTAATCTGATAGATTGTAGTAGCTTGATGTGCTGTCGTCTGTACCTACTTCTTCTTTTTTCAAGGTAAGATTTAATCTCAACTCTTGATCAATGGGCTCTGTGGAATAGATACCACAATTTTGCCAATAACACGTGTAACAAATTATAGAAATTCTTTGAAAATTTTATTTCACTATAATAATGGTTAGGTCAGTTGAAAAAGACGGCTACGTGAACAGTCTATGAGGGAGATTTGAGGCAAAGTCATGATGTGGCTACTATGCTGCGATATTTCAATGTTCTTTATGAATTAATAATAATAATAATAATAAATTTATTCACCAATAAATTTATTCAACAATAAATATACGAACTACAAAACAACATAAAACATAGTAACTATATAGGTAATACATACGCTACATAATAGGAGCATCTGCAACCGAACTAGGTAAAACCTGTATCTCGGTGTGCAGCGCCAAACCTCTCAGTAAGTTAATATCTTAAAAAATTAATCTAACGCGAACAGCTTTATGTCGATAAAAAGAAAAGCAAAATAATACAAAATAAAATAAACTAAGCTAAAAAGTAAGTTTGTTACAACAATTTTACATAAAACAAAATACAATTAATTAAGCTCAAACTTAGTGAGTTAAATACTAGGAAAGCTAAGTGAGTTGGTGTTTATGTATGGAGAAGGGTGCATGAATGTGTAAACGGTGGTGAGTGTTAGAGTGTGTGTGTTTGGTGTGAAATTTTGAGTGTACTCAGGTATGTGTGTTTAAGTAATATGAAGATGAAGAGTAAAAAAAGAAAATAATAATAATAATAAATAAAAATAAAATATCTGAAAAGTTGCCCAAAGGAGCCTATTTACTCTGGTACGATTAACAATTTTTCAGTGTCCTCATATGTTAAGGTCAGCAAGTACTTCTTCACTCTGTCTTTACAACGATCCCCAGTGAGAGGGTAAACGTCTAGAATGTAGTTGATTTTATTATAGACATGGGGACCCAAAAATACAAAGAATCTTCTGATAAAGGAAGTTTCAGGTTTATGTTCACGAGTGCAAACTATTTGTTTCCTACGCCTATGTTTGTAGTTGGGGTCATATGCTATGTTTCGGTGTTGCTTTAGAACTACTGTCAGTATATACAGTACGTTACGAAAACCCTGTCCGACCCGTGAAGGTATTGTTAGGTATCGATAACTGATTCTACTAATGCCTACATAACCTGACTAAACTAAAAAAAAAATACCCCCTTAAAAATAAATAATTTAAATAAAATAAATGGGTAATTTCATGGCAACACAGGTACAGGTCATGACCTCAGTTGACCTCATGCATGTAGGTATAGGTAGTTTATCCATGTTTATCGACTCTTGAAAGAAACAATGATACTTAGGCAGCTCGTGAAAAGAACTTTTTTTAAGTGCGAAGGTCGTCTGACTCTCTGAATGTATCATTTCATTCGATGAGCACAATGGCTGTGGCGGAGATGTTGTTCCATATTTTGTTCACTAAGAACTATACAGGCCTGGCACCTTCGCACGAGATTAGCACGGTGTTTCACAAAGTTAGTCCACCCCTACCAATCCACTGCTCGCCGAACTGATAATGGAGGTACTCACGTACAGCCCGGTACAGGTCGACAAAAATATGGTGGTACACCGTCGTGTCACCACATGAATCAATAAGCAGCTGTCCAACACCTGATCACAACACAACTAATTGCAGAACTACTACCTTCCATCAGCATTTTACATTACGTTAGAAAACGACATGATCACAATACACGAATAGTCTATACGGAAGCAATGTTTATGCGCAACTGATAATTTAAAGTAAAAATGATTTTTATTTTATAAAATAGGTACCTACGCGGCTGGCCTCGCGGCATGCTTTGAGCAAAGAGATGTGTAAGTAATCGAAATATTGATTTTTCAATCGATACCGATTTAGTATAATAGTTTCAATTATCATTCTCGATTCAACATCGCATGGAATTGTTTAGAACTTTTACAGAACTCAAATTAGTTATGTACACTGCTGTAAATGAAAACCATGCCAAAGGTTTAATTTCAGTTTCTGTCTCAATATCGATGATATTGACTATTAAAATATTTGTAAAATTTTACTAAAATTGTGTTTCATAAGGCCTTCTCGTCTCTGTTTACTAATACTTGTGTTATAATAATATTATTAGTAATTAATCGATAATCAAACAAAAGTACTTTTACCATTGGGTAATCTGTGTTTTTACAACAAATGATAATTATTCAACCAGACACAAATTTCGATTAATAGCGATACAAAAAAAAATGTTATTACGCAAAAAATAGTACATCTCTAATTATTTCTTTTACGTCGCCGACAACGCTCACGCGCCACGCCGCCAAAGAAATAAAAAATCTAACAAAAGAATGAAAGGAAAGCCCACAGGTATACCGCCTAAAAAGGTGTTGTCATTTTTTTAAAAATTCCTATTTTTGGGGAAATTCGCGGAAAAAAAAGATTGTTTCAAAATTGATTAGTATTGCTACTATGATGATTATGTAAAATTTTATATTTTATTTGGTCATTTGTTTACCTAACCTTTATTATCGTTATGGGTCGGACAGGGTTTTCGTAACATACTGTAGAGCTGTCTAACAGTAAGTACTTCACAGTATTTATAAAGCAACGTCGTGGAAAATAGTCGAGGCTTGTAAGCGCAAATCTTTAGTATTGTGCGTTGAGCAATCTCAGTAGGTTTAATTGTAGTTTTGGGAGCTCCTCCCCATGATGAAATGCAATACGTTAAAACTGACTGACATAAGGCAAAGTAGATTTGTTTCAATAACATAGGATCAACCACATGACGCAGCCTCTTAAATACATAAATAAGTTTTCTGACTCGAGCGCTAAGTAATTTTATGTGATCTTTGAAACTGAGATGGCGGTCGAAGAGGATCCCTAAATATTTTATTGTAACAACGCGTTCGATTGGATTACAGGTACAGTGTGTGTCTAGGGAACATTGGTGAGGGACTATGTTATAGTTGCTCCCTGGTTGTGTTGATTGCCGTATACTGAAAGTTAGGTATTTCGTTTTAACAGTATTCAAGGTCAAAAGATGAAGCCTAAGCCATTGGTTTACTACATTAAACCCATTCTGCGCAGCATTAAAGGCCTCATCCCAGGTATTGGCAGAGAAAAGAAGAGCTGTGTCATCAGCGTAAGATATGATGTCGCCATTGGGCACGATGATGCTAGTAAGATCGTTTATGTAAATAAGAAAGAGAGTAGGCCCCAAAATACTGCCCTGGGGAATGCCAAAAGACACTGGAAGATCAGCGCTAACATGACGCCCTATTCGAACACACTGCGTCCGCCCGGTTAGATAACTTTCGAAAAGCCGGAGTTGAATTCCTCTCACTCCAAGCTTTTCCAGCTTGGTAATTAATATGGGAATAGAAATAGTATCGAATGCTTTTTTTAGGTCCAGGAAGATAGCTAAGCATTTCCGCCCTCTGTCTAAGTTAGTACCAACATATTCAGTTAAATAATAAACAGCATCATCGGTTGATCTATTTGTTCTAAAGCCAAACTGATTGTTTGCAAGCAATTTATTTTTTTCCAAGTATTTTGTGAGTCTATTGTTAATTATCTTTTCGAGGAGTTTTGAGATAGCGGGTAGAATAGAGATTGGGCGATAATTAGAGATGTCCTTTTTATCACCGCCTTTAAAAATCGGGCGGACTTCAGAACTTTTCAATTGGGAAGGGAACTGACCCGTCTGAAGGCATTGATTAAAAATGTAAGTAAGCGCCGGGACAAAGAACTGAACGTGTTTCTTCAAAAATTTATTTGACACATTATCGCGGCCCACCGTACATTCTGTCTTTAGACTCATCGCCAGACGAAAGACCTCATTTTCATCCGCTTCCTCTAACACAAACGAGTTTAGTTGAGTACTAGTATAGAGGGAATCCGTAAATAACGGGGATGCAGCATCAACTGTATTGTGAAGGTTCAAGCATTCTTCAGCTAAGGTCCGGCCTATATTTACAAAAAACTTATTTATAGACTCCAGGGACTTTTCAGGTGAGGAGCCAACCTTGAGAAGATGGTTCGGGTGACTAGAGACTTTATTCAAGCTAGAGATCTCTTTAAGAACTTTCCAGAGCTTTTTTGGATCGTTTTTTGTTTTTTCAACCTCCGATTTCTCATACTCAAGTTTGACTTTCTTTAAAATGTTAGTGCAAAAATTCCGATATCGCGTATAGGTAACCTTTAGAGTTTCATTATCTGGTGAGGACTTCAATTCATAGTGTAGTCTGTCTCTATTCTTCATACACCTCAATAACCCAGGAGTTACCCATGGTTTGATGATCCTTTTACGTCTTGATATTTTGACAACAACAGTATTATTATTTGTTGCGGCCTGTATTGAGCTGGTTAGGTAGTTGATAGAGAATTCAGGATCATTAGACTGGAATATCGGAGTTAGATCGATTTTTAGGATGTCCTGAGTTAAGGCTTCCTCATTGGTTACTGTATATGTACTGTTTATAAGGGTTGGAGATAAATTAAGATCTAAACATACTTTTTTTTTTTTTTTTTTTTTTTTTTTTTTTTAGTGGGGAAATCCTCATGGATACCCCCCGCGACTAACGGAAGGTTATGTCGGACTCCTACCGACCAAAACCCCACTATTCCTTCGGAGTACCATGAGACGGGGGCCCGGGATATACTATTACATTCGCCGCACCCCAGTCTGGTACAAGCCCACCATCCCTAGCGGGCGCCATCACCAAGTGCACCCAATACCACGACCGCACAGACCACCACTACGACGCACATACTGCATGTCCCCTCCTTGAGCCTTAGTGCTCGAGCGACGACACGGCCTCAATTTCGTCGTCCGCATGGTCTTTCCTATGGTGGCCGGTGATCGTTAAGCGCCCTTCGACGCCTAGCTGCTCTTCTGGTGCGAGTGGAGTGAGAAGCATGTTCTCTCTCCCTCTCCGCAGCCTCCTTTGCATGCATCACCTCCTCGCAAAAAGAGGCCACAGCATCCCACGCTTCTTTGCTTCCGACCATGGACTGTACCACAACTGGAAGCGAGAGATCACCCGCACCAAGTTTCACGACGAGGGCACAGCGCTGTTGGGCCCAAGCTGAGCACTCCTCCAGCGTATGTTGCGCCGTGTCCTCGTGGCAATTCGTGCAGTGATGACATACGGACGTCCGCTCCCGACCTATGCGACGCAGATATTTACCGAAACATCCATGTCCAGTAAGCACCTGCGTCAGTCGAAAACTAAGGGCACCATGCAGCCTCTCCAGCCATTCCTCCATAACAGGCCTTAATGCCACTATTGTGGCGAGGCCCCACCTGGGTTGGGCCAGTCGCTCCCTCCATTCGGCCACTAGAACCTGACGGAGCTCGGTTTTTCGTGCTTCGAATGCCCGGGGAACCGGGGGTTGACCACTCATGAGTTCCGCCTTCCGCCAACGATATAGAGATGCAAGGATTTTCGCATCTAGATCCCAGGGCGTTGATCCGGCCAGGAGAGTTGCTGCCTCGTAGGAGATCGTACGGTATCCTCTTATCACCCTGACAGCCATCGCTCTCTGTGGCCTTCGCAATATTGCAACGTTACTGGCCGCCAGGGTGTCCGCCCATACTGGCGCACCATATAGGGCCATGGATCGCACAATTCCCATATACAATCTCCGGCAGGAGGCATTGGGTCCTCCTAAATTAGGTAGAAGTCGAGCAAGGGCAGCTGCAACGCTCATTAACCTAGGTACAAGCAGCTGAATGTGCGGCCCGAAGTTCCATCGGCTGTCGAGGACAAGTCCAAGATATTTCATCGTCGACTCGACACCGATGCGGACGCCTCCTATCACTATGTTTAAATCCCGTGGCGGCTTGTTCCGATCTAAACATACTATCACAGGGTAATGATCCGTTAAAGTAGTAGTAGGAATCAAAGTATGTGTGCAGTAGGTACTTCTTAGTAATATATGGTCTAGACATGTTCCACTCGCACTGCGAGTAATTTCTGTATATTATCTACTGAATGCACTTTTTACTACATAAATCACGCGCTTTTATTTAGTAAACGACACTAAATAATGTTAAAAGTCCAATGAAAAATGCGCGTGACTCTCAGTTTTACCGTTAAAACTCCGTTTATAAAATACTAGCGACTTCGTCCGCGTGGAGTTAGTTATGCTCCGCTCCTATTGGTTGCAGTGTGATGTTATATAGCTTAAAGCCTTCCTGGATTAATGGGCTATCCAACGCAAAAAGATTTTTTCAAATCGGACCAGTTGAGATTAGCGCGTTCAAACAAACAAACTCTTCAACTTTATATCTAATATATAAAATTCTCGTGTCACGGTGTTCGGATTTAAACTCCTCCGAAACGGCTCGACCGATTTTGATGAAATTTTTTGTGTTTATCCGGTATCTATGAGAATCGGCCAACATCTATTTTTCATCCCCCTAAATGTTAGGGGTAGTCCACCCCTAAATTTTTTTTTTATTTTTTAGACAAAATTTTTAATTTCTATTTTTTTATGATACAACATACAAAAATACATACAATCCCCAATTTTCACCCTTCTACGACCAACCCTTATTTTTTAATAGCCATTTTAGTAATTTAATCTATTATTTATATGGCAAAACAACGTTTGCCGGTCAGCTAGTATTAGTATAGATAAGGTAAACGATGATTCAAATTATGTAACGTTCAAACGTCAAAAATGTATGATTAAACAGGTACTAATCACTAGTTCACTAGTAACTTTAAGCAGCGTTTATGTATTAGGGGGCAAATGTTGGATGCTTATAAAAAATTGGGTGACAATTGTCATTAAAGAAAAAGATGCACTTTTTGCATTCGCATCTAGATTTGAAATAAATAATTTATTACGTGGCTAATCATTTGTCATTAAAAAAACCGAACTATGAATTGGTTCAAAACGGTTTCCAAAGCCTGGAGCACAGGCGTAAGTAACCAGCTTGTCAGTGTTCTACAGGATGTATTTTGGAGAGTGTGCGCGGGAATTGCATGACTTCATTCCTCCATCTCCGTTCCATCATCGGACGACCCGTCGTTCGGCGAGTATCCACCCTAACGTTGTTGACACCACTACGATCTGAACGATATTTAACGTAGCATTTCGCATCATCTTTTATACCGCGTACACCGAGGGACTGGAATAATTTGACAGCGGCGGTCTGTCCGTCTGACTACAATTGACGTGTCTTCAAGGCTGGAGAGAATGCGCTTTTAATAAAATAGCGCGCTTCTGTCATCAACAATTGCTACACTATTTAGATACTATCAGAGGGATTGCAGTTGCGCTATTTATTAGTCTTACAACATCGGTATCTCGGATGTAGATTTGCGTTTGTCGTATTAATCATTATTGATTGCAAACTATTATATTATTTAACGATCGCTAGCGAAGAGCGTAAGCGTATTCATAGTTTGATATTTTAAAGACAAATTATTGGCCGTACCGTAACTAAATCTCCTTGAATGCATGGATGATTGACTATCATAATTATCAACCTTTTATCGCCCCACTGCTGGGCACAGGTCTCCTCTTATACAGAGAAGGATTGAGCGTAATCACCACGCTTGCTCAATGCGGGTTGGCGATTTCAAACGTAAAGTCTAGGTTGCCTCAAGATGTTTACCTTCACCTTCAGTCATTGGTGTCCAAGATATACTTAAAAAGTACATATAAGTTTACAGAAGTTACATTGGCACTTGCTTGACCTGCGTACTGCGCTTGGTACGTGGTGACCACTAGGTCACCACGACTATGACGTAAAATACCATAAGTTGTGACTCTCTGCACTGTCTCAGAACTACCAAATATCGCTACAAACGTATCTACAAAACAATGCCACCGATAACGATCGTAAAGTGATCGTTATCAATGTCGGAACTATTACCCCAGTACGGGCCGTGCCGCGGATTTATTTTCGCGACGCACGGCGCTTGAGGCTTTTGTTGTTGTTTGCAACCCGTCCCCATTGTAAGAACCCTCGAGACTAGTTGGGACTTGGCTTTAGCCTTCTTTTGCTGAATGTTTTGATTGTTTTAAGAACCTTAACATTTTTTTTTTTTTGATATGGCATCTCGTAGTTGACCTTGAGAGGTCGTGACTACTTAACCGGACTATCCTGTGGCTGCCTTAAGTGAATTTAAAGCCTCCAGCCAGGGCTACTAAAAGCTAAGCGACTACACGCTAAGGGCACCCCCTGTGGGGTACGAACCTCGGCTTAGGGTGTCGCTGGAGAGAACAGCAAGGGACGGCTGGATCGAATTATTTTATTTTTATTTCGGTTTGATGACCACGGCGTTTCCTAGTACTAGCTCTGAGAAGAAACGGCCGAAACAAACTCAGAGGTCATAGTCGGGAGTTTATATTTATTGGCTCAGCTGCGGCGCGGGCTGGCCTTCATCGGAGAAGGGACGGGGAGGGCGATTACTACGTTGAACGCGTCGCGATGGACCTCGGCGGCGAGGTCGGTAGGTCGGTTTTTTGTATTTTGTGCTAGTGGCCCTATTGGCCTCTTGGAGGAGGGTTATGGGGTCATCAGGGTCTGTGAGAGCGTGCCTAGGTCGGCGAAGCTTACTTTGGAGGGGGTGTAATTTGCTGCCGCGACAACCAGGGGGTTGTGATGTTTAGCGGCTGTGTCAAATAAACGCTTGGAAAGGCGTTTCATGTACTGCTGGATAGTGGGGATTTTGAGATCTAGATGGAGGATCTCATTTCGGACGAACCAAGGGGCGTTTGTTGCTGTACGAAGAAAGCGGTTTTGGAGTGTCTGCATCCTATGGATATGACTGGGCTCGGTGTGTGCGAAGACTACACAGGCGTATGTCATGATGGGGCGTATGCAGGCTGTGTACAGGCGCATTTTGCACCTGAGGGACAGCTTGCTGCGTGGGTTGAGGAGAGAGTGGAGTTGATAGAGTGCGTAGGCGGCGCGCGAGCGAACCGTCCTTATGTGCTCTCCGAAGGTGAGGTGTTCGTCTAGGATGACTCCTAGGTATTTGGCTCGCTTTTCCCAAGGGATCGGCTTGCCAGACATGGTGATTGGTCGGGGGAGGGTGGGTTTGCTGCGCGGTTTGGAGTGGAGGACCGCTTGGCTTTTATCGGGATTAACTTCTATTCTCCATTTTTTAAACCAGTCAGCAAGTGCGTTGACAGCGGTTTGGAGATTTAGTTTAATTTGATTGGGGCTGGTTCCTGAACAGTAAATGGCTGTGTCGTCTGCGAAAAGAGCGAGGTGGGCCTTTTTACTTTTGGGGATGTCGCTGGTGAACAGCGTGAAGATCAAAGGGGCCAGTACGGAGCCCTGGGGGACTCCAGCCCGGATGAGGTGTGTGGGGGGGGGGGGGGGGGGGGAGATAGCTCCTTCGGTTTTGTAGCGGAAAGTGCGATTTGACAGAAAGTCTCGCAGGATGAGCACGAGACGGTCAGGCACGCCGAGTTGGTACAGCTTGTATATTAAGCCGTTGTGCCAGACTTTGTCAAAGGCTTTCGCTATGTCGAAGTAAATAACACCTGTCAGCCTACCACGTAGTAATCCTGCGTGGATGTGCTCGGTGATACGGAGGATTTGTTGGACACTGGAGTGTCGAGAACGGAACCCGAATTGTTCGTCGGGAATGAGGCCCTTGTTCTCGGCAAAGGCCCTGAGCTGCTTGTAAATAAGCCTTTCATAGACTTTACCGAGAACTTTTAGCAAGCTGATAGGATGGTAGCTCGAAGGCTCTGATTTTGGCTTGCCGGGCTTAGGAATGCCTATTACGGTCGCTTCCTTCCACGTTTGTAGGAAGATATTGTTGCCCATGGCTCCATTGAAGATGGCGGCCAGTAGGATAATCAGGTGGGCAGGGAGGAGTCGGATCACTTTGTTGGTGATGCCGTCAGAACCGGGAGCTTTTTTAGGTTTGAGACCTCTGATAATGTCCTGCACTTCGTCTGGAGTGACGGGAGGCAGAGGATCTTCAGGGTCTTCGACGGGTGGGAGGGAAGCTCTGCGTTCGACCTCCGCGTCAACCTTCAGAAGGTGAGCTGGGTCTACTGGTTGAGCGCTGGGGGAGCATTGGGCTTCGAGGCTGATGGCTAGACATTCAGCCTTATCCTCATCGTCAAAGGCGATGGTTTTATCCGGTCGGTGGGAGGAATGGTGACTTCTTCTCTGGATTTAAGAATCCTTTGAAGATTCCAGAAGGCTTGGTGGTTTGGCTCTAGTTCGCTCAGCAACTTGTCCCAGCTGGCTTCACGCCACTCCGATATGCGTTTCTTTGCAGTTCGCTGCAAATGGCGCATATGGGCTTTGTTTGCTTCGCAGGGGAAGTTGCTGTAGGCCCGGACTGCTACATTCTTCTCGTTCAGTAGTTCACGTATGTCGTCAGGGAGCTTCCCGCGGCGGTCATCCGTCACTGAGATCTCCCTAGAACAGTCGTTCAAGACTGACTGTACGTGTTCCGTGAACGAGTCGACTGCGGCCATCGTGCTCGCGACTGAGTCCAAAACAGCGGGAATGGAGTCTAAGTGGGGGGATCTGGTGGATTTCAGACAATCGCCTACTTTCCTCCAGTCCGTTACCACTTTAGTCGTGGGACGTTGGTCGGGGTCATTTAGGCCAACGCGGGGAGCAAGAACCTTAACATTGTGATTAATGTTATTTATTCAAAATCGTCTAGCATTTATACATTTAGGATAGTCGAGTTGAAAGACATTTTAATGGCAACTTTATTATCAGCTGTTTTAGTTTTGTTTACAATTCTTTCAGACGTCATCCAAATGTCGTTGTCAGAAATTGACGGTGACCTGTGACAGTTTTGTCTGTTTCTTTTGATTTCAACTTCTGTGAAAATGAATTTTGTATTTATTTAAAACAATGATTTTACGTTTATAATGGCTAATGTGGATACAGAAGTCATTGATACTCAATTTATAGCCGAAAACATCGGCTTCTTAGATAACTGCTTCGATAATTCATTCATATTACAAAGTTCTTTGCAAGTTGTAAAAGAACATGCATCAGAACAAAATGATGCAGAGTTAAAAAGAAGCAAAGTATGTAAAACTATTAACAGTTATTCACAAAATACCTCAATTATATTAGAAGACTCAACCCAAACCAATTTAGTGATATCTCAAATACAAAGGAGTAATAATAAAAAGTTAAGAGACTGGGGATTACCTTTAGAAATAGCAAAAAAATATGAAGAACGAGGCATCACAGAAATGTTTGAGTGGCAGGTCACTTGTTTGGGTAACTCAAAGGTACTTTTTGACTGCTGTAACTTAGTCTACTCAGCCCCCACATCTGCTGGCAAAACTCTTGTTGCAGAAATACTAACAATAAAAACTGTTCTAGAACGCCAGAAAAAGGTTATTATAATTCTACCATTTGTTTCCATAGTTAGAGAGAAAATGTTTTATCTTCAGGAAATACTATCAAGTTCAGGGATTCGAGTGGAGGGTTTCATGGGCTCACAGACTCCTCCTGGGGGCTTACAGGCTGTCCATGTTGCTGTATGTACCATTGAGAAAGCAAACAGTTTAGTAAACAAGCTGTTAGATGAAGGTAATATTACAGAGTTAGGAGCTATCATTGTTGATGAATTACATCTGCTGGGCGATCCCAGTCGGGGATATATTCTAGAATTGCTGTTGACTAAAATTAAATATGTGTCATCTAATTCAGATGATGTACAAATACAAATAGTGGGTATGTCAGCTACATTACCCAATTTAGAGAGTCTGGCCAACTGGTTGGATGCGGAGTTATTCATCACACAGTTTAGACCAATCCCTCTTGATGAATATTGTTTGGTGGGGAATAAATACTATGATAAACAAGGAGCCTATGTTAATACTATAGACATGAGTTTAACTGCTGAAGGAGATAATGTTCTAAAAATATGTTTGGATACTATTAAAAGTGGATGCTCAATCCTCATATTTTGTATGACCAAGAATTGGTGTGAAAGTTTAGCACAGTCCATATCATCATCATTTTATAAACTCGGGTGTGAGGGCAGCGAGGCTGGCTCTGTTTTAAGAGGTCAACTCAAAACTGACAATATTTTAGAAGTTCTTGAACAATTAAAGAATTGTCCAGTTGGTTTAGACCAAGTTTTAAAGAAAACAATTTCATTTGGTGTTGCTTACCATCATGCTGGACTGACATTTGATGAAAGGGACATTGTTGAAGGTGGATTTAAGTCTGGGGCAATCAGAGTTTTGGTAGCTACATCTACGCTGAGTTCTGGGGTGAACTTGCCTGCTAGAAAAGTTATCATTAGGTCTCCTGTGTTTCAAAGACAACCAATAAATATATTGACATATAAACAAATGATAGGTAGAGCTGGAAGAATGGGCAGAGACACAAAGGGTGAGAGTGTTTTAATATGCACAGAGTCTGAGAAGAAAATTGGGTTTGATTTAATGATGGGCACCCTAGATCCAGTCAAGAGTTGCATTGAAAGTGAAGATAAATATATGAGGGCAGTGCTAGAAATGATAGCTAGCCAAGTGTTGTCTACAAAAGAACAGCTGGGTCTGTATTCCAAATGTACTTTGCTTTACAATCAACAGGACATATCATCAAAACAAAACTGTCTGCTAGAAAATACTTTAGAGGAATTAAAAAACTTTGAGCTGGTAAGAATTCAAACTGAGGGAGATCAAGAACATTTCATAGCTACTCCTTTGGGAAAAGCTTGTCTCTCATCATCAATGGCTCCAAATGATGGGTTGTCTTTATTTTGTGAGCTGCAAAAGGCTCGCCAGTGCCTAGTCTTGGAGACAGATTTGCATCTTATATATTTGGTAACACCTTACAGTGTGAGTAGTCAGTGGGGTAACATAGATTGGATACACATGCTGACACTCTGGGAGTCACTCACAAAAGCTATGAAGAGGGTAGGGGAGCTGGTGGGTGTACAAGAAAGCTTTATAATAAGATGTCTGAGGGGTGGTAATAAGTCAAGCAACATACAAAATAAAGTGAATATACATAAAAGGTAAATCTTCAATTACTTCTAATAATACATCTGAATGGTTTGTTTGTTTGAACATCAGGCGTGGGCGAAAAATAATATTCATGCGTATGTACTATTATACTACTTCTTCATCTCAGCGTTAATCCCAGTCGTATCCGAAGCTTTTTCAGCTTTGGAGCAGTCTAACTGCACATTTTGGCTAAACTTTGATATTTTCCATGAAGCGGCTGCCGTCTGACCTTCACAACCCGAAGGCGATATCGAAGCATTGCAGTTAGACCAATTGTAAGACTTTTGAGGGCTCCAACAACCCGTAACGACTGCCATTAGATGTTCGTATGGCAACCGGGACCAACAGCTTAACGTGCTTTCCGAGGCACGACCAGACCAGTTCAAATATTCATGCATACAAATATTTGCACTGCGCGGGGGTCGAACACGCGCCTCCTTGCGCAGCGGCCGCGTTCAGTACCGCTACGCCACGGAGGCTGTCACTACTACTACTACTACTATTTATTATATTTTCTATTTAAGGTTTTATACTGCCTTAGCGTTACAGGACCTAGTAAATGAGGTTCCTTTATCAGAGGTAGCAATTAAGTTCCAATGTGCGCGCGGCTTCCTGCAGAGTCTTCAACAAGGAGCTGCGACTTTCGCTAGTGAGTGTAGTTTTATTATTAACCCCCTTATTCATAAAAGCTGCTTAAAGTTTACTAGTGATTAGCGATTCTTTAAACATACATTTTTGACCTTTTAACGTCATTTAACTTTAATCATCGCTTATGGATAAACCCCTTAAACACTGTGGTGTTTATTCATAAAGGATGATTTAAGTCAAAAATATATTGTTAAAGAAGGCAAAAATATATTGTTAAAGAATCGCTAATCACTAGTTAACTTTAAGCAGCGTTTATGAATAAGGCGGTAAGTGTTTTAGGGTTCTGTACATTAACAGCAGTGTCTTATGTAATGTTGATGATCAAAAGGTGTTGATTCTCAACCTAGTTTGACTAAAGGACTTTTGTTTTTTTTTTTTATTTCACTCACTCTTATTTTACCTTTACCACTATCATTGAAAGTAATAAAAAGAACTTAAAGTATCACAGTTTTAAATATAAATAACACTTACAGTGAGTACGCGTCGAAGTAGTACAGTTTTTATTAAAAAAAAAAAAATAGTTTGTAATTCATTCCTTATCCATTTTTAGGTATGGTAACAGCCTTTTGCCGACAATTGGGGTGGAACAATATGGAAATGTTAATATCACAGTTCCAAGACCGTTTACATTTTGGGATTCACTCTGAACTATTAGAGTTAATGAAATTGCCATCACTCAATGGTATGAGAGCCCGAACACTTTTCGATGCAGGCTTCGAATCAATTTCTAGTATCGCATCAGCTGATGCCAATACGATAGAAAATATTCTCCATAAGTCTGTACCATTTCAAAGTGAAAAGGAAAGAGAAGATGACGACAGTGATGATATAAGAAAACGTAATAAGATTAAAAGTATTTGGATTACGGGCTATTGTGGTATCACTACTAAAGAAGCCGCTGAGAATCTTATTACGGAAGCTAGAAAGTATTTATCTCTTGAAATAGGTGTTGTAGAAATTAAGTGGGATTCTAAATCTACAGCAACTCGTAGTTCTCTTGAAACTACAAAAAGTCAAGATATAAATAATAGTCTAATGGGAATAAATCTTAAGAATCAGGATTTTGTTGGGAAAGAAATAAGCCAGCCTCATAACACGCAAGCAAACATAACAAAAATCAATACCGTTAACAAAATCATAGAATCGAATCATCAAGTAGCTGAAGAGCAAGTAGTTGAAGAAAAAAAGAATAATGCTCATTTGAATAATGTTTCACAATCAAAGAGGTCTTATTGTGAAACCAAAGCTTTAAGTTTTATGGATAAAAATGAATTATCCTTAACAGATGCCACTATTTCAAAAGAGATGTGCATTCAAAGTGAAAATAACAGCCCAAGCTTATCAAATGATATTATATGGGATTCTTTAAATTTCACTGAAGGTGGTTTAGACAATTTGACTAAGTTGCGCACATCTGAGAAAATGTTTTCCCCGAATATTAGTTTTGGTGAAGTTGAAGAAAAATCTACTGTATCAGAAAATATCAAGAAGTTAGATATTCTGAATTCGTCAACACAAATTTCGACAAAGGACATAAGTTTATTTTCCTCAGATGGAGATAATTCTAGTTTATTTGAAGAGAGTTTACCTATAGACTTGATACCCAGTAAATTGCTCGACAAACAACCATCTATGATGTTAAAGCAAGGAACAGCTTCAGATTATACTAATATTAACTCCAACACAATTTTAAATGCATTTAAATCCACGTTAGTAGAGACTACAAGTGAAGATGATGATGAAAACCAAGATATGAAATTGTTTTATGAAGACGATAACATAATAGAAAGAGAAGTCGCCAAGTTTGAAAACAATCGTGTTGCAAATGCGGCTACTAGTAATCCAGTTGATAAGAATCTTGTGGGTTTCAAACGCAGAAACATCTCGTGCAAAGAAACACAACCTGTGATAAAAAAGAAAAAAGGAGATTTTTCAATCCAAGATGACATGAAATTATTAATTCAAGAAAATATATGTATTTTACCAAAATTAAATTGCTCTTTATCTAAACATTTTTGTATCGCATTTCAACATTACAAAGTGGATTGTTATGTTTTAAGAGGAAATGATATTATTGACAATTTCCATATAATTGAGAGTATAAAAACTGCATCTATACATTTGATATTGAAAAAAATTAACATATACAGTAATGACATTATAGGAAGCAACATAGCTGGTTTTCGTAAGCCTGTTCGGAAAATCGAAGAAAGAAATGAAACTTGCCCTGTAAAAGGGATAGTTATATATTTAAATCAAGGAACAAGTATTTTTTTAGACTTTACATCTTTAGATAGTGTGCAAATGGTCCTGAATGTATTGCGTAACTGGTTTAAGAAAAACACGTTGACTTTAAAAGTTTTGTGTTCAAAAACGGCGAACGTTTACCTAAAACGGTGGCTTGGCATAAACTTATCTAGGAACTGTGTCGATATATCTTTGATCGAATGGTTGATAGATAGCAGCGAAAAAATAGCGGACGTTGAGTATCTAGTAAGTTTTGGAACTTAATATGTATTCTTTTTTTGTATTCAAGACTAAAACTAAATTTCGTATTTTAGACTAAAAAGTATTGTGGCATAGACTTCACGAAAGTGCTTTTAAAAGTTGACAAACAGCAAAAAAGGTTGAAGAATTTAGACATGTCGGAAGATGTGTGCTTAAAGGCGTGGTCCCTTTGGATGATTGCTGAGAATCAAGAAAAGGCTTTACTAGCGTCTCTACAACCTGCTCGAAAAGTCATGGGTTAGTATAGCGTATTTTTGCCCCCTTATCAAAATCATCGTAGAAAATATATATTATACATATATGTATGTGGATCAGGGCTTTATCAACCCAATAACGCCTGGGTATTGTATTGCCATACATTATACAAGAAATCTGAAAAATTATAATAGAATGAAGCTGCTGTCCCTACAAGGGACTTTCTTTTATTTCTCAAGATATCTGTGAAACTCATGAAGTGAATGAACTCTTCATAATTAGTTTAAAAAGTCCAACAATTTTAACTTAAGGCATTATTGACAGATATCGAAATCCAAGTGTCGAAGATTCTGGCCAACTGCGAATATTACGGAATCACCGTAGACAAGGATCTCGCGTCTCGACTTTTGATTGATGTAAGAAATTCCCAAGAACGTCTGCAAAAGAGGGCGTACAAACTTTGCGGATATTATTTCAACTTTAACTCTTCGAAAGATGTTGCCAAGGTACCTCATAACTTTCGCAATACATACAATATGTCACTACGTTTGGTATAGTTTTATTACAGATCTTAAATTGGGCATCGATAATTTATAGCAGGTTGAGCTTTAAGGAAGTTCGACTTTGTAGAGCGTCGTTCTCATAGGTATAGGAAATAAGTTTTGAAGAACTATCCTATATACAGTATGTTAAGAAAACCCTGTCCGACCCGTGAAGGTGTTGTTAGGTATCGATAACTGATTCTACTAATGGATACAAAACCGGGCTAAACTTAAAAAAAAATCCTCCTAAAAATAAATATTATTTCGCAAAAAGAGGTAACTTTATAAATGTGCGTAAGCACCCTTCCGCGGGCGGCGGGCGGCAGGGCACGCGGCACGTGGTCGCATCGCTATTCGCTCATAATAATACCGGTGTTGACACTTTTTTAAAAATTACCAAATTTCGGGGAAGTTGGAATTAATTCGCGGGAAAAAAGATTATTTCAAAATTCATTTGTATTGGTACTATGATGATTACGTAAAAAATTATATTATATTTGGTCATGAGTTTACCTAACCTTTATTATCCTTATGGGTCGGACAGGGTTTTCTTAACATACTGTATAGAAATCATTATAACCTCAGCTAACTTACCTATAGCTACCAGAAAAACTTTTTAAATTACTTTTTAATGAAACGAAAAGTACCATGGTGTTTATTAAAAAAGTTTTTAGTAAACAATATTATTTAATAATAATAAGCGTTTAGTAAGAAGTTGTTATTTTGACATTACAAACAAACACTTGAACTTTATTAATTTCTGTATAAATATAAATTGTATAATGTTTCAACAGGTTCTTGGAATTTATAATGGACGAAAAGTGAGTACCAAGAAGAGCGTGTTAAGTTCGCACAACAGTCCTCTGTCAAGTGTTGTTATTTATTGGAGGAAGCTTAATTCTATATTGACGAAAACGTTGTATCCTCTTACTGAAAAGGCTTGTATCTACAGCGAGGGAGACAGGTAATTGATAGCTATTTTTTATTTTACTGATTTCTCACATTGTTAATAATCTGTTCTGTAAGTTCGATAGATTTATGTTATTTGGATTACAGTAGGCCTAGTATGAGTTTTCAATACGAAACACGATCGTCCATATCGAGCGCGTTTGGCGCTCTCATTGGTTGAGAGTTCTTACGACCTTGAAGCGGGCCAATCGCTGAGTCAAACGCGCTCGATATCGACGATCGAGTGTCGTATTGAAAACTCATACTAGGCCTACAGTTCAAATACCTATTAAAAGCGGGTTTGGCATGATGAGTTGTTTATTATTTCAGGTTTTTGTTGAGTTCGTAAAAATTATCACCGTATTTCCATATGCCAGTTTCATTGAAGAAATGTACACCTGCTTGAATAAACTCATTGCTACGCAGGTTAAATTTATTGCAAAATTACTAAGCGCTGGTAAATTTCACCCGCGTGACTCGCGTCGTATATTTCACTAGCTAAATACATAGTTTTCATTTGCTACGAATATTTCACTTGCTACGAAGGTTCCACTTGCTACGCAATTTAAACAGATTACAAGTTGCAATTGTACAGATACTTACACCAATTCATATATAAGTTTTGTCGCACTTGGAGATGCGACCTAAGAAATTAGTAGGTATTTATAGCACTAGGTATACAGAAAAAAACTGTATCAAAGAAAGAAAACAGACTTCTAAATAAGGAATGCTAAGTTAAAATAACTAATTTCGAAAGTGGATTGTTTTTTGGATGAAGTTTTTATTTTTCACTTTCTAGTCGTGGAAAGCTAGGTACATGTAAAATACTGGTATGCGACTGCAGATTATGTATTGTGAAAAGCAATTTTACCCGTAATTTTAGTTTAAAAAACAAACTATTTAAGTGATTTTGATTAAATTTCGACCAAACTGAAAGTATAGTAATGTATACATTAAAAATATCATCAAAATAGGTTGGCGTTATATTTAGTTATTCGTCTATTTATCGCGCACATACTCTATACATACATATGAATCTAATGTTAAGTCTTATAAATACCTACTGTTTTCTTATCGATGGCGAAGTGGCTAGAAATCGGACTACACTGGAAGCACCAGCTTTCAAATAAAAAAAAAATCATCAAAATAAGTTGAAAGCAGTCGAAAGGTAACAAACCTACCTCAGGGTACCTCAGGGTACCTCAGGGTAACAAACAAAAAAATACAGTCGAATTGACCTCCTCTCTTTGAAATCCGTTTTGTATGTAGTTTTTTATTCGATCTAAGCTGGAATAAATGAAGGTTTTTCTCAACCCAGTAAATAATAACGTAAATTAAAAAGGGTGATACAGATACAGGATGATGTTATGCCAGAAATGTTTCATATATTATTAAGATTAATTAGGTAAACATGTAAAGTAGCGGCAAGCGGGGCTCGGTATTTCCGGACGAGCAATTAGGATCAATTGCGCCTTCACCTTTGACGTGTCAAATTTTATGTTATCATCAATCTTGTTCACCTTAGAACGAGGGTACATTTCGATTTTATCTGTTTTTTATTCGGATCGAAGGACTATCCCGCACAAACGGTGAAACTATTACCGGTTTTTATTTATTTAGATAGTACTTGGCAGCGATTAATTGCTTTACTCCCTTGTGTATGGGGTAGAGAAAATCATTAAACGTTGCAATATGCATGAGTGTACATACTCTTCAACTCTATTTGCTTGGCTTACGAGTTACGTATGTGTCTTAAAAAGACGCAATGCTCAATGTGGTACTTAATGAACGAAAAACACAACAAAAAAATGAATGTCAAATAAATTTTTCTCAGTCACATATGTAAAGAGAATACCTACGCAGTGAAAATTTCAAAAAGTGTTTTATTATAAGGAGGTTACACGCGCCTCTGCGGGCGGTAGACGAAGAGTGGGGGGTATTAATTAAAGTGAGAGCTCGCTACAAACCTTATATTTTTTTTATTCTCAGAATAAATCCGTCGTACACAATGTTCACTAGCACGGGCCGGATCAGTATGCATGAGCCGAACCTACAGAATGTGCCGCGCACATTTTCAATCCCTGCTGAGTACTTGCATAGTGCTGCAAGTGATGACGTTGTTGAGTTCAACTGTAGGAACATATTCAAAGCGTGCCCCGGTTACGTCATTGTGTCGGCTGACTATTGTCAGCTAGAAATGAGGATCCTGACGCATTTCAGCAGAGATCAGGTGTTGATGAGCATTATGAACTCTGATATGGATGTTTTTAAGTCTATTGCGGCGTCATGGGGTAACGTGTCTGGAGATGAGGTAAGTATTGCAGATTTTTTATTTGAATTTGTTTGTCAATTAGGTTTCATCGTTTTCCGGATTAACCCTGATGACATCAGTGACGTTCAGTACTGACCGACTTTCATATTATCTTATCCCTTTTTCCTTTTAAAGTTATAATTTTTGTGCCTATGTAAAAAAAATAACTTTAATTATTTATTTGAGATTGAAAACCCAGCTCCAATAACTTGCGACGCTAGACTACTATATTCTATTGTTCTTTGAAGTTCAACATAAAAGAGTACTTGACTAAGCTCGGCTCCTCATTATACATATTGGCAGGGCATTGACACGCAACCTTTAGATTTGATAATATTAGATTGAGTATATAAGTAGCTGTTACATGTACATCTATTTTAATTGCGTAGGCATTGCAATTTTGGAGGAAACCAACCAATGAGAGCTTTCATCGATTGATTTATTAACAGGTAGACGATGATCTGAGGCAGAAAGCAAAGCAGCTTTGCTACGGCATTATTTATGGAATGGGAAACAAAACACTGGGACAGGTCCTCGACGTATCGGAAATGGAGGCAGCAGTGTTTATGGACTCATTCTATAAAACCTATCCGGCCGTGAAAGTGTTCACTCAGTCGGTTATAGAAGAGTGCAGGGCGAGAGGATTCGTTGAGACGCTCACTAAACGACGGAGATACTTGCCCGAGATTAAAAGTGCCGTTGGAGCTAAAAAGAGTTAGTATTTATAATAAAATACTTTTCAGTTCATGAATTGTAATGAACTTTATTGTCTATGTACTAAAATGTAAAATGCTCAATTTGTCAACGAAAGCATTGAGCCAAGCAAAATAGAGCAGTTTTAGGCCTAATTCAGATAACATTTTCTTCGTATAATAATGTTTTGAACTAATATTAGTAGAGTTATTTATAAAATGCTTGCCTATCTGCTTCTGAATGTATCGCATATTTATATTTTAATCATAAATCCAGTTTTTTTTCCACGAATGTAACTACTGAAGATAAACTCTAAAACTTTATACTAGTGGAAAAAGTCACTGGTACTTGTCCGGATTTGAACCCACAACATGAGAGGTTATAAATAGGTAAATCACTGATCCATTATAAATTCATCATGTAACTTTTTCTCATTTCTGCTTATCAGGTGCTGCTGAGCGTCAAGCCGTGAACACCACAATCCAAGGCTCTGCCGCAGACATAGCGAAAGCAGCCATGTGTTCCATAGACACCAGGACAGACAGCCTCGACCCGAAGCCTCGCCTCATACTGCAAATGCACGATGAACTCATTTACGAAGTACCAGAAAAGTACCAAGAGTACTTTATAACCATTATGAAAGAAGTCATGGAAGAAACCGTCAAACTAAGAGTGCCTCTACCCGTCAAAGTCAAGTCCGGACTCACGTGGGGCACCCTAAAAGAAATCAAGTGTTAAATTATGAACTCTCTATTTAATTGTTTAGTCTAGATTCTGTGATATTTTATTCCTCTCACGTGATATTTTGTCGTCGTCATGTAATTTGATTTTATAGGCAATAAACTATAGAATTTAATGTATTGTTTTTTTATTACGCTTTAACGAAAGTTAATAGAAAGTTGTGTAAGTACGCTAGCTAGTACCGACGAAGCAGGTCAAGCTACCCGAAGCTGTTAAATATTCCCAATCAACCTTGAGTCTTAATGCTTTAGCGATAAAGTTGAAAATCTAATAAAGAAATTGACAGATTGTAGTAGCTTGATGTGCTGTCGTCTGTACACTCATACCTAAAATAGTCCGACATTTAAAAACGAATTTGCTAACAGCCCACTCAATCCACTCGATATCAACATGTAAAAAGCTTTTCATAAATAACGCAGTAATCGAGGAAATGAAAAAATACGAGTGCCGTGTACTCATCGCTTCTATTCATGTTCCTACTATCTACTATTTATAATTAAGTAAGTAAGAATATACTCGGATGCAGGTTAATAGACTTGCAGTGAGGAACTTACCAAATTCATATAATAGTACCATACTACTCTGACCATACTTACCATACTATCAAATATGTATTTGCTTTTACGATTCTAAAATTAATAATTTTACAAATACTTATATTATTTGCCTTTGAACGTCAATGCAAACGCAAAGAATAATGTCTCGCACGGCAACGTCGCCGCCGTTTTAATTAATTTTATTCAATTAAATTCTTATTTAATCATCATTATGATTAATTTGACATGTAAATTCTCACAAATATTTACCTGTTGTACATCACTACTTCAGTGTAGTAATTACATACTTTTATACTAGTATCGTAGGTGTTGAAATAGTTCCTTCTGTACGGTATCGCAGCGCCATCTCAGCGGGTTTTTCGCGGGTTTTCCCGGTTTTTCGCGGCAGCGGTAGAGGTCGTGGGGTGCGCGCGCCCCCGTGCGCAATCAATATCTGCGCCGAGCGCCGCCGAAGGCTCGCTTGTCACCCTCCGTCACGTCAGCGAGCCGACCGACGCTCTCACCCGACCAGTTCACAATCTAACATAAATGAGCTTTCTTAATCTGTTTCCAAATGTTTTATCACTAGATCCCGTAAAATGTGCGCGATAAGTCACCAGCTCGAGCTTTCGCGAAACGGGTCGAGAGATTCGCGCGTGTCTTCATAAAATTCCGACGATGTTTAACGTTTGAGTTTACGTCTAAACTGAAACAGCGAAAATGCATCTTCACTTCGAGAGAAATGTTAATGCAAAATGCGACTGCTCAATCCTGTCGCTGTCCTGGATGGGTAAGGTGCCCGATGAGCTGCCCGAGGTGAGTTTAACTGATTGTTCATTTTGACACTCGTCACTCGCGACCTAGGTCTTGCTGAAAAGAGAGTTCCACGATCGCCGCAACTTCGCTGCGTATAATACTAATTTTAGAATCTGCCTACATGTGTGTGATCTTGGCTATTTTGTGCGGAACCTAGGCTCAATGCCATTTTACAAATCAATAGTTGAGTTACAGAATATTTTATGTCATATTCACCTAATTATTTGCTGGCTCACTAAGTGCCAATGACTAAGTACCTAAAATAACATGTCAAAAGCAATACCTACCTGTGTGTTGGGCGCATAAGTACTTAAAATATCAATAATTATATGAATTGACTTTTGGTAAGAACACATTCAGTTCTGAAATAATATAATTATGGGCGATAAACAATGCCACATACAGATACATAACATGGACACGAAACATCAGTCTCTGGTCTTATTCTATCTATTATTATACGAAGATATATTGTTCCATTATTCATTGTTTTGTCAGACAAACCTAACATAAACCGCTTTCATGAATTTGTTTATGGCTACTGAAATAGGTTTGATAGATTGCTTGTGAGATGTTCAGTAGCCACGCGCAACTGTAATCTATGTAACGACGCCGAACCGATCTATCGAAGCTAGTGGTAGGGCGTTGAGGGTTCCCATTCAATTAACCTTTCTTCGGTTCTACTAGATTTTGACCTATTTTATTCCATTTCTATGCATCGCTCGTCACCTTGCCTTGGGGTAATTTGGACTCGCTACCGCAAAAAATCCCATAAGAACGCAAAGTGTACCTCGCGATGGGCGCATTGAAAGTGAGAGAAAATAGCTTTTTTACGACTGTCATCGAATAGATAATTTTGGAGGGAAAATCAGGATGCTGCTTCAGCCCCAATGAATATATTAGGAATATATGTTTCTTAGTGTATTTCTATTTATAGCTATGGTACCTCCGTAAAATCTTACGCCCTTAGTATTTCGACAGCAATGTTAATTACTTAAGCCTTTGACAATGCACTTCGCACGAGTGCTTTTGTAGGATCTGTAGCTAATTGATGTCATTCTCATACTAGCCAAAGCTTTTGTCCTCGAGTGTTTCTATATTTTTCACATAATTCCGCCTTGCACCTCTGGCCCACTACCATCACATTAAAGTCAAATTCGTTTTACTCCAGGTTCCTAATTACCTACAGCATAAATGTGAATTTGTCATAAAATTTCACTAGAAGGTAGAATGGCGTAGGGAAAGACAGTGTTAAAAGTTGGCTAACTAAATTCTATTTTATCATCGGTCTGTTAAAAACACTTATCTCGTTAAGTTATGCACTAATTTGATTCTGCATAGGTCTTCTAGGTTTGATTTCCGCATACTCCTTCCAATTGACCATTGTGCGTGGGACATGGCGGCCGTTGGTAGTTATACCAACCAGCCTACCTCCCTCCAAAAGCCTATTAAGTCTTCTGTTCGTTCGTTCATTCTTCTAAAAGAGCACATGCTCAACGATCTCTTCAGCCTACATGCAAGCTCTGCATAGGGGGCTGTCCGTTATGCCTAATGTGTGAAAACGTCACCAGTTGAAAGCCTTTCTTTTTAAGTCGTAACAATTGTTTGACTAGCCTGTATCCAGAGATGGCACGGCTTCTTTGCACTGTTTGCAGCCCGGTGACAAGGACCACCAAATCTCCGCTTATGTGTGGGTATGCTTCTGTAGCCATCTGCGTTGATTGAAAACTATGGCTATTATAGGCTCCGGTTCGCAGCGGAAGCACTGGATGTCCTTCTAGCCAGCTCATCAGCTGCGTCATTGCCCAGTGAGCCGCTGTGTCCCAGCATCCATTGTAGTGTCACTGTGTTGCGGTCTGATAAGTTTACCCGTTCGAACGCCTCGTGGCATTCAAGTATCAAACTCACGTGCTGCATCTCTTCTTTAGTGATTGGAGGACTGAAGCACTGTTAGAGAGTATGCGAACATGTTTGTCCACAACTCTCCTGATTTCTATGGCTTGAGCTGCTCGTGTTATACTCACACACTCCGCTTGGTAGGCCGTGTTGAGCATCCCTAGCGGTCTGGATATATTTATCTTGTCCTCGCAGGACGCAAGGAGACTCCGACGCCTGTTCCTTGGTTGGTTTTTCATCCGTTGGTGTAAATTCTCAGCTCTTCCGGACCTGAATAGTCGCACTGCTCCTCTTCAAGCACTATGTTATAGTGCTTTTAGAAGCGCTATTGCTTCGGGGCGTTTTGTCGTCCGACGCTTCCATCATTGGTTACCTTTCCATAGCTGCTATCTTTAGGAGTGTGTGTTTGACCCTGCAGTCAAGGTTCCTGATAAGTGTAGTTTGAAAGCTGCTAGGGTCGCCAGATAGGCTTAGGGTAGTGCCAACAAATCTTGATAGTTGTAGTATCGCAAGCTTCCTGTTTTTTGTGAAGTAAGTAATTAAGTCGGTCTCCGTGGCGCAGCGGTCATCACGCCTGTCTGCGACGTGGAGGCCCCGGGTTCGATCCCCGGCCAGGTCATGATAGAAAAACGATCTTTTCCTGATTGGCCTGGGTCTTAGGTGTTTATCTATATATGTATCTATTATAAAATATAGTATCGTTGAGTTAGTATCCCATAACACAAGTCTCGAACTTACTTTGGGGCTAGCTCAATCTGTGTGATTTGTCCATATATATTTATTTATTTCTTTTTTAAATATTAGGTCCTTACATATGAAATTGGCGTTTTGTCGTAGGTACTGGCCACTTTGATCTCAAATTTCTCCTCTTTAGTTTAGAATTCGAAATTCAAATTTATACAGGTATTTATGTCTCGAAAACCGTATTGCTTTTGTTTTTTTTCTTTTGGTTTTTTCTCTGCGTCATTGAGTTAACAAAATTTAAAATTTCGCATTATTTACGAATTTGAGTTCCGCCGTGGCACCAGTGCTGCAGAAACGGGTCAAAGAATTAATCATGTGTATGGCAGTGGTGTGGCTAGAGAAAGCACAGTGCGTTTTTGTTTCAGCGTTTTCGTTCTGGAAATTTCAACTAGGGTTGTAACGGAGCTTCGCCTCCGCTTCCGTTACTGTGGAAGTTCCGCAAGAAATCGCATCTTCGCTTCCGCCTCCGATTCCGCACATTTTTTACGGAGTTATAACGGAGGTTTATTTACGTATTTATAAAATAAATAACGCTCGACAACCGTCCAGCCGCGTTTGAGCGCGAAGTGGTCAAAAATCAACTAGTGCGATACGTGAATGCGGCAAATACAATTTGTTTCTCCTTAATTTTCATTACTAGACGGTAATATTTTTTTAATTAACCATATATTTCTTAATCTCCATGGACGGCCGGAGACCAAAGTCGACAATGTAGAATTGAAGGCTACTGTGTTAGTGATAAAACTGTATTAATTCACTTGAAACAAATTGGGAAGATAATAAAGCTCGAAAGGTGGGTACCTCATGAATTGAGTGAAGCAAACCGAGTATCGCGCGTCGACTGCTGCGTTACATTACTGAATCGGCACAATAATGAAGGGATTTTAAATCGAATCATTACCTGTGATGAAAAGTGGATACTCTACAACAATAGGAAGCGCACATCGCAATGGCTGAACCCCGGTGAACCACCCAAATTCTGCCCCAAGAGAAAATTGACTAGAAAAAAGTTATTGGTCAGCGTTTGGTGCACTACAGCTTCCTTAAATCTGGCCAGACAATTACTTCAGATCTCTACTGTGAGCAGCTCCACATAATGATGGATAAACTAGCCGCTAAACAACCGAGACTGGTCAATCGCACAAGGCCACTGCTGCTTCAGGACAACGCGAGACCACACACTGCACAACACACTGCTACCAATTTAGTGGAGCTTCAATTGCAATGTTTAAGACATCCACCGTACTCCCCGGGCCTTGCTCCAATGTCTACATTTTTTTTTAGAAATTTTGATAACTTTTTGCAGGGGAAAAATTCAACTCCGATGAGGCAGTCCAAACCGCCTTCAGAGATTTTATTGATTCCCATCTTAATGTTTTTTTTAGAAAAGGCATAAACGAACTACCCATGAGATGGCAGACGTGCTTAGATAGCAATGAATCATACTTTGTTTAAATAAATATATTAAAAAAATAAACGACTTTTATTTCTCCCATACACAACGCCAATTTCATATGTAAGGACCTAATATAAAATGTTTGAACTACCTACCATATAAATAATAAAATTAAGCTCATTGAGTCGTAAAAGAACAAAATATCTGTTTGTATTACTAATGGATATTTCTCCGAGAGGCAGTCGTCGGATCGTTGTCACCAATATAGGTATATTTTAAATCAACTCTCAGTCCTTATTAGTCAACTCACAGGCAGTCGGAGACACGAACTGTGAGCTTTCCGACCGATTTCACTATTTAATAATTTATAAAATAATTTGTTATACATTTGAGAACAGCCGCGCGGCTCTTAGGAATTTTGTTAAAAGCCCTGTTTAGATTTTTCTAATTTTTTTTTATTATTTTCTCCTTTTTCCTCAGTTCTATTTCGTGTAATCGTTCCTTTTAACTGCTTTTAATTAAGGCAGTTCATTAAGTCGGACTTAGCTAATTATTTTCTCCTTTAGCCAAATAATGGTCCTAAGTGTTTTAGTGAAGGTTTGCTAAAACACTTAGGACCATTGCTATTGTTATTATTTACGCTATGACTACGGATTCATTTTGGCCATTGTTAGTACAACGCAATTAAGTAAACTCTGGTCAAATTTGTCTGCTCTACAGAACTGGTTTATGCATGTTTATTTGGTGAATTTGATATCAAGTTTAAAGTCCTTTTAATCAACAACGGCAAGCAGCCAAGCAAGTACCTTTATTTTTGGTTGAGGAATCATCAAATGACCTTTCCCTAGGCACAGCGGAAGGGCGTGTCAGACTTACTAACTAAAATACACTCGTGTTACTTCACTTGCCTGTGCGTAGAGGGGCAGTGGTATCTCTTTCGAGCAGACCGAAGCCCTGGCAGACATCTGTCCTCGTGGACCCCGTCACGATGTGCTCTTTAAGGCGCGACATTAATTAATTTGTCTACCTGTATAGTGATTTCCCAACAGGATAGCGTAGTTATTGGTAAGAAATGTGTCCTAATTGGGTAGCGACGTATGAATTAATGGGGGGAAAGGTGTCGGATCGTAATATCAAGCTAATTGGCAATTTCGCTTTCGATCTCCGGTCTGTAGTCGACGGGCCGGGCATGCATCATTACGTGTCTGTTAATTGCATGGCTTTCTATTAAGCCGGCCCGTACAGCTAAAGATGCTATTTGTAGTTAAATTGAAAATTAATTATTCGTTTTGTGCAGGTAACTCAACCTTTCAGCATTATAATTATGTAAAGTGTATAAGTAAACTGAAAGGAAACTACTGGGGAGAATCCTGGAACTATGTGATGTAGTAAGACATCGCGGACTCGCGGTGCGGTTAATAAAATAAAAGTTAAGAGACAGTTCTCATGGTTTTATCATGCTGATAGAACACAAGGTTTTTCAGGGCATATTTTAGTAGTAGTGGACACATGCTCATACGTACGTATGACCATCAGCTAGGTTACTATGACGTGTGAAAACTATCATCAAAACGTTTTGAAAAAGGGATAATGTTATCCACCTGTATAGCTTCATCTTTGTCTGACACTGAAACCATGATGGTTTTACACGTTATAGTAACCCCCCCAGACCAGCAACTTTCGTAATTTTAAGAACGTTCACATTCTGATTTCAGTTTAAGTCTGTCAGAAATAGCTGTAATATTTTTGATTTTTTTTTCTATTTTAGATTTTTTTTTAACATTGATTGTCGCTGAGATGGGGTGAATTGGCTTTCTGATGTATGAAAGTAATTGAAGCAAAAAGAGTACCTATTATGTGAGGATCGTCGCAGGTAGCTCACTGCTCGGTAAGGACTATGCCCGGGTAGGTGGCTCAAAAAGATGTCAGCACATCGTGACGGGTCCCACGAGGATCGTTGCCTCCTAGGGCTGCGGGTTGTTTGAAAGAGATGCCGTGAATCTACGAAACGGCTTGATGGATTCTGACTGGATTTTCACTGGCCACCAGAGTAACTAACAAAGGCTACTTTTATTAAAAAGAAAAGGATTCCGAACATTAAAATCATGTTTTATGACATCAGGTGAACGAAGACGCGGGCCCATGCAGTAAAAAAAATCGACCAAGTGCAAATCGGAATCACGCACAAAAGGCACCGTACTATTAAGAGAGAAAAAAAAAAAAAGAAAAATATAAATACTAATAGCAAAATGTTTCTTTTAATATTTATTGTTATAGCGGCAACATGACGTATTTATTTATTTAATTAAGGTTCACCAACAGTTTGTCTCAAAGAGATGTCAGCACACCGTGACGGGGTCCACGAAGAGCAATGCCTCCTGGGTCAGGGTTACGGGTTGGTTAAAAAAGAAACCGTGGCCCTGGCGCACAGGCATGTGAAGGAACACGGGTAGGTTTTAGTCAGTAAAAGACTGACACGCTCTTCCGCTCCGCACAGAGCCGGAGAGGTGATTTGATAATTTTCATTATCACAAACCATCCATAGGAATTCATAGGAATGGTTTCAGAAAACTTGGTGTAATCGCAAAGGTCCGGCAGTACTTCACACCAGGGCAGCTTCTAATGTTGTACAAAGCACAGGTCCGTTCGTGTGTGGAGTATTGCAGCCACATTTGGGCTGGTGCTGCTAAGTGTCACCTGGCCACTTTGGATTCAGTGGAGAGGCGTGCGAAGAGGCTGATTGGTGACCCTGATTTAACTCGAGTTGGTCTCTAAAGCCTAGAGCACAGGCGTAGAGTAGCCAGCCTTTCGGTGTTCTATAGGATACATTCTGGGGAGTGTGCGAGGGAATTGCACGATTTAATTCCCCCATCTTCGTTCCACCATCGGACGACCCGTCGTACGGCGAGTTTCCACCCTTATGTTGTTAACACCTCTACGATCCGGACGAAGCGTTTCGCCTCGTCCTTTATACCGCATACATCGAGGGACTGGAACAATCTGCCGGCGGCGGTGTTTCCGTCGGACTACAATTTGAGTGTCTTCAAGGCTGGAGTGAATAGGCTCTTAATAAACTAGTGCGCTTTACCATCAACGATTGCGTCACTGCTTGCCATCAGGCGGGATTGCGGTCAAGCGCTGGTTTATATTTTAATAAAAAAAAAAAGAGTTTATATATGTATGTGTGAATACTTTTCTACTTACCAGAGCAAACGTTTCGGTTGAAGGCTAGCTAGGGCCTAGAGGAAAGGTTTGGTTTGTTTCACGAAGTTAGCTAACAGCTAAAGCTAGAGTGTATATAGATTTAATTTTCCATCTACTCTCTTAAAAGGAATATTCAGGGACCTCTTTTAAATTACCCGTAGGGTTACTACCGCGTCTTCGTAGAACTCTTAATAAATTACTTCCGTTCTTGAATGTTAATCTTTTATTCGAGGAGAATGTTTCAAGTTATTCATTACCACGTGTGCTTCATACCCCTTCTAGCCCAGTCATATTAGGGCTTTCACCTCGGAATGAAAGATAATAAGCTGCAAATTGGTATGAACCTTTGTTTTGTCATTCTAAATGTTGTCTCAAAAGTCACAATCGTTATCGTGTCCGCGTCTCAAGATATTCAAGGTCAAAGGTCACAAAAATCGGTTTTTCGCGAATATCTGGCTTCCTATCGGTTAAATGAGATTTGCATTTATTATAAAAGTTGTAGGCTATAAAATTCCCTACAACTTTTGTTTAAACTTTTTTTTCATACGACCAACCGTTTTGAAGGTAGAGCGCGAAGAGTGCACATCGTACAGTCATATACGACCTAATGCAAGGTCAAGCGTGAGTTATGGTTATCAGTACGTTATAAAGTCAATTATTTACTTGGAAATTATAATTATTAAACAATGCCCATTATTTATGTACTAACTATTAATTATTTATATTTAATTAAAGTAAGTAACTTGATTATTTATATATAATTATTCATATTTAACTATTTAAGTATAAAATATTATTAATTCTGGATTATATATTTTAGTTTTATTTTAAGTTAAAATGATAGTAAGAGTATATATTTTACACATATTTTTATTTATTATTAAATATGGCATAATATACATTTATCAAAATGTGAGTTCAAATATCAAAAGTATCTTTGTTGATTTTAATTGTAATGAAATTGGAAATGGAAGCTAAATTTTATATCAATGAATAAATATTTTAATTTTGAATATTTAAGTGATTAGGTAAAGTAGGTAAGTATGTAAGATAGTGTAGGTATAGGGTTTAGGTATTTAGGTAGGTATGTTAGATAAGTGTAGGTATAGGGTTTAGGTATTTAGGTAGGTTTGTTGGATAGTGTGGGTAAAGCTTTAGGTAAGTAGGTAGGTATGTAGGTTAGGTAAGTAGCCTACAAACTAAAATATATAATCCAGAATTAATAATATTTTATACTTAAATAGTTAAATATGAATAATTATAATAAATAATCAAGTTACTTACTTTAATTAAATATAAATAATTAATAGTTAGTACATAAATAATGGGCATTGTTTAATAATTATAATTTCCAAGTAAATAATTGACTTTATAACGTACTGATAACCATAACTCACGCTTGACCTTGCATTAGGTCGTATATGACTGTACGATGTGCACTCTTCGCGCTCTACCTTCAAAACGGTTGGTCGTATGAAAAAAAAGTTTAAACAAAAGTTGTAGGGAATTTTATAGCCTACAACTTTTATAATAAATGCAAATCTCATTTAACCGATAGGAAGCCAGATATTCGCGAAAAACCGATTTTTGTGACCTTTGACCTTGAATATCTTGAGACGCGGACACGATAACGATTGTGATTTTTGAGACAACATTTAGAATGACAACACAAAGGTTCATACCAATTTGCAGCTTATTATCTTTCATTCCGAGGTTGACCCCCTTTTTTTACCTAATATGACTGGGCTATTCGGCATAACTCCCCTTTCTAAGTGACGTTGAATTTTAAGTTTATTTATTTATTGAAGCAATATGTGCAATTAGGTACTTTAAAGTAGAAGGTTGTATGTATGTACAAACATCAGCAGGTCAAGCTACCTGAAACTGTCAAATATTCTCAATCATCCTGAGCCTTAATGCTTTAGAGATAAAGTTGAAAATCAAATAAAGAAATTTGACAAATTGTAGTGGCTTGATTTGCTGTTTTCTGCTCTTGTAAAATACATAAAAAAAAAAACAAAAAATGAAACCTCTTGGGGAAACAGTTTATGTTGTAACAAATTAAATTTCTCGGTTTCTATAACTAAAATGGGTTTTTAATAAAAATGTAATTAGGTACATACAGTGCCCACAATAGAATGCATTTTCATTATTTATTGCGATCAATTCACTTGACTCGCGTTAGACTGCAATTTAAAGGCAACAATTTCTTGCTGCACCGCTCGTTATTGAGGGGCCAAGGTTTTCATTCGATGCTGAGCTGTTTAAATATGTGGCGCTATTAAAATATACTTTGTTTGAATAGGAGGAAGGTTGGAAGCTGAACCGCAACAACTACTATCAGGAGGGCTGGCTGGCCACTGGAAACGTGCGCGGGGTGGTCGGAGTTACGTTCACATCGTCGCACGCGCGCCGCCCGCACGAACTACCGTTGCGTACAAATTACAATTTAAGGGGACACCGATCAGACGTAAGTATTCCTGTTGTATTTTTAAAAATTGTTTTTACTTATTCTCTAAAAAAAAAAGAATAACGCCGCAGGCCTCACAAGAGTTCAAAGTGATCGTTCAGTGGATTCTTTCGTTTTTTTTCCGTAAGTAAATTGAATGTATCGTAGGACCCAGCATCTTCTCACAAAAGCGCTATAGGAAAACTTTATTGATTTTCTATTTAGGTTTCGGTTCAATATAAGTAATTCTACTTAAGACTACACAGAGTCCGTGACCTAAAAAAACTTAATCATCATTTGGTGTCCATGCAAAATAAAGTCTGCTTTACGGTTTTGGCGACAAATCACACGGTATATTCAACTTTAATTCATGTCACGACCTCGCCAATGATTTTCGAATGTGAATGTCGTAAAATGTCGTACACTTTTGTAATACTTAAATTGTTTGCAGTTCGCTGAAATGTGCATTTGGTATAAATTCCGTTCTGAAGTACGAAATGACAGAAAATGTTGTGTGAATAATGCAAACGACACATCAATTGTTGTAATCTTTCGATTTGTTAGTAAATTGACATCCAAATTTTGACACCTATCTCCATCACGTGGTACTATCTCATGAAAAGGGCAAAAAAAACTAAGTAGATTTTATTGAACTTACATAAGAAGTGGCGGTAACTATCTAGATCTACACGTTTGAAAGGTTTTCCTCGCAATAGGTTTTGTGGATGATAGAAATCTTGTTCTCTCTAGAGATCGGGACTCTGCGGCCACGCTAATGGCATTCTATGAATACTACAGGTTCCAGTGTAAATTCTCGCATAAATAATTCTGGCTGGAAATTATTTTGGTAATGTTCACTGTACAAAAATATTCCACACCGACAAAACTCTTAAAATAAGAAATGGGTGCTCTTTTATTAAAAAAAGAAATGTTATTGGTGTTTACTGGGCAGAAAACCTGAAAACGTAGCAAACTTCTGACCTATTCACGTTACAAAGTTGAGATTCCCTGAAATGTGGGAACTAGAGATAAGCAAGTACCTAGGTACTTTTAAAAGCCACCGTCGTTTGTGATTGACGTATATTTTTTTAGGAAATGAATAAGAACAAAAACGTAGAGTGTAGGAACGTTAAGACATGTGTTCACAATATCAGATACCCGATTCTGATATCTTCCTATTTTACGATAAAGTGCACGGTCATTCTCAACTTATGATGGCGGACATCTTATGAGGATAACCACCCCGAAAAAAAAGGGATTGACACAATACGACCTAACGTTCACCTAACGTTTCACTGTCAGATGAATTGGCCGAATCCTTGAGCTCTTACGCTCAAAAATGGAGCTCCTTAAGTTTTGAATTGAGTTTCAGGTTCTCTTAACCTGTGCGGTTCTTTCTTCAAAAGTCCATTTCAGATGTCGATCTACATGACCTTCATATGATTTGACCAAGATTATGTCTGGACTTTTAAGACGCTCTGCTGACGCTTTTAAACCTCTGAGTTTGTTTCAGCATTTCTTCTCAGCCTAATTAAAGAGGAAACGCCGCACTCATCTAGTTTTTAAAATATGATTGACGTCTAAAAGTCTTTCCGCAAACTTATTTACAAAATAAAAGCATTTATAATTTATTTTAACATTTATGCAGGGGCATGTACGGACGTCAGCAGGCCAAGCTACCCCAAATTGCCAAATATTCCCAATCAATTCTTGAGCCTTAATGCTTTAGGGATTAAGTTGAAAATCTAATAAAGAAATCTGACAGATTGTAGTAGCTATATGTGCTATCTTCTGTACATTGCACTTCCTATTACTATGAATTCAGTACATGATTCTAAACCGCCCACCGATGGAAATTTTAGTCGGTTATTAAAAAATAAATCAGCTGTTCCCTATATTTTGGCTGTGTAGGTATCGCACTTTTTTCTGAAACAGCAGGTTTAACCAAAACCTGCTGTTTCAGAAAAAAGTGAATAAATGACGATAAATTTCAACGCGAGGGGGTCTAGAATCATGTGCTGAATTATGAGGTTACAGTTCACGCGTCGAAGTCATTGTTCATACAACAGTGGAACACAATATCCTCTTATTATCTACATTATAAATGATCGTGTATCCCGAAACACAACCTTTCCTCATTAAAATTTTCATACTTATTTACGGACGGTTCTGTATCCAGTGTTTGAATTGTGATTTGATATCGTTGCTCCTCCTCAATAGGATTCCTTTGTCCCCGTTATTTGTTTTTCTGTAGGTACCTACATCTCTGTTATACTGATAAATCTCACGTCGCATAATTGAATAATCACGGGATCAGTTGAGAACATTCAGTGTTGCAATGTAGGTACTCAATAGAATGCAGGTTACAGAATTATAGTTTTTTTTCATTTTTATATCTGTAGAATCTAGAATTGACAGGTTTTTCCTACCTTGTTATTCCTTTAGGCACACAATCCGCGATGCTATTTGCAGACAGCATAATTTTAGCAACGAAACAGGACGAAACTACATACCTATGTATATGGAGCTTTGTGTGTGGTTTCTCGTCCAGATAAGTAGACATACCTACTGATGAGTCTAATAACTAGCAGTACCGAAAAAGTGCACTTAATTTTGATCCTATCGGAAATTCAGCCAGGAAAGACTATGTTTTTCTCGGTGGTAGGCCATAACATCGGCCGCCGGCAGAAGTTACCACCCATAAGACAAAGCCTTGCCGCCAAGCGATTTGTCGTGTTCCGGCATGATGTTTGGTGAAGCCGTACGGAGGACGGGTCTGAGCAGTTGTGTTGCGATGTGTGCCGGGTACGATGCGCCTAATGTTGCTGTGTTGGGAGTTTGGTCGTGGAGGGTCTTCAGATCAATCTCCCTTTGGCGCTGCATCGTTGGTCGTGTTGTTGGGTTTAACATTGCATCAAGGAATAGGCTTTTAATAAACTAGCGCGCTTTACCATTAAAGATCGCATCATTGCTTACCATCAGGCGGGATTGCGGTCAAGCGCTAGTTTATAATTATTAAACAAAATGTTGTTAATTAAAGTGTAATTTAGCACAGTCAAATTCTTCTGAACTATTGATAGAATGACTAACTATGAGCATCTTTCAAACATTGTAATCTCGTAGCGCCAGCTATTCTCAGAAGTCTTAATTTTGTAATTATTTCTCAAAGTGTTGTGCACTCCTCTCACGTCTTATGATATGAGTTTCAAACTTCAGATGCAGTGTGCAAAACAAGCTGGAGGTGTAAAGTTTGCACAGTTTTTTGTTCACATCTTGCAGACGAAAAAAGCGTAGGAATAAGTGGACTTCGTTATATTCAAAAGGCAAAAGTCCTCGAGTGTCTTACATGCTCACCCTATCGTGTTTAAGGGCCACTCACCGTGGCCTACAGTGAAGCCCTTAATAATTATCCAAGCATAATATTTGCAAAAATAACACTTAAGCCGGCAGCCAAAAATAGAATTACCCAACTTGAAACTTTTTGTTTATGGAGTCCAGATAAACAGGTCAACTTTACAGGAGTTGAGCTGTCCTACACTACATATATACTTCGATGTGTCAATTTGATTAATGATTAAGTAATATTTTACGAGTTGCCAAGTAATATGCAAAAAACTCATGCGACCGTTATTTCTCTGTGGTTTCTAACTTCAAGTTTAGTTTCTAGATGAACATGCATGCAGAGTTTACCTATACGAGAATGTTACACTACTCTGTCACCTTTTAAAATTACATGTTACTTTATGTACAACACCCAGTATAAAAAAATTTTGGTGGACCAAAACAAATGTAAAAAAACATAGGTAGCTACGTAAGTATAACTACGTAGCATGATCATCAGCCTAATAATGTTTCCACTGATATAGGACACAGGCTTCATCTCTTTAAGGCAGTGGACACATAGATCTACCACACGGGCTCAGGGCAGGTTTGTAGATGTCACTTGTCATCGAGTTTTTGGTTCAAGGACGTGTCGATTTCCTTGCGATATTGTGCTTCACCGTTTTGAGAGTAGACAAACTAAAGCGGGTTCTGACCTACGACTCAGATGTCGGGGACCTTAGGGACTTAGGATACCACCACTCGTAAATACGTGGTGTAATTTAATAGGTATACTCGTTTTCACAGGATGCTTTTTCTTACTTACGTTTCTTCTTTCTTTCTTTATTTTTTTGGTTTCGCACGGTTTGTGCATTTAATGTAAAATAATGTTAATAATGTTAATTTAAATGTCAAGTAATTATGAATTATCCATGTAGAAAAAGACTGTAGCGTGACCAGTCTTACGTGTGAGGTTTGGGGCAGAGTCATGATGTGGCCACTATGCTGCGATATTTCACTGTTCTTTATAAACTATTTACTAAATGCACTTTTTACTACATAAATCACATACTTTTATTTAGTAAACAACACTGTAAATAATTTTAAAAGTCCAATGAAAAACGAGCGTGACACTCAGCTTGACTTTCCCGCCAAAACCCTCCTTACTTACGTTATTTATGAATTTTAACTTTAACACTTTTTTTTATCCAATAGAATTTAAGGCTTTAGGGGGTACCTGGCCTATTGCTAATTTGTAGGTACTCGAATAGATCCCACATCGTTCTTAAACCGCACTAGCAGACTTCTTTACCAATTCGAGGCTAATATAAATTGCTAGTGTTTAGCTCCACTTAACTTCAGACGTCTTTGCTATTTTCGCAAGTCTTCTTCGTCTCATAATTATTTCAGAAAATATCGGATCGCCCCTTGTTAAACTCACATCTTAAATATACATAGGTAGTAGATGTCTGTGAGCAGAAGCTATACTTTTGGACTTAGGTATATTTAGAGTACTAACACTATACTGTTATTTCTATATGCGACCTCATAAATTGAATGCTCTCAGTGCTGAGCCGAGAGCCTTATGTCAAACGTGTGATTGCTGGCAGTGTGTGTAACGTCGGATTCCTTCGCATCCCGACTGTGTTCTCTAAGTGGGTGTAACTTATATGGAGCGAAGGGCACGTGGAATGTGTAATAACATTGCGTCTGGAGGGCGAAGGCTATAATCTTCAAACATAGTCTTTTTTGTACCTATATCTCTTGAGCAGCTCTAGTATGTTTATACTGCCAATTGAGTAAAGAGGAATTTGCTTTATGTTAATATTGTTTTGTTGTTCCACTTGAATAGTCAAAGCTGATATCTATTAGTACTTAGCTATAAAGTTGAACGAGTCGCTTTTGTATTGCACGCCGGGCTGGCAATACAGTCTTCAGTTTATTGTGCCGGCCTTCGTCCTTGAGAGACGTATTGTGTTCTATCGTTTACGCTTTTCTTTACGAGTTGAGGAAAGTTTTATGCGGTTGAGCCATAAAGTATCAATGTGCTGGTGACATATATTATGAAATCGTGAACAGCATAAAAATAAGTAAATGGGTTTTATAGAGTGTTATAGAGTAGCCGTAGTGATGGATTGTAGCAGGCACACCGCATCGCTCAACCCAGCGCCTTTACTGCAACCGGCGGCGCCGAGGTCGCCACCAATCAGTTACGTCCGGCTAACTAGTGCGGGAGCATTGGAGGGAGCTAATTGAATATTGCACTCAATTCATTCAATTTATGTTCTTCACACACTAAGAATCTGCGTTCTTCTAACAATCTTCTCTTACTCTGTCTTTCACATACGTCTGACTTTGTTTATTCTTCATTTCATATTCAATCCATTCTTCTGTGGAGTGCACTACCTCTTGAGGTCAGGATGGCCGGCAGTCGGTTTGCATTTATCCGGAAATTGCAGAATTGTTTTCGCAACAATTAGGGTAGAGCCATTGCAACAGTTCTCTCCCAAATTTTAGTTTTGCATGAATACATATATTATAAGTATATATTTTGGTAATAGTATGTATGTGTATATATGTAGCTTATTTAAGCTTTTTTTTTAAATAGTGTTAAGAGCTTTTTTTTCCTCTTCTCTTCACCACCTGTGGTTGACTGTACAATTCATGTGCGAAAGATTAAATAAATAAATAAATTCATGATGTGCCTAAAGAGCAAAATATTTATTTGATCGGCGTCTGTGGGATTACAAGCATAAATAGGTTTTACCATTGTTAAAGCCGGGTTTTCTTTAGTATACTACAGAAAAATATCGAGAAAACCCTTGGGATCTTCATCATTTTCAGAATTCCACTCTCTAAAACATGTATATTTCTTAGTAGGTACGAGACGAGTGTAGGTACATTACTCAAGAACGAATGTTTTACTTAGCACTGCACCTTACTTAATTAAAACTACGTAGGTACGGCAATTAATTTAGAGCTGTCACTAGGGTAGATTCTTGGCTGAATGTATGAGAGAATGTATTCATATACGCAAAGTATATTATGTACTCCTATTTAATGTTGAACTGGCAAATCAAAAATTTGGAGTCGTATGTGAATAACTATCGTAATTTATTTGGGGCAGCAGTCTGAATAATTATTTATACTAAATATTTTATGTAGTCAATTTTCCCTGCATTCAAGGAGATTTAATTACGGTCAATTATTTTCCTTTGACAAAATTGAACTATGAATGCGCTCTTCGCTAGCCTACCGACATCGGTATCGGTCATTACAAGAAAGCGATTTTCGGTATTATTTAACGATCGGTAGTTTGCGATAGCGTTGTTAGCCATGTAGAGACTGCTGCCCTTGACAATATTATACTTTTTTTTACATCAAAAACTAGAAGAGCTTCAAAAATTTTCTACTAATAAATATAAAACGCTTTTTGGAGAAAAGTTGTATTAGGTAAAAAACCGGCCAATTGCGTGTCGTTTTTATTTGAAAAACATATTCTCCCATACTAGACTACTTAGAACCTACTTTGGTGAGATCGTTTTCTTGTAACTTCGTTATATAAATACAATACTAGCTACCCGCCCCGGCTTAGCACGGGTGCAATGCTAAACGTTGTATAAAAAAAAATTGGTTGTCTGTAGAACTCCGTCTACTGCCGATATTTGAACGTGACAACGTCTATTACATGGTAATAGACCTCGCGCACGAGTGTGACACACGCTCTAGGGGTGGGGGTAAAGTAGGCGTGGACTCCGTGTGGCGTCAGATTCGGCCGTGACGGTGTTTTCGAGAATGACTCCACGCCGTACCAATTTAATAGACGTTGTCACGTCAAAACATAGCGGCCCGCCGCTCCTGCCGCCCAGGCCCGTTGGTACCACCGCAAGCGCGACGCCCGCAGTTTTTAAATCTGTAATATCTTCGAAAATATTTAATTAAATCATATGCTGTAATCATATGTGTACTTAAATTAAATCAACAATGTATTTAAGTTATTACTTTGGAATTTGGATAATTCTAAGGATCGCTTCTAAAATTAGCCAGTATTTATCGAAAGAAGTAAATGACAAATAAATGTTATTGTGGGATATCTATAAGAAATAGACATATACTATCGCGGACTTTTATGTAGACCTTTTCAATGTATACAGTATGTTACGAAAACCCTGTCCGACCCATAAGGATAATAGAGGTTAGGTAAACACATGACCAAATATAATATAAAATTTTACGTATTCATCATAGTACCAATACAAATGAATTTTGAAATAATCTTTTTTTCCAACGAATTAATTCCAATTTCCCCGAAATTTGGTAATTTTTAAAAAGTGACAACACCGGTATTATTATGAGCGAATAGCGATGCGGCCACGTGCCGCGTGTCCTGCCGCCCGCCCCCCGCGGTCGGCAGGCGAAGGGTGGTCAACGCACATTTAATAAGTTACCTCCTTTTGCGAAATAATATTTATTTTTTTTAGGGGGATTTTTTTTTTAAGTAAAGCCCGGTTTTGTATGCATTAGTAGAATCAGTTATCGATACCTAACAACACCTTCACGGGTCGGACAGGGTTTTCGTAACATACTGTAGATACATTATTTTGATAAATCTCATAGGGTAATTCAGTCCGCGTTTCACTGCGTTTCACTATTTAATGGATGTTAATATACATATAACCCTTCCTCTTTAATCACTCTATCTCAGGCTTTTTCAACCTTTTGTTGTCAACGGCACACTTCTAGTTTCAAAAAACTTTCACGGCACACCAGTAAAGAATTCGGTAGGCGTAGGTATATTAGAGGAATAGATGTATTTGTAACGGACATAGGGGTCCTATTGATATCCTGTAGGTTGGAAATCCTCATAACCAACCCAAAGAACAAACGTAATTGTTTATTAATAATTATTGTGCCTAACTTTTCTTTTTTAATTTTCAAGTGTAATTGTGTTCTTTTGGGAGAAAATAAACTTTATTATTATTCGGTATTATCAATAAGTTTAAAATAACATGATATAATCAATTAATGCGATATTTGAGCCTGGCGTGTGGAGCAAGGGCTTTTTATTCTTGGGCGAATTGTCGACAAACATACTCGAAGCTCGTCTTCAACAGATAGCAGACGTTCGCGATTTTTACTTTTTATATTTGTCAATGCTGAAAATCCTTGTTCGCATAGGTAAGATGTCGAAAACGGCAAAAGGGCAATGAGAGCTTTTTTACTTAATTCTGGATATTCTGCGGAAACATGTAACCAGAACTTATTTACATTCAATTCCTGTAATTTTAATAGCAAGGTGCGGTCATTTTTTAACTCACAAAACTGTTCTTTCTCTTCCAATTCAAAATCAACCAAGCTACTGAGTGAAACATTGAACGGGTCTCTCACCCAACAAACTTCTCAACCTCGATATTGGGAAAGTATTTGCTTATATATTTTTTAAACAATTCTAATGAATCCCTTAACAAAGATCTCATATTAGAATTCACATTTCTTGACGCTGTATGCGGGAACATGGACAGAGTGCCCTGGCAAATATAATTTTTCCATTAAGCGTTAATTTTTCTTCGAAACCTTTTATTTTATCTGATGACGTCAGAATATTTTCATTTCGTCCCTGCATACCTGCGTTTAATTTGTTAAGATGTTCGAATAAATCTGCCAAGCACGCCAATTTTGTACACCATGTATCGTCGCTGAATAAATTAACAAACTCTGATGACTCCATTGTGAGGAATATTAATAACTCTTCCTTAGGTACATACACACGGGATAAAATACGCCCTCTTGAGAGCCATCTCACCTCGGTGTTAAGAAGCAACGTGTAGTGGGTTGCATCCATGTCTTAGCAAATTTGTTTAAATAATCTAAATTTCAATGGACTACTCGAAACACTAATTACTTAATGAAATTTATAACTCTTACTACATTTTCCAACACAGTTTTAAAATCATTCTTTGATACCAATACTTCCCTATGAATAAAGCAGTGGGTCAGCACAATATTTGGATTTCTTTCTTGCACCAAAGTAACAAACTCTTTTACAGAACCAGTCATTGAAGGTGCTCCGTCGGTACCTACATATTCCAATACAATGGGTCCATGATAAATCAGAGGATTTCAAATATGCATCCAAAACATTAAATATGTCTTCGCCTCTTGTTGTTTCGGGCAGTTCTTTGCAACAAAAACGTTTTCAATAAAGTCATCTTCAACGACCGTACGTATAAATGCCAGCAGCTGCAATTAAGCATCGCGGCACACTTGAAAACGTACGCGGCACACTAGTGTGCCGCGGCACACCGGTTGAATTGAAAAACCCTGCTCTATCTATTTAAAAATACGGCGTCAAAATCCGTTGCGTAGTTTTAAAGATTTAATCATAGGTACATAGCGAAAGAGAAAGCGACGTTGTTTTATAATATGTAGTGATATGCCACTGCCGTGTCTATATTATTTCCAGACATACGAATACAAATACAACCTTTTAATTAGTTGGCAGGGCGGGGAATACACGGTTCACAACATAGAACAGGCGATAAAATAAAACATATTCAGTTTAAGTGCAGAGTCGGTAGACTAATCCATTTTTTCTAGACTAATCTAACGTTTATTTTAGCACTTTGCTTATAGGTCAGAATAAGCATTTCATTACTATTAAGCACTGTTCTGATTATTTTCCACGACACCACTTGTCCTCAATCAGCTCACCGACACGGTCCCCAACTTTAACTAAGTTTCGACGACTTGGTGACATCTCAGCTTTGAGAACAGTACCCACTATGGATGGTAACACGTTTGTCTTCTAAATACAATACTTTTTATTGCAATATAACTTACAAAATAAAAGTATTGTACAGGAATGAATAAAGGGAGCTAATAATGTTTATGGGTATCGTTAGATGCCCAAGTATAAAATGCTGATTTCAACTCAGGTAATCGTAGACCTGTATTCAGAAAGCTCCCAAGCGTAATACGTTATGTAGTAATCAATTTGGATTAGTTCAAATGTAAGCAGATTCATTAATGCGTTAATTTGTGATGTAATTAATCTCCTCTTAACTTAGAACGCTTCTGAAACTGAAAGCAGTTCAAACTTGGTGTCGGTTATCTAATTAGAGGGGCAATTACCGTTTTTTCAAGAATGTTCGCATTCCCTCAAGTCAATTCCAATGTATCAAAAAAAAATTAAGTTTTTACCTAAGTTTATATACATTTTTGACAGTCTTCAGAATCAGACTTATTTATAAACCTAGGTACAGCTATACAGGGTGTGCGACTTTTTTTTTTGTTGGGATGGGAAATCTTGAAATGACTTCTCCCGCTCTGAGCGGAACAGAAGGGCAGTGTGTGAGACCTTACAACATTTATATAGGTTACGTTACGTTTATACGTTTTTCCATTCCATTAGTCACACAAATCTTTTGACAGTGACTAGCTGTCACCGAGATTGCGACTTTTATTTTTTTACATTTATTTTTCCCAATGATAATGGCGATCGAACATAGTACGAGAATCGGCCTTCTGAATGGCAATTTTCTTAATTTAAAGATCACTCAGTCTGATCTCAGTCTCAATCTGTCAAAATACCCTAGAGTAGGTACCTACTTCAGGTAAGTACCTACTTTAGATAGGTACCTAGAGTACTACTAAGAACTTTTACACTTTACTACCAAGTAAGTACTAATCCATTATAGTGAAACATATCGTAGGATGTTCGGTCGACAGGCCCTCATTATTTAGAATCAGCGGACCTCGACACACTTTGTCAGACTACGATCGTTGCAATTGACGTAATTGTGCACAGCCCTTCAGCGAAAGCAGCCTTCACCTTACACGTTACTTGGACAATTATTGTTGATTTTGTTGTTCCGCCATAGTTTAAAACGAAAACTCCGCTGTCTGTCATTATGCTATATCCCATGAACCGTGCTTATTGTAATTTTCACATGATGATATAGGTATATACACCATGTTGCCGCTATTACAAGAAATAGAAAACTAAAAGAAGTAATTTTTGTATAGATATTGTACGGAACTTTTGTGCGCGAGTCCGACTTGTATTTTGTCGGATGTTTTTTCAAGCGATTTCCTTCGCCTGATGTCATAAACATATATATATATATTTTTTAAATAAAATTAGCCTTTTTTACTCCTTGTAATATCTGTTTGTCAGTGAAAATCCCCTCAAAATCCATCAAGCCGTTTTGTAGATTAAGCTGCAACAAACAGAAAGATAAAATGCTAGAAAATTAAGAAATTGTCTTTTTGTTATGAGTACCGTATATACAAACACAGTGTGTATTAACACAGTTTTGAACTGAACTAACTAAGTATTTGAATCTAAATATAGTATATATGCATGGTTGACTGAATTGAATTAAATTATACTTTCATATGTATTTAGTAAAAATCTGTCATTATAATTTATCATAATATTGGAGCGGACTACACCAAAGTGTAAAAAATATGAGTCTTTTTTTTACATTTAGGTACATTCGCGCTTTTCTCAACAAACGTAAAGGGAAAGAAAAACGCTCTCTGTGTTTATTATTTTTCAGAAAAGAACGTACTATAGGCATGTCACCAGAAAGTGCTGTTCGCAAAAACGAAGATCCACCTTTTGCACAGTTCCAGTGATTAATTATTTATTTTTTGTTCTTAGGTTATCCTGGTGAAATGGAATGAACCGTACCAGAAACTAGCATCTTGCGACAGCAGCGGGGTTATATTTGTATGGATAAAGTACGAGGGCAGATGGAGCATCGAGCTGATCAACGACCGGAGCACCCCTGTGACTCACTTCTCATGGTCACACGATGGTCGGATGGCACTTATATGCTATCAGGTTTGGCATTCACATATTTCACTTTTACCCCCGTAGCTCGAAAAGCACCGGGGAGAGATTAGGTATTAGGTACGCCTAATCTCTCCCCCGGTCATGTCTGACTGCCGTCCCACCGGGCTATGAAAGTAAAGAAACAGGGAGGCTATCTATGAATAATAGATAGCCTCCCTCTGTTTCTTTACTGTATAATATTCGACAGAAATATTTGAATCTCTAGCACTGTATAAAAGAGACTTCAATAATTAATTGAATTGCTTGTAAAAAAGGTAGTGTGTAGCGTTTTTCTTTTAGCCTTGAAAAATGAAGATACGAATAGGCATAACCATAGCGGTAATGCGGTAGCGAACGCGGCCGCTGCGCAAGGAGGCGCGGTTTCGATCCCCGCACAGTGCAAATATTTGTATGCATGAATATGAATATTTGCACTGGTATTGTAAAGCACATTAAACCGTTGGTCCCGGTTGCCATACGAACATCTAGAGGCAGTCGTTACGGGTTGTTGGAGCCCTCAAAAGTCTAACAATTGGTCTAACTGCAATGCTTAGATATTGCCTTCGGGTTGTGGAGGTCAGACGGCAGTCGCTTCACGGAAAATATCGAAGTTTAGCCAAAATCAACAGTTAGACTGGTAAAGCGGACGCCAGACTCCAAAGCTGAAAAGCTACGGATGCGACTGGGAGTAACGCTGAGATAATGATGAATCGATGTAAACTGTCCATCCATATTATTATTATAAATGCGAAAGTAACTCTGTCTGTCTGTCTGTTACGCTTTCCCGCTTAAACCTCTCGACCGATTTTGATAAATTTGGCACTGATTGGTTAGGTAGGTGGTAGGCTACCTTTTATTGAAAAAAAAATAATGATATTCCCGAGGGAAATCTAAAAAGCGCGATATAACCCAAGAAGAAAGAAAAATTAAAAAAATACGTGAAGCCGTACCGAGGACGGGTCTGAGTAGTTTTGTTGCGAAGTGTGCCGGGCACGATGCGCCAAATGTTGTTGTGTTGGGAGTTTGGTCGTGGAGGGTCTTCAGATCAATTTCCCTTTGGAGCAGCATCGTTGATCGTGTTTTTGGGTTTAACATTGCATCACCTCGCTCAACTGCCGCCTTCCTTCCTATTCGCTCAGTTTTTCTGAGTGATTAGGCTCTTAATAAACTCGCGCGCTTTACCATCTACGATCGCATCACTGTTTACCATCAGACGGGATTGCGGTTAAGCGCTAGTTTATAATTAATAAAAAAAAACCAATTCCACGCGGGCGGAAACCTAGTATTAAATATGGTCCTACTATCCGAATCATCATGATTATATCGCCTGTAACATTCTAATGCTGTACATAGACTTCTCTTACGCGCTATTCAACTCGATTCTTTACAACTCTTCCAGCTTCAGCTCCACCTAACCTGAGGGCGTCCCACCTTACGTTTACCAAATGGTCCTAATAATACATCTAATGAGCATTTCATAAATGAAAAATTTGATAGTCGTTGTTCCCATAGGCCGCACACACTTGACATTTTAGCCCCGCTGCCATTTTGGGAATTTAGTAGCGTGAACCATACCTGACTCAGCGTCGGCAGACAATTAATTTACCTAGACTGGTTACCTTTGGGTCCCCTAGGCTGGCTGGGCCCCTGCTGGTGCCTTGTGTACCTAGAAGTAAATCCGGGGATGGGCATCTACATTAAAATTGCATTAGTTGTAATAGATCCCTCCTTCGAGGTTCACAACGTAATTTATATGCCGATCGAGAACGCAACGTTTTTTAGATTTCGTTTTATAGATCGCCAGTATATATAATAAAGTTGATAAAATATTCATTTGGATTAAATTGCAGGAGAAAAGAAAGGATCGTTTGATAGCCCAGATAACAGTGCAAACGGATGGTGACTATACTTACTTATAATATTCAAAAAGCAATTTCAAGCTTATCATAGGTAGTACATTATTCTGAATTTAATATTCGTCTTGGTATTAAAACGTTTTCCCAAAAGTTCTGGATTAAGTATAATATACGAGTAACATGCAAATCAGACTTAATTTGTATGGTAAATAGATATATATGTGTACACAGGTCTCGTTGAATCAAGACTACTGACTATCCTATGGATATGGACTCATCAGTTATGAACACACATTAGAACTCAACTAGATAAAATACATATATAAATGTTATGAACTTTGGAACCAATATGTTTGTAAAAAAATACCATGAAAATTACTCAGGGTTATACAAAATGTTTATGATAACAGTGTTATTCAAAATTCCTGTTAATTATGAAGTTATTCACGACAAGCCAAATATTTAAAAATTATTTCAAGGGCCACACAAAAATTACTTTTATGGCAGGTGTACCGCTTCATTTATTTTTTTTGTTGGGATGGGAAATCATCAAATGACTTTTCCCGCTCTGGGCGGAGCGGAAGGGCGTGTCAGACTTTTACTGACTAAAACCCACCCGTGTTTCTTCGCTTGCCTGTGCGACGGCCAGGGCTACGGTTTCTTGTTTAACCAACCCGCAACCCTGACCCAGGAGGCATCGGTCTTCGTGGACCCCGTCAACATGTGCTGACATCTCTTTGAGGCGCGCGTGAAACACGACGCGCCGTCCTTACCGGGCGGCGAGCTGCCCACTGCTCACCGACCGCAGGGCCGCGCCTACGGTGGCTGGAAGTTAGGTGTCGTCTCCCGACCAGGGCGTCGCCTGCGGCGGCTAGTGGCGTGAGGGCGCAATGGTGACATCCTGGCGTTTCCTCCCGCCTAATACGGAACAGGAACCTCCCGGAACAACCGTGTCCGGTGAGGACCTGCGTCAGGCGGAAGGTGAGGGCGCCGTGACGCCTCTCTAGCCACTCCTCAAAGAGGGGACTTACCGCCGCTATTGTGGCGTGCCCAGGTGTACCGCTTCCTTCAAAATACCCAAATTACTAAACTAAGCTAAAAGAAAATTACATCAATACAATTACCTATAACTTATCTAGCTTTTAATAGCGCGTTGATCAAACAGGCCATGGCATGCTAAGACAGCCCCCTAGAGGTCTACTTGTGTGCCTTGTTTTACTTAAGGAACTTAATTTTTTAAATAAAATAATTAAATTATAATAATATTTTTTTAATATAATAATGAATTTATAATCATATATTTTTAAATATTATAAATAAATTATAACAATAAACGGGGTCTTAAAGGTAGCTATCTATTGCCTAAACTGGCCTACCTACCTGACTCGGAAGCCTTTCAGTGTGAGCTCGTTATAAAACAATGTTTGGCGGTGTCTTATGTAAGCAAATTGGATGTATTCCGCTGCCTGGTAGCTCTTTCCGTATTTAGAACAAGATAGGGAAAAATAAATTCTGGGAATCGAAATAAAAAGCTTAGGTAGATATATTTTCTGAAAATAGTTTACCTTAATGGAATTTATAATCAGGAATTGAGTACCTACCCATCAGGCTTTGAAACCTAAGTAAAAATTCAGAATGAAGGCGTAGGCATACTTTCCTACATATTTTTCCCCAATGTTAACTACGTCAACCCACAATAACGTATCTCATTTTGTTCGTCCTTTGTGCTTCACGTTCGACCGCTTCGATATCAAAGTATCGACACATCGACAATGTGTCAGTTCAGTTCGCCACGTGATACACATCCACGTGAATTGGGAGCAGAGCCTCCGCCGGATCAGTCAAAATGTCGCAAGCAATTTGCTAAAAGGCTTCCCCCGTGACGCCGAGAGGCGTACGTTACGTGACACCTCTCAACACAAACAAACGTGAAACGTGCTAAGAAAGGTGTGCCGATTTCGCGGGGGCGTGCTTCGATCTTGATATTACCTCTCATATTGTCTCACAGACTAGACAGACAAATACATCAACAATTTATTTGTAGATACGATACCTAACCAGCGTCTAGAGACTTACCTATCAAACTTACGTAATTCACAGGGCCATTAAGAATCGAAAGACCGTCGGTGTAACAATTAGTCTGTTACATATTGCAGTTTTGTAGTAGGTAAAATGTGTACAGGCATCGATCGACTGATGTTGACTAAATTGTACACATAAACTTCTGATTATGTTCCAATTCCTAACATAATCACAAGTTTATGGGTAGATTACATAAGGTACGTTTATAATTTTACGTCGAATGAAGTCTTCTATTGTCTTCAGTAGGTCCGTCTACGATAACTAGGACACACAGACCTTGACGATATGATTTGGCACAGCTCCTCGTTGGGTTCTTTTTATGCTAATATTGGCAGGCGACTAGGGCCGGGCGGCCCAACACGACAACACCCCCGTATTGATGGAAAAGTTTTTCACAGGGTGACAATAAAATTGAGAAATCGGTTAGGGACGATAAACTTTGTAGCGGCTGTGGGTCCAATCCAATTTATTATAACATCACGGTGATCGGGTACGTTATAAGAGATGAAATCTTTCGGGTTGATTGATAGCCCATTTTCTTCGGTTTACGGGCGTCCTTTATTGTTACATCATTTCTTATTTATTTTTACGCCATCGAGAAAATATGTTTGGCTTCGATTCTGTGAATTGAAAGTGGTAGTTACGAAATGCTCTCAAATAAATGTGAATGCTGTTTAAATAAAATTTTCAATGTTTTTATCATTACGTTATTTATTATTTGATAGCATATTTCTTAAAATTGCTGCTTAGGTAATTGATTAATAATAATTTACTTGAAGCGATAGCTTCGTTAATTATTATTACGAAATGAAAATGAAACGTTAACAGTAATTACTTAAGTACCTACATTTATGAGAGTATATTTCAGTGTAACAAGAGCATTTAAGACAATAGTATGTTATGTGATGTTGGGCGTTGTTTACACAGCAATTTCATTTAATTTACTCTCCATTTAGGAGCCCTATTAATAACTAATCATTTACCTGACAAATTGAAGGTTGCAATGCATAGGTAAATATTATTATTAGCACACAGGAGAGACTTTATTTGACATTTTCTTAACCATTTAACACACTCAAGACGTCAGAATGCCAGGTCACAAAGGGGGTATCGAGCTAAATAAACCAGTAGAAGTTAAACTCATGTTCATTGTTCGTATCTAATCCAGTTAAAGTTGTAGTTTAGTTTCGATCCCATTTCGTACTGCGCTAAAGTTTTATTTTCGATTGAAGTTAAATCAATCTATGAGTTTTGCCAGATATAATAAATAAAACTAAATAAATTATGTAGTAGTAAATCCAATCGTTTAGACATAAGTTAGACAAATGGCACAGAAAAAGTTTGCTCTGTTTCAACTTTTTCATTCGACAGCAGTTACGGTCCAATTAAACCATCTGTCAAAAGGTTAGCGCGATACGAAACATTAACTAACTACTTAACTATGGTTTGGTTGCGCTTGCGATACAATTTTGTTTTGGTTGAATTATTTTAGCGCGATTGCCCGCCAGGAAAATTCATTGTTGAATAGATGGACACACTACACCTATTTGCCTTGTATTTTGCATTGCTAAAGATGAACCTTGTGATTTAAATATCCTATCGAACTTGGTTTTCGTTTTTTGACTATTTTCGGAAAATTCAGTTTATACCGTCACTGCTGTAGGTATCTATAGCTATACTTCGTTCGCGTTAGCTTTATACTAAAGAGATTCAGAGAATCAGAGATTTACAACATCTCATTTCGAGATGAATTCCAACAATTTTAATAAACTTGAAAATAAAAAAAAACCATAACCAAAATAAATAACGAAAATCGGCAAAAACAAGTAAGATAACACGATGTTGAATTCACGAGTGAATACAACAAGTGAATGATAAATCAAACACAGTTTCGTATTTTGGCGGAAGCCATTGTTGATTGTAACCCAGTATTTGTTGTGGCAGCAGAGTACATAGCGATTCAGTTACTACCCAACCCTGATTCTTTTAGGTTGACACTAGCTTAGCACAGTGGCTTACGGCATAACTAAATAATTTAATTAACTAAGAACCTCTGAATTCAGAAGAGAGAAAATACAAATGAGTTGTTATGAATATACATACAATATGTAAAAAAAACCCTGTCCAATCCGTGAAGGTATTGCTAGGTATCGATAACTGATTCTACTAATGCCTACAAAGCCGGGCTAAACTTAGAAAAGTCCCCTAAAAATAAATATTATTTCGCAAAGGAGGTAATTTAATACGTGTGCGTTAGGCAATACATGCGCGGGCGAAGGGGGGCAGGGCACGCGGCACGCGGTCGCATTACTCATTAATACCCTGGAAAACGATGTTGTCACTTTAAAAAAAAAAGCAAATGGGGAATTAATTAGCAGAATAAAAAAGATTATTTCAAAATTCATTAGTATTGGTACTATGATGATTACGTAAAATTTTATATTATATTTGGTCATGTGTTTACCTAACCTTTATTATCCTTATGGGTCGAACAGGGTTTTCTTAACATACTGTATAGCATAATTTTACACTCATTAGAAAAGAGGGCTTTGCTCCATTCGACCTATGACCAATTTAGGTGCTCACGTGCAAAGCTAAGCCGTGCTCTCCGATGGTCTGCAGTTAATTTCGGTCCGTTTGCTGGTTTGTGCGGTACCAATCCACGTTCCAATCTTCTAATTGTAGAATCACTTACAGCGACACCACATACAACATGAAGCTGCTGCTGTAGTTGAAAAGCGTTAAGGATCGATTTCGTAAAGAAGTTGTTACAATAAATCGATCATCTCGCTCCCGAAGTAACGCGATTCCTGCCAGATCCTGAGCGGCGCGTGAACAAACCAGTCTCCTGATAGGGTTTGTAGACTCTATGAACAGATGACAGGCTTAGATGCAATCTTTCAGCGATAACACGCTGACTAAGTCCAGAATCCAGTAATGCCACCACTTGGGCAGCCTCTGCCGGTGACGTGTCCATGTTTTACAAAAATTAAAAAAAATTCTGTCGTGCCGAAGCCGCAGCAAACAAAAAAAGAACAAAAACTTTCAAGATAACGCAAAATTTTAGTTTACAAAGGTGAAATGTACTCTGACTCTAAACACACATTTGTTTCAAAACAGTGATACAATTCGTTTGTAGATAAACAAATGAAATTCTAATTTTGAATTTAAAATTTTCGCTTACCTTTTTAATGGCCATACATGATGCGTTGTTTTATTTTCTTGGAATAAATACTTTTTTGTGTAAAATTAGGAATTAAACCATAAAAAGGGAAGTGTTTCGATTTTTCTGATGAGAAGTGACCACTCACTACAAACTAATGCCGAACAAAATTTGTAAAAATAAGATATTTATTTATTTAAGGCACATCAATAACACAAACACAAACATGGATATTTAACATTTTAGAGGTCTTATTCTAGTGTTAGTGTCAATAATAGACGTGCACAACATTCGCGTAAAAATAAAAATTACATTATGAAAATTAATATTCTAAATTACAAAATGAACAACTAGATACAATAACAATAAATTGAATGTAATATGTCAAAAAATATAATAATAAGATTTAAATCTAGTCAATAATAATTGAGGATTAATTCATTAACATTGAATATAATAAAATAATAAGATAAAGTGACAAAAAAAATATAGTAAAATTCTGTACAATGATGAAATGAAAGATAAAAAAATTAAAGATATTGTGGAGGCATGAGGAACAGGGAGTAAAGTTCACTCATCCTCCATAAAAAGGGAGGATCCTCCGACCAGACGGGTGTTATGTCTGGCGGGCACTTGCCCAACGGTTGAACTTGGGAAGTTGTATAGGTATATGCTAGTTGCACGGTAAACTCTGATTGCGAGATATAGAATTCGTGTGACGTCAGTATGATGCGTTGTTTATTTTTGGCATTTTGTAGGTACCGCTACAATATCATCGCAATTCGCAAAACCTTCGTTCAAATGGGCTTTCAATTTTCGAATACGTAAAAGTTTACTAACTTACAGCGACTGTTTGAAATCCTGTGCTTTTGCTACTCAATAAATTGTGAAAATTCGTGAAAGCAAAAACAGTCCCTACTGCTTGTTGATGGAACGTTATGACTTTGATAAAATTCGAACTCTCAGTCCTCCCATTTCTATTGTTTTTGTTTTATTTCGCATATCGTATGGAAGATAAGACAAATACGACATTGGCGTCGATTCTCTTATTCATAAACTAAAATACTTTTAGGGTCAGAGCATCTTTTTCTTTCTATTTCATTAAGAAAACGATAGAAGATAACATATCAGTTTAGTTCATTTTATTTAGAATTTGTCTAAATAAAATATTCCATAGACAGTTTACAAACATGGCGCCTAAACAAACGTCAATTTACATCAGGCGCAGACAAATTTGACAGGACTAAACTTATCATATTTTATCTTCTGTCCTTTTCTTAATGAAATAGAAAGGAAAAGATGTACTGAAATTAAGTTTAGTAGGTACGTGGGCAAGGGATCTCAGACAGAAGATAAATAATGTTATTTTAGTCGTAATATTTAATGTAGTTACTAAACATTAGTTTATTATAGTGTAGCAGAAGTTGTAGGCGATAGGTAAGCTCTATATTTTCAGACAAAACTTCTCTGGTTGAGAAATGGAAAGGAGACGGCAAAGAAGACCATACAGCTAAAATACAAAAACATATTGAGAGCAGGCAATTAAAACTTAAAAATATCTGTGAAGAGGATTCTGTTTTTCTTTTTTGTTAAGAGAACTGAGTGCCTCGCATTACTGTTCATAACTCGCTTAAGTATTTGACTTTCACAAAATCTGACTCCAACTTTCACAATTCTTCAGGGTTGTTTAATATCCTAATCCGAAGCAAATTTTCAAAGACTTTTAACGAAGTGGCCCTCACACCACACGCACACAATGGCCTTCCGATTGTTAGATTGAAAAAAATTAAGTTTTTCTTTGAGAAAGCACACAGTTTCGCGCAATTCAAGTTGAAAAGTTATATATAATGATTAAAAGAATGACACTACATTTATTTTAATTTTACCGAAGAAATCCCATTGAAAAAAATAAAGACTAATAACTGTGGATGGGCAATTTGCTAAGCGGCAATTTTGCTTATTTTTTACTAACACATAAAAACTCGCCTATACCTAATTCACTAAGGCGTCCTTATTTTACACCTTCATTTCGTTAGCTGTTATGTTCACTACACTTCACTATTTAATAAATGTGTGGTCTGTAGGACGGGTTCGTATTAGTCGGCTCGGTGGCCGGGCAGCGATACTGGTCGTCCATGTTGTCGCTGGACGCCCGCATCACATGCGGCTGCTGGACGCCTGATGATAATCAGGTGTATCTGGGCACCGCCTCCGCGCAGCTCGTGGTCATGGACGTCCATGGAGCTATGGTGTCACAGGTTAGTATTGAATAGGAAAAAAAAAGAAAGTAAAACAAAATTTTTTTTCATTGTTTCAAATAATTTGGGACAATGGCAAGAGAATGATGATGATTCTTTTTTATTCAATATTAAAGAAATAAATAGCAAAAATTCATAATTTTATATTTTTTTTAAAAGCTACATGGTTAGTTCAAAAATGTGTAATGTGTAATTGTGTACTTATGTACCTAACTTAACTAACAGCAGCTTCGAGGAATATTACTGTAGTATCTAACTAAAGACCTAATGTTTTTCTCAATTTAAAATAACACATTTTGGTTTTTATTCATTAGATATGTGTATTCTACTGATACAAGACAAATTTATGATCCTTGCAAATACAACTCAACGAATTTTTCTTCTTCAACTTCGAAATTACTCCAATTACTATTAATTGGAGTAATTTCGAAGCAAATTGGCAATCCATTGCTTCATATTTTCCAAAATGTGTATGTTCAACAACGTAAATAACGCAATGAATGTTGTTGAACTGTCAGAATGAAACCCATTGCTACTGATAGTGTGTTACGCTATTACCCTGCAGGTTCAATTAGTCGCGGAGGGCGGAATTACATCAATGGCGTGGTCTTGCGAGAAGTTCAAGATGGAGGAAGGAGAGGAGGGAGGGGAGAACAATGGCGGGCATGTGCTGGCCGTGGCTCTCGGCAATGGGGAGATAGTGCTGCTGAGAGGACATGATGATGTCAGTCCTGTGAGAGTGTCAACAGGGCTGAGGGGAAACACGCTTGCTATGGAGTGGGCCAACTCTAGGGAACTGCTGGCAGTCGCTGGTACTCTGATCGCCGGTAGGTTGATGATGATTGCTATGTAGATAGCTGTTACTTTCTAACTTATATCTGTATTCGCAATGAAAAATGGACCAGACTTTTACAGTAGGGATTCATAATATGATTTAATTATGTATCTAATTTAATTTATAAACTAATAATTTATTGCAGAGTTATTTTCGCAACAGTTAAGGTAGAGTCATTTCAACACCTCTCTCTCAAATTTTTAGTTTTGTAGGTATATAAGTATATATTTTGGTAATAGTAGGTATGTATGTGTATATACCTTATTTAAGTATTTATTTAAATAGTGTTAAGAGTATTTTTTCATTATAATGTTTTCAACTAAAGCACCTGCCACTTATCTCTTCACCACATATGTTTGGTAGAGAATGCCTAAGGCATTAAGTCAACGTCTGTACAATTTATGTGCGAAAGAATAAATAAATAAATAATAGTTTTCTTTAATCTTCCAAAGAGCCCGCTATAGGTATACTGCCACGCATCAACGTTTCTTCTACCGTGGGATAATTCACGTTTAAACACCAAGCGTCCATCGAAGTATTTAATTAAGCTTAAAAAAATAACTGTAGGTACACAATAAGGCCAGGCCAGCATACTACGTAATAAAAACCCAAAAAAGACCCGTAGCTGAAGTAATCGCCACTGGATGCCTTTTTGCACGTAATCACCTACATATCAGCTTGCCCTGAATGGCTTCTATGAGAATGTGATATTGATAAATTGATGTGTTGAGTGAGCCTTTCTATCGTTTTGATAAACGAGGCTTTCGTTTTGGGAACTGAGCTTCGCTTTTCAATATGTTACTATATTAACGACATTGTGAGTTGTTAAGCTTTAGGTTTAGACATACATTTTCATCTATTTCGGTTTTTATGCCAGTCATATTCGTATTACACTAACCTTTGAATTTTTACGGTTAACGGTCGAATATTTGAATGGAGATTGCTAATTGCAGATCAGTTTTTGGTAAAGTGTGTAACTGTAAAGAATAGAAACTCTATTGTAGGTATGACTTCCACTTTCTACTTTCTATATAAAACTTTAGTCTGTTCTCAGTTAAAATACGCGGTGCCCATTTGGAGCCCATTATACGGAAAGTACAAGCACAGACTAGAAATGGTACAGAAAAAATTTCTTCGCTCCACACATTATAAGTGTTACCACACTAGGATTTCCTATGCGGATCTGATAAAACGGTACAAAATATTAAGCTTGGAGCACAGGCGTACACATGCTTATGGTTGTGATGCTGTTTGGCATATGCAACAACAGGTTTAATTGTTTGGAGCTTGCAAATGAAATATGTTATGTGGTACCTAGAATTGCAAGTAGGCGTGAAGTACGAGCAACCCGCTTGTTCTACACAGAGCAATGTAGAACAAATGCTGGGGAGAGGGCTCCTCTTCGCCGATTATTGGAAATTTACAATTCCTATTTTGCAAATCTGGATATTTTCGCTCTTAACCAGAGCGAGTTCAGAAGAATGGCTATTAATTTACTTTCTGGTAATCCTTAACTCTTACGTACTGTTTCTTGCTGATGTTTGGTGTAACGTGATTGTGCCCATGGACCATATCTGGACGGAGCACGCTATCTTGAATTGGTTTGTGTGATTTTTAGGGTTTGGTTTTAGTTTTATCATTCGTTACTTTCTCACTGTCCCCTTCTGTATACGTCCGTTTCCTTATGTCTTGTACAATCAATATGATTCCGTGGACATTGGTGTGGGTTATATGTTTGTTTACTGTGTTTTATACCTTACCTAGACTGTTAATATTGTAACATGTAACTGCTTTTTTGTCCTAAATAAATAAAAATTTTGTATACTACATAAATTACAGATATAAATAGGTAAGCGCTATTTCTAGAAAATGAGCCTGGTATCCTCATATACTGAATATCAACTTAGTGTGATCCTGTTCACTCAACCATTTCCAACAATAGGCTATTGTAGTTTTATTAAAAAGGCTTATCGGTAACCAGACGTCGATATCATCATGAAGTGCTGAACAATATCTCTTATTTTACCATGATTTGACGTTTACAGAAGCCGACGAGCCGATGGACTCGCCACCTTACAAGAACGTCGTCAAGTTCTACTCGGATGTTGGAGCTCTCATATATACCGTCCCTATACCTTACTCGCAAGTGAGTTCTATATATTGTTACTATTTTGTCATTTGAGATCAGAGGGTAAGGTAAATGTGCGCCAGAGCCATTTTGTGTGGATAGTCAAGAGAGTGTGGAAGTATGTGGCCCCTTATTTTACAAGGAACGGGAAATATGTAACAGCAATTGGCTACATGGCCACCTTTTAGAATACAATGCACCCTGTTAAGGCTCATGTAATGTCCCCAGTGGTTAAAACACCAGCCTCTCAAGTATAAGTGTGCGGGTTCGATTCCAGGTCAGGCAAGTACCAATGTAACTTTTTTAAGTTATGTGTACATTCTAAGTATATCTTGGACACCAATGACTGATTAAAAGGTGAAGGAAAACATCTTTAGGAAACCTGGACTTTAGGTCTGAAATCGCCAACCCGCATTGAGCAAGCGTGGTGATTACGCTCAATCCTTCTCTGTATGAGAGGCGACTTGCCCAGCAGTGGGACGATACAAAAGGTTGACGATGAAGGGTCATGTTGCACGTGAAGGGCATGGTGCGCGCGCTGACGTGGGGCCACTGCGCGCGGCGGCTGTTCGTGTCGGCGGGCGGCGCGGTGTGCACGGCGCGCGTGTGGCGCGTGGTGGCGCCGCTGCAGCTGCTGGCGCGCGTGCGGGCGGCGCAGGCGCTGCGGGACCCGCGCCTCGCGCCGCGCCTGCCGCTACCGCCGCGGCTACAACCAGCGCTTGCCAACCTCTTCGCTCACACTATACGGGTAATGCTATCACGAATTCATTAGAATCAGATTGAAAAACACTATACAATATGTAAAGAAAACCCTGTCCGACCCAAAAGGATAATAAATTTTAGGTATACACATGACCAAATAAAATATGAAATTTTACGTTATCATCATAGTGATAATACTAATGAATTTTAAAATAATCTTTTTTTTCCGCAAATTAATTCCAACTTCCCCAAAAATTGGTAATTTTAAAAAAGTGACAACACCATTTGTGACGGAGCGAATAGCGATGCTCGCAACCACGTGCCGCGTACCCTGCCCCCCTTCACCCGCGCACGCATGCTTAACGTGTTCCCTACCACTCATGCATTAAGTTACCTCGCTTTTCTCGAAATAATATTAATTTTTTAGGGGGATTTTTTTTTTAAATTTAGTCCGTCTTTGTAGGCATTAGTAGAATCAGTTATCGTTACCTAATACCTTCACGGATCGGATGGGTTTTCTTTACATATTGTATATTAGGCCCACACAAATCACCAACTTCAACAGTAAATATTTTTAAAACTTCGTTTGGTCTATGATATGACAGAGAAACGATTGACAGACAGAAATTTTTTATACGTGTTTGGCGATTACTACTTCGTGATTTATGCTAACAACGTCCTGAATTATATTCGATATCAACTCGTTTACCCGGCTTTAATCCATTTACTCATTGTAGTGCAACGTCCCCGAAACAAACGAACTCCGACTTTTCGTGTCCCGGCCTCCAGCAGCCGGCGGCCGCTTGCATTGCACCATGTTACGTCACGACGACGAGGAAGCGGGCGCTTACACCCTCTATCTAGAACATCTCGGAGGCCTGGTACCGCTGCTCAAGGGACGAAGGACTAGCAAGATTAGACCAGAGTTTGTTATCTTTGATCCTCAGGCTGAAGGTATGTGTAGTAAATTTGATCAGCCCAGCTTGTTCGCGTAACTTTTAGTATGTTCCAAAAGAGTCTACATATAAAGAATACACAATTGTGAAGTTGGAAATAGTCTGAGAGATTTTTGGTGCTTAAAACATTTATTCCTTTTACCTACAGACTATTTAACATGTGTATTATGACGTCACGTACCTAGCGGAGCAAGTGTCAAGCAGTGTGGTAGTCCGCGCTAGCAGCAGTAGCAGTAGTAGCGGCGCGGGCAGCTCGTCCAGCGGCGGCGCCGCCTCGCCGCGCACGCCTCGCACGCCGCGCACGCCGCGACACGCCACGCACGCCGCCATCACCTCGTCCTCCGACACCGAGCGGGAGGAAGGTATGCGACGGTTTTTGTTCCGACAATTAGTAAACAGCAGTCGGCTAGGGCGTGAAAAAGCAACATTGCGTTGAGTGTACGCGTTCAGTTATTTTTTGAAATTATTGATAGAAAATAATACTTATCTAGTTTAAAGATGATGTTAAAAATGAGAGCAAACATTTTCACTGACTGAACATAGTACTTTCATAAAGTCAGATTTACTTTGCATTAATATTTATTTATATATCCATTGCACAGTTGCAATTATTTGAGCTATTAAAATAATTGCAACTGCGCAATGGATGGCCACAGTGGCCAGGTTCAATCAAATAAAGCTCCAAAGTGTTACACACAACTGAACGCCCATTACGTAAATAAATCGTTACTGTAACATCAGGTTGTTCCGGATCACCGCGGCTGCAACGCCGCCGCCGAGCCCGGGAGAGACGAAAGGTACGAAGCTTCAGTGAGAAGGACGAACCGCCCGACGAACTGGCTTATATTGACTCCTTGCCAGAGGTATGCTACCACATATTTGTAGATACTTTGGGAAATAAGCACATACAATACAATATTTATTATGTAAAATTATATTTGTAAAATTATATTTTTTCACACAAGTTCTTGTTCCAGGACGTACGTTTAGTAGAAGTTACATCTAATATATGGGGAACTAAATTTAAAATGCATGGTTTAGCTAAAAATGTTCCTGCCAATCTCGGCCAGGTTACGTATAAGACCTCTTTACTCCACCTCCAGCCGAGGCAGATGACTCTCATGATCACTGAACTCAGGGATGACTATCCCGTCGGCCCAGACCCTACGTTTAATCCTAACATCTTCTCCGAGGACGAAGAAGAGGTATTTCAGTCCAACGACTCCAATGATTCTCCGTCGCACACTAATAATAACAATATCAGAAGGAAGGAAGGGAGGAAGGTAACTCTTAACGAAAGAATGAACAACACTAATAACATCAATCAGAATGAGTACACAGCTAATAATAATAATCAGAACAGTCCGTCACTTGCTAGAGCTGAATCTTATGAAGAGTTTCCGTATATTGATACTAATGAGACTATTAACAATGTGCCTGAGAGCGTGTACTCGACGCCAATAAGGCACGCGAGCCAGCCTGCTGAGAGGAGAGTTAACAATCCGGCCGGGGTGCCCAACAGACACGCTATATCACCGCTGAGGTGTGAAAGCTCCGTACCAACCTTACAATCGCCAAAGAACGCCGTCGCACCTACAGACATCATATTCGAAAGACCCTCACCACAGACGGTCACCTGCGGCGGAAGGGGGGACTTCTGCGGAGGAAGGGCCGACTATAGTGTTCGCGGAGACAACGTTTCACTCAAAGGAAATCTATCCAACTTAGAACAACAATCCTTTAACCTCAACCTAAGCATTGAGCCAAGCCGACAGGTAACGATCAAAAAATGTGATAACCACGTCACTGACAACTGTCTTTCAAAATTGCGTAAAAATATCTGTAGTAGAGGAGAATCAGCTTCGTTCGAAATGAACACTAGGATTCTTAAGTCACTGTGTAACAAGAATTACGAGCATGAAGTGCACCCGGACGCTTTGACCAAGCGCGGTGAGACGGTCAAACATTTACAAAAGAGTGAGGACTTGAAGTTTATAGATGAGGAGACTCCGGTTGATACCACTATTAGTAACCTTACTGACAAAGCTCGAGAGGTAACTGGTAAGGTACAGAGGACAACCACCGTAGTGCCCATCAGTCCAGTCTGTGCCACCGTCCCTTTTTATGATACAATGACACGCAGTTGCAGTGTCGGGTACCTTGATTTGGTAGATCCCCAAGTCTTACATGCTCAGGTAAGTCTCACTGCCTTGCGCGGGGAACCACCACGGAGATTGGTACTCGTCAACAATAAACGTCAAAGGCGGAACAGGCGTCACGTGCGCGCGAGTGACGCTAAGCAGAGCGAATGCACTAAAACACCGAGCTTACGACGATGCGGAAAGTCCAGGAGTCTTGACTCGAGTGAGATGTCTCTGACGGTAGACAAGAGTAAGCGGCAGTCACGGGTGGATTCGGTGTCCCCGAAAACGGACGTGACGAATTCTAGCAGTCGGTGTAATAGTACAGGAGGGGAGGACAATAGTGGGACCTCAGCTTCGGAAGGTACGCGGCGGCGACGCGACTACCCCGTGTGCACGGCGTGCCGCCTGGTGTCGCCGTACGACCGGCGCGACGTGGACGTACACACGTATGTGTGCGTCGCCTGCAGTCCGCGCGCGGCCCCCCCGCACGCCGCGCCCCCCGCGCGCCTGCACACCGACAGCGACTCCGACTACAGCAAGTATTACAGTTAGTACGATAAGTAGATGCTTTACTTCACCCGCCATCGAACACCTAACCTAACCATCGGTGATAACATCGCTCGACGCAGGATCTCGGGTAACGTTTCGACGGCTTCTATCCCCGGCTGCACCCTTAAAGGTAGATGTTAATTTTAGTTCGGAGTTCACCAGCCGGTACATGGTCACCAACTCCTCGTTTGGGCTCGCACGGCCACTTGACGCGACACCTGGGCTTGACACGCAACACTTAACGCTTCTACTCCGGTAGCCGCCAGCTTATCTATAGAACGCATGAAGCTTACCTAGGAGTCTAGGACGGCACGACTAGGCATGGATACAGGTAGACCCCGCGTCCTAATCAAAAAAATCGCGCGTAAATATGCGATCGGCACGTGCCTCTTATACAGAGTGGTGCTGACAATACGACAATAAATTGAACATCGTGTACCTCAACATATTCTTAGTTTACCCATAATAAATCATATAAATATGTCCATTAGTTTAGTCACAGGAAATTATTTTTCATTTTTCTCATTTTCTACATGATGTACATGTTAAGGAAGCGCTTACAGGTTAATGACCACCGCATCCTGCGGTACCAAACCTTAATAATAATGGCGCGAAAAAAGGAAGTCGATACAGGATCGCGCTGTCGCCGATCGGAGGTCAGTGAACCAATATTTTTAAGGGATGTTCTATTCTGTCTGCAGTTTTATGCGATTTAGTTTGTTTGAATTTTTTTTTTGTTTTTACTTTTTTGCTAGGTTTTTTTTTTCTATGGTTTAGGATTATTCCTATGAACCAGCATTGTTCGTGTTTTCATTTATTGTCGTATTGTCAGCACCACTCTGTATATTTGGAAAACTGTCTACAGGCTCGACCACGTCTTCGGATTCGCCTAACAAAATCAATACGAAGATCGCTTGCTCGCGCGACGATAGTTTTGAGGGACGAACATTTCAGATGAAACTGCAGAAGATATAATAGGTGTTCTGTGTACAGGTTCGTTGGAGCAGCTTGCGTTGCGTCTATTGGCGTCGCGTTCGTCGCGGCGTGCGGAGGCGGCGGGTGGCGCGGCGGAGGCGGCGCGCGAGTGTAGCTCGGCGCCCGCGTCGCCGCGCCCGCGACCTGCGCGCGCGCACGCCTCGCCCGCGGACCCCGCGCCCCGCGCCGCGCCCCGCAAACATCGCTACTCTTCTGCTTCGCCTATCAGGTCATTACACTCTGTTCGCGCCGAATCTTCGCAAGTCGCGAAGAATTAGAATTATTACCAAAGCTTAAAGTATCCCAAGAAAAGTATGGTTCGGAAATCATCGTCAATCTTCGAGATCTAATATAGAGCTACTACAAACGTGTAACATAAGCAGAACATGAGCATTGGTGGCTCTGTGGCAATGCCCACGACTTAAGAAATGTAGATCATAGATCCGAACCTTTACTGGCGCTTTCCTTTATTATATTATTTCTCGTCGTGAAGAAACTGGCGTATCCTAATACCAAAAATTCATTCAAGTGTGACTTATAAGAATCTGCACTGGGTCCACGTGGACAACGACATTCGCACTCAACCAGAGGAGGCTTGTTACCCAACAGTAGGAACACTATAAGCCAATTTTGACCCAACGTTCATGCTAATACGATAACACGATGATTGCCGTAGGGCACACATTTTCTGGTAAACTTCTGTATATTCTGACATCAAAATATGAAAGTCAGTAAATCATCATTTTTATTTTATCGGTAACTATTGCAGGCAACTTTTGAACTCTCCCCTTCTTAATCGAAGAAGAAACAAGAAGCCGTCCGAAAGCTCTGATGATGAGTACTCCGCCGGTGGTGGATATAGTGAAGTTAACGGCAGGAACTATAGAGACCTGGAGAGTTTCCAGAAGGCTCAGCTCAGGAATAAGGTAATTTTATTCTAATTACTAGTATTTTTAAACAGCATGCTTAATAATCTATACTAATATATAAAGCTGACGAGTTTGTTTGTTTGTTTGAACGCGCTAATCTCAAGAAGTACTGGTCCGAGTTGAAAAATTATTTTTGCGTTGGATAGCCCATTAATCCAGGAAGGCTTTAGACTATATAACATCACGCTGCGACCAATAGGAGCGGAGCATTAAAAAAAAAACGCGGGAGAAACCGCGTGGCGCAGCTAGTCCGACATAAAATTTACCAAAAAGCGATGGAACGCAGCATTTTGGTTAGTATAAGACGACACCGTGCTGCGTTCCAAAACGTATTTTTTTTTAAACGTGTATTGACCAATACAACATTAACCCCTTCACATAAAGTTCATTTTACGCTAGAGCTTCAAATAATTTCACAATAACACCACATCTTTTTTCCAGCTCAAGCGCGCCGGGGGCGTGGTAACAGCCACAAGTTCTAGTTCCACCAGCGACAGTCGCAGCAGCAGCAGCGGACGTCGGCAGCTGGTCATGCACAACAAGGCGCCCATGTGGAACGAGAACAGCCAAGTGTACCAGCTCGACTTCGGCGGCAGAGTCACCCAGGAGTCGGCCAAGAACTTCCAGATTGAATATCATGGGAAACAGGTAGACTTTATTACGTGTGGCTTGGGTTTTAAACAAATGACAGCTTTAGGCTTTTAAGGGTTGTATTTACCGAGTTGTATTTACGACGTATTATCCAACGTAAGAAAGTAACAAGCATATTATCAATTTTCCAGGTAATGCAATTTGGACGTATCGACGGCAACGCCTACACTCTAGACTTCCAATACCCATTCTCAGCACTGCAGGCCTTCGCAGTCGCTCTCGCCAATGTCACTCAACGTCTGAAGTAAACTCCATCCTAGCTTGTAGCCGTACTGTTTATGTAGACAGCGTGGTCCCACTGGCTAACCAGAGGGTACCATGATGCGTAACATATGAATGGATATTGAAAATGTTTATTAAATCTATGCAATTCTTTGTTACCTATATTGTTTTGTTGTGGACACGGACGTCTGGGAAATTTTGCGGTCCGTGTTCGTATAACTGATGGCGTCATGTTTGTTCTATATTGTCCAATTTAACGGATAAAAATGTGCGCCGATGATTTTCTGCATTAGGCTCCTCAGCTAACAGTGGGCAGTTATAATTTCTCACGAATTGTCCTCAGACCTTGTGTTCACGAGTATCTTCTGTCCCTGTTAGCTATAAAAACAATTGTTCGATATAAGCTTTTACACACTGTCTTAGTTTACGCGTAATGATCAGCGAACTCGCCCATCCATTGATATTTTTTACACAAGCGTAGATAGGATAGCTTTGTAAAGTTTCAAATTCACCGTCTCAATGCCGAAAGACGAACAATAAATCGGATTCATTGGGACCACTCACACAAACAGCGTATAGGTATTTATAGTTATGTCTTATGTATAATAATCCATAATCTCACCTAAGGAAGGTATACAAATATTTTAGGTATCTACTTATTTTTTCACAATAGACTTAATTTCACGTAAGGAACCATTCTGACTTGATGTACTGGCCTATAGTTTAGAGTTACAACTACAACTTCTTGGATGTTGTGGTTTGATTCTCGTACTTTATTTAGCCACAGGGTTACATTTTATCGAAGCAGTGGTGGCCTAGTTGCAATGGTCCCATCTTATGAGTTCTAGGGACATGGGTTTAAAGTGTCCAAACTCAAACATGCACTTTATGTAAGTTATTCCATCAGCACTCTTCTCAAAACGGTGAAGGATAACATCGTGAGGAAACCTGCATGTCCTAGAACCAAAAAATAACTAGAACAAAGGAACCGCGTGGTGGTTTACGGCCCACTCCCCTTACAGAGAGGAGGCCTGTGTCCCCGCAGTGGGAACATGATAGGCTGATTATGATTACTTACATTTTACTCAATAACAATATATATGGTCAAATAAAATAGGATAGCGTAAAAAAAACTGTTTTCATTTTTTTTTTTTTTTTTTTCTTCACCAAGTTGTCGTTGGCATGATGTGTATCAATTTTTAACTATAATACACATCATACCTGTGGAGCTTCGATAGCAAAATTTGACCCTTTATATTCTTTATTACCTTTTTGTGATTGGTTACTGCACCCTAATTGCGTAACAAACCCACAATTTGAATAATTTAGAAGCATATTTCTAAGGCAATTGCTCTATGTATACGAAAATTTGTCTGCTCCACAACGTAAATAACGCAATGATGGTTATTTAACTGTCAAAATGAAACCCATTGCTAGGTACTGATAGTGTTACGCAATTACCCTGCAGATGCATAAATTCCTTTTAGACTACCAACCAGACGGCCTAGGTTTGTTACACATTGTTTCAGGTAAAATAAGTACCAGTACTTACCATGTCCATCATGTGATATCGAAGTTAAAGTCTAGTAAATAAATGTGCGTATTAGCACGTTCTGAATAGGTCGAAATGAACATTGTTGTAACGTGTGTTATCTATAAAATAATGTTGTTGTCATTGTATAATTACTATTGCATTTATAACCATGTTCTAGGTGTTTTATCATTTTGTTAATGAAAAATTTTCAATTCAACATTTTCTTTGAGGGAAATGAACTGATTTATTGACTCGTAATACGTGTGTCGACAATTATACATAAGTGCTTACCTAGCAATTAGTATGAATAAGAAAATATTACGTTAATTGCACTTATTTTTGTTACTTTAATCAAAACTTACATATCTATGGTTAATTATTACTAGATTTTTAGAAGTGTTGTTCTCCTCGTTTCTCTCAGGTTGGTTTCGAAGACTGCACATCGTAAATATATTTTGATACCTATTTTATTAATTATCGTGTCGTCTAATTTAGTAAATCTTAATGTTAAGTGCCGTTATAATAAGCCAAGTTAGATTTGTTTCTGTTGCTCAAGAACTTTGGGTTTTTGAATGTTGTGGTGTTTACATAAATAGATATGACAAGTATTATAAAACATATCGCCTGCTCAACTCCTACTTGATCACATTTTCTGTCTAATTTACTATCATAAGGACAATTCTTGTAGTTTTTTGAAGCTGCTTTGAAGCACTTTTGCTGGATGGAAAAAGCATTAAATCCGCGTGATCGTGATCGACCCGACCCCGTGATGGGTTTTTGTTTTTTAGTTTTTGTGCATTCTATGTATTTTAATTATTCCAGTTTTCACTTCTATCGGTCAGTCTCAAAACTGCAATTTATTTTATTCTTTAGCAACTGAGACGATCGACTATTCTGTCAATGTCATGTGGAGAATTGTCGTAGTTTTCAAGTTTCATTCAGCTCACCGCAGCGACATTGAAACGACAACGACAAAAATAAATTAACATTTAATGTATATAATATGTATTAATTTTGATAAATAATGACAGAGATTAAAAAACTACGAGATTCGCCCCTCTGATGAGTGACTGAAAAATTAAGTACATTCAATCACTATAACTTCGACAAAAAAAAAAAAACATGAATATGGGAGTGTAATTCCTAGCATTGGTTTTAGAGTGATTCTCCCCGCCTAGGGATGTTGAGTAGATGGTATTATTTACTGTTAGATTTTTCTGTGTTGTTAGGGAGAACGAATATAATTATTATATCAATTGATCCATATTACGTTTTGTTATTTATAATCGTTTATACTGCATATTATGTCAAGTCTGTTTTATTGGCAAAGCAGCACGGAACACTAGTGATGTATAGCGCTTTGTTTTTATTGAGCTGCCATTATTAATAGTTGTCCCATCGCTTTTTCTTTGATATTTCACTTGTCCGTTGTACATACCTACTTTAGTGACAAAGTGTAAATAAAATATTCTCCAAGTAAATATAAGTAGTTTAATTGAACAATAACTGAGTACCTGGGTATACCAATTCAGGCTAATTTCCGTTATTAAAATGTTCAACATCTACTCGCAATCTTACATAATTCTCGAAATTATAGAAGCATTAGGTAGTATGTAACTATGTATAGATCCGGCGACCCATACATTCGACCACTTCTAAGGTTGATACTTACGACCTAATCCTTGTATGGTCGAGAATTATGAGTTAAAAATATAGGGAAAGTTTGTGTATTTTTACAGAATGAGACTGAGATTAGACTATGAACACTTACAAAATTACGAAAATCACCTCTGATTAAAGGCCGCACGTCAGCCGAGTAGGCATATAGTTCGAACACACATTCACCGTCCCCTCAAGGAGGGGCTATCTTATGCTAATCACTTTCACTGCCGCTCTGTCCTGGAACATAGTCTGCATCGTCTTCGTCAGATATTTCAAGATCATCCAGATCTTGGAACAAAGATTCGTCGACTTTAACTGCATCTCCTGCAATAGGGTATTGTTTAGGGTATTGTATTGTATTTGAGGGTTTGTTTGAGAGTTTTCTTTTATAGGAAAAATGTTGAACTTATTATGATGGGCCATTACCTGATGAAAAAAACATGTGCTACCTATTGTGGACGAAGTTGCGGGGCTGCTAGCAATATAATAAAGAATTGAATAGGGCAGTCAAAGTTCAACTAGTAGGTAGCAGTAACTATACAAAAGAGATCGACAAGGAACATTATAAAAATCAATATCAACAGAACAAGTGACCCAGACTAAACCAATTTATACAGAATTTGATATACACATCAAACAAATACTGACCATCATCAAGAAATTTAAGATCAGACTCATTGAGGGTGGTGTCTCTCAAGAACAGTTCTCTCCCAGTTAATTTGTTCTTATCCTTAGTTTCTTTTTCCCTCTTGGCTGGAATGCCCATGTCAATCTCAAACTGTTTTCTCCAGGCCAAGAATGACTCCACTGTGACTCTGGTGCCCTCAAACCTTTTCTGTAATTGGGAGAAACAGACATGGTGGTAATACTTTTTATTAAAAGCATCCACTATTTATTAATATATTGTTAACTAAGATTGCAAATGAACAAACATATTATTTACTTTACTTTCTAAACAGACTGTAATTAATAAATAAATTATAAAAATAGTTGTGGCCTAATTTTATTGTACAGACGACAGCAGATCAAGCTACCCCAAACTGAAAAATATTCCCAACCTTGAGCCTTGATGCTTTGGAGATAAAGTTGGAACATCTAATAAAGAAATCTGACAGATTGCAGTAGCTTGATGTGCTGTCGTCTCTACATACAGTATGTTAAGAAAACCCTGTCCGACCCGTGAAGGTGTTGTTAGGTATCGATAACTGATTCTACTAATGCATACAAAACCAGGCTAAACTTTAAAAAAAAAATCCCCCTAAAAAAATAAATATTATTTCGCAAAAGGAGGTAACTTAATAAATGTGCGTTGACCACCCTTCGCCTGCCGCCCGCGGGGGGCGGGCGGCAGGACACGCGGCACGTGGTCGCATCGCTATTCGCTCATAATAATACCGGTGTTGTCACTTTTTAAAATTTTAAAAATTACCAAATTTCGGGGAAATTGGAATTAATTCGCGGGAAAAAAAGATTATTTCAAAATTCATTTGTATTGGTACTATGATGATTACGTAAAATTTTATATTATATTTGGTCACGTGTTTACCTAACCTTTATTATCCTTATGGGTCGGACAGGGTTTTCTTAACATACTGTATGTGGTTAATTCTGTAGCTCTACTATGAGTTTGCACACCCAAATCATACTAGAGTCTCCGTAAATAGTATACAATGAATTCTGTAGCTCTACTATGAGTTTGCACACCCAAATCATACTAGAGTCTCCGTAAATAGTATACAATGATCATTCATTGTATACTATTTACGGAGACTCTAGTATGATTTGGGTGTGCAAACTCATAGTAGAGCTACAGAATTAACCACAGTGATCATAAACACATCACATGTAAATGAGTTTATCCAAACCTACTTACAAATTAAAATCATTTATCATTTAATATATTTTTTAATAAAACATATTTCCCTAGTGTATAGGAGCTCAACTACTTTTTCTCACTAAAGACATACAATTATTTTTTCCACTGTTGCCAAACTTAATCCCCTTTATTACAAAACAGGATCTAACTTTAGTTCTAGACTTGACCTTTGAGCCTTTGCATTTGTATTTTGACGTTATTGAGGGTAAGTCAAAGTTCTTAATACAAAAGTGACAGCTTAGTACCAAACTAATCTGTCATTCTTATATAAAGAACTGCATTTCTATAATGGTTAGGTGCATAAATCAATAATCATCAAAGTTTTGTAATAAGGCAGAATAAGTTTGCCTAAAAGACAGGTTACACAGTAAAATAAAATGTAGGTACCTGCTCAGCTTCTTCCTCTGCCTTCTTCTTGGCTATGATTTGTTCTTCTCTTTCTTTTTTGATGGCATCCCACCTCACATTGAGCCACTCTTGTCCTGCTGATACTAATGTGAATACCATCACCATGCCTACATTTTCTTTTCCCTAAAAATACTGTAAGTTTTAGACAACCAGACAATTTACTGGATTTAACCAATAACATATTATTTATTTTATTGAACATTAGCCCCCTTATTCATAAACGCTGCTTAAATTTAACTAGTGATTAGCGATTCTTTAACCATTCAATTTTGACCTTTTAATGTCACTTAAATCATCCTTTATGAATATACACCACAGTGTTTAAGGGGTTTATTCATAAACGAAGATTAAAGTTAAGTGACGTGCAAACGTCTAAAATTTATGGTTAAAGAATCGTTAATCACTAGTTAACTTTAAAGATCTTTTATGAATAAGGGGGTAGAGATAGAGAACTTTCAGAGAAAGCTCTAGAAGACATAATTAGGCAATGATTTGTTTTTATTTGAAGACATAAAAAGGTAACCTAGTAAGTAGTGTTTTGGCTTATTACTAACCTAAAATAGGAAACTTAAAAATAAAAAAAAATCTTTAAAAAAAGTAACACTGGGTCAGGCTCAAAATTTAACAAAGTAAATAGTTTTAGCATTACCTGTTCAGTTAAATGTGATAGTAATTCATCCTTATCAACTAAGTCATCAAAGTTTTCTTCATCTTCTATTTCTATGACCGGTAACTCATCCGGGTACTTAGCTGTGTATGTGAAGACTAGTTGACATGCAAGGCCTTCTCCGTCGTCGAAACCTTCAGACTTTATCGGTATACTAAACTTGTGGAAAGGTTTTGTTTCAATAACTGCAATTGAAAGTTAGTTAAGGTAATGGATCATTTCTTGAATTTAAAGGTGTGAGTAATGTAAGTTTATTTTAATGGCACCACGGAATTCTCTATCCTCAAATGTAAACCGACCGGCGTACATTGATAAACCTCCTCAAAGATTGGTTTTAGTTTTCATAAAAGTTGAAGATTAAATGGTTAAGTAAGCCACACCGTACCTTGCATTTCTCCATAATAAATAGAGTCTAATGCTTCCACCTCACTCGCCTGCTCATAATGGTAATCCATTATATACGTATAAGAATTTCTTTCTAACTTTAAACTCACACGTTTTACTTATGTTCCCACATACACATTTTTTTTAACCAAAGAGTCTGTCACTCAGGCAATGTCAGTCTGACTGACATATCAAAAATATATTTTTTTTTTGGTTTTCTTCTTTCCGTTCAGAGGAACGGAAAAGCCAAAGGCATAGTACGCCATACAGCCTAGTCTTCAGTAATTTTTATTTCTTCAGTTTCTATCCTAACTTATCCTAATTTATCCTACCTTATCCTTTTTTTTTTTTTTGTTCTCGCTGGGGAAAATGACAGTTACGCATCCCCACCCGTCGGGAGACGGGTGGGGTATGTGGGACTCCCCGGGAGAGAGCCTCCCGGTATACCCACTAAAAACCCCAGCGCAACTCCGGCATCGCCATAGTGGCGGGGGAGTGGGAACTAGCAGAGCCTGAGCTACCTCTCCCCCGCCGGCGAACCCCGCCAATTGAGGCGGGCCCTCATTTGCCCCTCTTAAAGAGGGGCCGCGGCTCCCGCGTGGTGAGCGGTGCAAGGCGGGCGCGGGCACCCCCGTGCCTCACGCCCGCCGCTCACCTCAGGGCGGGAGAAAGCGGGCGAAATCCCGCCTTCTCCTACCCCTACGCCGCCTGCGGAGCGCCGGAGCGAGGGGATCCTCCTCCCGCTCGCGCTCCGCGGCCTCCTTCTGCGACATCACGACCTCGCAGAAGGAGGCCATCGCCGCCCAGGCCCCCTCGCTCCCCGCCATCGCTCTGACGACGGCGGGCAGCGAGAGGTCCCCTCCTACCGCCGCGACAAGATCGCGGCGCGGCACGGCCCACGACGGGCACACCGCGAGGGTGTGGTCCGCCGTGTCCTCCGCCGCGCCGCAACCTTGGCACGACGGCGTTTCCTCTCGTCCTATCCGGTGCAGGTACCTGCCGAAGCAGCCGTGACCGGAGAGTACCTGCACCAGACGGAAGGAGAGGAACCCGTGACGGCTGTCGAGCCAGTCCTTCAGGACCGGCCCGATCCTACCTTATCCTAGCTTAACTAAACTTAACCTATCTCCTTTCGTTTCCCACGTGAGGTCGACCAAGAGGGGTTTGGGGTAAAGACATGATGTGACCACTATGCTGCGATATTTCATTGTTCTTTATGAATTATTTACTGAATGCACTTTTTACTACATAAATCACGCACTTTTATTTAGTAAACAACAATATAAATAATTTTAAAAGTCCAATTAAAAATGAGCGTGACACTCAGCTTGACTTTCCCGCCAAAACTTCAATAATTTGCTTTCTAAACGATATCAACTATTTTTTTTGTTAAGAAACATCACTATATTTGGAATGTTGCCAATAGAAAAAAAAATGTTCTGTTTCTTGCCTTTTTTGGCAAGCTACATACATACTTAAACAAACATACTTAAATCAAAGAAATACTTATATAATCATGTGGATTGCCAGCAGAACTGAAAACTAGGTTATCTATATTGAGAAACTCGTCCTTTTTTTAATTCGGGCTGATGTTTGATGATAATGATGAAAGTGTTATGGTCACACCAAACCGCTGGCTGTCACTGAAATTGAACAAATTTTTGACAGTGCTGTGATATTATTGACAGCTGAATCAGTCAGTCAACGTCAAAGTCAAACCCAGTCAAAACATTGAGCGCACGTATCAGTGGAACAGTAAATAGGATAACAAGTTTGTTTTCACGAAACCAACAAATATACTGTGAATTCTTCAAAAATGGATACCCCAGATTTATTGACAACTTACGTCCCTCAGTCGGATTCAGAACAATCTAACACTTCTGGGTTAGTTTTATAAACATTACCTGCTCATCTTAATATGGCTGTAACAAATTTAGAATATAAACTGACCTACTGTAAATACTTTACGATTTCAATCTGTTACAGAACTATTCCAATGATCATAGCGTCGTCAGAAAACGAAGACTCGGAGCTACAAGAGCAAGCGATGGCAAATTTCCCAAAACCCAATGTACCTAATATTAATGTACCAGAAAAGATTATTCTTTGTCTGGATGTTTGCTACGACAATCACAAATCTCTTTATCGCCTAGGTGATGGCACAACATTCACTCCAATAAACATGATGAAGCGTGTTCTAGATTTTTTCTTATATTCTAAAAACGCCATCAACAAAAAGACTGAGTTTGCTATAGTAGTGTTGAAAGCTACAGAACCATGCTGGCTACATAATTTTACCAGCAATTTGAAGGATATAATAAACACAATTGACTACATTAATCCTGAGGACTGTGATGCTGAAACATTTGATTTTAACAAGCTTTTCCAATTGGTAAAGCAGAAAGTAGAAATACCGGAATATAAAGAGGGAGAATGCATACAACCTCCTTCTTATGTTGTGCGTATGATTGTAATGTATGGAAGGTCTAGTTGTATTCCAATAATTCCACAAGATGATGCATATTTCAACTTTTTAAAGAAACAGTTATACTTCTATATCGACATACTGCTGGCCCATGAAGAGGAATGTTCACTCTACAAATGTGAAGAAATCTATGATGCTCTTCAAGACCTCGATAATGGCTATTCTTATGTATATGAAGTATCAAGAAATGCAACAAAAATTCATGATTGCATTGCTAAACTACTTGCCCATCCTTTACAGCGGCCATTACAAAAAAACACAGATTATTCATTTGGAACTAAGTATTAAAATCATTCTAAGATAATGAATCATGTTTTTTATTTTTAATGATAATTGATTTATTTTCTGTCAACATGTTTGTTTTACATGACAATATTTTTTTTTAAACTAGCTGATTTTAGTGTTTCAAGTCTGGCTACTCTGAGAAGGGTGGAACAAACTGAGGTCATAATCATATTCTCCCACACCACATTTTGACGACACAATTAGTGCAGTGGCTGCGATCCCCGCACGGATCAAATATTTCTATGGCCTATAATTAGTTGTCCCGGGCTGTTTGTGTATGTGAGTTAATGTTTGTAAACCCACCCAGATACAGGAGAAAATCCTAGTGTGAGGAGATATTTTTTTTTTAAATATGATATTTTATTTTTGTAAGAAAATCACTTCTCACACATCCAGGCTAGTAAACTGATGCACGTAAATGCATGTATCACTTCTGTGAGATGCTTTTTGTCATGATTTCATGTTCATTCGTGTGTTGTGTCTAGAGAATGCAATTTCGCGAAATTGGGCTCCGGCGAGATCTCGAAATTTACGAGATCCCAGTTTTATGTGTTAATTCATGGAAAACATAACAAAATTTCAATGAATTAGGAATAGAATAATAAAAACCATAATTATTGTGAAATCAACATTTAAACAAATATTTTATTATACAATTTTCATCTGTTTAACAGTGTTAAACGTATTAATTTAAGTAGGTATCTATTTTTATAATAAACTTAAATTTAAAGAAACAATCAGTTTTCCTAATTATATCAAAACAAAATCAAACAGAAGCTTTTTAAAAATAAAACAGTTCGTTTATAATAAAACAAACAAGAAGTCTAAAATGTAGGTTCACAAATAAACTCAATAAATAAATTTTACCTGAACTAGGTAGAACCTGTGCTTCAGGCGTTATAGTGCTTATTATAAATTTTTATTTTGCAATAAATTAAAAATTAAATTAGTACGTAAAAATCTTGGATACAATGAAAGAAATTAAACCAAAGAAAACTAATAACTACTACTTCTACTCAGATATCTAATGTTCAGTTCACAGAAGGAAATGAACTCATACGAGTCTGGGGGGTCAAAATACGAACTTTTACAGTGTGTTTTTAAGAATTATTCTGGTAGTAGCTCCTTAAAAAGCACAAAACCAGCCAGATAACCAGCCGCTTAAAATGCCCTTTCGGATTCTACTCTTGTTGGAACCACGGATCTCAGGCAGTTATCCGCGAACTGCAAAAGTTAGCCCTTCGACCATCGACCCCTGACTCGTATAAGTTCATTTCCTTTTTGAGTAATGAGTCTAGCGAATTCATAGTTAGTTTTCTAGGTTCTATGAACGCAGTTAATGTTTCATGAAATTGTTCTTGCAATGAAATATTCTTGCGTGCCCCAGAAAAAGCCATGAGTAAGACGATTTTATGCTTGACTTTAATCTCGTAAACCTCGCGAGATCTCGTAAACCTCGCGAGATCTCGTCCATTTTTATCCCGAGATCAATCTCACTAAAAAAGGCAGATATCTCGCGAAAGATAGAAATTCGCTATCTTTATTTCGCTACTTATTTCTTCGGTGGTTAATCGTGTTTTAGACGGACACTAAAATGTGACTGCACGGTTAGCAGTGGTTAAGGCTATTACTAATTGCTGCACTGCGTGTCGCGGGTTCGATTCCCGCATGTAACAAATATTTGCATGACTTAAAAGTAGTTGTTCCGGGTCTGGATGTTTGTGTGTAGGAGTTATAATGTTACATGTGTGTAAAAGCACTTACGATACGGGAGAAATTCCTAGTGGAAGGCAACGCTCCTAAAAAAAAATAATTAAAAGTTTTTTAATTATTTTTTTTAGAAGCGTTTCTATAAACAAATTTTTGTTTATGGTAACCCTTTGTGCGCACGTCCGTCAGTAGGGTGACTGAGCTTTTGAGTCTCTATGAAAGTGTACACCTGCTTTTCTACATGGAAGAGCCAAGATATAAAAGGCTTGACTGGACTTATTTTAATATTTGTACAAGGTTTAAAAAAAAAACAAGGACACTCCTTTTGTGATATTTATTTCAGCTCTTAAAAGGGGGTTATGATTGGTATAAAAGAAAAAAAACTAATGCTATTTTATTACACAATAGTTTCAAATACTTAGACATTTATTATGTACTTTTACAGTTGATCAATATTAATCAGGCTCCCAAGAGATCATTTCACATGATATGAAATGCGTATAGACTGGTCATTTTCATCTCTATATTAATTCTGTGTAGATACAGGCTGGCTTACGTCATATAATGTTATAATACCAGCTAGAATAATCCCAATAGCTACTTACAAAATCAAATTGTTAATCTACATTTTCCAGCACAGCCAACATTTTAATTCCATGCTTACCAATAGATATTATTTTATAATACTCGCAAGTTGACTAATTTTGGATATGATTAAATCTGAAAGAGGTATTGAAATCATATGGAACAATAAGCAAGCTAATATGTTTTTATCAGATTGAGCAACACTAGCAAATGATTTATGCTTATCCGACATTCAAATCTCATTATGCGGACATTTTCTTTGCGTCTTAAAGATAGATTAGCGAGACAATAATATGAGAGGATAAAAATATCACGTACAGGCTGTTAAATGTCACAAACAAGTAGCAAATATTCATTAATTATAAAATAAAAACAAAACTCACCAAGCTATACATTTAAGTAAAACATATAAAAATAAAACATGTAAACAATTCATAAAAAATATTGATTTATTTACAACAAATGGTTATACATCTAAAGTGAATTTAATCAATCACTTAAAATATATTCCCAGGAGAGTGCTTCTTGGTATTGGAATCAATATAATACAAATAAGCATAATTAGAAGAGCATTTAGGATGGATAATTAATGACCCATTTGCCATGTTTGATAGCATTAGCATATTTTGAAAAAAGATATTACATGGGTTTAGCATGAAGCACTAAATAAATGTTTTTATTACCATTCAAGCTGCAACACTTATCATCAATAGATTACATATTTCAGATTTTAATATCCTACTATCACTATCTGCCTAATGTCATTGGACTGTTAAAAAATTAAATAAAGCTTGTATTACATTAATATGTGATTTTCCCCAAGTACAAATGATTGATCAACACGAGATTTCATTCACATCAGTCACAAACATTTCATTCTATAGCTATAATATAATTACATCTGAGATCCTAGGGGTGTAATGAAACACTATTGATGCCTAAGATTTGACACTGGTTAATTTACGAACGAAATAAATAACTTCATGTATCAGTCTCAATATTTTAAAAACTATTTACAATATTGTAATAAATTCAGCCGTTGTCAAATAAAATACCGAGTGAATATCATGCGGAATAAAAATGAGTCAACAGCTACTCCTAGCTTTATCACTTTCTTACATCTGTACTCTAGAGAACAGTGATACAGATTATATGGAATGATTTTACTTACAGTATCTTAATTAAGCCAATATTTGTGATAGTAAAAGAGAATAATTAAAGCGTATAACCGCTCAGCCTCATCGCTGACGCGAAATGTTACAACGGAACAGGAATTTCCTAACGGTACGATGAAATTTATAAAAACTGATCCGAGGTCCGCCCGGCGCGCTCGACAGCTCGCGAGCTCGTCGCTCGGTCGTCCGCGAGATTCCCGGGTATTCATTCACTAAATATAATTCACGGCACAGTCACTCTGAAGTAAGACTCGCGCACTGGGAGACTCGCTCGGGCGTCCGCCGCACTACTGTAGGCGAGCGGGAAGACGGGACTAGAGGGGCGACGTGCACGGGCACAGGCAAAGCGCGCGCACGGCGCGGCGGGGTCACAGCACGCAGGCGGCGAACACCGCCATGGCGCGTCAGGGGGGCGGAGCGGCCGGGGCCAGGGGGCCCGCCCCCGGGGCCAGGGGGCCCGCCCCCGGGGCCAGGGGGCCGGCCGGCGGCCCGGGGGGCGCCGGCGCCGCGCGCTCGGGCACGGCCGGGGCCACGTCCTCCGCGCCCGCGCCGCCGCCGCGCGACCGCATCACGTACGCGTACGTTCGGTACCTCTTTATCTGTTGTACAAATAAATTAAATTAGTAGTGGACAGGCCTCATGGAGACATGGAGACGGACACGTCCATGATATAATGGTGCCGTGCTGATCCATATGTATGTACGTGAACAGGCGCCGTCAAACTTTTAACGAGCATGTATTACGAAGTTGCTTTATCTTTCAGAATGAACAAACTCTTGTGAATTTCAAAGCGTCTATAATTGGATTAACTGAAACAAAGTTATAATGGTGTGATCAGTACTGACTTCATACACGAGGTAGTGTTCCTTGTCGCGCGCGTGAGGCGCATTGTCCCGCGCATGTCTCAGCGCGGCGAGTTCCTCCTCCAGTCGTGCCGCTCGCTCTTCATGCTCCGCCAGCTGCTCGCGCTGTCACAACATAAAATTACGCTTATAATCTCACAGAAACAGATGTGTACCTATAGCACCACAGTTTCCCCTGACATGTTTGATGTTGTTCATGTAACATGAGGTGAGCCAGTTATCAGTTATCATCAACCAGGCACAAGTCTAAGCTGGACTGTTACTGAATGTTAATACCACAGCCCGACCTGAGAATCAAATCAAAGATCTCATGCTCAGCACTTTGGCAACTATTAGAACAACGAGGGAATTTAATATCTTGTTCGAACAAGATATTATCTAAATCCTTCGATTGATTGATTGATCTGGGCTCTGACCAAGATAATGTTATTTCGGCCAGATCATAAAGGTCCATGTATGATCTGGCCGAGGATATCACATACCATGTTGAGCTTCGTATGTGTGCAGGGCAGTAATGGTCTCTGGAACTTGCGCTGCGAACCAACCGCGCCCGCTAGTGGAGCCGCTGAGTACGCAGCGCACACGAAGTTGATTGTCTCCACCCAAGAACATAACTCTTTTGAGTCGCTGTCAATAGAAAAGAGAATCAAAATCAAAACATTCATGTCAATTAAACTAACATAGGCATGTATGAATTATCGAGGAGTCTGTCAGTCAGAAAAATGAAGCTAGTTGCCATTCCCACCCAACATGTAAGTTCATATAATTATACAAGAACAGACATGAAACACTATATTGTAGAAAAGGCGGATATTGAATGAGTATAAAAAATTAAGTATGGTAACATTTGTGGCAGTCCAAGTAACATAACGAGAATAAAGAATTATTTGAAATATTATACTAAATCCACCATCTTCCTCGCACGTGTTTTGACCGCAACTGAATCTTGGAATTTACTACAGCATTTTTGCAATATTAAAATCACATTTACAAAATAATTTTTAGGGCCCCGACAAGAACAGAAAATAAATATTAAATGTCTTGTCAAATTAGTCCGCGCTTAACATAAATGGACGTATTTTTGGTAGCCATGTTTATAATCGCGTCGAAACATCTGTATCTTAATTTACATCGTAAAAAAACAAACGTATATCTTAATTTGACAGGGTCAAACAAATTTTTTTATCTTTTATCTGAACTTAAATAAAGCCTAGTTAAAAATAAACAAGGCAATCGGCGCCATTTCATCCTCCGTGGCGCAGCGGTCAACACGCCTGCCTGCGACGTGGAGGGCCCAGGTTCGATCCCCGGTCAGGTCATGATGGAAAACGATCTTTTCTTGATTGGTCTGGGTCTTGGATGTTTATCTATATATGTATCTATTATAAAATATAGTATCGTTGAGTTAGTATCCCATAACACAAGGCTCTTAGTGACACCACGTACTATATGAAAGAAGACTATCCACACTACATAATAGAAAAAAGGAAAGAGTTACAAGAATTGGTAAATCTAGAGCGAGAGAAAGGAAATAAGGCGATACTAAGATACGACAAAATTATTATACTAGATAAAAACACATCAAACAGCAACAAAAGAATGCTCTCAATATCCCCGGAAAATAATCGTCTAGCTCAAACTGAAAAACAAACGCAAGTGAACAAGAAAAATAAAATTTCGGCACAAAATAAAAGGAGTTCCAGTCAGTCAGAAGGAGTTGTAAAACCCGGCATACTAAATTTCCTCACTACTAAACACCCAAACAGCGGGCCTAAACAACAGGACAAGGAAAACTTAAATGAATAACAATTAACATACCCCTCGCAAAGTGATAATATAGAAAAGCAAATACTAACAAACGAAACACATCTTCCAACTCGGTTGGTCACCGCGGAAGATTACGACCAAAACCCTCCATAGATAAAACACTTAAAGTTAAGCCGTCAATTGAATATTGTCACATCTTTGGAGGAGGCCTTTACCCAAACCGGGGTTCTTGTTTATTAATAACACTACTAACATATTATAAACCTACATATATTACTAACATTACTAATACATAAAAATATAAATTGTGTTTTAATTGTTGTAAAACAAGAAATAAACAGGCTTATTATTATTATTATTAACACAAGTCTCAAATTATGAAATGCACCAAAAAGGATCCATATAAATTTATAAAATCATAAATTTATTACAAAGCCACATCTCAATCTCAAGAAATCCGCATAAAAATGCTTGATCCCTAGACACTTTTGATGTGTGTATTATAAAATATAGTATCGTTGAGTTAGTATCCCATAACACAAGTCTCGAACTTTGGGGCTAGCTCAATCTGTGTGAATTGTCCTTATATATTTATTTATTTAATTAAGAGAACTGTATAGTCACTTCTTAAGGTCCACTTACACGACTTGCTCCCACCCGGCAAAAAGAATAATATAATTTAAATATGGGCTTTAAATATTGCTCTTAATATATATTTTACATTATCATCATATCAGACAGCTCGTTGTCAGCGAGCTTACCGCCGTCACACTGCCCTGTAGTTGACGCCTCGCTGGCCGCGCGTTCTAAACGAACGATTGGTGCGTTGTCGCCGCGCTTAATGCTAGCAGTCGCCGCGCCGTCGCCGATTAGTCGGTTGTTTTTAGTATTTTATGAACCCAAAATCTTCATCTGTTATTTCTTGTGCTTCTCTCTTCATCCTCAAGTACAATAACAATAATTGCTAGTTCGCGCGTTGTGTACCGGGAACTGTCTATCATGAAAAGCGAGAGCGGTCAGCGGGTGGAAAGCTGAGCTGTCGCCGCGTGGACTGTAGGGTGCCTGCTAGCTATCAACGCGTGGACTGCGAGCAGTCGTTTTAGTTTAGGTCGGTGTTGGAGCAGAGTCGTTTAAGTGTGCTATGACCTTTAGTCTTACCTAGTTTGAAATAAGTATTCAGCCTGGTCTGCAGTCTGCAATCTAAAGACGTGCTGCTTTTTCGTGTAGTCGGTCGCTTTCGTCGCTAATGCGTGGTGTATTCTATAAATGAAAGTGTGTGAATTAGATATTACATCCATATAGGATGCTTAAGCGTGCATAACACTTAGAGAGGAAATTCCTGAAAAATTGAATTGTAAGAAAGTAGAAATTAATGTAGAAATGGCATATATCCCGAAAATATCTAATTTATACCGAGACATTTTATTCTGTGGGATACGGTTCAGATAAAGGCACTATACATAGTGAATATTCCCTCTGATGGGACACTCCTAGAGTGTATAAACTTAATTAACCACACAGAGCCAGTGCGAGTTGGTTGGTGGATACATGGGATTTTTTACATTGTTTTCAGTGCAGTGGTATTCGGGTTTTCTTATTACATTAAATAAACTATGACGAAAATAAGACGCATTTTACCTTATAGCGTTATGTAAATTATCGGACATCTGACTGCGTCTGAACCCATGTTCGTCTTTATGAAGATAAAGCACCAAATCTCGTAGCGTACAGTAGAACATCTTCCAACCTCGACGGCCGAAGGGAGCTGAAGAAAAATATAAATAATAATTATTAATACTAATTGTTTGTTCCGATTAACGAAGAGGAAAGGAATTGTGATTTTAGTTATAAATATATGTATTTTCAACAGATGGATGACAAATATATTTTAAAGTATTTGTAATGGTCGAAATTATTAATACAAAATTATATAAAAATTATGTGTTTTTTTTATTCGGGAATAACTGAACGTCTGTCCTTACTAAATGAATTTATCTTCATTTACTATTAAACCGATGAATATTAGTAATTATTTTATGTTGTAAATCAAATTAAGACTGAGGAATAGGGACTATAAAACGAAACAATTTGAGAAGACGCTACTCCGCCTTTGCATAGTCAATACAAAAATAGCGCGGTAAAAAAATAGTCATGAAAAAATATGTGGGCTCAGGAAGATTACAAAATAAGTGATACTGACTCTTCTTCCCGTTGGCGTCGACGCAGCATTTGCGCATGACGTAGCCCTTCTTGTACTCGACGGCGCGCGCCAGGTCGGGCACGTCCAGGAACGGGTTCCCTCCCGTCGCGCCACGCGACTCCCCTGCGCCACCTGCCACCGCCTCCGTGTCGCTGGAATAACAATTATTTCTGTAAGCAAATCTTTTAAGAAACTTCACACGTCCAACTATACGGTTAAAATTTTAAATCTATATTTATGCCAAACTCGATAAAGAATAGAGTAAACAAACCAATTTAGGGTTATCATAACTCACGTTTTACAAATCACCTGTTATTTACATGATTATCGACATATAAATGTTAACTATTTATTAACAATTCCTATTGCAGCATATTTCAACAGAATCACTAAAATAACATGCATATTAATTAACTTGCTATTTCGAAAAACCATAAAAATTCGACATAAATTTAATTTAATAACAACAATTAAATAACAAGTCGTTGTCCAGCAACGGTTTCTTTACCTCTATTCTTTATCGAATTCGGTCGATATCGATATACAATATGTAAAGAAAACCCTGTCCAATCCATAAGGATAATAAAGGTTTGGTAAACACTTGACCAAATATAATATAAAATTTTACGTAATCATCATAGAAACAATACTAATGAATTTTGAAATAATCTTTTTTCCCGCGAATTAATTCCAACTTCCCCGAAATTTGGTAATTTTTTAAAAAGTGACAACACCGGTATTATTATGAGCGAACAGCGATGCGACCACGTACCGTGTGCCCTGCCCCCGCCGCCCGCGGGTGGGTTGCTTACCGCACATTTAGTAAGTTACCTCTTTTTGCGAAATAATATTTATTTTTTTAGGGGGATGTTTTTTTTAAGTTTAGCCCGGCTTTGTATCCATTAGTAGAATCAGTTATCGATACCTAACAATACCTTCACGGATCGGACAGGGTTTTCTTTACATATTGTATATGTAGATGGCGCTGGCATTTCCTAGCCGACTGACAAGATGAGCTCCAGAAGTGTAGTAAATAGTCACTATCAAAGTTGCAAGTTTTTTTATGACGTTGAAGAAATATATTTGGAAAAAAGAGTTTTCGATGTTCTCGTTTTCCAGTGTTATTAGTTTATTCAAAGGTGCAGTGGACACCTTCCGCATTCATCATAAAAAACAGGAGTAGTTTGTGTTCTGTGTGGCGATACATACAGGGCCCACTGCAGCGGCTGCGTGCGGATGGCGTGGTAGAGCTGCTTGAGCGTGTCGCGCGGGAAGTTGTCACCGTCGTTGAGGTCGGCGAGGTTGTCGATGAACTCGGCGCACGACATGCGGCGGAATGTGCCGCCGCCGCCACACCCGTGCAGGTCCGTGTTCAGCAACATTATGGCGCATGTCAGGGTGTGGACTGCGTCTGCCAAGTTATTGTTTTATATTGTGACCAGTTGTTCTATCAGTGATCCGGTGTTCGCAATTAACGTATTATCAAAATGAATGCGAAATGTTTTTGCGTTATATTTTATATTTAGCTTAATAATTATTTATTTAAATATACTTTATCGCACACCATAAAGATACATTCAACACAGTTTTTATTTGTGTCTTATATTTCACAAAATATACTTTACCACTATTGCAATCTGTGTCTCAAAGATTGTCTTGAATCTTAGAATGGATGAATTTTCTTGGATATAAGACTATCGTTAAATGCAAATATATGTATAAGATTTACTAAAATGAATTATACATACCTTGCGAGTTGAATGAGCCAGGGTTACACTCTAGATACCGGCGTGAAAAATGTACGAGCACTCTCTCTCGCTCCTGCGTCTCGCCGCTGAGCGCGAAGCGTGCGAGGAAGGTCCGCAGAGCTGAGTCTAACGTGGCGCCGGTAAACTCGAAATGACGTACGTACTCTTCTGCTACCGCCCGGGAGAACTCGTTGCTGAAGAACGATTATAACAAAATTAGCACGAATAAAAGGCTGCACTGTCTAAGCCGGAAATATATTAAAAACATTTTCCAAGATGTAAGAGGCATCGTACTTTTTGTTTGATATGTACGAATCAGCCATCGTACATGACACGCGCACATTACCTACATAGATCAGCACTTTTCCGTCGCCTTGCACAAATTATACGATCAGCCTTCAAAGACTGTACTCATTTACACATTCATATATTGTTAGTTACGAGTTAGTTAAATAATTAATCAATAAAGCATCATATTTGGCTATCCGTGACTATCATTCAAGTTAATAACCAAGGTGTGTGCGAACAATTCAGCAGCGTATACATGATCTTTTATATATTTTTTTTTTTTGTATAAAAACTAAAAAAATATACTTTTAGCTGTTGTAGCTTACATGTGTTGTTAGTAACACCTAAAAAGCTGTAACTAAAATCACATATTTTTAGTAACATAAAATATAAATAATACTAACTTTTTACTCAAATGTCTCGAAACATCCGACTTTTTGAAGCCATCGAGGTGGTACAATCTCTTGGCCAGTCGTTCGGCTGAGGGAATGTCAACGGCCTTCGGGCTGTAGTGGAACGAGTGCAGAGAGTCGCCGTCAGAGCCCTCGTCAGACCCGCCGTCTGATCCGCTTCCAAGTTCCTGGAGTATTAAACAAGTTAGTGAAATATAAAATACTATTCGTACTATTTTATTAGTACGAATAGTATTATAGATATATAAGAATAATATTAACACAAAATAAAACCACTAATTAATGAAAATGTTTGATTTTTCATTTTGATTAGAAAACTTACTTCAGTACCATAGTTAATTCTACACCTATCCTAGTGTTAAAAAATGCTGATTATTATCCTTATTTTTAATTAATGCTTTTTGGTTTATGAATATTTAGATAATGCTTTGCGTTTAAAACAATCACTATAACAAAAAAACGCTAAGCTAAGTAAATTATACAAATTTTTAACATTGACTAAACTATAATTCGAATGAGACAGTAGAAAGTCAGATTGGTGAACAATATAGTTAATAATATAATTCTTAAAAAGTGATCATTCGAGACGTTTACCTGATATCCTTGATTTTCCGGTGAGTTATGTCCATTTTCTTTACCATTCTGCATGTAACTACTATTGTTATTATTATTTACATTTTCCGTCACGTTAGCGTTTTGTTTATCAGGACCTTTCACTTGTATCACTATCCTGTAGTCATTGTTGTGATCTCCGTTCAACGTGACGTCACTCCCGTGTTCATTTGAGTATGAGGAGTTGGATTTGGCTCGTTTGTGGCAGGGTTCGGATACTAGGATAGTTGAGTCTGAGTCGGAGGGGTCGGAAAGTTCCATTCGTGGACACTCGCGTCCTGTCTCGAACATGTCGTCCTGATCTTGGTAGTCTGGACTTGAAATATTCGACACTGCTTCTGATAGACTCATGTCACCTAAAAAGTTTGAAGAAAAAATCAGTTTTGTTGAAAATTATTTATAAATTGCAGATTGTGAATCACATAACTCTTGGGTCTACGTTTTCACAAAAATTAGGTACCAAAAGAGTATTCTGAACATAAGCAACAATAAAGCTTGTCGATTAGATGTAGATTTCCATCTACCGACATCCAAAGACAACACCTACCGTCAGATTTGAGATTAATTTTACCGATAAGGCTAGATCCTCACTATAATGCCGTTCACAGTTCGTTCTCGGTCCAATCTCGGTTTAACCCTTTAACCGCCAACGCCATAATATTACGTGTTGTAAGAACATTACATCAGGCGCCACGTCAGAATATTGTGTAGAAAGTCCTGTCATTTAAAAAATGTACAATAAATGTTGAATTTGCTTACTGAATCTTAATATATTTCGTGTAATTACTTTATTTTTAACAGTATTAAATACATATTTTAGCTAATTGATTGAAATAATTACATGTTCTCAGTTCGTGATACGTCTAAATATCAACCTACTTCGCCGAACCCATAATTTCATGTAGACTAGTGTTGTACCGCATATGAAACTCCTGATAGTAAATTAATAAAAAACATCCTGTTTTTTACAAAACTATCAAGTAAACATTAATCAAAATTTCATAGTTTATTAAACATTTATTTATTTATTCAAAATTCAATAAGCTTTAGTGAAGTAATATGTAGAAATCAACAAATAAGTATAGGTAAATATTAAGTACAAACTAACTCCAGAACGTCACTAGTACAGGCTATCCGCGAACGCCGTCGCCGTAATTTTATGTGCGGCTCAAGGTCAACTAGTCATATTTTGAATAAACGTCAGCGCCATCGCCATGATAACATGTGCTCACATTATTATTACATCTAAGCTAGTGTCGAGAAGTTATCGATGATGTTATACGACGACGAAGAACTATTAAATATATTGCAGCAAGCAAACAATGATCTTTGTAGTAGTAGCAGTTCAACGGATAGTGATAATAATTCGGTAAATAACTCTTGTTTTCAAGTCTGTTTATTTATCCTCAGTCAAAAGGACAGCTAAATAATAATATGTGTACTTATTTACCCATTTATTTTGTTTTAAAGAAAATACAGTTAATTTAGTTATTTTATTTGTTGTTATTTATTATTATTTGTATCTTAATATTTTAAACGCGTATCATTTTTTACATAAATGTCATACCGTCTTTTTGTCCGCGGGATAGTAAACGGACTAAATAAGTTTACTGTTTTTGAAATTTATTATCTATGTTTCATATAATACTAATCTCATTTTAAATTGCTACAGGAGAAGCTTTATCGCTCAGTGCAACTAGTGTTGTAGGCCTTTTTCGTGTTTCGTGAAGACGAAGAGTTATTAAATATTTTGTAATCATGAATTGCGAAGCGACGACAGTTCTCAACATAGAAAGTGATGTTGATTTGATAAGTTTAATTTATTTTTTAAATCGATATTTTAATTTGACAAGTAATTGTGTTTGTTTGTAACATACCTACTAAGGTTCATCATGGATACTAACCAAAATTTAAATGATACATTCATAGGCTGGAATTATTTAATATTAAGAAGGTACATCGGTAGGTAGGGGTAATAACAGATTTTGTAGTGTATCCGCCTTATTCATAAACGCTGCTTAAAGTTAACTAGTGATTAGCGATTCTTTCACCATACATTTTTGACCTTATAACGTCACTTAACTTAAATCATCCTTTATGAATAAACACCATAGTGTTTAAGGGGTTTATCCATAAGCGATGATTAAAGTCAAATAACGTTAAAAGGTCAAAAATGTATGTTTAAAGAATCGCTAATCACTAGTTAACTTTAAGCAGCTTTTATGAATAAGGGGGATGAAGTTTAGGTATATGCTTACCTATATTTTTATAATAATGCCTCTATATATGTACGAGCAGTATAAAAGTAAATATTCTCGAAAGGTTAATATTGTGAATAAATAAATGCATCGATATTGAGTATTCGCAACACTGTTCCAACTTATACCTAAAGTGACGTGGCGCTGGAGGTTCGTCAAAGGGATCAGTGATGTGGCGGTTAAAGGGTTAATAAAATATTATGAAGTAAAAAATATATGTGTGCATTCATACTATCCGTAACAGTCAAGTTTCGGTCGAATCCCGTTCTTTCCCGGAAGAATCCCGAGATTGGACCGAGAACGAACTGTGAACGGCATTATAGTGCGGATCTAGCCTAACAGACTAAGGTCTGGGGCGCAATCGCGCTAAAATAATTCAACCAAAACAGAATTGGATCGCAACCAAACCATAACTTTTGTTATGTTTTGTATCGCGCTAACGGTATGGTTCTGGATCGCTATTGGAACGTAACCGTTGTCAAATGATAAAGTTGAAACAAAGCTAACTTTTTCTATACCATGTCAAACTTACGTCTAAACGATTAGATTTACTTATAATTGATTTAGTTTTAATTATTATATCTGATGAACTATATCACTCATACCTAGATAGATTTCACTTCAACCGAAGTTGAAACTTTAGCGCGATACGAAATATGATCGAAACTAAACCATAACTTTAACTGGATTAGATACGAACAAGAATTGAACTTCTACTATTTTATTTAGCGCGATTACCCTCCTGCTTGCAATACAAACTACAAAATATTTTGCGCCAAAAATATTAAAATATTTCGTTCAGTGTGGCTGCCATGAGTTTTCATTACGAAGACTCGATCATCGACTGGCCCGCTTAAAGGTTGCAAGAGCTCTCAACCAATGAGAACGCCAGACGCAGTCGTTGCGTATGATCGTTTTTCGTAATGAAAACTCATGGTAGCCACAGTTTCTGTTAAACGTTTGATGTTTACAGGCGATTAAAACGTCAACTATTTTGTCTAACACTTATAGCGCTAAATGTTTCATGATCTATGGTGCAAGCGTGCCTTTATCGACTGTTCGGAAGCAAGATAAGGGTAACATGATATTGTTACCATTGAGCGCTCGATGGTGGTGGTGCGCGGAGAGCTGGCGGTGCGGCGGCGTGGCGCGCGACGACATCACCGACGACGACGCCGACGTTGGCGACGCGGGCGATGACGAACTAAACATACACGTTACACATTCATTACCATTATAATAATACTAAACATACACGTTACATAAATATCACCATTATAATAATAACGGAAGCCGAGTCCCTTGCGCTTATACCCGATATTTAGATATTTTTTGCTGTACTGTACGGACGACAGCAGGCCAAGCTACCCCAAACTATCAGATATTCCCAATCAACCTTGAGCCTTAATTCTTTAGAGATAAAGTTGAAAATCTAATAAGGAAATCTGACAGATTGTAGTAGCTTGATGTGCTGTCGTCTGCACTTGGAATATTTTTGTTACTTAGATATTGAAGAGTTCAAAGCTTCAACTTTTTACCCCCCGATAAATTGAATTTTTTGGGCTACAACAGCGCATACACGTTGACTTTCAATATTTCCATATCTACTCTAATCTCCTTTCAGGATCCTTGACAGTTATTGCGGGTCGTCAGAAGCCCGAAAGCCAACCAATCTTAGTAAGGGGTAGTATCACTCAGTAACTAGGTTGTGATGGTTTGATAGGCACATGTAAAATACTGGTACCTACTCAGCTGAATCAGCACCCTAATTTCGTAACACACCATTACTATCAGTTGGAATAATTTTGAAGCTTATTGCTATTCCATTGCTCACTACGTTCGAGCATGTATGTGCTCAAAAACGTAAATAACGCAATGAATGCTGTTACGCAATTACCCTGCCGGTTAGACTGGAAGCTGACTCCAACGTAGATGGAAAAAGGCTAGGTAGATGACGACTCCCACAATGTTTTACATTCGGTAGGAGCATTGCCCTCTGCCGTAAACAGAATATTTTACCTCAAAAATAAAAGTCCATTCCCAGCAATCATTTTCCCTTAATGTTATTAACTTTAATATATATGAAGGCCATAGAATGAGCATTTTTATATCCTGTATGTATAGTAATATACACACTTGGCTGAGGCTCTTAGGGCCGAAACACAAAACAGATACTCGGGCAATGCGACATATCTTTGCGGTTTTTCCTTTCGTTTCCTTATTTATCGAACTTTTTACATAGAGATGCCACGAATCGAATTTATTCGATATAATAACCGAAATATACAAGTACATACCTATATAAAAAGGTATAAATTAACAAAAAAAAAAAAAACACATATGTAATATTTATTTGAATAAGTACTAAATTCATTAGAAAAAGTGTTAGTTGTTTATAGGGGGGTTGTGTTAATATATCAGTATTAACGCCTTACTGCTCTAATGTTAACAAACACTGCTTCGGACTAAATTTCTGATATCTATCTACCTTTCTAATAAAATTAACTGGAAATGTAAAATAACTTAACGGAACTGTAAAATATCTTTTTTTTTAAATGAAAATTACCTGTATCTAGCTAGAACGGAAGAAAAGAAGGGCGACTAGAGGACTTGAATGTCGAGATTGAAAGTACATTTTGATACCGTCACAAAAAAAGAGTTTTTTTTTTAAATATATTTTTGATACTTGGATAGAGGCGGTAGTAGAGTAGTTGACTAAATAAAACCTTCACATACTAAAAAATGTTTTAAGAAAGGGATTTCAACAATTTAGTAAACTGAGGAACTTTTGTCTTTAGGTTTATTTTGGGAATTTTACAGATCCGGAGAGTCCAGAAATAACAATTGGATGGGCTAAATTAATATTTCAGCCTAGCCTTCTGTGCGAAACCACTTAAAAATATAAAAATAGTGATTGAATGTCGATAACGCTTTTCATATAAAATAGTCAACTACCCTACAAAAAAGAAGCACTATATAAAAATAGGCACGTTACCGTTGGGACATGCCGTCCGAAATGGAAGTGGAGTTGGATGTGGCGCCCGATCCGTTGCAGTGCGTTCGTTCCGAGGCGCACGACACGGGCGCGTTGTACGTCCACACGATCCTACCACACACAACCGTCAGACCAAACTACCAGACTACTGTTACAAACCAGTTCACCACTCGCTGGTACGGAGACCCTTTATGTTAGTTTTTGTTTTTTGGGTGCTTAAGGTGCGGAACTTAAGGTGCTATCGCATCTGGCGTTGGTCGACATCGCAATGGTGCGTTAAGCTCACATAGGACTTACAACACTTCAAATTTATTTTGACGCGTGGCCAAAGTCGGAAAGAAATTCTGTGATAATTTCATAGTTGTTTGCCAGCAACTTGGTCCTGTCACGTCATTTAAACGTCAAAAAATATTGTAGAAACGCCTACATTAGATGCGAATAACACCTAAAGAATCCGCGAATCGCTTATTCCCCTATCCATAACTATCTTCGAGAGTTAAATAATCTCACAACGATCGGATTTTTTCGACTGTTATTTACAAGCTACCAACAAATGGTGAACCCGGCGAAGTAGAATTAAAAACTTGATTGTCTTGCCGTGCCAGAAATAAACCGAGCAGTGATGCTAACGCGAAGCAGCGTGGTTAAAACAGAACAACATTGGTTGATGGTGATTTTGAACTGTGTTAAGGGTCTAGCACATGATGGCTGGTAGCATTATTATTACTTAGTAGCTTAAATAATATGTATTTCGAATAAAACTACTATAACGGGTTTAATCATTTTGCTGCCAATAAAATAGGTCTATTTGTGAGCAAATATTTGCGTTGTAACGCTTATATAAAATGGACTTCATGCAGTAGCCATAAGGTTTATTTTACTTTGCTCAAATAACACAAATATTTGAACCAATACGCCAAGTGAAATGCCAAAACTTTGTATGAACACATTCTCCTGCATGACAAAAAAGTATCACTGGCAAAATTAGCCAGTATTCCTGGCCTACAAATATTGTAATGCCATTACCACGAGCCATCAAGTCCTATAGCTAAGTAAGTGAGCATGCGTGTCACCTGTCCCGCTCGGGATCGGAGTCGGACCGCGGCCCGGGGGTCGCAGAGTCAGGCCGAGCGTCAAGCAACGTGTTCAGCGATGACGTCACGTCTTCCTCCATATCCACCGCCACAGCACTTAGTGACGACTCCTTCTGGAACTTACGCCGCGATACTCGACACTGTTGTATTTACATAATACTGAAGTACCTGGCATATCAAGCTATAGCATAAAGAACTGTCACACAGGTATTGTGAGTAGGGAATGCAATCTCGCATCGAGATAGAAAATTCGAAAATTTCGAAGGTACACTTTGAAACTAGTATTGCGTTTATTGAATAAATAGTTCTTTAAATTTATTGAAACGAAAACTATACCTAGTTAATGTTGTAATTAAAAAACAATTATCGAATCACGAAACAACAAATCAACTTGTATTTAATCATCGCACTACGCATAAATATAATGACGTAACAAATAACCACTCATAAATCACGCACACATTTAGTGAAAAAAGATATTCAAAGAATGTGTGCTAACACGCGCAAAGTAAAGAACCGAGATCGCAATAGTTGATATCGAGATTGCATATTCTGGGTAAAGTGACAGAATACATAGATGCTTTGATGGAATGGGAGTAGTCAGGGTGGCCGTGATCAACCAATTAGGGCTAGTAGCGTTTCAAATATTTTATAGTTCTTAAAGGCTCAGGGCGGCAATCGCGCTAAACACAGAATTAGATCGCAACCAAACAATACTTTTGTTATGTTTCGTATCTCGCTAACCTTTTGACAGATGGCTTAACCAAAACTTAATTTTTTACATTACATAAATATGTAAGCTGTCACGCCCTTTATGCCTGGGGCTTCTTAGTTAAGTAACAAGTTTTAGTTAATTACATTTTCATTTGAATATAAATATATTGTTTTGCTTTGCTGGTATTTTGGCGTGGTAGCTGGCATATGGTAAATAATTTCATTGTTATTGTATTTTATCGTGTTCATCACTATACATAGTATTGTATAAAGACATGTTTTTTTTTTAAAAATGAACAGACAGCTGTGCTGCTGGGGAGTTTGTTCCGCCACTTCTTCTTCCCAGCGAAAGCACTAGGAAGTGTCGATGGGTGGGCGTTTTTGGGGGACTGTCTTATGTAATATTGACGTTCAAAAAGTGCTGATTCTCAGCCTAATTTGAATAAATTACTTTTGATTTTGATTTTGAAAACTGGATCGCAATTGGAACGTAACCGCTCTCAAATGAAAAAAAGCTAACTTTTTCTGTGCCATTTGTCAAACTTACGTCTGAACGATTCGATTTACTTATAATTTATTTAGTTTTAATTATTGTATCTGACGAAATGTATCACTCATACATTGATTTTACTTCAACCGAAGTTAAAACCTTAGCGCGATACGAAATGTGATCGAAACTAAACCATAACTTTAACTGGATTAGATACGAACAAGAGTTGAACTTCTACTGTTTTATTTAGCGCGATTACCCCCAGGAAAAATAGCGTGATGACTTATTTAATAAAACAACACAGTAGGTGACGAGGGATAATTTTCTCCAACATTGGCACCGATTCTGTTCTTCACAAACTAAATTAATTTTAAGTTATGTGCATCTTTTTCTTTCCATTTCGTGAAGAAAAGGATAGAAGATAACATTTAAGTTTAATCCTGTCAAATTAAAATACTCCATAGACAGTTTAGACGCGATTATATACATGGCGTCTAAAAATACGCTAGTTTAAGTCAAGAGCGCACTAATTTGACAGCTCTAAACTGAGATTATCTTCTGTCCTTTTCTTAACGAAATGGAAAGAAAAGGATGTAAATAACTTAAAATTAGTTTAATTTGTGAACAACAGAATCGGCGCCATTGTTAGTAAAATGTTGGGCGCGTCACGGTTATGAGCTGTGATGCGGAGGGACGAGGAAAATTTTAGTATGATTGTGGATGGCTGTAAGAGAAGAGATCATAGAAACGATGAATGTTTTGTACATAATAATAATTGAATAGAGAACTAGGAAAGAAAAGGCATATCGCATCGATACCAATAATAGAAAAAGAATTACTAGGAATTAGGTACTCCTGTGTCGTGAGTGCCTTTATAAACATTTAAATTCACAAACACAAATAGCCAGACCCAGAACAACTACCTGTAGGCTATACAAATGTTTGTTCCGTGCGGGAATAAAATCCGCGACTCGTGGCGTAGAAGTCGATCACCTAGCCACTACGCTAACCGTGTCGTCTTAATTAATTGGAATATGGGGAAGAAAATGTTGAAAGTGTTGGTATCACAGCGTTGGTTACCTGTAGATGGTCTTCGGAGCGCGACGTGCGCACGGCGTGGTGCGTACGCGCACACACGTCCGTGTTGGTCGCGCCGCTCGCTGGCGACGCCGGCTGCGATATGAACCTGAACCGTTCAACATATTTAAGAAAGAAAATTTTTTTATTGCGCACAAACAAAACGCACTTTAAAAATAAATACCATAAAAATATATTACAAAGAAAATACAGGAAAAAAAAATATCACCAAAAGTCTCGTACTCTAACATGCAAAACTGCCAAACTATATACAAAGTTGATTTGATGTCAAAGCCAGGGTCATAGACCATAGACGATGGAAGTAATAAGTACTACGTACAACGTAGTACTTACTACCTCCATGTATCATCTTGTTATATCTGTCGTGATGGAAAGCAGTATATGTTGACGTACACTTAAAACCAAAACAAAAGCTAGGCTCCTCCACTCAAAAAATATTATTTTCTTTTTTGTCTTATATCCTTTCCTAAATAGTTTATTTGTTCGTTTACCTATGCCATATAACGGACCAGTCATATAATTTCAAAATGGCATGAATGTACCTAAATACAACAATGAAACATCCATCAAAGGGTCGGGCCCAGCATCTTTAACACAAGTTGTCTTGGCAACTTAGCAAGGGTGCTGGTGTCGCCACACTATTGTTTACACCCATTTAACTATATCTACTACATGTATCAATGTACTGTAAAACTTGATAAAAATAAATTATTATTATTAACAGTCGTTAACTCGTTACTCAACCTTTGCATCTCGCTCTATGTGTAAAAAATGAGAATCATGTTAAAAAATATAAATTAAGTACATTTGTTTTTATGTTAATAAAAGGTCGTTTTGATGATAAAGCGTCATAATACTAGGTCATTTTACTCATGACGTTTTGCAATTAAATTGATACCTATGGACTGTATTCCAGCGAGGTGCACAGTTAACTTACACGAGTTATAGTTTTAATTAAAATGCACCACACGTCTATAAAACCTAACCATACTATATGTTAAACTAATACAGAGTGGGAGAATCATCGGCGCGTAGGAGTTGTAGCGAATGTCCAAGTATCTCCCGGACCCCCCGCTCATGGTACAGAAAGGAACTGTGGTTTATAATTATTTACTGCATACATACTAACAGGTTAAACGCGATGTCCTTACCACCCTTTATAGGTCTACTCTGTTTAAACCTCACAATAGGTAACCTAAAAAGTGGTCTATGAGCGGTCGCTACTTTCCTCCTAATATTTTCTTTCACAGTTTTGAGAGCTAATTGTTAATTAATAAGGTTTAAAGTTCATACATTTTACTGGCATGGTCTCCGACGAGGCCGGTGTCGGGCGACGAGTTGTGCCTCTGCGCCAGTTCTACGCGTCCACACATGCGGTTGTCGCTGGGGGATGCTGGTGTTGAGTTGTACCTATAGAACGTACGAATCAACATGATTGAATCTATAAAAACTTATTTGACAAACCATTAAGACTCCCGCAAGCAGATGCAACGTGATTTTGGTACAACAGTTAGTCGTTAATATGGAGTTTTCATAATAATTACATAATTGTTCGACTAGAGCCGCATCGAGCCAATCTGCACGTGTCCTAACTCCTAAAACACGAAAGAGGGCAAAAAAAAACCACACCGGTGTAATTGCGTAACACACATAAAAGGACAATCGATCGCAATGCCTTTAACTTTAACAGGTCAGCTACGTTCATTGTGTTATTTTCATGGATCAGCAGAAGATTTTTTTAACTTTTGAAATGGCTTATGAATTTCACTCAAAACCCTCAAATAGTGACATCCCGCTGCGCTGACCCTGTTTAGAAATTCCTAAATAAGTCTTGGCGAATCGTAACACAGTTCAATTGATGTTGGTATTTCCTGATGCGTCATTATTTGGCCTCTAAAGGGGCGTTCTCGTTATTGAGATAAGTGAGAACTAGAACAATATAACGTGTACTGTAAACTACAACAACAGATAATAATGTTGAAATAGAAAATAAGTAATAGATACAATGACCAGTCTACTTTATGACTGACATCCGTAATCAGGTATGTGTCTTTCATCGGCGTCCCTTAAATCATTGCTTGGAACACTGACAGGAAGTGAGGGCTGAAAGTGACGGTCCCCTTTGACCTTTCAAAAATAGTTCAGTTGATCAACGTTACAGGAAGCTGACTTAATTAAATACCAGCGACGCAGTAGGGCCTAGTGCGTCGCTGATATTTTAGTCTAAATTGTTTGCCTAGTGACTAGGCAAACAATTTAGACTAAAATATCTTTATCCTACAATACAGTGTATATTGTATTAGGAAGTAGTTTGTATTCTCCTTTAAGCGGTTGAAAGCCTTAATTACGGAAACAATTAAAACGCCATTGTATCACGCGTGGACCCACATTTAACACAAAGGGGCGATTCCAGAGGCTTTCAAAGGTAATCTACGTGTGTGGTCTCTTTGGAACGCTTAACGCAGTTTAAAAAATAGCGTTTACCTTAGGATTGGCGGAATTACAGGTACAAACAAATGTCTATTATATATTGTCTGGCGTGAATCTGCGTCCCAACTTGAAATAAATAATACACGCCTGAAATCGTACCACTGCAGGACAAAAGATTCTTCTCACATAGAGAAGGCATAAGTATTGATCACCACACTTGTTCGAGTTGACAATTTCAGACTAATTTACGCATAGGATTATTCGTGACTTTCCCTTCAGCGATATCAGCGTTCCGACTTATAAAGGGTTTATAGACGAGTCTGATTTACCTGTGGTAGTGTGTTCGGTGCGTAGGCGCGTGATGGTTGTGATGTGGGTGTTCAACACGCGACAGATTGAGCATGAGGTCGCCGGTCATCATGTAGGCCTCGAATTTAGGCGTCGTGCGCCCCCTCCTCTGGTCCTCGCCCCCCACCAGCGCCTCGCAGCTGTCTCCCGACTGCACGGCGGAGCCGTTGCTAGAAGAGTTGCTTGACGAATTGCTATTCGAGTTGCTCGACGGTGGTGATGCAGATCTAGCGGGAATTATTCGTTTAGTACAGGATACTATTTAACGAGACTATTGTTTTTTTCACACGCAGTAATTTTCAATTCTTGGTGTTTAAGCCTAGTGTTCAGAATAGAAAGGCTATTTTGGTAATATTTGGCCGGCCCCCCTGGCAACACAGAGTAGGCGGGGCTAGCTGCGCTTGAGTCGAGTGTCTCAATTACTACGGGATTTGTATTAGAACGCGTGTCGCCGCTTGTCTCCTCTCTTAAGCTCTACTGTAAACAAGAGACCAAAACGGAAGCGCATTACCCACACGAATAAATACTCGTACTTAGATTATAAGTTTGTAATAGCCCAGTCAAATTAGGTAAAAAAAGGGGTCAACCTCGGAATGAAAGATAATAAGCTGCAAATTGGTATGAACCTTTGTTTTGTCATTCTAAATGTTGTCTCAAAAGTCACAATCGTTATCGTGTCCGCGTCTCAAGATATTCAAGGTCAAAGGTCACAAAAATCGGTTTTTCGCGAATATCTGGCTTCCTATCGGTTAAATGAGATTTGCATTTATAATAAAAGTTGTAGGCTATAAAATTCCCTACAACTTTTGTCTAAACTTTTTTTTCATACGACCAACCGTTTTGAAGTTAGAGCGCGAAGAGTGCACATCGTACAGTCATATACGGCCTAATGCAAGGTCAAGCGTGAGTTATGGTTATCAGTACGTTATAAAGTCAATTATTTACTTGGAAATTATAATTATTAAACAGTGCCCATTATTTATGTACTAACTATTAATTATTTATATTTAATTAAAGTAAGTAACTTGATTATTTATATATAATTATTCATATTTAACTATTTAAGTATAAAATATTATTAATTCTGGATTATATATTTTAGTTTTATTTTAAGTTAAAATGATAGTAAGAGTATATATTTTACACATATTTTTATTTATTATTAAATACGGCATAATATACATTTATCAAAATGTGAGTTCAAATATCAAAAGTATCTTTGTTGATTTTAATTGTAATGAAATTGGAAATGGAAGCTAATTATACAGGGTGTAAGGAGAACGCTTCCGAAGCCAGAACGTAGATTATATACAACCTAAATGCAAACGGATACCAATAACCTTTCGCTTTAAATTGATTATTTTCAAGACTTCATATTTCGTAAACAAGCATTGGATAGCGTACGAAACGTGAGGTCACTGACACGCAAGGCGACGTCGCACTACCGCGCTCGCGCTTAAAAGAGCCGCCGCCGAAAAGAGCCGATTTATACGCAATTTACAAACATCACTTTCAAAATCGCAATTGTAGTCCATTGTAAAAAGCTGACAGAGGCATTTTACGTACCTGTCTAAATCCTTTGCGACCTTATGAGGTTTGGCTCGAACTGAGTTCCATTCATTTCAATACAAAGCCGGGCCCGTCGCTGTGTCGATCCGTGAACACATTCTTCACGTAGTTTATTAAAAACACTCACTATTCTGCCCCGCATTTCATCAGCACTGTCACATTCCCGATCAAACACTCTTTCTTTCACATACCCCCATAAAAAGAAGTCCAATGGCGTAAGTCGGGTGAACCCCAGCCTTCCGATCCAGCAGTCATTAAAAAGCTCAGTGAGACGCTCGCGGACGGGACGCGTAACATGCGGTGGAGTGCCATCGTGCTGGAACCATGCTCGAAGAAATTCAGCCACAGACACATTGTCTAGCATATCATTTAAATGTCCATTTATAAAATTAAGATATGCTGATCCATTGAGGCGCGGCGGTAGAAACACTGGTCCTAGAATTCGTCCATTAAAAATACCAGCCCATACGTTGACGGACCATATTCACGAGCACTGTACACGTATGCCTCAGGCATCGTTTAAAACAACAAAAAGTTATAACTAAAAAGAATAAAACAGCACTAAAAACGTAACAATACCTAATAACTAAACACAAATTTAAAACTAACAAAACAATAATTAAATAATTTGTTAAAAACGTAACGCACAAGCTCACGAACCGAGTCGTAAGGAACACTATTATTAACTAAAGAGGTACTATGAAGATCAAACGCTTTGGGGGACTGGGGAGTCCCCGCGGCAAAAGCGGTGTGTTTACAGAGGCGAAAATGCTAAAAGAATAATTACGAGATCAGAAATCAATTCATTTTAATTGTTAGGAAATTGTACTTATGCTTTATTACAAACTGTTTTCATTTTCTAACTTTTAAATAAGATTTAACTGGTTTCTTAGATTCAATTAATTTAATTATTCACTTTAAATTGATTAGGTTTACTTACTAAATGAAGGATCCAGTTCTTGCAATAAACGAGCACGCATCGTGTGACTTTAATTACATTGTTATAAAGTTCAAATTCAATTGATTCACGGGCGCACCTGTACATGCGATGAAAATTTTTTAGTCAATTACAGCTGATGTCAGCGATCTTTTACTTTATTTCATTTACTATCGATTATCGACATAATACAAAACTGTTATTAAATTCACGACAGTGCATCAATTTAAAACTATTGTCTTTTTATCTAAGTACCTTCGATATGGACCTCAAGGTTAAGCGCGTCAAGGTCAAGGTAAACCGTAGCGTGTCGCGATGTCGGTGACCGCACGCGGTATTTGACCCGAGCGGGTCAGCTGATAAGTATTTACGAATACATAGCTTGTTAGAGTTGTAAAGAAAAAAAAAAATGTTTAATCGCAAATAATGGTTTCATTTAACTCATTTAACTGTTCCCACAGCATAGTGTACGAAAAATGCTTAAGTAAAATTGTTAAAAAAAATCCTCATTTTTTGATGGTATCGTATCGAGAATCACTAGCCTTATCACCTGTCTTCGTTTTCGGAAGCGTTTCCCTGGCACCCTGTATTCTTCTTCTTCGTGGTCTTCTTCTTCTTGTCGCTCAAAAATGTTCGATTCATTGTCATCATCCTCATTATCTGTCATGTTCATCTCCAAACCTTCCAGAATATCGGGATCATATGTATTTTCTTCATCGGGCTTACTTGGATACAGTGAAGCGTTGAGACAAGCTTGTCCGTTGCACTGGCCGCAAGCTAAAGAACATTGTAGCCCTGATTTTCTGCATCCACAGCGGGAACCACAACCATTTTTGCAATTGGAAAATATTACGTTTAGTAGTTCGGCTGGTGCTGGAGGTAATAACGTTCGTATGGGCTCCAGGATTTCATTTTCAAGCATCCAGCCCCATTCTTGAGGTTCTAAGTCCTTCCCTAACCCTAAAAAGTAAATAATTGACTTTATAAAGTACTGATAACCATAACTCACGCTTGACCTTGCATTAGGCCGTATATGACTGTACGATGTGCACTCTTCGCGCTCTAACTTCAAAACGGTTGGTCGTATGAAAAAAAAGTTTAGACAAAAGTTGTAGGGAATTTTATAGCCTACAACTTTTATTATAAATGCAAATCTCATTTAACCGATAGGAAGCCAGATATTCGCGAAAAACCGATTTTTGTGACCTTTGACCTTGAATATCTTGAGACGCGGACACGATAACGATTGTGACTTTTGAGACAACATTTAGAATGACAAAACAAAGGTTCATACCAATTTGCAGCTTATTATCTTTCATTCCGAGGTGAAACCCTAATTTGACTGGGCTATAATTGCGGATTACACTAACGTAAGCAGTGCATTTGATGTATACTCTCACATTCATAAATTTCTCATACACGCTATGGCGACCAAAAGGTCGATATTTATATCGATGAAATGGACAGAAAAGGATTGATTGTGTTCTCATTATGTAGTTTCGTAAGGCTTAGGAGTATTCTTTAAAAGTTTATATAAGATTCCAGTTACATGACTATTACGTAATTTGAAAGGAGTTAAAAAAAAAAAATAATTAGTACCTACTTAAATAAATTACGTAACTTGAAAATGTGATTTTTTGTTTATGATGCTATCAACATAAAGAGTTAAATAAGAGGTTTAGCTGTAAAACAGTTTTACAAAAAGTTTTTTGTTGATAGGACTTTTAGTTTTCGAGATATTAGCAAAAATGTGTAAAAAATACTCGTTTTTTTTTAACTTTGGTTATTTTAATTATTTTTTTCCTATAAACTTTTTATTTCTATAAGTAATGGTTTAGATTATAGTGTGATTTTATAGAATAAGTTAAAGGAATCTAGAAATGTATCACATGTAAGGGTTATATATAAGCAAATTACAAATAAATATAATAAACATAAATAAATACCGTAGGGTTATTGTTGGCTCCATCGTGTGGTCTTATATTTATTTACGAAGGCTTTTCTTAAACAATTAGTAATACTTATATTATTCAAATATGTCTAACCAAAAATAAAATATTATCAATTGAATATAAAACGATTCAAACAATATACATATTTATCATCCCCGTATATTCCAGAATTCTATAGATAATTTTAATTAACCACATGGTCACCTCACTATAAATAAACATGGCGCCCTGCATCTCGGCCAATCAGGGTAAAGGACAAAATGCCAATCAGTAAAGTGTAGAGAACGCATTGGATTCATTACATTGTACGCGGACTTTCTTATTGTTTTGTCAGAGCGTAGACAAATCAAGTAATGTAAATTTTTTTCCTCCTTAATGCAATAATATCATGAAAGTTTGGAATATCATAGTTATCAGTATATTTTTGGGTTTTCACAAATTCTACTATAAAAAAATATTATTTTTGACTTACCGATGGAAATATATACCACTTCGCTGTATATTTGAGGTCTGGCTTTTTGCCCTGCATGTAATAATTGCACAATATGGCATTTTAAAACGGAGCTCCGACTCTGAAGTACTTTGAAGAATACTAAATGAATGTTTCGCGGACTTTCGGTCGACATAAGCCCGCCTACAAGACCTTTCCAGTCTTACTTGCCTATTCCGTGGATTCATCCCTTAGGACTCGGGTGTCCTCCTGTATGAGTGTAGTGAATGACTATTAGATTGAAGAGACCGTGTATTTGGGCGCAGAAGCGTTGGCTACGGGCGGCGCGAGTCAGACAAGATAGCGTCTGAGCGTCGGGTGATATTGTTGGAGCTGGACATCCCTCGTTCGGGAAGGATGTCTATAGATCATATAAACTATCTTGTGGCACCAAGGGTGTGGGTTTTGGTTGCCTGATATATGTTCACATGCGGTATTCGGACTGTATGTATGGTTTTTCCCACACACCTAGAATTGCGAATTCAACAGTACACCCCAGCGTATAAATAGTTGTATTTCGAACACTCGGCTTTAATATATCACTGCGCTAAAAAAAAAAACACCGCGTATAAAATCTGCTCGTACCTACGAGGCCTCAGAGATCGTTTTTGCAAAAATTGTGCTCCAATCCACAATTTTTTTAGCTACATTGGGTGACCAAGTACGGATTGCATAAATTCATATTTTCCTTAAATATTATGCCTGGTGACTGTTTAGGGATACATTATTTAATTATATTTTTTGCTACCCGAAAATAAAACAAAATTATCATGGCAATCCATTTGTATAATTGCATCTACAAACTTGACATATTATGTGTGTAAGTACCGTATGATTGTAAAAAACGTTAAGTTTTAATCTATCTCGCGAGCCACAATTATACGGTGACACGACTATGTCGATGTTTCATACCCGCTCGTATTGAGCCGCCTCCCCAACTTGACTACAGCGCACGTGTACAAACGAAGTAAACAAATTCAACTGGAGCACGCTGCTGTAATAGTCGACTCAATCACAAATAAGTTACAGACCATAAACTAAGTTTTCAGTACATTAACTGCATTCGTCTGCGATTTTCATGGCGTAGCAGGAGATAAGTGGAATACATTAGATACTTGCCTACTTTATTATTATGAACGTAAGACTTTGTTTCCACAATTGATTGTTGTTTCATGAGGAGTTGCAATGCATAAGTATCTATAGATACTAAATTAGCAGTTACATATCACTGACCTGTGACGCATACCGATAACTTGGATAAAAATAAACTGAATGTTTTTGTATGACGAGTTTGGTTAACAAAATGTAACAATTAATGTTTTATTAGTGTATACTTATTGTGTTGTGCAACTGTTGCAAACAATAACGTTACTAGCTTTCTTTTTTTGTATTGCGATTTAATTTTAATTATATTGTTTATTAATTACTTTATTGTTCAATAACATAGGAGAAAAGATTAGCTGGAAAAGCTGTGAAGTCGAAATGTTTTTTAATACTTCATAAGTAATTATACTTATACTCCATACTTGAAAGCATTACAATGCATGTGTTATGCTCAACTTTATTTTTTTGTAGGGCTATCACGTAAAATTAATGTCAACTTTTTAATGGTTTTTCGAAATACCAAGTTATTATGCAAGTTATTTTAGTGATTCTATTGAAATATGCTACAATTGGACAAAAGGAATTGTTAATAAATAGTTAGCATGTAAAAGTCGATAATCATGTAAATAACAAGAGATTTGTAAAATGTGAGTTGTGATAACCCTAAATTGGTTTGTTTACCTCTATTCTTTATCGAACTTGGCGAGAATATAGATATCTTCTTCCCAGCGAAAGCACTAGAAAGTAGCGAAGGGTGGACGTTTTGAAAGACTGCATTAAACGTTCAAAAAGTGCTGATTCTCGGACCTCGGCTTAGTTCGCATGACTTTTGATTTTATGAGCTAACAGAATTCAAATTTGCCTTTAAAACAGAATTTAAAACGGGTCATTTTGGTCTGCACGTGTGTAACACTTTTGTTCTAGTAGCTCCCTAAGCAACACCTACAGTTATACTCTTTTAGTTGCAGATCATATTTATGCAAAAATTAAAGCAGCAGGTTTCATAACGGCATTACAATTTACGATACATCATTATGTGTGAATAAAAAGCTGCTCAAATACAATGTTCGAATAATATTTAGATGGTCAATCCTCGTTTTAGAAAGTCGTCGTAAATTGATCTCATCAATTGACAACAGTTATGTAATGCTTTTGGAATATATTAACCACGGTAAAACACCTTAGATTCGAAGCTAAAATAAGCCAAGGGTACAGTTATATGCATGCACTTTCAAGGTTTCCGAGCATACGATATTTTTTTTATTATCAAGGAATATAATGCGAGCTCCCGGCTTCATCAATGTGGTATGTCAAAAGTTACCATCCCAGGGCTCAAATTTCATTGAAATCAGTATAGCTGTTGTGGAGATGAATCAGAACAAACAGATTAGTAGATTTTTTTTATAAATGAGAATCACGGTACATTCTCATTTACTTTCATTAATTATAAATTTCATCAATCATCATAATACCTATATCATTTCTGTTGAATAGATCCCTTTTCTCCCCTTATACGCGCCCATACTTGACAAACCAGGTTTCAAAATGCACAGAATTTATTCTGTAGAGATTCTGCCGTAGTTTACATTCAAGAATATTATTAATTTTTCCAAAAAGTTACTTTTTAAAACGCCCTGGGAGCGGGCGCAGGCTACTTGTTTTATTTATTTGTATGTATAGTACAGGTAATAGTCACAGTGTGTGCTTTCCTAAAATACATGTCATGAATACAGAGCGACGTGTCGGCGTGGCGAGGGTGCTGACTACCCTCAGCCCGCGCGCTCTGTCGCACACATGCTACGAATAATCACTTATTGCTGTCGGAAATCAGCTGTGGTACTATTAGAGGGGTTAGCTTCCGGTTACTTACCAAATGCACCTGGCTTCACTCTTGAAGCGGACATAATCAAAACAAATTAGTCGTACTGTATGCAATTTCACAAAATCAATATCTTTATATTTACAAATATGTATTTCTTTTTATATGTATTGATTAAATTATGTATAGAATGTATGAAAGAAAGTAACAAGCGCGCGCAAAAATGCTGTTGAAGCAAACAAGCTTTCACAAGCATCAATGGGCTTATCTGTACAAAAATCACGGCAGAAAACAGAAACTCACTTGTCGTGGTTGGTGCGTGCGCTCGCGCCGCTACAGCGACGCTCGGCAGCCGCGGCCAGGTATCGCCGCACGCTCGCTTTGATCTGTGGGTCTGCACACATCGGACTATCAGCTGTTATCTCACGCACACCCGACCTCCCTGTAACTACCGACTTATATACCATTCACAAGGAAAACAACACCGGCACAATATCTGTATCGACCTGTCGAGGTCTTACATTATTAAGGGGAACAAAGCCACTGTGAACGAGAGGTATCCCGGCCCAGATCCCGAGAGCCACCTATAAAATTACTTCGCGTATCGCTACTCTTATTTGTAGCGGCTTACTTCGCAAACTCGACCAAACCACTCGGGGATAAACGAATTTTATTACTTGCAACGTGCACTATATATTCCCGTTTCGAATTTCATATTTCAAATAGCACATATCCACCATTATATTAATACATGTCTACATATTTCAGCTAAAATATTAAACTCACCCTTTCTCAGTCTTAAAGTGACGGGATCCGACGATAGTCGCAAGCATTTTAGAACTGGAACAATCAAATTCAATTTGTAATAGGTATACAAAAACTAACATTTTTTTTTATTTATTTCATCATTATAAATAGCAAAAACAAAATTTAAACCTTTCAAATTGCCCAGGTCATAGATTTACTATGTGATAACATCATGATTACATGTCGGAGGAAATCAATTTTGCGGACTAAAAAGGTTATTTTCTTATTGTCGGTCTGTACGCAGACGTGTGAAATGTGAATTACGAGGTTGCGTGTCTGCCACGAGCCGGCCCATAACGCGATCATTGAATTAGTGTACATAAGTTCAAAGATACCGGTCAGACTTGACGTTTTAATAACAACATTCTTTTTATTTTCGTGAGTAAAATTCGTGATTGGGAATCAACACGAGAAGCCAATACAAGACGCCAGTTGCCGCCAGAATACTACAAATTTAAATCAGTGACTGTTGTAAAGTATTTACATACGAGACAAAATAACATTTTCAATTACACACTGCCAGTTATCTGTATGTTAAGAATGTCTCGTAGATAAGTGGCATGTGCGTGATAAATGGCAAATTCCTTACCTTCTCGGGTAGTGAACCGGTTTACATCAGTCCCATTAACCTTGAGCAAAACGTCTCCCGCCTCGACCTGTAATCCAACACGCGTATTCATTTACTTATTTCATATCTTAAAACACTGGACCTATTGTATGTGAAACAAAATATAGATACGATGCATGGGTTCCAGATAGGAAGTCAGAGTGTAGTCACACCAGATGACCCGACTGCATATTAAACATAACTGGAAAGTGACTTGCTTACTACATCCAAGCTGCGGATCCAAGGAGTGACGATAGTAACAATCGATCCAGTAATGTAAAATAATGTACTTTAAACATGCATATGCATGAACTCTGTAGCCTTCAATAGCAGCCAACACGTGACTTTAAACCTTACAGGAGAAAGAACAGGATCAAACAAGGTCTCAGCACAGAACCGGATAATATGAGTGTAAGTGTGGCTCAATTAGATCACCTTCGCATCTCAAAATGTAGCCAAAGTCACTTTCAAGCAGTGACATTTAATGTTGGTATTGTATCAATAATGTCCTCTGATGCCAAAGCAATGATGATAAACAAAGCCAGTTGAGCTAGACAGAAATAAGTTATAGAACCATATAAATACTCTACAAATTGACCAGATAAACTTATATATAATATTTATAATTCATATTTGGCAATGCTGGAGAAATGAGAATACTGACCTTACTAGTTTAATCGCAAGTAGATACTTAAGTAGAGTTCAGTTTACTAATAATATAGTTACACGCGCACAGTTTACATTATAACAAACACAGAAACTATCGTTCAACAATACTTTATTGACGATTAACAGTCGGTATCTCCGCATCCTTGCTGTGATGTCAATGATTCACTGAGGCGCAGTCCATTAATCATGACCGGTTTGTTAAAAACACTTCGTAACTTGAAACTCAAACAATCACACTGTACGGTGCTTTTTATCTTTTAATTAAGGACGTATTTGTATTCCGATGCTGTTTCTGAGGACTTGGACAGAATTTAGCGAGCACATTACGATGAATAAGTTTATCCAATGGGGAGCTGTGAGCCTGTGACTGCGAGCGTCCGCCGCGCCCGCCGTCCCACTGTCAACTTGTCGTTATCACACGAGGGTCCTCTAATGGATTGAGCTTACTGATAAATTCGATCAAACTCTTACAGAAGTGCGTAGCGGAAATATGAATAATGTGGCAGCTGGGCCCCGATGATGGACACTACAGCTAACTTTGAAGTTCCCGTTATTAATTTGATAAGACCTAAGAGTGCTCTCGTAGAAATGGAACATCGGCATCTTGTTTACATACGATATCACGTTTTATACGTACCATCATCATCATCAACGTTTTTTATCGTCCCACTGCTGGGCACAGGTCTCAAACAGAGAGAGGACCACGTACGTACCATGGTGATAAATAATTATTTTTGCAATTTAATATTAAACACGTCGGGGTTATTATGAGAGTAGTGCTTTGATTTACCATAGGGAGGATGTGGGGAGGATCTACAAGGTCAGGAATACGCGATGCTAACTTATTTATTTTACAAGCTTCTACGTTACTATATGACGATTTTCTTTGTCTGCTAGACAGGCGTCTATTGATATCTGATAGCAAAGGAGTAATGAACGCGGTTAGACAACGTTGAATAAATAGCCCAGTCAAATTAGGTAAAAAAAGGGGTCAACCTCGGAATGAAAGATAATAAGCTGCAAATTGGTATGAACCTTTGTTTTGTCATTCTAAATGTTGTCTCAAAAGTCACAATCGTTATCGTGTCCGCGTCTCAAGATATTCAAGGTCAAAGGTCACAAAAATCGGTTTTTCGCGAATATCTGGCTTCCTATCGGTTAAATGAGATTTGCATTTATAATAAAAGTTGTAGGCTATAAAATTCCCTACAACTTTTGTCTAAACTTTTTTTTCATACGACCAACCGTTTTGAAGTTAGAGCGCGAAGAGTGCACATCGTACAGTCATATACGGCCTAATGCAAGGTCAAGCGTGAGTTATGGTTATCAGTACTTTATAAAGTCAATTATTTACTTTTTAGGGTTAGGGAAGGACTTAGAACCTCAAGAATGGGGCTGTCAGCCCAGTCAGGCTAAAAAGGCATCTATCAAGATTACCTTGATGGTTAGATAATGTCATGAGACCTGCTGTCGTAGCATATCCGAGTCCTCGTCCAACTCCCAATCAACTTTAGTATTTGTTTATTTGGGTAATGTTTCACTCACGTAAAATGTGGCGTGTGTTTGAAGACGGGAATTTATTGCAGACGTCTAGTAGCGCGCTTGGGGCGGCCAGTAACTCCGACCGCAGCCACTACGCCCACTCGCAGAGACTTCTTTTATGTACCACCTACATGCTTTTAGTACTTCTTCGCCTAGTTTTTGTTGTTTGTATTTTTATACATACTACGTATAGATACTAGCGGATCATCGATATCCATTATTTGTTTTCCTATGGATGATATCTAAAGCTCGCGATAGAGTGAAATGAGCTCAAACGGACCGCGACCAGCTAGCGTGGTTATGGTGTATCAAATTGCCAATGCTACCCTACACTGTTGACAACGAGGGTCACTTCCACAGATTGTCAATATCGAGTTACCCTTACGCATGACAACCAAAAGTTGTTTGGGAATTAGTCACGTTTTAAAGTTGAACTATTGCATGAACTATTCTGAAATTCCCTAACATTTAAATTGAAATGGCTTGGATTAATATTCTTGCTCAGATATTTCCTGTCCCGGATTATGCCCTTCTCCCACGTCATCGTGGACCAATTATAACAAGGTGTAAACTATATTTATAACGCGAAATCATCGAATGAGCTGTTGCAGACATCAGTCATTAACATTTCACGGGAAAACATCACCGTTTGTATAATGTTATGGGGCGAGCGCAATTTCAGGATAAAAAAGTTTTTTCTCGAACTGAATTTTATGCCAAGTTAAGTCAACAGGGTGTAGCTTCTTTAAAGAACATCGAAACATAATTGCTCGATCGATTAATAAATGGTTAGGTAATGGGTTTTGCCGTTACGTCTATGATGGTATGCATCATTACAGGGTTAGTGTTTGTCTTGCTGTAGTATTTTACGTGGATCTATATGAAGTTATATATTTGTGGTTAATGACTAGTGCCCGTCAGTCTCCAGATAGACTGACAATTGAATTCCCATTTCCAAATAAAGTGTACTTCGTCTGGCATCTGAAATAGGCACGTTATTACGCTTTTCTGTGAACTTCAAATTACCAATGAACAATATTAATAATGTTACTGACATAAAAATCCTTTTGTAAGGAGACAGTAGACGCTTTTCCTTTTTGTACTACATTGTGGATAACTTATATGTAAATATTCTTGGATATAGAAAAAGCCAGTTGGCATGATGGAATAAATAAAAAAAAAAAAATATACGGACAAATCACACAGATTGAGCTAGCCCCAAAGTAAGCTCGAGACTTGTGTTATGGGATACTAACTCAACGATACTATATTTATAATAGATACATAAAGGATCAACCGTCTACTTTCCGGCAGTTTGGCGTGGCCGTCATACAGATGACCAAGAACATAAGCTAAGACCAATAAATTATAAATTAATCAAGCTTATATAAACGTCATACACAGGATTTAAGTCTGAAGAATGAGACAATATCCCCTCCCTAGTATAACCGCTCATTGATGAGCTGCTGATGTAAGAGAATTTGGCGGTGTACAGACGACAGCACATCAAGCTACTACAATCTGTCAGATTTCTTCATTAGATTTTCAACTTTGTCTCTAAAGCATTAAGCCTCAAGGTTGATTGGGAATATTTGACAGTTTGGGGTAGCTTGACCTGTAGGCCTAGTATGAGTTTTCATTACGAAACTCGATCGTTGATATCGAGCGCGTTTGACTTAGCGATTGGCCCGCTTCAAGGTCGTAAGAACTCTCAACCAATGAGAGCGCCAAACGCGCTCTATATCGACGATCGAATTTCGTATTGAAAACTCATACTAGTCCTACTGCTGTCGTCCGTATATGTAAATGATAGTAACGCTATTACGTACAAGTCTCATCAAATGTGAAAGGTCTATAAACGTGAAAGGCGAAAGTATGCGTAAAAGAATAAACGTTAACACCAAACAGCTGTTTTACATACTACCGAATGCTATTTGATAGTGATATGGTGAGTGTTCCGAAAACCTTGATTAAGTATATGAACTTTAGTAACAAGGCCTTTATACATAAGCAGTACGATAACAAATTCATGGCTGGTGACCAAGAAGTTGTGTAGAAGTGATGTCTCCATGGCAAGGATATACTTTATTCGGTCGAATAGGAAAACAAACCAGGAGAAACGTTTGAGTTTGAATGTAGATGACTATATGAGTGGGAGTAGACAAAGAAACGACAGATTAAGATGATATGGCTAGAAAAGGGATGAATATTGAGAATACGGCTTACAAAATAATGTAGAAAACGTACTTCTCGAGGACCGCTTTCAAAAGGTCGACGAGGAGGATAATTATTTCAAACACAATATAGGAAACAGATCGAATGAAGTCAATAACTAAAGGTACGACGAAGCTATGACGTCAACTTTTGGCAAATAATAGTTTGCTAGCAAGTTAATTGTAATTAAAACATATGAATGACATAAATATGGTCTTCATTAGGTGTTGTTGTACACCTGTTAGTTACACCTTAGATCAAGTTTATAAACTAGCGCTTGACCGCAATCCCGCCTGATGGTAAGCAGTGATGCGATCGTTGATGGTAAAGCGCGCTAGTTTATTAAGAGCCTATTCACTCAGAAAAACTGAGCGAATAGGAAGGAAGACGGCAGTTGAACGAGGTGATGCAATGTTAAACCCAACAACACGACCAACGATGCTGCGCCAAAGGCAGCTTGATCTGAAGAACCTCCACGACCAAACTCCCAACACAACAACATTAGGCGCATCGTACCCGGCACACATCGCAACACAACTGCTCAGACCCGTCCTCCGTACGGCTTCACCAGACATCATGTCGGAACACGACAAATCGCTTGGCGGCAAGGCTTTGTCTGGTGGGTGGTAACTTCTGCCGGCGGCAGAACACATTTACATCCATTAGACATTATATCGTCGTAGACACTTTTTGGGAGAAAAAATTTCAACCAAAAAAATCTCAAAATGAAAACTTGATGATTGAGCTGTCATTTCATCTGATGGTAAGATTGACATCTCACTTCACTTCACCTGTTTTCACGATGAGATCTGTACAGAATAGATCGGCAGGACTTCTTTGCGTTCAAAGTTAAAACTGCGAATTATAATGGAACATATCGATTGGATCATAAATACTCACCCGTACCGTACCATACATGTCTCGTACTCATACCTCGTTTACCAGTAAGTAACTATAATAATTAGTTATGAAATTCAGTTGTTCCAAACGAAGGAAGCCAATTAAGCTGTGACTTAGGTTTCCTCAGATTGTTTATAGCGGAAGAAGGTTTCTAATGATTTATGCGAGGCAAGGGATCCTGTAATTGTTCATGTCGGTGAAATATAAAGTGAACATGTCGATTAAAATAATATTTCCAATATCACAATGCCATTGACAGAAATAAGGCGTGTATATTAATTGAAAATTTACTACAACAACGGATTTCTATCCATCTTTATACCAATAATCTATTATCTATTACTAATATATAAAGCTGATGAGTTTGTTTGTTTGAACGCGCTAATCTCAAGAACGATTGAAAAATTCTTTTTGCGTTGGGTAGCCCCTTAATCTAGGAAGGCTTTAGGCTATACAACATCACGCTGCGAACAATAGGAGCGGAGCATATCGAAACCTACGCGGGTGAAACCGCTTGGCGCAGCTAGTAAAATATATAAAGAGTGTTTAACGCGTTTTGTCTTTCGCTAGAACTGCTGCATTGATAAAATAGTTTTGCATTTGATAGTCCAATTCTTTAAGAATCACATCATAGGAGACGAGCAATAATAATTACGACAAGAAATAATGCTAAGCGAAAATAAACGGGCGATGCGATGCGATGAATGGGTCGAGAAAGCAAGAAATGCGCGGTCAGAGTCGCAGATAGAATTTGGTTTCATAATATTTAAGTAAGTATATTATTTTCCAAATTCGCGACTTTGTCCGCGCGTTTCTTGTTTTACCGACCCACTCATCGTATCGCATCGCATATCGATAATTTCCTCAAAATTATTTGAAATGAGTTGAAAACAAATACCTAATTACGTAATGTACACAATACGAGAAACTTAGGTAAAGTGGAAGAAATTAAAACCAGAGACCGAACCGCATGATCAAATACAATGGCCGTTTTTAATGACGCGGACGTTTGGTCTGAAGTTAATAAAAATGGTGTTCTGGTGTGAAGGTAATTATCAGAGTATCCCTACTTTCTCCATTATTAAAGCTACATATATTTATACACAGACGTTGCAGACGTCGCTTCAGCGAGTAATTGACCATTCAATTCGTTGAAAATATTGATTATATTATGAAAACCAAATGACTAGATTGTGAATTTGAGAAAAACAAGTTCTATTGCATACAATCCAATCTACTTTGGTAACAAAAATAAAATAATCGATGCAAAGATACAAAGTTTTGTTTTGCCAACATTTGTCTACTGCGCGTTATCATGTAAAATTGATCGATTACATACTAGGCAATCATTAGATGGGAAAGAACGTTTATCGGTTAGCTTTCGCATTATCGTATCCAATCTGGTAGGTATTAAATTAACAAATAACATTTGATCCCAATCGCATAACAAACAAGTTTATTAGTTGTTTGTGATCGGTGCATAGTGTTCTCGACGTATGACGAGATTGTTACGAAGCTTCGGATTATAATACTTTACTGTGACACGCATGAGAGAAGCAATTAATTCATTCGATAATGAAAAATCAAAAGCGTGATCACTGAAAGTGTAAAACTGTTATATCTCTATATCCTTTTGTGGTTATAGAGATTAATAACAATAAGATAAAACAGTCTGCCTGAACTTAGCCTTAAGCTGTTAAAAATTCCTCTGATTCCTCTGATACTTGACAAGTTTTTGTAATTGCTTATCTAATCTTTAATCTCGCTAACCCGCATAATTTTGTGCGAAATCACCGAAATATAATGATCAACCGCGTATGGGGAAACTATTCCAATTATTCCTAAAACATTTAAGAAATCATTTTGCATGGGGAACAATAATGTTAGCCGTTTCGACGCGTCTACATATATTATTCATGTCGCATAACATGATTCGTTTAACTGTGTGCTGCTAGAGAATGTTATTAATACTTACAAAATAAGAACGGTTTTGCTGTTGCCGGATACAGAACAATCATAATATTATCATGAACAATATGGCTGGAATAAATTATAGTAGAATAATAAAAAATACTATCAAATGTCTATAAAGCAGCGAGTGCTGGCTCTGCCACGCCCGCGTGGGATTACAGGTCGTGTCCATGAATATTACCTACATGCCGTTTAAGTAGTGAAAACTAGTAGACTTGTATGGAATGATACTACTACATTCTAGTACATGAATGACTCGATTTGTGAGAATGTGATTAGATATCTACTTAAGTCTGCTAATCTAATTTATGGAGTTAGGGACTGCCGTAATTCAGACATTGAATTGAAAAAATCTCACTAGTCACGTGAGAAGTGCTAAAAATTAATGAATTGGTTACCTGCTTAGGAAAACAAGGAAAACAAATAACGATTAAATTTACCTACATTTACATTATAAAAGTTGTAATTCGAAACACGTGTGGCGAGGTGATCGCTGCGGTAAACGGCGACACCTATCACGTTGATTATTGTCAACCTTCGATACAGTATGAGGTAATTGAGCCAGATGATGTGCATCTAGTTCCTATTTATTATTAATAACGGAGACCCTGGAGATTTTTGAAGCCCATATTCTTTATGAACGCAATGTTAAGGAATTGCCGTGGTGTCGAAGTAAGTAAGGTATTAGGGTACTGTGTGTCTTCCCATTTCGTCAAAACATAGTCTGCAATCGTACGAGGTTTCATGATTTGGTCGTAGTTTCTCTCTAGCATGGCCTTAAGGTCAATAAAAAATCTCCTTGCAATCACGTTTAATAGTAACTTGTGCAGTATTAAAAACCTAGGAAATCATATTCTTCCTATTAGTTTTTATTCATATGCCATACTGCGTTGCATTTAGTGGATGTTTACTCGTTAAAGAAGTCGCCGAGTAGGTACTAGTACCTAAACACCGGCTCGCTCCGGCGCGCTACGTGCTCAGTTCCGTAAGTTGGAAGATTCAGCAATCGTAAATATGTATATGCAAACTAGGCTCTGCTTGCGTAGATTTCTAAAATTATCCCACCGGAGCGTGAACCGTGACAAAAAGTAACCCATGTTCGCTAGGATACCATCTATCTCCTTGACAAATTTTATAGATAAACCCACTCAGTGGCTAGGCGCCACAGACAGAAAGCTACATTTGAATTTATAATATTATTAGTATGGGTATTGACAGACACAGTCATGAAGATATGTTTAAAACGACCTTCACATAATTTGTGAGTGAATTAAATTCTATTGTCGGTCGTCTGTTTGACCCAGCATGTCATGGCAGTAAGTATCTCGGACTCGCAAATGCAGTGACACTTCATCGCGTTTAATAAAGAGCTATTTGGTACACTGAAATTCAATAACTTCAATCTATGATGTCATTTGGCAAAACAGAAAACACATTCAGGTCCTATTGAACAAATTGTTGTAAAAGCCAGTCGTAAAATTAGGAGTTTCAATAAGAGTTAGGGCGGTATTCAAAAGGAATGTTGCATGATTCTACCATCATTACCTATACTCAGAGAAGAAGGTTGCTGAACCCTTCATTATCATGTTATCCTGGTAGCAGATAGTCTATCTGATAGATATGCCATAAATATTTGAGGCACTAACAGCATAATTATAACACATATTTATACTATAAATATAGTTTAAGGTGACACCACATCTTCAGTATTGTCTCCTCTTCTCCCTTAATCCATCTAAAGGTTCTCTTCAAAGTATCTCTCTTAGTAGTAAGACCACCTAATGTGTAAAATTTCTACTTTAAATGGAATCCCATTTAAAGTAGAAATTTTACACATTAGGTGGTCTTACTACTAAGACTTACTACATCCCTTTATACCTCCTCTGTTTACTGAAAAATAGTGATGATCACACATCAAAAATTTATTGTTGAAGAGTCGCTTATCAGTATTTAACTTTAAGCAATCTTACAGAAGATAATAAAGGAGGCACTTCTTTAATTTTTATGGTTTACATAATAAAGAGTATTTTACTATATATTTTTATTTTTTAATATACTGTCACCTTTTTAGTTCACTATTTCAATCTCTCTTTTACTCTTAAATGTTCCAATTAAATTAATAACAAGAAATTAATTAGTATTTTAACATACTATCATTAATCCACTATGCAGTTGACACAATAAGGTTATCATAAATCAATAACATGTTTAAAGTCAGGCGTTAGAAGGACTTATTGGAGCTTGATAATCTTATTAAGTTTATAGCACACGGCATTTAAAGGTTTCCCGTCAGGGCTATCAACATCAAGTTGCCAAAAAAGGCACATATCAATGACTATGGTCATCAAGACTGAATAAAAACAAGTTAAAATGTACATAAACTGTAAATAAATGGAATACTTAACACTGTTTAAATAATTAAACTTATGCAGGTAGACAACTAAGCAAATTACCTGTATAATGAGGCACCTAAACATGATCACATTTATATGATAGCGACTAAGCATGTCATATTATAGGATGATGTGCCTCACAGATTCAGATGGCAGTTATACTATAATACTAGATCTATTCAAATAATATTGCTCCATCTGCAATAGATTGATAAACAAATTTGTTTAATCCTGAAATGCAAAATGGACTAGGTTTAAAAGGAAAAGGTTTTATGAAATTTCTCATCACAATTCATCATGTGATTGGGATAGCAACTCAATCTAATTTTAAATTTGTTCTATTGAGTGTAATTTTATCATGACTGCTTTATAATTTCTATTTAACAATTTTGAATGAACAATGTTGTTTTTCTTCTTTTTTTTTTGGTAAAAGTAAAGGTAGGTGCAATTGGTAATATGTCTATAGTAAGTAAAATATTTATTTTTATTTAAGGAATAGCCTAGCTAAGATTTGTGTTTTTCAACAAGGGATTGTTATTATGGATTAGATCAAACATGGAATACAAAAAGCACATTTATTTGTTATATTCATTTTCAAATAACTTATTCTTGCAGAATCAGCACTTTGTTACCACTGATCAGGAGCATCTGGCCAGTATCATTATAATGGTACCTAAGTAGGTACCTACCATGAATGTTTACAGTTTAAGCATCAATATTTTGTCTATAAAAAGAATTATGGGTCTGTGACACAAATATGTTTTGGTTAATAGAGAAATAGGTATAAAGGCATAAATTATTTATTAATGACACATGCACATGTGTCTAAACTGCTTAATTATTAAATTGTTCAATGTTATCACATATTAACAAGCCTAGTTGGCAAAAATGTCTAAAGTAAAATAAAACTATAATAAACCAAGAAACCCATTAGAAATGGCTCAAATTTGTGGTCTGCCTTTGTGAATTAAATTGAATGCATTAAAATTGATTATAAAACAGACAGTGATTATAAACACTAATAATAACAAAGTTTTATTGACATAAAAAGGAGTTACTCTTAATTTGAAGCCCTGACTCTCGTGCTAGGTGGTACCTGTCCTACCACTAACTTTATAGTCTTCTTTACTGTTCATCAAAACCAAGTTTTGATAAAATTATATCCTCTGTTTAAATAGAAAAACAGTATTAAAAAGAACATATATAGTTACCCACTAATTGAGTTAGGTCCTTGTACAATTTATACACACAGCAGAATTTCAATAAATCATTATATTAATTATTGTCTATTTAGTTGAAGCAACAATCAGAGCTGTATGTGAATCATACTGGACATACAGATACTAAGTACAATAGTTTTGGGTGTTTACTATAATATTACCTCCTCCATTACTCATCGTCATCACAGTAACATATTGTATTAAGATTATACTAGACATTATAATAAGTTACATGTAACAGTTTAGGTTAAAAAAGAAAACAATTGATTTTGATTAGTAAACATGCATTAAATCGGGAGTATATTTATTAGAAATTATAGATTTTGTGACCAAAATGATTCAAAACCAAAGAATTAATTAGAGATTTTGGATTGTTAAGTTTTAATGCAATTCCGATCAGAATACTATTTAAATTTTTGTTTGTTACCACGACAAGCTGACGAATTTATAGCTAAAAGTAGGTAGTTAATATACTAATGTATTATATGTGTTAAATAATTTATAATAATAATAATTTCCATCTTACTTCACCACTTCGAGCGGCAGGAGAATTTTCTTCGATCTCGTATATAATATGTGGCAAACCGGCTTCGCCGAGCAAAGAGAATCCGAATCCCAAATTGTCACTACGATTCAGAACCACTAGTCTTTCGTCAGCCATATTCAGTGTACAGCAGCATTGATTAGCATCCACCGAAGGATTTCACAATTAACACTGGTAAAACTACATGAGGGACTATTTGAAATGGATATTATTCTATATTAAAACGAAAAATATTCATAATTACAACACACGATAAAAACCAAGCGCACCCAACCAAAGCGAAGACAGGTACAGATACAAAATTATTTTGAAGTTTGATTCGTAGTTTTCTCTTAGTAGTCTGTGGTTTGATTTGTTGGGGTGATATTCTCTTCTCTGCAAAGGACGACTATTGCCTAAGGTGGGAGCCATTGGCCCAGTATAAACAACTAGAACAATGACGGGAGCATAGCTGTTTAGATTTTTATTTCATGCAATTTTGTCAAAGACATTAAAATTATATTTACAATAGACAGGACATCACGAACAAAATTGTAAGCCAATACTTTTGTCGACTTGGTTAAAAGTTTTAACGAATAAATAAGAACTGCTTGTGAAAATTAATAAGAGTTATTATTTATAAGCAGAAATCAAAAAACATAAATTAGACATATATTTAAAGTAACAAAGTGACAGGCTCTCATAGCAACCACAATGAGATATATTCATAGAGGCCAGCATCTAGTAAAACCTTAAAAGAAGGTGCGTAGCCATACTTCTTAACATCCCGTCTTGTTTTTGTAGCTATGCTAAGCCTCCAAGAGCACTCAACTCTTTTATTCTCGGCTTAAACAACGGCTTGGTAAGAAAATCTGCTAGTTGCTTTGCTGCTTCCACTTTTAGAACAGTTAATCTTCCCATTGTAACACATTCACGAACGAAGAAATGACGAATCTGAATGTGTTTCGTCCTTTGATGACGTTCAAAAGGTGGGTCATGAGCCAAGCGTATCGCAGACTCACTGTCTAAGTAGAGCTCTGCAAGAACTTCTCCAGTTACCATGAACTGCAATATTCTTTTGAGCCATAGTATTTCTCTTGCTGTTTCACTTGCAGCCACTATCTCAGCTTCTGTTGAGGAAATCGCAACTGTTTTCTGCCGTTTACTCTGCCAAGTTATCGCGCCTTTTGAATATAGGCAGATCATTCCTGAGGTTGATTGTCCAGTAGTAGGATCTCCTCCATGATCTGCATCACTGTAGCTTTGCATACAGTTTGTCACAGTGGAAGATTGGTATGTAATACCATGATTGATGGTTCCCTTAATGTAGCGTAGAATCCTCTTCACTCTCGCCACATCCTCAAGACTGGGATCGTCTAACTTCCTTGAGACAACACTGATAGCATAAGATATATCCGGTCTTGTCCCAACAGCTAGATATGAAAGTGCACCAACCGCTTGTCTGTATGGAAATTCAGTTGATGTTTCTTTCTCTTTTTCTTGTACACTAGCATCCTTGACTATAGGTGTCACAGCAGCTTTACAGTTATGCATGTTAAACCTCTCTAAAATGCGTTGAGCGTAACCCTTTTGATCAATTTTTATTGACCCATCAATCTTTCTTTCTATTTCTATTCCCAAAAAGTATGACCCCGGTTTTATTGTAATTTTGAAACGCTGTTTCAATTCACCCAAAAAACTTTCAGTCTCTTTTGGGCACGCAGAAGCGATCAATCCGTCATCAACGTGTAATGCAAGAATCAGCTTCTTTTCTTTGCTGTCTTTGTTTCTAACGAAGAGACATGGATCACTCTCGCATTGTTTGAATCCAATTTTTAAGATATGTTCAGTAATGCAGCTATTCCAACATCTCGGAGCTTGCTTTAGACCGTACAAGCTCTTTTTCAGCTTGCACACTTTACCCGATGTATCAGAGTATCCTTCAGGAGGCTTCATGTAGATCTCCTCATGCAAGGTTCCATACAAGAACGCTGTAGATACATCGAATTGTGACAATGTCAAATTCTCTTGGGCAGCAACACTCAAGACAGCCCTTATCGTGCTTGTTTTTGCCACGGGACTAAATGTCTCGTAGTAATCTAAGCCTTTTTTCTGCGAATAGCCTTTTATTACTAGACGGGCTTTATATTTATCGACCGTTCCATCCGGATTGGTTTTTATCTTATAAAGCCATTTACAAGAGATTGCTTTCCTCCCTTTTGGTAAGTCCACCAAATCCCATGTACAATTTTCTTTCAATGATTTCATTTCATCGTCCATCGCTTCACACCATTTTTCAGCTTCAAAGCTTTTGACAGCTTCTTTATATGAAGTGGGTTCTGTTGGTTCATTGAATTTACTTTGTGTACGACAGACGTTACAAACAAAGTCTCGATATCTAGCTGGACGTTTTAGGTTGTCTCGATTGCGTAGAGTCATTCGGCCCTCATTCTCAGTTTGAACAGACTCTTGGTCATCCTCAATTGCATCATCGTAAACATCTTCACTTCCAGTTTGAGAACCTTGTGTAATGTTTCCGTCTTCATTGTTTCCAATATCTAAACTTTGTTCTGTCTCAGCATTTTCATCAAGAACAACGTTTTCATCAATAACTACTTCCTCTTCGCCATTGACCGTATCATTGTCGTTGACTGATGCTTCTGCGACATCAAAGTGCTCCTTAGAACCATAATGGAATCCAAGAAAATCAAGATGGAATTTTTGACTTTCTGACTGGCTGCAGCTTCTTAGAGACTTCGGCTGTATATTAATAGACTTCGGTTTAGTATCTACTACATTTTCAGCTTCTCTAAGCAAAGGGTACTCTTCGAAAATTACATCACGTGATCGGATTAATTTGTGATGTTCTTCATCCCAAATACGATAGCCTTCGTTATTGTCATAACCAACTAAAATTCCCTTCTGCGCCTTTTTGTCTAATTTCTTCCGTTTCTCCTTAGGAAGATGGGGGTAGCATGTAATTCCAATCACACGCAAATGTTTCACTCTTGGCTTCTTACCGTGCCATGCTTCGTACGGTGATTTTCCATCAGGTCCTGGTCCCGTTCTATTCAGGATATAGACCGACGTCGAAATCAATTCAGCCCATAATGGCGCTGGCATTTCTCTATGGGCGTACATCATAGCCCGAGCCATTTCAACAACAGTCCTGTTCTCTCGCTCAGTAGGATTTTGCTGTGGAGTATAAGGCATCGTCAACCTATGTAAGATACCTTCTTTTTGAAGTATTCTACGAACATTCCCATTATCAAATTCTCCTCCATTGTCGCTCAAAATTTCTTTCACTTTAACCCCTGCTGATTTAACTTCAGCTAGCATCAGTGACAACTTTTGATAAACTTCCGACTTGTTTTGCATTAAATATATCCAACGATACCCGGTATAAACATCTTTGAATAGCACAAAGTATCTATTCTTAGCATATGAATAGGGGAAAGGACCGCAAACATCTGTACAGATCAGCTCACCTGGTTTTGTTGCTTTCTCTCTGGCTCTAAATTTGAGCCGATGAGACTTACCATAAATGCAGCCTTCACAGAGTTCATGGCTGTTTTCTGTTTTTATGTTCATTTCCTTTTCCAAAAATTTCTTTACATGTGACTTATTCTGATGTCCAAAACGTTCATGGTAGAGTTGAATCAGGTTTGAGGTGGATAACTGATTTACTTCAGCAGGCTTTAAACATCTCATTTCCAACCGATATAGATCACCATGCCTATCTCGCGTACCAATCAGTCGCTTATCACCGTCAACTTTGAAAATGCAAGTCGTTGGAGTTGATTCAAATGTACTGTTCTCAATAGCATCATGTGCCGCAAGTACCGAAAAAAGATTTTTTGAAATGGTGGGTACATACCATACATCCTTAAGTAAAATTTGTCTTACTTCACCATTACCTATTTGTGCTTCTCCTCTAATGGAGCCAATTCCTATAGCTTGAATTTCATTCCCATTAGCTCCGCGTACTGTGTGCTTGCTCTTGAAATGACTGTATTCGACAAAAAGATCGTCTCTATTTGTTACGTGGCTGGTTGCCCCATTATCCACATAAAAATTTATTGAATCTTTGCATTCATTTCCAGTGATGGATAAAATTGTCATGTTGACATTCTTAGTGTCCTTCTCTGACTTCTTTGGCCTTCCATCACTAATCCATTTCTCACATTGCTTCACAAAATGACCGAGTTTTCCACAGTATTTGCACTTTTTCTTATTTTTCTGTATCTCTTGCTTGTTTTCATTATCTTTGCCTCCTTTTCCATTCTGCTTTTTTGTCTTTACCCACAAGGCTTCGGCACTGGTGCTGCCTCCATCTTGTTCTTCTTTGACTTTTACAAGAACTTTTTCATGTGAACACAGTTGAACAGTAAGATTGTTAACAGTGCGTTCTTCTTTCGTCATCAATAACCAACTTGATTCAAACATCACGTATTCCGGCGGCAAAGTATCAAGAATTTTGTAGATCAATAGTATGTCTGGTAAATCCTTTTCAAGGTTTAGCGCTCTGTGTAGTTCATGCCACAAATTCTTCAGCGTCGAAATATGTGCCGCCATATCATGCGTAGAATCTTTCTTGTATGAGAAAAAAGTTTTGCACATTGTGTAGCTTTGGTCTACGACACAACCTCCATATAGTCTATGTAGTTCATCCCAAATTTCTTTTGAATACGTAAAACGCATCATTTTTTCTATTATGTCATCGGGTAAATTTGACAAAAGCAAGACGGACACAATACTGTCTAATTTGTCGTATTCTACTACTTCTGCTTCATACCTCATTTTGTCTTCAGGTGTGGCATTTGGCATAAGTATTGGCCTCGGTTTCGTACCTTCCAATAAATCTTTTGCCCCAGGTATACCCTTAAGCACCATGAAAACTTTAAACTTCCACGTGTTAAACTTTTTGGCATCTAGATCTCCAATTCGTACCTTCGAAACCTCTGCAATTGACTTGTCCATCTTCACTGCAGGCTTACCGGACCTTTTCTAAGGGTTCTTACGAATTTTCGGAGTAAGTTAGACTTGCTCTAAATATTTTCCTTCGAAAAATAAATTTGCCAATAAGAAACACCCACAGTTCAATTCGTAAATTTATTCTCTGCTACCATTTTAACGAATAAATAAGAACTGCTTGTGAAAATTAATAAGAGTTATTATTTATAAGCAGAAATCAAAAAACATAAATTAGACATATATTTAAAGTAACAAAGTGACAGGCTCTCATAGCAACCACAATGAGATATATTCATAGAGGCCAGCATCTAGTAAAACCTTAAAAGAAGGTGCGTAGCCATACTTCTTAACAAAAAGTCGCTCAGTCTAGTGTCCGCGTCAAGACGTAACATGTGTCCACCAAGAATAAACATTTTCTAAGGAAATATGCCCTGTTGCGCTTTGCGTTACTGTACATCTCGTTATGGTAAAATGACTGGACCTAACTACGGAATGTTTTTGTATGAATTATTTATATTTAGTCTGTAATTAAAATTTAAAAAAATTCTTAAATAGTTCTAGAAACTTTTTTATTATTGTAATAAGCGCCCTCTATTGTTGAATAGTTTTACTATTTTCATGTAGAGATGTAGTAATGTTGTTTATCGATTTAGTTATCGATAATACTTATTAAGTTGAAAACATATAGCTATATTTTATTGACATTTAAAATATAGCTAAATAAACTTAAAATATTACTATATTTCAAATTTATTTATTAGTAACTCTATTTGAACATGATCTTAATATTAATGAACAAAATTGAAAAGGTTTTATGTTATTTTAGGTTTTCGAATAAAAATTATGTTGTACGGGAAAAGTGTATACGATTTGTCCAGATAGACCGTAGAGAAGAAAATTGGCTTCCGTCTACTTCGTCGAAATTATGCTCAAAGCATTTTAAAAGTGAAGATATCTACTTTTTAAAGAAAGAAGATTTGTCGATCAAATTAAAAAAAAAAGGATCGGTACCTTGTACTAGTAATGAATTAGTAAGTTTTTAATTTCAGAACTTTTCCACTTAGTCGTAAAAATTGGGATAATATTTATGGTTAAGTGGATAAGTACATAAATTAGATAACTTATTTATAATGAAATATATTTATAAAATATGTAGGTACGTACATATTTTACACTGATTTTACACTGATACATTCTTACAATGATTGCAAGCTACTTTGTGATTTTTAAGATTCCGTACCTAAAAGGTAAAACGAACCCTATTCATGGGACTTCACTATTCGTCTGTCCCTCTGTCACCAGGCTGTATCTCATGAACCGTAATAGCTAGACAGTTGAAATTTCTAGAAATGATGTTAGTTTTTCTGTTGCCGCTATGACAAGCGCTAAAAATAAAAAAAAATAAAATATTATTTATTTTAAATAAAATATTTTCCCATACAACAAACATGATTTTTTTGCTCCATATTAATAACAGAAACAGATAGACGCTTAAAAGGTTCACAGAATATTTGGTTATATATTCAAATTAAAAATAAAATAAATATTGAAGGCTCCCATTTTAAAAGATAATTATGAATGGTACGGAACTAGTTCGCCAGATCTTGCTCCAGCAGACTACCATTTTCGTCGTGATTTGGACAATTAATTCACACATTAGACAGTTCTGCTTTCACACAGTTTGTGCAATCTAGATCCTCAGAATTCTATCGCAAAGGTATAAACGACTTTCGTATTAGAAGGCAGCAATGTATACATAATACTGGTAACTATATTGATTAAATGTGTTAATTAAAAATGAAAAAATAAACAATTATTTAGATTTTCAGTATTAATCGGTAAATTTAAACTTTAACGCCCGTTATATTAAAAGATTTATATAAATAGAAACTTGTAAACATTGAACATATCTATAATTTTTCTGCTACGTAATTTTTTGTTTCAAGCTATCATAATACGAATAAACATCGTCGTAGTAACTTCTTTGAATATTATCGATAATTTTATATCGAAATGATACAAGCCCTACCACAGTTTTTTGCATTGCCATTTAAAAATATTTGCAAACAAACGTGTAGAAAAGAATCATTTTGGTAAAAACGAAATGCAAACAAAAATTTCAAAACAAAATGCGCTTTATGGCCTAAAAAGTCTATTATAGTAAAAAATCGCAATAAACTGAGTATTAAAATAATTCGTAAGCATAACACATCTAAAATGCCAATAGACTGTGTCACGGAAAATGAATAGTAGCTAATAAAATTCTAAAACAGTTTTTGATCTCTGTACAAGACAAGTTTCACTTAATTTGTTTACTTTTCCATATTTATTTACCCGATTTGAACTATACTAGGGTATTAAATCGGATCTGGCAACATAGACCACACTGGCCACCTACCGCGCAATAGCTGAATATATTTTATGTAAACTTATTTCAGTTTTACTATTTGATGTCTCCAATGGTCGATCTAATTTTGCTATATTGTACTAGATGGCGGAACTGGGCCATGGGATCACAGTTTTTCTATGCGATTTTGACACATTGCCCACTCTATTTATCTTAAATCTCTTTGAATTTTGTATAGCCGGCTGACATCGGTTCCTGAAAAATAAACGACTCTCAGTAAAGATAGAAGCAAAGTTTTGCATAAATAAAAAACTTGTTGCTGGAAAAAGGATTATTTTTCTAGATTTATCGTCACGGTTGGCTGCATTCAAGATTTTTTTAAGAACACTGGATATAGCGCCAAGATTATAGAACTGAAGCCTAAAAAAATGACCTTTAACGGTTATAGTAGCCTCAATGACCTTGTGCATGTGGGCGGAGCTAAACGCCGTACTCCCGAATTCGTAAAATGCGCGCGGTGGCGCGCTAAACTAAAACGACAATCAAAGAATATCCAGAGATGCAGACAAGCCGCGTGTAGGTCGCGATTTGTGCCTACGATTTCAGACGGGGGTATGGATGCAAGACGATAAATGTATATTTTGCATTAATAAATGGTAATATCGTACTATAATATATTTTTAGTATTCTTGATCAATGTTTAAATAAAATCAAGGAGTGCTCGTTACACAGTTTAATGGCCGATCGCAGACTGACAGACATTTGTAAAACAAGTACCCAAACATTATAATATATCATAACATTCACATAAAAAATAATGGTAGATGGTAATATCTACCGATTCAACATATTTGAATTTTTTTTTCACTACTTTTCAGTATATGAGTATCATGTCTTTGCAGTGTCCTTGAATTAATTACTAAAGCGAATAACATAAACGAGTTCATCGCGTTAACGTAAACCAAACGCGCACTAGGCACTTTGTGATATTTTTATTAAAAAAAAAAAACGTTGAACCACACTAGAAATTACTTTTATCGTGGGTGCATTTTTAAACATATAAATTCACAGACACAAACAGCCAGACCCGGAACAACTACTTGTAGGACATGTTCTGAATATTTGTTCCGCGCGGGAATTGAACCCGCGACAAGCAGCGCAGCAGTCAATAGCTTAACCGCTGCGCTAACCGTGCTTTATATAGATGCCTTGAGATTACAAAGCGCGTAGTTTCGGCCGTTTTCCATAAAGAGATAGTACCCTATTTATACTGTGTCAGTGACGTCGGATTGAATGTACTTCGTCGTAATGAGGTTTCAAATAAAACACGAGTTATTTTAAAATCTGTAAATTTTAATTCTTCGATCCAATAAATAACATGCGAGATTATAGGCATATCTAAAGCTGCAGAAATTTCTTGCAGTTGAGAATGGCCACAGTCTATTTCTATTGTTCCTACAACTGCACAGCTGATATTGATTTCTGTAGGATGTGCAAAATGTTTCCATACACATACGGCATTTAAAAATAAATAGGGAATGTAGTCCCACTTGTCGTTCTCCAACAATATCCACAGATCCTAAACCACAGTCTATAATTCTCCGTGCTTGGCAATTTTCTTTAGTTCTGAATAAAAGTAAGCAATATTAATTATGCGTCGCCCTTCGATGAAACAAGCTTGAGATTTGTTGAGGTTTTGGTGATATTTTGAGCTAAAAAAAGATATAACATACATTTTAATTAACCCTTGCAACACTGTTAGAGATTTTTGTCAAGGAATTAAGAATTTATCAAGAAAAAATAATTAAGAATTAACAAAAAAATAATTTTACAGGTATATGATATATTTGTAAACTAAAAATATAGGTTGTAGGACATGCAGGCATAATTTTACCTGAATGATGATGATGGAACTTGCGTCGTTTTTTTGTGCACATAGAGATATATAATATTATCATTTTCTTGACGACATTCTGTATGGATGTCTGACCTAGAATCAACTGCGTTAGTGTTCGACCTAAAAAGCAAATTAAACTTTTAAGTTCTGTCGATTGGTTTCTTTCTCTTCTTTTCTGTTAGTCGAAAAATGTTATTACAATATTATTTGTGAAAAACAGAATATATATATATATATATATATATATATATATATCAGTGGCGAAGAGTCCATACAAGCCGATTCCCACCGGGTTACCTTTCAAAAATCAGTTCCATATTCATACAAAAGTATTTACATTCTATTTCATTAACAAAGTATTATTAATCAAATGCCGGCGCGATTTACAATAGCAATCGCAATTTTTAGCAATACCCTAAGTATCACATTTCATTTTATAGTCGTAAATTAATCAGCGCTTCAATTTTTCGTAATTCTTTTCGTAGTTCTCTTGAAGGAAGCCGTCGAATTTCAGCTTACCTATGTCAACGGTTTACTATGCCGCGAAAAGAGAGAGCGTGTCAGACCATCTCTTTCTAATTCTCGCTAACCGTCGCGGTAAAACTTGATAAATATAAGCCGCCCGCGAGCGGCTTGTATTTCTCTCCTCTCCTCTATTAGAAAGAGACAGAAACCACGCTACTACGAGATAGCGTTCTATACCTATGGTGCGTGAGTTTTTCGTTTGTTTTTAATATTTGTGTTATTTAAACTGTGACGGATTCTGTAAGGTAATTTAATCGCAGATTTGGTTAAATACTGTTAATTTTGTTTGTTATTATGGCTTTAATTCATATAGAGTGCTGTTACTGTTAATTCGTCTTTGAAAGACGCATTTTCTCAAGTTTCGACTCTTTGCAGTTTAATTCTGACCCTCCCCATTTCAGTAGCTTCAGCTGAGCGGTCATTTTCTGCTTTAAAACGCATTCACACGTATGTGCGAAACTGCCAAAAAGAGCAGAGATTGTCCGATTTGGCTATCATGTCAATTGAAAAAAATTTGCTTAATAAAATTAAAAGTAATCCGAATTTTTATAACAACATTTTAGCTCATTTTGTTAAAAAAAAACAGACGCATTGCATTAGAATATAAATAACGTTGTGATTGTGTATAATTTGCTTTATTTTTGCTTAATATTTTTGTTGGTTTTGGATCGGTGTCTGTGTGGTTCGGTTTTTAACACTTTATTATTTTTATATTTTTTTATTTTATTTTTTCTTGACTCTTATTCCCTAACAATAGGTACTTAACTTAGTACTTACTAACAAGCATGCATGTGTGGTATAGAGATGCACGTCGAAAAAGGCTTTTCACAAAGCCGCTTTTATCATACTTGAAAGACATTGTTATCAAATCATCAGTCCTTTTTTGTAAGGTGAAGGTGGGGCTTTTCATATTATTCTTATCTGAAGACCTCCTCCAAGATATCCTGCAGTAGGTAAGTGTTTAAGTGTTTATTTTTTTGGACCGGCTTCCCTTTGTCAAAATTTCACCCTTCGCCACTGATATATATCCTACAGTATGTTAAGAAAACCCTGTCCGACCCGTGAAGGTGTTGTTACGTATCGATAACTGATTCTACTAATGCATACAAAACCAGGCTAACTTAAAAAAAAACACCCTAAAAAAATAAATATTATTTCGCAAAAAGAGGTAACTTAATAAATATGCGTTAAGCACCCTTCTGCGGGCGGCGGGCGGCAGGGCACGCGGCACGTGGTCGCATCGCTGTCGCTATTCGCTCATAATAATACCGGTGTTGTCACTTTTTTAAAAATTACCAAATTTCGGGGAAGTTATTTCAAAATTCATTTGTATTGGTACTATGATGATTACGTAAAATTTTATATCATATTTGGTCATGTGTTTACTTAACTTTTATTATCCTTACGGGTCGGACAGGGTTTTCTTAACATACTGTATATATACGGACAAATCACACAGATTGAGCTAGCCCCAAAGTAAGTTCGAGACTTGTGTTATAGGATACTAACTCAACGATACTATATTTATAATAGATACATATACAGTATGTTACGAAAACCCTGTCCGACCCGTGAAGGTGTTGTTAGGTATCGATAACTGATTCTACTAATGCATACAAAACCGGGCTTTACTTAAAAAAAAAATCCCCCTAAAAAAAATAAATATTATTTCGCAAAAGGAGGTAACTTATTAAATGTGCGTTGACCACCCTTCGCCTGCCGACCGCGGGGGGCGGGCGGCAGGACACGCGGCACGTGGTCGCATCGCTATTCGCTCATAATAATACCGGTGTTGTCACTTTTTAAAAATTACCAAATTTCGAGGAAATTGGAATTAATTCGTTGGAAAAAAAGATTATTTCAAAATTCATTTGTATTGGTACTATGATGAATACGTAAAATTTTATATTATATTTGGTCATGTGTTTACCTAACCTCTATTATCCTTATGGGTCGGACAGGGTTTTCGTAACATACTGTATAGATAAACATCCAAGACCCAGGCCAATCAGGAAAAGATCGTTTTCCATCATGACCTGGCCGGGAATCGAACCCGCGGCCTCCACGTCGCAGGCAGGCGTGTTGACCGCTGCGCCACGGAGGACGTCAAAAAAATTTACTGATAACTGTGACATTCCAAGCCCGCCAGCCCGCGTCCATCGGCTTCGGCTACTTTAAACAATTACATATAGAAATAAAATATTTACAGGAAGAATCATTTAAAATAATCCAAGTAAGAGTTTTTATTACACATTTTTGCTAATATCGCAAAAACTAAAAGTCCTATCAACTCAAAACTTTTTGTAAAACTGTTTTTACACCAAAACCTTTAATTGAGTCCTAATTTTTGGTTTATATCACCATAAACAAAAAATCACATTTTCAAGTTACGTAAATTTCTAATAAGATTTTTATTTTTAAATCTCCTTACAAACCTATAAATTATAATCTAAGTGCGAGTGTTTACTTACCTGAATAGAGTCTTCTATATTATCAGCGGATGTAGTTAGTCGGATTATTGCCTTTGAAGTCTAAAGATTTCTTTCTAGATTTCCTGGAACAATTCGTAATTGTTTAACTTCAATTGTAAAAGAAAAATGGTTACAAAAGCTAATAGTAATTATAAAGAAAAATACAGTAATATGTAGGTATAAATACAAGAGTATAGGTAGATAGATACTTACGCCACCAGACGCATCTTTAATTCTCATTTGCGAGCTAATCTATGAACGTACACTGACACGATTCGCTCGTAAATATTTGCACTCACACAGACAACCACGCGTAGTCGGCGATAGCCGGAGCAGAGCAGCAAGCGACACAACCCTCCCGTCTGAATGCTAACGCACGACTGCCGCCCGCGCCCGCGCAGAGCACCTCTAAACCTATGTTTCAAAATAAGGATATTTTCTTGGCAAATGTTGATGGATTTAAATACGCTCTTGCATATTTGTAGTACTTCTAACCGCGAATTTTTCAGTGTAAAAATATTTCCACACATCAATGCCGTTTAGAAGTAATAACGAATATTAGCCAAAAATAGCGTTTTGGTAACTATTTTTTTAAGGCAAAAGGCAAAATCCTACGAAAAAATCATCTTTAGTAAATGTTGTACATGAATCAATAGACAAGATATATTTTTTTCAAATCTCAAAACCAAGCCGTTAATTAGAAATTAGCTTCCTAAAGTGACCATTTTACGCTACTAAATGAGACTAAGGCCCTTAAACAATTCATTTATGTTTTGCGTCTCTTTTACCAGGGTGACAATATTTTTCTTGGTCTAGGACATTTTGTGAAATTATTTATATAAATTGAGAAAATTAGGTAAATACAGACCACAGCACATCAATCTAATACAATTTGTCACATTTCCTTTTTAGATTTTCAACTTTATCTCTAAAGCATTAAGGCTCAAGGTTGATTGGGAATATCTGACAGTTTGGGGTAGCTTGACCTGCTGTTGTCTGTACATTAAGATTTTAATTTGGTTTCCGACTATGTTAACAGTAGTATATCTATGCTTATTAATAATAATCTATTAATATAAATATTCTAAAACTGAAGTTTGTTTTTTTAATCGCGCTAATCTCAGCATCTACTGGTACGATTTGAAAAAATCTTTCACTGTTAGTTATCACCCGCACCTTTTTTACTGATCCGCTCCTATTAGTCCTACCGTGATGTTATAACTTTCCTCAGTAAATGGATAGCCCATTTACTGAGGAAAGTTATAACATCACGGTAGGACTAATAGGAGCGGATCAGTAAAAAAGGTGCCGGTGAATCCGCGGGGTACCTAGAGCTAGTCTATTATAATGCATTACTAATGTAAACAGACGACCGAATATGTTTATCCGTCGGTTTAGGTACAGTGCAATTCGTGAGTTATGGAATGCGTGAAGTTAGCCGCTAGCAACTTCAACGCTTGTGTACTCGTAAATAAATCAATATGTAAAAAAAAAAATACCGTTAGCTATTGTTATTGCTATTATCAAATGTTCTTGGTATTTATTTTTTCGTAAATTGTAATGTAGTTAAGTAAAGGTCAAGGAATCATATTTATTTTTATTTTAAGAAAGTCGTATAAAAGATACACAAAGGTTATTTAAATTTAATTTCTATCCTAACATAGATTCTTTGAAAACTACATAATTCCAGATAGGCTGTTTATTATGTAGATTTACAATATACCAAATTTCTGACTCTTGACGCAGATACATATATTATTGTAGGTACATTAAAAAATCTGTTGCTCCGTATATTTGTGATTAGTTGCTTTTTGCTTCTCACGATTTCGAGGTTGGTCAAACTTATTTATTATTAATTATTATTATTTAATTATTATTAAAAAGAACATTGAAATATCGCAGCATAGAGGCCACATCATGGCTTTGCATCAAATCTCCTCTTAGTCGGCTCACGCGGCCGTTTTTAGGGTTCCGTAGCCAAATCGCAAAAAACGGAACCCTTATAGATTCATGTGTGTTTGTCCGTCTGTCCGTCCGTATGTCACAGCCATTTTTTTCCTAAACTATAAGAGCTATACTGTTGAAACTTGGTAGGTAGATGTATTCTGTGAACCGCATTAAGATTTTGATGCAAATATAAAAAAATAATAATACATATTGGGGGCTCCCCATACTTAGAACTGAAACTCAAAATATATTTTTTTTCATCAAACATACGTGTGGGGTATCTATGGATAGGTCTTCAAAAATGATATCGAGGTTTCTCAAATATTTCTTTTCTAAACCGAATAATTTGCGTGACAGACTCTTCCAAAGTGGAAAAAAGTTGGTCCTCTAACTTCTAAAATAAGAAAATGAAAAATCTAAAAAAACTATCAACGAAAATTGTTTTCAACGAGATCTAGTAAGTAGTTTTTCTTTAATACCTCGTAAATCGTAAACCGCTTATTACCGCCTAATCTTTCATAAAAATAACTTAAATCCTTTAATTTCATAAATCAATGGTAGGTACGGAACCCATTGTGCGTGAGTCCGACACGCACTTGGCCGGTTTTTTTCAACTGTCATTGGCGATATCCGCCATTATTGTGAAATATTTTTTTTAAAGAATTTCTGTAATTTGTTAGTTACACGTGTTATTGGCAAAATTGTGGTATCTAACCACAGGGGCCATTGAAGAGTTGAAATAGTATTCACTCTAAAGAAAAGAAAGAGTAGTTATTATCAAATAGACTGAGACTGAGATTAGATTGTGAATGTTATTAAAATTACCAGAATTGTCCCTCAGATCGATTTTAAGTAAGACATAAAAAATATAGACGACAACATCAAGCTACTACAATCTGTTAGATTTCTTTATTAGATTTTCAACTTTATGTCTAAAATATTAAGGCGCAAGCTTGATCGGGAATATTTGACAGTATCGGGTAGAATGACCTGCTGTCGTCCGTAAATTTAAAAAAATGCACCAGCTTATCATATTGTGCTTATTTGTCTCATTTCGTCAAAGTAATTCTTTGACGAAAAAAGACAAATGCTATTCATTTTGTTTAGTTCCATCACAGATTACAGAATACTATGTTGTGTTTGTCTGACACTGGAACAATGATAGTGTCAACACTATAAAGTACCTAAACCGACTGGTTGCGCTCTATTATGTTCGGTCTTGGATGAAACCAGCATTTACAACATACCTCTTACCTCATACCTTCGTCGTCCTCCGTGGTGCAGTGGTCAACACGCCTGCCTGCGACGTGGAGGCCCCAGGTTCGATCCCCGGCCAGGTCATGATGGAAAACGATCTTTTTGATTGGCCTGGGTCTTGGATGTTTATCTATATATATGTATCTATTATAAATATATGTATCGTTGAGTTAGTATCCCATAACACAAGTCCCGAACTTAGTTTGGGGCTAGCGTAACTGTGTGATTTGTCCGTACTTAAATATTTATTTATTTATTTTTATTTACCTCTACCTATGGCATAAAATGATAATAAAATAAATTGGCACGTATAAAACTACTAGCTGCATCCCGCGGTTTCTCCTGCATAAGTTTGAATCCTCTAGGAATATCCGGATATAACTGTCTTATATGTTACTCCTGGTTATAAACTATCTGTGTTCCAATTTCATCCAAATCCCTTCCGTAGATTTGGCGTGAAAGAATAACAAACATCCATACATCCACAAAAAATTTTACTATTAATACTATACATTTATACTATTAATACTATATGTATTAGTAAGAAGTAAGGTGTAGTTTAGGAAGGATTGGTTGGATGGATTGGAAAAACAAAAAACCAACATACATACCCTATGTATGTACGAGAATTACTCATAGAAATAAATAGAAAGTAAAAACCATTACAAAAAAAAAAAAAACAACCGACTTCCGAAAAACACTACATAGCAAAAAAATAAACTAATTTCGGTACCTAATCGGTGTTAAATACTAATACCTATACAAAAACCAAAGACACCGTCACTCAAAAGACAAAGTCACTTTCTCATTCCCTATGTATGATTAAATCTTTAAAACTACGCAACGGATTTTGATGTGGTTTTTTTTAATAATTAAATTTTCTAATGTGATGTCGTAAATAATTACATTTTTGTCGCGTTTGCAGTGAAACGCAGGCTGAACACTACGAGATTTATCAAATACCGTATTGTACTAAATATTGTACACATCGAAAAGGTCTATAAAAAGGCCTCGATGGTATATGTCTATCTCTTATGGATATCCCACAATAACAGTTTTTTGTCATTTACTTTTTACGACAAATACCGGTTTTTTACACAAATACCGAATTTTCGAAGCGATTTGTAGCGCGTAGGTCGTGTCGCGTAATTAAAACTCAGATAAATCGAACTTTGTGTATTGCACGAATGTAAAAGGGTACAATGTATTTGACGTGTACAATGACGTGATACAAGAGTTTGAACAGGAATGGACTGTAATGTAATGGAATGTGATGTAGTGTGATAGAATGGAATAGAATATAATGATGTGTCTTACAAGCTATGCACTCACTTAAATACTAACTATCTCTAAACAATAGTGGGGTAACCAATAGCAAATCAGCTTGCTGTCCTGCGGATGTCGACGCGGTGTTGCGTGCGTTCTTGATGTTGATTCGTTGATCGAGGCAGGCCGCGGCGTATGATTGGTTAATGTAGGAAGCGCGCCAGTTCAGTCTTCACGTGCTAGACGACTCGCTATGGTTCTCACGCACATTGACCGTTGGTCAACAGATGTCTTCCGGGGTGAGATTTATGGGAACCCTCGCTGCGGGGGTCAGGGTCGCAGCGATGCGCGCCATGACTTCCGCGGTCCTGGTGTGATTTACAGCCGATCTTTCCCAGCGGGTAAGAGAACATGTGTAGCAATTGCTACAATGCTATAGATTTTAACCAATACAGCATTAATCTTTATACAATTAATACATTGTCGATTTAATGTAGATCTATATCGTCCTTTAAAGCATATGATTTAAATGAATATTTTCGAAGATATTACAGATTTAAAAATTGCGGGGCGTCACGTCCGGGCCGACCGGGAGTGGCGAGCCGCTATGTTTTTTATACAACTTCACAGTTTTTTTTGTAGTGTATTTAGTATCAGCATTGCACCCATGCGAAGCCGAGGCGGGTCGCCAGTCCTATATAATAAGAGGCATCCAGCTCAAGTCTTATTTATTATACAGGATTTAAATAAGTAGCCATAAAGTCTATAAGAATAGACTTTTACTTTTAGTAGCATACGTAGTCAGTCCTATAATGAACTGACCAGGCGGCCATATAACATAGTTCTACGCGACATGTCGCTATATGATGTGTTACGCTAAATAGTATGTTTATAGTGTACTTCTCATAAGAAACACACATCGACATAAAATGCTTAATAGGAGGGTGACGGTAGGAATAAAACGTCCGTATCCCCTAACTTCACCTTTACACTACACAATAATATAACAAGGTAGCCAGCTACCAGTTTTAACATTATGTACCTATACCAACGCCAAGCTCGATAAAGAATGGAGGCAAACAAACCGTTGCTAGGCAAGGAGTTGTTTACGCCTAAAAGACAAGATGTTAAAAACCTTTTCTAGATATATAATTTTCATAGAGGTAAACAAACTAATTTAAGGTTATCACAAATCACGTTTTACAAATCCCCTATTATTTACAAGATTATTGCCTTTTACATGCTAACTATTTATTAACAATTCCTATTGCAGCATATTTCAATAGAATCACTAAAATAGCATGCATATTAACTTAGTATTTTGAAAAACCATTAAAAAGTCAACATTAATTTTACGTGTTAGCCCTACAATAAATATCTATAGTTTAAATAAAACTAAAAAAACATGCTTTTAAAGAATATCACTATAAAAATTTAAAAATAATTTTAAAATTTCATTTCATCATCATCATCATCATCATCATCAGCCTCTACTCGTCCGCTGCTGGACATAGGCCTCCTCCATGGCACGCCAACAAGCTCGATCTTGAGCAGTTCTCCACCAGCCATTACCAGCCACCTTTTTGATGATGTCGCTCCATCTCGCCCAAGGGCGTCCTACACTACGTTTGCCAAGAAGCGCTCTCCACTCGAGGACTCGTTTACCCCAACGGTTGCCGGTCCTGCGGCATATGTGACCAACCCATTGCCACTTCAGCTTGTTAATCCTCAGAGCTATGCCGGTGACTCTGGTCCTCTGTCGGATAACCTCATTTCTGATGCGGTCCTTTAGAGAGACGCCCAACATAGCCCGCTCCATAGCTCGCTGAGCGGCTTTAAACTTATTGACTAGTCTGACCGTTAGTGTCCACGTCTCAGCTCCGTAAGTCATGACGGGTAGGACGCACTGGTTGAAGATTTTAGTCTTCAAACATTGGGGTATGGGCGACGAAAATACCCGGCGAAGTTTACCAAATGCTGCCCATGCCAGCTGGATCCTTCTATTTGCCTCCTTCTCGAAGTTGTTTTTCCCTAATTGCAACGTTTGCCCGAGGTATACATATTCTGAAACAACTTCTAGCAGCATTCCGTTTACGGCAATCTGTCCCGGAGAAAAATTTAATTTATGACAATAGTATTACAATATGTAAAGAAAACCCTGTTAGATCCGTGAAGGTATTGTTAGGCATCGATAATTGATTCTACTAATGGATACAAAACCGGGCTAAACTTAAAAAAATTCCCCCTAAAAAAAGAAATATTATTTCGCAAAAAAGAGGTAACTTAATACATGTGCGGTAAGTAACCCTTCCGCGGGCGGCGGGCGGCAGGGCACGCGGCACGTGGTCGCATCGCTATTCGCTCATAATAATACCAGTGTTGTCACTTTTTTAAAAATTACCAAATTTCGGTTGTTGGAATTATTTCGTGGGAAAAAAAGATTATTTCAAAATTCATTAGTATTGTTTCTATGATGATTACGTAAAATTTGATATTATATTTAGTCATGTGTTTAGCTAACGATTATTATCCTTATGGGTCGAACAGGGTTTTCGTTACATATTGTATAAACAATACTAGTAAAATGAGAAAAAAGCGTGAGGCGCTTTGTGCCATAACTTTTGTATATTAAGCGCCTCACGCTTTTTTTTAAAGCATGTTTTTTTTATTTTTTTAAACTAAATTTATTTTCAACTTTTTAGTTCGATATTCTATTTTTAAATAATTTACGGATAACACGAACTCTTAAGTGGTGCTCATTTGCTTTTACCAAACTTTTCTTGATCTCCAACAGACAGAATAGCAAGTGCTAAAATTCGTAATGATGCGTTACCCAAGTAACTAAATATAATACTAAATCTAAACTAAAGAATAATTTGCCTGTACAAATTAATGTAAGGTAAGGTTGAAAAAATTTTGAGTTAGAGACGGGCAAACAAACAAACAAACAAGCAAACATACAAGTGAAGCTAACAAAAAGCATGTAAAAGAAGAAACATGGATGAACTCCAGGTATTAAATACATTTTGTGGAATTCAGCCAATGAATAAAGTTGAGGCATTTGTCAATACAATTTTGCGTAGGTATTTTAATTACTTTCAAATCAACTGCATAACAGATGCATTGTAATACTTTTAAGTATGGACTAAGTATAGTCTATATTTATCAAAAATTTAATCTATTAGGAAATTAGCTTACATGTGTGGTGTGTCATATTTCATTCAAATCGGTTAAGCGTTCTATGCAAGTCATAATTATCTAAACATAAATAAACTGTTTACATTAGTAGGAAGTAGGAAAGTAGAAAAGGTTGTTAACATCTGTCTTTTAGGCGCATCGAGCACATATCCAATAGAGTAGTAATATGAGCCGTCAAATTCCGAAACATGTCTGTGATTTGTCCATTATAAATAACAACTCACGATTGCACTAAAACAGACAAAAGCCAAGCGGTCCTCCACTCCAAACCGCGCAGCAAACCCACCCTCCCCCGACCAATCACCATGTCTGGCAAGCCGATCCCTTGGGGAAAGCGAGCCAAATACCTAGGAGTCATCCTAGACGAACACCTCACCTTCGGAGAGCACATAAGGACGGTACGCTCGCGCGCCGCCTACGCACTCTATCAACTCCACTCTCTCCTCAACCCGCGCAGCAAGCTGTCCCTCAGGTGCAAAATGCGCCTGTACACAGCCTGCATACGCCCCATCATGACATACGCCTGTGTAGTCTTCGCACACACCGAGCCCAGTCATATCCATAGGATGCAGACACTCCAAAACCGCTTTCTTCGCAAAGCAACAAACGCCCCTTGGTTCGTCCGAAATGAGATCCTCCATCTAGATCTCAAAATCCCCACTATCCAGCAGTACATGAAACGCCTATCCAAGCGTTTCTTTGACACAGCCGCTGAACATCACAACCCTCTGGTTGTCGCGGCAGCAAAGTACACCCCCTCCAAAATAAGTAAGCTTCGCCGACCTAGGCACGTTCTCACAGACCCTGATGACCCCATGACCCCATAACCCTCCTCCAAGAGGCCAATAGGGCCACTAGTACAAGATACAAAAAACCGACCTACCGACCTCGCCGCCGAGGTCCATCGCGACGCGTTCAACGTAGTAATCGCCCTCCCCGTCCCTTGTCCGATGAAGGCCAGCCCGCGCCGCAGCTGAGCCAGTAAATATAAAGTCCCGACTATGACCTCTGAGTTTGTTTCGGCCGTTTCTTCTCAGAGCTAGTACTAGGAAACGCCGTGGTCATCAAACCGAAATAAAAATAAAATAATTCGATCCAGCCGTCCCTTGCTGTTTTCTCCAGCGACACCCTAAGCCGAGGTTCGTACCCCACAGGGGGTGCCCTTAGCGTGTAGTCGCTTAGCTTTTAGTAGCCCTGGCTGGAGGCTTTAAATTCACTTAAGGCAGCCACAGGATAGTCCGGTTAAGTAGTCACGACCTCTCAAGGTCAACTACGAGATGCCATATCAAAAAAAAAAAAAAAAAAAAAAAAAAAAAAAAAAAAAAAAAAAAAAAAAAAAAAAAAAAAAAAAAAAAAAAAACAGTACGGCACCAAGTAGTGACCTGTGCGTAGGTCTCCCGATACTATTGAAAATATTCAAAGTTTGGTATTGTACCCCATAATGTCGTGTTGTTCTATTCGATGGTGTGGTAAAAACATCAGAACATCGAATTATAAAACAGACGGAATCTCGTTTCATCGCCAAGTATCAATAAACTATGATTTAATACACTTGGCGTCCATTTATCATGGCTCAAGTTTAACTGGTCAAGAAAAACCAAACAATAGGTACTTGTCTATGCGTCTTGCTCTTACTAAGTGTAACCGATATTATGTCATCCTTTTCTATCCATTACTGGTTTTATTAGTGTTGCACTGTGTTACTCACATTGTGTATCGATACTAACCAAAAAGGGTAAACAAACAAATTACCTAGTAAATGTAATAAATTGAATACATTTCAATGCAAATTTTAAATATGTTAATTATATTATTATTATTACTTTATAATTTTTAAGAATCGCGAAAAAATATATAGATATGAGACTAACATTCCTCATGAAAAGAAAAAAATATGATGAGAAACAAGCTTTGAGAAGAATTTTTACTAAATTAATTCACTTTAAAAATCAGTAACAGTAAAGCATAACTAAGATTATAATTTTTCCTTTATTTTTAATAGAAATCATGATAAAAAAGTTTGATTTACTTAATACAATAGTGTTATTTAGTTTCAAAACCATAAATGTTCTTATTAAAAGAAAATATTGTTATTTACGAATCCTCGCCTTTCCTAGTAGAGCATCGCTCCATATTTCTTACGTGACAGCACCTGACTAGACCACATATAATATCTAATAAAAAAATATATCTAAATCTGTTATGATATGATATAAATATCTGTTATTAGGTCTTCTAGTACAGAAACTAGCTATTTATTTAAATTTTGTCTAATGGACTTTTGTATAATGGACATTTTAATACGCTAAACAAACATTGTAACATTATCGATATCGATATAAACAATTATATTTCTGTTGCCCTACTCTAGTGCAGCGCAGCGATTTTGCGTAATTTGTTTTCGAACAAAACTAGTGGCATTACCACTCTATTGGATATGTGCTCGATGTTTAGGCGTAAAGAACTCGTTGCCTAGCAACGGTTTGTTTACCTCCATTCTTTATCAAATTTGGCTTTTTTTGTTTACTCGCTCAGCTCGTTTTATATTTGAGCTGCGCTGCAATTTGCGTCTATTTGCTCTATACACTACAAATACCTAATGTTTCATGTAGATATGCTTGTGTAGTCTGTAAGATAACATAGTCGGGGATGATTCGACCCGAAAAATATGACTTGTCCCGCCTAGTCCTGACTTGCCCCCATACATAATCACAAGGATACATTCCGAAAAGTAGGAATCAAGACGAACGGGCATCTTTTGGCGGTGAATAGACACGGTTTTGTTTTGGCGGCATTAAAAGCTACAATATTGGCTTTCCCCCAATCAGAGACAGCCCGTAGTGCAACACTAGTACGCTCTACCATAGCCTCTTGTAGCTAGCGCTACACAAAGGTCGACTGTAAATTACACAGAAACGCGGAAGTCATGGCACGCGTCCCTGCGACTGTAAATCACACAGAAACGCGGAAGTCATGGCGCGCGTCCCTGCGACCCTGACTCCCGCAGCGAGGGTTCCCATAAATCTCACCCTCACCCCGGAACACATCTGCAGGATCAACGGTCAACGTCCGTGGGAATCATAGCAAGTCGTCTAGCACGTGACTGAACTGGCGCCCTTTCTACATTAACCAATCATACGTCGTGGCCTGCCTCGATCAACGAATCAGCATTAAGAACGCACGCAACACCGCGTGGACATCGCAGGACAGCAAGCTGATTTGCTATTGGTTACCCCACTATTATTTAGAGATAGTATTTAAGTGAGTGCATAGCTTGTACAACATCATTATACATTATTATTATATTCTACATCATTATTACATTACAGTTCATTCCTTGATCACACTCTTGTATCGCGTCATTGTACACGTCAATTACATTGTACTCTTTGACATTCGTGCAATACACAAAGTTCGATTTATCTGAGTTTTAATTACGCGACACGACCTACGCGCTACACTCTCTTTCGGACCGGATTGATCCCTTATTAGCCTGAGCATCCGGCAGGTATCCCCCCAGAACTGTGGTGTCATCTGCATACCCATCAGCAGATCGTTACCTAATATGCAGCAGGAACATAGTTGCAGAGAGAACAGACCCTTGAGGAACATCGGCATCAGCTGACATGGGCTCCGATGGGCATCCGTCGACAACAACTCGGAGGGATCGTTCAGTCAGGAAGTCTTTTACCCAGCCAGTCAGGCCAACGGAAATGCCTTACGTTGGAAGCTTACTCAAAAGACCAGCGTGCCATACCCGGTCCAAGGCCTTCGAAACATCAAAAGAGACGGCAATCGCTTCCCCATTTTTGCCCCACAAGTGAGGGGCATACAGTTGTAGGTCCCCAGTAGAACGTATGCAGCGAAACCCATACTGTCGGTCACTGAGGAGATCGTTAGCTTCCAGGAAAGCCAAGAGGCGCGAGTACAATACACGCACCATAATTTTGCAGAATAAGGAGGGTATTGAAATCGGCCGATAGTTAGTAGGATCGGTACGACGAGCCTTTTTGGGCACAGGCTGCACATTAGCGAGCTTCTAGTACTTGGGCACTATACCAGTCCTAAATGAGAGGCGATACAAGCTCGTCAATACAGGAGACAACTCGGACGCACATACCTTAAGATCAATCGCTGGACCTTCGCTGGAACCTTTACTTTCTTGAAGAACTTGTTTGAGTTTTTCACAAACTTCAGACTTATGTTTCAAGAAGTAGAATTTGTATTTACTGTAGTCATCTTTGAAGAGAACAAAGAATCTGTACTTGCTAAAAGAATAGGGAAAAGGTCAACATCAGCATGCAGTATTTCTCCAGGTTCCTTAGCCTGCACCCTTGTTCCAAATTTCTTTCTATGTGCCCTTCCATAGATGCACCCAGTACAAAATTCAGAATCGATTGCTACTTTAATACCAAGTTCATGTTCGATAACTTTCTTAACATGTCGTTTATTCTGGTGAGCAAATCTCTCATGATAAAGTTGAAGGCTGGACTTGGACAATACGTTCACTAAGTCCTCCATTTTTAGAGCGTTTTCCTACTAGGTAAACTTGTCCCTTCACTTTAAGTGAGCAAGTCTCTCTTTCAGAAGTAAAGACACTGTTATTCAGTTTATCTTGGGCAGCCAGAACTGAGAAAAGATTCTTTTTAATTGCAGGTACGTATTGTTGACAAAAGAGCTCAGATGTACAGTCCCCTTACCAAGAGCACCAACTGTGGCTCCATTTGCAGTAGTCAAAGTATTAGTGTTACAACTTTCGAAAGTAGTGAAAAAATCTTTTCGATTCGTGACATGATTGGTCGCTCCATTATCAATGTACCAACTGTCTACATCATTTTCCAATACTGCATTTACTTCTTGTTTGTCTTCAACGTACATCAAGACAGTGTTTACTTTGACTTCGTTACTGGAAGGTGTAGGTTTTGGTGGTCTACCATCTGACATCCATTTATGACATTTCTTAATCCTGTGGCCTAGTTTGCCGCAGTAACTGCATTTCTTTTTGTTAAACTTTACATTGCTGTTTTGTGTAGCAAAAGCTTCAGTAGACCCAGCCTGATTATGTTGACTTGTAAGAGACTTTTCAAAGTTGCATAATTGTACAGTCAAATTTTCGATATTGCGATCAGCTTTTGATAATAGTAACCAGCTTGACTTAAACGGGAAAAATGATTCGGGTAGTGTGTCGAGAATTTCGCAAATAAGTAAAATTTCTGGTAATTCACACTTGAACTCCTTCATCAACTCAATTGTCAAGTCATGCCACAAATTCTTTAGTTTCGAAATATGTGTACCCATATCATGCTGCGGATCCTTGCAATAATGGAAAAAATCTAGTGAGTAGGTATAAGTTTTGTCGTCTGTTGAACGATCAAACAATCGATGTAGCTCGTCCCATACTTCTCTAGACGTCTCTGGTCTCATAATCTTCTGTAGGGTCGTATCCGACATGTTTGCTGTAAGTAATAGCAAGGCTTTACTATCTGCTTCATTATACTTTTGTAATTTTTCCTTATATGATTCGATCTCTTGTGGGCTGGCGTCTTTGGGGCAGGACAGGCTTTTTTAGTCTGCCTTCTACTGCTTCCAGTACCCCAACAGTGCCCCTGAGCAGTTGCAAAACTTTATATCGCCATATCAGCCAATTTTCATTGCCTTCTAAATGGCCGATTTCAATCTTGAAATTTTGCATATTTAGGAATATATTTTTCTCAAATCGTTTGGTTAGTACTTACTCTAACACGAATAAACGTTTAACTACGCTCTGTTACCATGTACAGTCCTACCAACTTATCTGTGAACTGAGTGGTAGCGACACCGTCGCTTTAGTGTTGCAAATTAATAAAATTTACCCATGATTGGGTATGTCAGATAAGAAACTAGGTAAACATATAAACATAATTTTATTATTTTAAACAATACCTAACATTGTTTTATAATAATAAAATACTAATATAAGTACTAAATAGTCTTCAAAAATAAGAAAATTAATGTAGGTAGATACATAAATTAGCTTTTTCTCTGGCATTCAATTGATATAATGTAGGTACCCCACTTACAAACTTTTGCATAAGTACCTACTTAGATGGATTCAGCAGTTACAAGCTTGATAAGTTGATACAAAAAACCCATAGTTTAGTACTAGCTACTAGCATCTCTATTTAAACAAAACTCAAATATCTAGACACTCAAGATGTATCCTGTATTACATGACCTAGTTAATAGATAGAATAAAACAAAAGTTTCATCATCATCGTCAACCCATATACCTACGTCCCTACTGCTGGGGCACGGGCCTCCCTTAACGATGTGAGGGGTTAAAAAAAAACAAAAGTTTGCTTAACAATATTTTATTAGAATCCCGGTTTACAATAATTATGATCTTTTGATGAACTTGCACGCCCAACTTCATCCTGGCTGTGAGGCCATACGCCGCTTATGTCCATGTCATCATTATCACTGTCACTTTCAGTTTCCGAATCACTTACCACTTCTATAATGAACGGTTTATCCAAGTACACATCATGCTTCAAATATTACTTGTACTTTCCTCCGGATAACTCCCATGTCAAAATCATCAACATGAATAAACCCACTTTGACGATTCCTCTCCTTGCCTGGGGTCCGAATTTTTGTACCAGCTTCTTCTGCAGCATGCCCTTCTTTAACTATTTTTGAAATTAGCCCTTGACTCACACCTGAAATATAGACAAAATTAATTAAGTATTTACATACTGTAGTTAAAATATTAAATGTAAGTATGAGTAATTATTTTTTTTTGCGGCTTGCGTACAAATCGCGCCACGTAAGAAGAACGCTGGAAGGCGTGGAGTGGAGAGAATTTAGGCTAAGCCAAACGTAGGTACCTATGCGGGAGAGCCCCTCAGATTATTCCAGCGTTCTTTTTACGTGACGAGAACTATAGGTAGTTGAATCACTCAGCTTTTATATTTTTGAAGTGAAACTTCTTTAGGCACGCTTGACTTGGGGAGTAAACTCGCGAAAGCGTTACGAAAAATATTACAAAAATGATCGGGCAAGGCGAACGGAAAGCAAAGTATAGTCCTATTTCGTCTGTAATACAACGAAGCAGTTGGCACATGTAAATATTGCATGACATGCCGTGTATAAAGTTGTGGGTTCGCATCTCGCCGAAGATAATGTATATTTTTTGGATCTTTTTAAGATTTGTTAACAATTGAGTCGAGTATGAAGTTGTGAGTTCGCATCTCGCCGAAGGCAATATATATTTTTTGGATCTTTTTAAGATTTGTTAACAATTGATTACCTAAGAGCACAAATAATTTATAAATTTCGTTCTGTTCTGGCCTTTATATTGTTTTATATATTTTTGCTGAACATTTCTGATATAATTGAAAGTATAGAAGTTTGAAGATATCGTCACAATACGATAATTGGACACAAAGTACAAATTGCTTTCGAGCAGGCGCGTGCGCTCCTTAGAAGCAGATAAGCATTGCATACCCTAATAATTTTCTAAAAAAATATATAATAATTACATTAAAATAATTTATATACTACAAACTTAAAACTGAAAGACTGTTGATAACACTGCCATCTATTGGGGCTAATGCAAACTACTAACACACATTACAATGCTGTCCGCGCAACTCAACTTCGTCACGACGCTCGCGCCAGTTCGCGTAGCGACATAAGCAGTTACTAATGTGCCTCTTCCATACGCGTCTGTGAATAAAATTATTTGCTTGTGTGCATAATCTTTGCGTACGTGGGCGTGTAATTTCATTCAAATTTTTAGGCCGAACAAGCACAGCTTCTAATAATGCGGCGAATTTAAGAAGTTCACAAATATAGCATGATTGTTGATGAAATATAATATAAAATTTTACGTAATCATCATAGTAACAATATTAATGTATTTTGAAATAATCTTTTTTTCCCGCGAATTAATTCCAACTTTCCCGAAATTCGGTAATTTGTAAAAAGTGACAACACTATTTTGACGGTATTATTATAAGCGATGCGCCAACATGCCGCGTGCCCTGCCTCCCGCCGCCCGCGTCAGGGTTGCATACCGCACATGTATTACGTTAACTCTTTATGCGAAATAATATTAATTTTTTGAAGTGAAACTTCTTTGCGCACGCTTGACTTGCGGAGTAAGCTGGCGAACGCGTGACGTAAGCGTTACGAAAAGTGATCGGGCAAGGCGAACGGAAGTTAAGTGGGGGATATAAGCACAGAGGCGCCCGTGGCGCGAGCTTAGTACTACAAGGTCTACAACGAGTTATTTTTTTTTTTTCAATAAAAATAGAAGATCTATGCAAAAATATTAATTTACCAATGAAACCATGAAATAAATTTAAATATTTATAGAAAATTAATATATGTATATGTGTATACATGTATATATTGTACACACATATATATATATATATATATATATATATATATATATATATATATATATATACATAATTACATACAGATGGAGCGAAAGAAGTTTCACTTCAGTCGTGTGGTCATAAGCACACTCGTATTTTTTAAGTTACAGTTACGTTAAAAAGTAATCAATGAAAAAAAATATCGGGTAATTTACAAAAAGAAAGTAGTCAACACTAACCTCGAACTAAATCGAATGACATTTCAACATGGCGGCCGTAGTTCCCATTTTCTCCATTTCACAGATAAGTTGGTAGGACAGTAGAAGTCGTGCTTTTTAATCAAAACGATTTCGTGAGAGTAAAAGTATATTTTTTTCTTTTCTTTCTTTCTTTTATGGCTTCGCACGGTTTGTGCATTTAGCCAATGTCACGTAATGAATTGTTCATGTCGAAAAAGACGGCCGCGTGACCCGTCTTACGATGGAGGTTTGAGACAAAGTCATAATGTGGCCACTATGCTGCAATATTTCACTGTTCTTTATGAATTGTTTACTGAATGCACTTTTTACTACATAAATCACGCACTTTTATTTAGTAAACAACACTATAAATAATTTTAAAAGTCCAATGAAAAATGAGCGTGACACTTTCCCCCAAAACTCCCTAAAAGTATATTGTCGGATAAAAACAGCAAAATTATATTAACAGACAAATGTAACTAAGAAACCATGTATCGTACATAGATAAATAAGAAAGTTTTCAAAAAAGAGTTCCAAGAGCATTAACTCTAAAAGTACATAGATAAATAAGAAAATTTTCAGAAGTTCTAAGAGCATAAACTCTAACATCAATTGGGCAAAAAATCCACCTCAACTATCTGTCGTACACGGTTAAATCATTGTTGCTCTCCCAATTTCTTGGCCAAACTTAGGAATAACTCTCTGTCTACCTCTCTTTGTGAATGTGGTTTGGATGGAGGAAACGTGGACCATTTATTTTTCTCCTGTCCTAAATTACGCTTCTCCTTTCATGAAATCATTGCCCCTCATATTCCTAGCCCTACTTCGGTCAAATGTCTACTTGTTGAAGCAAGGAGTTATAAATATAGTTTTATAGGTAATCTCTTTATACTGGTTGCATTTGATGGTGTGGTGTCAAGTGATTTGACGCGTGACAATACCAGAATTCTTTCTTTCTTTATTTGTTGGCTTCGCACGGTTTGTGCATTTAGCCAATGTCAAGTAATTATGAATTATTCATGTAGAAAAAGACTGCAGCGTGACCAGTCTTACGTGTGAGGTTAGGGGCAAAGTCATGATGTGGCCACTATGCTGCGATATTTCACTGTTCTTTATAAACTATTTACTAAATGCACTTATTACTACATAAATCACGCACTTTTATTTAGTAAACAACACTATAAATAATTTTAAAAGTCCAATGAAAAACGAGCGTGACACTCAGCTTGACTTTCCCGCCAAAACTCCTACCAGAATTTTGAAGTGTTGTCTTTTATTTTGTGTTGATAAGTGAGGTCATGTTTTTCCTTCTAAATATTATTGTGTGCTTTGGTTTCTGAATACATTTTATTTTACACTCTTTGCTATCTACTGTTACTTTGCTCTACTCTAACTCTATCACTACTTCCTGTTGTGTTTACATGTTTTATTTATATTCAAACTATGTAAATTTATTAAAATTAATAAAATTAAGCTGTAACTCTAAGATGTAACTAATATTTTTCTCCCTTTTCCTTCACTGTCCGTCGTGAACGTGATATAGTCATTTTCGTATGCATAATCTGTGATCTTACTACCTGTCTGTCAATCTGCGAAGAAATATTTTATTTTAACTTAACAAGAAGTATATTATTATTATAATTTTGATTCGCGCTAAATATTCTCCAGTGTTTGATGGTTTAGTAATCGTTCTTGGCAAAATTGTGGCGTCTCTCACAAAGGCCATTAATCAAGAATGGAATTGAAGATCGTATGACATTGACTTTTCAAAATTACCGCCACTTGGATAATGCTTAAGATTGAATTTTCGACGAGGACAGATGAAGTATGCTGAACATTATAAATAATTAACTACGGTTGTGTAACTGCGTACATAGTTAGACTTCAAAAACCAGTACTAAGTACTTGTACTTAGTGACAGTTAGGTTGCTTAAGTTATCAAAATTATAATCAAAATTTAATAAAAACATCAAAATGTATATTGTCTCGAATTTAGTGAGAGAAACCATACCTAACTATTTGGCTGGGCTGCCCATTCCAGATTCTATCGGGGGTTGGTTTCGCCTTGGAGGTAAGCTGAAAAATATTAAAACCATGTGTACTCAATATTCTAAAAAAGTATTTTAATTTAAATCATCATGGTGGATTGAGATTCATATCCCAGATCTAGTTATAAATAAAATATTCTATTTATTGTCTAGCTATATAGCTTGAAAGTATAAAGTCGTAACTGTACTTTATTAGTTTCTTACAAAAAGTACAGAGTTATAAAAAGTAGATCAGAAGATAATGTACTCTATGTACTTGCTATAAAATATATATTAGCTTAAAACATTGTTAAGGTTTGTGGTATTCCTGTACAATTTTCAATGACATACTTTCAAATGCAATGAATTGCTTTAACTTTCTGCCGGACAAATAAAAGGTTATAGATAACATGCAACTGTTATTATTTCATTGGTCATTGATTTTAATTGATATAGTTTAGGTTGCAGTAGCTGTAATTATCAGTATTGAATCTAACTCATTTTTATTTAATTTTCAGTGAAGGATTGGCTTGCTTTAATCCCGCCTGTAGTAGTGGTTGGAGGCATTTCATATTACTCGTATGAAACTATTAAGAAGGCTCGTGCTGCTGGTGATGGGCATGTAAATCCCTGCATAAGGAAAGATATCAACAAAGTGGTTGATTTTATTGACATTGAAGACATTACCGAGAAGGTGTCCCTGTGTCGTTGTTGGAGGAGTAAAAATGTAAGTTTTTTTTGTAATTAAACATAAAAAGAACATATATCTATCTTATATAACTTCTGAAACATTTACTTTATGTTTTGAAAGAGTAATTAATAGGGTAATGCTTTACATAAGCCTAAAATGAACATCTAGTTTCCTCATTTGGTTCCGCTGCTTCTATAGTTATGAATGCATTATGCCAGTTGTGGCCTACATAATTTATTATCAGTTGTTCTATAGACTTTGCTAAGGATTTCAGATTAGGAGTGTGTGAAAAAAAAATTTATGTTTGATATCTTACTATTGTCCTACTTATAGGTAATCCTACTCTGTGTGATATTTGTCTTTTGTGATAACTTGTTATTTTTAATTGTTTTATAGTGGCCATATTGCGATGGTGCTCACGGTGCCCACAATAAGGAGACTGGTGATAATGTTGGGCCTGTTGTTGTCAAGCATAAGGAAAAGAAGTAAGCAATAACAAAATATGAAACAAAGTGATAAACAAATTGTGATCATATTTATTACAGAAATTGTTAGCCTATTCAAAATATATATTGTAATTCACAGAAATAAAAGATGCTCATAATAAATTGTAAGAACTAATATTGTAATATTAAGTTTACTTTTGTTGTATTATATTTTTTTATCTTTTTTCATGGCCTTGTAGCCATTGTAATAAACATCACTTAGTATTATTAGAATATTAATAAAATTAAATCAATAAAATTTTGGATTGTTATGAAAAGAAAATGGTTTTTTATTTGTAATTAGTCCTGTAAGGTTTACTATTCACTGAGGTTATCTAAACATCATTAAATATAAATAAATAGACATAAGTGAAAGAAAAACATTACTTATAACATTTAATTACCAAATTCTCTTAATAATTAAATAAATCACAGACACATTCTGACTTTAAAATTATAAATTAATATTTAAACATGCCATCAGTTAGATACAAAATCATGTTACTGAAAATGACTACAATTACCACTGTTTGTTAGAAGGAAAAATTGTTATGGCACTAATTATTACAATAATTTGCAATCCGCTAAATTTAAAAGATTCACCACAAAAACTTAAAACAATTGTTCAACACGAGTCTACTCTTAGTGTTACGTCAAAATCCATAAAATAATGCAGTGCAGTGTTTAAAAGGTGTTTAGCCTAAACACGGTTTTATATTAAGGCGATAGATAATATTTTCCACATTGATGTCGATCAAGTGCAACTAACCTTGCCAAATTCATAAAATATTATATGTTGTGTTTACGCCACTGTTACTAAAAATAAAGATAGCAAAACAGTTCCGTAGATGAAAGGGTCAAATGAAAATAAAAATGATTTTTCTGAAGAATGACTGCAAAATTTATTGTTTATTAGAAACAAAAATGCCTTGACTAGGAATCAGCGGAACCTGATTACAAGATTATAAAATCAATAAAGATAGCGCAACACATTTTCACGTATACTTTCAGTTACAAGAACCAATTTATCTTGTAGATGGAAATGTCCCAAAGATAAGACCAGAAAATAATATCCAAATAATAATTGTTAAAACACCCTATCATTATGCACAGTTAGCGCAGTGTTTAAGCTACTGACTGCTGCGCTGCGTGTCGCAGGTTCGATTCCCGCACGGAACAGATACTTGTATGACCTACAAGTAGTTGTTCCGGGTCTGGCTGTTTGTGTGAGTTTATATGTTTGTAAACGCCCCCACGATACAGGAGAAAATCCTAGTGTGGGGCAATATTTGTTTTAAAAGAAAAAAGATTAGGTATATCAAATCACAATAATATGTAATATACCTTGAGTTACCCATGATGTTTCATGTATGAATGTGAATGGTTCATTATTCTACAAGGCCTACTTAGTATCTAATGATGTTTAATTCTACGAATTTTTTGTATAATTCAGTCTTGAAGCTTCTCTGATACTGCCACCAAAGCTTACTCATCTGGAGAAATCGAGTAACGCGTTCAGGTGGCGCTCCCAGTTACAATTTTCAAAGCTGAAATAAAAAAAAAGAATATGTAAGTAATTATCAAAACGTGTCTAAGCCTAATGAATAACGTAATAACGTAGGTATGCCCCTATCACTATAATAACCATATTGTTCAGATCACTTCGTAACCTAAGTAAGGCTAATGAAATGTTTACTACGAACATTTAGGTACATCAAGTGCAGTTTCTGTTGGACTTTGTTATTAATCTAAGTGCAAATCAATAAATTTAACTATATTTCAATCAAACGCCAGAAAGCACTGTAGGTACAGAAAAAAGAATGAAAAAAAAAATCGGCGTTCCGCAATGAATCGTGTTGGGTCCGCGCTTATTCTTAGTTGATAATAACTGATGGCGTGTAAACATAGTAGGTATAGTAGTATAGTGTCAATACTATATGACGCACATAGAATTGACAATGTGCTACTGTACCTACTATAAGAGAATGACTTTTCCTATGAGGACGACAAATAGCGTAATGTTTATAATACATATTTACTTACTTCTATCCTAGTTTCGGCAATATTTTCTTCATTTCGTAGAAGCTCATGCTTAAGTCCATTACGTTTTCTGGAAAGAGCATGATTTCTATTTTAGTTTAAATGACTTCCAACACGATAAAAGTGGATTAGAAGTTTATATCGAAATGTAATAAAACGAACAATAAACGCTGTGAAGTCTTTGTGCGTTTCTGTCGTGAGAGGGATATATTCACTCGGCATAACGCGGTTTCCGTCCCGGTTGACCGCTTCCTACGCACCGGGTCTCGGGAAGGAGCATATCGCATTACACCACACAATAGACACTTTACGTAAAATATTCTTTAACTAAATTTAATTCGGATTTATTTAAGGGGTTTGGTATATTTACAAGTAAATTCTTCTCCACACGATGAGGGCTGTGTATGCGAGGCACACGATGCTGCAGGTCACCAAAACCATGATGACAGCGGCAGCACCTATCGACTCTCTTCTGATATATGAGTTTCGTGATTTCTGGGAATCCTTGAGAACCACTTCTCCAGGAGCTGATAGATATGAAAACATAAATATAAGTACTTATGTATCTGACTGCAAAGTTTTGGGCCACTCACAGGATCACAGTTACAGTGAAGAGGAATTACAACGGCCAAGTAACTTCTATACCTATCTAGGGAAGTTCTATCTAAAATTGTAACGTGTTTCATTCTATTTACAAAATCTTCTTCTCTTCTTCTTCAGCCTATAGATGTCCACTGCTGGACAAAGGCCTCATCGATCATCGGTTCTACGAGTAATGTGCCCTGCCCAATGCCACTTAAGTTTAGCGACTCGAAGAGCTATGTCGGTGACTTTGGTTCTTCTGCGGATCTCCTCATTTCTGATTCGATCACGCAGAGAAACTCCGAGCATAGCTCTTTCCATTGCCCTTTGTGCGACTCTGAGCCTTCGTATGAAGCCCATTGTGAGCGACCACGTTTCAGTTCCGTAAGTCATCACTGGCAACACACACTGGTCAAAGACTTTAGTCTTGAGACACTGTGGTATCTTGGACGACGAGAAGATGAAGCGTAGCTTCCCGAACGCTGCCCAGTCGAGCTGGATTCGACGTGACACCTCTTTCTCGAAGTTGGATCTACCTAGTTGGACTGTTTGTCACAGGCATATATACTCGTCAACAACTTCGAGTGCAGAGCAACCAACTAGAATTGGAAAAACCCAAAACAAAATCTATACCTATAATCGTGACTCAAGTAATTATTTCACTGTACACAAAAAATAGTGAATGGTTTCTGTGTATTTGGAAAAAATTGGGCAAAATTGTAAATGAATCTATGTAAAAATACTTTAATTCCTATACAAAAAAGTACAGTTTGCACTACAACTTAATTTTTTTATAACTTTTTTAATAGTTTTATTCAATTTTATATCAACGTAATTGTCATTGTTAGTAAGTATATTAAGTTGATGTTTGTTGATGGGGGTGTGCAGCATCAGTCTTCCTTCACTCGGCCGTACCATAGTTCAATGAAGAATAAATAAGATTGGCTGTACCTATATGTAGATGTATAAATACATAATTATTGAAAAAAAATATATATTATTACCTTGCAAGAACTCTGCCTGTGAGTCGGGCATTGATGGAACCTCCGCGCTAGCAACCTCCGCGTCTTCGGGAAAAGTGGGCAAGTCCATGTGTTGCTCATTGTCGTCTCTAGAGTGGAGCATGTCGAACACCTCAGATCTGTATAGAGCGTTGTTTCCGAATAAACTACTTTTGCTATAACCAGTTGTTATCGTGTATTCGATATGGGTTCCTTAAAACGCGTAGTGACAGACTATCGTAGGATTGGGGTCGTCACACACAGTCCAGTAATGTAATTTCGATCACAGACTCATAGTTGACTTCGAAAGTTTGAATAAATAATAGACCGGACCGCTTATTGTTTCGACTCTAGGTACGGACGACAGCAGGGCACGCTACCCCAGACTGTCAGATATTTCCAATCAACCTTGAGCCTTAATGCTTTACAGATAAAGTTGAAAATCTAATAAGGAAATCTGACAGATTGTAGTAGCTTGATGTGCTGCCGTCTGTACCATCTGTTCTAATTTCCAAGCCGCCTTAACTATATGTACTTTCAAAACCAATAGGCAATCTTCACTGCCAAGTAAATAATATTTCAATTAAAAGACATTTCTTACGGCCTTACCTGCTGACACCATTTTTGTCATCCACTAAAAGCTTTAAGACAGTTGCGTTAGCTTCTAGTGTTTTGTAACGGCTGTTGTCCTCCACCTCCTTAGCGAGTTCAGGTAGACTACTTTCTTGTTCCTTCAATATAGACGAGTTTTCGCCGTAACATATTCTTAAATCTGGAATACAATAATCAGTTCTATACATACGTAGATTTTACACGTAGATTAATACAATGTACTAACACAAACCAATTAACACGGCCGACGTGAAAGTTATTTGAACATGTCGAAAACCGTTATCGCTATGTCCATAATGTGCATTTATAACTTGTTAATTTGTTAGCTAACATAGAAAGAACTGCAGTTGACACTAAACTTATCTAAATACAAACATTCTTGTTGTCGGCCTGCCAACACTTCAATTAGTGGGTCAGGCGCAGCTTTAACTTAATGTGTGCTTAACGGTGTTCAAATCCGGTTCCCTGGGCTACCATCGTCTGAGATCATATTTTAGTATGTTATTTTCGAATGATACAGCGGATGATGGGGTGACTCATAACCAGTCATAGCTGTCTCATTGTTCAAAGTAACCTCGTATCTCCAAGTGAAAGTATTTATCGGAGCAAATCGACTAGATCTTGTTAGTACGTAGAATATTAGCCGGAGGGGTTGCCGACTTGCTGGCGAATGCGATACATTACGTTGAAAGTAAGATTTGCTGCAGTAGGTCGGTTGCCAAAATGTTTTTTTTTTGTTTTATTGTTAGTTACAAAACTAGTAACAATTAGCTAAACTTAATGTACCTATTTAGTTAAAGTTGTTTACACGTCGGTACGGACGACATCAAGTCAAGCTACCCTAAACTGTGGAATATTTCCAATCAATAAATTTTGAGCCTTAATACTATAGAGATAAAGTTGGAAATCTAATAAAGAAATCTGATAGATTGTACTAGCTTGGTATCTTTACAATGGTCTTCTGGAAGGACTAAGTGCGGAAATCAAACCCGTAACATAGAAGTTGTAATGTAATTCAGTTTCTTTCTGCACACTTCTTACGCTGATAGCCCTAGGTACAATCAGATAAATTACATAATCGTTATAATCAAATTAATCAGCACCCTAATTGCGTAACAGACCATTACTGTCAGTTGGAATCATTTTGAAGTTTATTGCTGTCATTGCTCCCTATGTCCGAAAATGTGTTTGCTCAACAAAGTAAATATCGCAATGAATGTTGTTGAACAGTCTAAATGCCACTGATAATGTGTTACGCAATTCCCCTGCTGTTACCAGGTACTTAATACTTAATTGGGTTGTATTTTAAAAAATAATTTAATGTCCATCAGATAGATTTATAAAAAATATTGAACACGCATTTTTTATTTTTTCTTTCATTCAAATACTTAGGAAGATATATTGATTTGAAATGTAGCATGACGTCACACCGCACAAAATGTATCAAGGCGTGACGTAATTAGCCCCCACTCCGTAACTTTAATACGCTCTATCTCAGTAGTTTTTGGTAATTTCGATAAAATAAAAAATACGTGTCTTAATTTTTTTTATTATCTATAAGACGGACTAATTATTTTTTTGATTTTCATACCTTGGAGACATCCCTATTATTATAATAAATGTTGGTTTTTAACTTTTTAATTCTCATTTAGTATTAGTTAGAATGACCAGTTTCATTCACCTAGAACGGGTTTTCATAAGCATATTTACAGAAATGGTATTATTATAATATAACCGACAATGACAGTAATCAATCATAATAGGCATGTTTCCTAGGTGAAAAAAAAAAATGATTCTATTTAGTCCGTCATTCAGACTATAGAAATATATTGGATAGGTACGTATATTTTATTTTTATTAAATCAATAAAAATTGACAAATATAAAAGGCATCAAAGATCAGGAGTGGTGGCTGGTGACGTCACACGAGTTTTCAACTCACTGTATCGTTCATTTTTTGTTTATATGAAAAAAGAAAAAAATCGTGTCTAGTTTTTTTGGAAATCTGACTGACGGACTATTTTTTTTTTTAGCTAACTACCCTATTATATTAATGCATACAATTAGCTATTTCCTCAATTTTATGTATTTCGCCACCGCATTTATGTTCCACCGACGAAGATTTTACATTTTCTTAGTAAACTCATTGTTCGTGGACGTCATTGTAACTAATTGGGCGACCAAGCAATTAAGTAATCTTGATCAGTAATGGTAGTGCTCATTGTGGTTGTTTCCGTCAGCAATAGATTACCTAGCTCAGTCATTTATTTAAACATCGATTCCATAGTGTTTCAACATGACTAAAATGGTATTATTGCCGCCATTCTCACGGCCGTTGCCGGAAGACGTGGTAAACGCTTCCGCGTATAATCACTGAGCGAGCACTCACGAAGACTTCACATGAATACCACTAATTGATTCAAAACCGTGTCTTGTAATATTTATGGCACTAGTGTTACCACAGCATAAAGATGTTCTTAGATATCAACATACGAATAACTCTGAGCGAATTAGCAAATAGACCGCAAATCTAAAACAAACTTGCGTGTATTCGCGTATTATAGAGTCGATATCCATACGTGCATTAGGTTATATTAACGAATCGATAATATTAGTAAACTTGGCTGATCATATGAATTTGTACTATACTATAACACACGAACAAGTGTAGTAGAGTGTACGTGGTTCTAGAACAATTTGTGTTCTGAGCCTGTTACCCAATTGAGTCATCAACATATGTACGTAGATAAAATTCGTGTCTTCCTTTTGTCAGACAATAAATTGGTTAAGCATTCTGTTATCTCGGCGGCATACCACTGTCACTGCCCAGTTTTACAAGGTAAATAAAAAAGAAAATTTGGATCCTTGTATTAAGAATGTATGTAGGTTTGTGTCTCTGTGACTTCACCTACTTACTTCTTGTTTCAGTATTTTAGTAGTTCGTGTTTTTCTTGAAATCATAATTTTATTATATTGTGACACTTTGCTGTTACTGATAACTTCGTTTGATCAATTCGTTTTTAATTAGACTTCACTAACATTATTACGGGCCTACAAACCGTAGATTTTTGATTGGACTTGAGCAACAAATCTTTTATTTCGAATTTTATTTGTTCTATTATTTCTTCTGTTTGCCTCTGATAGTGTCTGAGAAGTTCAAGAACTCCATTAAGTAGGCACTTATGAGTGAGTAAATATTTACTGGCCTGACATTGGCTAATGGGTTTCCGAACACACCACTGACCAATGTACTCGTACAGTGCAAGCAAACCAATTTTACTTTCCTACAGATCATGAATATGTCACCGGCGTTTTGCGACAGATACCTATGAAAAGTTTTTAGTCAAATCCAGCGTGGGTGAAGCGCAAGCTACATCAAAAGGTGCTTAACCTTACAACAATAGACGATCAATGTTTACTGTTAAAGCTGGTATCATTATTTTATTCTTGATTTGTTTAAATTCATAGTGTAGGCGTGATAAGCTCCAGGCCATTTCTTCCATAAGGTTCTCTTGTTTAGGTCAGGGCGTTTATGTTTACATACATATATGGTCGGAAGAATTAGTTATAATCAAAGTAGAAAACTCATTTGACCATAAAATCTCTATAAAATGTTACATACCTTACCGGTTCAATGTTACATGCTCTGAACCGGTGACCTGCGTCGGGAAAGGGAATAATCGACTTGGGTTGGGTCCCTTCTCCAACTGAGCCTGGTCACGTTTTGTCTATCTGGCCAGAGTAGGTAGTTTCGTAGGCTAGCATACTTACACTTTATTGAGAAGTACATATACTATGTGTCTGTAACTCTGTACATACGGACGACAGCAGCAAACTGTCAGATATCCTCAAGCAACCTTGAGCCTTAACGCTTAGAGATAAAGTTGAAAATCTAATAAGGAAATCTGACAGATTGTAGTAGCTTGATGTGCAGTCGTTTGTACGTCAGTACGTGTGTATTTAGATTTGAAAAGAGGCTTCAAATAGTGGTTAACATATTTTCTCATTCTCTTAAGCTATCCTATAAATGTTTGCTATAAGTATTTGTGATATGTGGTTGAATTTTATGAAATATATAGATACATACATATACATATTATATTGGATATAACAATGTGAGAGCCAAGAAGGCAAGAACTCGAAGTAGAAAGGCCACGATGAGGTAAATATTGAAACACGAACTTCATTCATTCACGGCCACCTGAGATGCCAATAGCCAGTTATGAATCACTATGTAAATCATTTTACGCTACTTACTACTACAGACGACACTCATGTTTTTTTTTGTATCTCTGATCTCACATATAAGGTATATTTACATAACAAAAAGAATGGGATTCCTCATGATGACTTATAGAGTTGTTTCCATTACTCTTAAACTAATCATCGAAATCATGAATCACTCCCACGTAGGTAAATGTAGGTATTCTTCTTAGAATTTTTGAGTAACAAATTGTATACAATTAAAGCGCCATTAGTTCCGTGGTAATGAGTCTGTGGTCAGAAGTTAAGTGCTTCTTGAGATATTCAGTTATCGAGCTTGCACTTGACAATTTAATTCCATAGCAGGTTATCTAAGTAAAGCTATAGGCGTATTTCATGATAGTCGGATAAATAGAAATTTTAGGTACAGCTAGTTAGATATTAATTTATAGTAATTTTCTAACTTGCTTAGTGTCTGGTTACTTAAAACTTGTTCTAAGGCTCGGAACCAGTGGGTAAGTACATAGAAAGTTTTTGTAAGTAGTGAAAAGCCGCTTCACTTCATCTGCAACTTTTCGTATGATCATTTTGTGAGAAGTGCACGCAGTATTAGCACACATGATCATCAGAAGAGGTATCTTGAATATTGTAAAGTTGTTGCTGTTATTATGTGTTCATGTCAATGTACCACAAGACGAGGCTGAATGTCATGATTTCTGTGCCAAGTTCCTGATCAATGAAAACATTAAGAATCTTTTTGCCATCTTATTTAGGCGGAATGATGAGTTCTTTATATTCTAATTAGGTAATTGTGATTGGAAACATACCCATCGTGGCGACGAAGATCAAACACAGAAGCTGGTACCGCTCCATTTTATTACTCGCCCTGCAAACAGATAACCGAATGTATTATTTATATTAATAGTGCTACTTTATGCGCTTATCTGCATGGGTCACGCTGAACTCATAGGTACCTACCTAATAATTACGTAGGTAGAGTGATAAGCGGACAATGACAATAATTAGACTTATTAGAAATTATCATTTAGAACAGTTTGCGATTCAGAAATCAACCTTTAGTATACGCAGATGGCTATTTATATTTTGAATATTCAATGTAAGAATGTTTATAGCTATTTGGAAGCGTAAATAAAACCGTCACGTTCTGCTAATAATAGACTGTTGTTTATCTCATATACTGTCCATTTAAACTCAACACTTATTAAAATATTCTATAAAAAATTATAAATCAGTAACTGAAATATGTTGTATGTAAGTTATACCGGTCTGTATTAATAACAAGTTATTCGAGTCACTTTCGCGATGTTCAGCCAGAAAACCAGTTGTGGATGAGAGCACCACTGCTCTAAAAATACCTGGGAGTCATTGCGACGGATCCGGCCTTTGCAGGAAAGTACCACTTTGCACGATCAACTTAATTTGTTCACTAGTTTTTGTCACTATTTCGACGTGATAGGTGCGCGGGCGCTGATGGCCGTGCGAACGTTCGCTTGTGCCCGAGTCGTGCGGTATTCTGCGCAAGAGTGCCGACTATGCCCAGTGCACTAGTGCCGCTCGACAGGAGCCTGAGACGCTGACCTCACTGATTCAGGAAATACACTAAACTCGCAAATCGCGTGGATATGGCAAAGGTGAAAAGACGTTTTAGGTACATGATTTTACCTCTTAGGAGCAACGTTGGTCGCCCTCAGTTTTACGATTAAAGGCACTCAGATTACTTAGGTACATGTATCTGGTAAGTTTCCATTTATTTGTTGAGGCTGTCGTATGCATACTGATTTGACTTCTTAGTGTTTATTTCTTATGGTAAATAGGTCTCGCACTGTGCCAGTAGTCCAATACACAACACAATTATCCTATCCTCTTATTATCCTACTATCCTACTAATCCTTTCGACTAGTATTGAAAAGAAAAAAAAATGCGAATATTTGTGAAGATGATAGAACAAAGACTTTAAAAATATTTAGTACTAGCTTTCCGCCCGCGGCTTCGCCCGCGTGGATTTCGGTTATATCGCGCTTTTTAGATTTCTCTCGGGAATATCAAATTCTTCCGGTATAAAAAGTACCCTATTCTTTAATCAGGACTTCTAACATTACGTCTACAAAATTTTATAGGAATCGGATCAGTAGCTACGGCGTGAAAGCGGAACAAACAAACAAACAAACTCACTTTCCGATTTATAATAGTAAGGATAGATGGATTTTTGTTACTCTTTCATGCAAAAACTCCTAAACGGATTTGAATGAAATTGGGCACACAGAAAATTTTTTACTAGGACTATTTTTTTTTTTTTATAATTATAAACTAGCGCTTGACCGCAATCCCGCCTGATGGTAAGCAGTGATGCGATCGTTAATGGTAAAGCGCGCTAGTTTATTAAGAGCCTATTCACTCAGAAAACTGAGCGAATAGGAAGGAAGACGGCAGTTGACCAACGATGCTGCCCCAAAGGGAGATTGATCTGAAGACCCCCCACGACTAAACTCCCAACACAAAAACATTTGGCGCATCGTACCCGGCACACATCGCAACACAACTGCTCAGAGCCGTCCTCCGTACGGCTTCACCAGACATCATGCCGGAACACGATAAATCTCTTGGCGGCAAGGCTTTGTCTGGTGGGTGGTAACTTCTGGCGGCGGCCGATGTTATGGCCTACCACCGAGAAAACAATAACACATAGGATACTTTTTGTAGCTAAATTCCCACGAGATTGAAGCTTATGCGTGAGAAATCTAGGGATGCAGCTAATGAAAGATAGAGCAAATCGTGTTTGATAAGTAGGTACCTGTTGATGATAACTATCACTTTCGACTTCGTTCTCCGTCGCAACTCGCAATGCATGTAATCTACTTATTTAGCCCGTACTGTCGCACTGATGAGCACTACAAAGCCCTCCCTATACGCCTAGTTAGCGGTGTAGGAGCCAAGTTTATCCCTCTCTCTTTGTCTAGGTGGCGATATCACATTCCTCTCTACAATCATTTTCAAATTCATTATACTCTTCAAGAGGGAAAACCTAAAACCCTATCTCTGGCTGGGAGTTGTCTGTTGTTTAGTCAAAGAGTGAAATCGCGGTATTATTTTGGATTTAGGCACTCTTGCGCAGAATACTTAACTATTTACTATCAATTCTATTTATACAGATGAACCCTCAGGAAACTAAAATCACTTGCCAAATAGAGCCAACACGTGCAGAACCATCGATATTGTCAAATCATTGTTCCAAGTATTACATGGTTCGAGTCAGTTCACCCGGGGCTTGTCTTGTACAGATTGAGATAAAAACCTCTTTGTTCGTCAAACACGCGGCGGTGGGTGCGCGGCTGCACGTGAGACACTCGCAGGGAATTCGCGGTTGGCCGTATGCGCGTTCCCGGTTGGCAGGTCGATGGCCGTGGATGGCCGCTAACCCCGTGCATGTGTTGTAGATTTAATTTTAATTGACCTTTTTTAAAAATTGTCGTTATTACATAAAACATTCTTAATTGACGAAGCTTTTGTCGCGTAATCGTGTCGTGTCCTGATAAAAATGTATCAAATTTATGCTTTTTCCTCCCTTATACGACTGATATAAACAATAGATGTCTTAATATTATTTAGTGCTGACTATGTTTTACTTAAAATATTTTAATAAGTATTTTAATATTTATGTTTACACATATTTTATACACACAAACAGACAAGAAATAGCAGAACGTAATAATAGCTCAATGAGCAGAACAGAAAAAGTTGATAAGTCAACCGGGGCAATTGCGTATTTGGGGCAATTGCGTCTAATTTTTTTAATTTAATAAAATCTATTTGATAACCAACCTCTTCTGCCGTCTTGTTTTGTTTACTTTGTATAAAATTATAACGTATAGTTTAAATATATGGCGCTGTACCGCACAAATTCAAAATTTCGACCATATTGAAAATAGCGTGTATTTTGTCAAGTCGTGCTCCGTGAGATGAGTGATTAAAATCCTTACGAATCCATATTGCTTCTAAGTTTTCCGTTTTTAATGTGAAATGTTCATACACAATATGTTATAGCCTGTCTGTACCGATAGTTATTTTTATTGAAATCGTTTTATTTGTAGAGAAATGAAGATTTAATTGTTTTAGGTTTGGTCTGGATTTTTGGGGTAAATGCGTCTACTGTTTCGGGGCTATTGCGTCTATATGACGCATTTGCCCCAAAACCAGAGATCTAAAACCTTTTTTGGGTTTATCTTTGTCGTAAATTTTATTAACCGACTTCTAAAATGGAGGAGGTTCTCAATTCATCTGCATCTATTACTTATTTTTATTTTTTTTATGTACGTTCACCAATTACTGGAAGACGAATAGACCGATTTGAAAAATTATTTTTTTGTTCGAAAGGATTAAGTACTCGCCATTTGATCCCATCGTCATCAGGTCTAAGATATGGTATTGGAAACCCTGAGAAATCGAGGGCGACGCTCGAAAATTGTAGGCGAGCATCAGTTAAAAACTTTATATTAATGTGTATGTCTGGCGATACTGTAATACAATGGAGATTTAGGAGGTTTCCATCTGATGATGGAAACGACAGAGAATCGAGGGAACTCGTCAACGGTATATCGTAGCTACGTCGTATTTGGGCTTATTTTATTTGTGTTGACGAGATCTTATACAGAGAATGGTTATAACTGTAAAAATATTAATTTTATATTGTAAAAACGGCGCCGGCAATAAAAACCTAAATTATGAAAGCTCTAACGTTCCCGAGGTAATAATTATTCGGTATTTTTTTTATAATTTATTAAAAGATTTGTGCACAAAACTTTAGTTGACGTAATATAAATTTATTTCAGCCTTCAAATATCATAGAATTAAAACTTATTTTATTAAGACGCGTTTGCCCCAATACGGGAAAATGAGTCTAAAATACACACATCAAAAGTGTCTAGGGATCAAACATATATTTTTGCAATAACTTTTCTCCTGATTGATATTAATTAAAATTTTCTTTAACGATTCATCAAATAAAGTGTTTTCGTTTGTCACAGTAACGATAAACCAAGTCACCTTTGCATTAATAAAGAAATTTGCCATTTTCCTAATAAAGGGATATTTGACATTTGAACCACTAATTCTTTCCGAACAATTAATCCGTGTTTCTACCGCGAACACTAACAACACCAGAACATCGGTTTGGCATACTCAAAATGAGTTCATCCAAATCACGCTGTGGAATGGCCGCCCATGTTCGTTGCAACAACAAAAAAAGGTCTTCTTGCGACTGGATACCCTCCATATTCGGCAGAGCTCTTCTCTGTAGCATATCCCATGCATGCTCAATCGGGTTCAAGTCTGGCGACTGAGCAGGCCAGGGCAGGACATTGATGTTAGCTGCGGCGAGAGTCTGTCTTACAACTCTTGCGGTGTGCGGTCGTGCATTATCATGCATTAACTGAAATAAGGGACCGATTTGCAATTGTACAGGAACGATGACGTCTGATACAATCGTCTCAGCATAAATTTGAGCGTTGAGGTTGCCTCTGATCCAAATCAACTCAGTTCTTCCGCCGATCTAGATACCCGCCCATACCATGATGGTTCCACCATTATAAGGATGGACTTCCTGGCAGGATTTTAATCGCTGTTGGCGTCCAGGGGTTCTCCAGTGTCGTATACGTCTTATATCCGGTCTCATACCAAAACGAGACTCATCAGAAAAGCACACGAAACGCCATTGTTCTTCTGCCCAATTTCTGTGTTCAAGAGCAATCCTACGATTGTGCATTGCTATAGGTGGTACCCGTAGCGGTCTTCGGGAATGAAGGTTCACTTCATGCAAGCGGTTTCTGACTGTTTGGTCGCTAATTAAGTTCCCTGAAGAGTGATGAAGCCTCACGGCTAACATCATGGCGGTTATTGTTGGAGCTCTTCGAGTTAAGATTTGAATGTATCGGTCTTGTCTCCGTGTGGTGCAGCGATACCGTCCTCCATGGCGCTCAGCCACGGTACCAGTGCTTCGGTAACGTGTCCAAAGTCGACTGATAACACTCTGACTTGTATTCAGAGCTAAAGCCACAGTACGTTGCCGGGAACCAGCTTCTATCATTCCCACGGCTCTGAGCATTTCTTCCCTGCTTAAATGACGTCGCCGCTCCATAATAACGTTGGTTTTAATCAGTAGTAGGGAAACAGTAGCACTAATAATGTCTTCAATGCGTTGTATGTTTTTATAGGGAAAATATTGACAGCTGATTTTCATCTTTTACTCGAATTTGATTCACAGTTCCTGATTCAAATTATGAAATGCACCAAAAAGGATCCATATAAATTTATAAAATCATAAATTTATTACAAAGCCACATCTCAATCTCAAGAAATCCGCATAAAAATGCTTGATCCCTAGACACTTTTGATGTGTGTAGTCCAATTACTCAAATATACTGTAACCAATGAATAAAATAATTTACTAAGGTTGTACACAAATAATTTCTTTAAACATTTACTTTAAGGGTTTTTTTTAATAAATTTATAATTAGTATGATATTTTTTTTTTAAACGCGTGTGAAGTATTTATATGACGCAATTGCCCCGATTAACTTAATACAGAGGTGAAGCTTATTTTTTTTAGTTTTTAATTTTGTATTGTTTCTAGTCAGGGTTGAATCACGATTAAAATCAGTGATTTTATTCGTGATTTTAATCAAGTGATTCTTTTTTTAAATCAACGATTTAAATAATTACCTTAATTTTATCCCTACTTAATATTATAAATGCGAAAGTAACTCTGTCTGTCTGTCTGTTACGCTTTCACGTCTAAACCACTAAACTGATTTTATTGAAATTTGGTACAAAGATAGAGTTGAGCTTGAGAAATAACATAGGATAGTTTTGATTCCGAACTTTTGAAGAGTTCTCTTGGAAACGCGATATAACCGAACTCCACGCGGCCGAAGCCGCAAGCAGAAAGATAGTTAATAATAAAATTAAACCAAAACATGTGGTTTTCCGTTTAATGAAGATCTGACTATTGAATTTAAAAAAAAGACAAGAAAGTAAAAAAAACTTCAAAAAAATCTGATTTAAATCAAATAAACCTGATCTAAATCAAATTAATCGGATTATTTTGTGATTTTTTTTAAATCATGATTTTTATCAACCCTGTTTCTAGTGCTTGACTGCAATCCCTCCTGATGTAAGAAGTGATGCAATCGTTGGTGGTAAAGGGCACTAGTTTATTAAGAGCTTATTACACCAGCCTCGTATGAGTATGAGTGTGCGGGTTCGATTCCAGGAGGATAATCGCGAAACACACTATGAGTAGCAATTGGTTTAGTTTTGACAGTTCAACAACATTCATCGCATCATTTACGTTGTTGAGCAGACTGTATTTTCGAACATATGGAGCAATGGATTAGCAATATGCTTCGAAATGATTCCAACTGATAGTAATAGTGTGTTACACAATTAACAGGCAAGTACCAATGTAACTTTTCTAAAGTTATATCTACTTTCTAAGTATATCTTGGACACCAATGACTGAAGGCGAAGAAAAACATCTTGAGGAAACATGGACTTTAAGTCTGAAATCGCCAACTCGCATTGAGCAAGCGTGGTGATTACGCTCAATCCTTCTTTGTATGAAAGGAGACCTGTGCCCAGCAGTGAGACGTTAAAAAGTTGATGATGATGAGGCCCATACTCCAAAAAACTGAGTGAATAGGAAGGAAGAGGGCAGTGAGCGGGGTGATGCAATATTAAACCCAACAACACGATCCACGATGTTGCGCCAGAGGGAGATTGGTCTGGAAACTCTCCACGATCAAACTTCCGATACAACAGAAATTGGGGCATCGTACCCGGCACACATCGCAATACTACTGTTCAGACCCGTCCTCCGTACAGCTCCACCAGACATCATGCCAGAACACGACGAATCGCTTGGCGGCAAGACTTTGTCTGGTGGGTGCTTCTGCCGGCAGCCGATGTGATGGCCTACCGCCGAGTAAAATGGCCTACTACCGATTATTTCATAAGAAATTACTTCCAGCATAAGACAATAGATACAGAAATGTAGACAGCGTGTGAAACAGTGAAGGGGACAAAAAATAATACCTAAAATCAAAAACACTTGACTAAATCTAAATAAAACTTATGAGAATTTCATATTGCATAATTAAATATAAACACTCGTCAACTCATGCTGTCGGACGTCAGTTGAACTCCGTCCTCACTTCACGTCGTGAAAAACTATCAACAAACATGTTGATAAGCAGTTATCGCACTGCATTTATTTAGTATCTAAATCATCATCATCATCATCTCAGCGTTAATCCCAGTCGCATCCGAAGCTTTTTCAGCTTTGGAGTCTGGGGTCCGCTTTATCAGTGTAACTGCTGATTTTGGCTAAACTTCGATATTTTCCGTGAAGCGACTGCCGCCTGACCTCCACAACCCGAAGGCGATATCGAAGCATTGCAGTTAGACCAATTGTTGAACTTTTGAGGGCTCCAACAACCCGTAACGACTGCCATTAGATGTTCGTATGGCAACCGGGACCAACGGCTTAGCGTGCTTTCCGAGGCACGACCAGACCAGTGCAAATATTTGTATGCATGAATACAAATATTTGCACTGCGCGGAGATCGAAACCGCGCCTCTTTGCGCAGCGGCCGCGTTCGCTACCGCCACGCCACGGAGACTGTCATTTATTTAGTATCTAAATATTACTAAAAATATACACTTAACTTGGGGTTATAGACAAGGACTCCAAGAGACAGGCTCGTCCCAGTGTAGATTCCAGAAGTGAAAATCCAGATTAAAGTTTCCCTTGTAAAATTAATTTTAGAAGTAGTTTATTGTACTCAGTTATAAGGAAATGTAAATTCACTATTTGATTAATAAACATTTAATTATATATAACTTGAGGGTTCTTGCTGGTAAGCAATTTGTGTACCGGAGATAAGTCCCTTTGGTGTGCACACGATGGAAGCTCTTTAGAAAGGAGTACGTACCTAATCCATTCTACAAAGGCTTCGACCGTGCTTGGGTACTTAGGGTAAAAAGTAAGAAACTTCAAAACTTTCTTTGTCAAAGAGACATCTGAATGGCTGCATAAAATGGACAGAACTAAAACATGACATTTTTAAATAAAATAAAATAATAAAAAAAATGTAGAAGCAGGAACTTATTTTATACCTAGTACATAGGTACAGTAAGAATACCTCCAAAAAAGTAATTATTAGTTGATCACACACTCGAAAGATCTATTAACAATTTGATACATACTTCGATGTATCTAAAACTTCATAGAAGCAGTGTGTCCAAGATAACTCAGAAGACACAAGAAGGAGAGAAATGATCGGGACTCCAAGCCCAGAAGATCTGAATAAGAAAGAAGTATGTACCTATAGTGTCACTCCACGTATGCTACCGCGTCCGCCAGTGAAAGACGGATGTTGTAGTTGTAGTATACGTAGCTGTCCGCCGTACGGCCCAAACAATCTCAATAAAATAGAATTACGTTCCACTGTAAGTCAGTGTCCGCCGTGCGCTGAAGAGCTCAGAAAGAAAGAGAAAAATCTAGATAAAAAAGAAAAAGAATTATTAAAACTACAGAAATCCATAGAAAACCAACAACGTCAATTAAAAAAGAAGTTTCATGATAAAGCAAAAGCAGATTTAAAAGCTGCGAAGAAATTAAATCGAGCTCGAAAAAAACTACAGTTAACTGTCAATGTGACTAGAAAAGTAGGTAGGTGCGATCAGAAGAAACAGTCAGAGAATACTAAATGGATAGGTACACAATACAGTTGGACCGATAAAATAAATTCAATGTTCGAGAAATATGGCAATGTGGCTAAAAAGCTGGAAATAAAACAAAGTTTATCATGCACTAAGTGTATGGATAAACAATACAAGTGGTTCGATAAAATACACATAACGATGGATAACTTTCATAACAACCTTAATTCAGGTTTCAGTCAAAGGAGGCGTGAACTTATCGAATTATGTGAATTATATGTTAAGAAAATTAAAGAACCTTGTCATAGTGCAGAAGTATATTCAGCATGTAACTGTTGTGGTAATTTAAACCATTTTGGGAACAGACCCTACAGAAGCTGCCCATGTAATCGTTTGGGATGGGCTGCTGATTGTTATGGTATGGGAATGGGTCCTTGCCTGTGGTCATGGCCATCTCCTAGACCACCTTGTAGAGTGCAGTTAAAAAACCTAGGATACTTATTGGCGATAATAGCTAGCTTCTTATTTTGGTTACCTTGTTTGGTTTGTATAGCGTTGATATGCTGCTGTTGCGATTCCTCATAATTAAATCATAATTGAAATATAAAATAAGCATGTTCATAATAAATATTGCTTGTTGTGTCAGTTGCTGTTATTCTGTTGGTTCTTGTAAAACATTTTTAACAATCCATGAATGTAAAATATGTATGTACTTACCTACCTTTTAACATTGTTTTTTTAGACGACGAGCATAAATGTTAATGCACCTGAATTTTTTCGGGCTCTTAGCCACAAGATAACAGGCAGTAAGTTATCTCGTCGGATATTAGCCATCAACACACAGTGACATCTAAATTCAGCCAAGTCAAATAAGTCATTAAGGTCATTAAAAATGACTGCTTCGTGGACTAGATGTGTTTAGTTATTCTAGCAAATAAATATTTTGATTTGATTTGTTTTAAATGTTTGTCCCTGTAACTGCATAGTAATGGCTAATTTCGAACAAGTGACCCTACATTTGTCTATACCCAGAAATATTAATACGGTCTATCTGTGGGTCTATGTAATCGCATTCAGCAAGTTAGTTTTTTAAAACCTGAAAGGTGATGGGCCCACAGGCCACAGTCTTTATTAAGTTCTACATTTGTGATTTTTTCTTTTTTGATTTGGAGCGATTATTTACAAAAATATTAACAATATAAAAAAAAAAACGAGTGTGCTTATGACCACACGACTGAAGTGAAACTTCTTTCGCTCCATCTGTATGTACCTATCAGTGGCGAAGAGTCCATACAAGCCGATTCCCACCGGGTTACCTTTCAAAAATCAGTTCCATATTCATACAAAAGTATTTACATTCTATTTCATTAACAAAGTATTATTAATCAAATGCCGGCGCGATTTACAATAGCAATCGCAATTTTTAGCAATACCCTAAGTATCACATTTCATTTTATAGTCGTAAATTAATCAGCGCTTCAATTTTTCGTAATTCTTTTCGTAGTTCTCTTGAAGGAAGCCGTCGAATTTCAGCTTACCTATGTCAACGGTTTACTATGCCGCGAAAAGAGAGAGCGTGTCAGACCATCTCTTTCTAATTCTCGCTAACCGTCGCGGTAAAACTTGATAAATATAAGCCGCCCGCGAGCGGCTTGTATTTCTCTCCTCTCCTCTATTAGAAAGAGACAGAAACCACGCTACTACGAGATAGCGTTCTCTACCTATGGTGCGTGAGTTTTTCGTTTGTTTTTAATATTTGTGTTATTTAAACTGTGACGGATTCTGTAAGGTAATTTAATCGCAGATTTGGTTAAATACTGTTAATTTTGTTTGTTATTATGGCTTTAATTCATATAGAGTGCTGTTACTGTTAATTCGTCTTTGAAAGACGCATTTTCTCAAGTTTCGACTCTTTGCAGTTTAATTCTGACCCTCCCCATTTCAGTAGCTTCAGCTGAGCGGTCATTTTCTGCTTTAAAACGCATTCACACGTATGTGCGAAACTGCCAAAAAGAGCAGAGATTGTCCGATTTGGCTATCATGTCAATTGAAAAAAATTTGCTTAATAAAATTAAAAGTAATCCGAATTTTTATAACAACATTTTAGCTCATTTTGTTAAAAAAAAACAGACGCATTGCATTAGAATATAAATAACGTTGTGATTGTGTATAATTTGCTTTATTTTTGCTTAATATTTTTGTTGGTTTTGGATCGGTGTCTGTGTGGTTCGGTTTTTAACACTTTATTATTTTTATAATTTTTTATTTTATTTTTTCTTGACTCTTATTCCCTAACAATAGGTACTTAACTTAGTACTTACTAACAAGCATGCATGTGTGGTATAGAGATGCACGTCGAAAAAGGCTTTTCACAAAGCCGCTTTTATCATACTTGAAAGACATTGTTATCAAATCATCAGTCCTTTTTTGTAAGGTGAAGGTGGGGCTTTTCATATTATTCTTATCTGAAGACCTCCTCCAAGATATCCTGCAGTAGGTAAGTGTTTAAGTGTTTATTTTTTTGGACCGGCTTCCCTTTGTCAAAATTTCACCCTTCGCCACTGGTATGTATATATATATATGTGTGTACAATATATACATGTAGGTATACATATATACATATATTAATTTTCTATAAATATTTAAATTTATTTCATGGTTTTTTTTTTCAATAGACATAGAAGATCTATGCAAAAATATTAATTTACCAAATTAATATTTTTGCATAGATCTTCTATTTTTATTGAAAAAAAAAAACTCGTTGTAGACCTTGTAGTACCAAGCTCGCGCCACTGGCGCCTCTGTGCTTATATCCTCCACTTAACTTCCGTTCGCTTTTGCCCGATCACTTTTCGTAACGCTTTCGCCAGCTTACTCCCCAAGTCAAGCGTGCGTAAAGAAGTTTCACTTCAAAAACATTGTATTAAGCATTGCATTTACATAAATATCAATGTTTATCTATCTAACAATATATCACACGTTGGGGTGGAAGTGAAAAAAAAAATTGTGAAAGTGATTGTTATAAGTACATATTGGTATCAAATTTCATTTCTTCAGTGCTAACGGTCATTGAGATTTTCCGCTGATGGACAGACAGACAGACAGACTTTGCGAAACTAAAAGGGTTCCTAGTTGACTACAGAACCCTCAAAAAACAGTGCAGTTCCACTAATGTCCTGCTATAAAATCTGGTAGTAAACTCATGAACTACCTTTTTTTTTACACCTTCAATCTTTTTCTTTCTTTCACGTAATGAATTGTTCAATGTCGAAAAAGACGGCCGCATGACCCGTCTTACGCTGGAGGTTAGAAGCAAAGTCATGATGTGGCGACTATGCTGCGATATTTCACTGTTTTTAATGAATTGTTTACTGAATGCATTTTTACTACATAAATCACAAACTTTTATTTAGTAAACAACACTATAAATATTTTTAAAAGTCTAATGAAAGATGAGCGTGACACTCAGCTTGGCTTTCCCGCCAAAACTCCTACATCATCTTCATTACAAAGTATTAGAACACACAGGTTGGTATCTACACAAAATAGCCTAAACCCTTCAAATATAATACTTACTTTTTGTTGTTAGCCTTCTTTGTGATACTAGATTAAGTATAAAAATATTTTCAACACCTCTAATGGTTCTTGAACTGTCAATTTTGATAGTTTGTTTTTAAGTTTATAAGGTTTATTTACAACTTTACATATTTTTTATCTATTTAAGTATTTTATGTAATTATTTATTATTGTACTGTTCTCGTGATAAAAATAATGTATATCAATGAATTGCTGAATCATATATTTGTCATATAGTAAAGCATGGACTTGCATAGATTGCGAGTTGTAGAATTCGATACGTTTTCAAGTGAAAAAGAAGGCGATAAGAAGTATATGGTAGAACATCAAAATTGTAAACAAGAAGACTGGAAAACCAGCACTGAAAAGGATGGAACTGGAGACGACAATCAATATAACGATGACGACATGAGTCCGCCAAGGCTGTCAAAAAAATGTCTAGATAACAAAATAAGTACTTCAGCAACTGGAAAGAAATATCTAAATGAAACCGCATGTCCGCTTGGAACATCGAAACAATGTCCAGATGGCAAAATATGTTCTACTGGAAAATCGGAAAAATTCCAAGATGGCACCACATCCACAATACTTCCAGGACCATCGAAAAAAGATAATTGCGCTAGTTGTAAAATTAAGAGCGAAATATTTAAAATTCCACCTAAAAGTAAGTTCGGCAACACTCCTCTGTATGCAACATTTCTAGTGTAAGTAGGGTGAATTCGTACCGGGTCTTGGAGATGAAGAACCTGAAAAATATACAGTATGTTAAGAAAACCCTGTCCGACCCGTGAAGGTGTTGTTAGGTATCGATAACTGATTCTACTAATGGATACAAAACCGCGTTAAACTTAAAAAAAAATCCCCCTAAAAAAATAAATATTATTTAGAAAAAAGAGGTAACTTAATAAATGTGCGTTAAGCACCGTTCCGCGGGCGGCGGGCGGCAGGGCACGCGGCACGTGGTCGCATCGCTATTCGCTCATAATAATACCTGTGTTGTCACTTTTTTAAAAATTACCAAATTTCGTGGAAGTTGGAATTAATTCGCGGGAAAAAAAGATTATTTCAAAATTCATTTGTATTGGTAGATACTATGATTACGTAAAATTTTATATTATATTTGGTCATGTGTTTACCTAACATTTATTATCCTTATGGGTCGGACAGGGTTTTCTTAACATACTGTATACAATCTATTTGTATGATCCAATTTCCGGGTCGGGTAAGCGACTTCATCAATATTTAAGGTAGTTTCTCTCTAGGGCCCAGATTCAACTTTACACCATGTACAGACGACAGCACATCAAGCTACTACAATCTGTCAGATTTCTTTATTAGATTTTCAACTTTATCTGTAAAGCTTTAAGGCAAGGTTGAATGGGAAGTTTTGACAGTTTCGCGTAGCTTGACCTATAGACTACAGGTCCATGTCCAAAATGGATGGGTCATATGAACCACCAGGTGACGTATATAGGACGATATAAGAACATATGCCGCCAGTTATAGCTCTATGCCGTCACTTGTAAGCTGTCCTACTGAGTGCTGGGGAGAATTCAAAAGCGCAGGTAGAGTGAGTACCTTTTGGGTCATATATTTTTGTACGGAAACTGATGCCGCACAAAATAAAGTGACCAAATTTGCCCTGGAAATTGTCAGAAAATAAAAAAAAAAATTACCGACTTTGTGGCGCATCATTTTTTACGGCACTGCGCGCTTTCTTATTATTTTTCATGGATTTACCGATGGTAAAAATGCCGTACAAAAATATATGACCCAAAAGGTACTCACTCTACCTGCGCTTTTGAACTCTCACCAGCACTCAGTTGGACAGCTTATAAGGTGTGCGTTCGCGCAGCGGAATGTTGTTGAATTTAAAGATTTTAGATATGCAGATATTTAGTGTATGACGTCGTATAATTGTGTATGGTAAAAAAAAATTTGTGCACGCAGCCATTGTGGAGAAATTCACCAAAAACTGATTCCGCTGGGCGAACGTTGTCCTGGCGGAACTTTTTTTAATCCATTGACTTTCGAAAAAAGAGATGTGTCCAAAAATTAGTGTGTATTTGTGTGTAATTGTGTATGTATGAATAAAATTTGTGCATGCATAAACTTCGGAGATATTCAAGTTTCCGCTGCGCGAACGTTTGGCCATTAGCTAGTTTTCATATAAAGCGCTTACATAGAGAGCTGTAGATTTTTACATACTTTGTTTTGAATTTGTGTATATTTGTTTAAAAAACAGATTTAAAAAAAATCGTAAGGCTTAAAAGATAAAAATATAAACGTAAAATACGCTTATACGCGTATAATTTTTGGACACATCTCTTTTTTCGAAAGTCAATGGATTAAAAAAAGTTCCGCCAGGACAACGTTCGCCCAGCGGAATCAGTTTTTGGTGAATTTCTCCACAATGGCTGCGTGCACAATTTTTTTTTTCCATACACAATTATACGACGTCATACACTAAATATCTGCATATCTAAAATCTTTAAATTCAACAACATTCCGCTGCGCGAACGCACACGCTTATAAGTGACGGCATAGAGCTGAATCTTATTATTTTATGCTCTTAAATCGTCCTATATACGCCATCTGGTGGTTCATATGACCCATCCATTTTTGGATATAGGCCTGTTGTCTACTAGTGTCGTCCGGATAATTGCATAATGAGAGACTAAAGAAAAATACACTTTTTTTTTGAAAAAAAAAAATAGGAATAAAATATAAATAAAAACTTTTTTCGCAAAAAAAAGCAGACGACTTCCAAAAAACACTACAAAGTGAAAATAACTAATTTCGGTAGTCGGTTTTTGTATATTAGTTTTTGACACCGACTTCCGAAATTAGTTATTTTTCACTTCGTAGTGTTTTTTGGAAGACGGTTTTTTTTTTTTGTAAAAAAAGTTTATATTTTACACTTTTTAGTCGTGAAAAGTACTGTTCAGCTGCACAAACGCACTGGTTGCCCCTACGATTTTTGAAAGTCCCCCTTGATTTCTCTGCTCTTCCACCATCAAACCCTGATGTCCTTATCATGCGACAACCTTGGGAATGTCTTCTTTCCAACAGAAAAAGAATTATCAAAGTCGGTTCACAAACGACGAAGTTCTCCGCGGACAAACATAAAAAAAGCATATATACAGGTCGAATTGAGTAACCTCCTCCTTTTTGAAGTCGGTTAAAAAGAAATGTACATCTTAAATGTTAATCGTAATACGTATGTACCTTAGGTAATGTTTTTTTTCTAGCCGGTCGGTAACTTCTAAACTATACATATTTACATAGTTCAAAGAGAAAACTAAACTTTGAGCTTAATTTAAAGGAAATGTAATTTTTTTTTTATTTCCTGAAAACCACATGGCTATAGTAAGTAGCGTGACCTCGGCAGAGTTAATAGTAACGTAGCAAGCAAGAACACAGACAGTTGCCGTCGTTGCCGATAAACGCTCTCTTTCACTCTACAGTTTGTCTATAGCGCTCCACACTCGAACCCATACAAAATTAGTTAGATCACCTGGTAGGTAGAAAGTCCCACCGAAATGATCTGTCTTTTTGAGAATTTTATTTTTTAGTTATAAATAATACTCTATTAAAATTTCAAGTTGCCTCAAATACATTTTTTATATTTTTTTGCAAAATATTTTTAGACTTTCTGGTAATGTAAACCCCCGGCTGAATCGCCTGGCTTTTTTTATATATTCTGTAAATATTAAACTACAACATATAAAAATTGCAAATTGCCTCAAGTACAGTTTTGGATAAAAATAAAAAAATATTTTAAAAATTTGGGGGTTGATTTAGCCCCGCTACTCCAGCCAGGTCTGCAGTTTCGTTTTGGGATGTAATAGGAGAGGTACAGGACAAGTTTTCAGCTTGCCTCAAATACCTACCCAAAAATTCTTGCCAGCTCTCAGACTTTCACATATTTATGCATTGTAAAAAGCAAATTATATGAACTCGTGTAATGTCTCAGTAAGCTAATTCTGGAGAAGGAACACAAAAATTGTCTTGAGTTAATCAGAGCGACCAGCTATTCATCATCATCACCATCTCAGCGTTTATCCCAGTCGCATCCAAAGCTTTTTCTGCTTTGGAGTCTGGGGTCTAACTGCTGATTTTGGCTAAACTTAGATATTTTCCGTGAAGCGACTGCCGTCTGACCTCCACAACCCGAAGGCGATATCGAAGCATTGCAGTTAGACCAATTGTTGGGCTTTTAAGGGCTCCAACAACCCGTAACAACTGCCATTAGATGTTCGTATGGCAACCGGGACCAACGGCTTAACGTGCTTTCCAAGGCACGACCAGACCAGTGCAAATATTTATGTATTCGTATTCATGCCATAGAGTTATTATAGATGCATACAAATATTTGCACTGCGCGGTGATCGAACCTGCGCCTCCTTGCGCAGTGGCCGCGTTCGCTACCGCTACGCCACGGAGGCTGTCAGCGACCAGCTATTCTTACCATTTAAATAGTCATTTACAGAATAATATGCCTTTGAATAAAGCTTGGATTTGATTTGTGCTTTAAATGCATTGTAAAGCACGTCTAGCAAAGCAGAGGGTATCTTGTTATCAAAAGTTATACCAAGCCCAACAAAAGAGTTAACAAAAGAGATGAACCTTTTGAAGTCGGTGAAAACGGGCTCGTAGTTTGTCCTTATTTCGGGTTTTAACATTATGGATCTCACTGTTTTTGGTGTACATGTGAATATTTTACCTAACATATAAGACGTTGGCTAAGATAAATTGCGAAGCAACCGTGAGAATACCAACATCTTTAAAGAATATCTTAAAGAAACTCTTACACCGAGCTGGTGAATTGCTCGGACAGTACGTTTTTGGAGAACAAATATATTTTGTAAGTCAGCAGCTTTGCTCCATAGTAGAACACCGTAGGACATAACGCTGTGGAAATAACTAAAATAGACTAAACAAGCTGTATCAACATCAGTGTATTATCTTACTTTCCTGACGACATAGGCGGCCGTACTGAGCCTTCCTGCTAGGTTTGATATGTGTGGTCCCCACAGAAGTTTGACATCTACTGTTATTCCCAGAAAAACTGCCGAGTCCACAGTTTCAAGCACTTCTTTATCTAAAACGATATTGGGACCCAAATTTCTAACGTTTGGCAAGGCGAACTTTACACATTTCGTTTTCTTAGTATTTAGAACTAGATTATTTGAGAGTGCACTGTTAACTTCGTCAAAATCTTGTCTATTCCTGTCTACTTTAAAAATAAGAGAAGTATCATCTGGAAACAGCACAGCGTCACAGTTGCCTTTTAAATAAAATGGTAAATCATTAATATATACTAAAAGCAAAAATGAACCCAGTATCGAGCCTTGCGGTACACCTAACCGAACTGGTAGCCCGGAAGATTCACACCATTAATATCTACACACTGGAATCTATTATGTAAATAAGAACGTTGAGAGCTTGATTTTGGACACACCCAATAGCAGATGGCCGGCACGGGCGCGAGTGGCACGCGGATTATTTCTTGTGTTTAGTTTTGAATAAATCATGATACGAGGGTTAAACTGAAAGTTCTTAGAAAATCAAAAACTGAAAACATTAGCCAGTTATTAGTTTTATTATATCTTTTCAAAATACTGTCCATTCACGTCAATACACCGTTGCATGCGATGGAACCACTGGGAAAAGCACTTTGCCCACTCGTCCTTAGGGGTCTCTTCAATGGCATTGCGATACGCAGCCACCGCTTCTTCAGCATTCATAAACCGCTTTCCTTTAAGTTTTTCTTTAATTTTTGGAAATAAATAAAAATCACAAGGCGCGAGGTCGGGACTATACGGCGGGTGACCCAGTAATTCAACGTTTGATGTCGCCAAATAGTCGATCGTTCACTTGGCGGTGTGCGACGAGGCGTTGTCGTGGTGAAGGAGGATCCTACTGCGAGGTCGTTTCTCTCGAACTTTTTCCAAGACAAGTGGCAAACAATTGGTAGTGTACCATTCTGCAGAAACTGTTTTTTGTTCCTCTAACACAATTGTTGCGAAATGACCTATCCTTCCAAAGAACGAGGCCACCATTTTTTTCCCGCACTTCGATCTCTCTTCACTTTAGTTGGCAACTCCTCGAAAGGAAACACCCACTGAGCAGATTGTCTTTTTGTTTCAGGATCATAACAGTAAATCCAGCTTTCGTCACCTGTTAGTATGTCGAACACAGCATTTGAGTCACCTCCGTTAAATTTTTCAATCATTTTACGGCACCAATCCACACGATGGAGTTTTTGAGCCTCAGTCAAATTATGAGGTATCCACCGGGCGCAAAGCTTCCTGACCGCTAAATGTTCGTGGAGGATTTTGTGCACTTGACTCATACCGATGCCTTGTCCGAATCTGCTGATAGGTCACTCTTTTGTCAGTCTCTATCATACGCCGCACAACACAGATGTTATCTTCAGTCGTCGCCGTAGAAGGTCGTCCCTCACGTAAATCATCAGTGAGATTAGTGCGACCACGTTTAAACTCATTAAACCAGTTGTAAACAGTCGCACGAGATGGGGCTTCATCGTGAAAGGCCAATCGTAGTCTATCATAACTTTCTTGTTGACTTAAATGACATCGAAAGTCATAAAAAATCATTACACGAAAATTTTCTCGTGTTAAATTCATGTTGACGTGACACAGACAATTTTCAATTTGCCGCCAAATCGTATAACAAATGACAAATGAATGAAATATATACTCAGTAATATTGCCAAAGAGTTCTATTTTCAAATTTTAGAATTATTTTTTTATTATATTGTTTATAAGTGGCCAGTTCTAAGAACTTTCAGTTTGACCCTCGTATCTCCTGAATGAAACAATCAATTCCAATAACTAAAAAGAGATCTGCTGCTACTGAAATTACCTTTGACGTAACTTATTTGTATCATCATCATCAACCTTTTTATCGTCCCACTGCTGGGCACAGGTCTCCTCTAATACAGAGAAGGATTGAGCGTAATCACCACGCTTGCTCAATGCGGGTTGGCGATTTCAGACTTAAAGTCCAGGTTTCCTCAAGATGTTTTCCTTCACCTTCAGTCATTGGTGTCCAAGATATACTTAGAAAGTAAATATAACTTTAGAAAAGTTACATTGGTACTTGCTTGACCTGGAATCGAACCCGCGCACTCATACTTGAGAGGCTGGTGTTTTAACCACTAGGCCACCACGACTTATTTGTATAAGTATTAATAATAAGGAACAAATAGTGGGCTCTGATTTCGACTGGCATTTTAATTAACTTTTCAAACATGAAGAAACTATAGTAGTCAGACATATGGACTCGCAGACTTTTTTGTAGGCATTTTTAAGGTCTACAACACTGTAGTACATTATTTTGATCTATCTCATAGGGTTCAGTCATCGTTTGCAATGTAAGCTCAAAAAAATGGATTTATTTTGCGACATGTGTTAGAAATCTCAAAAATTATCAGTGTTCTTCTCATACATTATGCATGTTATATTATGTAAACCTTTCTGTTGAACTATATCTATCAAAATCCGTTGCGTAGTTTTAAAGATTTAATCATACAAAGCGACATAGGGAAAGTAAAAGTGACTTCGTTTTATAATAATGTAGTGATAGTGATATAATATAGCATAAATATATTACTATGCACAGCTCGGCAATAATATCTGAATTCATTTATCCAGTGTTATTTGATGTAAAGATGAAGGCTAATAGGATACATATTAACCACACGGTAGGCGCAGTGGCTGAGCGATCAACTGCTGCGTTGCGTGTCGCGGGTTCGATTCCCGCACGGAAGAAATATTTGTATGGCCCACAGGTAGTTGTTCCGGGTCTGGATGTTCACACTGCCTGCGCTAGTCTTAACCAGTACTAGTAGAACACTGGCTCATACAGCAGGTCTCTTTGCATCTCTCATAGTAGGTACGGATTTCGCCGCAATCGGTTATCTGCAGGGGACCTACTATAATACACACATCAAAAGTGTCTAGGGATCAAGCATTTTTATGCGGATTTCTTGAGATTGAGATGTGGCTTTGTAATAAATTTATGATTTTATAAATTTATATGGATCCTTTTTGGTGCATTTCATAATTTGAATCAGGAACTGTGAATCAAATTCGAGTAAAAGATGAAAATTAGCTGTCAATATTTTCCCTATAAAAACCAAAATCAGCAGTTACACTGATAAAGCGGACCCCAGACTCCAAAGCTGAAAAAGCTTCGGATGCGACTGGGATTAACGCTGAGATGATGATGATGATGATTTAGATACTAAATAAATGCAGTGCGATAACTGCTTATCAACATGTTTGTTGATAGTTTTTCACGACGTGAAGTGAGGACGGAGTTCAACTGACGTCCGACAGCATGAGTTGACGAGTGTTTATATTTAATTATGCAATATGAAATTCTCATAAGTTTTATTTAGATTTAGTCAAGTGTTTTTGATTTTAGGTATTATTTTTTGTCCCCTTCACTGTTTCACACGCTGTCTACATTTCTGTATCTATTGTCTTATGCTGGAAGTAATTTCTTATGAAATAATCGGTAGTAGGCCATTTTACTCGGCGGTAGGCCATCACATCGGCTGCCGGCAGAAGCACCCACCAGACAAAGTCTTGCCGCCAAGCGATTCGTCGTGTTCTGGCATGATGTCTGGTGGAGCTGTACGGAGGACGGGTCTGAACAGTAGTATTGCGATGTGTGCCGGGTACGATGCCCCAATTTCTGTTGTATCGGAAGTTTGATCGTGGAGAGTTTCCAGACCAATCTCCCTCTGGCGCAACATCGTGGATCGTGTTGTTGGGTTTAATATTGCATCACCCCGCTCACTGCCCTCTTCCTTCCTATTCACTCAGTTTTTTGGAGTATGGGCCTCATCATCATCAACTTTTTAACGTCTCACTGCTGGGCACAGGTCTCCTTTCATACAAAGAAGGATTGAGCGTAATCACCACGCTTGCTCAATGCGAGTTGGCGATTTCAGACTTAAAGTCCATGTTTCCTCAAGATGTTTTTCTTCGCCTTCAGTCATTGGTGTCCAAGATATACTTAGAAAGTAGATATAACTTTAGAAAAGTTACATTGGTACTTGCCTGTTAATTGTGTAACACACTATTACTATCAGTTGGAATCATTTCGAAGCATATTGCTAATCCATTGCTCCATATGTTCGAAAATACAGTCTGCTCAACAACGTAAATGATGCGATGAATGTTGTTGAACTGTCAAAACTAAACCAATTGCTACTCATAGTGTGTTTCGCGATTATCCTCCTGGAATCGAACCCGCACACTCATACTCATACGAGGCTGGTGTAATAAGCTCTTAATAAACTAGTGCCCTTTACCACCAACGATTGCATCACTTCTTACATCAGGAGGGATTGCAGTCAAGCACTAGAAACAGGGTTGATAAAAATCATGATTTAAAAAAAATCACAAAATAATCCGATTAATTTGATTTAGATCAGGTTTATTTGATTTAAATCAGATTTTTTTGAAGTTTTTTTTACTTTCTTGTCTTTTTTTTAAATTCAATAGTCAGATCTTCATTAAACGGAAAACCACATGTTTTGGTTTAATTTTATTATTAACTATCTTTCTGCTTGCGGCTTCGGCCGCGTGGAGTTCGGTTATATCGCGTTTCCAAGAGAACTCTTCAAAAGTTCGGAATCAAAACTATCCTATGTTATTTCTCAAGCTCAACTCTATCTTTGTACCAAATTTCAATAAAATCAGTTTAGTGGTTTAGACGTGAAAGCGTAACAGACAGACAGACAGAGTTACTTTCGCATTTATAATATTAAGTAGGGATAAAATTAAGGTAATTATTTAAATCGTTGATTTAAAAAAAAAACGAGTGTGCTTATGACCACACGACTGAAGTGAAACTTCTTTCGCACCATCTGTATGTATATATATATATGTGTGTGTACAATATATACTACTAGTTTCGTGGGAATATTAAAGGGTGAGGGGGGGGGAGTAAGGGAGGGGGATACAGGAGGGACTAAATAAATAAATAAGTGTATCCGTGTCTCAAAATTAAAAAAAAAATGCATAGATCTTCTATTTTTATTGAAAAATAAAAAAAAAACTCGTAGATCTTGTAGTACCATGCTCGCGCCACGGGCGCCTCTGTGCTTATATCCCCCACTTAACTTCCGTTCGCCTTGCCCAATCATTTTTCGTAACGCTTTCGCCAGTTTACTCCCCAAGTCAAGCGTGCCTAAAGAAGTTTCACTTCAAAAAGAATCACTTGATTAAAATCACGAATAAAATCACTGATTTTAATCGTGATTCAACCCTGACTAGAAACAATACAAAATTAAAAACTAAAAAAAATAAGCTTCACCTCTGTATTAAGTTAATCGGGGCAATTGCGTCATATAAATACTTCACACGCGTTTAAAAAAAAAATATCATACTAATTATAAATTTATTAAAAAAAACCCTTAAAGTAAATGTTTAAAGAAATTATTTGTGTACAACCTTAGTAAATTATTTTATTCATTGGTTACAGTATATTTGAGTAATTGGACTACACACATCAAAAGTGTCTAGGGATCAAGCATTTTTATGCGGATTTCTTGAGATTGAGATGTGGCTTTGTAATAAATTTATGATTTTATAAATTTATATGGATCCTTTTTGGTGCATTTCATAATTTGAATCAGGAACTGTGAATCAAATTCGAGTAAAAGATGAAAATCAGCTGTCAATATTTTCCCTATAAAAACATACAACGCATTGAAGACATTATTAGTGCTACTGTTTCCCTACTACTGATTAAAACCAACGTTATTATGGAGCGGCGACGTCATTTAAGCAGGGAAGAAATGCTTAGAGCCGTGGGAATGATAAAAGCTGGTTCCCGGCAACGTACTGTGGCTTTAGCTCTGAATACAAGTCAGAGTGTTATCAGTCGACTTTGGACACGTTACCGAAGCACTGGTACCGTGGCTGAGCGCCATGGAGGACGGTATCGCTGTACCACACGGAGACAAGACCGATACATTCAAATCTTAACTCGAAGAGCTCCAACAATAACCGCCATGATGTTAGCCGTGAGGCTTCATCACTCTTCAGGGAACTTAATTAGCGACCAAACAGTCAGAAACCGCTTGCATGAAGTGAACCTTCATTCCCGAAGACCGCTACGGGTACCACCTATAGCAATGCACAATCGTAGGATTCGATATTAATGGGCTCTTGAACACAGAAATTGGGCAGAAGAACAATGGCGTTTCGTGTGCTTTTCTGATGAGTCTCGTTTTGGTATGAGACCGGATACAAGACGTATACGACACTGGAGAACCCCTGGACGCCAACAGCGATTAAAATCCTGCCAGGAAGTCCATCCTTATTGTGGTGGAACCATCATGGTATGGGCGGGTATTTGGATCGGCGGAAGAACTGAGTTGATTTGGATCAGAGGCAACCTCAACGCTCAAATTTATGCTGAGACGATTGTATCAGACGTCATCGTTCCTCTACAAGTGCAAATCGGTCCCTTATTTCGGTTAATGCATGATAATGCACGACCGCACACCGCAAGAGTTGTAAGACAGACTCTCGCCGCAGCTAACATCAATGTCCTGCCCTGGCCTGCTCAGTCACCAGACTTGAACCCGATTGAGCATGCATGGGATATGCTACAGAGAAGAGCTCTGCCGAATATGGAGGGTATCCAGTCGCAAGAAGACCTTTTTTTGTTGATGCAACGAACATGGGCGGCCATTCCACAGCGTGATTTGGATGAACTCATTTTGAGTATGCCAAACCGATGTTCTTGTGTTGTTAGTGTTCGCTGTAGAAACACGGATTATTAATTGTTTAAGTTACCCAATAAAATTTTAGAGAAAACTGTTATTTCAGTCTTGTTTTTCGAACTTTTGTGTTTGTGGTTCAAATGTCAAATATCCCTTTATTAGGAAAATGGCAAATTTCTTTATTAATGCAAAGGTCACTTGGTTTATCGTTACTGTGACAAACGAAAACACTTTATTTGATGAATCCTTAAAGAAAATTTTAATTAATATCAATCAGGAGAAAAGTTATTGCAAAAATATATGTTGATCCCTAGACACTTTTGATGTGTGTAGTTTATGCCACTCACTTGTGGGGCGACGACCTCGAGAAAAATGGAGAAGCGATTGCCGTCGCCCTAGTTGTCTCGAAGGCCTTCTACAGGGTATGGCGCGCTGGTATTTTGAGTAAGCATAACAGATCTCATTGGAGCGCATGTCGACTAATGCTGGAGTCCCTCAGGGGTCTGTTTGATCTTTGTGTCTCTCTGCAACTTTGTTCTCTCTAGAAAACTGTTCCTGCTGTATATTAACGATCTGCTGATGCCCGGTATCTATGGATATCTAGATTAACGCACAGTTGTGGAGAGATACCTGCCGGGTGCTCGGGCTAGTAAGGAAGCAATCCGGTCCGAAGGAGAAGTTATGATAGAGCGTACAAATGTTGCACTACAGGCAGTTTCCGAATGGGGCAAAGCCAATCTTGTGGCATTCAACGCCAAAACTCAAGCATGTCTATTCACCGCCAAAAGAAGCCCGTTCACCTTGACTCCTAGTCTTCGGAGTGTATCCTTAAAATTGGTAAAATGTATAAAAAAATGGCAGTGACTTCGTCCGCGTGAATGTCGGTTATCGCGGCAGGATAAATAGAGGTCCTTCCTTGAAGTTCAAGTTTACTCTATATTAAATTTTGTCTAAATAGATTCAGTGGTTCAGCAAGCAAGTGAAACAAACAGAGTTATTTTATACATAGGTAAGGCAGATACGTCTACTCGGACACGTCCTAAATACTTATTTGATGGTTTAAGAGACATTCTTTTAATTTCGATTTGAAAACTAGAGTAAATTTTATGGAAGGAGGGATATTGTTCCAACATTTAGTAGTTGCGTAGGGACTGAATTGCCTCTGAAAACGGCTAATATATGTCGTAAAAGTCTTCCCTCACCATATCTGTATCTAGTTATCTGCGTGGAACGATAAGGCGGATGTAATGAGTAGGTAGTCAAATCATGAAATGGCGGCGTATAGTGAATGTCTAGGCATATCATGAAATTGCCATTTCTATGATTGATGGATGACACAGGCAGATCCTAAATAATCAAATATTAACCTCTTTTCCTCGATGAAAAAGACACTATTTTTCTTGTTTCAGATAAACCACGAACCCGTAACCTCAAAATCCATTCGAGTGACATAGGTCTTACAAAACTGTTTCGGGACAGTGCCGACTTACATCAAAAGAAACGGACATTCAATTTGCGCAATAGAAACTCTAGGCTTCAACGCAACGTAGAAAATGTTAAGGAAAAGAATGAAAAAAATAAACAAGTACACGTTTTGTTTGCGCGTGAAACACCTAGTTTTATGACATATTGTCAAAAACGCCCAAAGTATAAGAGAACGACAGCGAATAAGAAACGCATTTCCGAATTACCGAATAACATTTATGGATTTCAAAAAAGGACTCGATTGATGGATCAACATCAATATCGGATGTCTTGTTTACATTTCATAGACACAGATGAAATACCCTTTAGAGAACTGAGTAGAGGATTACACCTTAAACGTACACCATCATCAGTTGAGTCAAGAACAAGTAGCGCTTGTAAACATCACGGAATGAGAGTACTCAACTCTGCTTGCACAATTGGCCAAAGTCCACCTATTTATTATAGTTTAGGTTCCCGCAAACGAAGATCTCAGAAAGAACAAGGAAATGTTCAAAAAGAAGGAATGCGAAGAGAACTTTCAAATTCTATAGTTAAAGATGAAATAGTCGAAGTTTCCTCGTCACTCAAATCTGTTTCAATAAGTTGTCGTGATGCGGGTACTAGCGCTAGCAAGGTCGGGCTTCCCGCAGTTTGTCGTCGTCGTCACGCATCTTATGCACGGGACTCCCCGGTGCTCAAAAACGTTACAATTACAAGCGAGCGTAACCAGGAGCCGTGCCCGCTACCTTATAAACGTAACCAGGAGCCATGCCCGCAACCCTATACACGTAATCAGGAGCCGTGCCCGCAACCCTATACACGTAATCAGGAGCCGTGTCCACAACCCTATACACGTAATCAGAAGCCGTGCCCGTTATCCTACACACCTAAACCAGGTGCACAAAATAAGGGTAAACCAAAGCGTAATGAAATGAAAAAAACGAAATCCAACGTTCCTGTCGGATTTATTTCAAGAGTTGCAAGGCAATTTACTGGTTTCCAAACAAAAAAACTACTCACAGGAGAAAGCTGTATTAAATATGTATTTTTTGGACTACTCATTGTGGTTTGGTCTCCATGTCTGCTAGCGGTATTTATTGCCTGGGTAGTCATGTTTCCAGTGAAATTAACAAGTATTTTAAAAATAAATAGATTTTGTAAAAAAGACCCACGTTGTGAATACCAGCGAATCAGAGTCAAAAGTGAAAAAGCGAGTTTTATGGAGTCTGCTACGAGTTGGTATTCACGCACAGTTGGCAGTGTTGCGAACACTTTGACATCTTTGCTTAGACTCAAAAAGAAGTCGCCAACAGGAGCTGCTTCTTCTTTTTTGCCATTATCTCATCCAAACCCAAAAAAGAAGTATAGTTTGTTCTATGCAGATAATAGAGGATGGGTGATAAAACCATTACGAAGTAGAAATAAACGACCTTCTGCTAGCACTCGAGTAGTACCTAAGGGGTATTCAGCGCAGAAGGTTAACAGTAATCCATGGTATAAATCAAGGGCAGCAGAGGTGCAACGGACACGTTCACGGGACAAATCTAACTGTTACAATGAATATCAGCAAGGTACTCCAATGTTTTTGCAACCTTCACGTTATCATCAACGCCCACAGGTAAATATTCCACAGACAGTTTGTTACCCAATCTTCGGTATTGCATTTAATTCAGCAGATAGAACAATAAATGCAGAACAATTAAAATGGTAATAATAGAGCACACGAGGGTTTAGCGAAAAACTATCTGGGACAACGAAAAAATGGGACTCCATGTGGGGTAGTTATCCCCCACCCCGAAGGCCAAAACTAGATCTGATAACAAATTTGGAAATCTCTAGAAATCATAAAAGCTTATCAGGTAAAATACTATATGTGTCTAGGAAATGCACTTCTCGCGAAGTAATAAAAGGCTTGCAGGGGCCTACGTATCGAACAAAGTATGAAGCACATAAATCTGTTATCGAATCACATGGTGTTCACGAAATTATTAGTTTAACAGATATTACAAACAGCATGACAACAAAACACGTTTCAAGTCGTAGACAGAACACAAGTGCGAAGAAGCTTTAAATTTCCCTTCTGGCGGACATCACGTAAGTCGGTAATAAAAAATAGAGTTATAGACTCTCCAGAACAATCTTGAGTTCTATAATAAATTCATATTAGCAGACTTACCTCGATCTACAAAGAATAAATTAGCTAATACATGCACACACAAAATCAATTACGTACAAAAAACACAAAACATTCCAAAACAGATTTTATATTATAGGGTTTCCAAAAAATCAAACAAGCTTATACACATAAATCCGATAAAACTTGAGTTCCGACTCAGAAACATTCAAGCCCTGCTAAAATTAAATCAAAAATGAAACAAGAATACAAATATAATCCAAATCAAATTCCGATTGCAACTCAACAGCAATCGAACAAAGCAGACAAGACAAATGCCATTCTCAACTAAAATATGAATTACTCTAAAGGAGAGAAACACAAACAAGCGAATAGATATAAACAACATCAAGTTCCTTTTGCAACACTAAAGCAAGAATTAAATAGACTACACGACAAAGACCAACCGTGATATGGTTCTGAATTGCCTTCGGACATAATGAACATTGTTTCAAAAATGAAATACATCAGAGAACTAATGCAACTCATATGCAATTGAAAACAGCTGACAAAACGACAATGACTAATCATGATTTCCTGGATACTGTCAAACACAGCACTGTTAACAAAGAGATATTATATATCCCATGTATAAATACAGTTGACAAGGATACGATATGCACTCAAAAAATTTGGCCACCTGAATATGCCTAAAAAAAACAAAATGTATCCATACAGATTTTCGAAAGAAGTAAAACAAAAGAAATCGTTAATCACCAATATAAACAAGCTTACAAATATAAACCCTATAAAATCAATGTTTCAATTCAAAAGCAACCCAGCGCAGCAGACATCAAAGCAAGTATTAATCGCAATATGGCTTTAAATTGCCCATGTGGAGTGAATCACGAACACTATAAGCCACATGGAATTTTTGTTGCAAATCAAAAGCAACCACGCACAGCCGACACTAAGACCAGTTGAGATATAGCTCTAAGTTGCTTTCGTGGAGATAAACACAAACTAAAAGCGCTTAAAAATGTCAACTTTATAATAAAGCTTTGAGTAATTCAAAGCTTTATTATACTTGGCTCTATCGAGCCCAACACTACTCACAAAGAGATATTATTTATTCCAATTACAGCTAACAAGGATACGATATGCACTCAAAAAATTAGGTCACCAGATTATGTCCCAAAAAAAAAAAGTGTCGAAACATCTGTATATTGTGTTAGTGATTACGAAAGAAACAAAATTAAAGAAATTGTGCGTCCGGAACAATTTCTGTCCACGAAACTTTGCAATGAAACTGTAGCAGATGCTACACATGTTCTCTTACCCGCTGGGAAGGGTCGCCTATAAATCACACCAGGACCGCGGAAGTCATGGCGCGCGTCGCTGCGACCCTGACCCCCGCAGCGAGGGTTCCTATAAATCTTACTCCGGAAGACATCTGTTGACCATCGTCGATGCCGTGAGAACCATAGCGAGTTATCTAGCACGTGAAGAGTGAGTTGGCGCGCTTTCTACACCAACCAATCAGGCGCCGCGGCCTGCCTCGATCAACGAATCAACATCAAGGGCGCACGCAACACCGTCGGAGGTCCGCAGGACAGCAAGCTGATTTGCTATTGGTTACCCCACTATTGTTTAGAGATAGTTAGTATTTAAGTGAGTGCATAGCTTGTAAGAAACTCTCCAGGATATTCCATTCCATTATTAACAACATTGCATTACAGTCCATTCCTGTTCACACTCTTGTGTATAATTATCTTACATCGCGCTATTGTACACGTCATAACATTGTACCCTTTTACGTGCAATACACAACGCTCGATTTATCTGAGTTTTAATTACGTAACACGATTACACGACCTACGAGCTACAAAACAAACAAAACAATATTTTCTTTACTCAAGCAAAATGTACCCGAAAAGGAAATGGAGAAAATTGCTACCAGCAGTAAAAATATAGAGATACTAATTTCAAATAATAATATAGAGATAAATAACAAAAATATAGAGATACCAATCACAAAGTTGACTGAACCAGAACCTGTACGACTTTCGATAGAAACAGACACACCAGTTTTACAATCAATCACAAAGTTACCTGACCCGGCGGCGTGAGGCGCTTAATATACAAAAATTATGGCACTAAACGGCTCACGCTTTTTTCTCATTTATACTAGTATTGTTTATATACTATTGTCATAAATTAAATGTTAAAATTATTTTTAACTTTTTAGTTTGATATTCTTTAAAAGCATGTTTTTTTAGTTTTTTAAACTATATTTATTGTAACTGAGACTCAGCCACTCACTTCTACTGACATTGAGGATCCATGTGACTGTAACATGTGATTGTAACTCTATACAACGTCTTAATCTTATCTCTAAAACAGATTCGCTTCATCGTAGTTCTGAGGCAAAAGTGTAGTCGCATCACACACGCGAAATTAAATTAGGAACTGATGGGCAACTTGAATTCTCACAGCACTTTAAATACAAAATATCGCAAGGAACTAGTCCAGTTGCCCAACTAACTGAACGTAACCAAACGGGACAAATTAAAACTCATAGTAAGAAAAGGAAAACTACTTCAGCAAAACTATACCAACAGACAAAATTTACACAAGTTTCGTCTCCCCATCAAACCCACCCAATTACTGCTGGGAATATTTTGGACTTTGCTGTACTCTATAAACAAACAACCTTATGGCTCCAAAGTAAGTACAACTTCCTCAGTGAAGAATGTTGTAAAAATAAATAAGACTTGGTCAAAGTGTTCAAAGTCACCTGTATGTCCACCACCCTCCGATTGAGAGTCTACTGTATCCTGTATGTGGACTTTGCTGCGGCACTCATTCACCACCCCAAAATAATTCACTTCACGATTGTCCGTGTCTTCAAAACATGCATGTTTCCATATATTAACAAAGATCTCGTCATTCTTTGAAATGCTTTTTCAGTTGGAAGCCAAAAGGTATTGTGTGTGCACGAATGTGTTTGTCCTTGCTCGCATATTGATCGAGGCCAAATAAATTTCCGACTAAATATATCAGGCCTCCGGAATACTACTGGTCAGTATTCTACTCGGTCATGTTAAAGAACTGAAAGTCGATGCTCGGTTAATGAACCTTCTTTTTGGGTTCAATATAGAAGTAAACTTAGTAGACTAGTAGGGCGTACCCAGCTTCTGCCCTAGAGGCAAGTCAGGCCTAGGGGTGGGCAGGTCCGGCCTAGGGGTGGGCAGATCCGGCCTAGGGGGGGCAAGACAAATTTTTTGAGTGAGTAATCCTTGCACGCTATAGTCGGACATGATTTTTTGGCAATTACACCATACATTTTGTCAGTGTCCTCATTTACACATTGTCTAGTAATCACGGGATATCATACATGTTCTGAGAGATTTCCAGGTTCACTGCTCCCCACCCCCCACACACACAATACTCTCATCAAGCAAGAGTGGAAAATAAGGCCCAAGTTGCTAACCCGCAGTATGTTTCAACTCGACAACCTAATGTTTCTAAATAATCACGGCAACCTGACTTTTAACACTAATGTGGGGTGCGCCCGTAACCAAATGTTTTCACTTCATCCCAAATATATTTACTTCTCATAGTTCGTAGTCTAAACAGTTAACAGAAAAAGAGGAAAAACAGCTTAATTCAATTCTTCAACAACCTAAACCTGAGCAAGTAATATCGAACCTTTCAGGCAAATTTAAATGCGAGGAAAAACAAAAATGAAAACAGAATATTCATCAAGCAATAAATTACAAACTAATACAGATTTACATAAACTTTCAAGTGACCAGTCATCAGGTTCACACAACTAAGTAACCGTTACTCAAAGTTTTCCGTCCTTTCCAGCATCGCATTCCTCACACAATACATTAAGAACTTATGACCAACCTGCATTTCCTCAGTATCCATTTAATCAATCACTTGAAACACCAGTGCATAAGTTTTCACAGTTCGGTGAGCCAAGCCAACAAGTTAATATTCTTTGCAGAACTCATTAATTTACATAATTCTTACCCGAAACGTAAAAAACTTTGCAAACATGGAAATGAACAAGAAATACCAAAAAGTTTACCCAAAATTGCAAAACTCAGTCTCCAGGAATGTCACAGGAGAAACCTTTACATAAATCCCAAACCGAGACGTAAAAAATCCTACAAATGTGGTATCTCTAAACATAATAGGAATGAACTAAAAATACGAAATAGTTTACACAGAATCGCAATAACTCCATCTCCAGGAAAGTCACAATTTGACGGATAAATTTCGAAAATCCCATTTAATTTCGTGCGTATATCCTCTAAATTCCGCGAAGAGGGCAGATACAATAATACGTCAGCGGTCCAAAATACCACAAAGTTCGAAAAATCCACGATTTCAGTCAAATACGTAAACTCAATTTTATCAGGAATATTTGCAACATCAAAAATGTTTATCAAATTAAATTCTGGTATATCAGCAAAACCTGCACTTGTTACAGCAACACTTACCAGGACTCGGACGAACAGATAGAGCTGAGGGTGAACTACTACATCCACATTCTGACTTTAACCATGTGCCTATGCGCTATCCCGATCCAAATTCTACATATAAACAATCAAAAAATGGTCGTCAACAGTTAATCGTCAATCATCAAAGACAAGCGCCGAATCACGGTTGTGGTCCTTGTTATACTAATCCAGCAAATCCATGTACACAGAATACCGTACCGTCTACTGAGTCCGCGCTTAGGCGTGCTTATAAACGCCGACCATTACGATACACTCCACCTAGGGAACATTTGCCAAAGGTTGTCATGGAAAAGAGACTAAAAGAAAAGAAAATAAAAGCTGTCAAGGCGAAACAACGAAAGGCAACTCTATATAGGGCTAATCTACAGAGGGATGAAGAAAAGAGCTTCTTTATGTGTGTACGAGACTTTATAATCCAGACTGACCGGGAAGCATGGCCAAACGAGATCAAATGCAATCAAATGTGGTTAAATGCTTTGAAAAAAATGCCTTGTTTCTGGATTTACAGATATTTCCCAAGCGTATACCCGTCATTCTTAAATTTTTATAAATTTCTACTATTCCTTCGTCCAATGTTTGTTTACCTTCTTACAATTTGTTTTTGGATTCCACTTGTAATGTGTTGCTATTTTTGTTGCAATTGCATGTCCAGTCGTTGTTAGTAAAATAATAAACATTAAATGAACGAAACTATGTAAAATGGAATTTTATTGACTTTTTTTAACAAAGCTATTTAAACAGTTAGGTCAGAGAGTACTATAATATAAAAAGGAGTTAGGTATTGCGTAAACTATCAGTAGCAATGACTTACATTTAGGTATATTTGCGTAAACTCAAACTCTGTGGTAGGCCATAACATCGGCCGCCGGCAGAAGTTACCACCCACCAGACAAAGTCATGCCGCCAAGCGATTTGTCGTGTTCCGGCATGATGTCTGGTGAAGCCGTACGGAGGACGGGTCTGAGCAGTTGTGTGCAGTACGATGCGCCAAATGTTGTTGTGTTGGGAGTTTGGTCGTGGAGGGTTTTCAGATCAATCTCCCTTTGGCGCAGCATCATTGGTCGTGATGTTGGGTTTAATATTGCATCACCTCGCTCAAATGTCGTCTTCCTTCCTATTCGCTCAGTTTTCTGAGTGAATAGGCTCTTAATAAACTAGCGCGCTTTACCACCAACGATCGCATCACTGCTTACCACCAGGCGCGATTGCGGTCAAGCGCAAGTTTATAATTATAAAAAAAAAAAAACACATTGGTCGGTTTGTATTCAAAACAATGTCATTGACCTTTTACCTGATTGGCCGAAATTATCTATAGAGAGGTGCCCATATGGTTAAATAAAATTATCGACAGAATTCAGGACTATACATAGGTATGATAAACATAATGTTTGAATTATTTTATATTTACCTAATTAAAGATATTTTATTTTTAGTTTGACATATCTTATACCTTTAAACGAGCAATTCTTGTATAAATATATTATCTTATACCTTTAAACGAGCAATTCTTGTATATATATATATATAATTGGAATCTCGGAAACGGCTCCTACGATTTTCATGAAATTTTGTGTGCAGGGGGCTTCGGGGACGATAAGTCGATCTAGCTAGGTTTAATTTTCAGAAAATGTCTTTTTTCCATATTTTGAGGCACTGAACAATTAAACTTCTCATAAGAAGCTAAATTTCGCCGCTGTTCTTAATGATACGAATAGCTGAGGGGCTTCGGCCTCTGATTCGGAGCTCATAGACTTCGGGTTCAAATCCCAGACGATATAGTGTTTTTTCCTTTTTTTTTTTTTGAAGTTTAAAAAAAAAGAATGATGGCGTTGTCTAATGCTTTTTTTTATTTAATAAAAATTTAATTTAATTTATTTAATTTAAATTTTAACTTTTTTTTATATAATTGGAAACGGCATCAACGAATATTCTTTTTCGTTTATTAAATTAATGGAAGAAATTTTGTTTTGCCTAATTTGTGGAGATGCAAGGTACCAGGGTCGCACAAAAGTGTAGGAGAAGTCGAAACAATGAAGCTCATTCATTTTAAAGATCAGCCTGAAGGAGCAGTCGAATTTACAACAGAATTTCTAAACAGTGTCAACATTTCAGACTTGCCACAACACGATACCTTGCACCTCCTCTAAGTAGGCAATATAAAATTCATCCATATAATATGATTTAATAATGATGAAGTACCTGGGCGACCGAGCTTTGCTCGGCATCTTTTTTTTTTGTTATAGTTATTATTATTAATTTATTTACATCAGACAATTGTCCATGGTTTTCATAAAAACACATACACAAAATACATTTAAATTATTTATGAACTATTATAAATATACATATAACATTCCAAAATAAAATAAAATTATATTAAACTGATAATTAATACAGTACTTTGATTTGATATAGATGACGTTTAGATTCATGGTACACGAAGCCAATGTTTGGTTTGAGGTTAGGCCCAGAAAATTGCTCTTAAAATATCATGTGTCTTTTTTACACGAATCTGATTTTCGCTCGTCCCACACGTGTTTGTCAGACTTCGCACAGTGAGGACCCAATTGAAGAACTTGATGAAAATCATCAGGTTTCCGCTCATCCCACACGTGCTGCTAAAGTAAGATGCTTGCAAAGCTTGACTAACATTTTAAGAACAGAAAGGTCTTATGATTTAGATGTTTCACGAGAGCGTGCAGCACAACGTGTGGCCGCCGGAAATGATGAACAACGGGAGCGACGTCTGCAAGATACACAAGAGAAATAATAACAAATATACAAATTAAAGCCAGACTTCACAAAAAATTCAAAAAATCTAAGTTAGATAATGATTATCACAAATTTGCAGAATGTAGAACTCTTATAAAAAAGTTAATAGGAATTGGGCATATAGAACATAAAAATAAAATTCAGTGTCAATTTTTAAAGGATCCGAAATCGTTTTGGCAGTATATTAGATCTAAAAGGAAAACACTTAGTAAGCAGAGTATCATAAAAGAAGGTCAACATCTAACAGATGACGAGTGTGCTGGACAGTTTGCAGACTTTTTTGAGTCTGTGTACAGCAAGGAGCCACCCAAACTGGATGCGTGCGCGGCGGCGGCGGAGGTCGGCGCGACCAGTGCACGTGTACACATTGAGAAGCTGAGTCTCGCAGAGGTTCAGCAGGCGCTTGGGAGTCTCAAGCCTAAACGTTCGTCTGGCCCAGACGGTATACCTGCGTTTCTATTCCGAGACTGTGGGAGAGTACTAGCGGAGCCATTACTTCACATTTTTAATACATGTTTAGAACAAGCCACGTTCCCGCATAGGTGGAAGATCACGCGCGTTGTTCCGGTTCCTAAAGGAAAACCAAGTTCGGATACCTGTAACTATAGACCGGTGGCTGTACTCTCCACGCCTGCTAAAGTACTAGAGTCGGCTATTCAGCGCTCCATTCAGGAACAAATGCGTGCGCGTCTGTCAGATGCGCAACATGGGTTCCGACCGGGGCGCAGCACTGCTACGAACCTTATTAACTTTATGGTACAGGTGGTGCCGGCAGTAGACTCGGGGGTACAGGTAGATACAGCGTACTTCGATTTTAAAAAGGCGTTCGATACGGTTGATAATGACATCTTGTTACGGAAGCTCGCAAAAATTGGGTGTACCCTGCCTCTGCTACAGTTCTTAGCTAGCTATATGAAGGATCGCCAGCAATATGTCGACTACAATGGCTGTGTATCTCAACCATATTACACGAGATCTGGCGTGAGCCAGGGCAGCAATGTAGGGCCTATCGAGTTTGTTATAATGATAAATGATTTACCGGAAGTTGTCAGACACGGGACTTGTTTATTGTTTGCGGATGACCTGAAATTGCTGCTCGAGGTTCGGGATCACTCGGATTGTGAGCGCCTGCAGGATGATATCAACAGAGTAGTTGAATGGAGTAATAACAACAAACTGCATTTTAATGTTGCTAAATGTTCGGTGATGTCGTTCACTCGCGCGCGAACTCCTTTGAACTATCCATACAAGGTTGAGGATGTGCCGATGCAACGAGTAGCTCAGGTACGAGACTTAGGGGTAGTCTTCTCTCAGGAACTAACCTTCCGTGAGCATATCAATAAGATATGTAAGAAGGCATACCGAAACCTGGGTTTCGTACTCAGGCAGTGTCAGGGGTTCACCAACATCACAACACTTAAGGTGTTATATGACGCATTAGTCAGAAGTCACCTCGAACATAGCGCATTCATCTGGGCTCCTCATGAGGCGAAATATAGTGGTATGTTGGAACGTATCCAAAATAAGTTCACTAGACACTTATACTATAAGCTGTATGGAGTATATCCAATGTACCCATTGATGTACCCTACACTATTCGTTCTGGGTATGGTAGGGTACAATACTTTAAGGGTGCGGCGGGAGTTCTCACTCGTAGCGTATGTGGTGAAGTTACTACGTGGCGTGGTGCAGAACCCGGGAGTGCTACGGCACCTACAGCTATGCGTGCCCGACCAGTACGTGTGGAGGCGGCGCCGCCCGCCCCTGCTCGCTGTGCCTGCGGCCAGGACCAACCTACTGGCGAGAACTCCTCTCACTAGAGCCATACGTGTGGTGAATGAGGTTCATGAGAGGGTTGATGTATTGTGGTGCAATATGAGTGAACTTGCTAAAGTTACATTATATATAATAAGTTACTTAGACTAATTGATATTGTTGCTTAGACTAAGAATTAAGTACCCACTTAATTATTAATTCAATATCAATATCAATATGAATATTTTTATAATGTGTATATTTAGAATTTAGTTTATACGGCCAATCTGTCGCATTGGATCATGGATCTGTAATGATAGAGATAGGTGAGAATAAACAAATAAATAAATAAATAAATAAAAGATATGCGGCAGCGTGCGTCAGAACGTAAAATGTTTTTTTTTTTTTAATAATTATAAACTAGCGCTTGACCGCAATCCCGCCTGATGGTAAGCAGTGATGCGATCGTTGATGGTAAAGCGCGATAGGTTATCAAGAGCCTATTCACTCCGAAAAACTGAGCAAATAGGAAGGAAGACGGCAGTTGAGCAAGGTGATACAATGTTAAACCCAACAGCACGACCAACAATGCTGCGCCAAAGGGAGATTGATCTGGAGAACCTCCACGATAAAACTCCCAACACAACAACATTTGGCGCATCGTACCCGGCATGATTATTATTAATGAAAACCCTCGACATACCCGCAATATAGTATGGAAGGAAGTATTAGGTTAAGACCTTAAACTATGTATTGATGATAATATATAACTGATGTACTTAACTGATTGTTAAACTATAAGTACTTATTTATAATAAAATGTTAAACTAAATTGCACTCGTAATTTTATATTTAAATAACAGTTGATAATATTTTTTATTATTATGTCGGTATGATCGAAAAACATTACTCAAAAAATATTATTTAAAAAATTCGCTCGTTATGTATTTTTTGTTTTGAAAATATAGAGAAACACGATGTACCTAACAAAAAAAAAGTTGCCGAGCAAAGCTCGGTCGCCCGGTGCTTTAAATAATGTATTACTTACTTATTGAATAATGTAATATAATAATATAAAGGGCCATGTCAACTATGATTAATTATTATAATCTAAGTATTTAGTAGAGCAAGAGGCCGCCCGCACACAAGATGGGCAGATGAATTGGTGACGGTAGCAGGCCGAGATTGGCTAAACAAAGCCAAGAATAGAAATAAGTGGCATAGCTTGGAGGAGGCTTTTACCCAAAGGGGGTCCATACAAAAAGAAAAATTTTAAATAGCAAATTATATTAATTTTTTAGAGTCAAAAATTTTATATTTATTCTAATTCTATAATTGAAAACGCAATTCTAATTCTAAAAATCTAATGTGAACTATAATTTTATCGAAACTATAATTATCTATTTTTTTTTAATCTATACTTGTAATCTAAAAATTAACTATATTATTAAATATACTATTGTACCATATTTTTTTGCATGGTATAAAAGAAGCTTTTATTATTATTATTATTATAAGTATTTAGTAAGTATCAAAATCTTAGATAATTGAAATATCATTCATGTAATATTAAGTTATTATAATTTTAGATTTCATGAAGAAACTACCTAATATATTTTATAAAATAGCACCATATTAACCTAAAGCATTTCTTAAGCCGGCGTCAGACATAGTTCAAATATTTGATCACTTGTTTGGACACATGTGTAGCACGGGTATTTGAGTATTTGTTTAAAGCTTTGTTAAAACATTTGTACTTTGCCATTCGATATCGATTTCGAGCGCACATCAAAGCGTTCAAAGTTGTCTGTGTTCAAATGTTTGCGTGGCCTGCTACACATGCGCAAATATTTGTACAAATATTTGTACACAATATTTGTCTGTGTCTGGCGCCGGCTTTATAAAAATAAAACGCATACAGGAAAAAAACATTATTTTAAAATAAACAAAGTTAGGTAAGAGTTTTTATTACACATTTTTGCTAATATCTCGAAAAATAAAAGTCCTAGCAACTTAAAACTTTTTATAGTACCTACTGTTTTATAACTAAACCCAAAGAGTATAATAATACTAGGGAAAAAGAGAGCCCTCTCGAGACGTTTTTATGCAAGCAATTTTGAAGCGCCATCTAGAGTTCTTGACCGAGTTATATGTATGCTATACATACGTATACTTAGCTATATAAGTATTCATAAGCATAGTTCCATTCCCAATAACAAGTTATTATGTTTAATTTTCTTGTTGTTATGCTTTGCATTACATTACAATAACATTTGCAAAACATTACAATAAGAAAATTAAACAAAATAACTTGTTAATGGGCATCGGGTCTTGTAGAATCAAATTTTTTTACGCTAACACAATTAAAATGAAAAAGTGGCCATCTTGTGAATAAGGTTGCCAACCACATAACCATACATTCTACTTTATTTTTGGTAATTCTACTTTTTTACAAATAAAGTATGCGAAAATACTTTATTTTTAACCTTTACTGTGATGCGTAAAACAAAATACTCATTATGGGTACTTAACGATTTGTAATTGCTGAACGAAATGTTTAAAACGGATAATGGAATTAATTTGAAATGAACAAAATATTTCTTACCTACTCTCTGTGTTCCTACGATTTTAGCAAAAAGTTTTTTTTAATAAATCTAAAGTGGCGAGAAGAGAAAAATAGAGTATCAATAAATTTAATCCAAAACGAGTTGCTTATTTATTTAAAGGAGAATGGCCAAAAAACCCAGGCTCGGCACAAAAGTTTTATATTTCAGATTTTAGATCTGATTTAGTAAACAAAGCTTCTGATTAGCGTCTGATTTAGTGATCATAGCTAAATTCAGTGGCTAACATATTTTATTTGCCTATAGTAGTTGCTTAGCTGGCGCTTGAGGCAAACAATGTTTTTTTAGTAAACTTATCAATACCCAATTCACATTATTTATTATGATTATTGTATTAGGTAAGTCAGGCCATAACAATAAAATAAGCAAGTGATTAGATAAGTGGATGTGAGTGAGCTAGCAAGATAGTGTCGCTAGACAATGCAAGCGAGAGTTGTTGTGTAATATAATATTCTAATTATTTTATGTATCTTTTTATGTATCTTGTGGGTCGTGGCCGTTCTCCTTTAAATGTTAATTGTCAAGCAAGCTTTGTAACCTTTAAAGATGACAAAAAATTGTTTTCATGTGCTAAAAGCACACAAAAATACGTTTTTAATGTAATAAAAACATAAAATTTTAAAAATACTTTTTTCTACCTAATACTTTATTTTTTTCCTATCCAAACCACTTTATACGTTTTTTTGTGAAAATAGTTGGTAACCCTACTTGTAAACCATGTTAGGTTCCTATTACCAATTAACAAAATGATCTGATAATGTTGCCAGAACAAGGATTTTTAAAAAGGAAATTTAATTGAAATTGGTAATTTAAATGATCTCCTTCTAATTATTAAAAATTTATCGTATTTTTTCATAAAAATTCAAAATATTTATTTTTCAAATTGTTTAAAGAGATATCTATGATATGGTTTTAGGTCAAGAACTCTAGATGGCGCAACTTTCTTTGCTACACGTTCGTTCAAGGGAACTGTCTCCCCCCTGACTAAACCTTTCATTTAACCCCAATTTTATGTGTATTGCACCATAAACAAAAAATCACATTTTACGTAATTACGTAAGTTACGTTACGGGTCGGGCTGCCTGGATCTGTCAAGCTTTCCCAATCAAACTTGAACCGTAATGCTTTGACTATAAAGTTGAGAATCTGTTGAGGAAATTTGACGGGTTGTGGTGGCTTGATGTGCGGGCGACTGTACCTAGGTATATACAATCTGTTTCAGAAATATGAAATAATACTTTCAGTATATAAAATATATGTATGTTGTATACCTATGGCACCGGTGTGAGGTACCTAAGTGCATGGGTTTTTTAATTATTTTGCTTTGAAGTTTAGTGCGAAAACTTCGCAGTGATGACCCTAGAAATAACTTTAAAATTCAATTTTAAAGATTATAAAACAGAGTTGACTTATTTGTATCGGCACATTTAATGCCTTTTTTTTAATTGGGACAAAACCCGCCACACTTTTCCCAACCACTGCAACTCCTGAAAGCCAGAATCAACAGTGGCGACCGCCAGAAAAACGCCGAGCAATGAAGCTCGACGAGTCCCGGAGAAACGATTCAACTGTCTTGGGTCCCGCAACAAATTAATCAGAAAAGAATAGCGGAGGAGTAAGAAAACAGATATTTTTTCCACTTCCCTCCATAACAAGCAGGAGACAGAACAGAACTAGGCCAATCGGCACAAAGGGACATTATTGCAACTGGGAGAAGCCCAGATTGCCAAACACCACGGAATAAAATTTGATTAAGTTAATGGGTCCTAAGTAGGTATTAGCTGTTACAATTGATTCCAATAATAGGTATGGCAAAAGCGCCTGAACGCACGGAAATTGGTTCTAGTTTCTACAAGGTCCGTATAATAAACGACTCCGGATGTAACTTGTACACTATCCAACATAATATTGCGTTCATTCTGCCAAAGAACACACTCCCACAAGATGTGATGTGCGGACTGTTCAAATTCACAGTTCGATGTAGAACACTGACACAAAGGGGAAGGAACAAGTTTAAAAGAATACAGTTTACTTTTAAAGTTGCCATGACCTGTGAGAAATTGGGCAACGCAGTGGTCAACCTCCAGCCATGTCCTAGCCAGCCGATCGCCAACGGATGGAAAGAATAGATGGAGGTGCCGGCCCTTGATGGAATTATCCCACCTACTTTGCCATTCGGATAAGAGGTCCTCCCAGACTTCAGTCTGAGGTTTAAATAATCTAGAGATTTTATTAAAGTCGCGTTGTGTGACAAAATTAGTATACATTTAATGCCTATCGTCTTATTCAACTAATCAGTGTAATAAAAACATAGTTTTTATAATGTGAAGTAAATTCAATGAAAACTTCTTGCATCTACCCCTATTAATGGTACTATTAACTTTGTTGTTTTCAATAATTAATTACGATCTTTTAATTTTCATGCTCAGATCAGTCTTGGATAGCTTCTCAGAAGCAAGAAAACACTTCAATGTCGTGTCTGTTTTACAACGTATTTTTAATCTCTTTAGTCAACGTGGATTGTCGGTATTTATCAATGAATTATTGACCAATACCGGCCAAGCGGCGAGTAACCAGCGGTGCCTTTGACACGCCCACTAATAAAAGCATCATTATGAAATGGTTCCGTATAAAATATAGTTTTAATAACTAACTTCTTTCATATTGTTTTAATTTCATATTATTTAATTATTTCAATGTGGGGGCCCTGTTTTAGTAAAAATATGCCCATTTAATAAGCCTTCGCTTATACTTGATACCTTAACTTATGCAAGGAATGGGTATAATAACCTCTCGTTAGAAAATTACAAACGTAATAAGTTTTGACTTACCGTATTTAGATTCAAAACTGATTAAGAATACTTATTGTTTTTATTTAAGTGTTAAAAATCTTAATTAGTTGCATAGGTGTGTCTGTAGATAAGAATATCAGTCACTATTGGTTTTTCGGTAAACGGAACCCTAAAATGTACGTAGGTTTAGGTAACTACCTATTCTTGATTTTTTATTAATTTTTTGCAAGTCCCGAACGAGTCCCGAATTGACCTTGACTAGATGCATACTAATCGTCCCGAGGTGAAGTCGCTGCTTTGCAATTGCTCGGTTCCGCGTTACGTGTTGTCAACGGTTTTCAAAATACCTCGTCGTGGTGAAGAATATTCAAACAGTGAATACTATGATTCTCTGTGTTGGTGCTGCTGGAGATAGTATCTATGGAGCATGAAATTTATACCAGCAACGGTTTGTTGACGGGAAACCCGCCGCTGATCAGCGACGCCTGCCGTCGTATACGTGCTTCAGGAACATGTGTCTACGGCTGCAAAGTACTGGTTCCTTCCATCGTTCTGCGAGTGAGGGACGCCCTGGTTCTCGCTCTGGCACCGTTTTGGAGACACAGATTATCGAGCACTTTAGCAACGAACCTAGAACTAGTACTCTTCGAGCTGCCGCTGTATTTAATGTGAACCATACACTGGTGTGGCGACGGGCGACGGTCTACATCCCTAGCATTTTCATCGAACCCAAGAACTCACAACTGCAGACCACGCGCCAAGAATCAACTTTTGTACTTGGTACAACAACCGGGTGCAAACCGACCCAAGGTTTCCAACAAAGGTGCTGTGGACGGACGAGACTTCCTTTACTAGAAATGGTATAATAAATACGCACAACGAGCACATGTGGGCTCAGTGGCGTATCAACGTCTGGGCTGGTATCCTCGGTGACCAATTTATCGAACCAATTTGGTTGCCACAACGTGTCAACGCTGAGGAATACTTGAATGTACTTGCAAGAGTTGTGGAAGAGACCCTCGAAAACTTACCTGTGGCTACTTAGGTACTGTCAAATTGTGTTTCAACATGATGGTGCACCAGCTCATTACGCGCGGCCTGTTCGAGACTACTTAAATGAACAATTTACCGAGTGGATTGGCAGAGGAGGACCCATATCCTGACTCCTCGTTCCCCGGACCTTACACCAATGGACATTTTTTTGTGGGTTTACGTAAAAAATTGTGTTTATTCGCAAGTGTGTAGTTCATCAGACGAGATGAAATCTAAAATTGAAACGGCGTTTGCTTCGGTAACCCCGGACATGTTAAGGAACACTCGATCGTCCTTATTACGTAGAACATCTTTGTGTGTGAAAAATGGAGGTGGTCATTTCGAACCCTTTTTATAAACGACGACGACCCAAAGTCTGTGATTGATAAAATCATACCAAGATCTTTTTGTGATATTAAATTCCTAATACCTACATTATCTTAAGTGCAGTGACTTCATAGACCTACTAGCTTACACGGATGTACAATTTCAGTGTGTGTAATGCATGATCAAGCGCGGTAATTTGGTTCAAAAATGTAAAAACACGGTAAGGTACCTTAGGGCTTACATAAATATCATCAAATCATAAAACACTTCTTTGCAAAGAAATTAATGAGTGAGTGTTCAAAATGTTAACTACCTAACAAATTAATTATCCTGTAATAATGTACTAGGTAGGGTTACTTGTTGCGCTAGGAGTACCTACCAATCTTTGTTTTCATTTTAACACATAACATAATCATCGTCAGGCTTACTCTAGCCGAAGGTGTTGGCAGAGGTTTACAGAGTAGGTACATTCACTGTTTGCCGAAGACCTAATTTTAGACTTTATTTTATTTTGTGTAAAGACGACAGCACGTCAAGCTACTGCAATCTGTCAGATTTCTTTATTGGAGTTTCAACTTTATCTCTTAAGTATTAAGGCTCAAGGTTGATTGGAAATATTTGACAGTTTCGGGTAGCTTGACCTGCTGTCGTCTGTACGATGCTGCGTAAAAGTAAAATTGATTTACTTGCATTGAAAATTGTATTGCTGTATTTATTTATCGGATTATTTGTGATGTGGTTTATTATTAGCGTAGGTATGTACCTATGTTATTGTGTGTCATAGTACTTAATGTAATATTAAAAGTTTGGCTGTTAATTGTTTTTTTTTTTTTTTTTTTGTTAATCTTTTTTTCTTCCCTTATTGGTTTGTATTTCATTTAATCGGCTGATCACGTTGTTGAGTTTTACCTGAATGCAAATCTCCGACGTGCCTGACTAGTAGGAAAAACAAGACTGATTTTTAAGGACAAATAAGTGAGTAGGTACATATTTACGTAAGTGTCTTTATTGACGCGAACCAGTAGGTATAATGTATGCCGGTAGGTATTTAGCAGACGGCACGGCTAGTCGGCGCGTAGCGTCAGCTGTAGCGTAAGTTTAGGGTTGTCGACAAAATGTTTAATAAATATTTTTATTTATTTTGTAGGAAAAAAAAAATCTTAGTATTTCAAATTTATGACTAGGTCAAGTTGAAGTTTATAAGCTATACTTCAATATCTGAAAGTATTGTTTCACCTTTCTGAACCACGTTGTATACCTATGAATTGTTAGTATTGCATTGTATACAATGATAATTATTTATAGTATAGTTATGAGCGGCTCGCCGACATGCAAATAAACCCTGAGAGGTTTTCGTTGTGCGGCTAAAACAAATTGTGAACCTAATTGTAAGTTTATTAGAAAGAAAATAAAATATTTTGTTTTAAATTCCTTACAAATTACGAAATAGTCGTATATTATGTGGAATCTTTACGAAACTACATAATTAGTGTTCGCGCTCGTTTTATCGGTCAAGTCCGATTGTTAGTTAGTCGAGTTGATAGATGCACGACCGGTACGGGCTAGCGTAATTGGTATAAACTGTGGTGATCGGTGACGCGCTTATGACACACAACGTGTTGGGACCCCGCCGCGTACGCGGGCCGTTGCTTGAATCTTGACGAAATCCTCGCATGCGTGGCGTGTTTCGGACGAGTGAATTTCGAGAAATATATACCACCGGCCGCGTTTTGTATAGTTTGCCGCGATTGTTGCCCGTGTTTTGAAGTATTTACTTGAACTATAAAACGTAACAGTGCGTCTGTAAATTGAGTTGAATTTGAATCGGAAACGTGGTTTCATTGGCGATCTTTGTCGGGCGTGATTGACACTGCTAAATAACTTCTTACGTTGGTGAGCTTTGGTGCCCTAATAAGGGAACTTTGGAGTGTCGACTGGGACAGTCAGTGAACTGAAGACATCGGACGTCATCGTAATCGACGCGCGCGCGTCGATTCTCCGGACTTCGCTTCGTGACGGAGCACACTGAGTCCCAGGTAAGTCCCGTAGATTTACTAGAGTGTGATCGGAGATTGATTTTACTTGTGGTGTAAGCCGACCTTGTTTGTTGGATAAGCCGTGACAAATGCGCGGTAGATGTACGTGCTTTACTGGGGCGCCAACAATTAGAATTCGATCATTTCTTTTTTGACAATTTTATCGATATAAATATCGACCTTTTGGTCGCCATAGCGTGTATGTGAAATTTATGAATGTATGAGTATGTTTCAGGAGTTTTGGCGGCAAAGTCAAGCTGAGTGTTACGCTCATTTTTCATCGGACTTTTAAAATTATTTATAGTGTTGTTTACTAAATAAAATTGTGTGATTTATGTAGTAAAAAGTGCATTCAGTAAATAATTCATAAAGAACAGTGAAATAGCATAGTGGTCACATCATGATTTTGTCTCAAACCTCCATCGTAAGACGGATCACGCCGTCTTTTTCGACATGAAGAATTCATTACGTGACATTGGCTAAATGCACAAACTGTGCGAAGCCTTAAAAGAAAGAAAGAAAAAAAAAAGAAGAGTATGTTTCAAATACACTGCTTGCGTTAGTGTGACGACCAATTACAAATTTAGAATCTAAGGGCCCTATTACAGAAGGAAACTCAAGCATTGATCTCTGTTTAAACATTACTTAAAACGTATCAACCAATCGAATGGCTTGAAACGAGACTTAAGGCGATTAGTTATGACGATGACCTTGCGCATCTGGGCGGGGCTAGGCAGAAACCCCCGCGCACCCCGCAACATATTTACGTGCACATTTCTTACTCCCTTGCTTCGAGCGCGGACGTCTCGCAACAAACGTATAATGCCATAACATGTCTAAAAAGTATACTATTCATAGTATTCTGTCTAAAAAGTACCTAATATAAAATTACGTGGTATCTAAACTCATGCCCTAAAGTGAAACATATTATGTAATTACTTTTATTATGTTGCTTTCGATACCGCGCTGCAGGGATTTTTTATTTAAAAAAGGGAAAACAAATATTTATTTATAAAAATGATTAATGCAAAACGGGAACCGGTTTATTCTTTTATTTAAAGTTATTATTTAGCATTTAGCGTTTTTGGTATAATTCCCATTGAAACATTGGAAACTTATATATATTATTATTGTTTAAAAATTTAGCTGACCAAATTTTAGGTAATGAACACCTGAGACTAATGAACTTATAGAATGAAAAAAAAAAAGAATTTGTTTTGGTTTACTAGAAAAAAAAAATGGGGAATGTTAATCAAATTTCGTTGATTAAATTACAAGTATCATTTATATATTTTTTTAAGGAAGGAAAAAAATGTTTTGGACTTAGCAAAAATTTGCCGAATTTTTTTTTTTTTGAGATGTCCTTTTTCTTCCTTTTGTATAGTATATCATACATACAACTTTATAAAAATATACGATCACTATAAAATCATTTTTCACTTTTATTAAACACATGACATTTCTCGTCAAAAATAAAAATAATGAGTTATCTGTCATAGTTTTAAATTAGCGGTGAAAAGTAACTGTCTAGATGCGACTCTCAGTTTTATCTAAGGTAAGTTTTATTTTATTTTTGTTTATACCCCTAAATGTGTATCATCATCAACCTTTTTATCGCCCTACTGCTGGGCATAGTACATATGACTTTAGAAAAGTTGTGTTGGTACTTGCCTGACCTGGAATCGAACCCCCGCACTCATACTTGAGAGACTGGTGTTTTAACCACTAGGCCACCACGACTTTTATATGTGTATGTTTATTAACTAATACGTATGCCTGAATGTTTGTTCCTACACATTTTGATATATTTGCTGTTGTTGCTGTGAGAATTATACTAGATATCACCAGAGTTGCAGTAATTTACCTTCCGTTATATTTATAGTTTAAAAATTTTAATTGCATGTGTGTTGTCTTATACAGTATGTTAAGAAAACTCTGTCCAACCCATAAGGATAATAAAGGCTAGGTAAACACATGACCAAATATAATATAAAATTTTACGTAATCATCATAGTACCAATACAAATGAATTTTGAAATAATCTTTTTTTCCCGCGAATTAATTCCAACTTCCCCGAAATTTGGTAATTTTTAAAAAGTGACAACACTGGTATTATTATGAGCGAATAGCGATGCAACCACGTGCCGCGTGCCCTGCCGCCCGCCGCCCGCGGAAGGGTGCTTACGCACATTTATTAAGTTACCTCTTTTTGCGAAATAATATTTATTTTTTTAGAGGGATTTTTTATGATTAGCCCGGTTTTGTATCCATTAGTAGAATCAGTTATCGATACCTAACAACACCTTCACGGGTCGGACAGGGTTTTTATAACATACCGTATACTAAACCATGTAAATTAAATAAAATAATTTGTAATACAATTGAATAGACAGGTGTATTAATGTTTGACTGCCTCGTTGAAATAGTGGTTGTAGAAAGTGACACAAAGTTGTGGGTTTGATTTCCACAATAAATACTAAATAATATTATTATTACTGCATGACTACCTAATAAAGGTAATGGACAAATAACGTTACACACATTATCTACCTAGCTATATTACAATATGGTTTGGTTTTGCTATGGTGATGGTTTTTTGCATGTTTCTTTTGCCTTGGCTTTAGACTGCTATGAGCTAGGCGCATTTAAGCCTTGGTGCCTGATGAAGGATGCAGACCCTGACACAAAACGGAGCTAGTAGCGGTGATGAATTAGAATCTTTGGATTTGCAGAAAGTTTTCCAGCAACATCGATAAATTCCAGTCTCAAGTGTTAAACCTCCCACAAACTGATCATGAAATAGGAACGCGTGCAGATGATATTTATGCTGATACAACCGAAGTGCCTCTTACAACTATTCTTACTTAGGTATGTCCTAATATATCAGAAAGTAATTATGGCGCTCTACCTTAAATTTCATCTTTGCCTTCTAATCAACCACTTCCATCCACGCCTGTCGGCACAACTTTGTCGCGCGCTCAAAAAATGAAACCCAAAGCTTCTGCCATCGTTGCACGAAAAATAAAAAGACAATGTAACAGAAGACTAAACGTATCTTTTCGTTAGCAAAAAGCACAATTTCAACACAAGGCTGAAATAGCAATAACTACATTTTTTGGAAAATGTGCCTTCCGATTGGTCATGATTAGATTATTTTTATAGATTTTTCACTGAAGGCTTAGTAAATATTATCACCAGTCACACAAATTTATACAGCGTACATAGAACAGGAAGATCCAGAATAGTTTCAAGGGAAGAAATACTAGATTTTTTGGCAATAAGTGTCATCATGGGTAATGTAGTTATGCCATCCTACGAAGATTACTGGTAAAAGTATTTTTGTTATGCAAAGCATTAGCATACATAATGCTCCTAAAGAGATTTGATAAAATCAGGCGATTTTTACATTTTACCAACAATTCTGAAGCCGATACATCAGATAGGTATTAGAAACTACGTCCTGTAATTGATCGTATTCCAACACAGTGTTTATCCGTAGCAGAAGAGAATGCTTTTAGTATCGACGAAATTGTTGTACCGTACAAAGGGAAGAAAAATATGATCATTGGCTACAAATAACTGGATGTCAGAGGTGCAAGTACTGCAAAGCTGGCCAGGCAAGTACGATGTGCACAAATCGAAGGTTCATCTTTGTTATGTGAAGAATAGAAACCGTTTTTGGAGTACCACAGCAAGCAATAGGATATTTGAATTTTTATGTTATATATATTTGGAAAAAAAAATTGTTTAAGAAAGATTTATTTTATTAAACCAATTTTCTTCCACTAAGACAGTTATTTTTGTTTAAAATCATGTTATTTACAATGATATTTTAGTAAATGTTCAAAACTACCAGTAACATTCAAACTTTCCATGGAGTCCATGGAGTTTCTTGCACGTTCCTCTCCATAGAGATCTACGCTTTGGAACGTGCAATTTAGCTTCACTTTTCTTGGACTGACCGACATTGACTATTCAAAAGCACCAACGGGTGGTTAATTTGAAATAAATAATTTTGATTTTTCCCTAAACATAGCAATGTATAGCATAATATACATCACTAAAATTGCAATATTCAATGTACGTGTAGCAATGTATAGATTAATATACCTACGACTTGTTTTTTTTTTATTTTCATGTTATGATTTTTTTCCCTTATTTTTTATACGTTCCTTATAGCCCAAAAAAGCTACTATATATATGTATATATACATTTTTTGCTTTTCTTCGAACAAAGAATCTTGCCACGATAAGGGTAAATTTTTATTGGCGGAATGAATAGGGTGTGGGGGGTCCGACCCCCCACGTCGTGGGTCGTTTTATCTCGAAAACGGTACGTCGCAGCGAAAAAGTGCTAGAGTACAAAGTTCTTTCTAAGACCTTCCCCTATTCATTCCGCCAAAAAAAAATTGGAGAAATTTCGAGTCTGGTTTTTAACCACCCGATAAAAATGACCCGAAATTATAAAATAATCCGAATAAAAAGTTACCCTCTTGACGCCCTCTACATGATGCAATTATTTTTTTTCGAAAATTTAAAAACTCAAAAAAAAAATTTTTTCCCAAAAATTGTTTTATTCTTTTTCTTTACGTTTCATAAAAGGAGCGTATACCCCAACTCCAACAACCCGCCCTGAAATCGACCCTCTGACCGGTTACGCGCGCGGTTGATTTTATGACAGCATCATGCGCCTAGTTAGAATAATCGTGTTATAAGTTAGCGACTACAGGCAAAAATATAGGTACAGTCAACGGCACATCTAGTTATACACCCGCAGTAACAAAACTATTTACATTGATCAGAATATCGAAATAAAACGTCATATAAAATCACGTAAAGCGTCCAAGCGCAGCAATAAATGCAAAAATTCAATAATCATTCACAAAATCACTAAAAATACTTCGTTGCACTCGAAGTCGGTATCCAAGGGTGCGCGGAGCAAAAAGTGACACAGTCTCCTCTTACGAGCGCTGGCGCGCGACTGCCGGCCACCCGCGCCCGCGTCCCGCATAGAGCCCCTCTGAACTTTGTAAGGCGGAAACTCGTGCGGAACCTCATTTTTATTACTTTTCTTATTAAGTATTTCATTAATTTTAAAATAAAACTATGATTCTATAGTTCTTACAGGTATACGTTACTGCGAGTAAGAATATTTACAAAAGTCTAAGCGCTTTAAGAGAAATATCGATTTTAAGGTTAAAAACGTCGTGTAGAAATGTTTTATTTTTGACGTAAATATAGGCCGTATAGAAAATAATAAACAATAAATATGTTGTGCTTGAATCTATGATCATAACATATTTTTTTCAAAATTTTTGATAAAGGCATTCTTGAGGAATAAACTTCCAAAGTTGAGCGATTTTGGACGCTCACGGGTATCTATCACCTTAAGTGGAGCTTGAGTTTTTAGTAACGTTCTGTAATACGGACCTAAGTGAGAGTATTTATTTGTGTGCGTAATGCGCTTCCGTATTGGTCTCTTGCTTACAGTGGAGTTAAAGATGGTCATGGACATGGTCGTGGTGGCCTAGTGGTTAAAACACCAACCACTCAAGTATAAGTGCGCGGGTTCGATTCCAGGCCAAGCAAGTACCAATAAAGTTATATGTACTTTCTAAGTATATCTTGGACAACCAATGACTGAAGGTGAAGGAAAACATCTTGAGGAAACCTGGACTTTAAGTCTGAAATCGCCAACCCGCATTGAGCAAGCGTGGTGATTACGCTCAATCCTTCTCTGTATGAGAGGAGACCTGTGCCCAGCAGTCTGACGATAAAAAGGTTGATAATGATGATTCAAAGTAACCCCCGGGGGATTTAGGCCTCAAAATTAATAAAGTTAGGGAGACTGCTAGTGAATTGTGTCGGCGTGCGTCTTCTCGTGATCTGGTCGGGTGGTCGACAAACTCCGCATCTGAAGGTTGGAGGTAAGTGGTTTTGGTTTGCCGCTTTAGCACCTTAATCAGAGATATACTCCGAAGGCATAATTCTATGTCTGTCGCATATTTGCTTATATATTTTAATATTGCTAGCCTAAATACAGTCCACTCGAAACTTGATTAAAATCTTTCGTGGTAGGCACATTGCCGCCACACTCACTTTCAGATTTTGGTACCTTAATTCGAAAATCGGCTAACTTTACATAAAATAGTAAAAAAAATAATTGTTCAACTCCTAAAAACACGATAGTATTTTTATTAATAGGTATAAATGAATTTACATTATCCACGCATAATGATCCACTGGAAGGACTAAGTGCGGAAACCAAACCCGTAACATAGAACATCTACATTATCAAAAATACTACCTTATGATATTATCTAACAACGATATTTTAGATTTTTCCTTAAATGATGTTTAAAAAATATACAGTTTTAAGCGTCTGCAAAAATTACTGACATGGAGTTAGCGGATTTGCGAATGAAGCTAACGATTTATAGTAATATTAGCAAAGAGTTTTAATGTCTTTGAATATTAGTAAGGATAATAGTGGAATATGAGGAGCAGCGTTTAAAGCTCACTCATCCTCCATAGAAAAGGGAGGATCGTTCGACAAGACGGGGATTACGCGTCTAAACTGTCTATGGCATATCTTAATTTGACAAGATTAAACTAAAATGTTTTCTTCTATCCTTTTCTTAATGAAATATAAAGACAAGATGCACTTCACCTAAAATTAGTTTGTAACAAGAGAATCAGCGCCAATCTCTTTTTTAAGAACCAGCAGTAATCTGTCATTATGTGTCGATACAATTTACCCTGATATCTTTCTTCCTTCACTTTTAGGTCTTGGTGAAAGCGTTCTTACTGTTCCTTATTGTAATCTCCCAGATGATCTGGAAATTTATCCAGGAGACTGTGGAAAAAGTCAATCTTTATGTTTTGATCGACACTTTATCTTGAAGCTTTCCAAAATGCATTTGTACGATTTCTATATAATTTGGCATTTTATACTTGCCTAAAAATGTTTTCACTACCAACACAAATCCTCGAGGACTGTCAACTATTCTAGCTTTTAACTTTTCTATACTAAACTTAAGAAATATGTATTTTCCAAATATATTTGAAACATTCTCAAAAATGTTGTCACTACCAACACAAACCCACTCTTCACGTTCAGCATCAGTCATAACTTTTGTTAAATATTCATCCTTTATCAATGATCAAATTTGAGGACTGTCAACTATTCCAGCTTTTAACTTTTCTATACTCAACATAAGAAATATGTATTTTCCAAATATATTTGAAACAGTCTCCATCCGTGTCTGATGCTTTAAAGAACTATTTCATAATACCTAACTTGATATGCAGTAGCGGTATGACTTTTTTATCTACTTAACAAAGGTTCATTTATTACATACATTGATTTTAGCAACAGTTAAGAATTCTCTCGAAGGCCAAACATTTTGTTCCTAGTGAACTTGCTGTGCTCTACTGTCCCATAAATAAATAAGGTAAGGGCTGACCAAGCAAAAAGTTCACCATCTTCAAATCATCACAAACCGACCATTGGTGTTCAGAGTAATTAAACTGATGTAGAACCTATATAATATTCTGATAAACCAAATTATACATTATAATTTAATACTGTAAGGACCGATATTTCTAATGCCAGAAAATTACATATATCCGAAGAATAATTAAAAACGATAAAGGATCTAAGATGTAATTTTTAATATAGTACCTACTAATTCCATAACTTAGCCACAGCTGTGAAAAGAACAATGTAAACACGACATATTTGACATACGACGTCATAGTGACATTGACAAATTTTGATGGCGTTTTGGTTTCGTTACTTCGTTAGTCTGTTCTGCAGTGTGTTGTTGATTTGATTGGGTTTTCAATCTTTATCCAGTCTATTTCCTTTGATATTACATATTTTGTTTTAGCTTATCCTATAGGCATCATTTTAATAGTACAAGGGTGCATGAAGCGGCTTTGGTTTCATAATCAAGCACATATTCTGTTATCAATACAATGCAATCTGAAGAGAAACGCACGAAACCAACAGTTGATTTGTCTTCTTTAGAACCTACGGCGAGGGTTAAACAATTAGCCAACTATGGTGCAGTGGTAGACGTAGATCCAAACGTTCCACCGAGGAGGTAACTAATAAAACACAGCATTTAAATATGAGTTGAGAGTTCGGCCCTGTAGGCCTAGTATGAGTTTTCAATACGAAACTCGTTCGATCGTATCGAGCGCGTTTGACTCAGCGATTGGCCCGCTTCAAGGTCGTAAGAGCTCTCAACCAATGAGAGCGCCAAACGCGCTCGATACGATCGAACGAGTTTCGTATTGAAAACTCATACTAGGCCTAATGATCAAGGTAATATGATGACACATTTTAGAAATAAAAAACATAAAGGTTGGACAAATAGCTACTTTAGATCCCATCATAACACAGGGCTCTTAGCTAAGTATAGGTTACACTGCTGAAGACAGTGTGTAGATGGGATGATCATCCTTTACTTATCCCTCCATGCCTTGAAGAGTGAGCTATAAACCACTAACCCTTGCTGTCATTCGTAGATTGTATTGGCAGGCTCATCTCTTGTCATATTTGTGAAGCCCGTGCAAATTGCCAGTGCATCCATAGCAAATTTTGTAAATAAAAATTGTTGCATATTTTAGGCCTATGAATAAACTGAATAATAATATACCTGTGAATAAACTTTTGTGTCTAATATTGCACATTTAAGATACACTTAAATCAAGTACTCCCTTTGTAGGTTCACTTTTAGTTTCAGAAATAATGCAAAGATTCTCATATTTGAGCCCACACACAATGGACCACTGGAGGGACTAAGTAAACCCATAACATAGAACATATGCTCTCATATTTTTAGCAAGGATGCTAGTGATAATTTACTATTGTACTTGCGCATGTTAAGATACTAATATAAATAATATATTGATGTAAATATAAATGAATCTGTATAGATTAGCTGGTCATATGAATGACCAATCCTAGCAAAGTGTTTGATTTGCACAGTTGATCTTCATCTCATCACAGGCTGCCATATGCTGGGGTTAGCTTTGTTGTCAAAGTATTGACTGTCTGTCTGAACTACCACAGTCAAGTTGCTGGGTGATGTGCTTATCCACTCCTTCCCTTTTTTTTTTGTTTTGGATGAGTTATCATGAAATTACCTCTCCCGGTCTGGGCAAAGTGGAAGGTTGTGTCAGATTTTTACTGACTAAAACCCACCTGTGTTTCTTCACACTTAAATTGTGTTCTGTCATTGATAAAGTTAATTATACAGTCAAAACCGTTTAAACCGTTTAAATTGACCAAAATCGAAAGGTCCTCGCTAAATGCTATATGATCACCTTATCAAATACTTTGTTTTTTACGACATTGTTTACTATGACATACCGCTATAAGCAACCACATTTGGTTAATTTTTCGGTGATTTATATCTGTAGAACAACCGGCTTAGCTGTATTTTAAGCAACTTTAATAGGTAACAGCATCCACATCTGGCACATTATAATGGTCAATGGCTATTATCGTAAAAGTAAACAAAGTTTGGGGTTTTCTGCAATTCTTAGAAACAAAGCACATGCATGCCATAGCCTCAAGGCCCTCATTGTCATATTTCTTAAGTCAGTTTGTAACTTATCTTTACACAAGACCCACCAAAACATATTGTCGCGTTAACTGTGAAAATTGTAATATGTCGCACTCAGAAGAAAAATCGCGTATTATTTCAAAACTAGAGAAAGAAATTGCAATCAAAACCTGGCAAAAAAATATGGTGAATCACACTCGACAATTTCAACCATTCGGAAAGAAAGGAAGAAAATTCTTAACAAGAATTTTTTGAAAAGTAGAGAATACCTCTCACTGGTTATTACAACTATCGGTTTTTACGACTATATATTGTGTGACTAAACATTGTTGTTATAACAGATTTTTACTGTACTTAGGTTTGATTTTTGCAATGACAAATAATATTTTATTTATGGAATATAACTGATGTCAGATAATTTCTGTACAGTAAAGCAAAAATTCAAAATTATTTCTCCAATCAAATTAGCTGGCATTGTAATCATTTTACAATGCCAGGTAATTTGTTAACAGGGCTAAATTCTACTAAAAAAGTACAGATTATTTGAATGCTGTTGTGTAATTAATTAATTATAAAACATAATTACATTATTTTGTTTTTTAACAGATTACCACAACTACGTTTATAACACAGTTTTGTGGTATTAAGGTAAATGTTACCAATTTCAGATATTATAGATCAGGTTTGGAGATGGTCAGAATGGCTAATGTGTACCTAGCAGAGGGTAGCCTTGAGAATGCTTACATTCTGTACATTAAGTTCATGACACTATTCTTGGAAAAGATTCGTAAGCACCCAGAGTACTCATCAGTTCCATCATCAGTAAAGGCTGTGAACCAGGCTAAGCTGAAGGAGGTGATGCCGAAAGCTGAGAAATTGAAACAAAAGCTTCTTGATCAATATGCCAAAGAACATCTTGTCTACCAAGAAGAGGTAAATGAATATATGTTTTATTTATGGCATTCATTTTTAGTAAATTTTATAAGACTAAAAGTACAATGCCTGTATGATGTATGACGCTGCATCATGCTGAGATAGGTGCCTTTTAGCCTCTTATGGGATTTCATGATTTTTTTTAGGTTGTTTCTTTTTTTGTGTAATTCTATTGTAATGTGCTCAATTTATGTAGTTTGGAATCTTCCTGTATAGATCTCTATATATTTCTTTTTTGGTTTCCTGTACAACATTATTTTTTGCTTATGCGAAACCCGAAACCCGTGTCCAGTATTTTTCAGTAAAGAATCTATGTACAAAATTTCAAAAAGATATAATGAAAAACGACAAAGTTATGAGCTAGCTATTCTACTTGGCCGTCCCAACAATGATATGGTCAAATCTCCGCTCGGGAGAGCAAGTGCGGTCTGTTGATCCCTGGCGTCAGCTGTGGCGCGCGCGCAAGTTCTATCTATCGTAATCGCTCGGTAACCACTCTGCAACAAGGTCTTAATGTATTTGGGAAAAAACATAACATGGTGTAAAAATCATTGGAATCGATTCAGCTGCTTATTCTGAACAAACTATATTCAGGATTCGCATAAAAAAATGACGTTGTATAATGTTGGCTTATAAAAGGAAGCAAGAAAAAGTATTTAGGTATTTAAAATACTAAGAGCAATATTTGGATGGGAAGGAATTGTAAATAATAAATATATGCAATAAGTGTTAGCGCCGCGTCTGCGGGATGTGGTGATATGTCGGAAATACTATTACCAAACAACAAGTAGTACTAACCTATTTAATTAAATTAGGAAAAGAGACGGCGTGCAGCAGAAGAAGAAAGGAGAAAGCAGGAGAGAGATGATGCAAAGCTGGCTGAACGTCTCCAAGCCGATGAGAACAAAAAAGACGCACACACTACAACACCACATCTGCAACATGATGTGAGTCTATCTCGCTTTTTATGCATGTGAAGGCTGTCACACATCTGTCGGATGTCTGCCGATGTTTGCCCGCGTACTCATATCTGCTCATTATCATTAATCAAGTATGGCCAGAGATCGCACAAATAGAGATACTTGGAAGAAAGGCCTTTGTTCAGCGATGGAACACAGGTTTAATTCATTCTACATATTAATTTTTTATATTGGCGCGGCTAGAGGTTAACTGACTTATAGTAAATAATGTAATTTAATTACCTGTATGCAAAAATTATTGATTTATGACTTACTTAATTTTGTAAAGAGCAAGTTTTTTTTTTAACTAAACTCACAGCTGTTCTACTGGGGAGTTTGTTCGAATCAAATCAAACAAAATGTTGCAAGTAAAACAGATGATATATAAAACTGAAGTGCAAAGACATATTTCACCAACTCTACAACCACAATAGGGTATTTGACTAAAAAAAACTAATTAGTCCTTCAGTCAGATTTCCAAAAATATTAGACACGTGTATTTTCTTTTTCATATAAACAAAAAATGAAGACGACACAGTGCGTTGAAAACTCGTGTGACGTCACTGCACGCTACACTTTTTAGCGACCAGTGACGTCACCAGCCACAACTAATTTTTGATGCCTTTTATATTTGTCAATTTTTATTGATTTGATACAACAAAATATACGTATCCAATATTTTTCTATAATCTGAATGACGGACTAAATAGAATCATTTTTTTTACCCAGGAAACATCCCTATTCCGCAACAAATTTAATATTACTTCTATACCATATGTAAAGAAAACCCTGTCCGATCTGTAAAGGTATTGTTAGGTATCAATAACTGATTCTACTAATGGATACAAATCCGGGCTAAACTTAAAAAAAATCCCCCTAAAAAAATAAATATTATTTCGCAAAAAGAGGTAACTTAGTACATGTGCGGTACGCAACCCTTCCGCGGGCGGCAGGTGGCAGGGCACGCGGCACGTGGTCGCAACGCTATTCGCTCATAATAATACCGGTGTTGTCACTTTTAAAAAAAAAATCCAAATTTCGGGGATGTTGGAATTAATTCGTGGGAAAAAAAGATTATTTGAGATAGTGGGACGAGGTTTACTCCTACCGTAGGGAGAGCAGCACTCGCAAACGACAGAATTGTGTGGAAAAGAGAGAGGAAGGTAGTGGGTGAATACAGGCTCAATAGTCGGTATTCCCCTTTATATCAAAATCAATCTAATCTCAATAGATTAGATTGATTAGAGAGATTAGATTGATTTTGATAAAGCACCGTAGATGCGTATCATGTTATCATGCAGACGTATATCCCTACGCCATTGTTATGCGTCATATTGTGGACAGTCTTTATGTGAAAAATAAGTACATTTGAAATCATTTTTATCAATAATTATCCACCATAATTGTTGAGATAAGATTTGGCAGAATACTTATTTACCTCGTTAGTAAATAGTAACACCAGTATTGCGACAACATTCGTTGTAATCGCTGCCATGCTAATATTGAGTCATATTTTTTAATACAACAAACCAATCAAAAATCAATAATATTACGCCTTGAATCCGCACCTTTGAACGTCGAAATTGGTTAAGAAAGTATCCTAAACCCTTTAATGCAACAAAATGCGTGCGCGTGCTACCGAAGTAACAATGTTACATGTTGAACAGTGTACTCTAGTGTGTGTGTGTGTGACCATGGTGATTCAGGAGCAGTGGGCCGTGTCGCCGTCGGCCCCGGCGATGGACGGTGTTCTGTACCCGGATGACTTTGCGAACGAGCCGCCGCGGGCGCCATCGCACCACTACCAGCCTGTGCCACCGATCATACCACCGTCACGGCCGCAAATGTGAGTATCAGTCATCAACCTTATACAACAACTACTATTTGACCGCGGCTTCGGCCGCGTGTAGGTTGGAAATTATCCCAGGGAAATGTACTAACGGCATAGAAGGTATATGCCGTTAGGCCTTTGCTAAGACCTAACCCAGATAATGGTTTCGTGAAAATGTATTAGACTTTCGGATTTTATAAATGTAGTATCCATTATAATATGTATTAGTATACTAGCGGCGCGCCTCAACTTCGACCTGGTATAAAATGAATGTACCTACTAATGAATCTATCTATTAGTTTAATCGAAGGCAGTGTTACATTACAATACAGTCTGTCTAAGGTAACTACATTGCTCTAACTCTCCAGATCGAAAGTTAACAAGAGTTCACTCAAATATCGCCGGTTGATTTAGAATTCCTTTGTAATTCAGTAGATAGTATTGTAAATGTATGATTAAAGAATCACTAAACACTAATTATTTTTAAGCAACGTTTATGAATTAAAGGGGGGAAATTTCGGAACCTCCGAAATCTCCGTAACTATGCAAGCATGGTCGCAATGAAGAGAACAACTGATTTTAGGGCTTAATTGTCTTTGCACCCGTTATAGTATGTTTTAAATGATGGAATGTTACATTACACAGCGGCGGCGAAAGCGTTCAGTCTCTGTTCGGGGCGGCGCGCCTGCGCACGGTGGTCGTTCCAGCCGCCTTACTGGCGAAGTTTCTGCGCCTCGCCGCCAGCAACACTGCACGCAACATCGAGACCTGCGGAATACTTGCTGGGATACTCGTGAGTTACACGTTTCTCGACCACGTCTCCCTCAGGGCGTAGGATTACAGATTTTGGTTTAGCTAAGTACCTAAGTGTGTCATACGATTATACGTTCATTTTCTAGTGCTCATATTTGTATAATATCATACTTAGCAAAGTCAAACTTAGTTAGCCCAATCTGTTTTAAGATTCAAGAGATGAAACTTTTGAGTTTAAATAGGTTCAACATGTTACATTACAACATCCTCATCCTTTTAGACTCACATAATATATAACAAAAAATTGCCCCCTTATTACAAAACATGGATTTTCTTTACCACCTAAATCTATACTAATATATAAAGCTGAAGAGTTTGTTTGTTTGAACGCGCTAATCTAAGGAACTACTGGTCCGATTTGGAAAATTCTTTTTGCATTGGGTAGCCCATTAATCCAGGATTAGGCTATATAACATCACGCTGCGATCAATAGGAGCGGAGCATAACTTACTCCACGCGAACGAAGTCGCTGGCGGCCGCTAGTGTTTATAGAATTGTGTACCTAATCATTATCGAAATTCAGTTCTTTATTTATAAAAATGAACAGCCTCCTTGGCGTAGCGGTAGCGAAAGCAACCGCTGCGCAAGGAGGCGCGGGTTCGATCACCACGCAGCGCAAATATTTGTATGTATAAATATCAATATTTGCACTGGCTTGGTCGTGCCTCGGAAAGCACGTTAAGCCGTTAGTCCCGGTTGCCTTACGAACATCTAACGGTAGTGGTTACGGGTTGTTGGAGCCCTCAAAAGTTCAACAATTGGTCTAACTGCAATGATTCGATATCGCCTTCGGCTTGTGGAGGACAGACGGCAGTCGCTTCACTGAAAATATCGAAGTTTAGCCAAAATCAGCAGTTAGGCTGGTAAAGCGGACTCCAGACTCCGAAGCTTCGGATGCGACTAGGATTAACGCTGAGATGATGATGATGATGATTTAGATACTAAATAAATGCAGTGCGATAACTGCTTATCAACATGTTTGTTGATAGTTTTTCACGACGTGAAGTGAGGACGGAGTTCAACTGACGTCCAACAGCATGATTTGACGAGTGTTTATGTTTAATTATGCAATATGAAATTCTCATAAGTTTTATTTAGATTTAGTCAATTGTTTTTGACTTGACAATTGGTCTAATTGCAATGCTTCGATATCGCCTACGGGTTGTGGGGGTCAGACAGCAGTCGCTTCACGGAAAATATTCGAAGTTTAGCCAAAATCCTAACTGCTGATTGAGCGACTGCTGACTGACCTCCACAACACGTAGGCGATATCGAAGCATTGCAACTGGTAAAGCGGACCCTAGACTCCACAGCTGAAAAAACAAACTTCGGATGGATGAACTTGGGATTAACACTGAGATGATGATGAGTCATTATTTAAAAATGACAGCTTCGTCCGGTACTAAGTTGTCACTTTAGTATTAAAAACTTTGACTTAACCTCAATAAGGTTTGAAATACAAATACTGACTCGTAAACCTGGAACTAAAGTTAGATTCCGTTTGGTAATAAGGGGGTTGAGTTTTATAATTATATTTTATTTTATTTATAAAAGTTGTAAACACGCATTACAAAACAAATATTTCAAGTATCTTTCGTTTATAGCACTCGTTTGATATAACAACTTATGACGTCGTATTGTAGGAGCGCGACCAGTTGAAGATCACACATGTTGTAGTGCCAAAGCAGACGGGTACTCCAGACTCTTGCAGCACCAACAATGAGGAGGAGATCTTCTACTACCAGGACCAACACAACCTTATCACTTTGGGATGGATACATGTGAGATATTTTATTTTATATACAGGGTGTAAGGAGAACGCTTCCGAAGCCAGAACGTAGATTATATACAACCTAAATGCAAACGGATACCAATAACCTTTCGCTTTAAATTGATTATTTTCAAGACTTCATATTTCGTAAACAAGCATTGGATAGCGTACGAAACGTGAGGTCACTGACACGCAAGGTGACGTCGCACTACCGCGTCCGCGCTTATCCGCCGCCGAAAAGAGCCGATTTATACGCAATTTACAAACATCACTTTCAAAATCGCAATTGTAGTCCATTGTAAAAAGCTGACAGAGGCATTTTACGTACCTGTCTAAATCCTTTGCGACCTTATGAGGTTTGGCTCGAACTGAGTTCCATTCATTTCAATACAAAGCCGGGCCCGTCGCTGTGTCGATCCGTGAACACGAGGCATCAGTATTCCTCAACACATTCTTCACGTAGTTTATTAAAAACACTCACTATTCTGCCCCGCATTTCATCAGCACTGTCACATTCCCGATCACTCTTTCTTTCACATACCCCCATAAAAAGAAGTCCAACGGCGTTAAGTCGGGTGAACGGCCAGGCGTGCGGCCCCAGCCTTCCGATCCAGCAGTCATTAAAAAGCTCAGTGAGACGCTCGCGGACGGGACGCGTAACGAGCATGCTTCCATCGTGCTGGAACCATGCTCGACGAAATTCAGCCACAGACACATTGTCTAGCATATCATTTAAATGTCCATTTATAAAATTAAGATATGCTGATCCATTGAGACGCTGCGGTAGAAACACTGGTCCTAGAATTCTTCTCCTAAACACATCAACATGTTGCCGTATTCACGAGCACTGTACACGTATGCCTCAGGCATTGTTTAAAACAACAAAAAGTTATAACTAAAAAGAATAAAACAGCACTAAAAACGTAACAATACCTAATAACTAAACACAAATTTAAAACTAACAAAACAATAATTAAATAATCGATTAAAAACGTAACCGCTCACGAACCGAGTCGGGAATGAACTGATTAATTATTTACTAAAGAAGTACTATGAAGGTCAAACAAGCCCGCGCGGACGTCGACAAACGCATTGGGGGCATCCCCGAGTGAGCGAAAGAATAATTACGAGATCAGAAATCAATTCATTTTAATTGTTAGGAAATTGAACTTATGCTTTATTACAAACTGTTTTCATTTTCTAACTTTTAAATAAGATTTAACTGGTTTCTTAGATTCAATTAATTTAATTATTCACTTTAAATTGATTAGGTTTACTTACTAAATGAAGGATCCAGTTCTTGCAATAAACGAGCACGCATCGTGTGACTTTAATTACATTATTATAAAGTTCAAATTCAATTGATTCACATGCGATGAAAAATTTTTAGTCAATTACAGCTGATGTCAGCGATCTTTTGCTTTATTTCATTTACTATCGATTATCGACATAATACAAAACTGTTATTAAATTCACGATCAATCAATTAAAACTGTTGACGCCTCTGTAATGTTTATTTTTCTTTATTTTAGCGGCGCTTTACAAAGGATTTTTATGGCCTTACAGCCACACTGCCGGCTGTAGGTATCTAAGTACTTTCGATATGGGCCTCAAGGTTAAGCAAAGTAAACTGGATTTTTCTGATTTGTAAATTTGAATGTTCAGATCAAAATAAAATTGTAACCCTGTTCAAGGGGAAAATCATTACGATCCTTGCACGAATGGAACCCGTAAGCAGATATCCCACAACTAGGTAGAAGTGAACTGAAAAGACATTTGCTTCAAGCGATCGAGTGAAGGTTAGTAGTTTAGGAAGATAGTCCGATCACATGGCCCCGCCGCACTAAGTCAGCCGGCGCATCGCACGTCGCGCGTCGCGATGTCGGTGACCGCACGCGGTATTTGAACTCGAGTCTATGCGCGAGCGTCAGCTGTCAGCTGATTATTTATTTACGAATACATTACTTGTTAGAGTTGTAAAGAAAAAAAAAAGTTTAATCGCAAATAATGGTTTCATTTAACTCATTTAACTGTTCCCACAGCATAGTGTACGAAAAATGCTTAAGTAAAATTGTTAAAAAAAATCCTCATTTTTTGATGGTATCGTATCGAGAATCACTAGCCTTATCACCTGTCTTCGTTTTCGGAAGCGTTTCCCTGACACCCTGTATGGGTATTGGACAAAAAACAGTTATAAGTTACGGCATGAATAGTTAGCTAAGGTAAAATAATAAACAAACTCAAAACAGACTTATACAAAATGGGACATAGAATAGCATAGAATCATATATATTATTACTAAAGGGCTTTTTTTGTCGGTACGTCATAATTTCCTTCATAATTTGTCAATATATATTAATGAAGCATCATTTTGAAGCTTTCCTAGACCGCTACACCGAAAAAATATACAAATTCTCTCGCACTCACTGTGCGTCCAGTACTATGATTTACCGTCAGCTGTGTTGCGCGTTCGGTAAGCACACTGTAACAATATCTAAATGTAATTCGGAAAAAATATAACATGGTGTAAAAATTATTGGAATCGATTCAGTTGCTTATTCTAAATAAACTGTATTCTGAAAAAATAACTATACTAGTATTCATAAATATAAATACTCGTATATACGGACAAATCACACAGCTTGAGCTAGCCCCAAAGTAAGTTCGAGATTTCTGTTATGGGATACTAACTCAACGATACTATATTTATAATAGATACATATATAGATAAACGTCCAAGACCCAAGCCAATCAGGAAAAGATCATTTTCCATCATGACCTGGTCGGGGATCGAACCTGGGGCCTCCACGTCGCAGGCAGGCGTGTTGACCGCTGCGCCACGGAGGTCTGCATCCGGTTAGATTAGGAGCCGAACCCAGCGACGTTGATAGCCACGGTTGCGGTGTCACAGGTGGTGAACCGCATCCGGCGCCTGGGCCTAGAGGTGGCCCTTGACAAGTCGGAGGCCATGGTCTTCCATGGCCCCCGGCGTGCGCCGGCGCCGGGATCACATATCGTGGTCAGTGGGGCCCGGATAGCTGTCGAGTTCACCATGAAGTACCTGGGATTGGTGCTCGACAGCCGGTGGGAATTCGGGCCCCACTTCCGGCGGCTGGCGCCCAAGCTGATGGGTGCAGCAGGCGCGCTATCAACGCTGCTTCCCAACATGGGGGGCCCGAGCGCCGCCTGTAGGCGGTTATACGTAGGAATCGTGCGGTCCATGGCCCTATATGGGGCCCCTGTGTGGGCGATGGACCTGACGGCCGGAACACTCGCCATTCTGCACAAGCCGCAGAGGGCGATGGCCGTCAGGGTCGTCCGCGGGTATCGCACGATATCCTACGAGGCGGCTTGCGTCCTGGCCGGATCCCCGCCCTGGGACCTAGAGGCGAAAGTACTCGCGTCATTGTACCGATGGCGCGAGGAAGAGCGGACACGGGGCTCCAGTCCGGTGCAGCGGCAGATAGAACTGCGCCGAGAGGAGCTCCGTCAGGTCCTGGTGGCGGACTGGCGGCAGAGGCTTATGCGCCCTACCGCCGGCCTTGCTACCGTCGAGGCGATCCGGCCAGTACTCGACGACTGGCTCGGGAGGAGGCACGGCTCCCTGTCGTTCAGGGTGACGCAGGTACTGTCGGGGCACGGTTGCTTCGGCAAGTACCTGCGTCGCTTAGGCAGGGAGTCGGACGCTCGGTGCCACCACTGCGTCCAATGCGGGGAGGACACGGCGCAGCACACGCTCTCCGAGTGTGTAGCTTGGGAGGAGCAGCGCCGTGTCCTCACAAATGAAGTAGGAGGCGACCTGACGCTGCCGGCAGTAGTGCGGAGGATGGTCGGCAGCTCAAGAGTCGTGGGACGCGGTGGTGTCCTTCTGCGAGGACGTGATGTCGCAGAAGGAAGCTGCGGAACGGGAGAGGGAGATATCAACTCCCTTCCCGGGCCGCAGAAGACGCACCGGGCGCCGAGGAAGGGCGGATAACGCCCTCTTCCGCCCCCCATGAATGGGTCCAGGGGCGAGGGACATGGGGAAGTCCCCGCCCCCCATTGATGGAACCCGAGGTGGAGGCGCGCGCGAGTGTCGGCGCGCGCCTTTGAGGCGATGCACGGGGTAGTTTAACACCCCACTACCCCGTGCAGGAGACGAGGCCCGGACAGACCGGGCCAGCACGAGGGTGTGGGGCCGCGGAAGAATTTAGACTCCCGCGGCCCCACGCGCGCTCGTGATAGAAGACACACCGGGGTGGTTTTAGTCAGTAAAAGTCTGACATACCCCGTCGCCCACCCCAGGGCGGCGGGCATCCTATGAGGATTTCCACCCCGGCAAAAAAAAAAAAAAAAAAAAAAGGATGAGTACAGAATTAACTAACATAATACATCAAAAAAATATTCCTTTGTTATCATTTAGTGTCAAAAAAGGTATGGACGACAGCAGGTCAGCTACCCGAAACTGTCAAATATTTCCAATCAACCTTGAGCCTTAATCTCCTTCTCAGCCTATAGAGTTCCACTGCTGGACAAAGGCCTCCCCAAAGGCTTTTGGGGTTTGCCATAATCCCCACGCTTGGCAGGCGAGTTCGGATTGCGGTAATTTGTTATTCTAAAGGAGAAACGCTGCTGCCGCACCCTTAGTCGCCTCTTACGACACCCGACATGGGTTGGTACTATTGTAAGCCCGGTACCACATTGCAAGCGAAGTGTGAGCCTTAATGCTTTCGATATAAAGTTTAAAATCTAATAAAGAAATCTGATAGATTGTAGTAGCTTGATGTGCTGTAGTCTGTACAGTACAAAGACCAAGGGTTTTGTTTTCCTATCTGAGTCACTGTTATAACAAATTAGATAATATCGATTAACATTGTGTTGAATAAAGTACACTATTACGTACTTTATGAATCACTCTTCATCATAATATCTATACAATATACATTATACAGTGTTGTGATAACGATTGGATTAAATGTAAATGATTATTTAAATGATAAGAGTAACTGGTCGCTCTGATTAACTCAGGACAATGTTTGTGTTCTTTCTCCGGAATTAGCTTACTGACACGTTATATGAATTCATATAATTCATTTTTTTTACAATACATAAATATCTTAGCTGTCACGCCCTTTATGCCTGGGGCTTGTATTGAAGTAATAAGTTTTTAGTTATTTACATTTTCATTTAAATATATTTTGCTTTGCTGGTATTTTGGCGTGGTAGCTGGCATATTTTCAATAATTTCATTGTGTTTGTATTTTCTTGTGTTCATCACTATACATAGTATTGTATAAAGTCAATGCAAGCTATATATGTCGCTCGATGCCCGATGGGGTCGGCGGGTTCTCGAGTGGTGACCACGCACCGGAAGACGTAGCGTGGGTAGGCCCCCGACAAGGTGGACCAACGACCTGGTCGCGGGAAACCGCTGGATGCGGGAGGCGCAGGACCGGTCGTCGTGGAGAACCTTGGGGGAGGCCTATGTCCAGCAGTGGACGTCTTTCGGCTGAAATGATGATGCATAAAGTCATGTGTTTTTTTTTTTAAATGAACAGACAGCTGTGCTGCTGGGGCGTTTCTTCCGCCACCTCTTCTTCCCAGCGAAAGCACTAGGAAGTGTCGATGGGTGGGCGTTTTGGGGGACTATCTTATGTAATATTGACGTTCAAAAAATGCTGATTCTCAGCCTGATTTGAATAAATGACTTTTGATTTTGATTACGTATGTTAAACATCCACAGTTAAAATAATTAATAAACATTAACATTCCAGAAGTGGGATCTTTCTTTTAGTATTTAACAATATTGAAATTAATTTGTGATTATCTGGAACGATACAGTTGAATAAAGTTTGTGTTGATACCATCAGACCGCGTGTCTTATATTATTATAGTACAAAATTGTGCTTATATCTTTTATTTCATGAGACTGCTAATGACTTGTAATAAACGCTAAAATATTTAATGTAATCGCCAGTTTGTATGTATTATATTAGTTGTGGTGGCATAGTGGTTAAAACACCAACCTCTCAAGTATGAGTGCGCGGGTTCGATTTCAGGTCAGGCAAGTACCAATGTAACTTTTCTAAAGTTATATGGACTTTCTAAGTATATCTTGGACACCAATGCCTGAAGGTGAAGGAAAACATCTTGAGGAAACCTGGACTTTAAGTCTGAAATCGCCAACCCGCATTGAGCAAGCGTGGTGATTACACTGAATCCTTCTCTGTATGAGAGGAGACCTGTGCCCAGCAGTGGGACGATAAAAGGTTGATAATGATGATGATATTAGTTGTATGAACGCGTTTATTGCGGCATGAGGATAGAAAAAAAGCATCAGGATACTGTTAAGTAAGATGTCAGATTGATAAACCATGCCAGGCCTGCAAGTTCAAATTTAATTAGCTACCGAAACTCCTTAGATGTGATAGGTATCGAAATCTAAGCACGATAAAACGAAGAAAGAAAGAGTGCGGTAGTGAAATTGGCAATCATAGGCGAGACGCTGGTCGTAGGTTTATTAAACTCAGGCTGGCACATTATGTAATTTATTTCATCACGACTGCTCTCAAAACGGCGAAGGGAAACAGTGAGGATACCGGAATGTTCTACAACCAAAAATTAGAAGAGTAGTGACTTCCATCGACACCAAACAGTTAGTGTAGAGTCATCTCAACAGTTCTTTCCCAAGTTTTAGTTTTGTATATATTTTAAGTATATATTTTGGTAACAGTATGTAAGGACGACGGCAGTTCAAGCTACCCCAAACTCTCAGATATTCCCAATGAACCTTGAGTCTTAATAGCCAGAGATAAAGTTGAAAATCTAATAAGGAAATCTGACAGATTCTAGTAGCTTGATGTACTGTCCTTTGTACTATATTGTTTATTTCAATTGTTTCAGACTCATCCAACCCAGACGGCTTTCCTGTCGTCAGTGGACCTACACACGCAGTGCTCGTACCAGCTGATGATGCCCGAAGCGATCGCCATTGTGTGCGCGCCGAAATACAATGAGTAAGTCTTATATACTTACATTGTTATTTTCCTTGCTTCGGAAATACACTCATTTCAGCGTCACATTTTAGTGTCATATTTCGCGGTTTACAATTTTTATTTTGTCGGTACGTCATAACTTCATTCATACTTTATCAACATACATAAATGAGGCATCATTTTACCTCTACGAAAAAATATACAAATTAGTCACATTTCAGCAGTTTTTCAAACAAAATATAATTGAAAAACAAGGATTATTCAGACCGTGAATGTGCGAATACTTGGCACGGGTCATCTAGTGATAGAAAAATGTTCGTTCTATGACGTTGAGGTATGTGATTGTTGCTAAAGGTAAAGAAACTCCAGCGATGTTGTATGCTGAGGTTTGAACATTGCATACATAAAATATCAACGGTTTGTATGACAACATTGTTTGGTTAAACGAGTTAATAGAAATGGTACCAAAAGAAGATTTTTACATCTCTCATATTCGGTAAGTAGGTCCTTATTGGTCCTTGTAGATGACCAATTAGCGCTTTAGGTTAATAATGCAGCTAGAAAAGCCCTAGGACGGTAAGTAATTTAAAAAAAAACTTTTCACTCTTTCAAAAAATTCGCCAAATCTCTAACCATCATACTGGCAATAGACATCATGTATTCAGCCCAATGACAAAAGAGATCGCTTCACTATGCTCAATTTCGTTCTTGAAAAAATAATTTTAAAAAAATATGTAAAAAGGTAGTGATAGAAAACTTTTACTTTTAATATTGTTTGTTTTTGGGATTATCTCGGGCTGCAATTGTTGGCATACAGCCCTTGACTACTAATCTACTTTGTTAGACTTTTCTCTAACATTGTAATTTTATATTTCAGAACTGGTTACTTCGCATTGACTCCTGACTATGGAATGCAGTTCATCACAAATTGTAGACAAACCGGTTTCCATCCGCATCCGGACGACCCTCCTCTGTTTCATGTAAGTTTTTTCCTAAAGTCAGCGAATGTGTTAAAACTATTCAATGTGCAGGCCCTTATATTAAAAGATGTATTAAACAACCGAACAAACGCGGGTGGGATTCACGCACGAAGGCCAAAATCTAAACAAAAAATAAAGGGATTTATTTTATTGTTTTTGGCATTTTTTGTATACATCGGAAATGCATCATCTATGAAAATTTCAACTGTCATGGTTCATGTGATACAGCTGTATCACATTAACCATGACAGTTGAAATTTGACTAGATGACAGAGTGACAGACATGTAACAACTGAATGATTAGTCCTGCTTCCTATCCGAAAGTCATATTCGCGCGAATAAGCAAAAGTTTATCTGAATCATGAAGCTCGACGACTCGCACACTCGTCTTCGTTTGGGATGCGGCCTTAAGATCATAGCCTACTTAGACGACTCTGCTACCAACCGGCAAAAAAAATTACATTTAAATATGGGCTTTAAATATTTCTTTTTAGATATATTTTACTTTATCATCATAAATTAACAGACAGCTCGCTGTCATCGAGCTTACCAGATACTTAGGTAGTTGACGCCTCGCTGGCTGCACGTTGTAGACGAGCGGTCGGTGCGATATCGGTTGTCGCCGCGCTCAATGTTAGCAGTCGCCGCGCCGTCGCCTCTCAGTCAGTTGCTTTCAGCATTGTATGCACCCAAAATCTTTGTCTGTTATTTCTAGCGCTTTTCTTTTTATCCTCAAGTGCAATAGCAATAATTGCTAGTTCGTGCGTTGTGAATCGGGACATAGGTAGTAAAAAAATCCAGTTGCTTTAATAGAAACCGATCGCGGTCTATGTCTATCGCGAAAAGCGAAAGAGGTCGACGGGCGGATAGCTGGCCGTCTGCTAGCTGTCGCCGCGTGGACTGCTGGGTGCCTGCTAGTCGTCACCGCGTGGACTACTAGCAGTCGTCTTAGTTTAGGGCGGTGTTGGAGCAGAGTGGTTTGTGTGCTAAGACCATTATGCTCTCTGTATATGAACTTGCTTGATTCAGTCTTGGATGCATCTATCATACACTATTCAAAGTTTTAATAGTGACTTGTCAAAGGTTTTGTTAGGTTTATTTTAAGATATTTTCGCTTAACATAAAACAATGTGTTTCATTGAAATAATTCCTTTCCAGACTGTGACTCACATAAAAGTGGACGACTCAGCGCCAGTACAAATAGTAGATCTTAGAAGATGAATATTACCTTTCAGCGAATTTATTCACTCTTCTACCACAAGCTTGCGTTCACTCGTAGTGCATTTATTACATTAAACGCTTACACTCGTGGCATTAGATGTCATAAAATGTGCGAGTGGGACAGTGAATGTCTTGTCTCACTCCCACGTCTTGTGACTGGTTGTCACGAATGTTGGTTTATACTAGCTCGCTTTATCATATTCTATGGATTATTTCCAAATCTGTTCAATGCCCATTTAAGTATTATTCGGATTAATCAGTAGTGTTGTGTAACGATAGTGTCAATGTTTCTTGTTTTAAACGAACTGGTAATCGAATGGAGTATTCATTGACGTGGATCGACTTTAATATAATTATTTTGTCATCCCTAGGAACAGATGAAGTAGTGTTTTGTTTTACTTCATAAATGCTCTCCGCGTCTTTCAAGTGACAGCACTACTTACCATCTGACCGTCACGTGGTATGTAATGGACGTCAATGACCGCGTTTCCTATTAAGACTTCAAGAGCGTTATAACAATAACATTTCGCTTGTGTTGTGGTACACACACAATCGAAATCTTATTGTTCGTGCCGGAACCTGTGGGTCTACTCCGAAGTGGTAAATTTATCGTATAAGAAAAATGTTTGGCCGTTTCCTACTACGAAGCTATTATTTGGTGTATCAAACTTATTAAATTTTACCAATTTCTTTAATTTCTAGGTTTGTTTAAAGTTATACTATATTTAAAATTGTAGCGAAATAAATGGCTTGTCGTAGTTGTTGTAGATCATCCGAATATGTCACTTCGGAGTAGACCCAGTAAGAAGTCTATTTTATTCATATTAGCACTCCATTCGTTTTCTACTCCGTGATATGTAGCTGACTCGTAGTAAGCATGTGTTCAGTATGTATAATCAAGCCTTTAGGGAGCGTTCAAGTATTACATAACGCAATTTGGGGGGAGGAGGGAGGGTCTCGTAAAACGTTACGATGAGTTACAGGTTTTTTCTTAAAACACGTTACGGAACATTGTTTCTAAAACAATATTATTTAGTAAATTAAAACTATACCAAGTGTAAAGACTATTACATAACTTTTTACGACTTTAGGATAAAATTGATCACTCGAGTATTACGTAACGTTTAGAGAAGGGAAGGGGCGTACAGAAAAACGTTACGGTGCGTTACAAGGGGGGGAAATGGGGGTCAAAAATTGCGTTACGTAATACTTGAACGCTCCCTTATAAACTTTTGTATAACAAGAGTGACATTTGTATAAGGGATGGTATATTATTTATTGCATTATCATCACACATCACTCAGTTTTGTGTGAGTCAACACTGTGTGAATTTTTTTGCAGGCTATGTGATATATCGCAAAAAAATATTAGAAGCATAAAGTATAATGTAAAATATTATTGTTCTCGTTAAGATTTTATTTAATAGTAATTATTTTGAATAATTACATTTGTTGCAGCGTTCAATGAACGAAGTTATTTTTTTTAATATATATATTTTAAAGGAAATATTTTTGACATATTGAAATAGTTTGAACATTATTTGACAATGTAATAGAAGCGTATGTCTGTTTAATTTATAACTCGTTTCTGTAGAAATAATGGTAACTTTGTAATGGAACTTTTTCAGCTCTGGATTTAATCGCTATAGTTATCTACTAAATCATTAAATAGAGAATGAATGAGTTATTATTCATTAAAACTGAATGATATCCAGTCAAAATGTTTTTCAAGATTCAGCATGTACAGACATTTCCTGTTCGTCATCTTGCAAATATATAATCAGACAAAAGTTAGAAAATAGAAAAAGTACTTTCTGAGTATTTCTATAAAGCCAATTAACTTGCGCAAGTAAAATCAGTGCTTTCTACACCACTAAATGTTATTTCATATTCAACATCGCTTATATTAAAAATAAAAATTATATATTTTAAAATTAGGGAATATGGACTTACACGCCACCGAATCCGAGCAGAATCGAATTATGAAATAAACCAAGTTATGAAAAAAAAAAGCTATATAAAAATCAATGGACTGTAAGGGATTTTCCATATATTTCATTAGTTTATATCTTCTTCTAAACAGCGGTTATTTATTGTCCATTTGAGCTATTATGATTGATAAATTTTAATAATGACTCTATAATGGCCCTGATTCCGTTGTTCATAAACTAAATTTAAGTTTTCTTGCATCTTTGTCTTTATATTTCATTAAGAAAAGGACAGAAGATAATATGTTAGTTTAGACCTGTCAAATCAGTCGGGCGCCTGACGTAAATTGATGTATTTTAGGTCGCCACGTTTATAATCGCGTCTAAATTATCTATGGAATGTCTTAATATTACAGGATTAAACTAAAATGTATGTCTAAGTTATATGTAATTTCTAAGTGTATCTTGGACACCAATGACTGATTAAAAGGCGAAGGAAAACATCTTGAGGAAACCTAGACTTTTAAGTCTGAAATCGCCAACCCGCATTGAGCAAGCGTGGTGATTACGCACCATCCTTCTCTGCATGAGAGGAGACATGTGCCCAGCAGTGGGACGATAAAAAGGTTGATGATGATGATGAAACTAAAATGTTATCTTCTATCCTCTTCTTAATGAAATATAAAGATCAAGACTTAACTTAAAATTAGTTTGTGGATATGAGAATCCCCGCCAACATTTATATTGTGTGATATAATATGCAGCCTGAAGACTGAAGCTTTATAAAATATATTTATATATTTCTCGATTATTGTAATTTATTGCCTCTGATGATGTCGAATAATCTTGTTTTGTAATAACTATGCATGGTTAGCAAGAAACTTAGGTAAAACTGGAACCCACAATCTGAATTAACCTTTCGTATGCCAGAACGCAGGTCTGCGCTCCAATTTTTGGAAACTTCGTATGCCGTAACTTAGATCTGCGCGATATTAACTGCACTCGAAAAATCATTTAATTACAATTAATAAAGGGCCTATAATAGCGTGAAAGTGCCGGAAAAGTCGAGTGAACTAATCAATCAATATAGAACAGCCGTTAAAAATTTTCATTCAACGTCAAAATAGTAAAATAAGTGAACAGTGAAGATAAAAAAGACCTTGAAAATTTTCTTTGACGCGTTATCTCTTTTCTCTTTTCTGTAGCATGTGTAAGAAAGAGAGAGATGGTCAACGTCGACCGTAAAAGGTTACTTGCTGTTAAAATTCTTATCTTCAACACAATGTTCTAAGTTTGGCTTCCAGTGTTACCTTTAAGTTTCTTGACGGTTAGTCAACTTTAAACTTATAATCTCAACTGTTTAGTTTGTGTTTCATTCAAAATTGACAAACGCTTTAAGGAAATGTTGTAAGGTAGCCCTTGAAATTCATAATTTCTTAAATTTATTGCTATTTTCTAACCAATATCTATATGTTGTGTATTAATTAATTAAAATATAATTAGCGGCCTTACGAAATATTTACTTATCGAATTATAATCATTAATACTCTCTAAGTTACTTACCGAATTATTCATCACGGCATTTGAGTCCCAATTCTGACTGACAGAGTTGTATTACTGGTTTTAATTATTATAATTCTATAAGGTCATATTTTTCGAACTTCGAAGCATTGGGTCGTATGTGTAGGTCGTCGGACCTATACATGACATTGAATTTATCGTTGTTCCACTGTTAGACAAAGATGGCGCTATACAAGATATATAGCGCTATCCCTTTTTCACAACGGCCATAACACGTCCTTTAAAAATATTGTCGTCAGTTCGAGATATTTAAATACTTTGTGTTACGCTAAGGCTAAGCGGAAGTAATGCGTTACGTTTGTATATTAATCAAAATTGTAATATATTTATAATACTTATTATCACATGCAATTGTTTGACTGCACCATTTATTATTTTGTGCACTCTCGTGTCAAGTATCGGGTGATGTTATTAGTGCCATTTTCTGTAATGAAGCTTAAAGGCCCAGTTCCTCGAACGAAAATTAATGCAGTAAAATGCATAAAAAATATTTAATTTCAACAGATTAAATAATGTATTTAAATAAATTCAACTTGAACTACAATGTTGGCATGTTGCTTTGTGCATTTTTTTTAAATTCTAGATTTTTTTTTGTTTAATAGGATTTGCTTGTCAATGTCTTAATTAGAGAGATGTATTCATGATCTTAATGATAATAATCCAGTAAGTACACATGTTAATGTATTACGGTTGTGCATCATATTTTGATTACAAGAAATGTAAGATATTTTCAATTTCACGAGTTATTCTGATGATTTCGGCCTGGAGTTTACTCACATCGTGTTTGCTCTAATTTTCGTTCGAGAAACTGTCCATAATTAATGTATACATTGCGAATGAACAAATGTACACAAGTGTGTAGTAAAAATGTAATCTCATTTGTGATGAGGGAAGTTGGAAGAAAGGGAAACGGAAAATGATATTATTTGTACCAATAAAAGTAATCTTCGTGTATATTTAAACTCAGACTGACTTTAATTATATTATAGACTGAATGAGTATTGGTATAAATGATCATGAATTTTCGTATACGTGTGTTCATACTGACAGATTGCATTCCGACTATGGGAAATGTACTTGGAAATCGGTAAAGTTAATTTTAAACAATAACAACCGAGGGTTTATGTGTTCCTGGTTACTGCGTTCGATCTTTAGAGGGTCAAATCAATATGAATTAATAGAAAAATAGCACTAATTTTTACACAATAAAGTTCAGTTTATGCTGTATTTTAATATTTTTTATATATTTTTCGATGTATACTAGTCACTCTGAAATCAACTTAATTATCAATCGATATAAAGTTGATATTTGTTTAACCTAATGTTTGAGGGTGTGCAACGCCAGGCCTCCTTCACTCGGTCGTACCTTATATTTAAACAAAATACTATAAAAAAAAGATTTGATGTTTTTTTTTGGAGGTCAACGACCGTTGGTATTGTTTTACTTAAAGCGCGAGTTGAGAAAATCCGTCTTCTTTTGTTTTGTCATGTTTAGAGATCTATACAAATTACATCTGCGGAGTTTCGCTTGCAAAAATTTGTCCTAGTCGGAATGGACTCTCTGAACATGATTATTTCGTAAGGGAATGAATATCTAATGTTGAAAGTTTAGTCCTGCAATGTTAGGTATAAATGTGCAATTAACGTCATCTAGTATATAAGAACAGTGTTATGTATGAGTGATTGAACTAACACGGACCAATGTGAATAAAAAGTTTGTTAAATTCATTAGAAGTTTTATTTATTGCACAATATTATACGGTTATGATATGCATTGTTGGCAGTGAAGCGAGACTATACGTACATTATATTTCACACATACCTACATAACATTAATGCCGTGGTAGATATTTATTAGTCGACAATGGCAACACTGGACATCGCAGAACGTGCCAAAAACTTAATTAAAATAAAAACAACACCCCGTATATTCTTTAAATTTTTCCAGACCTGATCTTAAAAGTCCAAGTCATATTTATAAGATAATCGAAACACTCGTTTATTTGGAAACAAAAAACGGTGTTGCTTACCTCATTACACTACAAGTCTTGCAACACTGGCTGTTTGTTAAGCGTGCCACTCACGGTCGAATCAGTATGCCAACCCGGACGTGTATAACACCCCTTACATTTGTCGCCTAATAAATGCACGGCTTACACATAACAACTACTAATACGAAGAGTAAATTAGTGTTACTTTATAAGTACTTAGGTATGTAAAGTGCACACGACAAATAAAAAACATTAATAAACGAACTCTGTGGTAGGCCACAACATCGGCTGAGGGCAGTAGTTACTACCCACCAGACAAAGTCTTGCTGCTTAGCGATTCGTAGTATTCCGGCATGATGTCTGGTGAAGTCGTACAGAGGGTTGGTTTGAGCAGTTGTGTTGCGATGTGTGCCGGGTACGATGCGCCAAATGTTGTTCTGTTGGGAGTTTGGTCGTGCAGGATCTTCAGATCTCCCTTTGGCGCAGCATCGTTGGTCGTGTTGTTGGGTTTAACATTGCATCACCTCGCTCAACTGCCGTCTTCCTTCCTATTTACTCAGTCTTTTTGAGTGAATAGTCTCTTAACTGGCGCGCTTTACTATCAACGATTGCATCACTGCTTACCATCAGGCGGGATTGCAGTCAAACACTAGTCCATAATTATTTAAAAAAAAACTTTGCTCTTTCCTTTACATCTTACATATAATTAATAACTATAATAATTTCTTTAGACATATTTTTCGTCATAACGATAGACAACAACAAAGTTAGTGATTATGCTTATTATAAGATTAATTAAACATATTTTATTTAATATTTTGACCTACTTCATTATTACTAAGCATTTTTACAGACTACATTTCAATAAGGCACTCGGTGCTCGATTTATTTTCATAGAATTATTTTTAGAATTTAGAAATAATTACTACATAGAGAAAATATTCATACCGGCCATATAGCACTTTTATTTTTACAATTGATTATAAGTACAAACAATCTCGAATAACAGAATACATTTTTAGCACTGAACACAAGACACAGAAGCACAAGTGGTTAAGATGTACAAGCTAATACAAAGAGATCTCTCATCAAGCGTGTAGTGTCGATATGGCCAGGCGTCCTAGTGGGCTATTTTTATAAATTTGTCATTCATTATAATAATGCAATTTGAACATTTATTAATATGAAGTGGACTATTAGTGATTGACCACTGGAAAGTCATAATGACGCCATTTTGTTAGTAGTTTACACTAGTCTGTAATAGTGTAGGTAAGTGAAATAATATGTGAAATAATTTGAAGTGAAATAATTTCTCTGTCCTTCCCCTTAGTATTCCATACAAAGATTGTCTGTAAAAGATCGCTCTTAGCAATAAGACCGCCCATTGTGTCACCCTTTGTAAAACATATATAAGTATTTATGTTCTGTAATCTATATGGTATACAAAATAAAGTGTATTCTATTCTTGTCAAAATCAGTCATTATGAAATCACTGATCGACCATTCTGGCACTATTGTAATAGCAGACTCAGGCCCTAGCCATTGCAAATAGTAGTAGATATGGATTAAAAAAGCAACCGCCTTTTCTCAGCAGTGAGAAATTATAAGAAAATAAATCGTTTAATTCGAACTACTTAAACAGGCCAACAAAAAAACATTCAACAAAACAAAGTTAGGTCGTGCAGCAAGTGTTCAAGAACGTGGTGATCCGGCTTTGTGTTCAAAACGATTCTGGTTCTGCAGAAATGCCTGAAAGAAGTATATGAGTAAATATTGCATTTATTTTCGTTTAGTTTTTTTTCTCTTTTTGGCAAGCTTGTGGCAGAAAAACTATTTCAGAATAAAACACACAGCCACGTTTTACGATATCAATCCCAAATATACGCTCGAAGAGTACCTGACGATCAATTCTGTATAAATTTCACCTTCAAAAGTATCGTGAACTGATTTTACATTCCACCGGATACCGCGGTGAGATTTCTACGGAATAAACCGACTAGACATTATCATATCATAATTAAATGTTAGAATAATAAGTCAACACATTCACATTAATACCAAATCAATAACTTTCACGTACATTGCATACACAGCTATTGCATATAAGGCACCATCTCGGATATGACAATCGTACTCACAAAGGCACTATATATATCGATTAACAAATTCTACCATATAACTAGAAATTGCTATCTATTCTACTATAATATACCTCGCTAAGTAATAAATACCACATAATTATTAATTATTTTTAATTTTATAAACATTTATATGAGATTAAAATGTTGGAAAACGTATAAAATCAAAATTTTGCTGCACCCTAATTGCGTGTGACAATTAATTTCATCGAAAATTGTATTAGCTCGGTGGGCGTACCCAAATTCTGTCCTAGGGTAGGGGCTAGTCAGATTTTTAGGGTCGAATCGTCAAATAAAATAAATTAATGCTAATAGCTCGCAACCTCAGCTCGCAACTCCTTACCGAAGATAACCGCAAGCGTTAAAACGCTCGGCTAGATTCGATAACTTTTGTGCGCTATAGTTACACGCGGGTTTTTGGCAATTACACCGTATATTTTGCCAGTGTCTACTGCTTGGTTTATTTAAAAGGTAGAAATAAGTCCCCATTTATACTTTGATTAGTAATTAGGGAAGTTCAACATGTTCTGCGAGATTTCCAAGGGGGAGGGCAGCTAACCCCACCAGCCCTCCCCATGGGTACGCCCATGATTAGCTCAACAACGTAAACAACGCAATGGTTCTTGTTGAACTGTCAAAATTAATAACATTGCTACTGAAATTATTGTGTGTTACGCAATTAATCTACTGCATTTTAATTGCATAACACATTTTTAATGATAATTGTGAATTTAAAAATAATGCTCAACATTGTAAATAACGCAGTGTGTGTTGTTACTTATTTTATACAAATTCTGTCCACATTTAGGATTTACTTAGTAGATAGTGCTTTTAGAGATCTTACAGTGAAGCAGGTTTTTAGTCTGAATAATAAATAGGTATAAGAAAACATTGTCCAGTTCGAAAAGATTTTCAAAAAATATAAATTTTACACAACAGCATGCATCACTGCCATTGCAAGTAAAACAGTCGTCAGCTTCATACAAGGTACAGCAGAGTTACTGACACTCTTCTTGACTTTAGAAGGCAGTTCCAGAGGCGCAGTCTTGTTCATCATCCAGTATAAGACGTCAGTTTGCCCTCGAGACTTTAGCTCGGGTCCTACTTCTTTCCGTATTCTCTCGTTGTAGTTATTCAACCATTGGATCTGAAAGGAACATTTTCTTTAGCTTGGCAAGTACTTGGGTCAGAAACTTTCGCTGTTGACTACTTGTCTTATATTACATCATCATCATCATCATTTCAGCCGAAAGACGTCCACTGCTGGACATAGGCCTCTCCCAAGGATCTCCACGACGACTGTTCCGGTTATCAGATCAGAAATGAGGATATTCGCAGAAGAACGAGAGTAACCGACATAGCCCGAAGAATTGCAACTTAAGTGGCAGTGGGCTGGGCACATTGCCCGTAGGACCGATGCCCGATGGTGCCGACAGGTTCCGGGTCGCCACTCGAGAACCTGTCGGCCCCATCGGGCATCGGTCCTACGGTCACGCGACGGCATGGTGAAGGTCGCGGGAAACCGCTGGTCGCCGCCGGTCGTCGTCTTATCCTATCCTACTAATATTATAAATGCGAAAGTTTGTGAGGATGGATGGATGATTGTTTGGCACACAGATGATTTATAACCAGGAATAACACATACTTTTTATCTAGATCATCACGGGTTGGAAGCTTAAGCGGGTGCAACCGCGGGGCGCAGCTAGGTAAGAAAATAATACTTATTCTAAATCTTTCTGACAGTAGCTACGCCAGCAACCTTATTGTAAAGAGAGTAAAGATCACTTTCTGGGGTAAAATAACCTGGGGCTCTAGTCTGCTAGTCGATCAGTGATCTCATAATGATCGATTTTGAAAAGTTTCGTAATCTGCTAACAAAATGACGTCATTATGACTTTCCAGTGGTCAATTACTGGCACTCCACTTCATGTAGGTACCTAAATAAATTTTCAAATTGAGTATTAGTTTTTAGAAAATCATTTATATTAACGGGTTTTATAATAATGACAATACCTCAATATCATACTATCACCATTGCATTATGTACGAGACTACTGAGATAATTGATCGATCATTATGAATTTAACAGATTACGAACTTTTAAGCATAATGCCAATGGAATCGTGTTAGGATGACAAATTTATAAAATAGCAGATTAGGGCCCTGGTTGTCTGCATAATATGTTTGTATGACCATAGAATAATAAAAAAAAAAAACTGGAGAAGTGCCACGGGGCGTGTCATTATTCGCGCGTTATGTTCAAAATGCTCATTTCATTGGGTCATGGCCGTTTCCATTTTATTTTTTTAATTATCTATGATTACGACGTCGTAAAAGGCTCTATATTCAAGGGCTATGTAATAGTTATGCAGCGTTTAATTAATTTAATGAGCAATACCAGCCCCCTAATCGGCGAACACATTTTTGTCAAATGATTGCGACTAGTTGGGATCGTTTGGACCGAATGGACCAATGGGCGGGCCGAACGATCCCAACTGATACCAACTCAGTCGCAATCATTTGACAAAAATGTGTTCGCCGATTAGGGGGCTAGTATGTATCTACAGACTATAGCACAACAAGCTACTACAATCTGTCAGATTTTCAACTTTATTTCTAAAGCATTAAGCCTCAAGGTTGAATGGAAATATTTGACAGTTTCGGGTAGCTTGACCTGCTGTCGTCCATACCTCTACTGACAACGTGAGATCTTACCTCATACTCAGTAAGCATAGTCTTGTCTATTAACTTTGGCTCAAAAGGTATAAGAGTGGCTTCACGAAATCCCAGGTAGCCGATCGGCTTATATACGACTTCTAGAATATTTCCAAGTTGCACGCCATATTTACCCGTCTCGTACCACGCCGGTTCTACAAAAGAAATGGGATTTAGAAACATATTGTCCGGATTATAAAGATAGAAGATATTATAAGATAAAAGTATCTCTGCGGGTTCGCACTTACCCGCTGTAATAAAGTATCCTTCTCTGAGTGTGTGCAGATTGGTGTCTTGCCTGTAGTCAATTACTACTGGATCTGAAACCCCAAAACGAAATACAAACGTGTTTGAAATTCCTTCAGCCAGAAATTAGTGACAGGAATTAAGTAAAGTACGGACGATATCAGGTCAAGCTACCCTAAACTGTCATAGATTTCCATTCAACCTTGAGCCTTAATGCTCAAGAGATAAAGTTGAAAATCTAATATAAAATCTGACAGATTGTAGTAGCTCGATGTACTGTCATCTATACAGGGCGGGTTGATAAGTGACAGTGCCATGGTTGACGCGTTCAAGCAACTGACGCTCCCGCCAGGCGACTCTACCGTCTGCACATACCTGTGTTTAATAACTTTCTCCATGGACCAACATCGTAACCATGAAAAATTTATCAACTATCCCATAAACTTTAATATACGCGCTCGCAAGGGGCTGCTGACTTTTTATTGACGAATACGATTTTGGTACCATAGAGAAAGTTGTTCACTTTAGTGGTCTGTATCATAGGTACTATTAAAGGCTGGTCTTTGAACCCTAACCTGTATAATATACATATCCATACTTATATTATACACGCGAAAGTGTCTCTGTCTGTCTGTCCGGCTTTCACGCTAAAACTACTGAACAGGTTTTATGAAATTGGGTACACAGGTAGTCTAGACCCTGAGAAAGGACATAGGCTATATAACATTCCGCTATGACCAATAGGAGCAGAGTAGTAACAAAAAATGTTGCGAAAACGGGAGCTAACGCGGACGTACTACATATTGCTCCCATTACTTTAACAGGCGCTTATTTTATTTCAACTGAGCTCTTTTTAATTTACGGGAACCACCGCGCGCTGTAAACTGAAGTCCACTCAGACGGAGTCGCGGGCAACAGCTAGTAATGTATATCTTGCACTTATTGTTCGTGACGTAATTTTGGCTAGGGATAGGAGTTAGAATTTTGTCCATTGCTTAAGTAGGTGAATAGGCTCACCGTAGCTACCAGCTCTCATCTGACAGCAATTCGAATAACCACGACCAATCGTCGATCGTGTGACATTGTTAGACAAAAATCTGCATAAGTTACATTAACCGTTCAACCTTGTCACTTGTAGGTGTAATAAAAAAAAGAAAGAAACGCCGTGTGTACATACCTTCCTTACGTCCAAGCGCAGCTCCAACCCCATGTCCCGTGGGATGCGGGTAGTCTTGCTTGGCAGCCCACAGCGGCGCCCGCGCTACAGGGTCGGCGTGAGCTGCGGGTAACGCACCGGGTGCTCGTAACCCTGCCAATGCTGCCAGCGATCGCATCACCGTGGTATAGGCTTTTTGTTCGTCTCGTGATGGAGTACCGTAGTGCACTGTGCGGGTTACTACCGTGGTGCCCTCTGTGAAATTCATAGCGTTAATTATTTTTTTCTCTTCTGTAATGTATTGATCGAATAGTTCGCTTCTCTAATAATGTGAATATCAGCAACCACAATTGCATAATCTACGGCATTACATTATAAAATTGCTAAAGTACACTAAATAGACTGTGTCTACGTCATAATTTTTACTGTACCTACACGATTGCCGTGTGAGGTTTGGTTTATGCCAGGCATATAGAAGTGTTAGCGTTCAAACGCTAAGTTTATTACCGTCATACTGTCCTCCAGACCGTATAACCAGCGTCGCGTTCTTGAAGATAAGTTTGTTGGTAGAGTTGGTTGCTCGGTAGTCAGGGTCTGCTGCGTTTGCACCGTACGCCACGCGAGTCTTCATCGAGGGTCCGATGTACCCCGCCTGCGTGTCGCGGGTCAGGTCCGTTGTTTGCTCCACGGACATCTCGCTTAGGGCTGATTTAGTCTGAACGTGACATAGGAAAGGTTTATCAAAGTTGACCTAGTGGTCGCAAATTGCTGGGTTCAATCCCAGACCCGGTAAAGTGTTATTGAGTTTTTTATGTGGAATTTCTCAGAAGAAGCCTAGACACTGGAGTTAGGATAGAATACGCTCATCGCCTATAACATGGCACTTTAAAATAACTGGCGAAGGGTGGGTGTACTGTAGGTGAAACTCTACCCAACATTTCCGTGAAACAAGGCGTGATATTATGTAATTAGGTAGATAAACATTCTGTCCCGACGAAGGTAGCGTAAGAATTTACAAGTGTATCAAATTGTCTATCGCTATAATATTATGATAGGGTACATAACATGTTTTTGTTAACTGTACTTTAACTTCTTTTTTCTGGTGGTCTCAAAAGAATACTTATCGCCTTTACAGATGGGAAAAAATATCGCATTTACATGGTAAACGGTAATGCATGGACAAGCTCTTAAGGGTTTGTCCATGCTCATCATTATGAACAAATATTACTATGAGGCCAACTCTTAAATCGCTGCAACAAATCACCCAATATCTACATAAAAAACAGTATATTTTTTTCCTTAATCCAGTTTGGTCTCATTTTAAAAGTTACTCATAATAATGAGTAGGTACAATGTATATTTAAGTATTGTACTGTATACATTCTATACCTCACACCATGTACAAGTTCACCGATACAAAAGCTGTCATCACCTCAAGATAACTCAGCAAGGTGCACATAGCAACAGCATCCCTTTGATGAGCCTTCTTCATGCCCTTAACCTCGGCCTCATTCTTCTGCGCCTTCAGATAGATGATAGGAGACAGTAGGAACATCCTCTTGGCAGGTGGAACGTTCTGTGCGATGGCTGCTGACGCTCCTCGTTGGAAGGTGCCGGCTGCGGGTATCAGGATCTTGGCCTCTGACGCCCGACGCAGGTCTGAGTAGACGTTGGTGTAGTCGTTAACCCTGGAAAGTATGAGGTTGATTAAGGGTTTTGCCATCTTAATCAATACGAATGCTAATGATTTTATGTGACATATATATGTGGATATACCATGGCTCTCTTCTAAACCTTAAACACAATATTATTATGATGTTGAGTTAGAACTGATAAAAAGTTTCACATATAAGGAATAAAGTTTACTATTGTGAGCGATAGATGGCGTTGTTAATTCCACGCATTTTTGTGAATCACGGTGTTAAGATTTTCCGTAATAGAATTGGGGTCCCCGGTCCCAGCAGATACGGTATCGCTTCTCGGCCTTTTGGCTAAGATCAAAGTGTAGTATCTGTTCTTTTCAGCTTAATATCTGAAAGTTCCCTCACTGAGGGACCAGTATATTAAACTGATTTTTGTAAGCTGACGGGATGTTCGGGGCTCGCTCCACTCCCGTCGCGGGTCGGCCCGGCATTGCAGTGCCGCCGGGATCGGCCCACATAATCGATTAAAGTGATTCTCTATGTCCATCTATCAGATTTGATACTCTCTGTCTTTTAACTAGCTATTATTGTATGTAACTACTGTTCCCTTAAAATATTTTGTGTATGTATAGAAAAAGGTACACCTTATGCATATTACAGTTATAGGGGAGAGCGGGGTTGAAAGTTCCCGGGGTAAGTTGTTCCGACGCGAATAGATACAAGAGGAAAATAGATAGAAATACGCGTGAAGATCTTTACGAAAGGCCAGGATGATGATGATGCCGTCACGGCAGACGTTTTGGTAACTCCAGCGGCGACGGATGAGTGGATGTATGCATAGAGCTCCTAATCTGTCATGTAAGTAAAAATTTTCATGTTCATACTTTTTGGTCTCACATCTTTTGTATTGATTGTAGTAAATATGTTCAGGAATCATATGCTTGTGTTATTTTTGGCTTGGTTTTAATATTTTTATCTGATGATGGATCTATATGGCAGAAGGGAAAAAGCGGTTGGATGTCCCTTAATTGTGGGACTGATTGTTCCTCGGAACAATTTACCCCATCTGAGATTTAGTTCTGTATACTAATGATTTGATTTGTGATGATTTGATTTGTGAATTTTATTTGATTTGTGGTTTATAAAAACTAAAGATTTTATTTTGTTGTAGGATACCGTCCCTAGAAACGAAATACTGATCGATGAACTACCAGGAATCGTAAAAATAGTGTGGCCTCGCACAGCAACTCCTAGGAACATAATAAAAGCATTCAAGAAGAAGGGATATAACCATACAATCCCAATATTTTTACACACGATGATTTTGCCTCTTCAGATGTTACTGACCGTTGACGTCCATTGTGTGATGCTAATTCTAGGAGCGCTGTAGAAAGTCTAGAGGCCCAACCTCTACCTCGGTCGACTTCTACAATGTCCAAAGTATCAAGCCAATATGATGATTGAAGAGAAATCTCCATTAGTCCAGTAGTAAACTCAGAGCAAAAAGATGAACAGCCAGCTCCGTCCAATTTTACAATTATGTAGACATAAAGCTAGGCCATTATCATGGATGTAGACTCAAAACCTTAGCTAACGCCAACAATACCGACCGTTTTTTAATCATTTTCCCCTGAAATTATAAAGCCATTTCCCAGATCGGATAGTGACAAAGAGACATATTAGGAAGACAGCAGCGTTAACAACACTCCAGAAAAAAATGCGTTGGCTGAATAACAGTAAAAAAATAATAAGAGAGAAATGAAGATCAGAACAGTAAGACAGACAAGACAGGAACAGGAAAGGAGATAGAGAAAGGCACAGGGAAAGGGCAAGAAAATTAAAAAGAGTGATACAGGAAAGAAGTAGCAGCTAAAGTTATGCAGAGAATGATCTAGAATGGCTTAATTTGCTGCGATTCGTATACTGATTCACGGCCAAGTGAGGAGTGGATTGAGTGTGTCTGATGAAAAACCAGTTGTAGACTCAACTCGTATTTGACTAGAGTTTATTTATGATTTTAATAACATAAAACTTGTTAATTATTGATTGTAATTATTTTTAAGTAGAAACTACTGACATTATGATTGTTACTAGCAATTATTATGATTAAAAAACGAAACTTGCAGAATTATAAGAAAACCTCAAAAATTTCTTGTTTTGTTGCTTTAACTTTTTTAAATAAAGAAATAATAATTTTATAAATGGATATAACTTTTTATTATAAATTATGACAAATTATTTTGACTTATAGTGGTCAACAATATAAGCGGAATAACCAGCCCTCCAAAGGGGTTGGTTGTTCCGGTTCAGAATTCTAGAAATAATGTTTCTAGATAAAAGATTATTATACTTAGGCACAAAAACTGAATACATCCTGATACGCCGATTAACATTATATCTATATGTCAACAAGCTATCTAACAATTCTTATTTTTCATGAAGATATTAGCAATTTTCGAAAAATCGGTACTTTGAACTCCGCTCTCTCCTAGATATATTTTTATTTGTGGCAAGTATCTAACCCACACAATTCCGTATTACACTACACTAGCTAGGAAAACAGCAACCATTGCCAGGAAGCTTTATAACAATCTGAACATATACCTACCCCTCTATTCATAAACATTGCTTAAAGTTAACTAGCTTAAAGTTACTGTTTAACCATAGCCCTCGTGTTTATTCATAAACACAAGGGATGTGGTTAAAACCCTTGCGTTTATTCATAAAAGATGATTAAAGTTAAGTGACGTTAAAACGTTCAAAATGTATGGTTAAACAGTCGCTAATAACTATTTAATTTAAGCAACGTTTATGAGTAAAGGGGGTTGTGTAGTAGGAGTATATAATTACTTTAGATCATACACTCCAAAGCCGATTATTGATAAATAAAGTAATGATTGTATAATAATTACTTTGTACAATTATTCGTAAAGCAGTTATACACAGCGAGAGCATCTCGCACATGTACAGACAGCTTTCCCGGCGGGACGAACACCTTCACCTCCCTCAGACTGACCACCACGAATGCCTTCAGCAGCCTAGCATACGGCAGGTCCCTTCCTCGTACGTTCAACAGCCAGGCTACTTCGTCTAAGGCGGTGACTATCATGGCGTCGGCTCCGACGGCGCGCAACTCGTTGCGGACTAAGGTTACCTTGTCGCGCCAGCTTACACCTGCAATAGTATTGCAGGTATTTCTTTAGGTATGTATAGGTTACGTGGTCATTAGAAGTGTCCGTTAATAGTTTTATTGAAATAATTTGACTTAGGTAATAATAGATGCATGAGAATCTATCTACGAGTTTTATATTCGCTGCATATCATCCATAAGATGATCTTGTGCCACGCTTTTAACTATCGAAATCGAAACCATGATCAGTTAAAAGCGTGGCAACTCTGATCAAAATAAATTAACAAATGTAAGTAAAAGTTTATGGGTCACTCAAGTTTTTAGCTACTCTAACTCTTTACATTTAATCCTACAAGAGGACCATCAAAGTACTAATTAATTAATTAATAAGTATAGAAGAGAAAGTAACCAGCATATTCAATTTCATAATTCTTGGCAACAGTTTTAGGGAAATCAGGCCTCCTGAGGTCTGGGTCGGGTTCTTCGTTCCAAAGTAGGTCCAGCAAGGTGGGGTTGTGCACCAGCTGCAAACCCTCGCGCTGCAGGGCAGTCGATAGGACCTGCCATTCGCCCACCGACGTCAGACGAGCGTCGCCGCCAACGCGACCGCTGCGAGCTAGCCGCTCCTACGAAATCAAACAAGTATGAACGAAAAATTTATTCAGTAATTTGCAGTGCAGGTAAGATGCATGGTAATTTATGAGGCAAACAGTTGATCAGCACAATCATGTTATTGATAAAAAAAAATATATTAACAAAAAAGATTTTGTTTTTTGTTGCAAGCTATGCAAGTTTGGGGGTAATCAACGGAACTTCCAGTCGGATTTGAAAAATATTATTGCATTTGATAGCCCAATTATTGATAAAGATAATTTTATTTTGTTTGGCAAACATGGGTAAAAAAGATGACAAAAAATAAATGTATATATTGAGGAAAACAATTTGAAGCCTGCAGTGTCCCCTTAAGAGCCGAGCAAAAAAATAACTATCGGAAAGTATGCTAAGCAAAATAAAGTGATAACGCGTGCGACACGATACCTACGGAAAAAGAAATTCCACACAGACGATGATGACGTCAAAGTCGCGGGCAAAAGCTATTATGGAATAAAATCTCATGACACTTCCCTTTTCATCTAATGTAGACATACGAAGTAGTTGCGTAACACACTATCAGTGGCAAAGTTCGTTACACAATTAGGGTGCATCTAGGTATAAGAGTGTTTGTAAGGCTTCAGATTGCAGTCGACCATTACAGAATGGCTGTAAATTTGGATCCAATGATCCAAATCTATAGCCCTGTTAGTACAACACTAACCGAGATCCATTCAGTAATGGTGGGCTGGCTAGGATCATCAGCGTCAATGACGAGCCACGCGCATGTGAGAATGGAGCGCGCTCGCCGGACGTCGCCGGATGGCACCCACACGGCGGCGCCGCCGTCGGCTAGCACGGCACCGGTACCGGCGCCGTCCCAGCCACTGATATATTGAAGTCGACGCTCTGGCATTAGAGGTTCCTCGCTCTGGACGAGAAAATAAAAGTGAATTCAAACCGACAAACAACATAATTTTTTAAGAGATATAATAAAATATAGCCCTTTACCTAATTAGCCTGATAATGTGAGATAAATATGCATAAACATATTTTACAGAAATAGTACTACATAAACGTATTTAATTATATTTCATAAAATATCTGTTTGAAAGAAAGTAACAGTTTTGTAGAGTCACCAAGTATCCAATGACGCTGAATTAGACATAAAATTTGGTACAGTTACGAAGAAAAATGTATAGATATTACGATGGATTTTGTTATATAATTTTAATCAAGTTACTGTCATTGTATGCTATGGAAAATGGAAAGTAAATTGACGAGAATGTATAAATAATGATTTGTATGTATTCGATCTTACCAAATGCTCATCGCTATAGAAAATAATGAAGGCATCGAAGAAGGCATTCATTTGTGTATATGCAGAGTTTTTCATGGCACTGCGGAGCCTTCCGAGCGGGTTTTTAACGTCAATAGCATCGGCGCAGATGGGCGGTGGTAGCATAGTCGGTTGTTCCTGGAGGATGGTTAAAGGCACTGGTGCCATGGACGTAGTTGGCGGAAGTGTCGAGGTCGTTGTCTGCAGGTTCTGCGGTGCCATACGCGCACCTCGACATACTGGAATTAAACCGTCACGTTAATTCATGTTGCAGACAAGAAGAAGTATTCTTCATAATTAAAATACAATTGCTGAGTAAATTATCTGCTCATTATGAAAACAGCACTAATTAATTATAAGTACCACTTTTATTCTTTCTGTAAAATTCCATTAATGCATTCAGTTTGATAACCCTTACATGCGATAGAAAGAGATACGACTACTTCCATTATTTTGTTGTCCCTTTCTGGAATAACGATAACTAAAAAAGTTCATCAGAAGGAGAAAGCGGCTAGCGACAGTGGCGTTTGTAGCGCGGGATTGTACCAAGGCATCATGAGGACTGAGGAGATTGATAGATTCCAAAAGCTCACGAGTGCGACAAGGATAGTTATGGGACACCCTCGCGTTTTAGCTTTGTCCCCGAGAGCGCGGGGTCCTTTTATTGTTGGGGGCGTTACCCAACCGTCCATTCATAGCTATATCGACTGTAGTATTTATATTATGTTGTTACAAAGATCCTTTGAATGAATCGTCAGCATAAAACCAACTTAATTTAGCTCATAGAATTTATTCAAAACCTATTTATTGCTAACATTTTTGTGAGTGATGTTACTTGTGTACTGATAAAAGTCCAATGATTGCCTAGCAAAGACTGCGATTCTTTCTTCATTCTGGGCCGGTTATTTATTACGCCTATCTTACATTGCTTTATGTGCATACGAAACTTCTCACATGTGTGTTTGTTTTGGTGAGAACATTCGTGTGAGAATCCGCTGCACAGGTACCAAGTTAAGGATCGAGAGGTACCCAAGGGATGTGGATTCTATTGGAATGACGTCAACAACTAGCAGGACTTCAGAAGATGCGAAGATGTACTTTGGTCCTTTCCCTTTCATTCAACGCTTGGGGGTGGGGATCTCTCTGGGTGATAAAATGAAGTATGTAATTTGTTACGCCGAAATAGCTGAAATGACGTCTGTAAAAGCCAGGGAGGCATGTTTTCGAAGAGCTCGGAAAGGATACCAACGAACTTGATATTTCTGAATATTATTTATGCATGTATTGTATAAACATATAAAAATCAATGATATACATACATACATACTGTAGCAAACGTATTTAATTTAAAATTAATCGTACTTTTATAAAAACGAGACTTATCATTTTTAAATCACTTCCTATAATAGATAATTTGGATGCTCCGCACCCTTGCCCCGCATTTCATCGCTTATCTACTTACGAAGATAGCATTAGTATTCTCTACATTTTTTTCTCACGCTTGATTTTTTTTTTTTTGTTATAATCACACCTATAAAGTAAATAAAAAGAAAATAAAAACCAAATGTTACTAATATCGGCAAGTATACATATATTGTACGTCATCTATTTGCATGTTTTGTTGTACTGGAAATTCTGCTGATGCGATGACGTGTCGTATGTCCCTTAAGGATATCTGTCGTATTTCCCAAAGGGACGAAATATCCTGCGAAGTACTAGGCTGGCATATGATAAAAGAGTTTTACGTAAAGCGTCGTCCTGTTCAAGGATACACAAGGATAAAAGGCAACGACCGTGGTTGCCCGCAGTGAGTGCAAGCGGCTGCATGCAACGGCCATTCACTCCGAAGACGTAGACGAGTTACTACATTGATAATAATGCACATCAATAAGCGATAAATTGCACTACTACAAACATAACTTGGCGTTTGTAAGTAAAAACGACAAGTTAATAGAAGTAAACTAAGTAATTAACTTATTATGTTTAATGAAATAACTTTAATCTAGAAGCATTATGAGGTTGTAAACAAAGTTACGCCGACTATTAGTATGTCTTTTGTTTTACTATGAAAAGTACTGCATACTTTTTCTTTTCTTTCTTTTTCTTATTTTTTTTTTATCAAACTTTTTAAATGTTAGTTAATTTCTTTTTTATTTACATTATCTTAAAAAGCGACCTATCTATGGCGCTCTAGACAGAGTTAAACTCTAGAGCTGCAAATTGATAATTCTAAAAAGACGTTATTACACAAGTCTCTTCCCATTCATTTAATTCTGTAACAAGAACAATGTAGAGTAATTTAAAAGACAGCTAGGGTTATATTGCAGACAAGTCTAAAATTTTTATGAATGATTTGATATTTTTGAACTCATTAACTAACAAACTATCGTTAATAATGTACATGAAATACCTAATGAATTCGTAGTATTTTTTTCATTCTGCCCCTTGGTCTGATGATAGAGCTTATTATATCTATCCCCCATCTCTTGCTTCGGGCCGAATCCCCGAGTAAAACGAAAACTAACGAGCACGATACGAACGAATTTCCCATCTTTTCTACCAAGGAGGCATGATCATAAAGATGTAGTTTTACATGACGTTTTAGTTTGTAAGCGTTATTTATGTAAAATTGAAAGTACGTGGAGGAACTTTTCCCCGTTAGTTTTTACAATGAAAATGAGCATAATGGTTAAGATTAAAATACTTTTGACTGGCATTAATTGCTTATGACTTCTTTGTGTATCTTATAAATCGTTTAATTGTAAACGTTTAAAAAACCACCTTTCATTGATATCAAAAGCACGAGTTCCATTTGTTTTTACCAAAACAGGGTACGTAACGGAATTCCAAAAAAATGCGTGTGCGTAAGAACAATGGTTTGCCCCCTTTTTATACCAGGATAATATGGGTCGCAGAGAGATGTCAGTTTCCTAAAGGACCGCCATGGCAACGTGTGGGGTGAAATGTAGGCGGTATCCGACGGACTTTTACAATGATGGGGCATGTCGGGGTGTGTGTCTGCCGCTCACTCAAGAAAAAAGGAAGGACCAAAATATCCGCCTCCAAGAACGACGATGATTAAAATCAATTCATAAATAAGTTTAATTTCTTATGTAAATATTTGCAAAATCAGGGTCGCGATCTTCAAGAAACAAAAGGGTTCTTGAAAACCAATAGAGCACTAGTAGAGTAGTTAAAACCGAGAGGTTTTAACTTCTCTACTAGTGCTCTAAAACCTCTCGGTTTTAACTACTCTACTAGTGCTCTATTGGTTTAGTATCTTGATCTATTGCTTTTTCTAAAAGTCTTTAGTATTGAAATAGGTAACTCAATAAATCTATTAGATTTATTTATTTATAAAAATTGACGTAATAAACCCAAGACGATACAGTGTGGGTGTAGTAAAAGTATTTTTATTAATGCGTCTTATGACGTCAACTCGCACAAGGTTCCCAGAATTCGGTAGGAGTTAACATTCAACTTTCCAAGGGTAATAAAACTATGAATGAAGGGACGAAAATAATGTTCAGCGCTGCTACGTCACGCATGCTACGTCATTTTTTCGTAGCATGACGACTGACTTAGAAAGTTGATTTTTTTAAAACTACTTTGCGTTTGAATGTTTTCTATGAACTTGGGTACTTAGATACATGTTTTTTGCAATTAACAATAATCTACTTTAAAGGCCAAATCTGGGCATCCGTGAAACAGAAAATCAATATAAGGTATAGGTGGTACATTATTTTCAGTAAACTATGCAAAACGCAAGGAAACTTGATTAGTCGAGTCGAGTACTGTGTAACGTGTAACCCGTTCGCCTTTGAGGTGGATCGTTTACTAGGAGTACCTAAGTTGTCAGGAGGTGGCTGCTATTCCGCCTAAGTAATAGGTGCTTATTGCATACGAGAAGGTATATAATCAAACGTCAGATGTTTTGTATCTAATACTTGACATTTGTTATCCGTATATCTTCAAGCCAAAGTAACTGCATCCGGGAAGGAAAGACTCTGATGTTGGAAAAACATCTGCAACTAAAGTGCGCTGTAGGTATAAATGAAAACAGGTTTACGTTTTTGTTCCTACACTTCATAAAGATGAAAGTTATCGAACACGTACTCCTCTTGCTTGTCACAATTTTAATACCAATACCTAATATCAACATGAGATGATGATGGTTATGATAGATAGTTGTGACGCTTAATTTGCATTGCCAAATAATTGAAACAAAATTATTATGTATTTTAAAACGCTCTCTATTTCACACTGATGGCAACGCACTACAAATAATAATTGTTGACAGGAAAGAAATACAAAATGTAGACAACTGATGGTTATCAAAGAAAGTTAATGACAATAATGCTAATTACAACAAAGATACGTTAATAGTCAGCTAGTAGTAAATAATAGGTCTACTATGCGTACTAAAACAATGTTTCAAGTTATTCTATTACACAAATTTTAGTTCAAGTAAATTAAGGGCTCTTTTTTACAACTATGGCATAAAAGTGCGTAGATACCAAATATAAAAGAACAGGGTGTCATAAAAACAAGAAGATGTTTATTTTTTTAATATTACTTACCTATATTTATATTAAACTTATTTAAATAAGTGATATACTTAACTCGCCTATTATAATATCAAATATGTTGCAATCAAATAGTTCGTAACTAGTCATAGCAAAGTTGAAAAATTTGAGGGGGAAATTGTAAGTACATGATAAACAATTTTTTATACATACGTGTAAGTAGTAGGTATAAGAAATCGTTTATCATTTAAACCCTCATTCTCATCAGTAATATTCACTGTCTGAACTTATTTATCATTTCAAACCAGACAAACAGTTCACAACATATACAAGAGTAAACATTTCTTTATTGGTACCACTTATATGAGATTACAAGAGTAAAAATACTGTCTGTGGTTAGATCACACAGACATGATGCCAATGCATACAGCAACAACGTGAAAGACAGAGATGATTAATTGTGAACCATTCTGTGAGCCCTCCATAGCAAGTTGGTCTCTTTCTCCCAACGCGCGTCCAAGGCAATGCGACAAGCGTTCGTTGGAGAGAAACGGAGGGAGTTGTGTGTGCAGTCAGCTGCAGGTCTTGTTAATCTGGTTAGTGGTGTAATGAAGGGCAATGCACCTCTGAAGCGAACTGCTTGCCTGGTGCAATAGTCGCTGTTGACGCATGTCACTGCGTCACGGGGCGTGTGCGACGGCGCGGAAGGCCCGCTTCTCTTGTGTGTTGTGGTAGCGAGACAGCACATTTCCTTGTTTGCTGTTCGTACTTACATGGTTCACTGACATGACAAACAGCAATCACGTCTTTAGTAGGTCTTTAAAATATTTGTATTTGCGCTTAATTTTACATAGATATTATGTTTTAGAGCTTTATTCTCTAACACAAACATTCATGTTAAGATTGTGTGGACCTACACATAATATAAGCTCAAAATCTTTAATAATCCACAATGACCCTGACCATAATATTTCCTCAGAACTGCTCATATACGAACTCGACTAATTACTAATTACGTTGATACGAACACGAAACATCAAATAATAAATAGACAGTCTGTAGTGTGTGGGTAGTATGGGTGTAAGTAACCACGTGTCTGAAAGGGTTGCACATGTGGGCTATAAGTATCCGGGTAGCAGACGAAGAGTGGAGTTCGAAGTCACATGTGCTCAGTGTGTGATCACGAGGGGTGTGGAAATGTGCGTGTGTAGGGGCGAGTGTGCGAATCCTACATGGAAAAATATACCTATCTTACGCGCGTATAGACTAGCAAACCTCTACGCTCTACGCTGTAGCGGCTAGATCTAGGATGACGTCATCAAGGACGAATTTTTTCGTAGCAGTTGCTACGAATTTTTCTAGCAACTGTAATTGATATCTTTTTTTTATCTGTCGTGTAATAAGTTAGCAGGTGAAACTGTCGGATGCAGCTAGTTTTGAAATAAATCAAATCTTTTACTATGTTCATTTGTAAGTAACGAGTTAAGAGATTATTTGTATAAATCTAGGTCCTATATCTACAACAGAACCGAAAACATTTATTAATGTAGAATAAGTAAAAAATATATAGAGCGAGTGTAACCTAAGTACTCAATACGTAAACCATTAGGTACACTACAGCCTATATTTCAAAAATTAAACTCACGTCACTAACTCTAAAGTTTACAAAATAATTATCCTTTCGAACAACATCGAATTAGGTATGATTCTATGAACTTTCAAGTTCAAACGTTTCTCCAACATTTTTTCAAGCCCGCGCGTTTTCGTCGGCATTCCATCGAGCTGCTATATCATCCTGTTCGCCTGGTATTTGGGATTCAAGTGAGGCCATCTTTACCGGAATTGCAACCAAAGAAAAATATCTTGGCTCTTAAGAATTCGTAGTATTTCAGATATTTTCGTATGAACGTACGTTTCACTTTTTAGTATGAAATTATTTTGACTTATATTTCTTTCGCAACACCTAGAATAAATTATTATATATTATGCATGTAGGTAAGTTAAATTTGTCTTGTTTTAAATTAATGTCATACTGAACGTGACATTTTCTATTCTTCACGAAGCGTTAAAGCCCTATGACGAAACAAATGATGTAGGTACAAGCCGGATCTAAGGACCAGAATTGGATAAATTACTTTGATATCCACATTAATTCCTAATAAGTATTTATTATTACAATCTGTTCAAAACTTTTTAAAAGCGAATAAAATACAAAGAAATCTAAAAAAATATAAACGTATCTGGGTACCTACTTACTACATAAAAAATTATAAACATGACCAATTAATTAATTATAAAAGTGCGCCGCTTTTCTGGATAAAATTTTATTGAAAAAATACATACTCGTAGGCATGACATCATACATAAAAAATATATATTTCAAAATAAAATAGACTTCCAACTTTGCAGACTCCTTCTAAATTATATATACCTACCCTGCGTAAACTGAACAACTGTCAGTGGCTCGGTCTGGTCGGCCCTCGAAGGTTAGCGAGAGCCCTTTCTGAGTCCATCTCCTACAGAGTTATGTGAGCCTGGTACACAAAGTCATTGGGAGTGACATGCCCATTATTTCCTACTACAAAGAAATGCCTTCTGTCATTTACACCTTCTTGAAGGGCTCTAGGCATCCCTTTTTAATAATTTGCATATTTAATTACTGTTAATCATGTTTTTGTCTCTAAAATTTTCTATGAGTAGGAGGGGGAGCTGGCTGTTTGTGAGACAATGAAGTTGGTGACGATTTCGTAAAGTTAATAATAAATAAATACAGTTGCAACAATAATATTATAAATGAGCATCGTTTCGCTTACATATAATTCAGTTGTTTGTTGTCCAATTATAATAATATTGAGGAGCCCTTTAAATTATTTATAATATAACACAGATTACTAGGATCGCAAAGATTATAAGAAGTTGGAAAGGGCCGTCTAAGGGCCTGTCGAATTTCACGGTTCGGTTTACGCATTGGGCGTGGCCTTACCGACCAATCAGAACGGAGCAAGTTACGCAAGAAGCTACGCACGTTGGCAAAGACCCTTTTGATACCTACTTATTTTCATGTCTCTTTATTTCTTTTGGACAGCACTTTAATAAGTCAAGAATTTATTTAAACAAGTGTATATACTTTAAAGGTTGCAACAGTTCAAAATAGAACAATGGATTAAAGCAGATATACATAAACCTCTGCTTATTGTATGAAACTAGGAGTAAGGTGGGTGGACCATGGAAGGCCACGCTCCTTTGAAGGCCAACTATTAAAAAATCGTAGTTATTGACATTTAAAGACATATTCCTTCCACTACACACTAAGATCCTTCAACCTCACTCAAGTCCACAAACGTAACGGCATGTCGATCGCGTCGCTATTGTGGCAGTGCGATCCAACGTTTCGTAGGCTTCGGTCGTCGACGTTACAATTGTTATTCGCACGCACGTGAAAAAAAAAGTAAAAAAGTATTGACTAAAAACTTACGCAAAAACGTAAGTTTTTAGTCAAGAGCCTACTATTATTTCGTATTTTTTAATTGTGAAATATCGCATTAAAAAAACATATTAGGTATTGTCTCAATTTGAATTAAAATTTTGGTAGTGTTCCTAGGAAAGCCGGTGGTTCCTTATAAGGCCAGTCAAAATTTTGACGGTTGGCCTTGCTAGGGTAGGTACCTACACGGGCCTTACAAGGAACACTCACAAATCATAAAAATATGAACACTTTTTGGTTACCTATAAATATGTATCTACTGTTATAGTTAAAACGTTTTACTTTTAAAATATTTTTAATTATTAGCGTTAATAAATGTTTTTACTCAAATTGAAAAGACTTTTTTACACCTGTGTAACCAATAGACATTTTTTTTTTTTAAGTCCAGATCTTCGGATGATGAGGAGCCGTTAATTAACCTAATAAAGGATAAAGAAGAATCGTTTCATGCTTTTGCCTACTCCAAACTATGCCACGATAAAGTCTTCAGGACCATGGCAAAAAGCTATTATTATAAGGGACAGACAATAGTAAAAGATTTACACTGAACATGTGCCATGAGAACTTGTTATAGTAGTTTGTAGTATCTATTATTTAGGTATTATAATTAATAGGACAAAGTTATAGTCATCATAACAGTTAATTTGGCCGTCTTAGGAACATTTTGGCCTTACAATGAACGGACCCATAGGAAGGCCATTTATGAGTTAAAAAAAAAGATTTTAATATCATTATAAAACGCGATGGCAAGTTATTTAATGCCAAAATAATACTCATTACTAATATTTATGAATAATTTATATTAATATACTTATTCTTAGTTATAGAATGATGTTCAAGTACCTAATGTTCGTAGAGTTTTTTATAGATGATAAAAATATATTAAGTATTTAATTATGTAGTTTTAGTAAAAGCAGATATATTTTATGTTACAACTTTATTTTTAAGTTTAACTACTGATGTATAAGTAGGTACCTAATATTGGTATCGAAGATAATTTGGACAGACTTAGGTACCTAAGTCTGTCCAAAGTCTTGTACCAAGTCTTATATGAATTAGATTCTACATAAATTAATTGTGATATGTATGGCCAAGCATATCACAAGTACCTACCTATTTAGAATCTATACATTTACTTACAACTTATTCGCCAAAACTATAAATCAATATGAATTAGAAGAATTTATGTATTCAACTCTTATAGTTGAATAGGTACTACTTATATACTTAGGTCAAACTTACTACTTAAATCAATATGAACCAGAAGAATTTATTTATTCAACTAAGTACCTTTAAATCAATATGAATCACAAGAATTTATTTATTCAACTATAAATCAATATGAATTAGAATTTATTTATTCAACTAATAAATCAATATGAATTAGAAGAATTTATTTTATAAATAATACGTTACGTTGTTGACACCACAACGATCTGGACGAAGCGATGTTTCCGTCGGACTACCTACAATTTAAGTAGGTAAGTGTGATCAAGGCTAGAGAGAATAGGCTCTTAATAAACTAGTGCGCTGTACCATCTACGATTGCGACACTGTTTACCAGCAGGCGGGATTGCGGTCAAGCACTAAGTAGTTTATAATTTATATTAAAAAACAAGACTAAGTAATCCATAAGCACCCTTTTTATCTCATATGTATAAGTAATTTATTCTATGCTACAACATTTGGTGCAAGAGATGATCTTCGTCTAAGAAATAGGGTGTCGTTAGGGTAGTTAATTAATGGTTATAACATTAAGCTTAGGTATGCACGAAATAAGATGTATTAAACCTAAAACCTTCTAGATGATCGACGATTTAATTACAAAATTTCTCTGTTTTTTCTCTTTTCTGAAAATCTTTACCCAATAGGGTAGGTATTTGACTAAAAAAAACTAATTAAGTAGTCCGTCAGTCAGAATTCCAAAAAAATACTAGACACGTGTTTTTTCTTTTTTCATATAAACAAAAAATGAAGACGACACAGTGCGTTGAAAACTGGTGTGACGTCACTGCACGCTACACGTTTTTAGCGGCCAGTGACGTCACCAGTCACCACTCCTGATCTTTGATGCCTTTTATATTTGTCAATTTTTATTGTTTTGATAAAACAAAAAAAACGAGTCTAGTATTTTTTGGAAATCTGACTGACCCACTAATTAGTTTTTTTTAGTCAAATACCCTATTCAACGCTGCTGCGAAATTGAAGGGATGATTGAATTGATGTTGAATCGAAGCATTGTGTTACTTTATTAATATAAAAATGGGTTACAAAAAAACTTGATATCCTGATATCAGAGCTCGAGCATCTGTAGGATTTCAGGAACTATTTTATATGTGGAGGAAATATGTGGGGTTGTATTTGGAAACATAAGGTTAACTTTAATATATTATGTATTAGGTATATTTAATATTATTATATACAGCATCGAGAAGTTTTTTATTATAATACTTAACAGTAACTCCAGGCTTCTGCGAAATTTCCTCGATTTCAGTCAGTCAGGATGATGAACCTAAGAACCAAATATTTAATAAGTAGCTACCTATACCTATTTCGAACTTATAAATATATGTTTGCATGTAATAACGCGAATCGAAACGTGGTTATTAAGCGGTACAAAGCTTCTTTCGAAATATGTGTGAATTTGCCGAACTGACGAGGTGTAAGTAAGTTGTACGCTGTAAGGGTCAAAAGTGCTTCACCGCTTTTGAACTTTATTGCACTAACAATAAGTGTCAAAAGTGGTACCTACTCCACTTTTGACCCCTTACTGTAAATACTTACTTAGGTAATAAAATAATCTTATTCAACCATTCCTAATGTTATGTGCAGTGATTCTAAAAGTGAATAGATTTGATAATAATATAAAAAATGTGACGTTCGTAGCGATGTCGTTGGTAGATAGGTCTATGAGTGACTTCAGTCAGCCTTATTTATTTAACTACTTAGGAGACCCGTGCGAAGTATTTCGCACCCTTGATATTCAATCGTAATTTTTCGAAAAAACAGTGGAATGTGAGAAAGTTGTATATTTTTCCGCTGTAGCGGTCTAGAAAAGCTTTAAAATGATGCCTCATTAGTGTATATTGATAAAGTATGAAGGAAGTTATGACGTACCGACAAAAAAACCATTGAGAAATAATATATGATTAGTACTATAGGTATAGGAAATTGAAAAATTTGAAATATGTGGGATCCACTCGTCTATTAGGAAACTGTATAGAAAAAGTTAATGTGTCACATTATTGGTGGTACAGCTCTAGATGTCGGTTACCTCACTATCTACCTATATTTCGCGTGTTTGTAAAGAAGCTAATCAATTAGAAGAAAGGTTACTATCGGATGCTCAGTAAAATAAGTAGTTAAGCAAAGTTATGAATGAAGCAAACATTGAGCGACTAGGTAGCAGCCTCCCTAGGCAGCTGGCAGTTAAAGCAATAATTACGATGAACTTCAACACATAGACAGCTGCAAAGTAAGTATGTTTGTGTGAGTAGAGAATAGGTACGGCTTCTATAGAGAGTGGGTAACCTACACAAATAGGCGTTATTTTATGTGTGGTGTGTTACGTATTAGTTTAGCGACGGCGGCCATGACAGGGTTGCAAGGGGTGCACTGTACGCGGAAACCAGCAGTTTGAGGAGGTGATACAACCCCCTGATACTAGCTCTCTCTATACTAGTCAAGACGTTTAGATACTTATCATTCGTATGTGGTAGAAAAAGTACTGGTATTTTGAAGGGGTAGGGAAAGTGTGAGTCTCAGTTTTATTACTTTAAGTATATTACTTTTTTGTGAGGACTTACGCGTGCCAGTGATACCTAACTATTCAAAATTGTATTTTAAATCATAGGGATTTCATTATTTATTAAAGTTTTAATAAGTTTGAAACTTATTTGACTACGTGATTAACCCGAAATAGTTTTGTCTAAAAGAAAGTTTTAATTTAAAATATATAATTACTTGCCTATTTGGGTGCAATTTTTACAGTAAATAACAATTAGGTAGGTATATCTATCATTTTTCTATGTGACACAGTCACAAACCATGCTTTTGTAGAATTAAATAGACATCAAAACTGTGAAATTCGATAAATATTTCAAATTATAAATCAAAACATAATAGTAATCAAAAATATAAGAAGTAATAATCGTAAATACATAATATTATAACATACCTTGAGTGACTATAATATATTATAATAGGTACCTACACTTTGAAGGGCTTGTAGGTATTTTCCAAGTTCGAATCTTTACCTACGAAATCTGACCGAACTCTTGTATTGTTCTGCCAGCCTAGTACGCCTGTGCGCGATATTGCTGCGAATCCGACTGACGACTCCTGACAACCAAGAATGGTTTGTGGTTCCGTTTCTTGCTCGATGCATTCGCCAGTTAAATTAAGTGGTTTTTTTTATTATATAAAAGGGAGAGCAAGAACCCAACCTCATTATTGTTTACATCATAGGACCTTTTTTTAAGTTAACGTAAGCATAGGTTACTAGGAAAATTTGATGTTTTTCAGCCCTTACGTTTCCGGGGAGTAATCCGGATGGGGACGGATTTGGAACCGGAAGTTCCTTCAGGAGAAGCTAGGATAGCAGGAAGTAAAAGAAGTAGCGCTGTCTACTCTTCAAAATCAATATCCGGATGGGGTGATAATCTAGATATACCTATATAAACTTCGTATAAGACATAAAAGTTTTAGGCTGATTTATTTACACAGTTAACGATTTGTTAAAGTAATTAACAAGGTATGAAAAGAAATCTATATAAATAAATGAGCAAAACTAATTAAAATATAATAACAACTTTATCATTTTATTATCTTTCCATTAGTGAAGGGGTATTCCTTCAACTCTACGATTGTCGATATTTCCCTACGTTCATCGGTTATTGGAAATGTATCGGCGATTGCCGATAATGTCGAACCGTTCGGAAAGCACCAAGGCTTCATAGGCGTTGAGAAGTGAAGCTGACCAGAAATCGATATCCCATTAATACGTGTTCGAAGCTATAGAGTACGGTATATTGGTTCGGGAGCAGGTGAAAGGGAACGTGAGGGATGGATGCATTTAGTTAGGGTGAGGCGGGACTTAGTACAACGGAAACGCGCGTGCGCGAATCTGAAAAGAGCAAACCTAATCGTAAAGTTTGAATTTTTAATTAATTAACTGCCAAAAGTTTTTTTTACCTTGGTTTTATTTTAGTTTGACATAGCTTGTTACTTCAAAGTGTACTGTGTATACCTAAAAAGATTTTATAATATGTATATAATACCTACATATATTATAATAACTGCAAACAAGATCAGTATATAAATAAACCAAAGCATACATTTAATAATTTATGTATTAACTTGATAAAAATAAACAAACCCTCCAAACAAAAATACACAAATGTGGCTGAGTCTTGACAGCACAAAATAAAAGAGGGGTGACATAATGATATGCGTAATTAGATCAAAGAAGTATCAGGACAACATATTTTGTAGGTAGAAGCTTTGCCGACAAAAGGACCAAAAGGGCACGTAGGACTTAACGCCACGGACTTCTCGACTCGGCGTGTGAAGTGCCACGTTCGTTGCTATGGCGAGTGTAACTCGCAACGCCGTTGCCGAACCTTCCTGAAAGCTCGCAATCTACTTCTACCAGGACGGCAAAAACGAGAGCAGCTCTTAGAAATCGTGAATGGTTTCATCCCCCAAGGAGGCGGAGAAATGCGCGCGCGTGGGTGTTGTTATGGAAACGGTGTTGCCCATCTACTGGTAACTTATAAACTGGAAGAGGTGTAGTCTTAATAGGAAAGTTAAACTTTTTAACTTGGTGGGCTTTGTAAATGTTCAGTTTGAGTTTAGTGAACTTTAGTTGAACTTTTCCTTTATTTTGTAAAAATGTTGCTTTGCTAAAGATGATTCGATTAGCATTGAAAAATTATTTATACTTTTATTTTTGCAGGTTATCGTTGGTTCTATGCTGCGTTTATTATTATTGAACAATGAAAATTGCAAGGCTGTGGAACCTCCCAACGTAGGATGACAATGGTTGTAATTACAATTTAAATGGGTAGGCGAAACAGTGATTACTTTGTAATTTTGTAAGTATTAATAATTCCCAGGAATGTACTTCTATCACTTGGTCTCCAATATACAACAATATTGTACGTTGGTCAATGTCAAATATTGCATGCAGTTTTATTTACTATTGTCCTGGAGCGGTGATTTAAATCTTCAAGATAAGTTAAAATTATTATCAGGTTTATTAAATTAGAGTTCATTAGCAACGTATGTATGTGTAGGTAATTGTTGCAAGAGGGACAAAGGCAGAGAGGCAAGCGTGGTCAGCTTGGTATGTATGCCATGGTCGTGTCTGTTTGTGTGTCTGGTTGCCAACTGGCCGGTGAGGTGGGCTGACTCGCGCGGCCACGCCACCAGGCGCACAGGCGGCTGAGGCGGTGTGCGCTGCAACTGCACAAGTGCATTCCCCGCGGGGCTGCACTTTATAAGTTTACTCATTTCACAGACAGCTCGGCCAGCTGTTGAACGCGCGCCTACTTTGGAGCGCAAGGTGTGACAGAAAAGTTTTGTTCCTTGGCATGGAAGATACCAAGAACCAGTATGGCTGGTTAGAAATAAAACCTAACCTCATAAAAGGTACAATCATCATCTGCTCTATAAAACAACTCGCCATAATGATGAATATTACCATAACAGTGTTGTCCGGTCAATTTACCGCAGCGGGTGCGGCTGGCATTTTGATGAGGGGATGAACACGCCGATGTTTACCACCTACTTAATAGGTATTTTGTGCAAGCTCATGTTTTAGCAGACGAAGATTTATGTGCACGCTATTTTGTTATTAAAAATATAAAAAATAAATTATTGAGTATACGTGCTAATTAAGGAAAATTCAAAAGGATTCCCGATGTGTTACAAAAACCTCGTACACGTATCAGCAGAAAAAAGCTGACTTTTTCAGGATGACAAATATGTTAACTGGCCAAGGGTCATATATTAATTTAAAACTATGGTTTTATGACTACAAAAGCGTACTGAAAGACCAAATAAAAAAAAAACATTAAATATAACTCTGTCACAAAAACAACCAAATTTAATTACGAGCATTCTCCCTAGCGATTTTATGGGTCATCAGAATTGAGGCAGCGCAACCCTTCGGTAATAAAGAAAGACAATGGACATCATTTGTCACCGTCCCGGACCCCGCACTCCGCCCTTTTGGCCTCCGGAGCGAAGGACCGCGACCCCAATAGGATGTGTCACAACTACACCGCGATTTAGCCTGATTCCCTAATCCCTGCTGGCTTAATTACCTTTGTAACATCGTTAATTTTCACCTTTATGTTCCCAAAAACTATTATTTGGATAAATGACACAATTTGAGGTTAACTGCTCCGGATAATTAAGTAACTGATACAGATCTATACAGCCATAAAGTAGGTCAAGTCCCATTTCACTGTCTGTTTATGTGAACCTGCCCCTTATGATTTGCTTTTGATCTATGATTAAAAAGTTCTTAGTTAACTAACAGAAAGACACTACCGATTAAACCGATTCTGAACGCCACTCATTCTGACTTGAGTGTGACGTATCTACTAAATGTCAAGGTACCAAATAGATTAAAAAAAGAATCCAGGCGAGAGAAAGACAGCCGTGCTTAGCTTAGCCTGGATTCTTCTTCATGAAAAATAACAACTTCTTATTTTACTAAGACACAATTCAACGGTCTCTAAAGACCTGAATTAGGCTTAGCGAACAAACACGAAGAAATACCTATGCAGTTACTTACATAGGTATTTCTTCATATTCAAAAACTTTAAATATGCACTAATGATGGAATGATATAGAAGTAAAAAAGTATTTTGACCACTCTGTCCATTTCTTTTGGATTGGCTGAAAGCTTTGCGAAGATAGGTAATTTTCGCAGATTTGAACACTTTTCAAGACAAGTTAGAAGAACAATCGTCATCATAATCATGATTTTGATGGTTTAATTTGGTAGAGAAAATTTGATTTCATAATTTACGACTTCGTGAGAGTTGAAAGCTTGCTGCTGTTTGAAAATTTTCGCTCAAGTTTTAATGACTTCGAAATATTCGAACTGAAATGGGTATGTATCAGAGATGCTGGTGGGCTTGCCATAATGAATGAATTATTGAAATTTTTGATAGTATACATATATAATAATTCAGATTCTCATGCTGGTAGAGCGTAAACATTTTTCAAGCTTATAGTGATCGATTTAATTAGCAGAGAGACTTTTCTGAGGCATCGTCAATTTCCCTTCAATACATAGTATTATATTATGTTTCAGCCCTTGGTATGATATGCAATAACAATAAATTAATTTGCATTTATTACAAATTCTAATTAAATCCAGTCGAAGAGGTAGAACAAAACAGGTTAGTGGGTCGTTGTTAGAGCGGAACGAGTTTATAGGGCGCGGCAAGGCCTTTGCGAAGTGAGCCTCCGCGTGCGATGTTTCCCTGGTAGATATTTCTTTTTATGGTCTACGAATAAATGTCAGGGGAGTGCCCGGCGCGCCTAGAAAGAACCCCGTGCGTTATGACTTTCAGCTTTAAGCGCCTGCTATAAAAAGAATGGCGTACATTTTCCAATCGAAACACACTGTCTATGACCGTGTAAATGTATTATGTCAAGTTTATCTCTCATCCTTTGACCCATAACATAATAGTTTTATGTCTTAACAAAGATATTTTCCGTAGGTAACATTCCATCTATTAAAATCCGTTTCCATTTAATCCAAGGAAAAGCTTCATATAAGAACTAATATAGGAAGTAATCGTGGCATTCAGCGTTATCGAAAGTTATTTTAAAACTTCGCCCCAACACTTGAAAGGACTCAACTATTCCCGCCAGATTCCATGCGGATTCTTCCACACCCTTCGAGTTCATGTTCTCCTAATGAAAAGGACACGTCAGCATCCCGTATTTCTCACGCTCGCACCCGAACAGCCTCCAGCCTCCCTGTTTTGTCTCTTTTTATTCCCTAGGACGCGCCTCTCACTCGCGTTGCCGTACCGTGGGAAAAACAGATGAGCACGACACTGTTCCTTTTGTGATTTGTATCCAAAGGCAGTTTTTTTATGTGATGCTTCAGTTTCTGGCGTAGTAAACTAACAATGTAATCTTAAAATCAAATACGGCAAGGCACCTTTTCTAGTGCGAAAATTACAATCACTTTTGTTTTTCCTATATTACCTTACTCAGTGATGACAGAGACGAAGAGATAGGTGCTTTCCTTTTCCAATGAAATACCCGAGATATTTTTAAATCCACTCGTACTCTAGCAGTGTGGCGCAAGCCACCATATTTCAATTTAAAGTGCATCCTTTATTTCTTTGTTGAGTGATATAATGGAAACTAAGTAGGTATTTTAATTAGGTGTGGTTGCGTTAGAACTAAAAATGTAGGTGGGTATTTTAAAATTAGAACCTACCCTACCCTGGTTCGTGGATTACGACTTTGTTATAAATAAATTACTTACTTTATTTTTTTCTTTTTAAACTTTCACGAAAAAATATTCAAATACTGTTTGTAGTTATCGCTATTGCTAGATCTAATTCTCGCTATACCTACTTAACAAATTAATTAACGAATAATATGTTTACTAATTAACAAATTGTGTGATTGCTAGCAAAGACAAGTTACCCTACCCTGGAACCGTACCTACAAGGTCCCGATCCCGTCACGCTAGCCAGCAGGCAGCCGTGCTCGCGAGCATTTTATCAGGAGCGATACGATGTTATTTATGTGACATTTACATAGGAGTGACTTGCTGACCTTCACAAGCCTGAAAATAACTTTTAGCTCATACTTAGAGGCGTTGTTTTTGATTTTTGATAATTTATTAATACGTATTCATTTTAGTATTCGAGGCCCGTGGGCGGATAGTAGGACCGTTCAAGTTAAGCTACACTTGCCGCAGTTGGTCTTTAGATGGGTGACCATCTTTAATTACCAAAAGCCCTCCGTGCCTTGGAGAACACGTTGTTGGCCTCCGTTGACATTCGTAGATCTTTGACAGTTTTTAAGGATAGTCAGAAGCATGGGCGTAGATACCCAGCTTCTGGCCTAGTGGTGGGGCAAGTCAGCGCTAATTGGGTTTGGTTGGCAGTCAGATTCTTAGGGTTGAATCATCCCCGGCTATTTGGTCTTACAAACTACACAAACACATCTATATGAAACATTAGGTATTTGTAGTTAGTGTGTAGGGCAAATAGACGCAAATGGTCCTGTATAAGTCACCGTTTATAGTTTTATTAGTAATTAGGGGAGTTCATACATGTTCTGCGAGATTTTCGGGGAGGCGGCAGCTGCCCCCACTGGATACGCCCATTGTCATTGCCCGTTGCTCTAAACGGGCAGTTAAAATACTGGTAACCAGCTAAATCCGGTAAAATTGGAAGCCGCCCCACATAGTTGGGCAGATGATTTTCATTTCAATATTGTATTGCGTTGAAATATGTATTTATACAGTATGTTAAGAAAACCCTGTCCGACCTATAAGGATAATAAAGGTTAGGTAAACACATGACCAAATATAATATAAAATTTTACGTAATCATCATAGTACCAATACAAATGAATTTTGAAATAATCTTTTCCCCCGCGAATTTTATTCCAACTTCCCCGAAATTTGGTAATTTTAAAAAAAGTGACAACACCGGTATTATTATGGGCGAATAGCGATGCGACCACGTGCCGCGTGCCCTGCCGCCCGTCGCCCGCGGAAGGGTGAACGCACATTTATTAAGTTACCACTTTTTGCGAAATAATATTTATTTTTTTAGGGGGATTTTTTTTTTAAAGTTTAGCCCGGTTTTGTATCCATTAGTAGAATCAATTATCGATACCTAACAACACCTTCACGGCTCGGACAGGGTTTTCTTAACATACTGTATAATACATATCCTCCTCCTCCTCAAGTCGTTCGCCTCATTACTGAGGGTCGTGATGTCCCTGTGGAATTATCTTCTTCTTTACGATAGTTCGCTGTTTATTACGATCCCTGGCCGCGAGTATAACGTCATGCAGACCGGTGTCCAGAGATGAACGGATTTGGACATTCCATCTTATTGGACTGCGACCTCTAGAATGTCATCCATCCACCTTCCTAGTAACTATCAGATGTTCAAGGTTGTCTCCATCTTTTCTGGTAATATGACCAAAACATTCTAAAATTCTTCAAAGGAGAGTCTTATATCGAATGAACATATATTGAAATGAAAATCATCTGCCCTTCTATGTGGGGTCGGATTATATTTTGATTATATTTTAAAAAGAACTACGTTTCTTTTTAAATCAACCTAGACAACTGTGATCCATGTTATGAAAATGTGAAAAGTCATAATTTTAGTGTTTGGAAACCCTTAATTTAGGCTGCGAGTAAAGCCTGACAAAAACCGGAACTTGTCACCGGACGTGACCCAAAAGGGGCGCGCAACTGACAGCCCGCCGCACTTTTGATATCGGATACCTTGAAATCTTTGACTACAGGTTCGCCATGACTATGAATTTTGTGCAAACACTTAGGGGAAGAATATTTACCGACAACTGATGTCGTATTCTTTACCACTGATTTGGGAACTGTTTAAATGTCAGAAAACCGTTCGTATACAGCTCGCGTGGCGGAACTCGGCCCACTGCCTCTTAGAGCTATGTTGATGATGATGATTCTCAGCGATAGGACCGAAGGCCGAATGTAATAAATGATAGTTTTAAGAGTCAGACTGCTTGACAATAATGAAATTAGTTACTGTAAATGGTTTAATTTAACCTGTAACCATCGTCATCTGCCTAGCCTTTTCACAGCTATATTGGCATCAGCTTGCAGTCTAAGAGGATGCAGCTGATCACTATAATTAACATAGAGCGACTGCCTATTAGTCGTGGTGGCCTCGTGGTTAAAACACCAACGTCTCAATTATGAGTGTGGCAAGCAATTCAGGTCAGGCAAGTACCAAAGTAACTTTTCTAAGTTATATATTATGTACTTTCTAAGTATATGTTGGACACCAATGACTGATTACAAGGTGAAGGAAAACACCAACCCGCATTGAGCAAGCGTGGCAAGCTGGGTTGTGGAGGTCAGATAGGTATCTTACCACTTTCGACGTACTGACGACACTATCTACTGTCAAAGGTATGAAAGCCGGGAGCAATGGCTTAACGTGCATTCCAAGCCCAACTACAAGGTAACACGATAGCTCTTGGTAAGACTGGTTGTCAGACCTTCGAGCTTCTGAAGTCCTGTAACTACCACCAAAGATCCACAAAAGACAGTTAAGACCGACCGTTTAACGTGATTTCCAAAACACTGAGAATTTCAGGTATGTAAACACTCTTCACCAGTCACCCTTCCACGGACCAAAATCATCGTGAGGAGAAACCGCCATGTCTTTGATGCAAAAACCTCGAAGGCATGTTACATCTACCAACCCGCACTGGGCCCGCGTGGTAGATCCCATGGAGTGGGAACATTATAGGCTCATTATGTTAAGTATGACGTATGGTCCACGCACCTACTGCGGCAAGTATAGCTTAACCTGTTTGACAAACCCGTGAGGCGATTGTAGCCTCGAGACCCTCCCTTTTACTTTTTTTTTCCGGGGTAGAAAATCCTCGTGGATGTACTCCGCCATAAGACGGGTGACGGGGTCTGTCAGAATCTTACTGACTAAAAACCACCACGGCGTTCCATCTTATACCGACACCGGGGGTTGCGAGAACGAACACTGCTTCCGCAATCCCCCATTGGTGCCCACCGCTGTGGGCCTCTTCGGGTCAGGGGGAGGAGTGAGGTGTATGACTCCCGCTGTGACGTCTAAGAGTGGCGCGCATGGAACACTTCGCGCCGCCACCTCGGATCCTGATGTTTAGGGGGCGACGTATCCCCCGATACTGTCTCCCCTGGACCCATTTAGGGGGGCTGGAAGAGGGCGTTATCCGCCCTCCGCCGAAGTCCGATGCGCCTGCTGCGGGTCGGGTGAGAGGACGAGATCTCCCTCTCCCTTTCCGCAGCCTCGAAACAGTCATCTCGCAGAAGGAAACCACCGCCTCCCAGGACTTTTCATTGCCGACCATTGACTCGACTATGGCCAACTGCGCCAGGTCACTGCCTACTTGAGCGATTAGGGCACGGCGCGGCTCCTCTCAAGCGGCACACTCTGCCAGCGTATGCCGCGCCATGTCCTCCCGGCAGTCGACGCAATTGTGACACCGGGTGTCCGGCTCCCTATTTAAACGACATAGGTACTTTCCGAAGCAACCATGCCCCGAGAGCACCCGTGCCTACCCCCGAGCCAGACCACCAGTACCGGCTGACGAGCCCCTACCCTAACCAAAACCAAAATAATTATCATATTCTTTTAGCCCTTTCCGATTGAGGTTGCGAGGGAAGTCTTTTGGGCTCCTCACCAATTAGGCACTTGACAATACAATATTTCACGGCTAGGTTAGGCTAGGCGGACAATAAAGCATCGAATAAAGATCATTCGTTCCAGCGACCCCCGCCATTGGTGTGAGATGCAACACCGCACCGTGGTAGTTTTCAGTCAGTAAGAGTATGACAGACCCCGCCGCCCAACCCAGGGCTGCGGACATACATGAGGATTTTCCACCACACACTTTTGTTATCCCTATGAGTTTTAAATTACAGTACCTAGGTAATGTCCTTCAAAACTAGACATAGATGTGGGTCGAAGTGACGGTTTACACGGTTTTACGGTGGGTGACGGACACAGATTATTGGATAGACGATGCTGTTACTTTGGCCTTCACCACCAATTTATGAAACTGAATATCTTGTCCATGGTTTAATTGCGAGTGTGTGATATGACATCATCTAGCTAGAGTGTAGACGTGTGGTTAATCTAAATGTTTAGGTACTTGTATTAATTAATTACAATACGATAGCACTCTTAACAATGCCCATGACCTCAATTACTTCTTTGAAATAAGGCACTCTGCTAATTTTATGGACTATTTCCAATATTGAATAGTAGGTAGGTATTAGCTAATGATAGGTATTATAACATACGAAAATATGGCAGGCGCATATTTGTGACGGGATATTAAAAGGATACAAGGCTTTCTCGAAACATTTACTGAAACCAGCAATCCTTAAAATTATTAATTAAATGAAGATTACTTTATTATTATTTCGGTTATCATAAATCATACATTTTTATTTAAATGAAATAACTAAAATGTTGTCAGCGATAAGTATAAAATTAATCGGAGAAGTTTTAAAAAAAGTTACCTTATTTCTTATTAGAGATAAAAGTTTTCACTAAGAATCATAAAACGAACTTACCTGAAACCAGAGTGGCCACTGCCGCCAACTGCAAAATTTTCAGCCTCCACATTATTTCAGTTGCAGCCAATTTTTAACAAACCACCAACTTGAATAAAACTTATACGCATATCATACTAGAAGTTTATCGCCTTGAGGTCATTTATGTGATAAAAAATTAAATAAACAGAATGCATAAAATATACCTAATTATGGCAGCATTATCAATTAAAAAATTCAAAAGCTAGATGATTACGAAAAATATAAATAACAAAATCCGTTTGGAGTAAATGGGAAGTCGGTGTGTTTCGCGAGCACGGTCGTCACTTTGTCAGTCGCTCAACTATTTCAGCAGTCCTGAAAGCTTGGCTGCGCCCCTCGCAACCCCACCACCCTTTACGTGGTGGTGCAGAATGGGGACAGGGAGCGTCCCACGGGCTATAAAGAAAATTGTCTTCACGGGGCTGATTGAAACAATATTTGTTGGCTTGAAAGGTGTCGTGTAGGTTTCATAGCTGCCTCGTTAACAGACTTGTACTGGTATGTATGTAACTCATGTTCTTATGTCGGGATAGCTAATCTCATTTTCTACATAGAGACATGTTATCATCTAGCTAACTTTATCTTACAAATTAACATTAGAGGATATTTTTGGACAATGCATTTAGGTAATAACTCCTGAAAGGGAAACATTGCGTATGGTGTTTGAATAAAAAATACTAATGGCTAGGTTTTGAACCCGCCTGCTTTTAAAAAGGCGAGACAACGGGTATAGCGAAAATAGCGTCATTATGAGACTTGGAACAATTTCCCTTATTTTTAACGTATTTTTTAAAAATACGGTTAAGTGGATAAGTATGTGAAAATATCATTATAAATTAGTTACGTAATTTAGGTAGGTACCTAAATTACGTAACTAATTTATAATGATATTTTCCTTAAAAATGTTTGCGAGCTACTTTGCTCATGTTTATTTTAAAATAAGAGAAATTGTTCAAAATATCATGGTGACTCTGGTCTCCGATTAAAAGGTCAGCGCAGTTTTAAATTTAAAAAAAAAAAACGAAAATATTTCGACCTAGTACCTACTCGGCTTTTGTTATACGATGGTCACGACTTCACTTCTACATTGTTATACTCTTTGCTTCACGTAGACAGTGACATCATGTAGACTATAGTTGATTATACTTATTCCATCATAATAAGTATAATTGTTCTTGACTATATCTATACCTTGTAAAGATCGAAAGAGCATATTCTCTACCAGCAAAATGATAATGTACAAATAGGCACATTATTGCTATTCGCTAGCTCGCAGCTACCCCACCGGCCTAAAAAGGGGGTGCCGAAAGGTAACGAAGCCATAAGCCCCGTAAATGCCGCGGCATGATTGTCTATGGGCTAACATTTATGTAGCCATCCAATTAGGGAACGTGTTTGTATAGTTGGCGACATAACCTTGCAGTGGCGGACGACAACGTTAAAAGGTCATGTTTTATGTTCTGTAATGTAAATTCTGCATTTTGAAGACCTGGCAGATAACTGTTAGGTATGACATTTGAGATTTTGGGGCTTGTTATTTGTTTAACACTAAATTTATGACGAGGTTAGGCTTTATTGGGTGTGGATTTGCCGTCCTTGAAGCCGTTGTGGAAACGCCTCCTCATAATTAGTTACCGTGATAGTTAGCGACGGGCCAGTTGCTAAATGATAATAACAGCTGAACAGTGTGGCTACTATGAGTTTTTAATCCGAAGACTCGATAATCGATATCGACTGCGTTTGACGGATCGATTGGCCCGCTTCAAGGTTGTAGGTAAGTACTCTCAACAAATGAGAGCGCCAAACGCGGTCGAGTATTCTATTCTAGAGTGGCCTTGGTCCCGTTAGTAGAGCTCAATGCTAATAGGTAAACATGATTCCGTATATTATATCCACCAATTTAAATAAATATTAATGAAATACAGACTTTTACCGACTATGACCCACCCGTGTTTGTTCACTTGCCTGCCGTTACGGCTAGGGCCACGGTTTCTTTTTTAACCAACCCGCAACCCTGACCCAGGAGGCATCGGTCTTCGTGGACCCCGTCACGATGGGCTGACATCTCTTTGAGGCGCGCGTGAAACACATCGCGCCGTCGACTCGGGCCTGGTCCTTACCGAGCGGCGAGCTGCCCATTGCTCACTGCCCGCAGGCCCGCGCCTACGGCGGCCGGGAGCCTGATGTTGTCTCCCGACCAGGGCGTCTCATGCGGCGGCTAGTGGCATGAGGGCGCTGGGATTCCCGCTGCCTTACGCACTCCGCCTCCTCCTTTGCCAGCATCACTGCTTCGCAGAAGGAGGTGACGGCCTGCCATGAACTCTCGCTACCTACCTAATCTTCATTGTATCTAACTAGATACAATGATCGTTAGGTAGGTAGCCGACCCCAACATAGAAAATGGGAAAATGCTAGGTAGCCTTTTCAAAACAAGTTGGGTCGGTCACCAGTCTTAAACGGGTGCAGCGGTAATTTAGATGGAGCGATTATTTACCTGACCTCCATAGCTCAGTTAATTGGAAAGACAAGTTGTCGGATTTTTGGGTTACTGCGTATAGTAACTACTGTCAAAGGCAACCCACAAATGAGATCTAGCTTACCATGCTTTCCGAAACACGGCGGGGCATGGTTTTGGATGTAATAACGATAATCTGAATGACTAAATAGAATCTTTTTTTTACTCAGGAAATACCCCCATTAACAAGTATTTTCGGCTTTTTTCCGATCGTCCGATTCTTCCCCATTGTTATTATCATTTCATTCCACACTACAAGGAAAATGTTGTAGGTGTTAACTATTTTATCATTACAGAATGAAGCATGTCGATCAACAGAAAAATCCGGTCAAGAACAAATCGAACTCGCGCACCGTGGATACTATACAAAGTAGGTTGGCAACTACAAAATACGTCAACAGGATGTACCCTATTTTAAGGGTAAGGTTTTGATTCCCTAAAGTGCCAAAATATGCGGCATTAAATTCGTTAAGTTGACTTAGAAGTTTATTGCTTTAAGAGCTTTCAGCCTTGAGTATTTGACATTAATTTCAACATGATAACTAGGTACACGCTTTCCTAAGAAAAAGGGTGTGACAGATGGTTATTATAAGTTTCTTTTTCCCATTTGAGGTACGGAACCCAAAAAAACAAAACTGTTAATGTTTATAAACATGTTTTATTAATAACCAAAAATGTACATTATTATTTTAAATACTACAACTTCATACATACATAACCATAACAGGCAGTACATACAGAACAATTATCTTAAAGGTGAGGTTAGAACAAATATCGGCATTTGGCTACGGTTTCTTCACTAGCGGTGGACGCCATACAATAGCCGAAGTGACAGATGTCATGAAAATGATGACAGCGGACTTTGACTTGTCTTCATAAATAACATTTCAGTGTCCAGTACTAACCCCACAAAATCTACAAAGATCTATTGTAGTGTCGAAGCTTTGTTTGTTTTTTTTTTAATGCAGTCTTGTTTTTCCAATTCAATTTGATATTGGCAGAATACTCCACATATGTCTTTACATGCCACAATTAAAAATAGAACATTTCAGTGTCGTCATGCGCCCCCGGTAAATTGCAACGCTCAAGAAAACTGTAGCTTTTGTAAGGACAGTATAGATTAGGCAGTACATTGAGTCTTTCACATAAATGATTTTGCAGAATAATAATAGGTAGGTATATTATGTATATCATATATTCATAAAAAGAAAGGTAAATTTTAGAAAAAACACCTCATAATATTATACCCATCGGTTTGGGTACTCACTAAAGTTATAATGATACTCCATCGGTTTAGATACTCAAATAAAGGTAAACAATGGACCACTTGACTAAGTTAAACGTTTAAACGATAATACCAGTCGTTCAATTTTCATGCTATGTCACTGTTGTACTCTTCAATGAAGTAGCAACGTTATAATTCATTAATTACTTTCGTCAAACAGTCAAAGTATAATAAATTATTATGCCTTTTTAGATTAGTGCGTTATAAGAATTAACATAAAAATATTAGATAGATTATTATAAAAACAAATAAAAAAAAATGTGGGATACAAAATAAGTCATTTATCAATCATGTCAATTCATTCATCACCAATTCAGAAGAAAACAGCTCTAATCGATTAATATAGAACAATGGTTGGTCTCCGAAACACGAGATTTCCACCAAACCGTAAATTACGTAAACAACCAAAAGATGGCGTTATTTTCACATTCTAATAAAATAACACATTGGACGTGTATGAGTCATCTTTACTCTCTGCTTTGATGGGACTCGGGCCTACAACCCTTGAGCGTATCGGTTGAAATACATTTTTATTGATTTCCTACTATGAGCGAAGTCCTTTCCAACACCATCATGCCAGGCTTCCTCCACCATACGCGCCACTTCACGGATATACTATGAAGACTTGAAGACACTTAAAGCACATTGAGCACAGGATAAATAGGAATAATTAGCTAAATACTAGCGCGCCAGTTACAACTCAATGTTTGCTGCAAATGGTATTACCATTACAGCTAATATAAGCTATTGTGGAAGGAACGTCTGGTATTTTTTACGTCGATATCCATGCAGCTCATTGCTATAGACGTCAACTCCAGATAAGATGGTACGATGTTGGAAAGGGTCGCGTAACATGGCAATACAAAATATAAATTACTTATGTGTTACAAACATAAATATGTACATCAACAGACGCACACCCACAGCTCTTAATTTAACAAAATAACAATGTTAATCTACACACAGGAACCTAAAACTAAAAATATTTTATCGTCTATGACTAATATATACACAATTTACAGTTATTTAAACTACCTCGTCTAATATCAGTGAATGATCCAATGCTGAGTGGAGAGTTCGCTTTTGGATATATTTTAGAATGAACAAAATTTACTCAACAAAATAATTACAAAGAATGATTATTTATTTTAATGCTTTATTAACAGGTGCAGAAAATTATAATAAAATATATTATGTAACTTTGTATATTAAATCACAAATGACAAAGCAAGACGCTTTTATTTGTAGAGTGAATAGAAAAACATAAATTATTATAATAAACTCAAACAAGTGTTCAATGATCCCACTGAAGACTTCTTTGTGTTCAACATAGCAACAGATGTTGGTACACATTATTGTATATCTATTAACTCAGTTCAGCTTGCTCAGCTGTACAGTCTACATACAATGCTTCTAACTGATTTACAAATAATATCAACTGAATTATTCCAAACTTACAACTGAATAAATAAATCGCTAGGCCGGTCATGTATATTATATATGTACCTTCCATACTTTTATTTCATTATGTTTTACATACTAAATTTTAATTCGCAGATATGTTAGTTTGCTACAAACCGAATAATTACGATAAAGTTTAAAAAAAGGATAAGTATAGAAAATATATTATAAAGTTTATAAATACGAGATCCGACACAAATCAAAATTTCATTATCAAAGATAGAATAGTAAATAATAAGTTTCAATAAATAAAAAATATTTATCTATTTAAGATATCAGATAAATTACATATCAATAGATATATCTAGTTAAAAATCACCCGAGAGGTGCGTTTTTGTTTGTAAAATGTTTAAGATGGATTGTGATAGGTGCTGTTTAACATTGTTCGCACGTTCCGGGTGTCGAGTGATCCTAGACAACGATAACATTAGTTAAGCATAGTTTATAGAATGTGTGCGGCTGTGGCTTCGAGAACATCTCTTATACTTTCTGTAAAAATTACACCCTTTCGAAAACGTACAAATCATTTGAAATTAATAAATTCTTTAACTAAACCTTTTTTACAGTTCCTTCAACCGATTTTAACGTCTATTTCGTTGGCAAAAAGGTGGCATTCATTGCAAAAAGTGGATACAATACCAACTATTTAGTGTAGCTGCCGTATGTCATGCCACCAACGCAATAGAAGTCAAAATCGGTTGGACGGACTATAGAAAACGTTTTGTTTAATATCTAAATTCCGAATATTTAAAACTTGAAATGAGCTGTCATTCTAACTGATGCAATAAATATTTACTATTGACAGTTACAGCTCTCTTTAATTAAATTTTCACGGTGCGTTTTTAGAGAGTAAAGAGTTTGAATTTGTTTATAGAAGATAGTATTGGCAACGATTTTTTTAGAGTGAAGAGTTCATTTTCTAAACTACTTTATAGAAACTAAAGTAATTTAGTCTAACTAAAGTAAATTCAGTGCAACTTTGTCTTTCTATTTTATTAAGAAAAGTATATAAGACAACATTTTAGTTTAATTCTATCAAATTAAGATATTTCATACACAATTTAGACGCGATTATAAACATGGCGACCAAAAATACATCAATTTACGTCAGGCGCGGATTGTTTTGACAGGTCTAAACTAACGTATTCTATCCTTTTCTTAATGAAATATAAGGAAAAAGGTGCACTGAAGTTAGATTAAGTTTAGTTTAAGAACTACGGAATCGGGGCCAAAGTCAGATAAATAATTGAGTTTTGAAATGTAAAAACTCATTATTTTGTAATACATTAGACATAGTTTTTTAATTAAACGCATTCTGATTATATACCTAAGGACAGGAACACTTCCAAAATAGTCCACCAAAACAGAAGGTATAAAAAATATTTAATTATCAATAACCTAAGTAGCACGAAATCCTTGAAGCCACGGCCGCTAAGTTTAACCAATAGTTATGTTTGTGCATATTACATATTAATGCCCGCAATAAGTTAACATTGGTCGTTATCACTGAGCTCCTCCGTCTCCAATCAGATCTTTATCCGCAATACATTTGATATCAATATCTAATCTCAATCGAATATTATCGAAGACAATATTACAACAAATAAAATTTTGGTTTAATAAATGTAACATTTGACCTATACACGAATTTACTATTAACTGAGTATTGTTAGCTAATAAATTAATAAACAACATTATTTTATCATAATATACACATATGTAATTAATAATTAAGGAGAACGTAGTCATTCGAATAGTGTAAATTTTACACACAAATGCGACTAAATACGTGTGTGTGAAATTATATAAGAATTTAATGTGAGAAAAGTCATTATTTCTAGAATTTTTCCAAGTATACACAAAAGTGTTGTTTGTTTAAGTTTATCCTGACGATTGAGATCACGGACATTTGAACTGCGGGTTATATCATACCTTTATATTTACACTATGAATGTGTCGACAACTTCACTAATTGACTTGAGCAACATCAGCCTACTTTGTAAATCGTAGTACTGGACGCGGCGAATCCTTGCAATCATGGGAGTAATCGTTTTATCTAGTTAATAACTTGCAGATTAGTTATTTAAATGCTAATTATCGATATGGATAACTTTAGTAGGTTAATTTCACCCAAATAACACCTAAAGTTGGCTCGCTTAAAATCTTTACAACCTCGTATTAACTTCACATGCGCGATGAATTTCATGAATCAACTACACCTTAATATTATTTTATTACTACGTACCAAAAATCTGAGACGAATATACGTAGGACACCATACGAGCTTGTAGTCATTTAACAAATAGTTTAGATATAAGAGGTATATTAGTTATGTGACGCTACGAGCAAAAGGGATTAGTTTTTTTTAAATCCAGGATTATAAAATTCCTGAACACGTTGTTTCCCCGAAAATAAACAAAAACGTTACGTTTTAGCATACGGGGAGTTTAAAAATTCTATATCAAAGACCTCGTTTGATTGGAAGTCTTTTGAAAATAGTTGTCAAAATCTGATAAATCTTCAAATAATCGAAGATCGATCAACACATTTGGTCATAAGAAATTATTTTGTATGTTTATAATTTTCTAGTATCCCGCATATTGTGCTATCTTTTACTTGTGAATCAATTACTACTGCACCTTTCTTCACAAGTTTGCCGATAACAAATAATATCTTATTGTTTCAATAACAAATGCGATTTTTAAGCGCCACGGTACAGTTGAAGACGTGCCATAAACATTTAATTGCGAATAATGTTCGAATAAAAATTGAAAGTCGTATTGTTTTCGACATAATAACAATATAGTTTTTAAATGCCATAACTAGCCGACCATTGACCGACGACTAGCTAGAATACTGTAGACGTCCCGTAGCGACCACATAAAGCATCTATCTCAGTGCTGTTTACATCTGACAAATATTTGTTAATTAGATTACAACTGTCAGTTGTCAAAATAAAATTATTATGAATCGAAACAAAATCCGCAACTAAAATTATCAGTAGGCCTAGTATGAGTTTTCAATACGAAACTCGATCGTCGATATTGAACGCGTTTGGCGCTCTCATTGGTTGAGAGTTCCTACGACCTTGAAGCGGGCCAATAGCTGAGTCAAACGCGCTCGATAAAGACGATCGAGTTTCGTAATGAAAACTCATACTAGGCCTACTGCTAAGGTCAACCGTATTTCATAGTAACGGTTGCGGTATTCAAAAAACTACTCTACAAGCCATAATACTAAGAAATAACGGAAACTGACAGATAAATTTTGTTAGATACACGTGCGGTTGATAGTATTTTTTGGCGATCGCACTTCTGTACCGGTTTGTCACAGTTTGACGACTGCAGGTCTAACTAAATGAAGCATTTTGAAATCAAAGACCTTGTGACTCCGTCGTCTATATTCTGTTATTTTCCACGACGGCTTCCAGTGGTACTGGTAACTTGGGATATTCGCGGTACAACGGGTTCTTGCCTTTGATTGGTAAGGGATGTGCTTCCGTGTTGAATACCCACTCGTCTAGCGGCAGGAATGAGTCGTCGGAGAAGAGCAGGTAGAGGTACTGAAATGAAAGAAGCGGGTGAGGATTAATTTTGGTCTCAATCGAAACTCAGCTTTAGTCAGCTTCATGTATGGTTGAAATTGCTATAATACTAGCAAGCTATCAATGTCACAAAGCAGGGCAAGGACCTCTTTTTATACAACGTTATTTTTTCTTTATTTGAAACCTGAATATAGTTTGTTCAGAATAAGCAACTGAATCGATTCTAATCTTTTTTTCACCATGTTATATTTTTTCCCGAATACATTTAGACATTGTTGCAGTGTGGTTACCGAGCGCACAACTTAGCTGACGTTAGATCATAGTACTTGGCAGGGAGACAGGGCCCTGCCGTGTATACTTAGGAAACTTTTTATCGCCTAGCGGTACGGTACGAAACTTATATAGTATATATATGTATATAAATGAGAGTGTAAGTTTCTTTGTTGTCCTTTCACGTGATAACTACAGAACAGGTAATTGATCAGCATGACACCGGTGTAGGCACGATATTAATTAATTGTCATGATACTTTGTACACACATTCTTGAAGGTATTAGAAGTAACATAGGATACTTTTTTCCCGATTAATATAAAAATGAAACATATGCAGATGAAAACGCGAGGCGCAGCTAGTAAAACATAATACATATATCATCATCATCATCAGCCTCTATTCGTCCACTGCTGGACATAGGCCTCTTCCATAGCACGCCAACAAGCTCTATTCTGAACAGTTCTCCGCTAACCACTACCAGCCACCTTTTTGATGTAGTCGCTCCATTTCGCCCAAGGGCGTCCTAAGCTACGTTTGCCGAGAATACATACAGGGTGTATCTGACACCGTAACGCAAACTTCGCGAAAAGGCTAGACCGCATGCCACTAATAAAATTATGATAGTAATTTATGTCGTTAATGAACGGTTACAGAATTCAGTGTTTAAAAAAAAGTGTCAGCTCGACCTTTGAACGTTGCAAGCGTGCCGTCGTGCGGTTTTGTAGGTATGATGTTGATCCCTGATGTGAACTCTATTAAATCAGGTGATAAGATAGTTTTTAGAGTTTTGTTTTCATTGCGCTTTTTTGTGTTATTAGCGAATTAATTAATTTTTAGTTTAAACTCTTATTGGGTTATAAAAGTACAGCAATTATGAAAGGTCTAAAGTGAAAAACTACATACATATTTTTTAAATCATGAAAAGCTGACGAAATATTCCACCACTAGGGGTTCAGAATCATGTACTACATCCATGGTAATGGTACTTATTTGTGCGTCGATGTCAGATACACCCTTTATTTAAAAAAAGTTAATATACGCGTTACGGCGGGCGTTTTGGAGGACTGTCTTATGTAATATTGACCCTCAGAATCTGCTGATTCTCAGCCTAATTTGAATAAATTACTTTTGAATGAAAATCAAAATAATTAGAGTATATTTTCTTTATAGCTCTACATTACATGTTCACCACTATATCACAATATAGGTCGGTATTTTATTTAATAAAGGTCGTATTTATATAAATGTAGAATAGAGGACAGAGAACGACGCAGTAATTTTATTAGGGTCAGGGCAATTGGTGGTCTGGAACTAAATTACTGATCCGGGAAATGGAACAAGGCTATGGAGGGAATAATATTTATAGGAACGTTTCATTTTAAATAGGTCACCTTAGTTTATATAGTTAGTAAAAGGCTAATAGCGATTTCCGTATATGAATAGGTTTAGCTTTCAATCACAGTTGATATCGGTTGATTGAATATGATTCCTAGTCATGGTTTCACTATAGCCACATCCGAATAATCGATTATCAACAGTCAACATGACCATAACAGTGTATCCCGCGTCTGTGTTTTGCAAATTGTGGCTGTACGGTGCAACCGCACATCAGCAAAGCATCGTCAGCATTTACGCCTCGCATTCATTTTACTTCATAATAATCATCAGTTCGCGTTGAGCCATCAAGTCGTCGCGTTCTCATTACGGCCAGCAAAGGCCACGTGTCACTCACTTCACACACATCAGTCCATTAGCTCATTTTAACTATAATTTTAGAACAATATAGTAGCTTATATAAAATCAACATCTTTCATTGTATTCTGCCCACATCATCTAAAAGTAGTGTGTGATCTAGCAACAGATCATACATCTTTTTGGTCCTTCGATTAAGCTTCGCACGCTATAAAGTCCATTCGCGCGCGTGGATATTGTAGCGGGAAGCTAACCAGTGACTCTAACGTGTGTTGTGATCAGTGACTATCAAACTTTGAGACAAACAAGTGTCTCAGGGTCAACAAGGACCCGTAAACTATCAGTGTTCAGTGAAGGCATATTGGACTTTGGGACAAATAGGTGTCTCAAGGTTTGTTGTGTCGTCAGGAGGTGAGACTAGCAGGTGTCTCAAGCAATCATCAAGAAGCATTAAGCAGTCATCAAGGACATTCAAGTAAGATCTTTCCAATTATTTCTTACTTCAACCGGTTCTCACCATGGAGGCCATACATGCAAATCAGGATGAGCTTTACATAGCAATCCAAAAGTTGGTAACTAATATCAAAAAGGATCCAGCAGATAGAAAAACTGCTGACTATTTCAAACGAAGGTTGGATAACTTAAATCAATATTGGTCCGATTATCAATACAATCACGACCGCCTTCTTACGGAGGAAAGCAAGTCTCATTCGTATTTTAGTGGCCGTAAATACGAACGAACAGAAGAGCTATATATTTCGACCAAGGCATTCATTACTCAGCAATATCAAGTTTTGATGACAAAGATGAAGGAATCTCAGCAAGGAGAATCCACTCAGGAAGCACAAGGTCCTGCATGGTCGAAGCAAGAAGATCTTAAAGGACGCCAATCGCCGCCCGTGGAAGTATGCTCCAGAGGTACATCTAGCAAAATGGAGGATCTATTAAAGAAGCAAGCAAGCAACTTCAGAGCCCTGCAGCGCACTGTGGCAGGGATAAATTTGGATATTATGTCCGAAAAGTGGGAGTTGAAAGAAGCCTTACGTACTCTACAAACTCGATGGTCTATTATAGATTCCATACATTGGGAATTGGACAGCGAATTGGAAGGTGCGAATCAGCAATATGAGGCGTCTTATACAAAGTATGAAACTATTTACAATAAATTGAACAATGCAATTAATAGGAAACTAGGGTCCGTAGTTCACAAGGAAAACTGGACACCAAAAATTGACATCCCGTTCTTTAGTGGCAATTATAAAAATTGGGTGTCTTTTAAGGATTTGTTTGTTGAAGCTATCCACAATAATATCTCTTTATCAAACGCCCATAAGATGCAGTTTCTTAAAAGCAAAGTACGGGGAGAAGCTGAGCGTTTGATACAGCATCTACAAATCAGTTCCGATAATTACACTGTGTGCTGGGAAATATTGAATAACAGGTACAACAACACGTGGTTAATTTTAAATCACACTTAGACCTCATACTAAATCTTCCAGAAGTTCAACACGCAAACGTCCATCAGATCAAGAATATGCATGATACAACAATAGAGTGTTTAAACTCGATAAGGAACCTAGGCATTGAGGTAGACAGCTGGGATCCATTCATCGTGCGTATTTTATTGCTTAAATTAGATGCGGATACTCATGACCATTATTTGGAAACTCGGAACATGCCGAGAGATCTACCAAAATTAATGGAGTTTTTAAGCTTCATAGAGAGCAGATTCACTGCTTTGGAATCTTCACGCAAGAAAACGGAAAATTCCAAACCACCATCAAACAAGCAACAAAAATCATCAGCGTTAAATTTCACAAATAAAAATTCAGCAAGTAAGACTTCGGGAAATTATGTCGAGCAAACATGCCCGTTATGTAAAGAGTCTCACGGAATATTTTATTGCAGTAAGTTTTTAAATATGACACCAAGTGCAAAGCGACAAACAGTCACACAATTGCATTTGTGCAAAAACTGTCTTTATTCGCATGGGGATAAAGCATGTACATCAGAAAAACGCTGCCGTGAATGTCGTGGCAAACATAACACACTTTTACACGAAGCGTTTCACAATAAGTCTTCATGTAATCCAATTACAGAGAACAAAACACCTGCAGTTTTTGCAACCAGGACACAAAAACAAGAATCGCAAGAAAATCACGTTTTGCAACAAGGCAACAACGTGATGGAAACCCTATTGGCCACCGCGATGATCAAGGTTCAAGCAAGTGACGGATCATATCATAAATTGCGTGCGCTAATAGATCAAGGCTCTCAAGCCTCCCTTATCTCAGCCAGAGCGGCACAACAGCTAGCTTTATCAAGAAAGTATTGCAGAGCCGTCATCTCCGGCATTGGAGAGAAGGAGAGTAGTAGCAAGGGCGTAACAAGTATAACATTTTGTTCGCATTTTGATAACTTTACTTTTCAAACAGATGTGGTAATCATGGACACGCTGATTAATCAATTACCAAGACGCACATTTGTCAAACAAACATGGGCTCACCTGGCCGGCATACAGTTAGCCGATCCAGAATACAATGTCAGTCGTCCCATTGACATTTTATTGGGAGCCGATGTTTATGCAAATATCATTTTAGAAGGTATTATCAGGGCTCATCAATCATTACCGGTTGCGCAACAGACACGACTGGGATGGATCCTATGCGGGAATTTACAGACTTTTCATTGTAACGTAGTCCTGAATCAGGTGGACGAAGTACAACGATTTTGGGAGATCGAAGACATTACAGAAGCACCCAATTTATCCGCAGAGGATGTACAATGCATGGAATATTACAAGAAAACAACAACAAGACGTGAAAATGGCATGTATGAAGTAAGATTACCATTTCAAGAAAACTTTCAGTTACAATTGGGATTATCTAAAAACAAAGCTGTGGCGCAATTTCAACAGTTGGAAAAGAAATTTCATAATAATCAAGAATTAGCAAACCAATACAAGTTATTTATACAAGAGTATAAAACGTTAGGACATATGATACTATCGTCCGGTAACATGCAACCCGATTATTATTTACCGCACCATTGCGTATTGCGACATGATTCGACTACGACAGCACTTCGCGTAGTTTTTAACGCATCTTCAAAAACAACATCAGGATACAGTTTGAATGACGTTATGTTAAAAGGCCCGAATCTGCAGCAAGATCTCCAATCTTTAATCTTAAGTTGGCGACAATATCGCGTAGCTTTTACGGCAGATATTGAAAAAATGTTTCGTTTTATTTGGTTAAATGAACAGGATCAAAAATTTCAAAAGATCATTTGGAGAGATACTCCAGACATGTATAGTCAGGTATATCAGCTGTGCACGGTTACATACGGCACCAAGGCCGCACCGTTTTTGGCCATGATGACTTTAAAACAATTGGCTGAAGATGAGAAACACAATTTCGGGCATATTGCGATAAAGGCATTAGAGCAGTCATTCTACATGGATGATATCCTTCACGGGAGTCATTCTGTCGAATCAGCAATTGGATTAAAGCAAGATTTAATCAAATTATTAAAATCAGGAGGGTTCAACTTAAGGAAGTGGTCTTCCAACGCATCAGTATTACAAGACAATACAATCGAGACAAGTAATCAGCAAGATAATTTCTATTTTAAGGAAATGGAGACCTCAAAAACCTTGGGATTACGTTGGAATTCCAAAGCAGACCTATTTACATTTCAATCCAAAATCGAACAATCTACTAAAATACCGACTAAGAGATCCATGTTGTCAGACATATCCAAGTTGTTTGATCCTCTTGGTTGGCTGTCTCCGCTATCAACAAAACTCAAACTATTATTTCAGCAAGTTTGGATATCAAACATTCAGTGGGATGACAAATTACCCGATCAAACTAACAAGGAATGGCTTAAGATTAAAGGAGACATGCACAAAATAAATCAATTCAAGCTGGAGCGCTGGCTGGGAACTGGAGAGACCAACACGCTGGAACTGCATGGATTCTGCGACTCCTCGAATAAAGCTTACGCATGCGTCGTTTATTGCAAGACAAAAAACGACGGAAAAATCAAGATATCTTTAGTAGCAGGAAAAGCGAGACTAACTCCGGTTAACAAATCAATTTCATTGCCAAGATTAGAGTTAAGTAGTGCTCTGCTATTGGCAAAATTAATGTCAAAAATTCAACAATGTCTTAGCAATCATAATATCAAGATATATAGTTGGACAGACTCAATGGTAGTCCTAGCCTGGTTACAAGGACAGCCGGGTAAATGGAAGCCCTTTGTCGCCAACAGGGTGCGACAAATATCAAGCATCATACCTACAAACAGCTGGCGTTACGTCAAGTCAGCTGAAAATCCAGCGGACTGCGCAAGCCGTGGATTGGGGGTCGATCAATTGAAAAACTTTTCGCTATGGTGGGGAGGCCCATCATGGCTGCGAAACAACGACCCTGGCCAAGAAACTGAACAAGCAGTTTTTAATACAGACGAAGAAGCAAGAAAAATCAAGCATATCAGTCACATATCGCAGCAAGAAAGTGATAACACTTTGGGTGAATTATTATCAAGATATAGTTCACTTGCTAAACTAACAAGAGTTTTAGCTTGGATATTGAGATTTATCAAGCAAGCAAGAAACAAGAATAACCGCTTACAAGGTTATTTTACATTACAAGAACTAATCTGTGCTAAGCATAAATTAATTTTCTATGTAAAAAAGAGAGAATTCGCACAAGAAATTCATAATTTACAAGAAAACAAGCCACTGTCAGCACGAAGCAAGTGGAGACATCCTCAACAAAACATTCAACTAAATGATATTGTTACCATTAACGATGCTAACCTACCCCCTGGAAAGTGGGCAGTTGTAGTGGCAGCTGATGGCCACACCAGGGTGGTTACATTGAAAACAAAGAATGGGTTTATCAAGAGGCCTATTGTCAATCTGTCTATTCTTCCTGTGAATGATAGAGTCGACAAACAAGAGTCGCGTGTGAAGGAGGTGAAGGATCGCAAAACAAATAAAAGGGTTAAGTACAGCATCTCAACGCTGGTCATGTTACTTTTGTCTTTCATTAGCATTTTCACCACAGCTAACTGTTCCTACAATATTACACAGTTAAAAGATAATCAAGGTCTTTATTTTGATAAAATTGCAAACATGCAATTAATCAGAGACTATTGGAAGATAGTAACATACTACGACATGAACTCATTTTGGCAAGGTACAGCAGCATGCAGTAAATACCTAGCCTACTTGGATAAGTTATGTAACAAGTTTAAAGAAACGTCACACTGTGACATCATACAAGTACAATTACAGCATGAATTCTCGGAACTTCAGTACTATAACCACCTGTTGCTGAGTCAGCATTCCAGCACGCGCCGCTAACGACACCTGCGCCGGCGCAAGCGAGGTCTTATCAATGGTGTAGGGTATCTCGCAAACAATTTATTCAGTGTACTTGATGAGAGATTTGCCGACTAATATAAACAACACATATTATTCAATCAATTCAGGACAATGAAAATCATTTGAACACGATTGCCTCATAAAAACCGAAAGTTTTACGGTTTACTCACACAATGAAGGTCTCAGCAATTTAGATGTAAAACCTTCATATAAGCTGCCTGAGATAGAACCCATCAATCATATCATTGACGTAGGCATCCCCACTCCACTGATACAAAACTATTCACTTCTTTCGAGCAACCACGAGCTTGACGACATCAAAAAACAACTCCATATTCTCAAAGCAAGTGAGAATTTGTCTTATCAACTTTCTTATCATGATATCCATCACTATACAGCATTATACATAGTGATCGGAGTTGTGTTGGTGGTTGCTGTAGTCATCATGGTACGTCGGCTTCGTAACAGGCGAGTCGCATCTCTGGCGGTGGCAAGGGCCACATTGGCGAGTCTACCAACACCGCAACACGAGACGCCAGCACAAGCAGAGGCTGGGGCCTCTTATACGTCGTCTGCGGTTCAATATAGTGTCAGTGCGCGTAATCAGTGTGAGATTCCATGTGTATCCGATTACAGTAAAATTCCTAAAGTGCATAAAGTGGACAAGTGTACAGTGCCTATGACTAGCAAAACAGAATTCAAATAGAGACTCTAAACATAGAATAAGGACCGATTGGAATCACCTTGTTAATCATCTAGCATAAGGACCAATTGGCATCATCTTGTCACTCATCTTTTCATGTTCATCTGATATTCATCTTCCCGCTCGGGAGCATGTACGGTGCAACCGCACATCAGCAAAGCATCGTCAGCATTTACGCCTCGCATTCATTTTACTTCATAATAATCATCAGTTCGCGTTGAGCCATCAAGTCGTCGCGTTCTCATTACGGCCAGCAAAGGCCACGTGTCACTCACTTCACACACATCAGTCCATTAGCTCATTTTAACTATAATTTTAGAACAATATAGTAGCTTATATAAAATCAACATCTTTCATTGTATTCTGCCCACATCATCTAAAAGTAGTGTGTGATCTAGCAACAGATCATACAGTGGCGTTGTTGTATATTGACATTTTTTTATACATATAATAATTAATGACTTAAATTACGTTACTTTAACATTATTTTTTTGTTTATGCGAAACCTGAATATAATTTGTTGAGAATAAGCAACTGAATCGATTACAATCATTTTTACACCATGTTATATTGTTTCCCAAACACATTTAGAAATTTTTGCAGAGTAGATTGTAGTACTAGATAGTGAGACAGGGCCCCAACGCGCCGCACCGCTGCAGTCGCGGGCGGGAATTAAGTAGAGAATAAGTGTGTAGAAATAAGGAATAGTAAGTAAGTTTGTAGTAAGTAGGATAGATGAAGCAGAAAAAGTTGAAATAGTTAGAATAAGAAGTATGTAATATTACATTGTAATTAAATACGAGTAGATCAATATTAAAGAAGTAATAAATAGAAGTAAGAAAAGAAAAAATAACTGTCATGTTGTACTAGTATATAAGATGTTAGTATATATGTATGTTAAAAATAAATAATGATAAAGATCGGGCTAGCCGAAAAAGAATAAAATAAATAAAGTTAGGAGATCCATCCTCTCATCCCTTCCCGTAGTAGTATAATCCTGGAAGGAAATCCGGGTTCCCCAAGTAGCATAGCTCATAATGCCCTGTGATGGCGGGTGCATCCAATCCTCCCCTTCTTAAAAAAAAAAAATAAAAATTTCGCGGGCGGGTGAGCGGTGCGTTGGCCATATTTTTGTTGGGACAAACAGGTAAGATAACAAGCTCATAACTTAGTGGTTTTTCAGGATAGCTCTTTGAAATTTTGTATATAGATTCTTTACTTAAAAATACTGGACACGTGTTTAGGGTTTTGCATAAATCCAAAAAATAACGTTATATAATAATTTTCATACGTCAATCAACGCTCACGAAGTTTGCTGCAAATCGTCATATTTTCATCAAATAATCTTGTTTCAGAAATTTTTAATTTCCTGGACTAGATTTGAGCAATTAGAACTGTTGGTAGCAGCAAACGTCATTCGGGGGTCTTTGAAACTCGTACCAGAAGGGTAGTCAGAAGCCCAGTATTACCCATTAATTGGGTTGTGGAGGTCAGATAGCAAGTTGTTCTTTGTAATACTGGTATTCAACTTCAATATAGTTGAGAAAAGCTAGGCAGGTGGTGACTGATGATGAGTTAATGATGTTGTTGCTTGAAGAGAGTTCTATTTTACACTAAAGCTTTTTCAGCTTTTGGTCTGGGGTCCGCTTTACCAGTCTAACTGTTCATTTTGGCTAATCTTCGATATTTTCCGTGAAGCGACTGCCGTCTGACCACTACAACCTGAAGAGCTCTGTTTTACACTCTACTCTACCCTATAAATATTGAAGGCTTATGGTGGAGGCTTACCTTGAGTGTCTCAGCAAGGAAGAAGCTTTGCTGTACGTCGTCACCTTGCGGGTTCTGACGGTACACGTTGACCAGGCCGGTGTACCCGCCTTCCACGCGACAATGTTTCTCCAACGCCTATAAGATATTTAAATAGTTTGTAAACGCACCCACGATACATGAAAAATTCCTAGCGTGGGGCAACGTTTTTTTAAAAAAAATAAATTAAAAAAAGAAACATCTGAGGGGCATACTCGTAATTTCAAGAACATTCACTATCTGCTCTCAGTCTCTAATCTGTCAAAAAATACCTCTGATTTCCCTATATTTTGATAAACTGTTTGACATTTTAGTTTGAAGGTAATAAACGGTCAAGACCTATCTGCCAATGACACAATTACACTATAGGGATCTGTGAATCAAGAATCGTGATAGATATATAGCTGAAATGAATTTTATTTTGCCACTATAACAATTTTTTTTTTCATGTGTGGATAATGGTACGGAACTGTTGGTTCAGAAGTCGCATTTCGCCAGTTTTTTATATCTCAAAGTAGCTTATAAAAATTCACTTAAAATACAGGTTAAAGACAAAGACAGCGTCGTCATTTTGCTTTCCAAAACATTATACGGTTCTTAGACTTCATTTTTTTTTTATCTTTGCACATTTTAATTATGCAAATCTATTTCCTTTTAGTAACAGCTTCACAATCAATAGCAAGAATCTCGCCACAGAAATGTTCATATAAATAAAGTTTTTCTAAAAAAAAAAAAAAAGCTGCAGTTGGTACATACCTGAACGCCTTCCCAGCCCCAGTCGCGGTACCGCTGCTGCTTAGTAAGTCTCCACATGATGAAGTAGCTCTCGAACGTCTCTGGTCGTAGTAGATACACCTTCTCGTTACTCTTCTGAGCCCGCGCCTCTACTGCGCCGGAGAATCTGAAAAGAACAATCACTTATTATAATGCTTTCTTTACGCAAAAGTAAAAAGACAAACTACACAAAATCGGCTTTAGTTATTGCTCTTGTGACCTTGTGATGTACATCATCATCAGCCAATCAGCCTATAATGTTCCAGCTGTTGCAACACAGGCCATCTTTTGGTGAGAGGGAGTATTATGTATAATCTACCACGCTGGCATAGTGCGGGTTGTCAGATGTCATATGTCTTAGATATTTTTTTTTGGCTGTAGGGCATGCTGGATAAATAGTAATGTATTACAATGGTTACTCCCTTCCGGTATTTAGACGAACTAATCCGTCACAACAAACAGACAAAGAAAAAATCGGTTTTGATGCATGGATAAAGAATAGATTTGTAGTAAAAAATGCAACTTTGAGGATAAAGTGGAGGTAACTAATTGTTTTTAACAATACGTTCTCAGTTTGCTAAGGCAATATAAATGCAAACATGTGGAAATAATCGCAAGATTGAGCAGTTCATTAATTATAAAATATAAGCTGAGCCCTGCGATAGAAATATATATATGGTATTTTTTGCTGAACTGGACCTTTTTGATACAAAGAAAAAGGTACAAAGATGAATTCTACATATTAATGATAAGTTCGACGACGAAGCGTTTCGCCTCCTCCTTTATACCGCGTACATCGAGGGACTGGAACAATTTGCCAGCGGCGGTGTTTCCGTCGGACTACAATTTGAGTGTCTTCAAGGCTAGAGTGAATAGGCCCTTAATAAACTAGTGCGCTTTACCATCAACGATTGCGTCACTGCTTCAGGCAGGATTGCGGTCAAGCGCTAGTTTATAAATTAATAATAATAAAAAAATGTGAATGTGTGTGGTTTTATACCCGCCTGTACATTAACAAGCGGGTATAAAACCTAACATATAATACTTATTTTAAATTGTAACTAGCGACCCGCCCCGGCTTTGCACGGGTGTAATGCTGATACTAATTACACTACAGAAAAACTGTGAACGTTGTATATAAAAAAATGGCGACCCGCCGTTCCCACCGCCCCAGCCGGTCAGTACCGCCGCAAACGCTACGCCCCGCAATTTTTAAATCTGTAATATCTTCGAAAAATATGCTGTATAGGACCATATAGATAGGTACTCAATTGGATAAGAATTAATGCTGTATTGGTTAAAATCGCTTTGGAAATTAGTCATTATTTGTCGTAAAAAGTAAATGACAAAAAAGTTATTGTGTGATATCAACAACTCCATAAGAGATAGACATGTAATATCGCAGTTTTCTTTAATTATTTACGACATCACATTAGAAACCTCAAAGATAATTGTATTTCTCCACAATTTAATGGATGTTATTATACTTATAAACCTTCCTCTTTAATCACTCTCACCTATTAAAAAAGCGCATCAAACTCCTTTGTGCAGTTTTAAAGATTTAATCATACAAAAAGAAAGTGACTTTGTTTTATCCTTACATATAAAATCTCCTCTTTGGTTTAGAATTCAAAATTCAAATTTATACAGCTATTTACTCATCAATTGGTGTCTCGAAAACCGTATTTCTTTAGTTCTTTTTTTTTTTTCTCTGCGTCATTGAATTTACAAAATGGAAAATTTTAAATTTTTCGTTATTTACGAATATGAGTTTCGCCGTGGAACCAGTGCTGCAGAAATGGCTCGAAGAATTAATGATGTATGTGGCAGTGGTGTCGCTAGAGAAAGCACAGTGCGTTTTTGGTTCCAATGTTTTCGTTTTGGAAATTTCAACCTACAGAACAATCCCCGTGGACGGCCGGAGACCAAAGTCGACAATGAAGAATTGAAGGCTATTGTGGAAGCGGATCCATCGCAAACTACGTCCGAGTTAGCTGCAGGCTGCGGTGTTAGTGATAAAACTGTTTTAATCCACTTGAAACAAATTGGGAAGATAAGAAAGCTCGAAAGGTGTGTACCTCATGAATTGAGTGAAGCAAACCGACAAACGCGCGGCGACTGCTGCGTTACATTACTGAATCGACACAATAATGAAGGGATTTTAAATCGAATCATTACCTGTAATGAAAAGTGGATACTCTACAACATATAGGAAGCGCACATCGCAAAGGCTGAACCCCGGTGAACCAACCAAATTCAGCCCCAAGAGAAAATTGACTAAATAAAAGTTATTGGTCAGCGTTTGGTGGACTAGTGCCGGTGTGGTGTACTACAGCTTCCTTAAATCTGACCAGACGATTACTGCAAATCTCTACTGTGAGCAGCTCCACATAATGATGGATAAACCAGCCGCTAAACAACCGAGACTGGTCAATCGCACAAGGCCACTGGTGCTTCAGGACAACGCGAGACCACACACTGCACAACAGACTGCTACCAAATTAGAGGACCTTCAATTGGAATTTTTAAGACATCCACCATACTCCCCGGACCATGCTCCAACAGACTACATTTTTTTTTTTAAATTTAGATAACTTTTTGCAGGGGAAAAAATTCAACTCGAGGCAGTCCAAACCGCCTTCAAAGATTTTATTGATTCCCGTCCTAATGTTTTTTTTTTAGAAAAAGCATAAACGAACTACTTATGAGATGGCAGAAGTGCATAGATAGCAATGGATCATACTTTGATCAAATGAATATATTACCTAGGTACCTTTATTAAAAAAAATAAACGACTTTTATGCCTCCCATACATAACGCCAATTTCATATGCAAGGACCTAATATAATATGTAGTGATATGTATAGTAATAATGCAGCCGCGAAGCACACTTTCCTGCTATTTTTTTACGGTCTTCACACTTTTCAAATAAATGTATTTTTTTTCTTACAAACAACTTTCACGTTTTCATTTTATTAAGATTTCTTAATGTGTAACGTGAACGAAGCAAAAAGGCGTACTTATGTGAGTATTAGTAGCAGCTTTAACTCATTGAGAAAAAAAAAACAGTTCATGTAAGTAATCTTCAGCATAAATATTTATCAGTTTCAGTTTACCGGGAAAGAATACCTAAGTATTATGTAATGCATTCTTCAGTATAATTTTATTAGCTTTGCACAATTGCGTTTTGATTATTTACGGTATGTTGATTACTTAGGTAATAATTATTTTTAACCAATGTATGTTTAACACATATAGTGTATAAAACATTGAGAGTTAGTTGGTAAATAATAACAAAGATGTACGCACGGCTACAGCTACAAATAACTAGTACAAACTGATTTCAGATTATACGAAATTTCTATACCACGCGAGGTCAGCCTAAACTGGAAATGTATAGCAGGATGTGCAGACGACAACACATCAAGTTACTACAATCTGTCAGATTTCTCATTAGATTTTCAACTTTATTTCTAAAATATTAAGGCTCAAGGTTGATTGGAAATATTTGTCAGTTTCAGCTAGCTTGACCTGAGTCGTTCGTACATTACCAGTTTTACTTTTTAGTTTCATTTTTGTACACACTAATACCCAGCCGTGTGTACAAAAGTGATACAGTTGATGCTAACTGCTTATTTGAATGTAATTTAAAATCAATGATGCATTTTCAGGGACTCAAATATTATTTTACTTCGAATATACCAGGGATGTTTCCGATGCCGATTTTCTCACATCCCCGGATGCTAATGAGGGTGTTTAAGATATTATATAAATAAAGTATATGAATTTGTCATATTCATATTCTACAATCAGGTAGTCATGACCTCTAGACCTCCACCACCTCGACCTAGTATTTGGTCGATTGTGATAATATGTAGATAAATAATATTAATAACGGGGACCACACTGGAAAATTAATTTGATCATAAAACGATAACCTTATCCGCAATAAAAAGTATTACCGAAATATTTAAGTTATTAATGAAAATCCATAGATATAAAATGTATATGTAACCACATAAGTAATCCACAGTGGCCACGTCTCTTTTTTTAAAATGACGTATTAACAAGAATCCAATTTCTTCGCTCCCATTGGTCAGCGTCACATTAGAACTATTATTATACTATTTTTGTCGCGATTACTATGACATTCGCATCTGCATGATCATTCGCTATGATAATTGCGGATGCAGATGTCCTAATCTATACGGATGCGAACATTTGCAACACCCCTGGTGCCTACAGACGTGCTCAATTTTTGACGATCGACCGCCACTCGTGGTCAAACCAAATAAATTAAATATGTAACCAAGACTTAAATCGTATATTTTATCGATCAATAAATCACAAGTTATTCTAAGTGCTCCGTTTATAACCTTGATACTTACTGATCGTTAGGAGGCGATTGTGACCATCGATAAAATGGAAATCTGTAAGAAAGTCTCAGATTTTATAATCATCAAGATACAGCGAGCGACAATGACGATCATCAAAAATCTAGATAATCTTTAGGGCATCTGTAAAAGTCGAGGTATGTACACTACATAACGATAAGAAAAATAGAATCACAACTTGAAATTAATTATGACTACAATACCTGAACGTACGCTGAACGTTTTTTCCATAATTATGGAATTTCTCAGTAACAACCCGAAGCCTGGATTTGTACTCGGGCGATGGCGTTAGGCTTGCTCCCTATGACATAAGACCTAAACGGCCTACTACTCTCGTTTAGTACGACCTAAACGAGAGTATGTCATGCTCAACTGGTGGCGAGTGTGTTGGGTCATAATCTAATGACCCAACACACACGCCACCACCAGCGAGACATTTGAGTGAGCATGACATACTCTCAACAGCCAGAGCACAATCAAGTCAATAAAAAAGACTAACTCACCAAATAGATGCTTTACAGCAAGTACAATATTAAGAAATTGAATCTACACAATGCAAAGATAGTTTTGTCCAAGGTTCAGCAGCTCCAACAGTGTTCCCGAATACTAAGTTTAGCTCCTGTGTAGCTGTACCAGTGCCGAACAACCCTGTCAGCGATGCAATTCCGTAACGTACCATATGTTTACTATATAGTGTGTAATACTGGCTTTGAGTAAAAACAAACATAAACAATTACAAATTATTAAACATCAAAAAGGTGGCTGGTCTCCAAAGCCTAGAGCACAGGCGTAGAGTAGCCAGCCTTTCGGTCTTCTATAGGATGCATTTTGGGGAGTGTGCGAAGGAATTGCATGATTTAATTCCCCCATCTCCGTTCCACCATCGGACGACCCGTCGTACGGCGAGTTTCCACCCTTACGTTGTTGACACCATTGCGATCCGGACGAAGCGTTTCGCCTCCTCCTTTATACCGCGTACATCGAGGGACTGGAACAGTTTGCTAGCGGCGGTGTTTCCGTCGGAATACAATTTGAGTGTTTTCAAGGCTAGAGTGAATAGGCTCTTAATAAACTAGTGCGCTTTACCATCAACGACTGCGTCACTGCTTACCATCAGGCGGGATTGCAGTCAAGCGCTAGTTTATAATTTTATAAAAAAAAAAGAACTGCTCAGAATCGAGCTTGTTGGCGTGCCACGAAGGAGGCCTATGTCCAACAGTAGACGAGTAGAGGCTGGTGATGATGATGTGTTACGCAATTAGGGGGCTGGTGTACTATGCTCTTCCACAGCCTATCCTTTTGGGTGTGATGAATGTGATGTTATGTAATAAATACAATACCTGAAGGCCTCGGGACCAAGCTTGGTGTCAGACCGCGCGTAACTCTCGTGGCAGGTGTTGGTGAGTTTGTGCGCTACGTCCATGTATCGCTCCGACATCGAGTTGTCTAGGGTGGTCGATGCTAACGCGAACATACCGCCTGTAAACATACGAGTATTGATTTTATTTAACATATTTATACAAAGTTAGTTTTGTTTATGCGAAACCTGAATATAGTTTGTTCAGAACAAGCAACTGATTCCAATCATTTTTACACCAGTGATATTTTTTTGCAAATACATTAAGACATTTTTGCAGGGTGGTTACCGAGCGGGTACGATAGATCATAGTAATTGCGCACGCGCCTCAGCTGACTCCAGAGGTCAACGCACCGCGCTTGCTCGCCCGAGCGGAGCTTTTAGCATATTTTTGTTAGGAGAACCAAGTAGACTAGTAAGCTCATAACTTTTTGGTTTTTCATTATATCTTTTTGAAATTTTGTACATAGATTCTTTACTTTAAAATACTGGATACATGTTTCGGGTTTCGCATAAACGTGTGTGCAATTCACACATGGTAGAAACGAAACTTTCAAAAATTTCGGTTTTATGATAATGAAATGAATTTTGAGAAGAGGATAATTATTGTATGCTTTAGTAATGTTCATAGTGTAACAAGTATGTAAGTGTTCCTATCTCATTTTCTCTCACGTTAAATCTTGTGGATTTGTATGTCTGCCTCTTTTTACTGCTGCTTTTCGTTTCGTCGAATTTCGAATTACAACGTTGCTAAAGAAGTTTTCGCTTCAATATGTTGAATATGTAAAAGAAAGGGAAATAATTTAAGGGCATAAACAAACGGAACAAACATTTGTATGACCGGTTTGTATGAGTAGTTGTTCCGGGTCTTGATGTTTGTGTATGTGAGAAATACTTAGTGTGGGTGGTTTAAAAAAATATAAGGAAGCTATCATCAATAGGAAGAATACCCGAAAGCTGGCAGCATGACCATTTTGTATGGCAAAATTATTATTAATTATATTAATTAATTTTATTCATAGCAAATATTAAAAACAGCGCTACGTATTATAATCGCTACATGCAAAATTCAATTGTTTATTCAGCTGCATCCGGATAGTTACGATGCTTATACAGCCGGATAATAATATGTACTTAGTTGGAAAAAGGTTGGGTGAAGTTTAGTGCTCGTCCACTGTATATTTTTTTTTTAAATTCTACTTTTGTTTTTGTATGTCAGTCCCATCGTACCCTGAATTCACATTTATTACATTTGAGCCATAAACCTAAACAGACTCTTCGCATCGTTGCGATTTGGTTGGGCCAGGATTTTATGGAATGTGCCTATTTCAAGTCTGTTCAGCCTCAAGACCCTGAACAAGTTATTTCTACCAGACCCGTACCGGACACAATCCATCAATAAGTGGTGTAAGTCTTCGACAACTCCACACTCCAGACGGTTAAGCGACATCGTTTTTTTTTTTTTTCATTATGAACGCAAACTTATTACATGGAATGTGTCCAGATCTAAGTCTATGAGCCGTGACAACCAATTTTCTACTTAAATTATTGTTTATAAACCAGGGCATTGTATATTTTATAGTTGAATGTAGTTTGTTGCAATTAAAGTATGTATGAGCTTTTATATCGCGTACATCGAGGGGCTGGAACTTCCGTCGAACTAAAATTTGAGTGTTTTCAAGGCTAGAGTGCTGTAGTAGCTGAATCTTCAACTTCTTCATCTCAGCGTTAATCCCAGTCGTATCCGAACCTTTTCAGCTTTGGAGTCTAGGGTCCGCTTTACCAGTCTAACTGCTCATTTTGGCTAAACTTCGATATTTTCCATGAAGCGACTGCCGTCTGACCTCCACAACCCGAATGCAATATCGAAGCATTGCAGTTAGACCAATTGTAGGACTTTTGAGGGCTCCAACAACACGTAACGACTGCCATTAGATGTTCGTATGGCAACCGGGACCAACAGCTTAACGTGCTTTCCGAGGCACGACCAGACCAGTGCAAATATTCATATTCATGATCCGCCACGGATCATTGCTGTACTAGCTAAATACCAGTACATACTTATTTAACGTGCTTTACAAGCTACGGTTGGGTCTCGATATGTAAAAATGGTTACCCACCCATAGACAACAACCACGGCAAGAGTAACTTAACCCACGCAGATCCAGTGCGGGTTGGCAGATGTCACATATCTTTTAATATTTGGTTCTAGGACATATCGCTTTGTCCACGATGTTTTACTTCTCTTTGAAGAAGAGATGAGCGTTCATAGTCAATAAATCAGTTACTCACCAGCAAAACAAGAAAGATGATCCATCTTCTCCTCAATAACTCTTCCGTATTTAAGCTCAACCAAATAAGCGAGTCCCGAAGGCGACACGCGCAACATTTTGTCCAGTGCAGCTTGCATTGCCGTGTCGAACATGATGCGAGCCTGCTCGTCGGTCCCGCCAGACGCAATCCACGCCTTCAGAAGGTACTCGTAGAAAGAGTCGCCCAGAGCGCCCAAAGACATGTGTCCTGAGAAACGGGGAAAAGCATTAATACATTTCATATGAAATCACAGAACGCAAAGTGTACTACCCTTACCTTAACACTTCAATAGGCGCGCGTTCTACAATAGTAGAACACTTGTGCATTTCGTCGAATATTATCGGTTACTCAAGGTCAATCACGCACACAGTCTTATTATTCTTCTATTACTAGTCAATAAATATATTAAGTGTCCTTGAGGCGACCGATGCGTCCAAATGCCGGAGAAATTTGGCGTCAAAAGTGAATTTCTACAACTGTAGAGCACGCGACTACTCGCGTGACATTTTTTTTTCGAAAGCTGCTTCGATGTTTATTTGTTGTAAGTATATTTATTACCTTTTATTTGTGTTTTTATGATATAAAAAATTTACAAGAAGGTGAGTACTAACTAGAGTGATGATTTCCTCCAGAATAATGGCTTCACGGAGTGAAGAACAAAAAATTTCGAGATGGCTCGAAGAAGAAGACACTGGTGGTGGAGAAATCATGGAATATAACCCTGAAGATTTGTTCTTAAAAGAAGACTACTTAAAAGAATCCCCACATAATTTGGATACAAAACAGGAAGGAAGTAGCACCGAGTTTGACTTAGAAAAGATCTGAAGATGATGTACCCTAAGAACTTAGGGTACATCATAAGAACTTACGATGTCTACAGAAACTCCAGACGGTGGCCGTTTACTGTATTCTTTGATATAATGAATATAAGTGCAATAAACGGTTATGTTGTGTATACAATGAACAAAAGCTACAAAAACAAGCCACTAAAAAATATTTGCATAAAATTGGTTTCGAACTAGTGGCTCCATGCATAAAGCGCAGAATATCTATGGAAAACATTCCAAAATCATTACAATTAAAAGGTAAAATTCTTTTGGGTCTGAACAATCCATCCGAGTTGAACACAACCCTCCAATACCGGTCTCGTTGGAAAATGATCCTTCTGTGGCAGAGCGCGCAACAACTCAACCGGAAAGCATTGTTACATGTGTAACAAGTGGATTTGCCCTGATCATCAGGTTCTTCTATGTCCAAACTACGCTAAAAATGAAGAATTGGAAGTGGAAGACATGAGCGAATAAAAAAAATCTTTCAATATGAAAAGTTCAAATTTTGTTTTTTTTTTTTTTTTTAGTTATGTACACGAAAGTCTGATTTTTATTCTTAACGTGTTTAAATTAGTCATGTTTCATTTGTTTTCATTTAATAATAAAGGTTTTCTTATAAGTACAAAAAAAAAAAAAAACATTTTTAAATGTATAAAAAATTCCTTAGAAAATCTTATATTAAAAATGTTCTACATATGTAGAGCGCGCGACTTCTAACGTCTCAATTAGAGGCGCGCCTAATCAAGTGATAATCTTCTTAATTTTATTAAAGAATAAAATGCAAACGAGGTCCTCTGCACAAATTATTTTCTCTGGGTATTTTCTTAGACTATAAAATAGTGCTCAGTCGCATTCCACACCGTGAGACATTTAAGAGTTAATGTTACTCAAGTCAAATATCTTTTATCGGTGGAAATTTACGTCTGGATAGTTGTTGTATGGAAAAAATGCCTAAATTTCAAAATTAATTCTCATGCTAAGACATTAGGCACAGGTCTCCTCTCTACAGAGAAGGATTGAGCGTAATCGCCACGCTTGCTCAATTCGACTTAACTGAAAAAAAAACATTGTCGTATCCAATGATTGAACACCTTGCTCAATAGTCACGTCAATAATTATAAACTAGCTCTTGACCGCAATCCCGCCTGATGGTAAGCAGTGATGCGATCGTTGATGGTAAAGCGCGCTAGTTTATTAACAGCCTATTCACTCAGAAAAACTGAGCGAATAGGAAGGAAGACGGCAGTTGAGCGAGGTGATGCAATGTTAAACCCAACAATACGACCAACGATGCTGCGCCAAAGGGAGATTGATCCGAAGACCTTCCACGACCAAACTCCCAACACAACAAAATTTGGTGCATCGTACCCGGCACACATCGCAACACAACTGCTCAGACCCGTCCTCCATACGGCTTCACCAGACATCATGCCGGAACACGACAAATCGCTTGGCGGCAAGACTTTGTCTGGTGGGTGGTAACTTCTGCCGGCCACTTTCTTCTACACCAAGCCATTTATGAAACTAATGGTAAGTATTCAAACGTAATCATGTCCGACAGAACTGTTTAAATAGCCTTGTTAAATCTATTAATTAATTCAATGGCTTGTGGGTCGCGTACTACGCAAAGAAACGACTAACTTTTTAACCAAGTAAAGAGTTTGAAACTTGTTTGTTGTTTTTTGTTTCAACACTTTGATAAATCTATTGCTTTCACTTCCGTTTGGCGGTCAGCAGAGATGCATACTTTTTGATATATCATTAGGATGTACGCATTAGGATCTATACTTTTGTATTGTATGTGTATTTATTTAACTTAGAATTTACATTTATGTATAACTAGCTGTGCCCGCGATTTCGTTTGCGTAGACGACGAAATTTATCAACGAGTTTTTTGTGCAAAGTGCTATTTGTGTCAAACCTTATCTATCGAGCATAAGTACCGGTATTCATGCTTCTGTCCCGGCGCGGGGACTTTGTGGCTAATTACAAAATCTTTAAGGCTATCTTCATAGAAGCGCCCTAACACTCCTAGGACCTACCTACACTTGATATGTATATTACTAATAAATAAGCAACATCCCTAAAATTTAATAACTATACGAATGACCAATTCTACCTAAGTGTACATAAAATAACCTATGTTACACACTGTCAAATATACTTGAAATTAAAATTTATTCGGTCTACGCCTTATAAAAGTAAGCCTAAGTAGGTACCCTTAATTTAAAAAAAAACTAAATATCAGATAATAAAATACTGGCGTCTATTTTCTTCTTCACACACTAAACTAATTTTAAGATAAGTGCATCTTTTTCTTTCCATTTCGTTAAGAAAAGGACAGAAGATTTTTTTTTTTAATAATTATAAACTAGCGCTTGACCGCAATCCCGCCTGATGGTAAGCAGTGATGGGATCGTTGATGGTAAAGCGCGCTAGTTTATTAAGAGCCTATTCACTCAGAAAAACTGAGCGAATAAGAAGGAAGACGGCAGTTGAGCGAGGTGAAGCAATGTTAAACCCAACAACACGACCAACGATGCTGCGCCAAAGGGAGATTGATCTGAAGACCCTCCACGACCAAACTCCCAACACAACAACATTTGGCGCATCGTACCCGGCACACATCGCAACACAACTGCTCAGACCCGTCCCCCGTTCGCCTTCACCAGACATCATGCCGGAACACGATAAGATTTTAGTTTAATCCTGTCAAATTAAGATACTCTATAGACAGTTTAGCCGTGATTATAAACATGGCGACTAAAAATATGCCAGTTTACGTCAGGAGAGCACTAATTTGACAGGTCTAAGCTGATATTTTATCTTCTGTCCTTTTCTTAATGAAATAGTAAGAAAAATATGCACTGATTTAAATTTAATTTAGTTTGTGAACAAGAGAATCAGGGTTACTACCTACCTAAATAAACCTACTTCTGATGATAACTAAGCTAAACTCAATACATAAGCAAAATCCCTATAAACTAGATAGTAGATACTATCTAACAGTATTAAAAATAAGGAAAATATGAAATAAATTATTACTTCATATTTTCGTTATTTTGTAACTAATCCTACCTCAGAGATAGGATTAATAATAATTATATTATTATCGAAGTGTATCCATTGAATTCTTTGGGGAGCCAAATTGTATCTTAAGATAAAATATTAATATGTATTACATACAGTATGTTAAGAAAACCCTGTCCGACCCATAAGGATAATAAAGGTTAGGTAAACACATGACCAAATATAATATAAAATTTTACCTAATCATCATAGTAACAATACAAATGAATTTTGAAATAATCTTTTTTTCCCACGAATTAATTCCAACTTCCTCGAAATTTGGCAATTTTTAAAAAAGTGACAACACCGTTATTTTTATGAGCGAATAGCGATGCAACCACGTGCCGCGTGCCCTGCCGCCCGCCGCCCGCGGAAGGGTGCTATAACGCACATTTATTAAGTTACCTCTTTTTGCGAAATAATATTTATTTTTTTAGGGTTTTTTTTTTAAATTTAGCCCGGTTTTGTGTCCATTAGTAGAATCAGTTATCGATACCTAACAACACCTTCACGGGTCGGACAGGGTTTTCTTAACATACTGTATATCTTAGACATGTACAGCGCCCCTTAGTGAACTTCACCGCGAGTCGACAAACTTATTATTTGCGGTTGGTATAGTATTTGGCGGGGTAATTGCGTAACACACTATTGTCACACAGCAATGGGTTTCATTTTGACAGTTAAACAACATTCATTGCGTTAATTACGTTGTTGTACATACATATTTTCGGAAATAAGGAGCAATGGAATAACAATGAGCATCAAAATGATTCCAACTAAAAGTAATAGGGTATTTGACTAAAAAAGAATAATTAGTCCATCAGTCAGATTTCCAAAAAAATACTACATAGTTTTTTTTTCTTTTTTCATAAAAACAAAAAATGAAGACGACACAGGGCATTGAAAACTCGTGTGACGTCACTGCACGCTGCACTTTTTAGCGAGCAGTGACGTCACCAGCCACCACTCCTGATCTTTGATGTCTTTTATATTTGTCAATTTTTATTGATTTGATAAACCAAAATACATATACGTATCCAATATTCTTCTATATAATCTAAATGACGGACTAAATAGAATAATTTTTTTAAACCCAGGAAACATCTCTATGTTACGCAATTAGGGTGCGCGTCTAGGGATCGAATCGCAAAATTAAGTTTGCTTTTTTATTGTACACAACGTTGTTTTTTGTTTATGCGAAACCTGAAGATAGTTTGTTCAGAATAAGCAACCGAGTCGATTCCAATCATTTTTACACCATGTTATATTTTTTCCCAAATACATTTAGAAATTGTAGCAGTGTGGTTACCAAGCGCGCACGGTATATCATAGTACTTCGCGCTCGCGCAACAGCTGACGCCAGGGGTCAACGCATCGTTCGCCCGCCCGAGCGGAACGTGGACCATATTTTTGTTGGGACAGCCAAGTAGGATAACAAGCTCATAACTTTGTGGTTTTACCACAAATTTCCAAAAAGATATCACCTTTTGATATTTTGTACATAGATTTTTTACTTAAAAATACTGTATTTACATGTGTTTCGGGTTTCGCATAAACAATAAATAATGTTGTATATTTTTCCAGGTAAAAAATTACCCAGTGTGGTGCCCAGGATTAAAGAATAATTATACAAAGTTTCATCGTAATCGAACTGGTAGTTTTACGTGATGCCTGAACAAACAGACAGACAGACATTTTCTTTTAATCACAGACATATTTGGGTTCGGTGTCGGTCTGATAACAACCCTGCCATTTTTTTTACATTTTCAATGTAGGTACATAATTTATACTTCTATAGGTTTATTTTGTATAGATTCATTTGAAATATGTACTGCAACTAAACCATCATCTTTTATAAATGGTAACACCTGTATTTTCTGTAAGTAAATAATTTTCAATTTACACAAATGTCTGCATAAAAGGCAGAAGGTCTGCTGTATTAAGGCCAGTTTACGAACCAATGAATCTTGTAAAATATAATCGACCTTGATATTATTGTGATAGCGTATTTATGAACAACACAGTCGATCGATTACACCAATAAAATTGGTCTAATCGAATCAATTGGTTTCGGCAACGGGATAAGACGACAAACTAAATAATAGCCAGCCAAATTCTATCAGCGCAGTCAATCTTACATTTAAGTGATGCTCAAAGTGACAATCTAGATTTGTTTAAAAATACGCAAAGTTCCGTGTTCATTGCGGCATTTGAGTGACGTCATCGGTACAATACAGCAAGGAATACTGCATTGGAGCTATTAAAATATTTCCTGAACGATACGTTTTAATGTCTGGATTATTTCATGATTCAATGACCTGTTATGTTTGTCGGACTATATTTATTTCGTCGTGTACTAGCGACCTGTCACTGCTTCTCATAGGATTTATGATTTTTCTTAAGATTTCTTTATCATAATTATTTAAGTTGAAAGTGGTTGCAACTTGCAAGCACTACCGATAACCACGAGGTAGTGGATTCCATTCCTGGGTCGGACAGGGTTATTAGATTCTGGATTTGTGCCCAGTTGGCGACACTAGTGCCGCCCTATGCATGGGACACAAATACAATTGGCGAATTATGCGTGTGTTAAACACCTCTGCCTACCTCCTCGGGGATTATAGGCGTGATGATATGTTGTTTAATATTAATGTAATATACACATAAAACCGTGGATATTAAAATCGGTTGTGAAGTTAAAGTTACCGGCATTTAAGTTGGCAAGAGATTTTGTGTGGTGAAGTCCGCTCATGTAAAAATGTATGACGTTGTGCGTGCTCAAACTTCCCCCACTACAAGGTCACAGATTTTCCTGCTTCACTGTCACTTGTGTAAACTAGTCTGCATGTTGAGGATAACGATGTCTTCTATATTATTACAAGTGAATAAACTCAAAACATTTATTTCAAACTAGCTTTCCGCCCGCGGCTTCGCCCGCGTAGACGTCGTTTATTTCGCGTTTCCAAGAGAACTCTTCAAAATTCCGGAACCAAAACTATCCTATGTTATTTCTCAAGTCAACTCTATCTTTGTACCAAATTTCTATAAAATCAGTTCAGTGGTTTACACGTGAAAGCGTAACAGACAGAGTTACTATCACATTTATAATATTAATAATATAAAAATGGATAAACCAATTACTTTTGAATTCGGTCAAAGATGTCGCTAGTTGCCCATTTCAAAGCGAAAGTACACCATGGAGAAGAACAGGCAAAAATCTCCACAACAGACACTACCAAATCATCAAATTGTTACAAAATATTTGATTTCATCGTCTATGTTGAATTTATTTCCTGTGAGAACTGTGCAAAACTGATAATCAAAACGTGTTTATAAAAAACTTTGTCAATTGTAACCTTCAAAATGGTTTCGGTACAATTAATTGTGACGACGAGATAACAATTGGTTTTATCCACAGAGCTAGCCAATTGATGAACGAATTAGGCGTCGTTCATACTGCCACGGGACGGGCCGCAGTTTTTATTAGCGCTGTATATAAGTAGCTAACTTTGATTGCATGTTTATAAAATACGCGAATTAAGACACTAAGGCGCGAAGCTCATCGGGTTTTCTGTAGGAATAAACGGCAGTGTGTTTACACCACGCTAAATACGCGGCTCCGCGGGAGTGCGGCGCAAGCACTGTGCCTGGATACTACGAAACTCCACTGCTGTTTTGAAGTTGTTTTTCGGCGTAGACGAATTTACAAAGTTAAAATGTATGAAGGAAGAATGTCCGCCTTAACTCTACATAGAGGTAACAACTTGACTGTGCCGCGACACCACCGCTCCGCCGCGTGAGAGGAGCATCTAAGAAGTCTTTCAGACTGTTCTGGCGACAGGCAACTATGATTGATATATAAATATGACGCACACCGCGAAAATATACGCGTGATACAGTGGATATCCACGCAGACCGATATCACCACAATGCACTATTTAGCAGTAAACCTATTTAAAATATAATTGTATTTCCCAAAGCCTTATTTGTGTTTAGTTAGGTATTTGTGGTATAAAGACCTACGACCCGACCTTACTTTCCTACTAAAAAAACAATACAGTTTCTAAATGTTCAATAAATCAAAAGTGTCACCAAATAAAATGCTTGCCTGTAGGTATTCTTATCTGCATTGCATTTTTAGTTTGATGTTTTTTACTAAATCATGCTTGTTACTCTAACACCTGAACCCGTATGGGTTAGTAGATGTCACATGCCTTCTAAAGTTTGGTTCTAGAACATATCGGCTTCCTTACGGTGTTTTCCTTCACTTCACCGCGTTAAGATCATGGAAGATTAAATAATTTATACATAACTAGCGGCCGCCAGCGACTTCGCGTGGAGTTAGTTATGCTCCACTCCTATTGGTCGCAGCGTTATATAGCCTAAAGCCTTCCTGGATTAATGGATTACCCAATGCAAAAAGAATTTTTCGAATCGGACCAGTAGTTCCTGAGATTAGCGCGTTCAAACAAACAAACAAACTCTTCAGCTTTATATTTTAGTATAGATAATGGGCCTGTCTGTGTTCAAGTATACAGCCTTACTAATCAACTTTACATACAAAACATTTTAAAAAGGTAATTGGATTTTGTTGCCCTTTCTAGTTCACGTGAAACTATCTGTTGGAAGGTGGAACTAATCAATTTTAATTTCTTGTAAATGTGGACGTTTGTAACTGAATTTTTATGATCTATTTGAAATAAATGCTTACACTTTGACCATTTCAACACAGAGGTCACTAAATGACTATTATCCAAAAATACCATACTAAAGAACTCACTCTGTCCCCACTGTCCTGTGCGCGGGTTGATGAAGTTCGGGTACAGATCGCCTGGCTTGTCTATGTTGTTCAACGCCTCACGAATGCGGCTCACTTTCTGTCTGTAGACTAGAAACAAAAATCGTTAGTGTTTTATGAGAGTAGAATCAGAAGCTACGTTGAAAAGAAAAGGAAGCTCAACAGTTAAATTACAACAGAGGTTATATGCTTATGACCACATTGGAGTCGAGTATACATGATCCAGCGTCACCGCCTCTAACGTGACAGTGAAAAGGTGCACCTAAAGTGGTTTTCACTTTAAAACTGCTTGAAGCGTGTCTTCAAATGTCACATTAACGCTGAGCAGGCGCGACTCTAGCGACGCAGAGACGTTGCTCAAGCGTGGCATAGACACGCTTTTAAACGAACTAATTTCATGTGAACGCAGCGGGTAAGTTCTCCGAACGACACAGTACTTAGCGAAGACGGTCTACAGTACATAAATTTTCAATACAAACCAAAATAATCCCCACTAAGTACCTCAAGTACAAATTATCGGTTTCAAAATCACGACCACGCTTCAGAGTATCTTTTAAAATATCTTGAACAAAAGAAAAGACTTAAAACGCAAGAGCGTCGCGCGTTGGTCGCTTGAAGAGGGAATGATGAATGGCTGTTAATAATATTGGAGTATGACAAATATGCTTACTATCACGGCCCGTGACGTCACTGAGGTACGTGAACTCTAGATGGAGAGTCCCCAGTTCGGAGAGGATGCTGTTCGGTCCCGCCCAGTGGTACTGACGACTTGCCTGTGAAATGTGCCGAACATTATAAGGTTGAAATAGAATTTGCCGTTGGAGAATGATACGTAATAATTATGCACCTTTGTACTCAGATCTTAATTTTGTCATATCCTTTTGTATTTTATTGTGTGTATAATAAAATAAATAAATAAATATGTCATTGTGAAGATCTCTAAGTTATAAATACAAGTAGTCAGAACCATACATAAAATAATATTACACTACTTGTTTATACTTTTAATATCACATGAACATAAAAGATAATAATGCGTGTCGAAACCCTATTTGGATTTATCTTTTGTGTCGAATCTACTTCACATTTATATTTATACATTTTTAATTCGCTGGATGTGTGAATCAAATCACGTTAGTTTTATTACATATGTCGGAGATCGTCGATTAATTTTAATAGAAGTTGCTGATTTGATTTACGTAGTTGAGGGGCGAACGCTTGTGACGTTATTTTGTGATGACGTCACATGGACAGAGTCGCTTTGGAAAGTGGGGTTCGTCGAACGGTGACTTTGCATCGAGACGCGGACCAAGGCACATCTCCGAACCGAAACTGTCGGTTTGCCTATTCAAATTGTTATTATGAAATTGGAGGGTATATCTACACGTCGTGCTTCAATTCAAAACTCACCTACGACATGGAACCTGTACCACCATACGAAGATGCTATCGACCCTACCGCTCTGCCGTCGCTGTCTCCGACATCAGAAGTTGGATAAAGAACTACACTGCTCACAATCTCGTTATAAATCCAGGAACAGAATAATGTGAGGCTGGAAGTGAACGTCACGTTACGAGGTGCGCTTGCTGGCGCAGAGATCTGTCCGCGCAAGGTGCGCAGCATGCGTGTACGTGCGGCTGGACACGACGCTGTCACGACATTGCTGACCGATTCTTGGAGCCCGACAGTGCTGGCTGTTGCTTGGCGAGCGAAATGCGCTTGCGGAGCGCGTAAGGTGCGCTTGCGGAGCGCGCAAGGTGCGCTTGCGGAGCGCGCAAGGTGCGCTTGCGGAGCGCGCTTCTAGCTGCTTGGTGAATCGCATCAATGGCGTGTGGCGCTGCTGGAGCTGCGTGCGCTTTGCGGAACGCCCAAGGTTTCAAGGCTTGAGCCTCTACTCTGCAGGCGATGAGAAGAATTCAGGACATCATCTACTCTGCAGGCGATGAGAAGGCTTCAAAATATCCAAAACGTTTGTGGTAACGTAATGGAGTTTTATGAGAGCTCCGAGATGTCTGATGTGCGACGGTTGACAACTGCCAAGTGGCAGGTGTTTGCGAGAAATTGCCATAATCCGGTGAGTCGTACTATTTTTATTTTGATTCCGTGGCCGAATGTTCTCTTGTCAAACAATTTGTAATTTCATTGGTATACGTACACACGCGATAGTACGTATTTAGGGTATGGGTAGTACCAGCGTTGTGTACTGAACCATTTCTTTGCGACATGATAATAAGAGTTATTTTTGCAAATTTTATTTTTTGTACTACCCGATTATTGTTTGTAATAATGGGCTGAGAAAATTTAAATCGGGGTTTTAAAATTATGATGTCTGGTTTGTTTTTTTTTTTTCAAAAACTAAAGTTCACTGTGGCCTATAGTTACGAGCTCACTTGAGCTTCTGATAGTATGTGTGGATAGACTATTAAATCTTCTCAAGAGAACATGCGGTAACGAACATAGAAAAGAGTGCTAATTAAGAAAAATCTAAATTTGATAGAAGTGAGCTAAAGTAATGAAATTGAATATTGGTGAGTTGTTTGATGGCGATAATGGCGATCGTTACCCATTGAAATCGTTAATTGGAAACAGAACTTATAAGTACCCCACGATAGCATAGGTACGAAAGATTTTTCCAAGTAATGTCTGCTGAGTTAGATTTTCAAAATGTAGAAGATGGTGAGGAGGGTGCCTCCGCCAGCAAATAGAACACGTATCATGGCTGAGTGGTCGCGCTGCTCGCACTAGTCTGTAGTCGTAACTGCAACCCAGTGAGAGGTTGTTCAGAGCGCGATGGGCAGCTAGTGGTGTGGCGGGGACACTAGTAGGTGTGGTCGCGCTGCACGCACTAGTCTGTAGTCGTAACTGCAACCCAATGAGGGGTTGTTCAGAGCGCGATGGGCAGCTAGTGGTGTGGCGGGCACACTAGTAGGTATGGTCGCACTGCATGCACTAGGCTGTAGTCGTAACTGCAACTCAGTGAGGAGTTGTTCAGGGCGCGATGGGCAGCTAGTGATGTGGCGGGGACTTTGGTAGATATGGTCGCACTGCATGCACTAGTCTGTAGTCGTAACTGCAACTCAGTGAGGAGTTGTTCAGGGGGCGATGGGCAGCTAGTGATGTGGCGGGGACCTGGGTCTCGGAGGAGACTATTAGTTGTACGGTCATGTGTTGACCTGGGAGTCGTGGACTCTAGAGTTGGTCGTATCACAAGAGGTGATGACGATATGGGTGTCAACTATGAGTTGTCACTAGCTACTGTGGTAGCGAACCATGGTGTGTTTTCTTATTGAAGATTATGATTTTGATTTGATAATTATGAGGCTTGGAGGAACCTTTTGTTTTCTTTTTGAAATTTGATAATTATGAGGCTTGAAGGAACCTTTTGTGTTTTCTTTTGTGAAATTTGATAATTATGAGGCTTGAAGGAACCTTTTGTTTTCTTTTTGAAATTTGATAATTATGAGGCTTGAAGGAAGCTTTTGTTGGACTTGGTTTCCTAATAGTCAATGTAACTAAACGTGACGTGTGACGGTCAGGTTGGCCGAGCTCTCAAAAATACTTCAAAGTCGGTTTTCTGTGTTTTTTTTTTCATTTGTTACAGACATGCACGAGGACGTGCAATGGGAAATATCGAAGTTTGGCCGGAATCGGCGGTTGGCCTGGTGAACCGGATCCTGGACTCCGGGGCTGAGGGAGCTTCGGATGCGACTGGGATTGGCGCTGGGATGATGATGATGATGATGATGATGATGAAGATGATGCACGAGGACGTGCAACTAGTCAGGCTGGCCGTGTCGGAGATCGTCGATTAATTTTAATAGAAGTTGCTGATTTGATTTACGTAGTTGAGGGGCGAACGCTTGTGACGTTATTTTGTGATGACGTCACATGGACAGAGTCGCTTTGGAAAGTGGGGTTCGTCGAACGGTGACTTTGCATCGAGACGCGGACCAAGGCACATCTCCGAACCGAAACTGTCGGTTTGCCTATTCAAATTGTTATTATGAAATTGGAGGGTATATCTACACGTCGTGCTTCAATTCAAAACTCACCTACGACATGGAACCTGTACCACCATACGAAGATGCTATCGACACATATATGTAGTTGAATATTTAAATATTTCTTGAAAGCATAAATAATTTATCACAACACCGGTTAATAAGCGGAATTATCTAACTACTTTTTCAGGATATTTTAACCATAATTTTTTAACGTCACCGTGCCACGAATATAGGACCTTTGATCAATTTATTAAATTGCTCGCTAATCAAATAATTTCCTTAGGCGACATCGAGTATACAATACCTTTTAGTGTTTACTTCCAAATTTATTATACAAACATTTTTGGATACATTTTGGCTGTTCAAAAGCACCATGCGAAATCTAGCCGCGTGGAAATTTAATCACATTATCGCAGTCAATCTCTGTTTAACGTGGCTGTGGGTTGGCAAAATACGAGTATAATCATCCATAAATTAGCAATTCCACGAAAGACGGCCCCTAGGATAATTATCTTATAGACATTTATTCCACGCGTTAGTGTGTCAGATTGAATCGCTATTCAGATCGTATGACACTATTCATCATTAATGTGTCTAATTGCCGATAAAGGTCTCTTTAATTGCTAGTCATTTAAGAACGTGATGGTTTTTAATAACCACTTTGATTAATGCACAATAATAAATTAATTTGACCTGACAAATGACCAATAAGACCGAGACGCGGGACGTTTGCACTTATCCCGAATAAGGCCGGGATATTTTGCTGTTGGTTCAGATGTGAACGCAATTAACTTACGCGCTTTTTAAAACACTAGAATTGACAAGATAGTAACAGTCATATAGTATTCTGTAATCTGTGATCATATTCTTTGAATGTGAAATTGCTTCTTTAAAGAAAGAAATAAATATTTATTATTCCGCACAAACAAAACGCACATTTAAACTAAATACCATAAAATAATAATAAAAAACAAAATACATGAAATAATAATAATAAAACTGGCAACACCAACGTCAATGTCAACATCTCTTTTGAATTTTGATAGCTTTTCAATATTTAAATATAAGAAAACCCTGTCCGACCCGTGAAGGTGTTGTTAGGTATCGATAACTGATTCTACTAATGCATACAAAACCGGGCTAAACTGAAAAAAAAAAATCCCCCTAAAAAAATAAATATTATTTCGCAAAAGGAGGTAACTTAATAAATGTGCGTTGACCACCCTTCGCCTGCCGCCCGCGGGGGGCGGGCGGCAGGACACGCGGCACGTGGTCGCCACGCTATTCGCTCATAATAATACCGGTGTTGTCACTTTTTAAAAATTACCAAATTTCGGGGAAATTGGAATTAATTCGCGGGAAAAAAAGATTATTTCAAATTTCATTTGTATTGGTACTATGATGAATACGTAAAATTTTATATTATATTTGGTCATGTGTTTACCTAACCTTTATTATCCTTATGGGTCGGACAGGGTTTTCTTAACATACTGTATATAAAATTATTACAAGCAGTTTACATATTTATACATACGTGGCATTCAAAACTAAATTTTTAAAACATTTATAAATTTCAAGACGATAAAATGAAAAGAAAGCATGCATCAAGAAATAGAAAATCAGTGACATCTGTCATGTCACCTGCACAGTCCTATATACAATAAAGATGAGTAGATTACATCTTGAAAAGTATGAAGATGTTGACACGAGCAGCCACACGAAGGAAGAGCACGCCCACCACCTCCAAACTCGTCACTCAGCTCCGCCTCGCCGCCGCCGGTCTCCAGCCCCACTGTGATGACACCGGCCGCGGTAGTTGCGTCGAGCTCGAGCGACGAGTATTTCTCTCCGCCGACGTCGCCAACACCTGTACGTCGGCAGGGGAGAGGTCGGCCACCGACGAGCATGGGACTTAGGGGCCATCTTGCCCCGGGTCCCCGCTGCCGGTGGTTGTGTGCAGCGCATGAGATTGACTCAAACATGAATGAGAACGTCATGCGCGCATATTACGGGGCTTCAGAGGGGGGGAACTAACCACTGGAAACAACTGTCAACGTCTCGGCCCAGCGACTGTCGGATCAGGTGCGGGTCATCCAACGCAATTACAGGTTGGACGACATCGCACTTAATAGGCTGCGCTCAGAGGTACTGAGCAAACAAATCGCCCCGACTCTGACACAGACCGCGGCATAAGCGTAAATTATTGATGCTGTTCAGCCGCGGTCAAGTCGTGTTGAAGAAGAGGATGATAGGGTTGAAACAGTAAGTAGCCAGTATAACGACCGAGGAGCGCACTGGAGCATACGCTCCGCGAGTATAGATCCACTCCGACCGACCTTAGGCCCCGGTTACCACGGCTACTTATGCACAAAAAAATAGGGTGCTAGTGTGTGCTTTGGACTCGCAGCTCAAGAATTTCTTCGAGAGCAGCGAGGATCTCATTGATACACTCTCGATCCTGTATTGCGCGGCTCTATCGGCATGTCGATTAGCCAAAATCAAGTTCCCAAATTGTGACGAAGCTAATCGACCAAAACCAGCCGTACCAGCCTGGCAACGCAGAATTGAGCTTCGTATCGGTGGGACCCGGGTACTCATCGGCAAACTATACTGCTTCAGGGAGGTCAATACTAGACCACGAGTGATGATGCGCTTTGTGAGACAGGCTTTCTCGGGGATTGGTATCACCCCTCGAGAATACATAAATAATGTCACAGAGCGCATCGACTTCCTGAAGCAAAAAGTTTGTGCATGGGCGAGCCATAAGCGGCGAGTGGATCGATATACGCAGAATCGCATGTTCCAGAGCGATGAAAGGTGGGTATACAGAGCTTGTGAGCGACCAGAACAAAACGAGGCTAACGTGTGCCGCCCGGATGATGCCACCACAAGTGCATTCTGGCGCGGTATATGGTCGGTACCCGTTTGTCACACTGTGGGTGACTGAATACAGGATGTCGAACAAGTGTGTGAAATTATACCAGAAATGGATAACATCTCAATAACATCATCAGATGTAGCCAACGCCGTCCGTTCGTTACCGAACTGGAAATCACCGGGACGGGACGGGTTGCATAACTTTTGGTTAAAATGACTAAGTAGTTCACACACTTGTTTGGCATCTCAATTCCAGTAATCCCTAGAGTCTGGTTCGCTACCCCAGTTCTTAACAACTGGAAATACTCACCTGCTCCATAAATCAGGTAACACCGCGGAACCCAAAAATTATAGACCGATCACTTGTCTACCAACGGTCTATAAAGTTCTTACATCCATTTTGGAAGCTAAAATAAACTAACATCTTGACTGCAACTCCATCATGTCTGTCTCTCAAAATGGTTGTAGGAGCGGGTCCTGTGGTACTGAGGAGCATACCATCAGACATGGCCATCAGCCAACAGGTTCGTCGATCCTGCAAGGATCTCTCCACCTGCGGGATAGATTATAAGAAGGCCTATGATTCGGTGCCACATAGATGGCTTATGAGGGTGCTGGAGTTGTACAAGATAAAAACAACTCTACGCACTTTCCTTAGGTCGTGTATGGGGCAATGGAAGACGGTCTTTCGCTATCCAGGGAGTCGACAGATCCAAGGGAATGATGAACCTGTATGTATTAAGCGGGGAATATTCCAGGGCGATTTTATAGCGCTCTTCATGAGTCCGATTTTTGACTTTTTAGCTTCCGTATTCTGGCTACGATTCGGTGACCTTTTCGGGGAAACTGAAGTTTTTGTCTGTGCAATTATGGACGAAGTTATCTTGACGAATAACTACCGGAGGTATATTGTGAAGGACGGGACGATTCATGTGTGTCGGGCATGTCACCATCCGGGTGAGTCCATCAGACATATTACCTCTGGTTGCTCTCGATTAGCTAACGGCGAGTATTTGCACAGGCATAACCAAGTAGCTAGGATCATCCACCAGCAACTTGCTTTGAAATATGTGCCCGACCCATCTCTTGAAAATGACCATGTCCCGTTATATTGGGTTCGCTTTATCATTACTGATACGACTATTGTTGCCTGTAAGCCTGATATAGTGGTGATAGCTCCATTAGCGCGCCTCGCAATGATTGTCGATGTTACCATTCCACATGACGGAAATCTCGTGAAAGCTGAGAAAGAGAAACAAATTAAATATCTCGACTTGGCGCACGAGATTGTTGACATGTGGAATGTCATCATTGTACCGATTGTCGTATCGGCCAATGGTTTGATAGCCAAGAGCCTAGACCAACATCTATTGAGGCTCTCGTTAGGCAGTTGGATCAAGGGCCAGATTCAAAAGACAGGACTCCTCGATACGGTCCGCATCGTGAGGAGGTTCCTGTGTCTGGAGCCCTAACCACCGGTAGCTTGGACTCCGCTCCCGCCATCGGTGGAACACAATTTTTTTTGTATTTTTAAATGTTTTTATGATTTTTATAAAGATATAAAAATTTAAATGAATATATAATGTACAAAAATAAACGGAATAATAATATCATCAAAAGTCGCGTACTCGAACATGCAAAACTGCCAAACTATATACAAAGTTGATTTGATGTCAAAGCCTGGTTAGGGTTATAGATCACAGACATTGAACAGCACACATTATTTGACAATTCGATCAGACTGTCATCCGTAATGCGCCCGCGACACTGGCTGATGACAACAAACCAAACAACAACAATCATCATCATCATCAACAACCTTTTTATCGTCCACTGCTGGGCACAGGTCTCCTCTCATACAGAGCAGGGTTGAGCGTAATCACCACGCTTGCTCAATGCGGGTTGGCGATTTCAGACTTATAAAGTCCAGGTTTCCTCAAGATGTTTTCCTTCACCTTCAGTCATTGGTGTCCAAGATATACTTAGAAAGTACATATAACTTTAGAAAAGTTACATTGGCACTTGCCTGACCTGGAATCGAACCCGCGCACTCATACTTGAGAGGCTGGTGTTTTAACCACTAGGCCACCACGACTTTTTAACAACAACAATACAAAAAGATAATTGCAAAGTGGAGAAAATAATTAAGTGTGTCTCAAAACAATTAACAGTTTAACTGTGCATCGCATCTGTGCAAGAAAAGGTCGTTGCTCAGCAAAATGCTGTGACTTCAGACGAACCTATTGTCAACAGCGCTGATTTTCAGCAACCGTCGTCAAAACTATTGTTTTTTTCGCACCGCCATATCAATTGAGTCTTATTTATTTATTTTATTATTTATATAAACACAACAAAATACATAAGGATAAGACAAAATTAAGATTTGAGTACAAAGGTCTTCCAATCTTGTTCTGATTCCTACATTACCTTAGTGGATGGGTTGATGAGTGCATACGGTAGTCCAGTAGGTGTTTCGAAGGCTGGCAGCAATGCATCAGCGACCTCCACAGCTTTGTCTTTGAACATACTGTCTCCGGTCAACGCATAACATGAGAGAAGTCCTCCAACGAACCGTATTGTCGTCTCGAATACTGAAAGGTCGGAATCCTGTCAAACAAAAAAATAATAACATTATATTACAATCTGTCTTATTATAACTTTCCTGATTGGGTTTCGATCACAAAAAGGACGCTTGATGCCCATGGGTGTCGTTAAGATGGTTTTAAGGGAAAGTTCGGTTGTCAAACAAAAGTTATTTTCGCTACTAACTAACAATTAAGTTTTAATAGGGTATTTGGGAAGGATCAATTAATTTAGGGTCGCAATTAAAAACAACTAACTTCGTTTGACCTTTTGAAACATCACATAATAATTAGGTACATACAATCATAATGTTCTTGCAGAAATCAATTGTTCGCTCGTTATGAGCATCATGCATTAGATTCATTAAGCAATGGCTAAATACTTCCGACACTTACCCCTTTACTCATAAACGTTGCTTAAAGTTACGTATTTATTAAAGACAGTTTAACATAATTAGATAGACGATTATTTGTGAAATTTATTTGATGAAATATAGGTATTTAAATAAAGGTGTTGTGTTAATTATATGAAATGAGACATTGACAATGAGATCCATGAGGATTTTCCACACCAAGGGGAAAAAAAAGAAGATGCACAAATATTATACGCCTTTTGGAATAACTTGGTGCTCTGTTTATCAAATACTAGCTGCGCAACGCGGTTTCACCCGCGTAGGTTTCGATATGGTCGCAGCGTGATGGTATATAGCTTAAAGCCTTCCTGGATTAAGGGGCTATCCAACGCAAGACGAATTTTTCAAATGGGACCAGTATTTTCTGAGATTAGCGCGTTCAAACTCTTCAGCTTTATATATTAGTATAGATAAGACCTAAATTTCTTTACCTGTGTTATTAATTTGATTAAAAAAAAGTGCACGAAGGGTGGATTTCATTTATCTACCTCACACGGTTTATGAAATAGTACAGTCTGGATCAGACAGACGAACAGTGGAGTTTTAGTAATAGGGAGCAATCATACAGAATCCATAACATCACCATTTCAAACACCCATTGAATAAAAGTTAACGATTCAATGGCTCCGCTTCCCTCATCCATACTAATCCATACTTCCATACTAATATTATAAATGTGAAAGTGTGTTTGTTTGTTTGTTTGTCCTTCCTTCACGCCATAGCTAAGCAATCAATCGACCTGATTTTTGGCATACAGTTAGTTGAAAAAATGGAGAGTAACATAGGCTACTTTTGGTCCTAAAAAAACATCAAGTTCCCAAGGGAGATTACTGGAATATAAGTAGGTATCTGTACACCAAATATATCCTTACTTATATTATACATTGGAAAGTGAGTTTGTTAGTACCACTTTCACGCCGTAACTCCTGAACCGATTGCTTTGAAATTTTGCAGACGTAAAGACAGAAGTCTGGATTAAATAATAGGGTACTTTTTATCCCGAAAAAAATTGATATTCCCGAGGGAAATCTAAAAAGCGCGATATAACAGAAGTTAATGCGGACGAAGCCGCGGGCGGAAAGCTAGTTTGATGATAAACACGACATTGCTGTCTCTTTCTAGCTGTTCCTAGATCTGCAGCACAGACAGGCCACTCTGACAGCACAGCTCGTTGAGGCGTTTTTATCCTTTAGGTACGGAACCTTAAAAAATCTTCTTCTTCTTCTTATTAGCCCACTGCTGGACAAAGGTCTCCCCCAAGGCTTTCCACGATGACCGGTCTTGTGCTGTCCGCATCCATCGGCATCCCGCGACCTTCACCAAGTCATCGGTCCACCTTGATGGGGGCCTCCCTACGCTGCCTCTTTTTTTTTTTTTTTTTTTTTTTTTTCTTTTATAAAATCTTCTAGTACAGTATAATAACATTTTTAAATTAATAGCGAGTAGAATTTTCTAAAATTTAATGTTGGCAAATTTTTTATGATGTCGCATATTTTATTATAAAATTTCGGAGCCATGCCAAAGCAGTTCTTTGCCACACACATTTTTCACATTGTTATCTTTTTACATACATACATGTATGATAGTTATTTAAACAGGTGCAAATTGATGTTAACGACCAAAGCAGTCTCGTAAATGTATGTAGCTGGCAGTAATTTAACTGATTTAAAATGAGTTTTACAAGTTTCGGTAGTTTTATGCAACACATAGCTATAAAAGAGTACTTAGATAGATTTGGCACTTTAAATTCCCGCAAAATTTGACGCATAACTATCCAACTATTAGAAATTAGTCACTTATTAGGTTTGGCATGATATTTATGTTATGAAACTCTCGGGTGACAAAATATTGTTAAATTATATTTCTCACTAGTTTGAGAAAGTGGAACGGACTGTGGAAAGAACAATCAACCCTATTCTAAGCTTCAATATAAATATCATTCACGTAAAAATTAATACATTAAAATTGCTGATTAGCCTTATACAGTATGTTAAGAAAACCCTGTCCGACCCGCGAAGGTGTTGTTAGGTATCGATAACTGATTCTACTAATGGATACAAAACCGGGCTAAACTTAAAAAAAAATCCCCCTAAAAAAATAAATATTATTTCGCAAAAAGAGGTAACTCAATAAATGTGCGATAAGCACCCTTCCGCGGGAGGCGGGCGGCAGGGCACGCGGCACGTGGTCACATCGCTATTCGCTCATAATAATACCGGTGTTGTCACTTTTTTAAAATTACCAAATTTCGGGTAAGTTGGAATTAATTCGCGGGAAAAAAAATTATTTCAAAATTCAATTGTATTGGTACTATGATGATTACGTAAAATTTTATATTATATTTGGTTATGTGTTTACCTAACCTTTATTATCCTTATGGGTCGGACAGGGTTTTCTTAACATACTGTATATGATAGGTTCTCTAGGTTATAACTACATAAAGAACATGGTTATTATCTATACGAATAAATTAAATTGAAGTGTCTGTTTGTAATAACTGTTTAGTAAAAGCATATGTACATAACTTAATTTTTTGTTTATACGAAACCTAAATTTAGTTTGTCCAGAATAAGCAACTGAATCGATCAATCATTTTTACACCATGTTATATTGTTTCCCAAATACATTTAGACATTGTAGCAGTACGGTTACCGAGCGCGCCCGCGCAACTGCAGACGTCACAGGTTAACGTACCGCGCGCCCGCCCGAGCGGAGCGTTGATCATATTTTTGTTGGGACAACCAAGTAGGGTAACAAGCTGATAACTTTGTGGTTTTTCATGATATCTTTTTGAAGTTTTGTAAATAAATTCTTTGCTTAAAGATACTGGACACGGGTTTTGCATAAACAAAAAATAATGTTGTATATGAATCTCTGAAACGGTTGGACCGATTTTGATGTTATTTGGTATGAGAATACTTTGAACCCTGGGGAGGGACTAGGCTACATATTAATGGCATACTGCGGGTCTGGCTGTGGGGGAAACATTTTTTTTGTATCTATACTTTAATATAATAAAGCTGAAGAGTTTGTTTGAACGCGCTAATCTCAGGAACTACTGGGCCGATTTCAAAAATTCTTTTTGCGTTGGATAGCCCATTAATCCAGGAAGGCTTTAGGCTATAACATCTCGCTGTGACCAATAGGTGTGGAGCATAACTAACTCCACGCGAACGAAGTCGCTAGCGGCCGCTAGTTCTAAGTTTTGTTTTCAACACTGTAAAATGCTGATTCTACATACATAATCAGCCTATATCACTGTTGGGACACAGGCCCCCTGTCGGTGTGCGGTAGTGAATCTAAAACGCGGGCCCAGTGTGGGTTGGTAGACGTCACAACTGATTTCAAAACTGTTTATTAAAGCATATTTTCAATGACGCAAAATATCAATAAGGTACTGCAAGGCAAGCCTGACTCGGTAGAAAATGCCAGCGCGTGGTTCACTCTCTCGAGATTGCATTTCTTTCTGGGTTACATACGTACTGCCAACTAATCAAATATAAATAATTTTCTCATTGACACGGATGCCTAAATATTTGACTTGCCCTACATTCAAATGAAATGTGGCAATCTAGCTCCATTGGCCTCTCTTATCTCGAAATGAACAATAAGCCACATGTAAGGAGTTCGTTAATATTCGATGCTACGGCTAAGTAGCATTTCGATCTACTTAACTGAAACTAGCCAATAAATTAATTAATAACTAAGATAAAAAAACCTTTCAGATATTTATTTTTGTTTGCCATTACTAACTTTCATTACTTTGAAAATCTATCTGAATTTTGGATCGCCGCGTGTGGCTCTAATATCTACATGATTCAGATAACATAGAACAACATCTAGTTTACGAACATCTGAATATGAGAACAGTCGAAAATTACAACATGCTTATAAAAGTACAAGTCCAGAATGGAGAAAACACCTAAACCAAATGGCCGCACAGCTCACAATACCAGAGGGGCAATTTTAAGAATTCAGTCTGATCTGTCTCTGTCTGCCAAAAAATACTTTAGTTAGGTATTAAATTTCCCTATATTTTGACAATTGCTAGTCGTAAAGATGAAACGGCGAGTAGATTTTGTACGTTTAAAATGATGAGCATTGGTATTCAGCTTGTAAACTCAACATTCTACAACTATGTATAATCAATTTGTTTCCAATTGACGTTATTTAAAGTTATACAAATAACTACTTTATTTTAATGAGAATTAAGTTGATGTCAGAGTGACTAGCAATATTAAACAGTTATTAATTGAATTTGTAGCCTAAACCAAACCTTATTGTGTATATCTTTGGAGAAATAAAGTTTTATTATTTTTTCCTTATTTCAATATAGACATACAAATTATATATACTATATGTATATATAGAAAATAATTGCCCATCGGTGGCAGGAACAGGGTCCAAGTTGTTAATAGACAGAGTTTCTGAGATTGGAACAACCTCGCAATGCGAGCCGTGTCCAGAAGTAGCGCTTTCCGAATCAAGAGCCTTTGATCCAGGTTCCCAACAAGAGAGATTGGTCCAGGCAAGCATTACTGGTCTACGCCAGTTCTCTTTGCCCAAAGAGAGCGGGGTGAGACCATTGTCCACCACAACTACATCTTGATACATCGTCGGTTTCTAGGAAATATGAATGTCTCAAGACTAAAGACCTTGCCATTGTGGTATTACTGAGATTCTTAGTGTTTAAAAAGCTTCGATCTCCACATGGGTGATGCGCTCGATTAGCAGTCAGCAGCGTACGGACCTTCTAATCCAGAGCGTCGAATTCAGTCTCCAGTCCCTTTAAGTATGCCGAAAGAGACATCAAAACCGGCATGATCCAACCGTTGACATTGTGTAATGTATGTGCAACTTGAACCCACCTGATAAATTATTGCCTAATACACAATAAATCACAATCTAAATAATATTGAAGGATATTGCTAATTAACGGATAACGGCTTCATGTGTTGGAAAATACATGCCTGTTCAACAATTTAAATAACCCAATGATTGTTGTTGAGCAGTGAATTTCAGAGACATTGCAAATGGCAGTACCTTACCAACGCGCCCCGCAGGTTACAGGTGACGTACCTATTACACTTGCCTAACACAAGATCCCTAATGAATATTCTAACATAAACATTGCAACGTCCCCAAGTACAGTCGAAGTAAATTAAAATCTTTGCTAATTCCATGAATACTTCAGTGGTCTTGAGTATTTGTAAGTGTCAGGCTTGTTTTGACTTACGACTTCATTAATATGCAAGTGTTCAGCGACCCAGTCCCGGCCCTCCCGGAACTCGTCGTTGAGACCCATGAGGTAGAGGGTGTCGAGTCCATCGACGATGGTGGCACCGAGTTCGCCCGCGCCAAACACGCTCGACAAGTGAGCCCGCTTCGACAACGGCTTCAGTTCGTTCTTGCCCCAAGCGTACAGCTTGTAGTTGTTCCATGCGTGCAGCATCATCTGAAAGAAGACTCATTGTTAATTGAAGATTACAGAGTTTGTTTAATCGTTAACTATCGTCGTAATAAACAAAAACATTAACGAAAAATAATGGATATAAACTATGAGCCCAAATTTTAAAGAACTGGTCCTCTAACACAGTGAGGCGGGGTTGCGGCAGACCATGTAGGAGATGGCGGGACGAGCTGAAAAGGTTCCGTCGAACCTCGCGATAGATGGAAGGAGTAGTTGTTACCCAGCATAAGCTGGTACGGACGACAGCAGGCCAAGCTATCCAAAACTATCAAATATTCCCAATAAACCTTTAGCCTTAATGCTTTCGTGATAAAGTTAAAAATCTAATAAAGAAATCTGACAGATTGTTGTAGCTTGGTGTGCTGTCGTCTGTACCTACGGGATGACACAACACACATATTATAAGAAAGTGAAACAAAAGTCATACACAAGAATATTTTCATATAATACCTATAATGAGCAAGAATATTTGCAAGTACGTATAGGAATAGATACTATTTATAGTACTAGATACTGATTAATAGATAGTATTTATTGCTAGATTCTCCGCATATTATGAAAAAGAGACTTCTGCTCCGTTCACCTATTACACCCTATTTTATTCAAAACTGTATAAAATGTCATCCGGTAACGATAAACGGATATTTGATAAGCAGCATCTATTTGCCATCAATTCGACTATCATATATTACGGACTATGGATTGGATACAGTTATTCAGCTCTATCCGGTTAAGACTGGATGCCGACTCCATTAGTGGGGTTGCACCACGAAAAACTAACTTTTTATAATACTTAAATGCAACCATTATTCGTTTACGTTACTTGAATCTCAGTTGCAAGATGAAAACGTAAGCATAAAACGGTCGCCGACACGGCAGCCGCAGGAAATCCAATGTTTTCCAGATCATGTGAACAAATATTTTTTCATAAACTACGACCACATTTCACATTTCAAAGGCGTGCCATGAACGAGGTCTTTTCAAAAAGTGTGCTCGCTAAGGTCTTAGTCTGAACAAGTTTTAATCTCGACCGCTCCGTGCGGAGACGGGACACTAATGAAAGGATATCGGACTTTCGTCGGGGCCATTAATTATTATTAGGTACCGGGAAACTTCCAGTCCTCAGTGACTTGGAAAAACTGAGAGACTTAACCAATTACACTTTAAATTGAGCGTAGTGAGATTTAAGAAAATAAATGATTGGGATTCGCTTTTCGATCTCCCAGAAAATGAAACGGAATTTCAGAATATAAAATTTTAATTAAAGTATACAGGGTAACAGGGACATCGATCTGTTACCACGGTTTCAGAGCATGATGCTGAAGGAGTTGACTTTTTAATTGTTAAAAATATGCTGTTCCTTACAATAAATATATAATTTTGACCGCGTAGTTAGGTATTGAATTTTTTCTATAAAACAGCAGACTATTTTCTTGATAACTGACGAATTATTTTCGGTAGATATTCGTCGGAGAGCCTCTTTATTAACACGGACACGGGACACAATAGGTACATTACTATTCTGTAAACACCTAATAATTTGAGGAAAACGTTCCATAATTATTGGTAATGAAAAACAAAGTCAAAAGACCACGATTGTGTTTGGACGGTCAATTAGAAATCAATAATTCACACCTGTATAACATAACGCCGTTTTTGGGTTAGTGTGTGCTCGTCGTCTGGGCCCGTAATGCTGTCTAGTATAATTTCCTCAGCCACGTCTCGTGACATTCGGCCACGTCTGCCTCGTGGGTGACTCGGCGGTCTTGAATCGATATCCGACAGGTGGACGATCAGTATCATTCCAAGAGTAAACGCTATCCCCAGGAGCACCAAACGCAAGATTGCACGCATTATTACCGGTTGTCGTACGCGGCTGAATTTCTACACCACCAACTGCTAACTGATTAGCTGTAATGTAACCATCTAGTTTTTATTCGATATCAAAGCGATAAGCGATTCGATATATAAGTATGTTAAATGTTCATGTTCTGGACCTGTGGCACGCGTGAGTGTTTTTTCACTGAATGATTCACAAGTTATGTGACAAGAGTTGAATGCGCACACAAGCGCGTACGTCCGCGTCGCGCGACATATTGATGATGCGCCGTCTATAACTCCCAATCTCGGTGTTGATGTTTATAGATCTCTCAAATATCATTAAAACTATGTAGGTACACAAACACAAATTGTTATCGTAACAAATACCACTGTTTACCAATTATTTCTCATATCGCAGGATATATGGCTCACGTGTAAAACATTGTTTTTTTTTTGTTTGATCTTCCATCATCAGATACCGACCTGATGACTATGGGACCAATTGGGAAGTACATCATAGCAAAAAATTTGCAAATCGGTCCAGGCGTCTTAGGGTAATCCATGGACATACATAAAAAAAAAAGATTCCGACGAATTGAGAAGCTCGTCCTTTTTTTTTATTTACTGAAATTACCAAAATAAAATTGGAATTTCCCTGCTATCGTATAAAGTGCTTAAGTAAATAACGTATTTACTTGTTTTCATTTACTTACTAATAAATAATTTATTTGACATGATAACCTAAGGTTACCAGGCGATTTCGGTTAATAGCTGATAATTTTAGCAAATCAATGGCCCCAGATCAGTAAATCTTTTTCTTTCTATTTCATAAAGAAAAGGATAGAAGATATACTACAACAATCGTGGTAGACTAGTGGTTAAAACACCATCCTCTCAGGTATGACTTGAGACCTGGAATCCTGGAATCTGGTATGACCTGGAATCGAGCCCGTACACTCATGTGTACGGGTTCGATTCCAGGTTAGGCAAGTACCAATGTAACTTTTGTAAGTTCTATGTACCTACATACTTACTAAGTATATCTTGGTCACCTATGACTGATTAAAAGGTGAAGGAAAACATCTTGAGGAAACCTGGACTTCCAAGTCTGAAATCGCCCACCCGCATTAAGCAAGCGTGGTGATTACGCTTAATTCATTTCTGTATGAGAGGAGACCTGTGCCCAGCAGTGGGATGATAAAAATGTCGATGATGATAATGCTAAATTTAAGTTCAGTACAGCTTTTTCTTTCTATTTCATTAAGAAAAGGATAGGAGATATACTACATCAGTTATAGTCATGATGGACACAGTCCTGTCAAATTAGTTAGAGCCTAACATAAATTGACGTTTTATTAGTCGCCATGTTGTTAATCGCATCTAAACTGCCTATGGAGTAACTTAATTCAGACAGGATTAAACTAATATTTATCTTCTATCTTTAATTAATAAAATAGAAAGAAAAGGATCTTGTTCTTCTCCTCGGCCTATAAAGGTCCACTGTTGGACAAATGCCAACGACACCCGCGGGAGGATATGAGTTAGTACTATTCTATGCCCGGTAACAGACGGGACAAGAAAAGGAGGCGCGAACATAAATACATAGTCTGTAAACAAGGGAATGTCTGTCGCCAATGTCTTTCCACTTCCGATATGACAATACCTACTGTTAGCACAACAGCGATTTCGAAAACAGCGGGGAAATTACGTAACACACGAACATTAACAATGCCTTTATATTTGACCTTTCATCAACATTTATTGCGTATTTGCGTTGTTACTTGTTGTGCAAACACATTTTTCAAACAAATCAGCCCCCTAATCGGCGAACACATTTTTGTTAAATCATTGTGACTAGTTGGGATCAGTTGGGACCGTTAAGACCGCCCATTGGTCCGTTCGGTCCAAACGATCCCAACTAGTCGCAATAATTTGACAAAAATGTGTTCGCCGATTAGGGGGCAGGTAATGCGTTTGCAAAATCCTTCAAGATGATCCAAATTGTAATTGAAATTCTGTTACGTAATAAGGGCATTGTTTCACACAACGACACCACCAGATATAAAATTCAGGAGGATCGTTTGTAAGTTTAGCAGAAATAATTAACATTTTCAGCTCAGAGAAAGACGTAATGCTGTAAGAGGCGGCCGAGATATTAATGATACCGAATACATTTGTGTCAACGTAATAGATATGACGGTTACAAAAGACTTTTGCGAAGATTATATTATACGAAGCAAGAAATATTTCATCGTTATGTATTCGCTTAATTACAACGTTTTTGATTATTTATAACTTTCCTTTACAGATCAAAACCTTGAACTAAAACTCTTACTTTGGTTTATTTTTGTAAACAGTGAAGGATAGTGAAAAGTAGTCGGGCTACAGGCGGTAGTCGGGTGAGGCTCGCGGGGCATATACGCCACCGCTAGGGAACTAATCTTGGTGGGCGGTAATTAAGTGTGGCTTCCAGTGCAGTGCGGTCCGTAAATCCGAGCCTCCTCCAGATTTACTGTTATAGCCTGCGCAGACACCATAGACCTCTTCCTCCGCACACGTCTTCACACTGACTTATTGCTCGTGCGGCTCTCCGAACTATCACTTTAACTGCCGACCGCGACGCCACTAAACCTTTATCCCGGAAATCCACTACGCAGCTTTATTTGTCAATACTTTGTACCTTAACAGTTTTATAGCTATCAAATGCTTTTGGCACGACACATTTCGCACTCAATGGAGACATTAATTTTCTGAAAGACGCTGACGACAGCCTATAAGCAGTTTTCTTTAGTTGCAGATGACCTGAATAAATCTAAATTGCTTCATAAAACTGTTCTGCCTACAAAATGTATATTGCTGAGGACTTATTTACATGCTGTCGACGAACAAGAGGCGCTTTCGTACAAGTTATCAAAGAGATTATAATATTATATAGTTGTCGCTTGACACTGAATTGCTGATTCGATGCTTTGAACTTTATTTTGGTATTCGTGTTCCCATCTAACTCAATATATAAATGACATTTAGATGTAGCACTGTAGCACAAGTACCGGTTTTGTTTGGCAAAACTTATTCATTAACATCTTTGTGGAAGCAAATTCCGAAAACAAATATCTTGCAAGAATCCGTCTAAGAAACATATGTACTCTAACAAGTAAATCTAAATAAACGGTTGTTATGATTCATTTAATTAGGCCATCTCTGCTCACGGAGGCGTTCATTGATAAGAAAACAAGATTTTAGGTAAAAAAAAAAAAACAACCAATATAAATGAAAAACTGGAAAGAATTAAAAAGGAACGTTATCTCGGTGATTTTCAGTGAAATGGAACAGCATTATAAGAAATTGTAGCAAAAAAAACAGGCTATTTAATGATAAAAGCATTTAAAACAATGTCGTTTATTGTGCCAACATAGCATTGTCCCTACCGATACCCGATGAGAAAGGTTCTGATTCACAGCTCTTTGATTAGGACGAAGTTTCAAAGGAAGCTTTAGAAAATTAGTTCTTTGATATTCTATGGTAATTGGCGCCAATAGCCTTGTTCGCAAACTAAAGTTAAATGCATCTATTTCTTTCTATTTCATAATAAAAAGGATAGAAGTATATTAGAAGAACATTAGACCTGTCAAATTAAGATATCCCATACACAGTTTAGACTTGATTGAAAAACATGGCGACCAAAATAATTATGTCAATTTACGTCAGGCGTTGACTAATTTGACATGATTACTATTTATACGAGTAACTACAGTTCTTCAAATATAAGAAGTGCAATTTGACACTTCTAACTTACTGAAGAATAGGGATTAGGTTAAAAAAATTATTACTACAATATCCGATTTATACGAGATATTGATTTAATTTTTTTGTAATTTCTAATCGATTAAAGTTACAGATTATTTATTTTATGACTGTAAATGTCTGAGTTTTAGATGAAAGAAATTCTCAAAATCTTTAGTTCCATCCAAACCTAAGCTACATTGTATTACATACAACGTTAAATATTATAAATTTTGCTTTACACATTATTAATTTTGAGTTTCGCAATTTTAACAGAGATGACTACATGATGATTATATTAAAATTTTTCGTTCTTTGTTCGATATATGTGTTTTGAGGGTAAATAAATGAAAAAAAAAGTAATTAAATAATTAAGGACGCTTTCATTTAAAACGATCATTATTAGTAAGTTCGATTATTCGGTAATTTTTAACATTAGTATACAAGTGAATTTGAAGCCATAACACTACGGTATAGTACCTTACTATGTGACTTTGACACGACGTCGAGAAAAATACTATTTATTGTCTATATTGGTTATATTGCTTTGTTTAAAAAAAAAAATGGTTGCCTGTAAAGTCGGTTTTACGGGCGAAGATTTTACGTGACAACGTCTTTTTCTCGGTAGAATATTTATTGATATGAATATAATTAAATTGCACAATAGGAACAAGGAATTGAATGAAAATAAGAATTGCACAAATTTTAACTATAGAAATATATTTTGTTTACTAAAACATCGGTGACTCATCGTAACGTTACCGAGCGTTACACTTTTTCATAAGTGACTCCCAGCCGCAACCTAATTTAAGACGTTGTCACGTCAAAATGGTTGCCTGTAAAGTCGGTTTTACGGGCGAAGATTTTACGTGACAACGTCTTTTTCTCGGTAGAATATTTATTGATATGAATATAATTAAATTGCACAATAGGAACAAGGAATTGAATGAAAATAAGAATTGCACAAATTTTAACTATAGAAATATATTTTGTTTACTAAAACATCGGTGACTCATCGTAACGTTACCGAGCGTTACACTTTTTCATAAGTGACTCCCAACCGCAACCTAATTTAAGACGTTGTCACGTCAAAAAATGTAAAATTAAGTGATTAAGAACTGTGCAGTTTGTGATCAAATAAAAATAACTTTAAAATTAAGTGGTTTTAAATAAATGACAATTTTTGAGTAACCCATGTACAAACTTGTGTCGTTCTGAAAAGTATGAAACGTTAAATTGCACTTCTTATATTTGAACAACTGTAATATTTATAGGGACTGTAGAACTAAGTAAAAAAAAAAAAGAAAAATATATATCTACCCTAATTAGTCCAGGTGTTAAGGCACATAACAATTAAATACATCAATAAGCAAGTCTACTCAAATATTCCCCTATTTTTCCCTTCAACCTCATTGCCTGACGGAGCATCTAATCAGCATTAAGGAATTGAAAACGAACCAAACTCAAGAAGTTTTTCCATTCACTCGTCATTATACTTTTTTCTCTCTCTCCGTAACCCTGGTTTGCAACAACATCAAGTAACCGAAATTCAACCGGCACCGGTCGGTGAACTTATCGGCAAGTCTATAGCGCTAAGGGTACATCTGGTGGAGGCCTCCATTGATTCCAGCACACCAGGAGTACATCACCGGAAGCTCCTTGAAGTCTAAACTCTTCATTATTTGTCTGTGCTTACTCGCGGTTTCTCTCGGTATTTCAATTTCAATATACCTAATATGCGCCTATTTTACAGTCTATATATTGAGGAAATATAAATACCACAATATTTTTGGCTAATCTAGCCGAATCGTATGATAAGCTCTTAAACGTATCGACTTCAACATTCAGACCAAAGTTTAAGCATGAAAATTCGGCATTCTCAAAAACCATACTTCATTTTACTTCTTCAAACAAATAACCCAATCAATTAAAGAAAGCTCTAAAAATGACACAAAGTGACGAATCAAATTCGGGTAGCCTTATCGTGTTATGTTCGACTAAAATGAGCAAACTACGCATGTTTAACGAGAAACCTTTGCGACCCTCGCCTCTGTTTGAGGTGTCAAATTGACGCGCTGTCATTGATCGATTGTCTTGTCCCAAAACACGTTTGTCTATTTCTCTTTCAGTCATCAACAAACACATACATACATCTTGTTAAACGTGACGTTGACAGGCACAAAATGTGAGCCAGCAACCCGTAAAATTAAAATCGTAAATGGTTTAATTTGTCGAGGGAGTTAATATACTTTTGAACTTTGTCCTTATTCCTAAGCCTGTAGGTTGTGAAAGATAATAAAATGTTAGGGTTTTAGTAACATTTAACTAAAAATGGACAATGAAAATAAAATATTCAACGATATTAGTACCAGGGTCGATAACGCCACAGGGCACCCAGAAAGATGGATTGAATGCTCTTGGTCACGATAACGCGCAAGATGACGTAACTGAAGGAAGGAGCCACTGTTTGAGTTTTTCTCTAATGGAAAATCTGCATAATGGCTCGCTTCCCCGTGATTCGATTTGCAGGGAACACGTTACCGTGGAAGCGCGCGCGCCGTCACCCGCGCCTCCTCTAATGGACCGCTGCTATTTACTCGCCGACGGAAGACGACAGTTTTTGTAGATCTTCTTTTGCAAAGTGAACTTGTAAGTGGGCCGCTTTTGTAACTTAACTGCCTTTCACGAGGATAAAACGAGCGATCGACGGCGCCTGTCTCACCGACAAACATGGGAACCCTTGTAAGCGATATCCAATAATGCCGAGCCTTGAACGGGAGCTCGTGTTTTATGTCCATTATAAAGGCATGCCAACGAAAAGATTTGCAAGCTTCACTCTGACCCGTAACTGACAGCGGTCAAATAAATCATCAGCCAGACAGAAATATTAAAAAATATGACGAAGCATAAGCTATTAATTACTGTAACCGAGCGCTGCGCCGCTCAAAGAATTGGTGAAAAATTGTGGGATCATATAACAGATTTGTATTATTACTAAAACAATAAAATCCTTTTTTATTTAGATTCACAAGCGGGGAAGGGTCGGAATCGGAAAATATTTTTGATAGGGGTTAGCCGAGGCCCACATTTATCATTATCACGTCGTTGACGTGGCAGGTCACCGCACCTTTGCTATGCCTACTAAATCATAAAAGTTGCAAGTCGGATTCATATTTTACCCAACTGTATAAGTGTGTATAATTCTCACGGAGACTTCAGAACATCATTCATCAAGTAATGATAAATTATTATGTGGCGTCCTTCACGCAGGTACCTCTTAAGTAATCATGGCGTATTAACTACTAGTTAATAATATTTAACGGTGTGCATTGTACAGGACACGTTTTGTTATAATGCTAACGTTGATTAAGTCATAATCAATATAAATAATTTTACTAATGTTAGGGCACAGGCCTCCTCACGGTGAGAGAGAAAGAATGGGCAAGTAATTCACCACATAGGCTCGTGTGGGTTGGCAAATGTCAACTTCGAATTTTTCGTTCTAGGACATATCGGTTTGTTACGATGTTTTCTTTTATTGTTTGGAAAGCAGTAATTTATACACAGTAATACACCTGCCTAGGTTCGAAGTTACGACTTACAACTCATAAGTCGTGCTAGACCAACCACTGGTCCTACGATATATTAAGTTGATTAAGTAGCATTGCCTCACTATAGCTTCATATATGTATATTGTGAATAAACGGAGCTATATTTCTAAATGAATAAGTAAGTCGAAAGAAAATAAAAGAACAATACAAAGAAAATGTTTCCGGCATGTAGAAAAAGGAAATGTAACTGGAGGGCATTTATATATGTGAGTAGCTAACGTGCGAGCCGACAGGTGCGGGTAGAAATATTTTCACACTCCTTAGTTCATCCCACACGCTTCGGCAAAAAAGGCTACACTTAAATATAAAACAAAACAAACAAGACAAGCAGAATCCTTTTAAAGGATAAATAGATAAGATACTTGACATCGTTTATCAACTACCGCCGAAGGTGAATCAACATCACATAATCACAATGATTTCACTAGGTTCAGAGGGATTACAATTCTCTCTCAGTCTGAATCTGGCAAAAATACCTCGAATCGGCAGACAGTTTTGACAACTTTTTAATAGTGATTGTCGCTGAGATGTTATTGAGAATCGCCTGGTGCTATTACATCGGTGAATCTATTTTAAATAAGATTTTCCTTCAAATTTTGAAAAATATCGTATCGGTATGTAAACTTTGGTTTTAATAAAGGATTTTCTGATTTAGATCATTCAACTAGAACTTAATTAAAACTATGTATTACTAAGTTTAATTACGGAGAAGACAATGTAGAAAGTAAGTGTTTTATTAGAACCGGTATCGTGAAAGGTGTCGTTTCTAAATTGGGAACAATAAAACGGAAATCTAACACATGCTTTTATTGGGTTAGTAGTAATCAAATATCGACCGACGAGACCTGATACGCGCCACACTTGCGTACATATATTGTTCTCAGCGGACTTCGGCGTGTTCATTTGAATTTATAAATGGGTGCATGTAAGCGCGGCCAATGAAACGCCCATTCGCAGGGCTGCAATAGTACCGCTCTATTTGTTCAGGACAGCATAGACGGAAGTTCGTGTAGGCGCGGATCGCAAACACCGGCGCGTTTCCGCTTTTGCGGCGGTGCACTGGTTCAATAAAGCAATACAGACTTTACTTCAATGCTGAATACAATTGCTCGCTCACTGTGGATAGTATAGCATGTAACTCGTTCTTGATAAAGTATCGTTCATGGCGGTTCATGGCCAAAACACAATTTTCGTCAGAAAACAAGTTTCGTTTATTGCTTTAATAAATACGTTGGTAGAAAATGTTTGCCTTTTGAGGTGATCATTTTCACTAAATTCAATAAAACGCTGCTATTCAGAGACCTACGACATTTCTATGGTGAAAGGCAAGTAACGAGTGTCCTTTACGATCAAATGGGTCGTAGGCGCACAGTTCATCCGAGCTGTTACGTTTACTGCAACACCTGCGCTCATAAATAGTAACCTTAACCTAGGCTTTATTGCTGAACTATCGGAGTAAAGAAACACTCCGAAACGGTTATTTAAAAAAAATAATAATAATAATAATAAAAAAAAAAACAAGAAACAGTTGCGGTAGACAATTAGTAGCATGAGGCGTGACGGATTTGTAACATCCAAATGGCCTCACAAACTGCACCTTGATTGAAATCAGCAAGTCAGTCAGTCCTTCGTTATTAAGACACAAAGCTTCTTCAAAACATTCATAATAAATTACCGTTCAAATTACCAATTTCACTTTCTCCATTAAAGATAAGTTGGGAAGACAAGACATAGATACGAGTCAATTACATTCGTAGTCTTCATTCATCTTCTAAGGACTGCGTTTTTTAGATTATTCCGTCATTCAATTTCTCATCACAATCTTCCATTAGTAAATTGGATTTTATTTCTATGAGGCAAGCGACGCAACTATATTCTATAGATGCGTATATTTCCAACTTGCAAGTTTATGATTTAGTAGGCGGAGCAAAGGCGCGGTGACCCATCACGTCACTTTTATCTACTCATCTGTCATAATAATTAATATGTCTTGAACATCGAGGTCTTATGTAATAATAGTTTCGTGTCTGTGTTATTATTTTATAGGTCAGCGTGTAGCTGCAGATAAAAATAATCAGTCAAAAACGTTCTCACACACATACGTCGACTTTATAAGAGGGAATAGGCCATAAGCGACCACGCGGGTTGCCTAGTGCGGGTTGAAAGAACTCCATGCGAGTCCTACCAACCCCATTGTCAGTTTTATTAATCTCTTATTTTCGAATTTTTGGTTCTACGATCTGCCGATCACCGTTTTGAAAACAGTAATTATGCCGAGACCGATCCGTGGATACTGGATGGTGTATCCATTACGTATTAAAATTAAAATGGCAGACGCACGTCTGCAAGTAAAACTATTGGTTCTGGTTGAGTGCCTGGATGGGTTCGAACTCACGATTCGTAAGTTGAGGCCGATACCACTAAGCCGTTAGTGCTTCGATGAAAATTAATAAAATTACATCGAATTTAAAATATATAATGACATTAAAAAAAACGGTAAGAGATAGGTAAAAGTTAAAATTTTATCGTTTGGAAAAAAGTCAGATATCGGAGTAGCGAAAACGACGGCCCTATAAATACTGAATCAAGTTGGTCTTAAGTAGCTTTTGTAAGAATAAATAGCGATTCAGATTACATGAAGAGGAAAGTGAAAATGGTGAAAAAGAAGGGAAGACATTTCGGTTTATAATTCATCAAACGTTGGCGAAATTCAAATCCCTTTATTTAATTTCTATCTCAATTTATCCATATACAAATAGGATTATACAGCCATGTCTGTTTATTGATTTTTGCAACATTTTCCTCAAAGCCACTTATGATGACGAACCAGCTTATTATGCCCGGAATAATATGCTGCTATATTTTTACGGTATTTATTATATTATTGAGGCCATTCAAGTAATTTAATAATGTGAGGAAGATGCTATTGCTGTGCAGACATATAAAAAAGCCTGTTTTGTTATCAACGTACAAACATTTTTGACATCGAATTATTACACGGTATATGCTTTAAAAATAAACTTAGTACTAAAAACAAAATAGAGTGCATGTTTCACGATTATTTTTAGGCGGAAGCTATTCCTTTGGGTGTGCTTTAAACGCAGATTACGTATCTCCCAAATTCCTCGTGATGAAATATCAGGACGTTACACAGCGTGAAATAGAAAAGCTAATCTGTGTGAAGTAGTTGGTGTTGAAGTGGAGGCGAGTTTATCTTTTGTGTAAACTTTCATTCGGCGCCGCCGCCGCTAAGCCGTCCAGTTTAAGCCTTAAACTGTAAGGTAGCTTGAGCGTTTAAGAAGAATGCGCTTAAAGAAATCTTTATATTGCACAGTTGCACATTTTCTTCTTACAAATTAAATTGGGAAATAACTGGATCTAATACTTAAGCGGGTAAGGCTTTATGGAGGGTGCCCTCAGTAAAGATTCGTTAGAAATAACCTTTTTCAGGACGGTACCTTCGTTTGAAATATTTCACAATTGAATTCACATGTACATTTCCTGCTAGTGACCGTATAAAGTTAGTTTATGCAAAAAAAAAAACTTATCTTCTTACGACCCTCGCTAAGATCGTAAGAAACAGAATTATTGATTTGCATTAGCATAACATTATTCCATTCAAAGCTCTTTCCGTCCCGCCAACAAGAACGCAAAACAATGCAATGCGGGGTACGTAACCATAATTTACGTTTTCAATTAAACTGTTTAGGACTACGTTTTTTTTTGTGCGACGTATTATTATGCAGCGGGAACACACTCAGCGAGTAATCTCCGAATTTACGAGTGCTGACAGCAGTGCTCGCGTGGTATGCCATAGTGCTGCACAGAAAATTTGCATACTACCGGTACACACACACCACAACTTTAATCACGACCGAGTCAAAAGAGTAATAAGTTATTTGTATTGTTTTTGTAGACGCGTACTAATTAAGGCAGCCAACAGCAAGGCGTACACGATTGTGCACTACTGTGCACAAAATGAATGAAGTTGAAGAAAATTACAATTGCGAATCGGATGTTTGTTTTGACTTGGCTGTACTCCGACCGCTGAAAAAAGGAAAGAGAAGTTTTGAAACAGAAACACTACGATACATTTTGTGTTTTAAAGGGAAACATTTTGGCAGTTAAGTCTGCCTCCAAAAATAAAAAATTGGGCTTATAGACAATGCAACAACACATATTCAACTCGAATATGACTGAATCCATATTGTAACCACAGCAGAACCGTTACGAAAGATGGGAAATGTAATACAGACGAAAAACGTAAATTCAGCGAATCACACATAACATCTCTAAAATCCCAGTCATAACGCGACAAACACCCACCCAGGGCCATCGAAGGAAAGATAAAGTACGAATGTCGTGATATGTATACTGGGTAAGAGCGAAAATCACGGATAGACTGGAACACTAGATATTGGCAAAGTTTCGAGGGCTCGAGCATGGTTCGGCTTTCACGATCGGTACTCTATATCAACAGTTTTATCTTACTGTTTTATTGTTATTGCCATTTTACTGCAAAGGGTAAGTGAAGAGAGTACGTTAGTCAGCAATAAGGAACGCGGTACATAGCACGTTTTCAAGTCACGCTTTGCTTACCGTTCTTTACTTATGGCCATAGAATATCTTTAAACTATTTTTCACATTACTGTTATGTCATTAAAGAAATAAATTAAATGTCGCCGCGTGTTACTTTTTTAATTATGCTATTGGCACGTGTAGTAAGTAACACGATTATGTAAGCATAGTTATTTAATGGTTTTTTCCCGTTATAACTGTGTGATAAGCTGTTGAGACTTCGCAACTTACTTCCAAGACGAGTGTCGAAAAAGAATCCACCAGAATAGTAATGTATCCTTGAGATTTGAGAGAGGGTTCAAAAACCCTGTAAATAGTTTTCCGTAGACTAGTTAAGTCACGAGAACTCGATTGAAAGATTGAAGTTCTATTAAGTACACATTTCCAAGAAAAAACCAGATGACAGATTATTTAGAGGACCGAAAGTTGAAGACATTATATTTTTTACAGAAATCACAAGAGTGAAACATTGGGAAACCTTTATTGTAGCCACGAAGTAAACGTATAAAAGGGTATTATTACGTAATACGTGGTTGAGCTAAACCGAACGGCAGTTACAGTAGCCGATAGAGAAAACTCGATTTATCGTAGTGGACAGTCTCTAACGAGCGGTCCCCTGTGTCACGACTGGCGCAATACCAGGATGACATGGAAAAGGCGGGATGGGACGGAACCGAGTGTGGACGCAAAATCTTTCCTTTTTGGCCATTTACCGTGTTTGATAGCATTAAATGCTTTTAAATGTATAGTTGTCGAAGTTATATATTATATGTAGCGTTAATGTGAAAAAACAACTGTCGAAGTTATTTGCTTGGCTCACTCCAAGTGACGTGGGACAAACTCAGGAAGATGATAATGATAAGGAATTCATTCAATTATGGCTTCTGAATGGCCCTTTTAAATATACAGTAGTGTATCTTACAAACAGAGTGTCCATGGAGTTTCTTGTCCGTTCTTCTCCATAGGTACCTACTCTTTGGAATGGGCGACTAGCTTCACCTTACTGACTGACCGACCTTCTGACAATTCAAAAGTGCCTGTAACTGGTTTATTTGAAATAAATGCTTTGATTTTGATTTTTTGATTTTGAACAGCAATACAATTCAAAGTTAGCTTTTAACTTTGTTCGTGCAACTATTTTAAAGAACAAGTAAATTCCGGAGAAGAGACGTTAACGCGATGGCAATATATTCGGTGTCAAACGTAACGGTAAACGTATGAGTCGCAGTTTTCAATTGTGTTCATTTGTAAATAGATGGACTAGATACATATGTACACACAACTGAGGTGTTATAGGTTCTATGATATTGTCAGCAGACGTGGTTCAAAGTTATGCCTGTTCAAATCAGGTTAATTTTGAAAAAGAGTTGATTAAAGGCACCTTGGCAATGCGTGTGCGCACTCTTTTGTGGCTACACTCAGCTACGATAATTCACTGGACACCGTTGTTTATGGGCCCACACTGCGTGTAAATGCTTCCTGAATGCAAAATTCTGTTGAATTATACAACCAGAATTAATGGTAATGACAGAACATCATACTTATCATTCACATTTTGATTATAATTGCCTAAAACTATCTGCCTCGAGAGAATTCATTTACCGGAAACATAGGTTTAGATAAACCTAGTTCGCTAAATCGCTACCTATGCTCTAATGCCAAACCATCATTATTTGTACCAGTAATAAAAGTTTTTCAGTTTTAGCTCATTTTCAGGCACTGCAGTGGAATCGGTTTATAACGACAACGGAGAAAATTGACAAATACGTCATACTAAGCTGACTTCATACAAGAATTCGTGTGAAAAAAAAGAAAGAAAAATTCTGCCTTTTTCTTTTCAGGTACCTAAATACTTGTTTTAGAGGAGAAACATATGAATATATATTTTTCATTTTTTACTTGTTAAATCTGTACTTTTTGTCCGTTTTTAGTCCCCGATTGACGCATTCAAGTATGTCAGATGTCAGTATCTTTTCAAGACTTCTATAAATCCATGTACCAGTCCATCTACATATTTCAAGATAAAGTGAAATAGTACAAAATTCTGGCTACATAGTGCAATGCTATGCAACCAGAATTTGGCAGGACTTCCTTTATTCATCAAAACATGCTGTTTACAGAAAAAAAGATGAATGGAAATTCACGCACTTGGTTCAATGTCAATGTCCCTTCACATATCACACTCGGCGATTAGATAGCTAAAACAATTAGCGGAAGATGGCATCGATCTCTATTGAAGAGCTCGTGGCTAAGTAATAACATTCGCACGGATCGATTAAGTCTAAGCTACTTATGCCGTTTTCGGTGCGTGAATCGGTGACCATTAAATACATCATTTCCGTGCCATTGGTACCGGCTGGAATTTTCGATAGACTTTAGAAGCTAGAAAATTGACTAGCTGTATTATGAAAGACATCGTGTTTACCCAGTTAAGTATTTGGTTGTGGCGGTCAGATTGGCAGTCGTAATGGAAAATACAGACAGTTCTTCAGTTGTAGGTATCCGGTTAAAGTGACCCGATCCTTTAATATCTAGTCAGGTTTAAGCTACGATGATCTTTATTGTCGAATAGGAGATCCTTTCATTACTAACAGAGTTTCGCAAAAGGTACTACTTATAGTTGTTGCAAAAGCCCTGATTTTCATTCAAATATGCTGTTTTTATGTAAAATTCGCAGTATAGGTAATGGACCATAAGAAGGTCAACAAGCTATCATTAACATTTCAATATAACATTTTATCAATCCACTTTAATCCTAATGTTTTGGTGGAAAGTTGAGAATATACATATATATTTTTTTAAAAATTGCTAGAATTACAGTAGCTCGATGTGCTATACACATTAAATAATTGATGCGTAGGGCTCAGAAGTTATGTCAAACGCGCCCAGCACCCTGATCGGCGAACACATTTTTGTCAAATGATTGCGACTAGTTGGGATCAGTTGGGTTCGTTCGGACCGCCCATTGGTCCGTTCGGTAGAAATGGTCCCAACTAGTCGCAATCATTTGACAAAAATGTGTTCGCCGATTAGGGGGCAGGTTAATGAGATCTCATTTTGTTAAACTCTTCAATAACTTTTTGTAATCGACCTTGATTTCATCATTATCAAGATGCAAAATAGTCGTAAGTAGTTGGTCGTATAGTTTCATCTACTACGCTCAACTTCTGCGAGTAGAAAACCTTTTAGAACCAAAACGTTTTCAAATCACGTGTGAACCAATCGATATTGTATCGAAATGCGACGAGATAAGTCGACGTTGCATGAAAGGAAACGGTGAACAGTCCGACTAGCACGTCTCTCCTTAATATTCCCTGTGATGGCGGGCTGCGGTACACACCACCACACTAACACCCGCCACCACCCGTGCTCTGAATCCAGAAACTTTTTATCTTTACAATTTTTTTTGCAAACGAAAGCACCTACCATCTTATCTCTTCACCACCTATGGTTGACTGGTAGAGAATGCCTAAGGCATTAAGTCCGCCTCTGTACATTTCATGTGCGATTAAATAAATAAATCTCTTTATTCAAATACAAAGTGACGCCTCCACCAAGTTTCAAACTCTCGTCAACTTTACTGTCCAGACGATATGTGAATGTTTAAGATCCATATTATTGTCCTTCTAATACACATTTGTTATATGCATGCAATACATATTGTTCACCTAGAAATTTGCATAGTTTAACAGATTTAATAAAAACATAATAATTCAACGGGTGATGTTTACACAACAGACTTGTGAATAACATAACCATTTAACAATACAGCCGTTAATAGAGGATAAACGGAAACAATACGTGTTATAAAAGTAAATAGAGAATGTTTGTAAGCTGAAAGTAGCAGAGCCACATCATGCGGGCGAAGATAAAACTCTACTGTTTGTACGGCTTCAGTGGTTGACAGAATTACTATCCTCTTAATCAGTCATTGAGCAACAAAATTAAATGAAAACGGAAAATGTAGTTTCACTAAAATCGAATGCTAAAATATAATGCTAATATTATAAAAACCACATAAAGAAACACATCAAATCTGGTTAAAAGCAGAGCTTTTGAAACTTGTATTAATGTTTCTCCGAGACAAAGCCTTAAGAGAAAAAGACCACAAAGTTACAAGCTTTTCTCCAGACGAAATGTAATTTCAAAGTCGGTGGAGCCAAGTTAACGCCGGCTGTGCGATACTCAACGAAATTGCTGATTTAAGTCATTTAGAGGCTCTTTCCTTTGACACGATCATGTTACTTGTACACGCTCATTTATTTAGACAACTTTAAAAATTCAATAAATAACAGAGATGGAGCTTCGCTTACTTGTCGAAACGTGATTCAGAATCCAAAAAGACATGACTCCACAAAATCTTTTAGAGGCGCTTGCATAAGAAAGTAATTCTACGTACAGAATGCAACAAAGGTTCCGGCACGTCAAATTCGCATTGTTGGGCGAGTATTTTTTTACTCTTGAATCTGGAATATTTAATGTTTCCATATCAACTGCCAACAAGTTCGATACAGATCAAATATGTACGGCATTGCAGCCAGCTTCATGGGCAACCAGTTTTTATGTCTATCGGTACAGATGAGCGAGTTTGACATCGATGTCATATTTGACAATTATTTCAATCGGATGCCGCAGGCAGCTAGCTAATGATGAGCCACAAATGACTCGAAAGCGATTGGCTAAGTTAGCATTTGGCACGTACATTATCCACTGAGCGACGATGAGGAAGGACGGCGCGCTCGAGTGGGCGCAATTCAATGACAAGTAGTCGCTGGAATTTCTCTGTGAATGCAATTAAAATAAAGCCCGCTTTGTTTACTTACTAAGAGTCACTAATTGCATAATTTGCAAACAGAAGCTATTTAAACAACTCTCGTCCCTTCCACAAAGAGTAAAACACAGATCAATATTATAGCGGAAGATGCCGTAAATACAACTGTTTGATTTCCAACTCGGAGATAATCAAACATTGTATTTCTTGGTTGAACTTACATAAATTACGGTTCAGCGGCTAGATTCCACTTTCATATCGATATAATAAATACAAGAGAATTTATGTCAGCGTTTAATCTGAAGACAAAATCGCATTGGCAGTCACGAGGCGCATTGTTGTTGAGCAATAAGGTTTTCACACGACCCTCGCGCGTGCTCGCCTCGCTACCAATATCACAAATAATGTTCGTATATTTCAATAATTTCATCTTGATGGAGGATATGAAAGCCATGATCTTTAACCCTTTAATTCGCAGTGTTGAAGCTGAACGACATAGTTAACAAAAAAATATTGTTCGATTTCTGCTGATATGTACTTGATTATTTTTAATTCAATAGTTAGCAAAAATAAAACATAGCCTAAAAAAAAATATAACCGACAATTTGCGCGAATGTTTTCTACTTTTTCTAACAAGATATCGTCAATTACACCCGCCACGCACGGATGTAAGGTAAATCATTTTCGATTTTGACAATTTAAATTTAGTTTATGGATACTATGCATGAAAATATTCTTAACGAATACCGTGTTTATTGATTTGTGAAAAAATCATCTCATTTGAACAACAAATATTCAATTTACGAGCCTGTGAAATGATATGTTGTTCGTGATCAACACTGCGGAGTACTCAGAAAAGTACTAAGCATTCTGAATGTCGTTCACAAGCAACACTGCTCTTTTGCTTGTCAAGTACTTCATATATTTATGTCATTGCTAAACAATACTGTACATTACATAATTTAGCTATTTTTAATATTTTCGAATTGTCTATTATAACTAGTAGGGTGGATTAATGTTTTAAATCTTTTATTTGGTATCTTTATCTGAGACTGAAATTTTTGTTATGCTTTGGGTACGGTTTTGCATGTTTTTTTTGTATTTGTTTGCTGCAGATTAAGCCAAAATGGCACCAAACACGTACTATCAAGGCACTTGTGCCACCTGAAAATGCACCATCAGACTACTACTACTACGTGATACAGCAATAGTACAATTCCCACAATACAATCCACCGTTTGATGCAGGCCTGAAAAGCCCTCTCTTCCATCCCCTCTCCCAGCATTTTTTCTCAGAAGACATAACGGATCTCATCACAGAAATTACGAATTTTATTTAGTTCAAATCATAAACGCACCTATAACTGACACAAGTGATTTTATTGGCATAACTCTTGATGGGCATGGTCAAGTGCCAGCATACAGTGACTACTGGAGCAAAGCGTTAAGGTTTCTCAAAATTGGTAATATTATGACTCTGAAGAAATATGAAAAAATAGAAGATTTCTTCACTTCGTAGTTGTCTACGAAGTGAAAAAATCTTCTATTTTTTCAGACTTGTTCTTGAGAGGGTTCGAAAGAAGTGTTTGCATGTAGTTTGTGCCAGAAGGGCGCTACCGTGTGGACATAATGATGGTTTCTTACAAAGGAACACGAGCAGGGACATTTGCGTCAATAACGGGAGAGATGGGCAAAATAACATGAACCCATCAACTCTGAAAAAATTTAGCATTCAGCTGGTAAGAGAACTTTTCCAAAAAAATAGAAATCGGTAGATAGTGTCAAAAGAAAACGAAGCGACTGTCAAGATCAAGACTCCTGTTGCTCCAAGACCGCCGAATTCTGTTCGCTATGATGATATAGGCCACATCCCAATATTTTTATCTTAAGGCAGGTGCAAATATTGTAAGAAAAGGTATACCAGTGTTTGTTTCAGTAAGTGTAACCTTAGATTGTGTATCTCGGAAAGAAGAAATTGTTATTACCATTACCAAATCAACGTCTAAATGATGATAACTATGTAAAAGAAAGCTGAATTTGTGTTTTTTTTTGCAACAATATTGTTTTGTCCCCTTTTATTTTTATTTTCATTGCAAGTGTAAATGTCTGTTCAAGCCGCAATGTTGGTAGTGTACAACATAATATTCAGATACTATTCATTAGAATGTTTCGCAACGTTGTATCTGAACAACATATGTTTTCTCGAAAAGTATATAAGTAAGATTTTTTCAAACAATTTTATGAAGCTATTTAAACAATAAATACACACCTCAAAAAGGAAAAAGAAAAAAATTTAAGTATTTTTTCACCTGCGAACTAAAGGGTTAAGTTATGGCGACTATCTGGCCAATATCTTTGGCCTTAAATTTAATTGAATTTGAGACGATAACATATCCCGGATTATGCAAAGACAAGAAAAAGTCGCTAAAATATCATATATTTTAAATTTATGATGTTTATAATTTTACAACCGCAATATAATAAGAGAAACCACTTGGATCTACAGTACGTGCAAAGGAAATATTATAATATTAGATACTATTAGTTTTGTTAAAAATTATATGTTGACTGGTAACAAGTCTAAAGACCGCTAAACATATTATTTCAAAATTAATTCAATGATTGTTTAGTGGTAAAGGATAAAGCAATCGGTATCTAAAGGCTGTATTAAAAAATAAGGAAAATCGGTATTCGATTCATTGGTTCGTCACAGTCTGTTAAAAATGAACATGCATTGCAGGCGATTCGGAAAAAGACATCTCATTCGAGATCCAATTTACGCCGAAGCTGGGAGCAAACCGCATATAATCCAGTTGCGGAGTTGACTCCGCAAACAATTCATTTCAATTTCAATCCAAGTGTGTGCCAGAGCCAGTGTCCGCGGTCACTGCTCACTATTTCATCTGTGTAAACTGTTCCTTCAATATGATACCTTCAAAATTGTCGACGCCATAATTGAAATGCTGTCCAATGAAATGCAACGCTTGTTTCGAACGACATCTGTCATCCAGATTCCATTTGTATTGATTACAGCGGGCATAAAATAATTTAAATTCATAGATCCGGATACCATCCATGAATTTGAAGATTGCTGTCTTTCAGATAATTGCTCAACTTTAAATTTTAGTTAATTGGAGGAATTTTAACATTTATGTTTAAGTACTTAATAGGTATTTCTTAAAATATTAATTATATACCTCTGTCGACCAATCATAATTATGATAAATTAATCATACACATTTTTCTGTTGCAGCAACGAGGCTTTATATTCTTAACATTCTATATTAAATTGAATAAGAGCTAGTTTTCAAAAAAAAAAAAAATTTTTTAAATGTCTAAGTAATTTATTCTTTTTAATGTACAACAAACATTTACATAATTAAAAAAAAAAATAGAAATAAAGCTTATTTTATCTCCACCGAAGTATTTTTTTTAAAGTGATGACTTCCTTTGAACCTAAATCAAAGTTTGGATTAAGTAATCAAAGTTTGTTCTGCTCACCACGGTCCCAAAATATTTGGGAAAATATATGAACCATCAAACTTTGGATGGATTGTAGTACAAAGTCGGTAAATATATTAATTCGAAAATGCTATCAGAAGTCTACATCACGCAAATCACAAATCACTATGGAAGGATTTATGTGTTCAGCATGACTGATACGCAATTTTTAACGTTTACATTGAGAAATTATTTTTAGATGACTTCAATATTTATAGTGTAGTCATTGAATTTTGTTTTTAAATTGTTCCCATAAAGTTGATGAAAACCAAAACCCCACCCCAGGAAAACATTTGGTTTTGTGATTGTGATTCTTTCAAGATTTTACAAGTAGTTTGCAGAAACTATAACAAGCACTTCCACTTGAACAAATCATGTGTAAATTCGAGCACTCGGAGAGTTGTTAAATGTAAACTAAAATCTTCCTGACTTCTTACAAGGAGAGAGAATGGAAAACAGGGTGCTCGACCCTGTGCCGCGGGTCGGGGGAGGCGAAGTTGCTCGTTTTATATGCAAATTTTCTACGTCCTTATGAATATGAAAATTTTCTATTAGAACGTGTCGTTGTCAGCGTTCCCTTGATGTACTGAGAATGATGCCTTCTTTTTTATAGATTTTCGCCTTTCAGCAATTTGCAACGAAAATGCAAATTGAATAAGAAGTCACTATGCTGTCACTTTAAAGTGCAGCGTTTGCGTGCTAGCAGAGAAGGCGCACAAGTCTCCGAGATGTCAATAACTTTTGAACACAACATTTTATCTTCAAATGTGTGTTTGATTATAATGATGAGATTGCAAGCCACGTTTTCTGCCGCCAATTAGCGACGTGAGTTATTAGCGCCAAGGTTACCGTATCTAATTGGATCATTTATAGAAAATTCGACGGATAAAACTTAATCGGAGTATAATGATCCACGTAACAAGTTGGTAGTGGAGAACTCACGAGTTTATGCCTTAAACGGCCAAAGCGGTGTTTGTGAAACGCGCACATGAGGCCTCGGGCGTTGCATACGGACACGTAACTACTCCCCCAGGACTTAGGACTGCGACATTCAGTGAATATCTTTAAAGTTAGCGGGCATGCGACGCGCCAGTTTGCAACTTCGAGGCAGAGTAAAGGTATTAAGCCTATTGCCTTTAAAATATAGACCATATATATCCTTTCTAGATTCTTAAATGTAGGTAAGTTCTATGTGTTTGTAACTGCCAACTACTAAATTCTAGAAATTATGTTTATGTTACTGAATGAATTTAATTAATGAAAACAGTATTAAATGTTAACATTATCAAAAGTAGTGTTAATTACAGACATTGCAAACCAAATTGCATTCGACAAATGCACTAAGTAATCATAATAACTTTGGACCGAATTAATGTACTCATGAGACTAGACGTGTTGTCCGGTATATATGACGGAAACAAATAGACAATCTGATGCCGTAAGTCAAGAGTCTAAATCGCCATGGAATAATGAGAGGCCGATAGTTGCAACAATCACAGTCTTAATAAGTAATAACCCGCAAACGGTATTTTTATGACACGGAATCTTGTCTTTAAACTCGGCTTATAAGCGAGACGAAAGAATTTATTTAAAGACCAGAGTGAATGTTTAAAACGGTGGAGAAAAGTCAGGCGTTAGTAAGAACTTCAGAAGGAATACCAATGTTAAAGTTTGTGAATGCAAGTAAGTCGTGATCGAGAGGTGCAAGTGCATAATACCAGACTCTGCCGTCTCGTGGTCCTCTCTCATTTAAATTTAATACGCAATAGAAAGCATGTAGACGAAATCGATATTGGCGAAGCTGCGCTCGGAGCTGGTACGGCGCAAGTTTGTGTATTTTCGGACAAGTAGATGACGACACCATGTAATGGCTATAGTTATTTTGTTCGAATATATTAATCAATTGACTATTATGAATGAATGATGTTTAGAATTTATCATTATTAGACAATAGTCAAATTAATAGTAGCAGACTGTAAGACAAAAACGTTTCTCTTTATTTTAATTCTAAACATTAAGTTGGCGAATTTGTAGTGGTATAAAATATAGTAATAATTGGATGGATTAATTAATCTGACTAATACCATTATTTTAGTAGGTACACTAATGAGTGTTGAATGCTTAATTGAAACACGGTAAGTAACAATTAGAATATTTATTTGAACAAGTGATTGTATTATTATACAATGGCATGAAGCAGGTCCGTAGTGACAATAAGAATGTGAATAGTATTTTGAAGGTATAACAGATTGCTTTATAGTAATAGCAAAAAGCAGAGAAACAATCAAAGTAGGTTACAAGAATTAAAACAATAGATAAAACAGAACAGAAGGTGGAGCATGTGAATAAGTAGCGCTTGCTCGTGACGTTAACTGTTCTAAATTTAGATAAATAATCCCCAGTTGGTGCACAGGACAAGCGCAGCCAAATGCCGAGGTGGGTACAGAGGCTGTCGCAGGTTCTAGGTCGCTCGGAGAGTAACAATTCGTGAAAACAAGCACTCTGCCAACGAATGCAGACCCAACCAGGAACATGAACAAGTACTATGTAACAGCACATATATTTAAAATGCGAATCCAGATGCTACACAATCGGAAAGCTGTAGTGGCCCCACACAGAGGCGCTAAGTAAACATTAAAAAGAGAATTTTTCAAGTTCTCAAGACACGTATGAAAAAGAAAGAACTTTGGCAATAAAAGGAGAAAAAGGGGCTTTTCGGGCCATAGCTTTTACCGAGTTAAAGTTACTCAAAGTGGCGTACTTTGGTGGAGGCTAAGTTAGCGATGGTCAATAAACTTAGCTGCCGCCGTGTCTGGCCGACTCTCACAACAATGAAGCGGAACTTCCGCAACAGTTTATCTCATGAAAATCTTACAAAAAAAAACTTTTAATATTAATCTTTAAAAGTTGAAAGGTGCTTAGAAGACGTAGAGGATAAAGGAACGATTAATGTTCACATTTATAACAAAAATTGTTCGGAGCTGGCTTCAGTGGAGGCTGTGGATTTGTTTGCCAGGAATTCAATCGGGAAAGCGGTGCGGAGGCAGGCAATATGCACTCGTGCCGAGGGCTGACGGCGCCACCCGCTCATTAATTGAGAAGCCATATACTACTGTAAGTGTTTCTTGATTGAAACAATCCGATGCAAGCTTGACTGTGCCGCGTGGTCTTTACCGCTCAGTAATTGATTTTGCACTGGAATCATGTAAAGTTTGATTTGTAAAAACTAATACAGTTGGTCTAATAGCAATTACCAAGCAAATCAGAGCGTAAAATATGTTCTTAAAAGTACAGTACTTTTAAGATAAACAACGTAAAATAAACAACGCCAGTAAAGAAAGGAATCATATAAAACAGACTTATTTGTACCTTCAGTGTTTTGGAACATCAGTTTTACGACGGTTCGTAAATGTCTGCGGGTGGTGGAATAAAATTTTTGTGGCTAGCTCTCGTGCAGAAATCTACGGTGACATAGAAACAATGTAAAATTCAATTTTCTAGGATCCCGTACCTGTGACGTAACGATCGCTCCTTTACGACCATCACGTCTGAATGCTTGCAAGTACTTGGAGAAATCAATCAGTATTTCGAACTAACCGGACAACGTGGTCATGCTCTGTTTTACTGAATCACAGTCAATGGCGCTATTTCGTTACCGCTTAGTAAAGCACTCTCCATTGAATATCACCTGTAGTATCACATACACGCGTATGGGGACATTTATGTCTTTGTATGCATGTTGAATGGGCTTTCAATGATATAATACTTCGTTGAATATTCATCAAACCAAGATTATACCCATTGATATTTAGAATACGTGCTAAACTATATATAATATAAGATTCAAAGTCCAGACTTACTGATATATCAACGCATAGCCTGAACCGTTGGGCCTAGAGACATGAAATTTATGACCAAAAAATTTCTCCCCTAAGAGGATGAAATGGGGGATTAGATTTGTATGAAAAATGTAATTCGGTGAGTTAATATTAACATAAAACATGGCACGAATACTTATCTATATATGTAAATGATGAAGTTTGCTATTGTTCCTGATTCTCTTGTTCACAAATTAAACTAAATTTAAGTTCAGTGCATCTTTTACTTTATAATTCATTAAGAAATTTAGAGAAGATAAATAGATACATAGTTTTGTCCTGCCAAATTATTCAGTGTCTGATGTAAAGTGACTTATTTTTAGACATGGCGTTTAAAAATTTAGAAAAGATAAGTACATAGTTTCGTCCTGTCAAATTGGTCAGCGCCTGATGTAAAGTGACGTATTTTTAGACATGGCGTTTAAAAATTTAGAGAAGATAAATACATAGTTTCGTCCTGTCAAATTTGTTAGCGCCTGATGTAAAGTGACGTATTTTTAGACATGGCGTTTAAAAATTTAGAGAAGATAAATACATAATTTCGTCCTGTCAAATTAGTTAGCGCCTGATGGAAAGTGACGTATTTTTAGACATGGCGTTTAAAAATTTAGAGAAGATAAATACATAATTTCGTCCTGTCAAATTAGTTAGCGCCTGATGGAAAGTGACGTATTTTTAGACATGGCGTTTAAAAATTTAGAGAAGATAAATACATAGTTTCGTCCTGTCAAATTAGTCAGCGCCTGATGTACATAAAGTGAGGTATTTTAAATACATAGTTTTATCCTGTCAAATTGGTCAGCGCCTGATGTAAAGTGACGTATATTTAGACATAGCGTCAAAAAATTCGATTGTCCACGTTTAAACTATCTATGGAATATCTTAATTTAACGGAACTTAACTAATGTTTTATCTAAAAATTTAAAAAGATGTAAGTACTAAACTTAATTTTTTTTTAGTTTGCGAACAAGGGAATGTGGCCATTATTTGTTTTTCTATAAAGTTTGTATGGAAGAATCTTAACGACTCGAAACTAACATAATACTTTCTTAAAGTATTTATACCAAGGATCGTAAAGAATAATGTGTATCAGGGATTGTCGAAAATCTACCCCGGACGGGTTGAAAAGGGATAGTAAATTTTACAGGGAAGGATTCTACTGCATGGCTTTATTAAATTGAACATTAGTATAAATACCATTTAACAAAATAATAAAAAGGTCAACTTTAGACGTGAAAAGGGAGGATACAGTTATTAAGAAGAATTTCAAAAAAATATCAAAATTACCTCTTCGATTTAATAACTTTACTTGGCACACCGCAACGGATACTAATTTTCTTTTAATAATTTTTTTTTCATTTCCGTTTCTTCATCAAATAAATAATGTGTGACTGCTTTTATTACCAAAATTTTATTGCGTATGAGAATATAAGCGCTATCTACTTACAAAAAGAAAACCATTTTTCAAAAATTTTGTTATGTAGTTAGACATGTCTGTTACATCATCATCATCATCATCATCATCTCAGCGTTAATCCTAGTCGCATCCGAAGCTTTTTCAGCTTTGGAGTCTGGGGTCCGCTTTACCAGTCTAACTACCGATTTTGGCTAAACTTGGATATTTTCCGTGAAGCGACTGCCGTCTGACCTCCACAACCCGAAGGCGATATCGAAGCAGTGCAGTTAGACCAATTGTTGGGTTTTTGAGGGCTCCAACAACTATGGTATGTCCGTTTGTTCCGCCTAATTTTCGAAAGAGCTAGACCAGTTTTGATAGGACTTTCTCTGGCAGATAGTTGATGTTCCGTAATACATAAAAAAGGTACAAGGGCGGACTTAATGCCTTAACAGGCTTTATAGGGTACTTTTTGTCGCGGTAGCATGATCCCGTGAAATAACTTCCGACATCTAAGCGAGCGAAGTCGCGGGCAGAAGGTTCTGAAGAAGCTTCTGTTTTTATATCATTTTTTTCACCAAATCAGTTTTCTCCAAAATATTTTATTACACACTACGAGCTTCATTATGAATATAGGTTTTTTTCATTTTGAGCACATAATTTTATAAGTCCAAATTAATCTTTAATTATTGTATTACTTCGTGTGTCGAATGACAAGAACCAATATGCCGCCTGGTGAGACAATGAGACGAGATGTCCGACGGAGAGCAAAAAATTCGCCGCGGACTGGCAATCACGCACGCCCTTCATCTCCGACGGGCACCGACAGAATTTTCAAACACGACGGTCTCCAACGACAACATGCAACATGATTAATACTCCACGGAACCTCAAATTTGATTTAATTAACGACGCGACGAAAACTCGTACCGTTTAAAAACCAGGATAAAAACTCCGAAAACTTTAATCCGCGCAAACCATACCGAGAGCGATGGAACCCCTTTTAATACAATGAATACAGAAAACATAAAGGTGAAATTAGAAATGCAGAGTTGTGGCTTTGCTCGATAAAGAAGATAATATGATAAACGAACCACGACAGATCACCGCGGGGGGTTAATGTTTTATGTAAGATTGCAACAAGTAGCACATTACAATGTGAGATTTCCTTATCGATAGTGTAGCGGATGACAGTCTGGGATTTTATGTATTTTCATACATAAAAAGCAGATGAATTAACTTTGAAATGAACAAACATATCTTTAATAACTGTGTAACCTGCCAGTTTATAATCATGTTGATTGTATTGCAATTCTGACAACCAAAAGTCGTGTTCTGTTCAAGGTTGGGAAATTCACAGAAACAATTCCTTTTAAGTCTTTTTGTGTTCATCTAAATATGTTGTCGAGTGCGCGTCGATTTATATCCTCCGTCCGTCTAATGTACGGCTTGGCGTCCGCAAAAAGCTCGGGAAGCATCCGTCTGAGGCGGCATCCGTTTCGATGACGGATCGCCAGTGCGCCGCATCCATCACCGCTGACTGGACCCACCGGGGAAATGTAAGAACACTCATTCTCAACTTACAAGACACACAAACGAATAATGCGTAGCATTAACTGTTATAATAACAAAACTAAATTACTGAACAGTAAACATAGTATACAACATGATGTAACAGTTGCCGCTACGCCGCTAAACACTTCAGCATATTTCTGTAACATACTACACTTGGATTAGTTACAGTATTCTGAGTTGAATCATTACCGCAAACTTTCACTTCGCGTTTCCCGCATACTTTCCTATTTAGATTAGAATACTCTTTATTATGTACACCTACATAAATTTTCCACTTTTAAAAGTTTCCTTGGATGTTTTAACAACAGTTTTCACATTTGCATGTCTTTTCAATTTCGACGTTACTTATCGTTTGTATTTTATCTTTTTAGTGTGCTTACGTGTTTTAAAGAAGCTTGCAAACATTAAAGGGACATTGAATTCAATTCGAATACAGTGTAGGAATAATAGCGTAGCTGATATCGTCTTCTATCGAATCCCAGCCGAGTTTCCCTTTGTTGTTATGTCGTCATAAATTTAGGGAATAGCACCACATTTCATGTAAATCACAGACAGAAAGCATTAATCATAGCTATCATTACTGGCCATATTGAAACGCTTACATAAACTGCCTTTCACGTTAACGCGGCGTTATTGAATAATAATAAATGTACAGTAAATTAGCGTACATTTTCGGGAACAAGATAATAACGTGACGTTACAGTGTGGAGCATAACCCAAATGTATCTTTATTGCAATCTAGGTAGTTTATATAATAGCGGGTGGCAAATTAATTCATCGCACGGCGGCGGCAGCATGGTCCTGGTATCTCCCACGATAAGTTTCGGTCCGGCCCCGGGGTGCTGAACACCAACTATCGTAACGAGATCGGGATTTCTCAGAACGTTATGTTGAATGCTTGAATCGTTACCACCGACGTACACTTATCACGATTTTCGCTACATCATTTACGAGCCCAAATGAAAGTTTGAGAATGTATGAAGATCGAGATAGAGCAAATATGATAAAAAAAAGGGTCCCACAATGTTAACGTTTTAAAAGTTGCGAAGTACGAACAATCGATTTTCTGATGAAACTTGGTAAGGACGATGCTTAGGTGACGGGCACGGAGCATAAATATGAATCTTTACGTAAATGTGTCTTAACCATCACGAGGCGAATAAATGTGAACACGAGCCAACCTCGTCGAAGTGAACGAGAAGATAAATACAATATCTATCTTCTATCTGCACTTACGAGTACGTATACCATTAAAAAGGAGTCGCAATTAATCACTTCTAAGATTATAGATCAATGCGTGATATTATTATACAGAGTGAAATTAAATAAGCTAGCAGAACTCTGCGATATCTAAAATAATTTTATAAAATTGGCTATTGATTTACTTTTTGGTAATCCTTAACGATGACTGCTTTTTGCTGATATTATGGTGTGACGTGTTTGTGCCCAAAGACTAAATCTGGACTGGGAACGTTATCTTTTGTATGACTTTTCAGGTTTACTTTTACCTTTCAAAATATTCTTACTGTCCCTTCTGTACTGTGTCTCTGTGTGACTTACTGTCCCGTCAGTTTCCTTATTTCTTGTAAAATCAAAACCGTCGACAAAGGTGTGGGTTATGTGTTTGTTTACCTTAGCTGACTAGATATAAATATTGAAACGTATAACTGTTTTTTGTCCTAAATAAATTAAATTAAAATAAAACGGAATACAATATTTTCGGATCAGTTGAAGTTTAAGGCTTTCTCTTGGTTTATAGTTTCTCTAGCAAAAATGTTAATGGTTACAAGGACATATTACCTATGATTCCTCAGATACTAAAATAGAATAAAATTTATAACCAATGTAATAATTTAATCTAACTGTGCGATAAACGTCTGCTAGCAAGGCTCTTGTGTTTACCAGCTGGTCGGCCGGCACTTGTTTGCTAGTATATTCTTATTTACTATTCCTGAAAGCAAATAAAATCCCGAAGAATATCGTAAGTATACACTTTTGTCGTGTGCCTATATGATAATACGTACCTATAGAGAATGAGTTTATTATACCCAGCGTATAAGCGTGCGATTCGACCACAATACATTGTTTAATAAAGGAAAAAATTCGCGGAGCCTTTTTGCTAGAAATAAAGATTATATTTATATTTGTTTTTCTAACTTACGGAATTAGAAAAAGTTTTTTTTTTTAATAAATAGTTAAAAATAGTTTTTTATTTAATAACTTTTAGCTGTCATTGAATAGATGAAGTGGGCTGTCTGTGTAAGACTAATAAAATTCCTTGGTGTATAAAAAAGTTGATTATGAATAATTGATTATTCGTGTTCACTTAGGTACAGGGTAAATAGAACCTTCTCGGATAAAGTGACTATACCCTCCATAATGCAGGCAACAGCAAGAATAATTTATAAACGGGCAATAAATCCCCTTAAGATTCAAAAGAATTTAAAAGCAACTTCATCAGCATTTAAATGCTTAATTCATACAATGATCGTGAAATAGATTGCACCGACTGATATGTAGTGGACATTGTGTATGAGGCGAGGTGCCGGCGGCCGGCGGTGGCGGCGCCCACACGTTGACAGGACAATTGTCGATTTATGCTTCAGGGATCCGGACTGCCCAATTTATGCTTCGGGGATCCGCACTACCCAATGTACGAAGCCCAGTCACCGCCCAGTTAGTTCCCCAAATCAATTGCGAATTTGCACGTAGCGCTTACATTAACTCCATTTGAATAATTGTGAATACTTCCCGACGGTCCTTTAAGATAATGTAACGACCAAAGACCATATTAATTTAAAACTTTCGTAAATACTAAAGGATCCCCTTGAAATTCGTGGGAGGCATTAAAATTGTCCATTATAATCGGCTCTACACTCCATTAGAGTTACGTTTGACGATCAATTTGGTTGAAAGTTCTTAATAAAACACGTCGGATTCAGTGCGGACCACAGACTAACGTTTTTTTATTTAACACAATGACATCAACATTTAATTTACATTACAAAGCCTAGATGGCGCTAGTAGGTACATTTTGATACAGTAACAACACCCCCACTTATCAAAATAAAGTAAACATGGCTTTTAAAAGACTGAAGTGAAGTTACATGTTACATTACAATTTCAAAATACCCAATGCTTCCATAAACTTATAATGTTTTACTGTTCCTAGACCTTTTGTCAACAAATCGGCTGGCATTTCATTTGTACATAAATAATTGACATATAATTTACCACTATTGATAACTTCTCTTACAAAATGGTGTTTAACATCAATATGTTTTGACCTATTATGACATTGATGATTTGTGGCCATTTTTAATGCACTTTGATTGTCACAATTCAACCTGATTGTTATCAAAGATCCAGTTAACTCATACAATAATTGTCTTAAATATATTGCTTCCCTACAAGCTTCAGAAAGTGCAACATATTCAGCCTCGGTGCTCGATAGAGCAGTTACTCTCTGCTTTCTGCTTTGCCAAGAAACAGCTGTGCCCGACATTGTAAAACAAAACCCAGTGTAAGACTTTCTGTCCAAGCTGTCGCTTGCCCAATCAGCATCAACAAATCCCTGTAAGCTTTCACCTTCACTACTAAACTTTAAACAATACATTTTAGTTTTCTTTAAATATTTAAGAATTCTTTTAGCATAATTAAAATGCTCTACACTGTAGCAAGTATTAAATTGACTTAAATAACTTACTGAATAAGCAATATCAGGTCTTGTCATAACAGCTAAATACATAAGAGAACCTAAGAGTTTTTGGTAATTAATTCCTGGTGTACATTTTTCTGCTTTTGTTACATTTAATTTACTCTCTATAGGTGTCTCTGCAATTCTACAATCAGTCATATCAAACTTCAGCAATAACTCTTCTATGTACTGTTGTTGATCTACAGTTATCTCATACTTATTGTGATCTTTGTAAACATTAACATTCATACCTAGATAATTCTTAACCTCACCCAAGTCTTTGATTTCAAATTCAGAATTTAAAATACACTTTAACTTATCGGTTTCGATTTTACAATTTGAAAAAAATTAAGAAATCGTCGACATACAGTGCTATAATTATTTTTACACCATTATATAGCTTTGTAAATATACATGGCTCTTGTGTACAATTTTTAAAATTATTTTTACACAATACATCTTTTACCTTCTCATACCAAACTAAGGCGGATTGTTTTAACCCATATACAGCCTTATGGAGTTTCAGGACTTTTCCTGACATTTCAGATACATAGCCTTCAGGAGCACACATATAAATATCCTCTTTTAAATGACCATTCAAGTAAGCAGTTTTAACATCTAATTGAGTAATGTCCAGTCCCAGTTTTACACTTAGCGCAAACAATAATCTCAATGTCGAGTGACACACTACTGGTGAAAAAGTTTCATCATAATCGAGTCCCTGTTTTTGGGTAAAACCCTTGGCAACTAGTCTCGCACGATATTGCACTTCACCATCACTTTTGAACTTTTTCTTTAGCACCCACCGACACTTCACTATTGTAGCACCTTTTGGAGCATCAACAAGCTCAAACACTTCATTCTTTCGGAATGACTCCAACTCCTCATCCATTGCCTGCCTCCATTGTATACCCTCTGGACTGCTCAATGCTGCTGGCACTGTCAACTCAGGATCAGTTGTAGCCAAAAAGCTCATAGGATTGTACCTTTCAGGCTTCCTTCTCTCCCTCTTTGGTCTGTCCAAGACCTGAGACTCTGGTTCTGGTGATACAATTGGACTGCTGCATATTGATGAATATTCAGGAACATATGTCTCATCTGCATCAGCTTCATAGAATGTTGTCTGTGATGATTCACTGTCAGAGCTGTCCTGAATATCTGACTCTGATCGTTCTTGATAGCTACATTCCCCGCCTGAACGATCATTTCCTACAGGAACAGGCAGTGTTTTCTCCACACACCATGTTGCTTCAGTAGCTGCAGATATTCCTCCTGATGCTGTTGTCTCCATCACCACCACATCTCGGCTGGTAGTGACTTGGTTTGTGACTGGATTATACACTCTGTAGCCCTTTACATGTTCCGAGTAACCAACAAGAATATGCTGATGAGATTTCTTGTCCCATTTGGTCCTCCTCTCCTTTGGCACATGTACCATTACTGGGCTGCCAAAGATCTTTAAATGGCTCAAGATAGGTTTCTTCCCATACCACATCTCGTATGGTGTTTTGTTATTAAGACCTGATGCTATAGATCGGTTTTTCAAGTAAACTGCTGTAGACACTGCCTCTGCCCAAAACTTTTTATCTAACTTAGCATCAAATATCAAGCATCTTGCCCTCTCAACTATTGTTCTGTTATTTCGCTCGGACATGCCATTTTGTTCGGGAGTATAGGAATTTGATTTCTGGTGTATAATACCAAATGATTTCAAAAACACCTCCATTTCTTTCGAACAATATTCTCCACCATTATCTGTTCGCAGGATTTTAATACTAGCATTTTTCTGTGTCTCCACCATGGCTTTAAATTCTTGGAAGTACTTGAACACCTCATTCTTTTCTTTCATAAAGTAGACAAATGACATACGAGTGTAGTCATCTACGAAAAGAAGAAAGTACCTTGATAATCCAATAGATTTTGTTTCCATTGGCCCGCATACATCAGAATGCACTATTTCCAGTACTTGTGTAGCTCTCGTACCTGTGGGGAATGGCAGTCGTGACTGTTTGCCTTCGCAGCAAACCACACAATTAGATTTCGTCACTTCATAACTATCTGCATAGCTGACACCTTCCACAGCACCATTTTTCATTTTATTTAGGTCATTCGTGTTTATGTGACCCAACCTCCTGTGCCATAACAAAGCACTGTCTCTGGCAAGTAAACATTTACTTTTTAGTGGTGTAGAACATAAATCTAACTTATATACCCCATCAACTAGGTTAGCAACGGCTACCAATTCCTTCTGTGCATTGTAGATCATGCATTGATTGTCAGAGAATGAAACACTGTTGTTATTTTTGATCAACTGACTCACTGACAACAAGTTTGTTGTTAGGTTTGGAATACACAAAACATCTTTGACAATTATATCATATCCTTGCCGCGTAGAAATTTTTACGTTTCCTTTGCATGAAACTTGCAATTTATCATTATTTGCTATCATGATTTCTGGGCATGTCTGCGAACTTGAAACAACTTCTAACCAATCTGCAATAGCAGTCATGTGGGCACTCGCTCCTGAATCCACGTACCACTCGTCTTTACTGTATTTAGCACTAAGAAAAACGGCACTAAAAGCGTATGTGGTTTTGTTTTTGTTCGATTTTTCTAACAATGGACATTGGTTACGATAATGACCCGGAGATTTGCATTTGTAGCAGGTTATGTTTTTATTTCCGCCTGTCACTGTGACATTTGACATAGACTTCCCGCCATTTCCGCTCTGAATGGGTTTGCCACGTTTTGGTTTTGACTTAACCCATTTTGAAGCAAATGCCGATTCAGTATTCTGCGTTTCGTTCGATGTCATTCCATTTCCCATCTCTAATGGCTCTGAATCTATCAATTTCGTCTTGATGACGTCAGCCGTGATTGCGATTCCAGAGTGTTCTATGGCCATTATCATTGGCGAAAAACGTTCTGGTAATCCTGCAAGCATTAATGATCCAATCCACTGATCGGTTATTTCGAAACCAGTACCACTCAATCTTTGAGATGTTTCCAAAATTTGAGTCACGTAGGTGGTCATATCTTCGCAATTTTCTCGCCGTATTGAAATCAAGTGACGCAATAACGTAATCTTCCTCGAAAAACCTGAGTCGTCAAACAGGGATTTGAGTTTATCCCACAACTCTTTCGAAGTCGTAGTCTTCTTGATATGCACGTACAAAGTTGGATCGATGGTTAGACACAACTTGGCCCTTGCCTTAGCATCGTCTTCAGGTTTTATTTCCTTTCCAACCACCGGCTTCACATAATGTAACATGCCTTCCAAAACGAGCACATTTTCCACTGCGAATGTCCACTCATCGTAGTTCTCTCTGCCTTTTAGTTTAGGCACACTGGCTAAATAACTTGTCGACATCTTGCACATCGCGATCGTGTCCAAAAATATACGATTTAATCACTATTTTAAACTTTAAAATAACTGTGATTGGCGTGGTAGCCCATAACCTCTTAATAAAACACGTCGGATTCAGTGCGGACCACAGACTAACGTTTTTTTATTTAACACAATGACATCAACATTTAATTTACATTACAAAGCCTAGATGGCGCTAGTAGGTACATTTTGATACAGTAACAACAAAAGTTCCCATGATATTGTGAAGTGAAGCTGGGGTGGGTGAATTCGTTCGTAAGCTCTCGTTTATTTATGTGGACAGGCACCGGAGCCGTCGCCGCATCGCCACCCCCAGCGTATCACTTCGTAAATAGGAATAATCGCTTGCGGTTGCTGGATAAGTGAATTTTTCCATTCTGAAAATGGTCGAAGGAATTAAGCATCTCAGTTTCATATTTCAGAGAGAGGCCTGCGCGCGCCCTTCTCGCCCCCTGTCTGGGTCATGTCGAGTACAAAAGTACAAGCGAGCCCTGAGCCGTTTTTTATGTTCCTCGTAAAAAGGAACATACGAAAATATTGCCGGAACAACGGAAATCGGGAATTGCCACAATAACGCAGTTGTGAGAGGGGAAATATAAAAATGAATTAACTGCGCAGTGAGCTCTTTCAAATGTTCTTCATGAGAGATTTGAAGCAGTTTTGTGTTTCATAAATTACCTGAAACAATAAAGAATTTTATTAGTTACTTACTAAAAGATATTGTCATACTTCAATATTATGATAACAATAATATTATATATATATATATATATATATATATATATATATATATATATATATATATATATATTTTCTTCACTATAACCGTTATAAAACAAGATCATTTTAGTCAGATACGAGGCATTAGGTATAGGCATCCTATATTTTTACTTTTATGACTGAAATGGTTCGTCTGGCTGTGTAACGAACCAATTAAGCCCACAACTGTTCAGTACCATTAGTATCAGGTTCTAGTAAACGTCAAAAATGTATGGCACTAGTTAACTTTAAGCAGCGTTTATGAATAAGGGGGTATACTCGTATGTATAAGTACAAATAGGATAGGATGCTATACTCCTCTTGTGCAAAAAATATTTTTTGAAGTGAAACTTCTTTAGGCACGCTTGACTTGGGGAGTAAACTGGCGAAAGCGTTACGAAAAATGATCGGACAAGGCGAACGGAAGCAAAGTATAGTCCTATTTCGTCTGTACTACAACCAAGGAGTTGGCTCATGTAAATATTGCATGACATGTCGAGTATGAAGTTGTGAGTTCGCATCTCGCCGAAGGCAATATATATTTTTTGGATCTTTTTAAGATTTGTTAACAATTGAGTCGAGTATGAAGTTGTGAGTTCGCATCTAGCCGAAGGCAATATATATTTTTTGGATCTTTTTAAGATTTGTTAACAATTGATTACCTAAGAGCACAAATAATTTATAAATTTCGTTCTGTTCTGGCTTTTATATTGTTTTATATATTTTTGCTGAACATTTCTGATATAATTGAAAGTATAGAAGAAGATATCGTCACAATACGATAATTGGACACAAGTACAAATTGCTTTCGAGCCTCATAAGCTCAATTATTAAGCTAAGTACCTTGATTGATTAAGAACTATGAATTTCTTCGAGAACATGACGCTGCGAACACCCCCGACCCCCCTCATTGATTACCTCACCCCCCGTGGATTATCTCGGGAACCAGAGGTCGTGGACTACCCGAGTTTGGGGTCCCCTGAATCAGGAGGAGGAGCCCGACCTTTTGGCCCCAAGGGAATCCACTCCAACCTCTCCCCCCCCCCCCCCGCAACCCCACGAAATCTACCCCCCCCCTTTAGTTACCTCACCCCCCCGTGGATTATCTCGGGAACCAGAGGTCGTGGACTACCCGAGTTTGGGGTCCCCTGATTCAGGAGGAAGAGCCCGACCTTTTGGCCCCGAGGAAATCCACATTTTTTTTTTTTTTAATTGGAGGTCTATGCAAAAATATTAATTTATAAATGAAAGCATGAAATAAATTTAAATATTTATAGAAAATTAATATATGTATATGTGTATACATGTATATATTGTACACACATATATATATATATATATATATATATGTGTATTTTTTCGGGACACCGTATGGAATTCTACAACTAAATAACACTGGAGTACTATTCACTGATATCCATCGAACCTGTTTTCTTAATACGTATAAAATGATATAACACCAATTTACAGTAATGAGCTAAATTTTAATGTTATTTTTATTACAATAGTTAAGTGAGCTCATTAACGGTTATAGTAGCCTCAATGACCTTGTGCATGTGGGCGGAGCTAAACGCCGTACTCCCGAATTCGTAAATTGCGCGCGGTGGCGCGCTAAACTAAAACAACAATCAAAGAATATCCAGAGATGCAGACAAGCCGCGTGTAGGTCGCGATTTGTGCCTACGATTTCAGACGGGGGTATGGATGCAAGACGATAAATGTATATTTTGCATTAATAAATGGTAATATCGTACTATAATATATTTTTAGTATTCTTGATCAATGTTTAAATAAAATCAAGGAGTGCTCGTTACACAGTTTAATGGCCGATCGCAGACTGACAGACATTTGTAAAACAAGTACCCACACATTATAATATATCATAACATTCACATAAAAAATAATGGTAGATGGTAATATCTACCGATTCAACATATTTGAATTTTTTTTTCAATACTTTTCAGTATATGAGTATCATGTCTTTGCAGTGTCCTTGAATTAATTACTAATGCGAATAACATAAACGAGTTCATCGCGTTAACGTAAACCAAACGCGCACTAGGCACTTTGTGATATTTTTATTAAAAAAAAAAACGTTGAACCACACTAGAAATTACTTGTATCGTGGGTGCATTTTTAAACATATAAATTCACAGACACAAACAGCCAGACCCGGAACAACTACTTGTAGGACATGTTCTGAATATTTGTTCCGCGCGGGAATTGAACCCGCGACAAGCAGCGCAGCAGTCAATAGCTTAACCGCTGCGCTAACCGTGCTTTATATAGATGCCTTGAGATTACAAATCGCGTAGTTTCGGCCGTTTTCCATAAAGAGATAGTACCCTATTTATACTGTGTCAGTGACGTCGGATTGAATGTACTTCGTCGTAATGAGGTTTCAAATAAAACACGAGTTATTTTAAAATCTGTAAATTTTAATTCTTCGATCCAATAAATAACATGCGAGATTATAGGCATATCTAAAGCTGCAGAAATTTCTTGCAGTTGAGAATGGCCACAGTCTATTTCTATTGTTCCTACAACTGCACAGCTGATATTGATTTCTGTAGGATGTGCAAAATGTTTCCATACACATACGGCATTTAAAAATAAATAGGGAATGTAGTCCCACTTGTCGTTCTCCAACAATATCCACAGATCCTAAACCACAGTCTATAATTCTCCGTGCTTAGCAATTTTCTTTAGTTCTGAATAAAAGTAAGCAATATTAATTATGCGTCGCCCTTCGATGAAACAAGCTTGAGATTTGTTGAGGTTTTGGTGATATTTTGAGCTAAAAAAAGATATAACATACATTTTAATTAACCCTTGCAACACTGTTAGAGATTTATGTCAAGGAATTAAGAATTTATCAAGAAAAAATTAATTAAGAATTAACAAAAAAATAATTTTACAGGTATATGATATATTTGTAAACTAAAAATATAGGTTGTAGGACATGCAGGCATAATTTTACCTGAATGATGATGATGGAACTTGCGTCGTTTTTTTGTGCACATAGAGATATATAATATTATCATTTTCTTGACATTCTGTATGGATGTCTGACCTAGAATCAACTGCGTTAGTGTTCGACCTAAAAAGCAAATTAAACTTTTAAGTTCTGTCGATTGGTTTCTTTCTCTTCTTTTCTGTAAGTCGAAAAATGTTATTACAATATTATTTATTATTAATTAATATTATTTATTATTTATTTATTTATCCTACAGTATGTTAAGAAAACCCTGTCCGACCCGTGAAGGTGTTGTTAGGTATCGATAACTGATTCTACTAATGCATACAAAACCAGGCTAACTTAAAAAAAAATCACCCTAAAAAATAAATATTATTTCGCAAAAAGAGGTAACTTAATAAATATGCGTTAAGCACCCTTCCGCGGGCGGCGGGCGGCAGGGCACGCGGCACGTGGTCGCATCGCTGTCGCTATTTGCTCATAATAATACCGGTGTTGTCACTTTTTTAAAAATTACCAAATTTCGGGGAAGTTATTTCAAAATTCATTTGTATTGGTACTATGATGATTACGTAATATTTTATATCATATTTGGTCATGTGTTTACTTAACCTTTATTATCCTTACGGGTCGGACAGGGTTTTCTTAACATACTGTATATATACGGACAAATCACACAGATTGAGCTAGCCCCAAAGTAAGTTCGAGACTTGTGTTATGGGATACTAACTCAACGATACTATATTTATAATAGATACATATATAGATAAACATCCAAGGCCCAGGCCAATCAGGAAAAGATCGTTTTCCATCATGACTTTGCCGGGAATCGAACCCGCGGCCTCCACGTCGCAGGCAGGCGTGTTGACCGCTGCGCCACGGAGGACGTCAAAAAAATTTACTGATAACTGTGACATTCCAAGCCCGCCAGCCCGCGTCCATCGGCTTCGGCTACTTTAAACAATTACATATAGAAATAAAATATTTACAGGAAGAATCATTTAAAATAATCCAAGTAAGAGTTTTTATTACACATTTTTGCTAATATCGCAAAAACTAAAAGTCCTATCAACTCAAAACTTTTTGTAAAACTGTTTTTACACCAAAACCTTTAATTGAGTCCTAATTTTTGGTTTATATCACCATAAACAAAAAATCACATTTTCAAGTTACGTAAATTTCTAATAAGATTTTTATTTTTAAATCTCCTTACAAACCTATAAATTATAATCTAAGTGCGAGTGTTTACTTACCTGAATAGAGTCTTCTATATTATCAGCGGATGTAGTTAGTCGGATTATTGCCTTTCAAGTCTAAAGATTTCTTTCTAGATTTCCTGGAACAATTCGTAATTGTTTAACTTCAATTGTAAAAGAAAAATGGTTACAAAAGCTAATAGTAATTATAAAGAAAAATACAGTAATATGTAGGTATAAATACAAGAGTATAGGTAGATAGATACTTACGCCACCAGACGCATCTTCAATTCTCATTTGCGAGCTAATCTATGAACGTACACTGACACGATTCGCTCGTAAATATTTGCACTCACACAGACAACCACGCGTAGTCGGCGATAGCCGGAGCAGAGCAGCAAGCGACACAACCCTCCCGTCTGAATGCTAACGCACGACTGCCGCCCGCGCCCGCGCAGAGCACCTCTAAACCTATGTTTCAAAATAAGGATATTTTCTTGGCAAATGTTGATGGATTTAAATATGCTCTTGCATATCTGTAGTACTTCTAACCGCGAATTTTTCAGTGTAAAAATATTTCCACACATCAATGCCGTTTAGAAGTAATAACGAATATTAGCCAAAAATAGCGTTTTGGTAACTATTTTTTTAAGGCAAAAGGCAAAACCCTACGAAAAAATCATCTTTAGTAAATGTTGTACATGAATCAATAGACAAGATATATTTTTTTCAAATCTCAAAACCAAGCCGTTAATTAGAAATTAGCTTCCTAAAGTGACCATTTTACGCTACTAAATGAGACTAAGGCCCTTAACCATTGTACTACTGAAACGCTCTGTAGGCCTAGTATGAGTTTTCAATACGAAACTCGATCGTCGATAACGATCGCGTTTGGCGCTCTCATTGGTTGAGAGTTCTTACGACCTTGAAGCGGGCCAATCGCTGAGTCAAATGCGCTCGATATCGACGAACGAGTTTCGTAATGAAAACTCATACTAGGCCTATTGATAGTTATTCGTAGACAAACGAATAATATACAATGTAAAGACAACAATTACACAAAAATACCAATACCTACTAAAAGCATGCAAGATTTTTGGAACTATCAAAAATATCTTAGCATCTAAATTAAATTAACTAAATAGATCCAACAAAGATTGTCATAGGTTTTGACAATCTCTGATTAACTGTAGTGATGAAATCTTTAATTGAAGTATCGTATGCCGATCAATAGCGTCATAGCGTGAATTAAGCAGTTTAATATATTGTCCTTATAAAAATTGTATATGGAATATAGGACCCCATATAAAAATTGGGACAAAATAGTTAGAATAAAATAAAATGCACTAGGTCATTCAGCAGTTGGTTCTAATATGAATGAAGTAGTCCTATGAAGTAAACCTCTCGGGCGGTGAGCAGTGAGCAGCTCGTCGCCCGGTAAGGACCGAGCCTGGGTCAACGGCGCGTTGTGTTTCACGCGCCCCTCAAAGAGATGTCAGCATATCGTGACGGGTCCACGAAGACCGATGCCTCCTGGGTCAGGGTTGCGGGTTCGTTAAAAAAAAACCCGGGCCCTGGCGCACAGGCAAGTGAATAAACACGGGTGGGTTTTAGTCAGTAAAAGTCTGACACACCCTTCCGCTCCGCCCAGAGCGAGAGAGGGCATTTGATGATTTCCCATCCAGAACAAAAAAAAAAAAAGAAGTAAACCTCTGTTAAAATACTTGATATCATTTAGAGTAGACTCGAATGTAATTGCTCGACTCGAGAAATACCTACGGAAACTCCGCACATAAAGAGACCGTGAAGCACTGGAGCAAATTGCAGCCTAATTTTGTACGCTTTATACTTGTGATAATAACCAAATGTAAATATGAAACATAATGTAAACAGAAACTTTGCGTTCAAAACAAAACAATGTTTCAGTACAACGAACTCAGGTACGTTGATCCTTATGAATATATCCTGTCCATAGACGTGTGAAATATCGAGTGTTTGGCCTAAAAACTTCTTCGTAACATTACATGATATGCGAAGCATGATTTTCGCATAAAGTTGGCGTTTTGTAGCTGAACAGTTTAGGGCTAGGAGCGTCCATATCGGGCTAAAGAGCTTCCCGGAGAACAAACGAGCAAGATAAGGCACCGAGTACGCTAAGCATCGCTCGCGTTTTACATCCACGAAGATATCGGATTTGAATTTTTGAATAACGTTATACATACTAACTTTAGAGACAGTAGCATGATGACTAGGACTTGAAACATAAAAGGTTTGTAATGAATGATTTATTGATGTAATTAAATAGAAGATGATTATTTCATCAGTCAGTCGTTAACCGTTTGAAATTATTGATATAATGAACGTATTCATTTTTAATAAATTTTTCCATGATCATAAAAGGCCAATTACCGTAATCAAAAACGGCCAAGAACTAGTCGCAAATTCGTCTTAGCGATAGAATCAATCTCGAAAATGTAGGATAATAAAGTAGTAATGTAGTCTTCCCATTTCATTAGTTTAAAAATAAATGTGCCCCTACCTTTGTTGTGCGAGTTCACGACCTCTCTAGTTCTTTGAACCAAGATACGAGAAATTTTTGGCTTGCATGGTCAGCTTGCCGTACGTGCCTCGAGTATATAAATAATTATCGGCTCATTAAAAGGCACTATAGCAACGCGGTTAGTAGATCAGACAGCAAAGAATGACGATTTCATTGATTTTTTCCATGATGATTTCACACGCTATCTTGGAATACTTAATATGATAAGGACAAATGCAACAAAATCACTATATCAAGAAGTCGTAGATATTTTGATTGCCTTCAAGTAATCGCATGGACACAACAAATAAGCCTTTTTGTCGATTGGCAATAAAATGTATTGCCGAATATTAAATCAATGTCAATAAGTACTTCAAAGCTATTGCCGATATTCATTTATGATCTTAATATTTATTCAGGCGAAAACGTATTTATAGGCTTTTGACATAATATATTTACACTGTAAAGATTTCATTCTGGAAAAGCGTTAGTTCAATATCTAAGCACTCACGACTTATCGATCCAACAGGATCTGAATTAGCACATGTTATATATTAGGCGTTTAGTCTGCGCACTTAGTCCTTCTAGTGGACCATTGTGTGTGGGCCATGGCGCCCGTTGGTGGTTATTCCAACGAGCCAATCTCCCTCCAGAAGGCTACTAAGTCTTCTGACTTGTTGAAAACATCTGTGTATCTATGTGATCTAGGTATCCCGAGAGTTTCAGTTCTAATCTGAGTGACGCCTGTACACTCAAAGATCGTATGCGCAACGGTCTCATCTTACTCCATGCTGAACCACCATGTTAAGCTACAGAGGGCCATCGAGCAATTTAGTTTACTTGAATGGTTACCCGAGATTTGGTTTAAAAATAAAAAAGGTACTGAACTGATTATTCGTCCAATTGTAGCGCAAATATTTAATGCCAATTGAATATCAATGCAATTGTCTAATAGGAGCAAGTAATTTTGCCATAAACTTATATTTGTTTACATTTATGGCAAATAAGTCGTAATTGCAGATTACTTGCTCTATCCCCAAAACCCCCATTAACTATGTAAAATATGATTTGTCTATCAAGCTAAATACCTAATAGGTGGTAAGCCATTAAGAAAATGAGGTGTCAAGTTCGGTAGAAAGCCATGTACAACACCTAGTACTGAAGTCTAATGATTTCATAATCAGTATCATCAGGCGGGTGGTCGTGTCAAGCAAGTGATTGGGACTCGTTACCCCACCCTTACCCCCCGTAACCGCACATTAGCCGAACATCAAGCGGGAACAACAAGCGTATTAGGAGGAAACATATTTCGTCTACGTTCGAGACATTTAGCTGCGGTATCCAAGATGAACTTAAGTATGTTGTTAAAAACCCTGTTTTCTATGCTTCTGTGTTTTTAATGTTTTTGGAGAAAGTTCAGAGAGTGAACTTACTAAACCACCAGAAAACTGTATGGGGTGTTATCAAGTAAAATTGCAATTGGATTCCAATCATCATCAAAACTTGAGTCTATGACTCACGAGTCCATTTTTTAAAAATAAGGCTATATACTTTTACGGGATCATGCCGGACACCGCCGCGCAACCTGCTGTTACCATGGATTCAGTACATGATTCTCCTGCATGTCTTGCAATTTTTCGACATTTATAAAAACAAGAGCATGTCAGGCTGACATGCTCTTGTTTTTATAACTGTCGAAAAATTGGGTTTGCCATTGTCAGGTCACGCTCAGTGTAGAGTTCCGTAGTTTTCTCAGAGGTAGTCAGTTAGGAAATGGCGGCTCCAGCTAGTTAAAAAAATATGGTTGCCTGTAAAGTCGGTTTTACGGGCGAAGATTTTACGTGACAACGTCTTTTTCTCGGTAGAATATTTATTGATATGAATATAATTAAATTGCACAATAGGAACAAGGAATTGAATGAAAATAAGAATTGCACAAATTTTAACTATAGAAATATATTTTGTTTACTAAAACATCGGTGACTCATCGTAACGTTACCGAGCGTTACACTTTTTCATAAGTGACTCCCAGCCGCAACCTAATTTAAGACGTTGTCACGTCAAAATATGGTAAAATTGATCAGTGATCTTGCATAATAAATGATTTCATTTCCTTACGTCACAAAAAACGCTGAGTTCACACCCGTTTCGACCCCATCAACACAGGAAAAATCTTAAAAGCGCGAAGTAGCCTAAAGTAAAGGAATCCATCCCTCAGGAATTTGGAATACTAATGTATACGAATTAGACGGGTTATGTATGTTGGATTTTTTGTGGGAATTTTGGATTGCATGAACCGAATTTATTAATTATTTTTTAATTATAAATAATATACGTTCAGGATAATAAAATATGTAAACTAAGTAACGATTAAATTACAAACTTAATTCAACCCATCAAGAACAAAATAATTTTCCTATTGTTTAATTTTATGGTCCATAAGTTAGAGGTCCATATTTTAAAATAACAATATTACTTAGTGTGCTACATTCTGTTCTCAAGCATAGGTACAAATATTTACACATTATACTCGTATTACCTACATTTAGAATTGTTTTAATGTCGACAGATATAATTGAAATGTCAAACAATAAATTAAGAAGAGAAAATGATGTCAAAATTAAAAAAGTAATATTAATAAAAAATTAAAAAGCCTCCATAAATTCATTTCGTTACAATCAAGTACTGGATCCTTAGTTTTAAGCCTGTATCAGCTTCTATGACATGTTCCTTTGATTACCTACTCTTTGGTTTAAAAAAAAAACAGGTATAAAAATCAAAATATTATTTTAATTTATAAAATAATATGTTGAAATACCCGTCTATAGTCATATTAGCTTGTGTGTATGTGGAGGCATGAGGAACAGGGAGTAAAGTTCACTCATCCTCCTTTGAAAACGGAGGATCCTCCGATCAGACGGGGTTATGTCTGGCGGGCACTTGCCCAATGCTTTTGAAATTGGAATGTTGTATGTATGCTAATTGCACGGTAAACTCTGATTGCGAGCGAGATGTAGATTCGTGTGACGTCAGTATGACGCGTTGTTCCATGTGGCGTTTGTAGGTACCGCTACAGTGTATATTTATATTTGTTTGTTTAATATGTAAATACAAACCAAACAAATACAATATAAAACAACATAAGAAGGCTCATCTCATTAAAAACGAAGCAGTATTCACGCCTATTGTTTAAGCACAGAATGACGTCAGCTAAACACACTTGTTCGATTTATTATGTAACGAATACTATTCGCAGAGAGCAAACTAAGTAAGTAAGAAAAACGAAGTGTCCGGTTCCTTTTCACAGTCCATTAGCCCACGCTCTTTCTTCACGAACATCAATGAACGTTGTCGTAACCGTTGCAAAAAAACTGTAATGGGATATAAAACGTTCAAATCCGAGTAAATACTCGGATATTTTTGGTACTCTCACAATCGGTCGATAACACGAAATATCATCTACAGTAAGCGGGACGAAGAATGTCTATTGAATGAGTCAAATCGTACGTATCCAAAGTATACCTACATATGTATGTATGGCATTATGGAAAACTTGTTTAGCAAGTTCACTCAAATTATATTTGCATAACATCCTAAAGGGCAGCCGTCATTGATACCTATTTATGAAAATTCATTTGAGTAATACAATTTAGTCAATCCGTTCAGTACTTTCATCTGAAATAAACATGAATATTTATCTAGATAGCAACTAATCTAACATGGGTGTTTCACTTTCGTACAATCTTGTAGCAGTTCACTGACACGAATGAAGAATGACCAAGCCAATGGACAAAGGAGGGTCCAAGTTGTTGTGGTTAGGAACGGAAGATACTCATTACGATATATCCTACCGGCCATTGCTAAGTAACCACTTTAGATATTGGATCTGTGACCGTTGAGTAAAATAAACAATAGGATCAAGAGTCCGTGGAGAAACACAGAGGCCAGAGCTTTTAAAGATATTAAAGATGAAACAAATTAATAAGGAATGTCAGCCTCGTCAGGAATCCCGACTCCAAATTCGGGATAAAACATTTCACCACAATGTAGTCGATTTGGCTAAGCATTTCGGTTGCGATCATTTAGTAATGTGAACGCCTACTTGATGGACTTTTTCTCCCGTTTATTTCCAACCCACGTTCATAATCGGCAACGCACAAAAAGTACGATTGGGCTACAGTGGATGCGATGTGCCGACGATGTGTAAACATACATCATACTCAACAGACAACACACAAAAAAGGCAGTACTCGGAGGCTCTTACAATGTCAATACTGATGCCGTGAGTTTATGTGAGTGATTATTATGTGTCGCAAAGAGAGCTATGTCATTTGGCATGTAATTAACATTTTTATGAGGCAATATCGAGTTCGTAGTACTGCCAGTACTGCGTAGTAGTGTGATGAGGTCTCGTCGGCGACTGTTTGTGCGGACATTAAACGCAATAAAAGTTCTCCGGAACGTCCTATGCGTTAATTGCGGCTCGCATTAGGCCGGACCGGCGCCTTTCACACGATTAGTTTCAACTAATTTAAACGGTTACATGATTTAAGTCACCAGGATATACTATGACATCATCAGTATGTATAATTTATTAACAAGTAAATTGTTGAACTTAATGTTGCGAAAGACTTTAGACGATGTACTGTTTAAACTACGTGTTGTTATGGTATGTAACCACAGTTAAACTTTAGATACAACAGATATTATCCAAAATAGTATTTGTAGTTTACAAGTTGTTTATGCATTCCATCATAAAAGAAAATATACAGATCACATAGCGGTTCAAACAAATTTATGACTTACCCAGTTCAAAAATTTATACAGGTTATGTAACGGTAGCACTTTGTTTATAATTAAATAAATTAACGCTATTACATTTATTTATTGCTTCGTCCATAAAAAGCACAAAAAATACGATTCGCGTGTCAATGTCAGTTGAGAACAAAAACACAAGTTTTTCTTTGTTTATAAAGTCTTTATTGATTTTTCAATCAAGGTTAGAAAATGGAAAATGAATTGCACAAACCCGTCACTTTCACTAGATTTACCAGTAAATGCAATAGCGGCAGTTGTTTTCTTAGACGGAGAAAAAACAACGCTTAGTTTTCCCAGCCGAAAAACAAAAGAGGAAAACCGAATGCGCGTTTTTATAATTTCGTGACGATAAATTATCTTGAATGTCCACGTCCATAAAATGAATGGATAGCGTTATCATGAGCGCTAATTTCAAAGCGTGATTATTATATTTCCATAAATTTTACATCCTTGGCCGCGATGTAGGCGTGGAAGTCCATGTTAATATTGGCGCCGTTTCTCTAGTTCACAAACTAAACTAATTTTACTTTAAGTGCACCTTTTTCTTTCTATTTAATTAAGAAAAGGACAAGATAAATTATTAGTTTAGTCCTGCCAAATTAAGATACTCAGATAAAAGCATGGCTAATAAAAATACATTAATTCACGTTAAATTCGGACTAATCTGACAGGGCTAAACTGACGCAGGTCCTCACCGGACACGGTTGTTTCGGGAGGTTCCTGTTCCGTATTAGGCGGAAGGAAACGCCAGGGTGTCACCATTGTGTGGATCGCCCTGAGGACACGGTGGAGGTCTGCCCGGCTTGGGTAGAGTGGCGTGAGGCAACGGGAATCCCAGCGCCCTCATGCCACTAGCCGCCGCAGGAGATGCCCTGGTCGGGAGACGACACCTAACTCCCAGCCACCGTAGGCGCGGGCCTGCGGGCGGTGTGCAGTGGGCAGCTCGCCGCCCGGTAAGGACCAGGCCCGAGTCGACGGCGCGTCGTGTTTCACGCGCGCCTCAAAGAGATGTCAGCACATCGTGACGGGGTCCACGAAGACCGATGCCTTCTGGGTCAGGGTTGCGGGTTGGTTAAACAAGAAACCGTGGCCCTGACCGTCGCACAGGCAAGAGAAGAAACACGGGTTTTAGTCAGTAAAAGTCTGACACGCCCTTCTGCTCAGAGCGGGAGAACCCATTTGATGATTTCCCAACCAAAAAAAAAATCTAACTACACTGTACAAACTGAGTGAAAGGATTTTGTACTGCCTCATGGGAATAAGACTTCTGTTTTCATATAGATAATTGTCTAAATCATGAAAAAAATGGTAGTCCGTTTTAGCAAAGTCTGGCGAATACGGAGGATGACGAATAATTTCTAACTGCATGTCATGGAGCAATAATGGTGTAGATCGATTCATGAGTCGGAGCTGTTGTACTGCTAGTTTTGCCAACCTTGTTCAGACTTCGGCCCAATAGACATCTGCCGTTATTGCTTGACCAGATTGGAGAAAATTATAATGAATAAAACCACGCTGAGACCACCAAACAGTTACCATTATCTTTTTATTGGAAAGTTTTGCTTTAAGACACTGTTGTGGCGTTTGACCTGAGGTCAGCCATTGCATTTTTCTTTTACGGTTATCATAAAGAATCCACTTTTCATCACATGCCACAATGCGATATATTCCTTAATTTCTGTACCGATTCAACACAAGTTTCAAGTTTGCGTTTCTTTCTGCAGATCAGTCAAATTATGAGGCACCCATTTTTCGTATTTTTTTATTTTATTGATTTGACGCAAATGAGTCAATATTGTGGGTAAGGTAACGTTAAACCATGCCGCTAATTCCTGGGTAGTTTGACTAGGATCGGCTTCCACCTCCTCTGTTAATTCATCGTTATTCACCTGGCTGGGCGGTCTTCCTCGTGGCTCGATCTTCAAGTCGAATTTTCCATCACGAAAGCGTATAAACCAAAATCGCACGGTGCGTTCATTAGTCCCTCTCCAAACGCAACATTGATATTGCGGGCTGTTTCTGCCGCGTTACTCGCACGTCGGAACTCGTATTGAAAAATCACTCGAATGTTCGCAGTAATCATCTTTCTTGTCTAAGTTGAATACCAAAAACAATTAAAGTCGATATTCAAATGTTTCAAATTTTTTAAAAGAAGAACTTCATGGAAACCATGTGAAAAAAGTTTCATTCGAAACCTCAAGCCCATGAAGATTCTAGTAGTAAATTCAAAAAACCTATTACAACGCAATTTCATACTTTAACCCCTAATATTTAGTTGAGTTTGTGACCAAGAAATTCGGTGCCATTGTCACGTATAAAAGAAAAACAATCCCTGCAACGGAATCAGCTGCACTGTTTGACAATAACATTTATTATTAAAATAACAAATATTTCAAGTTTTGATAAATGTTTAGTAACCTGTCAGATACCATGGCTCCTTTACGAACGGGACTCTTTTATGATATTTCTGCGATTGGTCCGGTTCGTAAAATTTTATATTTATTGCACGAAAAATGTTTTTGGCTGTATTTGACCTTAGCTACGATCATCTATTAGAGGAGAGTGTAATTTTATATTGATACAATTACAGATCACACAGATGTGCATGAATGGCATTTATCTACTGATCGGTCGAACACAGGTTTTACCGAATGCGAATAATCGACCGAATATTCTTGCGAGAGTGCAGGATTTACAAGCCTTTATTTCTAACTAAATATGAATATCGTCAATGTCAAATAATAATAATTATTAAGTTTTTTGTAAACAGCTCCCTAATTGCGTAGACAACGAGACAATTCATTCGTTTGACAATACAACCAATAGAATCCATTGCTTGATATCATGCTTAAACATTCGTCACCTCGACAACAATGATAGTCATATCACGCAATGTATATTATTGAATGGTCATTCCGAATGGGTAACACTACAGGATATTGGTCTTTTAAACCGACTTCAAAAAAATTAGGAGGTTCACAATTCGACTGTACTTTTCTTTATTTTGATCGTTACCTCAGAACCCATCACCAGAACCAAATATATTTAGTAAGTAGATTTGTAAAATTCTTTTTTATTTGAAAGGATGTAGTTTCAGATTGGTCCATAAATATATTATCATTAATTTATTATATTAAGTTTTTGCGTCACCCTAAACACAGGACAGGACCCTAAATCAGAAAGGTAAGTCTCACTCTTGACAGAGTTTTTTTTTTTTATCACATCCCTCGACGCGATTCTGAGGGCCGGCTAATTGCCCCGGTTTGCTCTCAACAAGCCCAACTCCATCGTCAACAAGGTTTTGTTTGTTTTGTCGCTAACTTATCGACGCTTTGCCGACGCCGACGCTCGCCGCTCGGATTATCATCAGAATTAAAACAATGTTTACAGTCAAATGCTGAATTATTTCTTTGTAACGAATGATAGCTGATAAATGATTTTATGTGTGTGTGTTTTTTATATGCAAGACAAGAGAGAGATGTCGTCTGTATTGTGTTATTTGGGCGTACAGAAATGAATTGGTACAAAATCTTCTCAGTTGATCATTTTCAGATCTTTAATTTGTCAAGTTTGTTGCAATTTTCAAAATCAAAAATTGTTTTTTACATGATCTGCTGAGGGAACATAGATCTAAATTAAATGTAGTTGTAGCCGGCGATTTCAATATAAATACTCTAAGAAAAAGCAACATAACTAAGGCTGGCAAATAATTATAACTTGAAAATAGACATTAAGGTACCTACACGTAAATTGACCTGTATTGACCACATCCTAAGCAACATTTCAAACGCCACTTCAACCGTCCTACCTCTACATCTTTCAGATCATGATACAGCACAAATGTTGAGCTACCCCACTAAAAATAAACCGTTAAAATTAGCAGCATACTATATTTTTAAAAAAAGACTACAGCATAGACAATATCCGAAAATTTAAGGAATGCTTGCAAAGCTTGACTCGGGCCGACATTTGTCTAAATACTGATTCAAATTCCGCATTTAATGAATTTCATGATTTGTTGTTTATTTTACAATCTTTGTTTTCCAAAAGCAAGAGTTGAGGTTAAGTAATAGTAATAACAAAAAAATGCACAAAAGTGGATAAGCAAAGGTCTAAGACAAAGTTGTAAAACTAAAAGAAAACTATGTTATCAGTATTATAAAAATAAAAATTCAACTAATAAAGCCAAATATAAAAATTATTCTTACCTGTTAAATAAATGTGTATATAGCTCAAAAAACCTAAATATTAATTACATTATTGCGCATGATAGCAAAAGTAAAGCAACATGGTCTGTTCTCTCTGCAACTTTGTTTCTGCTACATATTAACGATCTGCTGATGCCCGGTATCTATGGGTATGCAGATGATAGCCAGGGGCGTGCACAGAGATTTTCTTGAAGGTATGCATACATATACCTACTACCCAAATCTCTGTGCTTATATATGGTGAAACTTAAAAAACGTAACGTAGACGTAGTTTCAATTTAACATACCTAGTCGCGTACTTTTTCGCATGTCAACATTGAATTGATGTTTGTGCGTGGCTACAATGACCATCTAAGTATGTGATTGATGATAAGAACAAGTCAAATAAATGATATACGTGGGGTGTTAGGTATTTTTTTTTTTGCCCAAATGAATACAATGAAATCTTCATCTCAGGGTTAATACCAGTCGCATCCAAAGCTTTGGAATCTGGGGTCCGCTTTTCCAGTCTAATTGCTGATTTTGGCAAAATTTCGACATTTTCCGTGAAGCGACTGCCGTCTGACTTGTGGGCTCCAACAACCCGTAACGACTGCCACTAGATGTTCGTATGGCAACCGAAACCAACGGCTTAACGGGCTTTCCGAGGCACGACCAGACCAGTGAAAATATTCATATTTTTTTTATTTTTTTTTATTAATATATATACCAGCGCTTGACCGCAATCCCGCCTGATGGTAAGCAGTGACGCAATCGTTGATGGTAAAGCGCACTAGTTTATTAAGAGCCTATTCACTCTAGCCTTGAAGACACTCAAATTGTAGTCCGACGGAAACACCGCCGCCGGCAGATTGTTCCAGTCCCTCGATGTACGCGGTATAAAGGACGAGGCGAAACGCTTCGTCCGGATCGTAGAGGTGTTAACAACATAAGGGTGGAAACTCGCCGTACGACGGGTCGTCCGATGGTGGAACGGAGATGGGGGAATTAAATCGTGCAATTCCCTCGCACACTCCCCAGAATGTATCCTATAGAACACCGAAAGGCTGGCTACTCTACGCCTGTGCTCTAGGCTTTGGAGACCAACTCGAGTTAAATCAGGGTCACCAATCAGCCTCTTCGCACGCCTCTCCACTGAATCCAAAGTGGCCAGGTGACACTTAGCAGCACCAGCCCAAATGTGGCTGCAGTACTCCACACACGAACGGACCTGTGCTTTGTACAACATTAGAAGCTGCCCTGGTGTGAAGTACTGCCGGACCTTTGCGATTACACCAAGTTTTCTGGCAGCCACCTTGGCCTTGGACTCAATGAACCGCCCAAAGTTTAGGTTCGAGGAAATCTCAACACCCAAAAGCCGAAGGCGGTCGGTACACTCCAAGGATACATTCCGAAAAGTAGGAGCCAAGGTGAACGGGCTCCTTTTGGCGGTGAAAAGACACGCCTGCGTTTTGGCGGCATTGAATGCTACAAGATTGGCATTGCCCCATTCGGAGACTGCCTGAAGTGCAACACTCGTTCGCTCTACCATGGCCTCTCTTTCGGACCAGATTGATTCCCTACTAGCCCGAGCATCCGGCAGGTATCTCTCCACGACTGCACGAGGCGCGAGGATCGAACCCGCGCCTCCTTACGCAGCGGCCGCGTTCGCTACCGCTACGCCATGGATGCTGTCAAAATACAATGAAATGGTATTACTAACTGAACTGTAAATAAGTAATAATTTATTTCTCAAAAAACTTAAAAAATATATTTTACTATCTATAAATTAAATCAACGCGCCTATCTATTTTTAAATAACTCTGTAAAAATTAAATATATATAAGATCATTGTAAAATCGCTAAAACTTCTTATAAAATGGAAATATAGACAAATCTTTCATAAATATGCGTAATGCACTACTCATTGGAATAATAACTATTAAATTTGGCTAATTTGTAACCTTCAGGAAAATTATTACAATATAAAGTATAGTATTAAAATTCAAAAGCAAGTAGGTTGAAAAACTTAAGGTCTTTTAAGTTTTTATAACGACGAACTGTCAATGCCGTGTTTTATAATAATATACCTACACGAGAAACAAAACAATTTACTTGTGTGTACACACTACACAGCCTGCTAACCACATATAATTATCATAATACTTTTTATAAAGACAACCTTTCTTTTGTGTTAAACCAAAAACTCTAAAATAAATGAATATTTAATTCCGCTTAAAACAACCAATATAGGTACATATTTTACATAGGAGTCTTGCCTTGGCATTCGTACGGTCACCTTATGTGTGTATTTGCTCCGAGTTCAAATATTCGTAAGTCCTTCCTGATTCGACTAAAACTTAAAATAAACTACACCACAGTGACAATAGAACTTCAGTGAAGTACATCTGTTATTGAATCTCAATAAAGTGCCTTAATAAAGTGTATAAACTTAGCTAAAAAGTAAAACAGTTAAGAGTTCTAAAATAACAATCGATCAGCTGGTGGGTAAGTGACAACACTCCTTACGCGAAGCGCACAGGACTTTCACGGTTAAGCGTGCGCGTAGAAGCTACATTATCGCTTGACCCGATGCGTGGTAACGCAAGTGGCGGCCTGTACTGAAGATTAAACAACACGGATCGTGCAACGTTTTATGCCCTCATTGCTTTGCCTCTGGGAGGACGATTCCAAAAATCTGCTGATTTATTTTTTTCTAGTGCTTGCTACCGCTCGTCGTAGGTAAACAATTGCAAATACTATGCCGAAAACTGCGCGCTCGCCCCCGACCACTCCTGCCCGTGAGATGGAAAAAACACACATTTCCTCAACTCCAGAATATTTTAACCATCCAAGTGAGCATGAACCATCTAACGTTACCTCGCGGTCCAAGAGACTGCGACCAGTTTTTTCACCTGAGAGCGAGTGGAATTCTTTCGAGGAAAAAATGATTAAGTTATTTACTTCCTGGAAAACTGACCAAGAGGTCTTGATTGGAAAACTAACTAAGGAGTTGACTGCAATTAAAATACAAAATGCTGACACTCAGAAAACTAATGCTGACACCCTAAAAAGCATCGAATTTCTAAGTCAGGATTACGACTGTATTAAAAAATCACTGCAGAAATTAGAAAGAGAAAACGGCGAACAGCGCAATTATATCCTGGAGTTGGAAAAGAAAGTGGAAGATCTACAGGTAAGCTCGAGATCCTCATGTATTGAGATTAGAAATGTCCCTGCAACTGAGAAGGAAACGGCGAAAGACCTAATGTCTATTGTTTTGAAAACCTGCGAGACCATCAAACCGTCAGATAACCCACCGCAACTACGCGATGTATACCGTCTGCCTGGAAAAAAGGGCTCAAATAGACCAATAATTGCAGAGTTTCTGACTGTCCCTTTGAAGAATCAAGTTTTGGATGCCTGCCGTACATTCAATAAGGGTCTGCCATCAACTGAAAAGCTAAACACGGGACACATTGGTGTTCTCGGTGAAGTGAAACCAGTCTATATAGCCGACTACCTACCTCCCACCCAGCGACAACTATTCTTTGAGGCTCGTTCATTTGCAAAAATGAACAAATATAAATTTTGTTGGTCAAAAAACGGAAAAATTTTTCTTCGAGAACGTGAGGGAATGGACTCCATTGTTATTAACTCAACGGCAGAACTTACTAAACTGCTTACCCCTGCAAAATAAACACAGAACGTTTGATTGTTATTTAAACTACACGCTCATAAAATTATTTGGATACTTACATTACTGTTTAGATAAAAAACAAGTTCTACCCTTTAACAAATCATTTTTTTTCTATTATATTTTTTTAACTTACCTTATATTAGACTTGTTAAGATTGTTTACTTTATTAAATGTGTCTTGTATATATAAACCACTGTGTTATACTCTGTATCTGTTCCTTTCAAAACCGCTCAACAAATATAATGACTTGATAACTTGTTATTACAAATACTCAACTCACAGCACATCTACTGATACCTACTTATTTGTGACAATATCCACACAACTTCAATTAATTACAATGTCAAAAACTAAACTACTAAATACCTACAAAACTAAAAATGCACATACTTATAGCGATAATTTATTTTGCACCTTACATCTACTACCAAAGTTCGATTGTGACACTTTAAATGATTTTGACTCATTTGGTATGAGTAACTCGCAATTATGTGCGCCTGAGTCATGCAGCAGATTCATTGACACTGACAAAGTTCTTAATTTAATACACCTAAACATACGCAGTGTAAACTGCAATTTTGATAGTTTCATTGTCCTCCTAGCTAGAATAAAAATATCATGTGATGTTTTAATACTATCATTATATTATACCCACTTAGACAGATCTTACTTCATCTCACCTTACCAACTCACACAATCACGTCATTTTTCTTACACTACTAAAACCTCTACACATATATATCTAGCTCACACATACAAACCTAACATTATGCTAAGATATCCTACCCTTGGTTTCCTCATCAACACAATCAACCGTGTACTTAAACACAATAATAACTTTCGATCATACACAAAATAACATGCACTGCATAGATGCAGTCTCAGTTTCGGAGTCGTCGGCTTGCGATTTAGATTCTTGCATACCAAAAAACATTGTTCTCAGCCAATCGCTCAAAATCCTGAACCAAAATATTAGGAGTATTTCAAAGAATATGCCAGGCCTACATACTATTTTAGCAAGAACTAAAGTAAACTGGGACATAATTACTCTAACAGAATGTTGGCTGCGTAACTCGCCTAAAATCCCTGAACTTGTAGGCTATGATTGCTTCACGACCTCGAAAAATCACACTCAAAACGAAGGGGTAGTTGTTTTCGTCCGCAAAGAACTTAAAGCTACGGTAGAGGAACCAACCTTCTCGGATGCAAACTGTATACTTACGAAAATTGACTATAAGACGGTCCTAATATCCATATATCGACCACCAGGCTACAAAGATATTACTAACTTCATAAATTCACTAGACACTTTATTAACAAATGTATCATCTTACACTAACATCATCATCACAGGAGACATCAACATAAATATTCATGAGCAATCGCACGACACCAACAAACACACTTACCTTAATCTTTTAGCCTCACACGGTCTGCTGACTGCTCACACCCTACCCACGCGGCTAAGTGCTTGTCTCGATCATGTAATATTAAAAACCCCGTTTCCTGCAGTAACGCACATAGCGCACTCAGCACTAACTGATCATGAGACAGTTTTACTCTTCTTAGCAAAACGTGCCACTGGAAACGTCTTACGTAAAACTGTAGTTAAGATTGATTATGACCAGTTGGATGCTGATATAGAAGGCCTCGATTTTAGTCCAATATACAATACTCAGGATGTAAATGAAGCGGCCGAGATAATGACTACCCTGATCATAAATGCGCTAGAGTCCAACTCTAAAAAAGTAAGGGTTCCAAATCGCAAACTTATCATTAAGCCATGGATTACACCTGGTCTACTTAGATGCATTCGGCATAGAGACAATTTGCATAAACAACTTAAAAAGACACCTACTAACGAGATACTTAAATTAACTTTTACCAGATATCGTAACTACTGCAACGGGTTACTCAGAAAAATAAAATCGGACTATGAAAAATCGCAATTATTTAACGCAGGCAAGAACGTTAAACAAATATGGACAGTCGTAAATGATATCACTAATAGAACCAAAAAAGAAGATTACAAATCAAATCTCCTAACCTTTTCTAATACGCCAGAGTCTTCAGTAAACAAAATCAATGAATATTTCGCGGGAGTAGGCAAAGGACTAGCCGAGAAAATTACCACAGTCGTCGAAACCAAAGAGCCCACTACCACCCAAAGCAACTGTTCACAATCTATGGGTATGCTTCCTACTGATGAAGAAGAAATTACCCAATTATTGACCTCCTTACGTGCAAACTGTGCGGTAGGGTATGATGGGATTTCCAGCAATCTCCTCAAAAAACACAGAGCCATAGTTGCGCCTCCTCTGACTTATATCTGTAACCTCGCGCTTGCCACCGGTAAATTTCCCAATACGTTTAAAAAGGCAATTATTCATCCAATATATAAAGCGGGGGATAGAAGTCGTGTCTCTAATTACAGACCTATAGCTGTACTTTCTGCAATGTCAAAAATACTGGAACGAATCTTGAACAATAGATTAACTAAATATTTAGAAGATAACCAGCTCTTGTCACCGTCACAGTATGGATTTCGCTCTGGCAAGTCAACATCAGATGCAGTTCACGATCTAACCAATCATGTGGTTATCAACCTGGATGCTGGACAGAAAGTCTTAGGTATATTCCTAGATCTAGCTAAAGCGTTCGACACGATTTCTATCCCCACTCTGATTAAAAAGATGGAACATATGGGAATAAGAGGCTTACAACTCAAAATCTTTGAAGACTACTTGACTGAGCGTACACAGAGAGTTAAAGTTGGGGAATTCTTAAGTGATGAGTGCACGCTGACCTACGGCACGCCCCAGGGCAGTGTTTTGGGTCCGACGCTCTTCCTCATCTATATTAACGACCTGTGTATGCTTAGCCTCCCAAGGGGTAAAATTATAGCATTTGCGGATGACACTGCTCTCTTATTCAGTGCAGGAACGTGGAGGGAAGTTTACACGTATGCTCAATCGGGTTTTAATATGGTATCAAATTGGCTGAAAACTAATATCCTTACTTTGAACTCTGATAAAACAAAGTACGTTAATTTTAGGCTAAAAAATGAAGACAAAAACCGATCCCCAATACCACACTCTATCGTTGCTCACTATTGTGCAACCACATCTGCTGACTTCTGCACTTGCGCATCGCTTGCAAATGCTGAAAAAATAAAATACTTGGGAGTCATCATTGACAGCAATCTTCGGTTCCAAGAACACATTCATACGCTGAGCAGCAGATTGCGCAAGTTAATTTACATATTTAAGACGCTTAGACATGTGGCGGACGATAACCTACTAAAAACTGTTTACTTTGCACTAGTCCAGTCTCTGTTAACTTACTGCATCACGTCTTGGGGTGGGGCCTCAAAAACTGTCGTGATTGAACTTGAGAGGGCTCAGCGAGCTGTTCTTAAAGTGTCTTATTTCAAGTCTTATCGCTATCCCTCGTCACAATTGTACAAAGAATCGAAAGTCTTAACGGTCCGCCAACTATTTATTCTAAATACAGTTCTAAAGCAGCATTCCTTGTTAACGTATTGTCCTTTGTTAACTCTCCAAAAACGACGCTATAACCCTGTAGGACATCGTCCCCGCTTATCGAAAATGTTTTCCAAGCATTTCTTTTGTCATCTTGGTGGTTTCTTGTATAACAGGATCAACAGCTCTCATGAAATATATAATTTAACCAAATCTGCTTGCAAGAAGAAACTATCGATCTGGCTACAAGACCTTAATTATGACGACACGGAAAAACTACTCATCAGCCCAGTATGACACATATCTTAGCTTACGCACTCGTATATATCCATACGCACGCACTTCTACCCTATCACATTCGCACACACACATGCACAAACACAAATACACACACACGCACACACACACACTTACTCACTCACTCACACACTCACTCACTCACTCGCTCACTCACTCACTCACACACCCACCCACTCACTCACTCGCTCACTCACTCACTCAGTCACTCACTCATGCACCTACGTACTGCTCACTTTATTGTTTATTGTTTTTATTTTTTTTTTTTTGTTATCTTATTCTATTTTGTTATTTTATTCTATTTTGTCCATTTTATTTTTGTAATACCACAATAATTTTGAATTACTTTTCTTGATTGTTAATATCTATCTATGGCTCATTATATGTAATTAGGGGCGGAGACCTGGTGTCCTGAAATACAAGCATATAGCTTAGCTTAGGCACCAGTCTCCCACAATACGAAAATTGTATGCCTTAAATTTATAATTGGTAGCTGTAAAACATGTATTGTGGTGAGAAAATAAATAAATTATTATTATTATTATTATATTTAACCAAATACACCAATAATGAAACAACATAAGCTGCTAAAATAAAAAGGTATTTGAACGAACAACAATCATGCTATATTTCTGAACTTCTTAAATTCGTCGCATTATTAGAAGCTGTGCTTATCGTGCCCTTAAAAGCCAATGAAATTTCACGCACACGTACACAACAATTTAGGCTCACAAGCAAATAATTTTATACACAGACAGATATGGAAGAGGCACATTTTGTAACTGCTTACGCCGCTACGAGAAGTGGCGCGGCCGTCGCGACGAAGGCCAGTGATATTTCGTAGTTAGCACTAGGCCCAATAGATGGCAGTGTCCTCACTAACTGATTAACAAAGTCTTTCAGTTTTAAGTTTGTAGTATATAAATTATTATATATTTTTTTAGAAAACTATTAGGGTATGCAGAGCTTTTCTGCTTGTATGGAGCGCACGCGCCTGATGATAGCACAGTTATGGAGAGATACCTGCCGGAAGCTCGGGCTAGTAAGGCGTCAATCCGGTCCGACAGAGAGGCTATGGTAGAGCGTACGAGTGTTGCACTACAGGCAGTCTCCGAATGGGGCAAAGCCAATCTTGTAGCATTCAATGCCGCCAAAACACAGGCGTGTCTTTTCACCGCCAAAAGGAGCCCGTTCACCTTGGCTCCTACTTTTCAGAATGTATCCTTGGAGTGCACCGACCGCCTTCAGCTTTTGGGAGTTGAGATTTCCTCAAACTTAAACTTTGGGCGGTTCATTGAGGCCAAGGCCAAGGTGGCTGCCAGAAAACTTGGCGTCATCGCAAAGGGCCGGCGGTACTTCACACCAGGGCAGCTTCTAATGTTGTATAAAGCACAGGTCAGGTCGTGTGTGGAGTACTGCAGCCACATTTGGGCTGGTGCTGCGAAACGTCACCTGGCTACTTTGGATTCATTGGAGAGGCGTGCGAAGAGGCTGATTGGCGACCCAGATTTAACTCGAAACGGTCTCCAAAGCCTGGAGCACAGGCGTAGAGTAGCCAGCCTTTCGATATTCTATAGGATGCATTCTGGCGAGTGTGCAAGGGAATTGCATGATTTAATTCCCCCATCTCCGTTCCATCATCGGACGACCCGTCGTACGGCGACTTTCCACCCTTACGTTGTTGACACCACTACGATGCGGACGAAGCGTTTCGCTTCTTCTTTTATACCGCGTACATCAAAGGACTGGAACAATTTGCCGGCGGCGGTGTTTCCGTCACACTACAATTTGAGTGTCTTCAAGGCTAGAGTAAATAGGCTCTTAATAAACTAGCGCGCTTTGCCATCAACGATTGCATTACTGCTTACCATCAGGCAGGATTGCGGTCAAGCGCTAGTTTATAATACATAAAAAAACATTTAACAATAAATCTAAACAAATCCGTCTATATACAATTCAATGATACAAATAATAATAAATAAAAGTAGCATTAAACTTAATATAAATAAACTCAATGAAGTAACACATACAAAGTTCTTAGGTATAGTAATAGATACAAGATATTAATTGGAAATTATATGTAGATAATGTTAGCACTAGAATTAATAAATTTGTATACGCACTGAAGCAAGTTAAAAATGTCATAAAGCAAGTCAAATATGATAACTGCCTTTATATCATATCACGCCTATGTTGAATCGATATTACGATACGGTGTTATAATGTGGGGCAATAGCACTGATATGGCTCTAGAGTATTCATTGCTCAAAAAAAGTGCATAAGATCAATTTGTGGACTAAAACCCGACGATTCATGTCGACCAATATTTAAAAGACTTGGCTTGTTACCGCACCCATGCATTTACATTTTACGAAATATGCGTCTTCGTAGTTAAGCATATAGGTACAGGTGTTTAAAACTGCAGATGAAATTTGTCCACGGATCAGACGAAATCCTTTTAGATTAGTACAGAGTGATCTGCCAAGACTGACCAGTATAATAAAAATTGTCTTGAAACATGTGTGCGGATATGTAACAAGTGCCAAGTTATTTCAAAGTATTAAACATAAGATTATTGAAGACTTTTTAGGGTTCCGTAGCCAATAGGCAAAAAACGGAACCCTTATCATCCTCTTCATGTCTGTCTGTCCGTCCGTATGTCACAGCCATTTATTTCCGAAACTATAAGAGCTATAGGTACTGTTGATACTTGGTAGGTAGTTGTATTCTATAAACCGCATTAAGATTTTGATACAAAAATAAAAAAATAATCATAAATATTGGGGGCTCCCCATACATAGAACTGAAACTCAATTTTTTTTTTTTTTTCATCAAATACTAACGTGTCTATCTATCTATGGATAGATCTTCAAAAAAGATATTGAGGTTTCTAAAATTTTTTTTTCTAAACCGAATAGTTTGCGTGACAGATGCTTCCAAAGTGGAAAAATGTTGCCCCCCCCCCCCCCTCTAACTTCTAAAATAAGAAAATGAGAAATCTAAAAAAAACTATGATGTACATTACTATAAAAACTACCAACGAAAATTGTTTTGAACGAGATCTACTGCGTAGTTTTTTTTTAATACCTCGTAAATCGTAAACCGCTTTTTACCGCGTTATCTTTCATGTACAAATAACTTAAATCCTTAAATTTCATAAATCAATGGTACGGAACCCTTTGTGCGTGAGTCAGACACGCACTTGGCCGGTTTTTATAATTTAAAAGAATTTATGGATCATAAATTCTTTTAAATTACGACAATCAAGAAAGCCGATCGAGACCGCATTGACGCTTTCGAGATGTGGTGCTGGAGGAAGATGCTTCAAATTCCTTGGACAGCATTCCGCACAAATGCATCAAACCTTCGAGAGCAGGGTGTCACAATAAGACTCTCCTCTGTCTGCCTTCGAAGAATTTTGGAGTATTTTGGCCATATTGCCAGAAAGGATGGAGATAACCTCGAACATCTGGTGGTTACTGGGAAGGTGGATGGACGACGTTCCAGAGGTCGCAGTCCAATAAGGTGGACAGACCAAATTCGTTCATCTCTGGATACCGAGCTGCATGATGCTATACTCGCGGCCAGGGACCGTAACAAACGGCGAACTATTGTGAGGAAGAGGATAATTCCACAGGGACATCACGACCCTCAGTAATGGGGAGAACGACTTGAGGAGGGAGGGATGGATCATAAATGTTAATGCCTTAAATAGTTTAGTTTACCTTACAAATCTTTGCGTGCTATGTTCATCTCATCTGAACATGCTTGTACCTACTGTATTCTTATTAAACACCTTTGTATACAATGTTTAATGCAAATAAACGATTTATTATTATTAATCTTCAACAGCATAGATTGTAAAAGCCTCTACTAGAAAAAAAAAACGAAATCAGTTTAAATACGCTCTGTATAAAATAGAACTTAGCGTGACATGCGCTAGTTTTCAATAATACAATACTTAGACCCCGGAAGTACGGTAGGTAGGTCGGACGGTCCAAAATGATGCTATAATGACGCAATTTGTAGTAATTTATGTGGAATTTGCGTCTCCGGGGCAATTCTCATCCAGCAATTTCTATAGACATAACGCGTGTACAATGGATGAACTCGAATATTTGAGTCAGCGTGGAAACGTATATTTTTAAAACGCATTCCGCAGCGATACAGTAGAAGTATATATGTGAGAAAGTGTCATTAGTTTAGTGTGCAGTGAACGGTGATGTCTTACTGTTTTTGCAGGAAATGTGTGTCGTGGGGTCACGGGCGACGTCTCGCCGCGGCCGATTCGGTGTGCCGTTACCTTATGTACTTAATACGGCACTCCGGCGCCGATACAAGTGAACTGGGTCTGCACAGCATTCGCGGAATGTGCTTTTTAGATCAGCACTGTTCGCGTATCATTTCGTGCTCTACTCGTGTACGTTCTACATATTTATAAATATAATTTAGTGGGTTAGGCAGTGCAACAGAGTTTATTTGTAGAAAAATTTTATCTGCATAGAATTTTTGTGACTTGTTCTACATTAAAGAATAAACTTTATTTCGTTGAATTTTTAGTCTAGGAATGTGTACATATAAGTACTTATTCGATTATTTTTTTAAATGGCATCTATTTATGACAGCAGAACGTAGAAGTTGTGCGCAGTATTCTAATGCTGTAATTATAAGCGGCTTGACTTTCCCTTTGATAGTGTAGTGAGCATATGATCGGCGCTATACTCTATTCACGATAACATAAGACAGAAGTTAAAAGCCTGTTTGTCGATTTACGTCACTTAGTTTTGTTATTATTGTTTTAGGTTTAAGTAATTTGCTATAATTAACTATCAGTTCTTAAATATTTATATTGAAACCATTAAGTGTTTAATAATTGAATATTCATCTCAAAAATGAAATATTGTGCATCTCTGCTTCTATGAATCTCTTTTGTCTAATACTATGCGAACGGAGTATAATAAGTACTACTTAATTCTATAGGTACTGTTGCCATAATAATAGGTGTATTTTATCTAGTTTCTTTATGAAATGTAAAAAATTCGTGTAGCCTTTATAAACCAGGGTCCTGTTGAAACAAAAATATGTTTTTCATAACTAGCCTTTCACCACCATGAAAATTATATCGATAAAATACGTCGTTAATTTTATTGGCAATGTGACGCGGCGCGTACACTATGTTATCAAAGAACAAAGCACTAAAATTAATAGAATTAACTTTTGTTAGTTGACTTCATGGCTGTTCAAATATTATCACAACTATAACAGCAAGGCTGAAATAATACTGATTGGACGTTGTTAGTGTTGTACAAAGCCAGCAGGTATAATCATGAAAATAAACTTTGTTTCGAGTGATGCAATCAAACATAGCTGAATAAGGACTGGGAATTTTTGTGGCCTTAACTGAGCGTTGATGGCAGAGATAATATTTGCGGAACCAGAACCTGGCACGACTCGTTCTCTACTTAGGTATCAATCGTGTGAAAAAAATATAAGTAGGTATCAACTATAGCTACACAATTAATGCCAATATTTTTGTTAAATTTGCGAAATTTTGTATTTTATTGAATAACGAAGAAGGATTCTCTCCAAGTGTGCAAGACCGTGTATCAATGAACATCTTATTTGCAGTCTATAGTACAAGACGATGAGTAGAACGAGCAAGTCATGCGAGTATAAACAAATGATTTCACTTGCAATGCATGTGTGCGCGCATGGTGCCTTGAGGCACATTGCACAACCGCCGCCGCCGGCGCCTCCGTTTATCGACCAATACAAAATACTACCAAACGGCCCACCATGAAAGTTTGCGAGAAAGTCTTGAACTCCTATTTACACTTGCACGCACTCGTGGTTACTTGGGTATTGTTCTTTGATGAGTAAATAATTTGGTGAAATACTAACCGTTTCCTACAGCGTGTCTGCATGGCATATGACGTACATAAGTGGATACAACTCCAAGGGTTATCAGCACACCAATGTACATAATATTGAGTCGCGTGATACCTGATGCCTGCAATCGCAACGCGTTGGATGTGCAGATTATAATAACTAGCGCACAAGTATTAAGAAATTAGTAGGTTAAACCATTGCGTAAGACTGTGATGCCGTTTTGTGGGAGTATGAGTATGCATTTTGAATGCTGACATTCCTTTATTCGGCCCTAATTTTACCGACGGTAATGCAAAAACCGTATAGGTACTCTGTTTTAATACAGGTTTGATGAAGTAGACATTGCAAAAATTTAAGAACAGCTGCACGACACGAGAACTGAAAGATTGCACTCGATTGCACTCTTTTGCAAAGGAAAAAAAAAGTATTGCAAAGCTTGGCACAAAAATTTTGCGCCTGCTTCAATAATAAAACTCTTGCGAGATTATGATAGATGATTTTAGTTTTTAGTACAAGCAATATTTTATTTTCAACTATGGGCGAAGCGGAAGGGCGTATCAGACTTTTACTGACTAAAGCCCACCCGTGTTCCTTCACTTGCCTGTGCGCCAGGGCCAAGGGTTGTCTTTCAACCAGCCCGCAACACTGGCCCAGGCGGTCTTCGTGGACCCCGTTATGATGTACTGACGACTTTTTGAGGCACTCGTGAAACACAACGCGCTGTCGACCCGGGCTTGGTCCTTACCGGACGGTAAGCTGCCTACTGCTGCCTCGTCTGCCAGCATCACTGCTTCGCAGAAGGTCGCAGACGGCCTGGCATGCACTCTCGCTCCGGACCTGGCCTGAACCAGGCCCGGACGCGAGAGATCGCGGCCGATTGCCGACACGAGAATACCGCGGTGCTCCACCCAAGCCGGGTAAACCTCCACTGTATGCTCCACCGTGTCCTCAGGGCGATCCCCACAGTGATGACACCCTGGCGTTTCATCCCGTCTAATGCGGAACAGGAACCTCCCGAAACAGCAGAGTCCGGTAAGGACCTACGGAAGGTTAGGACGCTGTGACGCCTCTCTAGCCACGCCTCAAAGAGGGGACCTACCGCCGCTATTGTGACTTGCACTACAAGCAAGTCTTAAATTCTAAGCCGAACTTTCATCCTTTAGTACTTCAATAGGAAACCTTATTTGCATTAACTTAAGCATGACAGATAAGGATTAATTATTTGCATCCTTTTGCTTTCCTTGTCTTGATAAGGAAAGTAAAGAATTAATTAAACAGCTTCAGAGCATTGGCACAAAATAAATAGTCATAAGTAATAAGACATTGGAGCCAAAAAAAATGAAAAAAAAACAATAATATAATCTTGATATACAAACTACCTATTAAGTATTTATGCACAAAATTACCGTAGTTTAACGAGATTCAGTTACAGTACATATTGCAAGTAAGCGATTATATAACAAATCGGTACAATCGTTCCATAATCAAACGGTTTTCGTGCTGCAAGTTTTTGTTTGATATTAAGACCTGTAACTAAAATACATTCTTCTAAATTTTCTTATTTATTTGCTGCAGGTATTATGGATATACTTGGAATGAATTCATGAAGCTATGTTGCTAGGTTTTGCGCGGTGATTGCATTTCACAATAAAGTTAATAAAAAGTCACTCTTCATATAAGTCCTTGAAAGTTTGCAGATAAACAGTGGCCTCGTAAACTGGTAATAGATCGTGATGGTTAGCGGCTATTGTGGAAAATTGCTTTATCATCATGCATAGCCTGAATGATTCAGGTGTACCTACTGACGTCGTTTGTTGATTAAGTTTCTCCAAAAGAACATATTTAGCATGAAAGAAATTATGCTCTGTGCGCTGCTTTGTGTCAATTTTGTCAAAGAAAATATAATCTATCCTTACTATCCAGATTTCTGCAGGGCAAAGTAAAGTTCCACATACACAGTTCTTTTGCTTAGCCTAAGATTAGCGTAGTGTTCAGTTGGACCCACTTGGTTTTTCCCCATTTTGATATCTGGATAGAGAATGAAAAATCTTCGCATACCGCAGTTGCTAGACTAGCATGTGACAAATTGCGATATCTTAGACTGGTTGCCAAAACTAAAAACGAATGACCTCATCCGTACATTGACGTAAAGTGGTTCAAGATAAGAATTTCAGATAGAAGAAAGATCTTGATTGGGACGAAGGGAAGGCAACATCGCCTAGTAGGGATTAGGGTAAATCAAGATAGCACATGGAATCAATGCATGCTTGGCATGAGGACTGGTACAAGCGAATCAACTTTCAAACCATTTGGTTTAATATCGTCATGGTCTACGGCACTTGTTTAACATGTTCGAGCGTCACGTCGCAGACTGTGCGATTAGGTACGGCAAATTATCATACGACCCTGAGCTCTGTGTTACGTTGCATTAAATAATATTTTATTAAGATAAGTAGCTGATTACAATTGTTCTGCAACAAACACACTCGTTATGGCCTTGAAGGTAAATTATTGATTACTGAAAAATATTTTTATTACTCTGAAAAAAACAATTTCATAAAAAAAAACGCTGCGAAACTTATAATTAAGCAGCAAGCAGAAAGAGAAAACGCAAGAACAAAGCTTGTGCCAGACCAAGACCAATATATCACAATTAATTAGGCCACGGATTTTAAGTTGAGATTAAGCCAACCAATCAGTAATCCTCTAAAACCGACATACACTAATAAAAGGTACCAGGATCTAATGATCAAAGAGAGGTTTAAGGTAGTTAGGTAGGTTACATGTGTTCCGCTGTATCAGGTTTATCCGCCAGCGTGTTATCAATCACGAGCAATTGTCGTGGGGGATTATTGGTGTCCTGATAACTAAAACAATTAAGAAGAAGATGTCGTAAATCGTTCTTTCTGCCGTGGATGTGCATATTCTGCGTAGGCTATAGCTATTCCATTTAATGGAATAAGTTTATTATTTTATAGTCCGTGGCGCCAAAGAAGTAAAACTTATTTATTACCTACCTTACATAAGATTTGTTTATTTAACAAATGGCGCTGATGTGATGTGAAGTATTGAATAAACAAGATGGGGATTGGGAAAGATTCAGAAACAGGGGCATGGTTGTCTGGAATAACATTTTGCTTTTCTTGTCTCTTTGAAATTGTTATTGTCAAACATTTGCTAATCTATTCATAGTAATAAAGCTAGAGTACTAGAGAAATCTACTAGTCGGATTTGAAATTATTTGCATTTGATAGCCCATTCTTGAGAAAGACCATAGGCTATTATTTAATACCACGCTACGACTGTTAGGAGTCAAGGGAAAAAAGTGAAGTTGTAGTAGATGAGTCTGGTGACAAATTTCACATGCGCATGAAATCGCGGGCGCAAAGTTTTATAATGAAAACAAAAAAACATTTCCCGTTTTGTTCTACTTTTAACAGAAAGAATTTCGAGTGTAAAAAAAAAATAAAAATGAAACAAACAAATCTTAAATTACGATATCGAAGAATTGTTTATCGATTTAGCTAGGTTATCAGTTATCACCATAGAAACATTTTCATAGTTCATCACCTATATCATTATTTAGATAAAAAAAATATAAATAAAGCAAAGGTGTATAATATTGGCAAAAGATTTTATCTAACAAATGGATAAGCTGTATCGATTACACTGTCTTACCGCTTACCTACTTGTAGTGCTTCTCTGAAGTCAAGGCTATCAGTTAACTAGGGTAATACTAGGCTCATTGATTAATGGTATTCAGTATTAAGAGAGCCTCCTACTACATGGATGACGAATATCCGCAAGGATATGAAGCAGTTGGGGCTTTCCGATGACGACGTATACCTGCGGAATAAGTGGCGCCTCAGAACCAGAAAAGCCGACCCCGCGTAACGGGAAAAGGCGAGGCGAAAGTAGGAGGAGGATTATTAAGAGCTCCTAAAATATATTTATCCTAATAATCATATAATACAAGTATTTTAAACACAAAAGTTTGTGAGGATTGGATGGATAGATGTTTGTTTGATGTGGTGTTCTTTGACACAATAAATACTGAGCTGGTTTGGGTGAAATTAGCCACACAGATAGACTATAACTAGGATTAATACATGATAATTTGGCCCAACATACCCGTGGGATTGGAATTTATGCAGGTGAAACCGAAGGGAGCTACTAGTAATATTATGAATTACCTAGTATTTCATTGTATTTTGTATTTTGAACAGATTTCAATGAAATTCAGATATTTCATAGCAATAACCTGAATTAATTAAAGTAATACTTGAAGTACGTGAAGACGGTTTGTTTGTATAAAATAATTATGATAAAGCTAATTTTTCATTTCATTTCTATTAATGTGTGCCAGCTTTTTGATTAAAAACAACTTGCTAGAAACATTTAAACAAATAATCAAGTGTTAAAACACCAGCCACCAAAGTCGTGGTGGCCTAGTGGTTAAAACACCAGCCTCTCAAGTATGAGTGTGCGGGTTCGATTCCAGGTCAGGCAAGTACCAATATAACTTTTCTAAAGTTATATGTACTTTCTAAGTATATCTTGAACACCAATGACTGAAGGTGAAGGGAAACATCTTGAGGATACCTGGTCTTTAACTCTGAAATCTCCAACCCGCATTGAGAAAGCATGGTGATTACGCTCAATCCTTCTCTGTATGAGAGGAGACCTGTGCCCAGGAGTGGGATGATAAAAGGTTGTTGATGATGATGAATTAAGTGTTATTTGCAAGTACCTACTGTTTTTTTTTTTACTATCAAACCTATTTCTAAATCAAAAACAATAATACATTTGTTAAATCCCCTTACATAGTTAGAATAACAGGTTACTCGATGGCTTTATGTATCATATTCAAGTTTTCTGCCTAATTTTAAATTGTTTTGTAGCTGCAATAATTATGAACTACATTGGACACTAGATTACAAAAGATAACAAAAAAATATTAAATAGAACTTTCCAATAACCTACTAACTACGAACCTACGAACTAATAACAACAATAAAGTTTTATCAACATAAAATGGAGTTACATTTAATTTGAAGCCCTGGCCCCTGTTCTAGGTGTTACCTGCATTACAGGAGTCAAGCGTGAATTTATCCTGATTAATAGACTAGCAACTGATAAATATTCACAATAGTAACAATAAATGCATGATTCCATTAATTTTCCTGATAAAGATTAAAATCAATATCTTCAATACTAAAAATTGATTGGTAGCAATCAGTAGTCAATAATGGATTCAGTTATTTATACATGACAAATATTTAGAGTGATAAAAGATGTTATACAACAGATAAGGGATTTGACAAAACATTTATTGACTGTATGCTTCGCACTTTTCTATAATGACTCTGCAAGTAGTTGGCAAATACCAGCCAATGTTTGTTCACTGCAGGGCAATGGCTCCTCGACATATTGAGAAATCACATTAATTGAACGCCACACTTGCCCAAGATGTATAGGCAATTTCAGGCATATCATCTGTTACTTAAAAAAAGCTGAATCTGATTAGTCAAAATCTCACAATTAAATATCTACAGTAGTAGAATTTATATGATCATAGAGTCATTAACAGTTTTACTGTTGTGTAATTCTACATATTATGCAAACATTACTTTGTTTTGTTATGCTGTGTTAATTCATAATTCACATTTGCCTACTTCCTCATTCATGGTGTATGATTTCTAACACTTTTACCTTAAAATTACAATATTCTACTTTAAAAAAAACAGTAGAAAGTAAAATTAATTACTTAAGTAATTTGTTAGTAACCACATAGTTTACTTTCTATGAGTAGTTTTTATGTAGTGACTCACCTTTTTGACAGTTTCCAGTTTGTGTTTGAGATCAGGGTCAGCTCCTGGTGCCTGTGCTACAGCCACGAACTTGTCGGAACTTTCCGCCTTTGGCCCTGCCGGGGACACATTCTTACTCGCTGCATTGTTCCCTGCCGCGGGCTCCTCGATCGCATCTACTGGTGGCTTGCTAGGCCCCCGCGAAGATGATACAGAAGGTGCCACATCGTACTGCGGCCGCTCTAATACCTTCATTCCCATATCCTCCTCTATCTTAGCCCGCAGGCGGTTCCTATCCTCTACTACGTGAGGATCATCACCCTCTTCTCCGTGGTGAACGATCCCTACCACGGGAAAGTCACCGACGTCGTTTTGAGCGAGCGGAGGCGGCATGAGCAGCTCAGGGCCAGCCTTCTGAATTCGTTTGTAAACATTGTAAACACTATCGTTCACACTATTGGAACTTTTAAACTCTGGCAAGTAGAACAGTGCCCCTAACCACACGATCCCGAATGTCAAAAGTACAGAAACAATCAAATATTTTTCTCGTAGGCGGAAGGAACGTCGAGAAATGGACGGCACAGGAACTCCATTTACAAAACGCTGGTATGTAGGCAAAATTCCCGTCATGTTTACGTAAACACGGAACCTACACTTAAAAATCTAAAATAATAAATAGTGACAATTTCCAGACAAACGACCCGTCACCCGTGGTCGCCATTAAAGAACTGCCAACTTGAAGAAGATGAAGTTGTTACAACGAATGTTACCCAGCTTTAACAATAAAACTCCCAAATGAAAACAAATACAAGGCAACGTATAAAATTGCCTAGTAACTCGCTTGTAAAGCATGAAATTTAAATTAAAAAAGAAGGTCCCTCGACCTGCACAAGATCTTAAAAAACATAAAAATCCTAAAATATGTAAATTTTCAATAATTATCTATGGAATCCAATATTATGATAATTATAAAAATAAAATAGTTGTCTTTATATTCGCAATAGGTTGACTATGGTATACTGCTAACTTATGCACATATTTGACACTGACATTAATCGGCAACTTTGTAACATAGCTCTAATGAGCAAGTCCTCACTTCAGGGGAGTCCAGGATAACCTGGTAACATTAAAATAGTGCTAGGGATGCCATATTATAACACGTAAAGCTACTACAAAAAATAATCGGGTTTGTTTCCGATTTATTTTATTTACGTAGTAGTTTTTTCAATACTTGATTACAGTTTCAGGAAAAAAGATATATGCTCACAAAAGCGGAATGAAACTCAATTTGTACGAATAAAAATTTAATTATATAAGTAATATTACAGTAATGACGTGTAACACAAGCTATACAACATTACAGGGCCTAGTATGAGTTTTCAATACGAAACTCGTTCGATCGTATCGAGCGCGTTTGGCGCTCTCATTGGTTGAGAGTTCTTACGACCTTGAAGCGGGCCAATCGCTGAGTCAAACGCGCTCGATACGATCGAACGAGTTTCGTATTGAAAACTCATACTAGGCCTACAGATGTAATTTGTCTGTCTGTCTGTGATATCTTGCTTGTAACTTTTTAATTGGCGTTTTATATAAAAATAAAAAATCTCTATAGGTACTGACCTTTCATTAAATAGATGATGCCAGCATTTAACAGCTGCCAGAAGAATAGTTGTTACTATTCGTCTAAATCGTAGTGGCATAGAGTTCATTCCAGGTCAGGTAAGTACCAATATAAGTTTTCAAGTTATACTTATGTACTTTCTAAAAATATCTTGGACACCAATGACTCAAGGCGAAGGAAAACATCTTGAGGAAACCTAGACATTTAGTCTGATATCGCCAACCCGCATTGAGCAAGCGTGGTGATTACGCTCAATCCTTCTCTGTATGAGAGGAGACCTGTGCCCTGCAGTGGGACAATAAAAAGGTTGATCATGATGAATGACTGGTTATACGCTGAAGGAAAACATCTTGAGGAACCCTGGATGAATTCGCCAACCAGCAATAAGAAAGCGTAGATTTTACCCTCAATGCTTCTCTGTATGAGAGGAGGCCTGTGCCCAGCAGTGGGGCGATAAAAAAAAAGGTTGATGATGATGATTCGTCTATTTGATTTGAATTTGAACTGACAATATTTTCTGGTTTTGAACTTGTGAGCAGCAGAAGTCCCACGATAACATTGAGTGATGTTTGATAAGGTATACATTATTAATAGTGGTTGTAAATACTGAATAACTACGCTCTGGCGACACCTACCAGAAGCGTTAGCAATTACACTGCATTTATCTTGTATAATGCTCAACGAGTTATCAAAGTTTAACAATAGATGGCACTATAACACGTAAAATATTTAGAATAATAAAAAGTACATAAATAATAATAAAAAAAAAACACTTTATTGCGACAGAAAAACGTAATAATAAATGAGGATTGTTCAGGTATATTTTTGGAAAATAAAGGTTGTAGAAACACTAATGAAATCCTACATCTATGGTAGTAATAGTGAATATGGTAGTAATGGTAGTAATAGTATGGTAGTTATAGGGGGACCCTGTGACTTAGGAGACAGACCTTCAAAGCCTATACTAACATATTTTTTCTCGAAATTCATTTGTATTATTATCCTCTTTGTTTTTATTATAAATAATACAACTTCCACTATTGCATGACTGGAAATAGGTACCGTAAAACGGGGTGAATTTTGAAATTCGGTTATAACGGTACCTATAACTATATAGTATATAATTTAACTCTTTTGCAAGTTTTGTGACAGTCTCGTATAGAGTATGAATTAGTATAATATGGTTTACATTCAAGACTGGTGTTTGTATATTGTTTGAAAGAGTTACCGTGGACTCCCTGGCACAAACAAATAAGGGAACACGGGTGTTTTACTTAGAAAATTCAAATAAGCTCTCTCGCTCTACCTGAGAAGTTATTTGATTATCTCCCAACCACAAAAAAGGCGTATTTTTATCTCTATCAATCAATTGGCCTAATTCATATTTCATTTTTAAACTAGCCTTACTATGTAACTCTCCCATGCGATTTAAGGTTGTTATGCTAGACTGGTCGTCGTGGAGATTCTTGGAGGAGGCCTATGTCCAGCAGTTGACGTCTTTCGGCTGAAATGAAGATGATGCTAGCCCGTCGTGGTCGCTAACCTCGTCCGTGCATGCTTGGTAAGGTGGGAAGAAGACTGACGACAAAGGACGCATCAGTGTAGCTTGAACTGCTTCTTAGAAAAGTATAGTTTTGCATAGTAATAAACCGTCCTTTAATAAATCTCCGTTTCATACCAACTATAAATACAGTGTTTTTGCGAATATGATTTCACAATTAAATGTAGGTAAGTATCCGGGTATTTGCAGCCAATAGGGTTATTATGAACATGTTCTATGGCGATAGGTACAGTGCACAATAAAACTCAGGTATATTTAATTGGAAATAATTTATTTATCTTCACTTTAAGGCACTTTAAAGAAATAGATTAAAATTCATAAAAAAAAACCTTACAATTATAATTCTGCAATGTTTATAAAAATATTTTCCCACATGAGATCAGTCAAGCCTTAATACAATAATCTATTTTATAATCTGTTTTATTACCTAACAATATTAACACATAGGTACATACATGTAATAACTAACATCCCATATGGGTTGAATCGAAAATACAAAATTGATTGTAATAGTTTACACTATGTATTGAGTATATTTTGTCCCATTTTACGATATCAAATTATTGCTATGAGCGGGGTTTGAACCTAGACATGTAAAAATCACAATCGGGACAATACATCGCCGGTGGGTTGATAGACTTCTTGCGACATAGGTTGCAGACGGTCTTTTGTGCCGCCTGTGGATCGCCGGGCGTGTACGCAAGGTTGCCGTTCATCTGTGGCGGTATGGGAGAGTCCGTGCCGCCCTTTGTGCCCGGCTCGAACGATACCGACTTCTTTTGCAGCTGTTTCGGTGGCGGTATGATCTGATACGGATTATAACCGTTCTGAGCATACTGGTACTGCCCGACTTGGTCGGTGTTAACATTACTATCTACGTTAACGTTTTGGCTATACATAGAGCGCTGATGCTGCGTGTTAGCGTAGTGCCTCGTGTCCTGGACTCGCGGCTGGCCGGACTGGTTATCTACGTAGTAATTGTTAGGTATTTTTTGTGGAAATGTATTGTAGTTTTCGACGGGTACGTCACCGTGTGGCGGCGGGACCCTTTGGTACGGTGATTGGGTGTAATGGTTTGTACTATTGGTCTGGGGGTATCGACTAGAATATTCGGAGCTCGCATAGCTTGTCGGTGGGTTGTGGTAGCTCTGGTAAGCCGGTGAATTGGTGGGCACGCTTTGATAAGGCGAATGATTAGTGTTTGGTATATTGTTGTGTGCATATTGGCGATTTGTGGGGTAGTTGTTGCTGGGCATGGTGGTTGTGCATGAAGTTGGCGGAACTCTGTGGTAGTAGGCGTTGTTGATAGGCTGGCTCATGGCGGGTGTAGACCGCGGTAGGCCGGCGGGGTGTTTGGACATGTAGGCAGTGTTGTGCGTGGGCGTCAGTCTGTTCGCAGGCGTTTGGCTAAAGTTCGGTGGGCTAGCGTTGCTGTGGTTGGAGTACACTGCCGGTGGCTGGTTGTATGGTATCGGGCTGGTGGTATTCTGTTGTGCATTAGCCGGAAGCGTTTGATATATTTGATTACTGTTTACTGCGTTTTGATTTTGCGTAGTTTGTACCGGCGAATTCGTTCCGTAAACACTATTATTCTTTTGTGCATTGTATTGTTGTTGTAAACGATTCGGCGGCATCTGATACGGTGGATAATTGTTTTGCAATCGGACGTACTCGGCGTGTGTATTCTCGTTGGGGGCGAATGAGTTCTGTGATAACGATGATATTGTCGAGCGAGAAGACTGGCTGTCGAACGAGTCCTGTCGCTGAAGTGACGGTTTATCTGATTGGAGAGGCATCGTCGTCAACTCTGGTTTGTTCATAGCCGATTTCAAAACTCGCTCTAAGATAGGGTTCGGAATATAACTATCGTCTTCTTGGTCTTCGGCCGTAGAAACTAGAATTACCTGATCGCAAAACGATACGGATTTCTTCTTAGATTTGGATCGGTCGCCGTATGCGTTGTTTATAGCCTTCTGGTCGCATTGTTCCTCTTCAATTTGTTTAGGATCTATTGACGAAGCTGAAGCACGTCGATTAAGTCCAGTGTTAGATTGGTCGGAGCAGTTAATCACGTCTCTATTGCCACTCATGCCCACAAAGCCTATATGCGTTCTATCGCCATCTTGTGACGTATTTTGAGTGTTATTCTCAAATCTGGACGCGATATTTCTTACGGTATTGCTGCTCTCATACATGTTGTGACCATCCATAGGACTTGACAGCTGACCCTCCAAAGAACCGGATCTTTTCAATTTGAATGTCGCCTGTTTGGCTTGCAGCTCCTTTAGTAATGATGGATGGACGTTTAATTTTTCTATTTCAGCCATTTGAGGAGTGCATTGCTCGTTTCTTAAGATTTGATTTCTTTTCTCCTGCAGGCTTGCCAATAAGGTTCCTTTTGCTACTTCCATTTCATTAGCCTTTGATATTTCACTAATACTCTGAATCTTTTCGAGTTCTTCATGAAGTGGTGTTAAATCAATGGGTGGAGGAGGAGGGGGGAACTCTTCACTGGGTTGCCGCGAGTGGTTCACAGAGTTCATGGGGCTGGGGTAGGGCGGCAGCTCGAACATAGTGGGCGACCTCCGCGGTGGAAGTGCGCAGTCCACCACGTCCACACCGTTGTCAAATGTCTGTGTGAGGTTCTGTATCGTGTTGTGAGAAGGCAGTAACGGTGGCATCGTGTCTCTCTTTACAGGACTTTGTTCCTGGTGGATCATGGCTTTTGTCACTACCGTGTGGAAGTTTTGTGCTGGCGAGGTGTCTAGTCGGTCGTAGTGATTGTTAGACTTGTCGTCGTATGGATGTAGGAATGGCAGTGAGTGTGGCTCGTCACCATACTGTTCGGAGAAACCGCCGTCTTCTTCGATTTCCTGCTGATATGAACCTTTACCATGTTCCGAGTAAGCGTACTTCGAACCAGTGAGTTGGGAAGTGGTTCGGAGTGGTGGTGGAGGAGGAACTTTCGCGGCAGTCAGCATCTTACCGGCACTGCCGTGGAAACTCTTTCTCATAAGTTTGCTTCTCTCGAGGTTTGGATTGGTGCCGCTAGCAACGGGATATTCCAAGTGCCCTTCTGATAAGTACCCGCTTAGATTTGTTTTGTCATCAGTCGTCCGGCCGACGTCAGTGTCGTCAACGGAAGAGACACGCTTCTCTTTGTTAGCTGTATCGTTGTTTCCATCCGCACCTTCCGTCAAGTCCGGCATCGATCTATTCTTCCTTCGTATCAATCCGCCCATGAGCAGCTTTCTACGGATTTTATGTTGTTTCTTATTAGCTTTTTTGTCTTCAGACGATTCCTCTTTTTTCTCCGCAGCTTTTACAACAGGAGCTTCTTTCCGAGCGCGACTGCGGTCTTCACTTCTGGATCGCTTTTCTCTTACTTTGTCATCGTCCCTAGATTTGTGCCTCGGAGGACGCTCGCGTGTTACAGTATCGATATCATCATCAATACATTTTGGAGATTTCTTTGAAGAGCCCTTCTTTTTGGGTAATGTGGCATAGATTTCAATAGTCATGGGTGATGCTTCAAGACCACCTTTGGTATTTCTGATTGGGGCAGCCTGAGGGATTTCTGTCACTCTCGTCATTCCCGCCATTCTCCTTTGGAGACTGCGTGCACGCATTACGCAAGTGTTGTGTTTCATACGAGCGAATGTGACCATGTGACGGTTATTGTATGGAGCGTCCATTGCTACTCGTGCTTTAGACGCGGCGGCGTCGCACAGTACTAAGGCTGTTTCGTAATCAGCGGTGTCTTCTGCGTTACGAGATTTTTCCAGCAGCCTGTCAGCTTCTAAGCAGAGAGCCTCACACTCACCACGTGTTGTTATTTCTGGTATCTGTGCTAGCTGTAAGTTGTGGCGCAGACCTTGTTGCAGAGGTAGGCTATCTGTAGATGACAGGGAATAAGAGTCGTAGCCGGCGTCGCAAGAACCGCCGCTCGACAGTTCTCCCTTCCGCGTGGGGCTGCCGGGCACGCTGCCTGCACCACGACCTCGCGGGTACATGTAGGGGCTCTCGGCTGTTGAAGATGACGCAGATGAAGCACTGTTGCGGTCTCCGCTCCAGTTACCTGAATCTCGTCGTGCTCGCGGCCTTTCCTGCGTGTCTGATCCGGAGCCGGTGCTTAAACTACGGTTTAATTGCGCACGTCGACTAGCCTGTACTTCCAGCATGTTCTCTACAGCTTTTCTGCTAACATAGTCACTTTCATTATCTGGCCCTGGAGTGACGGCTCGCCGAGCAAATCCGTTTGCGGGACGCTCGGGCGCGGGGGTGACTGCTCGCCGAGGTTCGGGCGCCGGGAATGGAACAACATCTTTAGGAGCATGACGAGTGTCACACGGCGTTCCATCCACCGCAGCGTATAAAAGAAGGAGCGGTTGGAAGCGTCCTCTTTGACATTTTTCGACGACGTGTGACCACTCCGGTCCTATTTCTTTGACATCCGCATCATCGAAGTATATCCATAGGCGGAGTTTGCTGTGGAAGAAGAAGGTGGAGTAGTGCTTGCCGTAGTAGGTGACAAGTCCAACAAGGCGGTGCGTTGCCCGAGCAGCCCAGGCACGGTCCACACACGCGTGGAAAGCGTCGGTCGGCCGGAGCTCGGTTCCAAGGGCTGCGTACACGGCGGCGACGTGTTCGGCTGCAGGCCTTTCAGAGTCCCAGACCATACCGATTGATACCACCTCTGGGCGATTCATCAGTGTTCTGCATATTTGTATTTTTGCTCCACATGCATTCTGCAAAGATCAAAAAAGTACATTGATTAATTAAATCAAAACATAGAAATTATTTCAATTGCATCCAATATTTATAGTGGAAAAGTTTTGAAATTATTAATTGATTACTTACCGGACAGTCTCTGATATCGCCCATCCCTCCTGCTTTCCTCAGTAACAGTCCGAAGCTGTCCCCGTGTTCACCCAAAGCAGCCTGAGCTGTTAGAGCTGTCGCTGATACATAATGAACCATCTGGAAACATCGAAAACGTGCTTTAAAATTACCTTTCCTCAAAAATTTGCAAGTAAGTGTTAGATAGTATCTGAAGACATTGTAAACAAGTCTTGATTATGGTTTATTTTGATGCAGTCACTTTATAAACGGAATTAATGACACATTCATCAGTATTTAGAAGATTTCATTTTTCAATTGTGTTTTAAAGATCATTTTTAATATCTTTAAGGAGACTTGATGTTAGAATTTTGGATTTATATAATTATTCAATTAAATCAAAGTACTTCTTTACAATTTTTTAATTGCAATATACATTGATTACCCACAGGTCGTGCGTTTTCCGCGATTTGTTTAAATTCCTACAAAAATAACCTTAGTGTCAAAAGTATGTCTTGTGTACTTCTATGTTTGTATTTGATCATTTAGATGTGAGTATATATAAATAATAGTAAAAAAAAAATAGTACCTGTCTATGAACTGGTTCAATAACTCACCTGAGTAAACGGTAGTGGTTCAGACGTTGCTTGGCAGGCGCTGCATACAGATTGTTCGACGAGCATCATGGCGAACTTTCGGTGGGGTACGCAATGCGGTGCACGGCAGGCGTCATCATCCCGGCGGTCGGAGCCGGCGGCCACGTGGGCATGTACTCTGAGGAGCAGGTGCTCGAAGCACTCGCTGGCGTCGGCCATGCAACCCAGTTGGAAGCGGGCGCCACCGCCTCCCAGAGCGCGGCGGAGGCCGTCCGCGGCTGGGGCGCGTTCTGCTGACCATTGCAGTTGAGTGAAAAGTTCCTGTGAACAAGTAACATTGAAGTTAGATTGACATGTACATACATTCAACTTTTGTAGATTTTGGTAGTAGACAATAGTGAATTAGTGTAAATATTAGGGTCATAAAACAGACATGTAATTTCTATACCTAATTTATTGAATACAGCAGACATTTAAGTATAAATCAATAATTTTTAACATAAATCGTTATATCTTAGACTAACGAGTGATTTCTCGTAAAAAAAAAAATACGCGTGGCCACTACAGGCTCTGCATAAAGAAAGTTGTGACCGATTGGCCGCTATGTAAATTTAGGTTTTAATAACCATACAATAAGATTGAATATAGCGGTAGCATTACGAAGTTGGAATAAAACCAGTATGGCACGAATACGAGTTAAGGTATAGGTCACAAACACGGCGTGACCCGGCCGAGTTGATTTGACGTACCAACGTACCTATATCTCTCTATATATCTCGTTGTTTTACGATTTCGTAACCGTTAGAATACTAAAAGTTATTAAAGTTTTAGATTCATCGTCAGATGGCTACACCAATGTTAAAGTATAATGAATTTTTAGCTCGTAAATGCAGCAGTATTTGAGAGTTTTGTATTATCATGTACAAAGTTTTTGTTCTACAATTAGTATCTAAGTCATGAAGCATGAAATGTATAATATGATTTTTAAATTGAACATAATTATTTGAGTCGAAAGCTAGTTGGATCGCAAACATCTTTATTTTACTTGATAAAGATGAGTGCACAAATAAATGGCGTACGAGTATTATCCGGTGCACAGCGGACACAGCTTGCGCCCGCGCCTTCCGTTAGAAGGTTTTATAAATATGGTTGAAAACCAGATACGATGTTACCGGGCTGTTTAATTTAAACAACCTACGTAATTTAAATGCTACATGTTTATGTTTTTAATTGACAAAAGTGCTTGTTTGCTTGGATATCATATATAAATGATTGTACGCAAGATTTTTTATTGAATAAATTATAAAATAAGTTAAATAAATTTCATAAAATAAATTCGGAAACTAAACTACAATAGAAACACTTTAATTTGAATAAATAACGGAATTTCTATATTTGATATTCCCATTATTTATTTAATAAGACAGGATATGTAACTCACAACTTTTGTTCCATAAGAAAATTATCACACGGTTTAAATGATTAGGCAAATCATATTTTTTTATATTACGCGTTATTTCACTCACGGAATCAAAATTCTAAGAACCTGGTTAGATAGCCAGACCAGTTTGCGGGTCAACGCCTTTGGAACAAGACAAAAAGAGCTGCAAAAACTTAATTTCTTGCATAGAGTTGCACAGAAAAGGCTACACTCAACGATGGTATAAACTGACATGCTAATTGATAACTGATTATGATAACGAGAAACGCATACAACTTTTGTTAGTGCTAGGTTTCTTGCAATTTGTATTATTTACAAAGAGGTTGCGTCTTGGTCTTGCCATAGATGTTTATAAGTATCTTTTTTTGGTACTTTGTAGCGTTAAATAGTGGTTAATTGATGTTTCATGTTGGTAACTGAATGAGACGTGGAACGAATTTGCTGGAAAGGATCTGATTAGTTTTTTGGTTGCTTAGTTTTGACCATTTAACTCGTTAAGTAGTAATTTTCGGTGGGAATCATTCGCTGTAAAGTTTCTTAGACTTTTATTTATACAATACTAGCTTTCCGCCTGCGGCTTCGCTCGCTTGGAGATCGGTTATATCGCGCTTTTAGTTTTCCCTCGTGAATATAATTTTTTTCCGGGATAAAAAAGTACCCTATTTTTTAATCTGGACTTCTAACTTTACATCTGCAAAATTTCAAAACAATCGGCTTAGTAGTTACGGCGTGAAAGCGGTACAAACAAACAAACTCACTTTCCGATTTATAACATTAGGATATTTGGTGTACACATACAAATATTCTAGTAATCTCCCTTGGGAACTTGATGTTTTTTTAGGACCAAAAGTAGCCTATGTTACTCTCCATCTTTTCAACTAACTGTGTGCCAAAAATCAGGTCGATTGATTGCTTAGCTACGGCGTGAAGGAAGGACAAACAAACAAACAAACACACTTTCACATTTATAATATTAGTATGGATGTAGTATCTATAAATGAACGTTTTGCTCAAGAAACGTTTAATGCTTATCGATGATTGATGTAAATTACAGATGTCGTAATGTAATGTCATTTATATCTATAACTTCTATCATAAATAAACATAACTGTTGAATATTAATATATTCTCTTCTAAGGAGTATTGAAATGAACATTCATTTATATCGAAGGTGGAAATTATCGGCTCGGTTTAAAATTATAAATATACTACTATTAACCTTTTAACCGTACAAGGATACTATAGTATCACTAAAAGTTGCTTCATACGTCCTGAACTACACAATCCAAAGCGACAGGAGTAAATAAACATTACCAAGGGGAATGCACTAGCAATTCGCCATATTATATGATTATTAGACTTTGTAAAGAATACAACCGCGTTGGTTAAGTTCCAATCTTGTAAACTCGGCAATGTTAGTGAACAAACCCGGAACTAATGCCTCATACATATGACATTAGTGGCACAGCAGCGCAGCGGGTGAGAACGCGGCTACAGTGAGAAGCTGAAGTCAGCAGGCCTTTGTTACGTGAGAATGATGCGGTGAACCCCGCTCTGACCCTGCTTCTTGCGTGTTATGATCGCCTGGTACACAATGTCTATACTAGTTGAGAAAACTAGAAAAATGTGCCATACATAGTCTCTAAATAAGCGTGCAACATTTATTTTTTTATTTTTGTGTTCTTGTTAATACATACATTGTGGAAAGGGTAGGAAATATTTTGTATGCCTATCTTGATGACACAGAATAGTTCCTAACCATAGCAAGGGTGTTTTTGCTAGTTAAAGAGAAAATATATCATTGTGCAAATACAGGAAGTTGTTTAAAAATCTATCAAATATGACTCAGTTTCAGTAAATGCTTTTGAATCATCACGCTAAAATTATAGAGAATGACTCAAATATCGGTAAAGTACATAAAAAAAAACATTTATCTACCTATCCCATTAAATATACCCATTTAATGGGACAGGTAGATTAATGTTTTTTTTTTATCTTTCAAACTTGACCGAATACCTTTTAACGGATTTTTTAAACTTAAAGGAACACAAGTAGGTTCCTAATTGATATACAGTACCGTCGTCACTAAAGTTATAACTTTAATATTTTATTCACCATAGTTCGATGATTTTAAATACATAAGTTGATTTCCTGAACACAAAGATACTATAAAGCCGGGCTTCATCTATCTGATGAATATTAATATATACCTCAGTGTGAGGGTACATATGCGCGTGTTTATAATATTAATAATACAGTAGTATAAATTCCAATATAATATTGAAGTACAGTCAAGAGCAAAAATATGGAAACACACAGGTGAGTTGTTGTGCAACTTGACTCTACAAAAACCGCGCTTTTTAATTGTTAAGTAAATCATCTAATCTGCGTTCGCGATGTAGTTACCATAGACGTAAACAAATATGAGTGTTTTTCTAAAAACAACTTTAATTCCTACAAAATACAGTTCAGTTTACACTGAACTCACTCACTTTGAAACTGAATGATCACTACAATAAAGATGATATATGATTAACTTGAAATAACATCAATTGAAAACTTTGAATAGGCATTACCTGCCCTTATCGTCATCATTTGGTGTGCGTAGCGCTTAAATCCTGTGAATTTAGTACAACTCTAGTAAGACAATGGCACCAAATCCCTTGTTCACAAACTAAACTAAATTTAAGTTCAGTGCATCTTTTTCTTAAAAGGACAGAAGATAAAATGTCAGTTCAGACCTGTCAAATTAGTCCGCCCCTGACGTAAGTTAATTAATTTTTGGTCACCATGTTTAGAATCACGTCTAACTGTCTATGGAGTGGGGTTTTGGCGGGAAAACGAAGATGAGTGCCACGTTCATTTTTCATTGAACTTTTAAATTATTTATAGTGTCGTTTACTAAATAAAAACGCGTGATTTATGTAGTAAAAGTGCATTTAGTGAATAATTCATAAAGAACAGTGAAATAGTGTAACATAGTGGCCACATCATGTTTTTATGCTAAATCCCTCCTAATCGGCTACACGCGTGAATCGAAAGGAGTTAGTTTAGATTAAGTTAAGTTAGGATAAGTTTAGGATAAATTAGGATAAGTTAGAATATAAACTTACTGAAGAAAAAAATACTTAAGACTAGGCTGTATGGCGTACTATGCCTTTGCCTTTTCCGTTCCTCTGAACGGAAAGAAATGAACCAAAAAAAAATGTCTATGGAGTATCTTAATTTGACAGTATTAAACTAAAATGTTATCTTCTATCTTTTTCATAACGAAATGGAAACAAAAAGATACACTTAACTTAAAATTAGTTTAGTTTGTCAACAAGAGAATCGGCACCAATATACATAATTTCAAGTTTTCACAGACATTGTCCCACAAGAATCGCGTCGTGCCTGTTTTCGGGAGCTTTAATACATATTTTTGCCCCCGACTGTACCTGTGTCACGAAGAGACAATAGTCAATTCAAAGCGCGAGTTACGCCGGAGGACGACGACGGTTGCGCATACGTACTTAAAGGGGCTTTTTATGTATTCCCGAGACAAATTGCCTTTGGAGGCATCGACACAATAGCCTTTAGGGGGGTCAGCGACGAGTAACGCATCGACAACTTATTCTCTGTCAGGTTATTAAGCAACAGTTTTGTACTTGACGGTAATATGCATATTTTCCAGCAACCAACAAAGACTTCTTAGTGATTGAAAGGGCTCGTGAAACTGAAAAAGCGATGTATATATTTCGAATGAAATTTAATTTCATGATTGGACTGTTTGTTTTCTATTTGTTGAATTAATTTTTGCTCAAAGAATTCAAACGATTTCTTACTAAACTTCAACTATATCTGATCCGGTAACTTTTCTCTTTTGGCGACCGTACATAATATGTCGCACTGAACTATGCATTTCACCTTCCATACGATTTCCGCCCTAACCAATTAAAGTATCGTTTCTAGATAAAGCAGGTTTTCATAGTATTAATGGTTATAGATTCGTCATTATATCTAGATTAATGAACATGAATAATCTAGGCAAATCGCATTGAAACAATTAAATTGAACTTGTAAATAATCCAGTAACCATTCAATCTACAATTCCAACATTTTGATTTAATTTAACATTAATATTCATGAACCGTATCGATTCCACAAACACCACGGGGTATGTTTAAATAATTAGTAATTACAAGTGCAATTAGGAACCAATGAGGTAACGACAAGATTACATTTGTAACTTAACTAAATCGTTGATGTCTTTTGTTCGAGGTAGACCAGTATGGTAAGGTTGCATTTGTAATTGAAATAAGTCACCGTTTGTAAATCAGGTACTTGTTACTGGACAATATTTAAAGTTTTATGGTTTTACATATGTTTTAAAGTGGTTGACAACATTGTCTCATGAAAATTGTAATATCGATATAAAGCATCAGATTTCCCTATGCCAAATTGTTATAAACCAACTAAATGTGGACCCAGCAAAATCAAACTTACTCTGAACAGCATAATAGTAGTTTGGCTGAGTGGAGATTCAGGAGGAGGCTCCCGCCTCGCCGCTGAAGATGGTCGCGAGCGAGGAAGAGTATTGTTCCTCACTCCGGCCAGCGAGCCTGTCAGCAGCATGTCTTTAGGAGGCAGCAGCTCCCGATCCCGAAGACCCTCGATCTTCGTCTTCTGTATCGTCGCCGCCGTCCCACTTTTCCCGCCATCGCTGGACTCCTTACGCTTGTACCGAAACTTGATCATCGTCTCACTGTAGTCCGCATCGCTCACTCCAATCACAAAATTAACCAAACGAATTCAGTTCCTAATTTGGATTCAATCATCATACCTATCGCAAACACAATGGCCACAAACTAAATATACATTTGTTCTTCAAGCCCGCAAACAACTCTATACGGCAATAAGTAAACGACACACGTAGGACTGAGAAACTTTTCATTTGAATTCCACTCCGCACGTGAACTACGCTGAAGTATGCCTATCCACGATATTCTACTTCACTATTATATAAAAACTAGTAGTTAATAATAACAACTGGGGTAGAAAACCTTAAGGTTTCGGCGCGAAAACGTCAGATGTCTTGAGCAACAGGTGGTCAAAAAAGTTATTACCCACAACTGTTGCGTTGCACTTGCACCACACTGATAATGAAGGCACTCAGAAACTCACAGATACGACTCATTACTAATTATGTTCCAATATTCTTAAATGACTGCTTTCAAATTCGTAGAGGAGTTAAAATAGGAACAAACGCTCGACTCTACGAAGGCTTTCGTGCAGACTGACTTGAGACAAGAGGTGGAGGAGCGGGGGCGGACTCGGGCGCCTGTACCTTCCAGGTATCGCGTTTTTTTTCTAATCTATTGTTAACGTAACTCACGTGGGCCTTGTGTTGTCTCTGTTTCTCTTTTAGGAGCTTTTGTAAGCCCGTCTCTGTCATTTACGACGACGCGATACTTTGTTTATATTTCTATGGCGATAACCTCGCAAAGCTCATAAAATTACAAAATTTTTAGAAAATGTCTTGTTGTAGTACACGTGCAGAGCACATGTTACAAATAATAGGCAGCCCTGTAATTATTAGTATACAAAAAATTTTTTTTTTGTTTTTTTGTACTTCTAATTTTTAGAGTTTCAAGTGATGTTGGTCACACGTGCTAATAAAACTGAATTTCAACGCAAAGTAATATTTTAGAAATTTTATTTAGTACGTGTCTTGCGTATGCACACTTCACTCAGTAACTTTTAAAAGTCAGATCATTGATCAGCATATCAATAAGAATGTTCTTAGTTTTAACGCTCAAAAATCCGTTTCAATGATTCATACCTCAAAAATGCTAAGGGTCTACTGATCACATTGATAAACGACCCTTGACGCCCAAATTAATAGTAAAAATAAACATATTTTTTTCTCCACTATTCTAATTATGTTCTTATGTAAGTAGTTCAGCATATTGAGAACTTCTATGCGTAATATGAATGAACTTTCACGCCGGGTGAGTCAGTGCGTAAGTATGTCGAAGTTGTAAAATATGTGGTCAAGTTTCCTCCACAGACGCTCGATATATCAGCAGGGCACTTCTTAAAACAAATCATAAAAATAATACACTAGTGTTAATAGCTATCTCCTATAAAGGTAATTATGACGACACATTACAAACATTAGTTATATGAACAACGGTATTCACAACAGATGGAACACCCGTAAAAAATAATATCATCCGCTTCCCTTTTTAAGTAACTTGTGTTTCTATTTCTAAAACAAAAATATACATAATATATGTAAATTTAATTACTTCTAAATTACTTGCACTTCCGAGGCGCATAATATGATTCATTCATGTTACATATTGTAAAACCAACGAATACTTTATAAGTTCAAAGCTTCGAGTTCCGAGAACTGAGTTGAGGCCGCCTCATAAGGAAAACCAACGATCTGCGCCCACACGAGCGAATTTTGGTCGTAATCTGGATTTTACCATTAGTGGCGTGTGAATGAGTTGATCTTTACTAGTAAATTAGTGACATTTACAAATGTTGATATTATAAAAGCAATATTTAATTTTGTATTCTATGACAGCACAATATAATATATAGATTGTACTGCATGCTAATTTGGACTTGAAATGATATAAATTACGTATCGCTGCTGATATTATATTTCATTTGATATTATTTTTACCATCCAGTCAAAAAATTCAGTTATTTAATTTGGAATCCAGCTTGGCTTCAGCGACAATAACGATTTATTAGTTTTTTCACTTTTAAGGCATCTTCAATCACTTTCTATATCATTATTTAGATGAAGCGAGATTTTAATTGCATAAACTAATAAGCACCTTCGGAACGAAGAAGATAGTTTTCATGAAAAACCTTTCTTGTAGAAATCTCATCAACTTACAACAAAAAGATCTGTGAATATACAATAGGAAAAGTGTATTTAATAATAAATGTGGCTTCAATAAGTCGGTGTTCATGAACCGTGAGAGGTTCTCACATGTGAGGTAGCGATCCAGTTACAACTACCCACAGAACTGCTCGTGTAGTGTCAGACTGTGAGAAACTATCATCTTTTTTATCAATTAACTACTTCCCGCTTAATTAAGATCCGAGATTTGCGATCACACTATAATCTCGTTGACATTGACATTTTACAAAAAAGATAAATTATCATGCTATGAATAGCGAACACCTGCATTCAGAGCTTATAATATATTTTGAAGATATAATATATTCTTATCTTATCTTCAAAATTTTTACTTAATGAAAAAAGTAGTCTTAAATTAAGTTTTTGGGCAAGAGTTCCTTAAGGGATATCCTGATCCTACAGCGGTTAAATAAGTTGTTATGGAAGTTAGGCCAGCGCTGTTTGAATTTTGATAAAATTTACGAATCGACGTGTCTATACATTAGGTTAACCACTAATTTCTTAACACCCATCTACATATGAAACGTGATGTTAAAGAGGCATTACATGGTATTGTTATAAAGCTGGAGTAAGTGCGTTCGTCATTGCCGTCATGTCAGCAGTGTTTCGCCACGGTTTCTCCGAATTAGGCTATTCAAGAGGCGGATCTTTTCGGCGTATCACACCATCGGTTACTCACAGTCTTACGACAGGGACCTTGACAATTTGTACTAGTGTTTCCTTGACATAAGTCTAGAGATCAGAGTAGTATAATTTTTGATACGTATGTGTCAAATAGTTTTCCCACATGTAAAGTCCTCGATGCAGTGAATCCGATACATTAGGTAATAGTCATTCATCCTTCTACAATGATGTTTTTGATATAGAATCTCTGATTTTCATAATATTTTCTTCAACAGAACATAAATGTTTTGTATTTCCTATAGGCACAATTGGGTCTAGGCTTTGTTAATCATGTGTTCGTGACTAAGCAGTCATGAATTCAGAATCAGTCAGAATTTGATTTAAAAACAAACCCAAATGAAAATATAGGTAATAGAGTAATGGTTACCCCAAATTCTCTAATCCTGCACTACTAAAATTAACATATTTTGGGTGGGAGTAACTTAATTGTAATTGTAATCTGCCGCTATCACCCATATGGTGCGCATACGACCTAATTCATTTGTAATTGCGGTTACCAAGGTGTGAAGCCACAAACAATCGGTATTGCAAGTAATTGCAACACTAAGCGGAACCCTCAATTCTGTAGAATTCAACTTTGTATCCATTACCTATTGTAATGCAATCCTAATTCTTCTTAGAAATTGTTACAAGGAGATACATCTATCATAAGGTGTAAAAGATTATCTCGCTTAATATATGCGTGTATGTAGTTGTTATCTTTGTTTTACTTCCAAATGGGATTTGGTTGCATTGAATTCAATTGCAAATTTAATCCATGCATTCATTTCAAATTATAGTGTTGCTCAGCAAATTCTGAGATATCTCAAGGCTTTGTAAATAAATCAAATCATAAATTGTAGTTTTAATGACGATGAATATTCTATAATGAAATAAAAACTATCACTAAGGAAGGCAATAAAGTAAAAGAAATGAGATCACTCGTTATCATAACGCAAGTGTGATGAACTCTAACGTTCTATTCGATAACTCTGTGCAGTTATCGGTACCACAATCGATTCGTTCAACTCGTAACATCTAATTCAATTACTGCTGCAATAAACCATTGTGCAAGTGAGCTCTACGATAAACCTGGATGTGTAATTTATCGATATACAAACTGAGTCCTTATAGCATAATGTTTGTAAAGATGATTAATGAAGGCAGTGGAGGAACACATTAAATAAACTTTTTTTATTATTTTTTATTATATCTAGCGCTTGACCGCAATCCCGCCTGATAGTAAGCAGTGACGCAGTCGTTGATGGTAAAGCGCACTAGTTTATTAAGAGCCTATTCACTCTAGCCTTGAAGACACTCAAATTGTAGTCCGACGGAAACACCGCCGCTGGCAAACTATTCCAGTCCCTCGATGTACGCGGTATAAAGGAGGAGGTGAAACGATTCGTCCGGATCGTAGTGGTGTTAACAACATAAGGGTGGAAACTTGCCGTACGACGGGTCGTCCGATGGTGGAACGGATATGGGGGAATTAAATCATGCAATTCCCTCGCACAGTCCCCAAAAAGCATCCTATAGAAGACCAAAAGGCTGGCTACTCTACGTCTGTGCTCTAGGCTTTGGAAACTTATATATATTAATGCTTTAAATCAATCATTATTCAAAGTCAGTGACGCAGTGAAGTATAAGTAACCAGTGAAGTAAGTGTAAGTACGATTATTGCAAATATTATGTTGCGCATTAGCCACTCACTTACTGTTACTAATCGATTTCTCTCTTTTTAGCTCCCAAACAGAATTGCATTATAAGTTTTTGAGATGACCCAAATACGGTTGATTTATAAAAGACGACCACTTGGAACTGGGTATAGGGATAGACTGTAACTGTCGTTATAGCGCACTATGAAGACAAAACTTCTACTTGTGAGTTAGGAGATATAATTTCATACTAAAATTTTGTCAGGAGATATCCTGTAAAGTCCATTAAAATTCTCAAAAACTTCTCATTGAACTCATACCTGCCCATTAAAGAAAACAACCAACTTCCGTAGCGTGAGCACCTCTATGCAAATTTCGGTGATTTCACCTTCATCAAGATATCTACACAAATGCGGGTAGTATGTCACATTTAAGAAATGCCGAAGGAGAATTGCGTAAAGAACAAAAGGAGTTCTGTAGGAGTCATGTGCAATTAATAACAAGGACATCGAGAGCATTTATGACAATGTTTGCATGCGCAGGCGTCTTGTTTGGCAAATGTCTGTACCGGTGCAAGTGTACAAATTTGTCACACAGTGTGGGTGAAAAGACAATGGGCGACAATATAATGGTCATAATTACTGACGTCGCATTTATAGCAACTGTTCAATTAGTTACCTAGATGATATAAAATATAGTTGTTGGGCAGTTTTTCGGCCAAGCTTCGTTTTTACTTGGAAAACTCAACACTCTACAATTTTGTAATGTCTGATACAAAGTTCAAGGTTGTAACTGGTATGCCTAGTATAGTGCAGGTTTACACACATTAATAGGTTGTTTTTTCTAACTTTCTCAGAAAATATATTTGTAGAGTTGGAAATAGATAGATTGGACACGAACAGAGGCATTACAGTAAGCACTATGATGGCGCAAGTTTACGAACTGTGTGGGGCAATATATCGAATTTTATAAATCTAACGATTGCTTCATTCATTTCTCGTTTAAAGAATCTAACAAAAGGCGACCCTGAAAAACAAAAAACATTTACTTATCGCCGCACAGGGTTTTGTCTCGTCATATTTAAATAAATTAACACTTGTATATTTAGTTTGCATTCGTCGAAGAGCTGTCGTCTACAAGGCTAACAAGTAACCAATTCACTATATAAAATCACATCCAATATAGATACAATACCGTTCACTTGATTAGGACACGATTTTATATGATAATGACCTTTAAAATAAACACATTTCACTTGGGTACTGCACTTTCACTTTATTATACATATTTGTGTCAATATGATATGTTTGTATCACGTATTAAGGATTGTGGTTGTATTTCACGTGTGTTAAAAGAGTTTTAGTTCGATTAAATCCAAAATAAACACGCGACGTGCGCTCCGGTAGAGAGGCGTCATGTACGACTGTACGTGGAGTAACCGCGCAGTGACAGGCTGCGCCGGCGCATGCGAGCGACAAAGATAACAGATGAAGGCTTTGGCGCCAAGTCTATGCTCGTCAAGGTGCGAGCGAGACAGACGAGAGGCTTGCGCGGGAGTCCGGTTATGTATCTTACTTGTTGTAAGCAAGGAGATTAAATGTATGTGGAAACAACAATTTACATTGCAATTATAATTAAAATTCCAAATAATAGTACAATTACTTGTGACATACAAGTAATTGTATAAAAACAAGCATTTTGTGAAAAAAGGAATAACTGTAAGTAAGAAATGAATGAGAAGACTGCCTAGTTTTTTGTATTAATAATTAAATAAATATAAATAATTTGTATTTTTTTAAGGATAACATACAAATACAATGAATTTAATTCGAACTTGGGAGTTACAAAATATATACTCAAGATTTAACTGTGTATTCGAAAGTGAAAGAAACAAGCTTTTCTGTTAAAAGCTACTAAATGGCTACGAACAATAAACCAACGAAACTGCGCTAAACAATAAATTCAATAATGTGATTGAAGTTTCGAAAAAGCTAGTTAGTTGATAAGGTAATTAATTTCTTATTAAGGCAGGTATTGCTAAAAGTATTGCTTTTAAACCAGTCTCCTTGTGTCCCACTTTAGCAACGTCTAGCAAATTACATTCAAGGAAACGTCCACCAAAACTTTACCTACATTATTGTCTCAAAATGATACCTACAAAGTGGTGACGTCACCGTGTCGACCACGGAACGGTTCTCCGTGACTTCGTAATTAATCCAATGCACAGAGTGAACCACTGGTCTAGTCTGTATCATTATCTTACTTAGATCATCGATCGCGTGTGTCTCACCCTTCACTTTTTCTAAAGAATTGCACGGAACACATTCTAATTTTGACAGTACCTAGTAGTATTTGCAATATTTTGAAGCCAATGCTTCAATATATATTGCAATTATCTTTATCAGATTTGTTAGACGAAAGATTTGCAGTTTCTAGCGATATCAAATATGGTATCATTGGTATCGCAATAACTAATAATTCTGTTGGGATACTGCTCCAAGCTTCGAGATGACAACCAGTCACGCTATCAACTCAGGCATCGTTCTAAACTAAACATGCCACGTTCACGGTTAAAAATGCACTCGACAAGTCCCTATGTGATGTCTATTAAACTGTATAATAAACTACCCGCACAAATAAAAAAAGAAGATAAAATAAATATATTTATAAAAAAACTTAGACAATTTCTTATAAATAAATGCTACTACTCTGTCAACGAATAGGTACCTCAATGATAAAAATATAAAGACACAAACTTAAATAGACATACATACATTCGCACACACACACATACGCACACGCATCCTCACACACACACACACCCCCACAAACGCACCCGTTAGCAAGCAACGTAGTAAAGTGTAAAAAAGTGCTTCCTCTCTCCTAACTTCACTTATTTTGTTTGCGCCCGACAGGGTCCACATGAACTAATTTTAAGTATTACCATCTAAGAATACATGTGGAAAACAATAAAAGTATTGAGTATTGAGTATTGAGCTTATTAATAGTGTCAGTTCACATTCAATAATAGGACAATATCTGCATGATCTCGACGATATAGTATATCATGCTTATGCAAAATAAATCTGGCGATTGTGGGGTCAAGCCGCGGTTGCTAGTACCGGTTTCAGAAACTCGATACGACGAAGTAACGACACCTCATTGTATGTATACGTACACTAAAGATAATGTTGATACTTGACGAGCCAACGTAATGTGACGTCTCTCTTATCGTGGCTTCTGGTGAGACTACCGGCCCAACGAACCCTCGCGATAAACAAATGACGGCGTTGATCGTTTTTAACTTTTAATTCCGTCTTGCTACGCATAATGAAGTAGGCTTAGCTAATAGAATATATAGATAGATAGAAATAATGTCTATTCTCGAATTAAGTTCATCGACTTGCGCAAGCACACACAAAGTCAATCATATGCCTAAATGCTGGATCATCATATTTTAAATCAGAAATCTTTGCATCACACAATAATTTCATTGAACTCTTAAATTGGTCTTAATCACACACAAGAAGGTTCGTTATATCGGCTCTGCGGCGCAATCGGTTGTAAATGTCAAAAGTTTAGTTGCAAGTAACTTTAAAGTCTATTGAAATGTTATCTCGCAACGAGTCCCCGTGACCGTGAATATGAACGCTAGTGCTGACTGTAATTCATTAACATATAATTTATGTATTTATCTTAGAGACTACGAATTCAATAATTTTAGTTAAGATGAAAACCAAAGCGTACATACCAACGAGGAGAATTCACTTAGAAAAAAAAATATATGAAAGCATTATACCTACTTCTTTTAAAATATAAAGCACAAGAACAAAGATCCAAAATTGATGACTCACTATCGATGAAATCAGAAAACAATAACAGGAATATTTCTTTAGACACAGATCGTGAAGTCGTGCAATAAGAAACCGAACATTGCACCAAATATACAGAAGGTACTCCTCCAAATAATTCAGCAATAGTTAGCAACAGTTGAATAAAATTTAACATGGCAATTTTTAACTACCGTGCATGTGTAAGTTACGTCATTCTCTTGGAATCCAAAATGTACATTTTACGCGTCTTTATCTTCGAACGTGTGAATGAACAATAGCAATATTTTTGCCTATAAAAGTTAACTCGTTCAGTGACTTTAACTAAACAACAAAGTAACAATTTATTTGTCACCACTGAGCCGACCAAGTTCATGGTTAAAATACGTGGTAATTAAGAAAGTACTAATAAAAGATAAAATGAAAAAAAAAGGAACTAGAAAATATTTCGAAATTGCACAGCATGGATCTGAAATTAAATAAATGGATCGGGGGACCTATAGATGAATCTTCACAAATCAAAATACGTGCGTACAAAATGGACGTTTGTGCTTAGTTCGCTGAGCTCAATCTTTTATGCGGCCTGAACATAAGCTTTGAATAAAAGAGCATGAACCCGAACAATAGAGCCACCTGCATCAGAAGAGGTTCACACGGCAATAAAATATAAGACCGACGGTGGTCAATACAGGTTGAAGAATACAGTTTTAACAGAAAATTTTCTACCCGCTGTTTAAACTTAAAACACTCCAGATGTAATTGACGTCACCGTTTCAAAAGGCATACATAATTAAAGGTTTCAGTCCAGACAAGTTTTCGTTGGTCTGCAGCGAAAATTTAAAGATATTTCTACTGATTTAGCAATCGGATCCAAAAAATAAACGTTGTATTTCCAAAGTGTTTTAAGGAGAATATTAATATGTAGCTTTTGAGAGAAACATTTCCCCTCTTTAAGAAATTTTGTCAGAAAAGTTTTATGCGCTCGAGTGATGCCCACTCTCACTATATTCATATAATGTATGTCATTGTCCTAGTTTCTGTCCACTTGTTCATTTCACTTGCAACCAGTTTGACGCCCAAACATGTCCCCCAAGCTTAAAGTTAATGATTGAATACTTGAATTACTTTAATTGCTTTTGTGTCAATTTCGGCCGGTAATAGGACAATTTCCGTTATGAATTCCAAGTGATTTTGAAAGTTTACATAAATATTTGTACGCCAAATTAGGCATTCTAATGAATAATTAGCGTCCGGTTTATTAAATATATTACCATGATCTGCAATTTTGTACCGGTAATAGGTGGTAAGTAATGGAAAGTAATTTACTATGCCGTCTAGCAAATGCGCGGCTGATTGAAGTTAACAGTATCATTCAATGATGATAAGCGTAATCGTATGTCCGTTATAACACATATATGTATGTATATTCCACATATTAAGACACTTGAGAAAATTCAAAATCATCCGCATTAAATCTCAGAAGTATATTAAATAGAAAACAAAACTGTCTTATTAAATCCGAATTTATGAAGAACTTCAATCAAGCTTTATCACCGCGGCTTTAAAGCTGCCGAATAAGATGAAATACAATAGATTCCAATACAACCTTAGATGGATTTCGCAACAACTGAGTCTCTTAGTAATTACAGTAGATAACACCTAACTAAGATAATAGACAAAGATTGCGCATTCCTTACTTAGCTTTGCCTAGCCTCTCTAAGCCGGTTGAAGGTTGAAGGTAGCCCTTCTGGAACTTAGTTGCAATCATAGTAGTGCTTGCCCACTCAAGTAAGTCGATTTTTCTTTGTTTTAAATCTGGCGATAACTCCAGTAGTTCAGAATTAATCAAGGCTTTTATTGGAACAAAATCTCCAACGCTTCACTGTACTTAAGTGACATTAACGATTCAAGTGGCTGGGACAACACTTTTTGATAAAGACAGATATTCACTGAAAAAGACAACGCTATATTTATGTCTTTAAACAATACTTTATATTGACAGCGGTCGGTTATCGTATCCACACATGCATGACAGTTGGCTATGGACATGTGCGTACGATGATTGACATTCGCTTGGGGTACATCACGATTTCATACCATATAGTTAATGTCAAATTTTGGTGCTTAACGAAACAGCAATAAAGAATAAAATTGTTCAAAGAAGACGTGCTGGACTTATCATTATGAATACAACACAATGGATGCTATTGGCATTTTGCGGTTTATGATTACGTTTTGACAGTGCTCATGAGTTTTTTCAACCTTACACATACCAAAGCTAAAAGGTACAAGGAAAGATGCAGTTTATTTTAATTGGGCGTCTTGAAGTTAACAATATATTTAGAATGTTGTTACTCAATTTTCTGTTCACCTTAACCCTATTAGACAAATAAAGTAAAACTCTTCATTTCCCATTAAAATGATAAATCGACCTCCCATGAAAGTCCCGAGACTATGAACTCTGACAGGACAGCGGCCAGCTCGACACGCTTAATTATATCATATATCAAATAAGATGTAGTTTACGATGTAATCCGTAGTGATTTGTAGAGTATTTGTAGTTAGAGCGAAGTGAGGTAGATTGCGCGGGCGCGCCGGCGAGTCGGTATCTTTCGTGACCGGTCGTTGGCGCACGTGGTGACTCGGTCAGACCCTAAAAGGCCTGTTTTCACCACTTTCCAGTTAGCCATAAGTTAATAACGGCTAAGTTTCCGAAAGAATATTGTGATGTTTTTTTACGATTTATTGAAGTGAAACTTCTTTAGGCACGCTTGACTTGGGGAGTAAACTCGCGAAAGCGTTACGAAAAATATTACAAAAATGATCGGGCAAGGCGAACGGAAAGCAAAGTATAGTCCTATTTCGTCTGTAATACAACGAAGCAGTTGGCACATGTAAATATTGCATGACATGCCGTGTATAAAGTTGTGGGTTCGCATCTCGCCGAAGATAATGTATATTTTTTGGATCTTTTTAAGATTTGTTAACAATTGAGTCGAGTATGAAGTTGTGAGTTCGCATCTCGCCGAAGGCAATATATATTTTTTGGATCTTTTTAAGATTTGTTAACAATTGATTACCTAAGAGCACAAATAATTTATAAATTTCGTTCTGTTCTGGCCTTTATATTGTTTTATATATTTTTGCTGAACATTTCTGATATAATTGAAAGTATAGAAGTTTGAAGATATCGTCACAATACGATAATTGGACACAAAGTACAAATTGCTTTCGAGCAGGCGCGTGCGCTCCTTAGAAGCAGATAAGCATTGCATACCCTAATAATTTTCTAAAAAAATATATAATAATTACATTAAAATAATTTATATACTACAAACTTAAAACTGAAAGACTGTTGATAACACTGCCATCTATTGGGGCTAATGCAAACTACTAACACACATTACAATGCTGTCCGCGCAACTCAACTTCGTCACGACGCTCGCGCCAGTTCGCGTAGCGACATAAGCAGTTACTAATGTGCCTCTTCCATACGCGTCTGTGAATAAAATTATTTGCTTGTGTGCATAATCTTTGCGTACGTGGGCGTGTAATTTCATTCAAATTTTTAGGCCGAACAAGCACAGCTTCTAATAATGCGGCGAATTTAAGAAGTTCACAAATATAGCATGATTGTTGATGAAATATAATATAAAATTTTACGTAATCATCATAGTAACAATATTAATGTATTTTGAAATAATCTTTTTTTCCCGCGAATTAATTCCAACTTTCCCGAAATTCGGTAATTTGTAAAAAGTGACAACACTATTTTGACGGTATTATTATAAGCGATGCGCCAACATGCCGCGTGCCCTGCCTCCCGCCGCCCGCGTCAGGGTTGCATACCGCACATGTATTACGTTAACTCTTTATGCGAAATAATATTAATTTTTTTAGGGGTATTTTTTTTAAGTTTAGCCCGGATTTTTGAAGTGAAACTTCTTTACGCACGCTTGACTTGGGGAGTAAGCTGGCGAACGCGTGACGTAAGCGTTACGAAAAGTGATCGGGCAAGGCGAAAGGAAGTTAAGTGGGGGATATAAGCACAGAGGCGCCCGTGACGCGAGCTTGGTACTACAAGGTCTACAACGAGTTTTTTTTTTCAATAAAAATAGAAGATCTATGCTAATATTTTTTTTTTTTTCAATAAAAATAGAAGATCTATGCAAAAATATTAATTTACCAATGAAACCATGAAATAAATTTAAATATTTATAGAAAATTAACATATGTATATGTGTAGGTATACATGTATATATTGTACACATGTATATATATATATATATATACATACAGATGGAGTGAAAGAAGTTTCACTTCTGTCGTGTGGTCATAAGCACACTCGTATTTTTTATAGACTACTTTCTTTACTGGTTTAAAGAAAGAAAACTTGGAGGAGGAGAAGAAATGAAGAATGATAAAATGGGGTTTAAATCCGAATTAAAAACGCATTGAAGCGTACAGAAACATGTTCCAAATCATATTAAGGTTCTTAGTCTATTAACTTTTTGAGAAAAGATAGTAATCAAGTCGTCACCAGATAGTGGGCGAGAGCCTTGCTCACTAACTCCTACTTACCACGTAGGAGTGGCAGTGAAGCTTAACTTTTATATAAAGCTTATTTTTTATTTCACGTTATACTTTTCTCGGCTTGGCAGAACAGAATCTGACTATACCGCGATGTATTTTATGAAATTACTAGAGTGAATAGGTTTAGGAGGTATATTATGATTCCGTTTCGTCAAACCGCTGAGCTAGTGTAGTACAAATCGTACATACATCCATTGTTGTTACCGATACCGGAGCACAATGCACAGGATGCAGACCTGGAGCTCGTAAACTTATAGTTTTTTCGCAATAATGCGTAATGCACGCTTTTAATAGTAAGCAAGGATATAACATGTTATTGTACGAGATGTTTTACGCAAGTTTAGATAGTTTTAGAGAATGATGTATCCAGAAATTGTTTTTTGTTCTAATTAGTTCTGTTTTTGGGAATATCTAACGGATCTAAGACCATCTGGATCCTGATCGAGATCGGCTGCCACCCAGGCTTAATTATATAAATAGAGACCAGTTAGGTAAGCTAACAACGAATTTAATACTATTAGTTATTATTGCTAGTTTTGGAATTTTTGTATGAAACAATACAAAAAAATCTTGCCGTTACGATTGTGCTCAGTGTTTTGCTTCCACAAGTATCTACATCTTTCATTTGCGATATTGATAAGTATAATGTATACATAGGTGTAAAAATTAATTTCGCGTCTCTCAAATTACAATGACATTCTCGTTTCAGATTGCTTGGAACTCAAACTGATCAGTTTTTTCTTGATATCTTTATTTGCAATAAAAGTTATTTTCCGCCATTAATGTCAATTAAATAGATATATATATATATATATATATATATATACACTAAACGTTTCCGTCGCGATGGCATTTAAAACATAAATCATAAAGAACATTATTCAATCAAATTAATCCTTCAACACACCACAGCATCCGGACCTCACTAAGAGACGACTTTTACGTCCATCCCAACACTTAACTGTATAGCTATAAACATTTATAGTAAAGTATGACATGGCAGAACTTGGAGTAAACGAGAAGCCAAAACCGGTCCTGCAGCTGCGCGTGCGACGATCCTATAGATGCATGGTGTAATGTAGATCTATTATATTATAGGTATGTACCATGGTTCATGCCACAAAATTCGCAGGTACTTACAGAAGGTTCGTACCAACAACCTAAAATAAATGTGCACCTAGACTACATGTGTACATCGAGTTTTAGCGCTCTCGCGACTGCTTTTTGTTTAAGGTCACCGTACAATGGTGTCCGCATGTGCGTATGCTCATTATCGCTCATTGAATGGAGCAGACCTTCTGTTTTTATCTATTTTGTGGAATAGTTCCAGCATCCGTGGCCGGCGCGGCACGCTCTCGCGTGATCTACCCCCATGAACCACATTATCAATCTTAAGGTTTTCACGACCTTTTATACCGAGAACGAATTAAAATGCACGATTTTGACACGTGGTGATGGTATAATTTTAATTGAGCTTTTATTCCTGACAAATATTACTTCTATTATGGCGTGTTTAATTGCTTTTGGATCATGTTAATGGCAGTAGCGAATTTAGAAATATGCATAAACATAGTTTGAATGCTTCACTAGGGGAATCCTCTTTGTAAAGCGAAGCTGGGCCAAAGCTATTCAAAGCTGTATCTGTTAAGAAAATAAGCGACAGTCCGGATGTATTTCGAACTTCGAAATGTTGAAATTAACTTATGAGTTCATTTTACGTTTTGTATACAGATTCATGTCTATACTACGCAAACGGGTTCGAGATACTAGTATAGATAAACGCTAATAAATATTAAGGATATGTAATAAACTCTGTTTCACATTTTTTGCAGAGGTGCCATATATTACTAGGTGAGAGATATAATTGTAAGTTTAAACGCGCTAATCGTTGGAACAAATAAATCGAATTTGAAAATATCTTTTCAGAGTGTTAGCTTAACTCTTGAGGAGCTTAGAAGCCAAAACAAAATCATAAAGAACGGGAACCGAAATCAAATAGCATAATAGCGCGGGTAGCCGACGCGATGAGACCGACGCTGTGGGACAGGAGAACAATAAATTTTACGTGGTCGTAAGCGTGGTCAGAAGCTAATATGTTAATAAAAATACATCGTGATGAAATCATTTATAAAGGTAGGATGTTGGTTGAAGAATGTGGCGCCACTGATTTATTGCGTCATCAATGCTTAGGTACTGGAAATATCAAGAGAATAGTCACTGACATGTGTTTTGCAATAACGAAGTAAAAAGATAGAAACATAACCATACCTAATAATAACAAACACAAACATAATAATACCTCCACAAACGGTAAGGTTTGCCATAATTATAAAGTTATTGAATTGCAGATCTGAACGAGACAAAGGCAATATTTCTATATGCCAAGCTCAAACCGAGTACCTATCATTGTTGTTTATACAATGTAACAATACTGTTGAAGTGTGTGGGTAGGTATAATATGCACGAAAAATGAGAGGGGACGAGCCTGTAGTGGGTGGAAAAGCTAATGATAATGGCTACTGATGCAACAGACTTATTAAATCCCACTAATGTTGACATATTGACCCCATCTACGGAACTCTATCTTATTCCATATTTTATGTTTAAGAAATAATGAAGACTAGATATCCGACGCGGTTTTCGATAATTTATTACGTCCCAATTTTAGCCTGCTTTAAATTTATATAGATGTTAGGCTATTACGCAATAACCCATTTCCTTATCTACCATGTAGGTTTTACTGCATCATTATTTTTTCCAGTTCCTAATAAATGGAGCCAGAGAAACACACAAAAACATACAAATATCTATAGAATTTTAATATAGTGGTGTAATATTATCTGAGCAATTGACTGACCCAGTTTGTGTTCAGCTCGGGGCACGTACTGCAACGGCCCGATTCTATGGAACGTGTCTAGATCATGGTCTAATGTTGTTGCTACATACCGAACTAATATTTGGCTTAATGTTTCAGTTATTATGTTGTTGGTTCAGGGGAAATTTATATTTAAATTATAGTCTACTTAAGTTACATTAAGATAATTTTTCTGCAGAATACAGGGTTTGATTTTAAAGCGGAACGACTCTTTGCTCTGACGCTGTTCTCGCTCTGTTTGTTCGTCCAGTTCAATGTCTATTTAGGAACGTTTTCAAATGTAAGACATTAAAAAATAATGTGGCTGGAAGTAAAGCCCTAACCTAACAGTAATCTAGAATTGACGAACCTTGTGTTATGGTTATATTCAAAGAGGCCGCAGCTCTATATATACTACAGTATATATAGAGCTGCGGCCTCTTTTACAAAACTTTTTTTTAAACTTTTTTTGATCAAGATATCTAGTTTAATTTTTAGATCAGAATCATGATCATTGCCCGTCATAGTTTTAAATAAAATCGCTATAATACCTACCTACATGTGCCTATTAACAGAAACCGTATCTAAACGTAATTGATTAGATATAGTAGTATTTGAGACCCCTATTAAAGTTTTTGCTGTACTTTTATATTCCGTATCTAAATTTCCTAGCAAAAAGGCTTCTTGTAGTTTAAATGTGGTCAAGATCATGCAGATTAACGCACATTTAATCACTATGCATCGTTAGAAATTACCGGCGTCTTGCCGTTAGAAAAAGGCGGAGTAAAAGTTTTAATTACCCGTTGATTAGCAGATAAGGCTAAGAGTTGATCATTGTCTGCTATATCCATTACCAAGTGATCTGATTCACAGGTATCGCAGTACATGTTTTAGTAAAAATTTGTTTGTTGTCGGTATAACAACACTAACGCTACACCTAGATGTATTAAAAAGAGGTATGCATATACATAAGTGTATATACCGAACTATTCGTGAAAAAACACTGCTTATAAATGCAATTAAACCTTTTCATATGGAAAAGATCAAACTATTGCCAACATGACCTCAAGATTCTCTCAACCTTTTAAAAGTAACATAAAATTCATATAATCTTTAAGCAGTTGATTGATTTCCTCAAACTATGTTCATAATAGAGCAGTCAATTTGTGCTTCAATCTTCCGGAACTTCATCTTTGCTATGACTAGACTCAATAGAACTTTCACGCCACCTTTCACTGCCATATTTTCTTGGAAATGCCTGCAGTTATTGTTAATTCAAGGGTCTATATAATCTGGTTGTCTATGAATAGAGAATGTTAAGGTTGGATTCGCGTTCTTGGTTCCGTAAAACAAATTCAATTTTATACGGGTGAGATTGCACCCATTGAGTAGGAACTGTAAATACTGTTAGTTAGGTGGCTACTGCGTTATTCTTTGGTATAAAAATATCGTATATTTATTACAGAAACTTGTCCAAGCGAATTAGCCAATTGAACTTGAATTTTCTCGAACGCTAGCTTGTAGGCTTCGGAATGTTGGAAATCCGCACATTCGGTATAAAGTAAATACGGTTGATTCTTGAAGTTTAAGATTACTTTGAGGCTCGACCGAAAAATGAATAACACTACAATTTGATAGTAATTGTCCTTAATATCTATCTATGTATTTTAGACCAATCCAAAACGTAAACTAGGTGTAGGTTTCGCTCCGAAATTTCACATTACTTTCGAATGGGCCTGTAGCTTCGTTGACGGACTAAACAGCAGCCTTGGCTACGTTTTTATTTAAACATTGCATTTTAGGCTAATGCAAATATTTTGGTCTATTATTGCATATCTATTTTAATTAATATACACAGAATCAATCGCCAACGAAGACTGACGTCAACCGATTTTCTATTATCCCACTATCTAAAAATATCGACAGAATATAATAAATTAATAATATTTTGTTTTCATACCTTGTTAACAAACTCACTGTACAAGTTTTAAATAATTAGCCGGAGTATATTCATTTTCACCCACGACACCAGTTTAAAACTGCCGTGGGAGATAAAGGTAGCAGTAGAAATCATATTAATTAACAGTTGTTAGATGTAAAAAATATTGTAGTGGGTTATTAAATATTGATGGGTTTTATTAACCCGGTCAAAATTGTTCAATCAACCTTTGATGAAATATTATTATTAATTGCAAATTGAGAGCATTGTTGAGTTATTATTTATAGAAGAAAAAACTGAAATTTAATGAAACTACAGTTTCAAAATAAAACAATATTATACTGAAATTAGTTTCCGTCAGACTACAATTTAAGTGTCTTCAATGCTAGAGTAAATAGGCTTTTAATAAACAAGCGCGCTTTACCATCAATGATTGCAACAGTGCAGGCGGGATTGCGGTCAAGCAATACCTAGTTTATAATTTATATACAAAAAAAAAAAAAAAATTGCCAAATGAGAGGTTTATATTATTACTTTGTTTATACCAGAAAGAGCTGAAATTTACTAAAGCTTTCTCCTTTGAAGAGAGGTAAGGTCATATTCTTTATTGTTTCTGTTCTAAGAAACAGCAATGATATGCAATTGTGTAATATATAAGTTGTATTGTCAAGTCTATTTATTGTAATGATAAAAAGAAAGAAGTGAGCGTAAGTACTTGGCGCCACAACACACGCCGACCAATCACGACTGAGGCTAAGAGTTCTACGAACTTACGCGCGCAGCTCATTGGTCGAAAAGGGCGCCAACTTCAAACGAGTTTGAAAATGGAAATGTAACGGCGTGTCCGCACGCGCTGCTTTTGCCGGTACCCAATATGTACATACTCGTACGTATATGAAATAGAAAGTTGTGTTGTGATAACAAACAACGAGAACATTTTCGATTGTATTTTTAAAGTATGGCTTCCTAAGGAACAACATATAACATGCCTAAATCATAATATAATTTACAAATTACATACAGTTGTATAATGACCAGTTTTTATTTATTATTATTTTGGTCAGCAAACGCTTAATGTTGAAAGTTGGCGGGTTGACCATTAAGATTTGATCCATGTAGTCAAACACGCTAAACTTACATAACCATCACGTTTATTTCTTGTCACCACCTAGAAGTACCTACCATAAAAATGAAATATGTACAACAGAGTACATCGTCGCATGTCTCCTTACAGCATAATTTGACGCTAACAGAACAAAAAATATGCTGAAAGGAAAGGCAAAGGCCGAGCCAATTTTCAGTTAACAAGTATAAAGCGGGTAGCTAAATCACACCGAGGCTGCGCGGCCCATTCTGCGAAACCAGTCAGGCCAGTCTAGCCCTACTAGATTAACCCTCTATGCCCTTGAAACTTGCGTCACTTCGAGTATTACAGCAGAGGCTATTTTAAGACTGAAACATGCTGCCACTAATAGTAGCTTACACGAAAAGCTCGTGTTTACGCATTCTCAAATACTTGCACTAATTAGTTTTTATACATTATTCGCACTTTTATTACTTCGTAAGTTCGTATGTGTACATAAAAAGAAACGTAGCGAGGCTTCGTTATAAAAAAATAGCCCAGCATGTTTCTTTATGATATTAACGCGTTGAAAGCTCAGAGATTTCATTTTGAATAAGGCTATGAACAGATTCTATTGTTCACAAAAGGTCACGTTTGTCTGCCGGGCACCGGCCGAGGTCACACCAGTTCTTTCGCTTTGTTAAATGTACTTTGTGTCGTTTCGAGTGGTCAAAGAATCATGTTTCTAGTTGTTTTAGTTGGTCTAGGCGTTATGCAACTAAAACATGACTTTTGAAATCAAGAACGAGAAAGGCTTTTGCAGTCTCAGTCTCGAAATGTACTGTATGTATAACAAATTGCGCAAGTGCGCAGCATATTAAAGTACGGACGACAGCAGGTCAAGCTACCCTAAACTGTCAGATATTCCCAATCAACTTTGAGCCTTAATGCTTTAGACATAAAGTTGAAATTCTAATAAGGAAATCTGAAAGATTGTAGTAGCTTGCTGTGCTGTCGTCTGACTCTGTACCTACATTGTAGAAGCGAAATAAAAGGCACACACTGGAAAACTTCTTATCGCGAGCTTTCGTTGTGGATAGCAAACATGCTAGCTTAATATTTTCATGCTAGTTTTTGTCGGTGATTATCTTAATTGTTGCACATTTTGCGTCGAAAATTAATCATTTAATTTTGTGCAGCAGTAGTGGCACAAGTGGCAGATGCTGTACTTTATATAGTTATAATATATAATAATAGTTATAGTAATAATTGTCTTACCTTTAGAGCGCAAAAAATACAGGACGGTCCAAGGCAAGCGTGGCCAGTGAGCTCGCGGAAGCTGCGCCGGAATATATCCAGATGCCACAGCACCTGTGACAGAAAAAGACATAACATTAAAATATATTTCACTAATTCATATCAAACAACTGAAATGACTACATGCCTGTTATCTTTACGAGGTACAAGCTTTGAATTAAACCATATGTTTAATTAAAACATTCATAAAAAGAATAATTCTTACAATCTACACTGTAAAGCAATTTATTTTTTCATTATTATTCACAATTACATCAGCTAATGAAACAGTGAACATTTACTTTTCAATCAATTTATATTGCATCTGTACAAACAGCAGCTATAACCTATAGTTGCATAAATTTCATTAAAATTCTTTACATTAATTCATAGTTAAGTTAGACACATATGCTTAGCAGGTGCCCAATTTAACTATGAATAAAGTAAGTATGAATAGAATAAGGTAAGTTAACTAAATAAATTCTACTAGATCAACATAGATATCTCTATGTATAATTTGCTAGTAGATATACATACAAATTTTCATACAGGTTTCTTGGTTTAGATCACTTGCAGGTACCTAGGTGTTTTAACTTGATGAAGATGTGAATTATAGTATATGGAGAGACAAGAAGACATTCGAATCTTACATAATAAGCTAACGCTTGAAGGGCCCCTTCAAGAAAAGAAATAATGCATCCTCCGCTTTGGAGCAAATACAACAAGTAGCATAGCGGTAAAATTTCAGATTAGCAAACCAGAACTGTCAAAGAAATTAATTAAGTTTTAAATTGAAAGCTAGATAACATCAATGGGTTAAACTTTAAAGGAAGCACATGCTAATAAAGAAACGTTAAACGTTAGTTGCACGTGGCAGCGTCAGGTGTAAACGACATATGTTGCGAAACGGCGCGATTATAGGCAGCTTTGGATAATCAACAGTTTATTTATTTATTTATCGAGCATTGGATTATACATCAATTGTGCGATGTCAACAGGCCTTAATGTGTGAAGAAATTGTTTTAGAGCATTACAAAGCGGAGGAGCACCTGTCTGTTTTTTTTTTTACAAAATTTCGATAGTTGGCTAAAAGCTATCTTCTACTATATGATTTGTATAAGACTGAATTAGGCCGGGTGAGATCATAGAAACGGTAAATATGTTATATTTTGGAACAGTAGTAACTGGACCTGCCATTGCATTAACGTCATTGATATTTAAGATAAAAGCTGAGCGCGTGTAAGTTGGATTATAATGGTCACAACTCCTACACACTTCCTGCCGCCCACTACACGTAATATTAAAACATAAATACACATGTCATCGATTGGCTACCTTATTTTTTGTAAAGGTTCCGAATATCAAATTGAATCGGTTTAAATTAACATTTCACTTCATTTTCAAAAATATAAATGTCTCTTAAGCGGTACCACTACGTTTTAAAATGAATTCTAAATACCTATTTTTACATCAAGCTTATTAAAGACAGCTTCAGTGTACATCTGTTAGCACTTTACACTTCAAGTTTACTCAACACCTCCCTGCCACCGATGCATCAAAAATGTAAAGACACAAATTGCAGAGACATCTACGAGTTTCTACGACCACCTTGTGCACTTAAAAATATTCAGCCACGCAAAAAGTGTCATTATTCCAATTACATGCACGTTCGATAAGTAAATTGTTTACTACAGAATTTATAGTAATACGTTGTAGGATGGCAATTATTTTATTTATACAGTTAGCAGGCTCTTTAGTTTCGCCATAACACCATCCCTCACCTGCAGTTATTGTAATGAGAACTATACGTGGCTCTGCTGTGGCAGGTTTTTCGCGATTGTTTTCGGGCCTGGCAGGTGAACGCTAACTCGTCCCAAGCAGATGTTTGCTCTCATAATACACTCTTGTTTTATTTTGTATCTCAGAATCGACCGTGAGCCGATTTTGTATGATATTTATATTCTATCAACGCTGCACATGTCTCATAAGTGGTATATAAACACTTTACCATATTTTTATCTTATCTACTGCACGTGTCTTGATTTCGTAATAATTGAAACTTTCATTTTATGGTTATAAGCCCAAGCCTTAAAAGGTGTGGTGTTTATTGCGGGACAATATACAGGAAGGCGAAAAAAATTAAGGAGGAAGGATGACAGATGCGCTCCGGACAAGTGGCGCATGCGCTGGTGCGCTTGCACACCGGTAGCGTAATCTTCCGCGAAATGAGCTTATAGTGCGCGGCTAGCTGCAGATTAATGCTGATTTTTCTCAGTCACGTAACTAAGGTACTGTTACTGGCATAAGTGTGCCTACTACATTAGAACTAGTTTCTAGTAGTCGCAAAGGCAGAATATAAAATGAACGATAAAAGCTCTCCACATCTTGATTTCAAATGAGTAGAAATATTTGCTACCTACTTAAAATGTGCTCGAGATCTATTTAATGGTTTATATGTAGACTTTTATCTTATTTACGTTACTTATGTAAAGTTACACGCTGTAGAAGTCACGAAATACTGCCTGTTGAGTGTTTGCCCAACGAATTATGAGGAACGTGAAGATGTCGTTGTATTTCTATAAAAGCATCTCAAACATATGCAATAAAGGCACTGTCCTCAAACAAACAAACCACTAAGGCCACGTTCACACAAGCCCTACAGGCCTACAATAACGATAGATTCTGAAGCTAATGTTAAGTGATCGACAGAGGGCCCGTGTGTATCCAGCCTACATTTATAAGAACGCGTGACAAATAGATAAAGTTTCTCGCTAATGGAAGGCGGGACATACTGTCGCCAGATAACGATTTCGAAACAAGACGGTTTCGGGAACAACGGTTCTTGTCAATGTTTACACTGATAAGACTAAGATGTTTTTAGTATAAAAATAAACGTTAAAATATCCCTTGAAAGGCAAGGAGGAAAGAGGGAGATAGAGCACGGGACCAAAATCTCGCTTTTCTATTAGGTTTCGAAAAATAAACTAAGTATCAATATGGGCTCACTAACTTAAAACTCACTTAGCTTAGAATAATAAAAGCTGATTATGTAGACTTAGCTCAATACAATCGGCAAACTTTTATATAAAAAAAGAACAAGCAAATCGATTTCTGTGATTATTAGAACTCTATCTATTTCTATTACCAAGCACATATTAAATTTTATTAAAACCAATCTTTCTAAGCTTTATGTCTTGCGTATAAGGTTCAATATCTTTGAATTGTTTAACCAGTTATTTGCTGCATCAAAACCGTGCACTTGATATAAATCCTACCACTCTTTTTAAATTCTATGCCATTGTAGTAAGGTTGAAAATCTAAGTAACGTGTTACCAGTTAAGGACAGAGACTTACACAGAGTAGAGTAGGAATCGTCTTAACAAGTCACATACGACGGTAAATAACGGGACGTAGCGTTTGTATGTACACACCACCACACACATGGTTCAAAGGACTAATATGCACTGGTTGATACTGTTAAGAGGTGGAAAACTTATTTATTACTAGCTTTCCGCCCGCGGCTTCGCTCGCGTGGAGATCTGTTATATAGCGCTTTTAGATATCCCTCGTGAATATAATTTTTTTCCGGGATAAAAATGGACCCTATTATTTAATTCGGACTTCTAACTCTACGTCTGCAAAATTTTAAAACAATCGGCTTAGTAGTTACGGCGTGAAAGCGGAACAAACAAACAAACAAACTCACTTTCCGATTTATATTATTAGGATATTTGGTGTACACATACAAATATTCCAGTAATCTCCCTTGGGAACTTGATGTTTTTTTAGGACCAAAAGTAGCCTATGTTACTCTCCGTCTTTTCAACTAACCGTATTCCAAAAATCAGGTCGAATGATTGCTTAGCTACGGCGTGAAGGAAGGACAAACAAACAAACAAACACACTTTCACATTTATAATATTAGTATGGATTGTAGATATTTATGGAAATATTAAAACAACATTGGTTTTGTAATCGATAATTCCAAGTAAACTGGCAAAATTATTGTTAGGGAAGCGCACCTTCCACACGTAAAAAGACTTTGCTCTCCCACCGCTGAGCATCAACATAGTTCTTCCAGGAACTCCTTTCTCTGCCGCGTCACCCCAAATTACGGCTCGCGATGTGTTATACGTAATGTAATATAACAAATACGAAAATTTCACAATAGTAGGCGAGGAGAACTGGTACACTTTGACTTCTAAACACAGTATTTGTTATGTATAAACAAACTAGCGTCTCCCGAAAAACCTGTAATCTATTACAAGGACACGGAGAAGCCACAGTAGATTATACAAGAAATACAACAAAACAACACATTTTTCTTAAAGAAAACTTATTCACTTTAGCTCCTTTGATTTTACTAGTCTCTATCCGCCTCTATTCCGATGTCCAATAGTGCAGTGAACCGTGAAATGATACCTGAAACGTGTTCCAAAGCAAAATAAAAATCATACGACTGTTTGTATTATGATACTATGTACTACTATTATCAGTGGTATAATGCGAACCGTATTACGTGTAATTTGACACTAATATATCACACTAACTTCTGACCGCGACTTTGTTTGCATAGAACTCGTAATACACCGCAAATTTTTTGGTACTAAAACAGGCAACTTTTTATAAAAAAAAAAAAAAAAACTCCCTTTGGTTGGTAACATCGCATCACGTAAATGGACTGCGCTATTACTTAGTTTTCCAATACTACTTTTCTGTTTGCTCGGCTCCCAAGGGCTTCAGTGTGATGTTAAATAAGCTTTACTATAAGCTATTGACAGCTCATTGATGGGTTCTATCAAAAGCGGCATAAGCACTTTCAAATAAACAATCTCTTCAGCGACATTTTTACTATGAAAAAACAATTTGCTAAAAAACAGAACTAAAATAATTATTTGTATACAGCCGTGTTATTTATATATTTTGCTGAATTTTATAAACGAATGTTTATTGCAAGGAGGCGTTGACCTGAGCATGTTATGATCACAATAACATCTGTTTATGAACGCATATATTTTTATCGCTGTATAGGTTATTTATATTTGTTTATGTTTATTCACAGTTTGACGCATGAGTTACGGCAGCAGATTGACCTAAATTTCTTTATTACTGTAGTGAGAATTTATTCTTTTAATGCTGCATGTGGTGAGACTAACTCGACAAGTACCCTAGAGTTGCATTGAGGTAGTTCTGAAAAAGGAGACCTGAAAGGATTTGTGGAAGGTCTTTGCTCAGAACGGTAGGAAGTAACTAAAAAGAGCACGATCATTTTAAGTTCACAATAAAACTATTCCATGTATGTAATTAAAACATAAATGATCTGCTCAACGTCCATGTTGTAAGCCTTTCTTAATTGAAACAACAACTAATTACATCACTGCTATGATTTAAGTGTTCTGTTTTTCCTACAACAACGTGCTAAGTATTGTTTTTTAAGAAATGTGAAAGGGAGAGGGTCAATTAGTACACGTTTTTACATGCAGAGGGGGAGCAGTGATGCGTTGGACATGTATTGAATATAATATGTACGAGGAAAACCTCGATTTGACGCCTCGTGGGCCGCGTGGGAAACCGACAGCTTGAACCAATGCACCATTTTACTCCTACTCTTAATCGACTTATAATTTATTATATAACTGTGCGTTTATCTTCATTTATTTATCTTATAATCTTGTTTGACGGGCTCTAATTTAATAAGTACAAGCGTTGCTGTTTTTTTGCGAAATGGACCTGCTCTTGACCTCATTCTTGCCTTATGGAAAGCAAAAGATGAGGTTCACGATGGAACGAGTGAGCCTAAAAGATGCTTGTCTATTCTTGCTTTGAAGGGGTTATATGTAGAAGTGTTTTGTTCAAAGCAAATCAACGCATGTTATTAAAGTACTAATTTAGTTTTATCTTCCACATGCACAATGAACATCAAGTGCGACTTATCTTTGAATCGGTATTGGTAAGCGGAAGTAGTATTTGAATCAAAATATGGCCGGTGCACTTCCCCTACGGAAGCGCATGCGCCTCACCTACACTTAAACGTATTAATAATTTCAACTAATGAATTGGATGGGTTATGTATTTTTGTGATAGTTGTGTATTAAAACAGCGGGCAAAAATATTAACATATGTAGATATACATAATTATGTTAGGTCATCACAAGTGCACGGCATGTGTGGTCTTCATAAGATAAATTCTTTTGTGAAAAATTATGTTAGAACAAAATTCGCATGGTTTTTTCGTAATAATTGTCATCAGTCTAAGCAGGTCACACTCATTACTTCCCTCAGGCTTCAACGTGATCCATGCATTAGGTATTATTATACATGATAAAATAATAAACAATTACGTCATCTAGCTGAGACGTAATTACTGGCAGTATTATACAGTAAATATTCTTTGAAATTACTGATCAAGGCCTAGACTTCAATAACACGCCTCTCAGAATATATGGGTATGTGAGTTAATAGGTAGATACATTTTGCACAACAATTCCGAGATATAGGCAACAAGAACTATATTTGCGTTTTAAATTTTCACCAAGTAAGAAAGATCAGTCATCATCAATTATTTATAATTCAATGGTACATATTAGTAATCCACGAAAAAAACCCAGTCGTAAAATTATTGCATCTTATACAAGTGTCATTCATTAATTATCATTAGTAATCTGAAAGTATACCATGACAAGTATTTAGTTAATGGCGCCGATTCTGTTCTTCACAAACTAAACTAATTTTAAGTTATGTGCATCTTTTTCTTTCCATTTCGTTAAGAAAAGGACAGAAGATAACATTTTAGTTTAATCCTGTCAAATTAGTGCGCTCCTGACGTAAACTGGCGTTTTTTTAGTCGTCATGTTTATAATCGCGTCTAAACTGTCTATGGAACATCGTATTTTGACAGGATTAAATTAAAATGTTATCATCTATCCTTTTCTTAACGAAATGGAAAGAAAAAGATGCACATAACTTAAAATTAGTTTGTGAACAACAGAATCGGCGCCAATGGCGCCGATTCTGTTGTTCACAAACTAAACTAATTTTAAGTTAAGTGCATCTTTTTCTTTCCATTTCTATAAGAAAAGGACAGAAGATAAAATGTCAGTTTAGACCTGTCAAATTAGTGCGCTCCTGACGTAAACTGGCGTTTTTTTAGTCGTCATGTTTATAATCGCGTCTAAACTGTCTATGGAACATCGTATTTTGACAGGATTAAATTAAAATGTTATCATCTATCCTTTTCTTAACGAAATGGAAAGAAAAAGATGCATATAACTTAAAATTAGTTTAGTTTGTGAACAACAGAATCGGCGCCAATGTCTACACTTGTAAATTGTCGAAAAATGATGTAAAGCAACAACAAGAACGATAAACCCGGTCTTAGTCTACCTTATGCTGGCAAGTCAACTACAAATTAACATTTTACGGTCTAATTAAAAACCAATTACGAAAAACAACAATCACGTATGTGACGAATATTTCTATGCGATTATTCAGATGAATGTACCGCGGCATTCGTGTTAAGTCACGGATTGTTACTATGTGATATTTTGATAACAAAGCGCCATTCGACAGGTATGTTGTAATACAATATATAATAACATAAGAATTAATGTAAGAACGTGATCTTATTGTAATTGATAACTAGGAATTCTGTAAGAAGACTGCAAATGACAGATTCGAGTCATGCAATCGGTATGAATCGATGCTCGTAACGAATGCGATGCTCTCGCAATCAATGTTTATAAAATGTTGTGAGACTAACACGATATGTTTTGTAAATTACGATTTCCCGTCGACTGTGGGTAAGCAGCACCAGTAGGCCTAGTATGAGTTTTCATTACGAAACTCGTTCGTCGATATCGAGCGCGTTTGACTCTGCGATTGGCCCCCTTCAAGGTCGCAAGAACTCTCAAGCAATGAGAGCGCCAAACGCGCTCGATATCAACGATCGAGTTTCGTATTGAAAACTCATACTAGGCCTACTGTTCTCTATTTTATTTTCTCGGAATACGTTTGTTAATTTTCGCACCTTCACTGTATTTGGGGTTAATGGAAGTGCTTAAGTGTAATTGCAATTCTTATCTCTGTGCTGAGCATCTTATTTTTATCATCCTCTTTTTTTTTTGTTTGGTATGGGAAATCATAAAATGACTTCTCCCGCTCTGGGCGGAGCGGAAGGGCGTGTCAGACTTTTACTGACGAAAACCACCCGTGTTTCTTCAATTGCTTGTGCTACGGCCAGGTCCACGATTTCATTTTTATTATCCTGTATTCATTTTCGAATACCTTGGAGGAGGCTTTCACCCGAAGGGGGTTCATACAATAAAGTCACAAATTAATCATAGTACTAACATAGGCTTTAAGTGAAATTGTTACTAACACAATGGACCACATGTAGTTTGAATAAATAAATAAATAATAATAATAATAGTACCTAAAATATTAGCTCATAAGTAACACTTAACCTTATTGTAAGAAATTTAAAATAAAGCTTTATTATTATTATTCCTTTATTTCCTTATATACAATTATAAATTACATTTTTAAATATTTCTACATAAAATATATATATAAAAAACATTTAAAAATATAAAAAATAGTTAAGAAAAGGATAGAAGATAACATTTTAATTTAATCCTGTCAAATTAAGATACTCCATAGACGTTTAGACGCGATTATAAACATGGCGACTAAAAATACGCTAGTTTACGTCAGGAGCGCACTAATTTGACAGGTTTAAACTGACAATTTATCTTCTGTCCTTTTCTTAACGAAATTGAAAGAAAAAGATGCACTTAACTTAAAATTAGTTTAGTTTCACGCCATTATTGTCTCCACGAATATCATACTACAAGTCTGATATGAGTGTATATTACTACCGCCTCTGCGTATGCCTGTGGCTGATATAATTTGAAGAAAACATTCCATACAATATCCTAAACTTTCTATTATAATTTAAGCTGTCCTTTTTAATACTAGTTATCCTAAAATTAACGTTCATAATCATGACAAACATAGATTTACTTTCTATGTTAGCAAACAGGTAACTAGGCTGCTTAGGTAATAATTGTCTTGAGTTAGAGCTATTCACACTATGCTCGTATAAGCAAGTGGTGTTAAAAGATCAGAAACCCGACAAAATGCTATTAAAGTAATTGATACTTAATCTATCTTGTTTTAGTGTGGTTTGATTTGCGGTACTTCTATAATTTACTGGTCATGATTGCCAGGGTATTGCTATTAATATAGCGAGATGATTGAGTAGAAAAAAATCAAAGTTATATAGTTTAAATCCAACCCAGCCGGAACCGGTCGGCGAATTGAGAGGAGCGTGTGCTCAATTTCCGAGAAGCAACCACATCTCGATCAATTTATTTTTTTACACCGCCAGAACTCGTGGGCTAAGTGCTCATTGAATACAAATCAGGTTTTCATATTTAAGCATTAGGATTTTCTAGCTATAACTTGATAATAAAGTTTAAACACCACGTGGTGACTGAAACTTAATCTCTAAAAGAAAAGTTTCAACATCAAATCCGGTACTTATACAACATGCAAATGAAAACCTCGATTTCAAAATCTAACGAAGAATAAGTAATAGGATTGTTCCATTCACGCATCATTAGTACTCACTGTCCGAAACGAAAGACCCCAAAGTTTAAATGCCAGCACATTACATACGGTCAAAATTTGCCCCTGCCCATTACAGAGCATCCCTTTTAAAAATAGGGAGATCGGCCATCCGTGCAACGGCCACTACCTGTATCTATAAATGTACCTGTATACGAAATCCCAGTCTTTAATTATATACAAATAAATAAGTATAAGCCCAGCTACAGGCGACATCCGTCTCGCTTCCACAAACTCAAAAACATTAAGTCTTTAAGGTATTGCTGTCTCGTTTCATCGTGTGCGTTGATGTCTTTTACTCCAAGTGCAGGCCCCGTAGAGTCATAGTATAGAGGAAAAAAACAGATACCTTTTTTTGGTTAAGGCTGGAGTTGATAGAATGCATTTAGTTTTTGTAGAAATGTTACGATGCGTAAAATGTCTCATCCTACTTTTAGATATTTCCCGCCTAAAACTGTATCACAAATAAATGAAAACATCATAAATACTGTGTTAAAAATCAATTACTTTTATCAATACACTAATTTTTGCACTGTTTATACAGCTATCACTATCAGATACGAGTAAGTAGCTTTCTACATTGCCTTACAGAGTCGACTCTTATATAAGAAAAATTGAAATAAAAAAGGTTCCTGTAGTTTTGTATATACTGTGTGATGCGATCGCTTATTTTAAATTGGAAGCACGGAGGCTTCGAAGGGTATGCGCAGGAGAGGAGGGATCAAGATTCACGACGAACGTCCAGAGAACCAGACTCGAATTACTTTTCATATTATAACTATAATAGTACACTATTTAAAAATTGAATGCATTCATAACGAAATAATAATATTAATGAGGAAGTATCGCATTTGCAAGTCAGAATTTTTGGTAATTTATTTACATAATAACACGCTGACTGATAGTTTCAAAAACTACCTTTTCAAACACTTTTTTGTTGGTAATCTTTATGCAGACAAGAAGCAGAAAGCTAAAGAACAGCACTTTAATTGATGAAAACACAAAATAATAACAAATTAAAGTAAAAGGGCTCACCTTCGCGCTGTGATACAGTGCACTAGTTCGCGTTATCTTAGCTTTAGTCATCGTAAATCCTTGCAATCCTTCCAATAAAAACACAGAGCACAGTTCATAACAACACTTCTAAACAAACTTTCATGTTTACAGTCGTTTTTAGTCCACAGGAATACGAAAACTAACACGCGGCGATCGCAACTGTGTTTACAATGAGAGACCGTACGTGGGAGTGTAGACAGTAGAGTTGTGGGTACGCCGCCCGCGACGCCAGCGCCACCATCGCTCGCAGTGGTGTAGTACCTGAACTAAACAATAAGCGCCGCTTGCGGCTACGGCGGGAAACAGGCCTACAGACCCAGGATTTCGAGGCTTCGAAGCGGCCATTTTGTTTTATAAAACCAAGCCGCGCAATGCCCTCGGGAGCTTAAGAATAACGATGATATGAGTAATAATAATTGTTGTTATTATAAATACGTCAGGAAAATACGTTCTGTCTTAGAAAATGTGACATTCCTTATAAATTATAGTTATTACAGTACTCATTAGGAGTACTGTTAATCGTCTGGAATTTGAACCTTAATGCAATGTTTTGGCTAGGAAAACAATTTTTTACAATGTCTTAAACTAATTTTTTACGGAAACGATATAATCCGAAAGTACATCATAAATAATAAAACGTGCCAAGTAGTGTTGAGTTTAAAAAAAAAATTACCTGTTCTGTCTTATGTTTTTTTATTCACTTTAGAGCAGGTGGTCGGAAGAAAAAAGTATTGGACGTGCGAGGGAGCTCTTTTCGACTACACAGCGGGATGAGGGATTAAAGATCCAAAAAAATGTTGATCGCTAAAATTTAACACCTTGCCGACTATAATATGTAATCGCTAATTGAAATAAATAGCTTATCAACTCCCAAGAAAGTTTCAAAATAGTTTCCTAGTTATTGTCTATTGATTGCGTGTGTCTAATGTAATACTTGACTACGCATAAAAATTCTGTAAGAACTTGCCTATTATAAGCAGAAATATATTAATGACGCAACTGATTATGTTTGTAAAGTGTGAAAGTAAAACCGATCTTTCTGTTCTAGTCTACGGTTATTTGGATTCTGTTTCAAATCATGCTACCCCTTAAGTAGAGTGTCTTGAACTTATGAATAGTATTATATTGTAGAAATCTGGTCAAAAACAAATTCATATCGACTTTTAATCTGTACTCATGTATAATATATTTTTTAAAGAAATCTGTTTATCAGACAGAAATTAAAGTGATACCTAAACAAATGTACACGTTCATATTTGTCCGTGACCTAAATCTATTCTTGTAGTGGACAATCGACCTACTGTCAATACAATTTGTAGTATATTGACAGTACACAGTACAGTCTATACCAAACAGTTCTGAACTCAATGATAGTGGCGCAATAACACCTCTGCAGTAACTACCTTAGTAGTTAGGTAGGACGGCGCTATGTCTCTTGTTCTACGAGTCACAAAGGTTTCAAGTTCCCTTTGTCTTTGCGCACGTGCAGACACATTTACTTATGCACGGGTCCATATTATATTCTTAGCAGCCTCAAATACAATAACAAAACTATCTACCAAATAAACAGACTCAAATTGAAAACAAACGCGCCTACACTTCAATAAATAAACCTTATAAAGGATATAACTCGATGGCATTTTCTAATCAAAGTACACCTCCTTTTATATCAGTAATCTTATTATCTTACCTTAAGAAGGTAATGGATAAAAATAAAAAAGCAGTAGAAACGTTTAAAGAGATTGCTCCACTACCCAAACGGTGAGTGGCCCGTCTGGTCCAAGGCACGGGTATTACTTATTCCATTCCGTAGTAATTGCGTAGTGGGCAGTTTGGCCCAATTATACACTGCCGCCTAGTTAGGTGAGAAATAGAATATTGCTGGTATGACGACGGATCAAACTATTATTTTTACTGACAAAATTGTGGGTGTAATAGCATGTTCTGTTACGAAAGTACGGCGATGAGATCTTGGAAAGGATTGGGAAAGAAACTTTTTGCTTCCGTTTCCAATACTGATTATTTGATTCGTTGGAGGTTTGGACAATCAATATTCAATAGCATAGATGGATAATAAATGATACATAGTCCAAACTACAAAATATTTCTTCTTATCAAATTTAAACAAAAAATATATATATAAATATACCTACCCCAATTATTTTTTTCTGTAAGTGTGGCGATTCACATCAGTATTCCCTGCCCAGCCCTAAGAAGCCCTGCGTTTATTAAACCATAATAATGCCCATGACGCACGCATTCCTTGCACCAAAGAATGCAGAAGGGATTGTATTAATAAGAAATCCTTGCCTTCCAGATGATGACATGAAGGCATTTAACTAGCCTCCTCCGACACTGTAATTAGCTGTCGTAATGACAACAACAGATGGCTGTAATTTGTCTCTTCTGTGTACAATCTGTACAATTTTCATTTAAATCTTAGTAAGTATAACGGGAGTTACATTGATAAGCAAGATGGTATATACATCATACCATTGACTCTGTAATTGTGTATCTTTCAGTCTCATACGATGTTATGTCACGTGTCAACCAAGCAAATCCGATATATTCTTTCAATATTTTTTTATTATTACATATACAATATGTAAAGAAAACCCTGTCCGATCCGTGAAGGTATTGTTAGGTATCGATAACTGATTCTACTAACGGATACAAGCCCGGGCTAAACTTAAAAAAAATCCCCCTAAAAAAATAAATTGTATTTCGTAAAAAGAGGTAACTTAATACATGTACGGTAGGCAACCCTTCCGCGGGCAACGGGGGGGCAGGGCACGTGGCACGTGGTCACATCTCTAATAATAATACAGTCCAAATGGTGTTGTCACTTTTTTTTTAAATTAACAAATTTCGGCGAAGTTGGAGAAGAGTTAATTCGCGGGAAAAATAGATTATTTCAAAATTCATTACTATTATTGTTACTATGATGATTACGTCAAATTTTATATTATATTTGGTCATGTGTTTACCTAACCTTTATTATCCTTATGGGTCGGACAGGGTTTTCTTTGCGTATTGTATAGCTGTAATAAATATACAATATACATATAAGTAGTACCTATACCTATGTAGTTATCTGATTTAGTCTGTTAAAAATGCATTATGGAATAGAATGGAACACTCTTATTGTATACAGGACTCCATAAAGTTGTTAACAATTTTACTTTACTTAACTTCTAATGTTAGTAGGTTACAGACAACAGTGTATTTTTATGTTTATGTATTTGGAAGTGAAAAGCCATGCTTTTAACGAATACTGATACTTCTTTACATTTCAGGTGATATCAGAAATATGTTCTAGCCACCCAAACACCACAAGGAAAATCATCCTTGTGGTGTTTGGGTGGCTTTAATGTGGTCCACATTTAGAAGATAACATTAATATCCATCTAATCCCAGACAAAAATAAAACTGCATTTATTTTCTTAGGTTTACTTTCCAGACAGAAGTAATACTTAAAACGTAATTTATTGGAAAGCATTTAACGTGCCATAAGAGGACAACCTTTACAATTCCAGTCCCATTCTTTACTTTGAAATTAATAACAAAAGTCCACAATACACCAAGCATAAAACGATTTTACACTTCCTTTATTCAACCCCTTATAACAAAAAGCAATCTAAATCTTATTTAAGAACAACACGATCAACTTAATGGAAATTGGAAGCGCGGTAGGTTATTTAAAAAATGGAGATTAGAATCTAATCCTTTTTAGGTAAGCTTCTTTGTAATTAGCTAGACGGTTTTTTTAATCATGGTACGGTAGACCATCAAATATATTGTGATGATATCTTAAACGAAATCAAAATTAAGCTGAAAATTAGCACTTTTCGAATGTCAAAATTACATAATACCTACAATCCCCCAAAATACCCGCTCTTCGCCAATTGCTATAAGTGATTTCGCTGGGAGAAGAAATGGCACAACGAACTCCCCAGCAACGCAGGCGTCTCTTCAGTTAGAAAATTCTTGATTATTTAAAAAAAATAGTACGTAAAACTAACAATACAAAATTATGTTGAAGTTTTACTGAATCATCATCATTCTCTTGACCTCATCCTAATTTATGTTGGGTCGACGGAACAATTAGTTCCATCGAACACCTCGGTAGTCAACCCCTTTCTAATCATAACCCTTTTCGAAGTGATAGGTAAAAATTGAAATTCGGTATAGTAAAAAACTCAACTCGAAAGCTGGTTTCAAGTTATGATTTAAGAGCTTCTTCAGATATTGAAAACCTTGAATCTACAGTTTTATTATAAACATGTCTTTCATATATATACTTAGATACGTAGTTATCATCATTATTGGACAAACAAATTTCAAACTTAAGAATCCTATGTGGATATCTCCACGCGTTATCTTATTGCTGCACCTTGATTTCATTTGCTTCTTTTTCAAACTAGCTTTTCGATTAATATAAGAAACTTACTATATGTAGGTATGTGTGTTTATTAATATCTATATAGTAAAATTACAACACCCCTAACCGGTTTCCATCTTGTAGTAGTAGTACTACACAAACATATACCTGTCTCTTTTACTCACATGGAACCTCTTTTTCCACAAAACAAACTAGTCTCTAAATCAATGCCGAAAGCTTTAAAATTCATTACTACGAACTTCGTAACCCGTACACTGTTGATCTTGTAGTAGGTCGTAGTAAGACGAAACGAGTTTTGTGCTAAGTGGAAATGACCACTCCGCTCAAAAAGATGTTTACCGTTAAAGAAACGACCAAATAATATTATGACATACTTATTAAATATAGTGTCCTCTTTTCTACTAGAACAGGAATATAAACTACAAGACGTATTAAAATTCCTGTATAATGAATGAAAATTAGGTACGTAGTACCCACCTTGATGTTTATTTGAAATTATGGTAGATTAATACCAAAAATTCTTAGATTGGGAAGCATGGACCCATACGTAATATTCTTACTACATATTATTTTTAATATTGTTGTGATTATTCACGTATATTATATATATACATTATATTCACTAAAATTCACAGTTTTTATAGCACACTGTTACTCATTGACGAAGCGCCTAGTGAAATCAAAAAGCAATCATTTGTGTAGCAGCGCAGTGAGTTACTACTTTGTACAGGCGTTTTCCACGAGTACAGCGAAAATATAGATAACTGTTGAAATAAGTGTAACAAATTGAAAGACACCATGTTACAGCTCATAATATGACACTAAAACAATAGATAATAATTATGATGTTGACAATCAGTTTCTAATAACAGTCTTCGACAACATCATTGTTCTGATGGTAAATATTTCCCAGATCAGTATACTTTCGAGAAGCGTTTCAACTTCAAGCGCTAGTGCTTGAAGACTAGATTGAATTGTGCGGGTGGTACTACGTTTGAAACTGCACGCAATTCCCACGACACCGCCATTCACGAAACTCGCAACACTTGAAGTAGTTAAGTACAATAAGTAAGTCCTCAGACGGGTGGAACGAACTTTTAACTTGTTAATACTTTGTCTTTGCATAGTGAAGGAAAAGTTTGTCAAGTTTTTTCGTGGGGATAGAAGGTTTCTTCAGCTAGACGAGTAATATTTTCTTGAGAGTGAAGTAAGGTTGTAGTTACATGTATACAATATGTAAAGGAAACCCCGTTCAACCCATAAGGATAATAAAGGTTAGGACAACACATGACCAAATAAAATATGAAATTTTACATAATCATCATAGTAACAATACTAATACCTACATTTTGAAATAATAATTTTTTTTCGCGTATTAATTCCAACATCCCCAAAATCTGGTATTTTTTTAAAAAGTGATAACACAATTTTCGACGGTATTACTATGAGCGATGCGAACACGTGCCGCGTGCCCTGCCCCCTTCGCCCGCGCATTTATTGCACATGTTTTTTTTTATAAATAATAAACATGCGCTTGACCGCAATCACGCCTGATGGTAAGCAGTAATGCGATCGTTGATGGTAAAGCGCGCTAGTTTATTAAGAGCCTATTCACACAGAAAAACTGAGCGAATAGGAAGGAAGACGGCAGCTGAGCGAGGTGATGCATTGTTAAACCCAACAACACGACCAACGATGCTGCGCCAGAGGGAGATTGATCTGAAGACCCTCCACGACCAAACTCCCAACACAACAACATTAGACGCATCGTACCCGGCACACATCGCAACACAACTGCTCAGATCCGTCCTCCGTACGGCTTCACCAGACATCATTCCGGAACACGACAAATCGCTTGGCGGCAAAGCACCATAGGTGGTGAAGAGGTAAGAAGGTAGGTGCCTCTTTTTTTGAAAAAATATTTACTTTTTGTGGGATTTTTTTTACTTTTATCCCGGCTTTCTAGTCATTAACAGAATCAGTTAATGATACCAAACAATACCTTTACGGATCGCAAAAGGTTTTCTCTACATATTGCATGTAGATTAGGTACTAGGTATGCTAAACCTCTACATGCATGGTGAAGGATTACGCCGATTATGTATATGAAAGAAGCCACTGGTGACGTCACTTCCAACTAGGCATATAGGTGTCGTAAAATGACCAAATTTGCAAAAAATATGTACCATGAAACCTGTCCATGTTCCGGTATCGTGATAATAGTGAAAACTTTCCAAACATTGACTCAAATTCTTTGCTTTCTTTCATACATATGTATGTGAGATTAATTTATATAATATGATTATTATTCAACATTCGAAAAAGAAGATTTAAGAGGGAACTCTAGTTGTGCTTTCTCTATACAAACGTATTCCGTTGTTTTCTTCGTGGATAATGCTTTGTAAATAACCCATTTTTACCATGATGTTCAGATGACTATTATACTAACGTGTTAAGTTTTTGACAAAAAAGAAAATAATAGAAGCATAGGTATACTTTTCCTCTAAATTTTGATATAAAAATAATTAAGATCTGTCGTGTTTTGAAAAAGAAAACAGCAGAATACGAATCGTCTATTGGTCAACGTTTTTGTAGGTAAAATCACCCTGATCTGCAACAGCTGTCTTTTTCGCCTTTACCGGGAGATGTTGGAAGCAGTGCGACGGCAATAGTTTCTTCAAATACCTATTTTCTAAATTCCTCGGTACTAGAGTCCCATGTTAAGTGCCTTTAATTATTATGTTATTGATTTGAAACACTTGTTGCCAGACGTGCTTCGTGGGGATTGTTTCTGTTAATCCATGTAGGAGGTCTATTATTTACCATATTTGTATGACAAAAACAAGAGAAGACATTATGGTAAGAAAAACCTGTACATACTTATATGCATAATTTCAGAGATGCTCCACAAAAGCTTGTAGTAACAACTCGTACCAGACACATAAATTGCTGCCTATCTCCGTCGTGTCAATTTACATGGAAGATGAGCACAAAACTAGATCGTTCACAATATCGCACGAGGTTTCTCTAATCTACGAGTCACAACCGGTTTCCTCAAGGTGACTTATGGATGTTTCCCTAAATTTCAAAACGTAACCGACCCACAAACATGTCCCACTCTAGCTCAAAAACCGGCAATTTTATATGACCACTCAAGCCGAGGTTTACAAATGGCTCTCCGAACTTCAGCGACTTTTATAGTTTCCAATCTAAGTTTTATAGCCACTATAGAACAGGTTAACGTTCAAAAGATAGTCTTTGAAATAGCTAATTAGCATTTTAATACCGGCCCATGTTCAAATAATTATTTTATATAAAATTACGGTACTATTGTTTATCGTATAGTGTTGCTATTAGCTGTTACCTAACTGAAATGAACAAAAAGGATTGTTAGATATTCAACGTGAACTAACTGTATTCAAGCTATACTAACAGTCCGTCTTTAAAGGTCTATCAATTATCGCCAGAATAAATTATTTATGCGAATGGTCACTTAAAAGAATTAGCATAACAACGGCACATCTCCACATAGGCTCTCTCCTTGTGCAAACCTTGTCTGTCATCAAATAAATGGTAAGATAAACGAATGTTACAAGCTAAATATATAATGTATACATTTCTACCTATATCCATAAAACTTGTTGTTTTGTGGGTAGAATGATCGCAGCATCGTTGGTAGTGTTGTTGGGTTTAACATTGCATCACGTCGCTCAACTGCCGTTTTCCTTCCTATATACTCAGGTTTTTTTATGAATAGGCTCTTAATAAACTAGCGCGCTTTACCATCAACGATTGCATCACTGCTTACCACCAGGCGGGATTGTGATCAAGCACTAGTTTATAATTAATTAAAAAAAAATGATTATTGAAAGGTGATGACGTCAAAATGTTGGAGGCTGCAGATTAACGTGGCGATCGTCATCTATTGCTAATTGAATGAACAAAAAGTAAAACATTCGAAATATTGTATCTAAAAACAATTTTATTATGTTTTTTAGAATTTGTATAAAAATATTTAAACATTGCAAATTTTCGAGTGAAGCACAATTTAAATCCACTTAACGCGCCTTTTCATGAACCCTATATTCTTCCAAACGAAGGATTGTGCAATATGTTAGTCAGCCGTTACACTCTTTTTATATTTATGTAGGAATAAAAATATAAAGAAGAAATCTACGAACCGCGACTAGCATATAATTTCTCACGGCGATCACGCATCGTATTCAGCGCGTGGCTGCGCAGGCGCCAACCCGTGGGAGTCCGAATGATCCAACCGATACTACGTAAGGCTACGTATTAGGAAACTGTTACCGATATGGTGGCAACGAAGTTCAATCACAAGAAACCTCTGGAAAGAGTAAGGTTGGCTCTTTAATAAAGCATCCTTGATAGTTGATTTCTGTTTACCAAAATAAAATAGTGATTCATAACTCCATAATTAGTTATACATATGCATATAGAACTAGCGTGTGGTCAAGCCTTTTTTCTTTAAGAGTGGGCTGTAATCTACCAAGTTCTAGTACCAAACCCGTTATTCTTCACCGTTTTGAGAGCAGTAGTGATGAATTATATTTACATAAAGTAAAACGACTGTCAGGCTTCAAACTAACGAGCATCACTGACTAGTGAAATTGATAAAACCAAAGCTGATTTCAGAAGACTTCCTCAAATCTCAAAGCTTTAGTTTTATCTATTTGATTACTTTGTAGTTAAATTTAGACAAATGAGTAAATATTGTAAGAAGATATTGAAACCACAACATTGGAAATGATTTTCAGAACAAGCGGGAATCTTGAATCAACCGCGGTCCCACAGTTATCCCACTACCATAAATTGATACAATTGTTTCACTAGACTTTCAATTTCAAACTGCGTATATTGGATATAAATTGCTACTTCACCATTTAAGTCTGGATAGAACAAAGGAACATCTTATTTATTGAATTAAGTTTGTATGAAAAGCATTTTCTAAGACCAAGTTCACATAGAAAACGTAAACAGAATTCTAATCGCACTTAAATTATATGACGCCTGCATGTAATTTGATTTTGATAATGAAGTTATTATAACTATTAATTCATTTGCACGCAGAATTTAATGTTTACCTAGCACATCGTGAGAACAAAGCAATCCTTATTACTCCTTTACAATTAAACCCTTATCAAGAACCTTCTAACTTTCACATAACCGGCCATTTCTGGATAGTAGAACAATAAAATTGCATAGTATATCCTTTGCAGTCACATCCTATTATAGCTTTCCTATCAACACTGGTTCCAACGCTTCCTTATTGCAGTGCAGAGCAAGAAATTGCCTTTAATTCAAAGTGCTATTTGTGTGCTCAACCTTTGACCGGGCCTCAGTCAGGTGTTGTAATTAGATCGTTACCCGAAGCATGGCCCGTCGGTCAAGCTTGGCTGAGTTTCCCACACGTCTTGGCGTCTAAGGCGGACCCTCGCTATTCTGATGATGAGATTAACCCGCGCTTCCAGATATACCGATATACGACTACTTGGGACTGTTTTACGTTAATAGCATAATTTTCTTCGGTTGATAACGGATAAATGATGGAAGAATGGATCAAGTATTTTCCCTACGTTTGAGTTGATTCATGAGTAATAAGTAACGGTATTGAATATTTTACACATTAAGTTTTAGTAACAACTCAGAAGCCAGTTTGACGATAGCACACCTGCTGTTTAAAGATTAGTAGTCGACCCTAATAAAGTTTTAAAATTTACTTTGCTCTAAACGCCATAAAGCTGCCTTAAATCGAAGGATTCCTTAAATTTTCTGCTGTCGTAAATGTCACGGCAGAGGTGAAACGCTGAGCGAGTTACAGTATGTCGTCACAATGGTCTCTTTTCGAACAATGGAGGTTTTTTTTATCGAGAATTAGTCACAGGAGTCATATCCTTGAAGACGGTCAGGAAGGGTGAGTCATCAAAAGTCGCGGGTCGGGGGTCGCGGTTCAGTGCTCACAACCGAACTGTGCCAATGTTATGTACTGGCGGAGTTACGTCACTTTAAACTGTTACAATTTGAGATAACAAAGGACCAACTTTGAAGTATTTCTAACTAAAAATTGTTACGAAAATTGACTGTTGATTGACTAATGTTAGTAGAGCTCTAAATTAATGACTTAAACTTCAAGGATTTTAACACGTATTTTATCAGCACATTATTGGCATAAACCGTCTGTGTCTACATGCTATGTAACTATATTTGTACATAGTACTTACACATAGATAATGACGGTAACTAAACTGACTATAACAAAAACGGTAGGCAATGAAGCATGGTGTCGTACGACAAACTCTATTGAGGTACAAGTGTATCTAAGCGATCAACAGACCGACTAATGCCTATTAACCAGGGGCCAACCATGAGGTCGATCCGGATTCAACAAATTATCCTTAGAACTTCAAATCTATTACTTAGTTGTAAGTACATTAGGTGTAACTTTTAATCTATACTAATATATAAAACTGATTGTTTGTTTGAACGCTCTAATCTCAAGAACTACTGGTCCGATTTGAAACATTCTTTTTGCGTCGGATAGCTCATTAATCCAGGCATTAGGCTATATACAAAACATAAAAAAACATATCGAAAGCTACGCGGGTGAAATCGCGACACCCAGTTTATCCTAAATCTGCATCACAGCATTAGTCTTTACGAGCTGTGCCCCGCGGTTCCAGTCGAATAAGTTCCGATCCCGTGGGAATATCGGGATAAAAAGTATCCTATGTGTTAATTCTGGTTATAAACTATCTCTGTGCCAAAGTTTATTCAAATCCATTCAGCAGTTTTTGCGTGAAAGAGTAAGAAACATCCATTCATCCATACAGACACTGGCTGATTTTATTTGACTTGCCATTTCTCTTATCTTTTATTATAAGTAACCAAGTACATAAATCTGCGCCAAGGCTTTCCCCAATTACACATGATGAGGTCTGCTTTAGTCTAACCGGATTAACTGAATACCAGTATTTAACAAGGAGCAACTGGCTGAGTCTGACTGCCGCTGTATCAGGTAATACTATACGCCTTGTTATTCGGTGACACCGAACACCTTAGCAACATTAGCGCGACGCGTCGACCTAATTTTATTTTATTCAATGCACTTTTGTCAACCGCGTTAGCCGAGTGTATTCAAACATTTCGTTCACATTTTTTACACACTTATTGACCAACCTCTCAAACTGTTCTTAGTACAGTTTGAGAGTTAGTCAAGAAGTGTTCAGCACAAACATTTGTTTCTTTGCGAAAACATCGTCAAACTTGGACTTCTGACTACCCATTAAGACTGCCAAAGACACGAAGAGGTCTTGGCATGTAAAAACGTTCACCCATGCACAAACCAAGCGCGGCAAAAGTAGCTTGACCAGCACCTTAACAGCGTAAGACAATATTACTATAACTTACACTCAATTGGAAACCAATTGCTAATCTATTGCTCCTTATGTTCGGAAAATTGGTCTACTCAACAACGTAAATAACGCAATGAATGTTGTTGAACTGTCAAAATTAAACCCACTGCTAATAATAGTGTGTTATGCAACTACCCTACTGATCGATCGACTGTGCGTCTGTTATTAATTTAGCGACGGGTCCTTCAGTAACCATGTATATGTAATTAATATATTCACTTAATGTTGCTTTCTATCAAACAGCTGAAAGGGATATTAATATTTAAAAACAAATACAGCTCGCGATAGCAATTTTACATTTGACAATAATCTCTACCAATCAAGATGTCACATTAAATCTCTTTGGTACCAATTCATTACAAGAGTAATAACAAAGGTTCTGAACTGATGTAGCATCATTTTCTTATTATTTTTAGATTAAGTATATTTCCGTTACGTTTTATTTCTAAAAGACGGAGAGTTCAAAATTATCGGAAGTCGAGCATTACAGACTTTAGTTTTGATACCATTTCCGGACACACACGAAGATAGTTTTTGTCTAAACTTGAAGAAAATTGGACCTCATGACGTTATTTCTATTTGATTAAAGTTAAAAGATAATTGAGTAAAAACTTTTTGGAATGTTTCTTGAATTTATTTTTAGCGAGGATGTCATGGTAACGATCAATGACGTAGGAACTATAAAATCGAGATCGTAAAATGTGTTATTTACAAACTATTTTTTCAGTCTTGAAATCAAGAATGCGTTGCATGTTCAAGTTTCCTGGAGACAGTAACCACATGTTTGCCTGAATGATAAAATATTTCACCACATTTGAAGACAACGTTCAAAAACAATTAAATCGTGAACCGTGACGGTTGCACTCGTAAAACTTATTAGAAACGCAATAAAAATTACCCACAATATGGGAGTCATTCAATTACCCAACCGTGGGATCTGTAAGAAACCGCACATTGATTTAATAAAAAAATATCGAAACAGATCACCAAGAAAATATGGACAAATGAAGAGTAGCATTATTTACAAAGTAGAATATTTAACAAAGTGCTAAATGGATTTAATTGGATAAACAATAACACCAACTTTCTCAATAAAATCTGTATAAATATGATATCATGACGTTACGTACAAAAATTGTACATGTGAAACATAGAGAAATTAGAAATATTTTTTTTTACGGACAAATCACACAGATTGATCTAGCCCCAAAGTAAGTTGGAGACTTGTGTTATGGGATACTAACTCAACGATACTATATTTATAATAGATACATATACTATAGATAAACATCCAAAACTCAGGCCAATTAGGAAAAACCGTTCTCCATCATGACCTGGCCGGGGATCGAACCCGGGGCTTCCAGGTCGCAGGCAGGCGTGTTGACCGCTGCGCCACGGAGGACGTCTATAAAAAGAAATTTTAAAAGCCATTCGAAAACTAACATAAGTACTAACCAAAAATTCTTGACTTCATAAAATCAATGAAAATAAAAAGAAATGCTATTCGTCTGTAAGCGCATCACTTTAAGACGGATGTACCGATTTAGCTACTTTTGTTTTAAATGTTCGTGGTAGTCCCAATTAGATTAAATGGATAGAAAAACTGGCAAGTTTCCCGGAAAATATTCTGGTTCGGAATTTTAGGTAAACAAATTTATGACTTAGCTGCGCCGCGCCCGCGTAAGTTTCGATAAGTTTTATTTTATATGCTCCGCTCCTATTGGTCGCAGCGTGATGTTATATAGACTAAAGCCTTCCTGGATTAATGGTCTACCTCAAATCGGACCAGTAGTTCCTGAGATTAGCGCGTTCAAACAAACAAAGTCTTCAGCTTCATATCTAATATATAAAATTCTCGTGTCACGGTGTTCGGCTTTAAACTCCTCCGAAACGGCTCGAAAAATTTTGATGAAATTTTTTGTGCTTAACCGGTATCTATGAGAATCGGCCAACATCTATTTTTCATCCCCCTAAATGTTAGGGGTAGTCCACCCCTAATTTTTTTTTTTAATTTTTTAGACAAAATTTTTAATTTCTATTTTTTTATGATACAAAATACAAAAATACATACAATCCCCAATTTTCACCCTTCTACGATCAACCCTTATTTTTTAATAGCCATTTTAGTAATTTAATCTATTATTTATATGGCAAAACAACGTTTGCCGGTCAGCCAGTATTAGTATAGATTTTATGAGTAATTGAGTATAGACATACATACATGTCAAACTGTTGATAAAAAAAAGGAAAAAGAAAGAAAATAGCTTGTATAACATATAAAGGTGTATCTGACATCGACGCAAAAACGAGTACCATGGATCCAGTACATGATTCTGAACCCCCAGTGGTGGAATTTTATGTCAGCTTTTTCATGATTTAAAAAAAGTAAAAAAAAAATATATATACAGTTTTTTTTTTTACTTTAGACAGTTCATAATTGCTATACTTTTATAACCCAATAAGATTTTAAAGTAAAAATTTATTAATTCGCTAATTACACAAAAAAGCGCAATGAAAACAAAACTCGAAAAACTATCTTATCAGCTGATTTAATAGGGTTCACATCTGGGATCAACGTCATACCTACAAACCCGCATGGCGACACGCTTGCAACGTTCAAAGGCCAAGTCGACACTTTTTCTAAACACAGTGAATTCTGTAACCGTTCATTAACGACATAAATGACTATCATAATTTTATTAGTGGCATGCGGTCTAGACTTTTCGCGAAGTTTGCGTTACGAATCACACCATCAGTAACAATGGGTTTCATTTTGACTGTTCAACAGCGTTCATTGCGTCATTTACTACGTTGGGCAGACACATTTTTCGAACATATAGAACAATGGATTAGCAATATGCTTCAAAATTATTTCAATTGGTAATAAATTAATAATACATAGTGTGTTACGCGATGGTTTTGTCTTAATAATGCACCTCACTCATTTTATATTGCTGTATTGATTCCTACAGCAGTATGCTTTGCCCTTGCAAAAGTAGTCACTTTCGTGATAACCCGTCTTAAAGAAGTGTGACTGGCAACCGTAGTAACCTCATGGAGGCGGCCAGATGACGATGATCATCGAGGGTATTACTAAGCATCATCTAGGTGTTGCTTATGTATTTTAGATTGCAGCCACAATAGCATCAATAGGTCTTGTTTTAACTTATAGAGCGATATTGATATAGGTATTTCAAGAAATTTTAATTAAGTACATTTTAGTTTTATTACATCTAGCTCTATTTCATTTAGTTTTAAGAGTACCATGAAACTGCTTTTATATTATTTTTAAATCTTAATAATCTCTCACCCAATCATTGCGTCAACGGTAATAAGATCTAATTGTTTTAACACGTCAGAGCCAAACGCAATAGGTGTGCTCTAATTATGAAAACATTATGCAGGTGAATAATAAGGGAGTATATCGTAGACCGTAGCGTTGTTCTTGGTTCCCACGACTCGGTTCCTTCCGGAGGCGGCGACCCGTGACGCTACCGTCTTGGCGCCCACATCGCGCCTCTCATTGTTTAACCGCTAGTTATTGAACCTCTTAAAAACGACAAGGGCCAATTTTCTAATGTACAAATTATGTTTATGGACCTCGATCTGGTTTAACGATAAATAATTTAAACATCTAATGTAACTTTTTTGGAACCAACTATCTTTTTCTTTTCTTTTCTTTGGAGTGAATACTACTTCAACTCTTCAATGGCCCCTGTGGTTAAATACCACAATTTTGCCAATAACACGTGTAACAAATTAAAGAAATTCTTTAAAAAAATTATTTTCCAATAATGGCGAATATTGCCAATGACAGTTGAAAAAACGGCCGCGTGAGCCAGTTACGAGGAGATTTTATGCAAAGTAATGATATAGCCACTGTGCATATTTCAATGTTCTTTATGAATTATTCACTGAATGCACTTTTTACTACCTACATAAATCACGCTCTTTTATTTAGTAAACGACACTATAAATAATTTAGAAGTCCAATGAAAAATGAGCGTGACATTCACCTTAGCTTTCCCGTCAAAAAACCCTGGAACCAACTAAGTAGGTATCTGATATAAGAATCTATTGGTACACGAAAGACGTTGACAGGGTGGCGCTGTTGGTAAACATTTGTGAAACTGCTTTGTAAGAACAAGACGGTGAGTTAGTTGCAATAGGGATGTTTCCTGGGTAAAAAAAATTGATTCTATTTAGTCCGTCATTCAGATTCTAGAAAAATATTGGATACGTATATTTTGTTTTATCAAATCAATAAAAAATGACAAATATAAAAGGCATCAAAGATCAGGAGTGGTGGCTGGTGACGTCACTGATTGCTAAACACAAGCAGTGACGTCACACGAGTTTTCAACTCACTATATCGTCTTCACTTTTTGTTTATATGAAAAAGAAAAAATACGTGTCTAGTTTTATTTTGGAAATCTAAGTGACGGACTAATTAGTTTTTTTATTAGTCAACTACCCTATTGTCGGCAAGCGCCAAAGATTCTTGTTCAGTTATAAGTAGTACGTCACATCATTCAGTTATTCAGATTGGAAAACCCTGAAGGATAAAAAATGAGACAGCAAATTAAAAAGAACAGTAAAGCAAATAACGGGTCAAGTATTGTATGATCCGTCATCAATATTAATTGTTAGTGGAACGATGAAAAAGTGGGCGGTGTGACGGAAATGTCTGAAGCGCCGCCGGGAGTCTTGGCACACGACGGAATGTCGGCGCAAGCGCTGCAGCTGCGTCAAAGAAAAAACTTTAAGATGACCCTATAACAGTATGTCCCAGGTCGATTGTGTGAGCTGGAAATCTTGTAATGTGTTCTTGTGATTAAGATGTTTGAAAGAAAAAGCATAATTTTAACTGTAAGGACACCACATAACTGAGGAAGAAACTCAACACTCAGTCTTCATCATAAGAAAAACACATGGATAGTCTTAATTAACATATCGATAATGTATTCAAGGTTCATAATTCCCATAACAAATTCATCTTTACATATGAGAAAACACCTTTGCTCTATGCACCGCATTATAAATGTTAATTACAACGCTGACATTTAATAACAATATAATTCCTGTGCGCTCGCGCAAGTTGAACAACTTTTGTGAATTATTGTATGGAGATCGACAGGTGGATGATATACAGGTGTTTCAATGTTTTAATGATGAATAATTATATCTTAAGTTTCTAATTTAGGACAAGGTTTAAAATAAATATGCTATCATCGAAGAACTTACATGTTAAGCTGAGTTATTAGTTATTACTGACGTCGTTTTCACATACTCTTTGGCTAAATGGTTCGTTGATATTTTTTAAGTACTTATGTTAATTTATTTAGAACCAAGAATAACCGTACGGTGGGTCTGAGCTGTTGTGTTGCGATGTGTGTCGGGTACAATGCGCCAAATGTTCTTATGTCGGGAGTTTGGCAATGGAAGGTCTCCAGATCAATCTCCCTCTGGCGCAGCATCGTTGGTCGTGTTGTTGGGTTTAACATTGCATCACCTAGCTCAACTGCAGTCTTCTTTCCTATTCACTCAGTTTTTTTTTAGTGAATAAGCTCTTAATAAACTAGCGCGTTTTACTATCAACGATTGCGTCACTGCTTACCAGCAGGCGAGATTGCGGTCAAGCACTAGTTTATAATTATAAACAAAAAAAAAAAAAATTAGCTAAATCCGGTTAGACTGGAATCCGACCTCGATTTAGTTGGGAAAAGGGTAGGCAGATAGATAATCCCTTTAAAAAATCAAAGCAAAATATTTGTATAGTTTTATTTCACACTAGCTTCCCCGCCTGTGACGGAATCTGACACGAAAAAGTCTTTCAATTTCTCGGATTAGTATACAGGGTGTATCTGACATCGTAACGCAAACTCCGCGAAAAGAGTAAACCGCATGCCGCTAATAAAATTATGATAGTCATTTATATCGTTAATGAGCGGTTACAGAAATCACAGTGTTTAAAAAAATGTGTCGACTCGGCCTTTGAAAGTTGCAAGCGTGCCGCCGCGAGTGTTTGTGGGTAAGATGTTGACCTCTGATGTGAACTCTATTAAATTAGCTGATAGGACAATTTTTCGAATTTTGTTCACATTGAGCTTCTTTGTGTATGTAATTAGTGAATTAATTAATTTTTCCTTTAAAATCTTATTGGGTTATAAAAGTATAGCAATTATGAACGGTTTAAAGTGAAAAAACTGCATATTATTTTTTTTAAATCAGGAAAAAACCGACGAAAATTTGCACCACTGGGGGGTTCAGAACAATGTACTGGATCCATGGTACCTCGTTTGTGCGTCAATATCAGAGATAGCCTTTATAAACTTTTTTTTCTAATTTGTATATTTTGTATCACCATTATTCTGTCTGCTATTAGTATTCATTAACAGTTTGTAAGAGAATAGATTAGAAATGCTCAACATTATTTATTCCATCCTATGGTTTGCCATTGTGAGATAAAAACCTCCCATTAGTATTTGCCATTATTACTTTCAGTATTAGCTATACAGAATTATGTAGATTCGGATATGGACGTCGTGGTGGCCTAATGGTTAAAACATCAGCCTCTCAAGTATGGGTGTTCGAGTTCGATTCCAGATCAGGGAAGTACCAATGTAACTTTTCTAAAGGTAAATGTACTTTCTAAGTATATATTGGACAATAATGACTAAGAACTGATTACAAAGTGAAGGAAAACATCTTGAGAAAACCTGGACTAACTAAGGACCGTATTACAGATCCATACTCAAAACTCAAGCTTTACTAAGTGCGTGGCGCAGCGGTCAACACGCCTGCGACGTGGAGGCTCCGGGTTCGTTCCCCGGCCAGGTCATGATGGAAAATGATCTTTTTATGATTGGCCTGGGTCTTGTGATGTTTATCTATATATGTATCTATTATAAACATAGTATCGTTGAGTTAGTATGCCATAACACAAGTTTCGGACTTACTTTGGGGCTAGCTTAATCTGTGTGATTTGTCCATATTTATTTATTTATTACTAAGTCTCATTTGAAGCTATTTAATTGGTTGAAACCAGTTTTAAGTAATGCTTAAATCTTGAGTAAGGTTCTGTAATACGGTCCTAAGTCTGGAATCGCCAACCCCCATTGAGCAAGCGTGGTGATTACGCTACTGTTAATGATCTAGATTCATCCCAGTAAAAAGTGATAAAAGTCAAAGAAAGATATGTCAAACATAATAGGGATGTATCCAAGGTATGAAAATCAAAAAAATAATTAGTCCGTCTTACAGATAATAAAAAAAATTAAGACCCGTATTTTTAATTTTGTCTTAATTACCAAAAATTACTGAGATATAGCGTATTAAAGTTACAGAGTGGGGGCTAATTACGTCACGCCGTTCTATATTTTGCACCATGGCGTGACGTCATGCGACATTTCAAATCAATATATCTTGCTAAGTATTTGAATAAAAGAAAAAATAGAAAATACGTGTTCAATATTTTTATAAAGCTAACTGACGGACATTAAATTATTTTTTAGGATACAAGCCAATTGTAGTTTAATAACGCGTTTATCGGGTTACATTGTCACGATATACATGTGTGAATGCATTACTCGTATATATTTTTCCTACATTCCCACCAATGGAATCAACATAAATAAATCACGTTTATGTTTATTATGTTCCACATGTTCACATATCCTCATTTCATATTCATAGTTGGCAACACAGCGTTTATACGTACGACAGTTTGACGTGGTCAAAATTAGAATTGAACTAAAATAGGCGTAGTAATTCTGCATCATGGCATAAATTATTTTAGAGAATCGTAGGCAATGACTTTGAAGTCGGCATTTGCTATACTAAAATAACATACTTCGGAACTTAGTGTAGGTGGGTATTTTAATAAAGGTTCGATTTCAATGCTGCATGTTATATAAACACTTTCCTACCATGTATAAAATAATTATACCCAGTACATAAAATCAAATTTTTCGGAAATATTTTTTTATAAGTAATTATAAACTAGCACTTGACCGCAATCCTGCCTGATGGTAAGCAGTGATGCGATCGTTGATGGTAAAGCGCACTAGTTTATTAAGAACCTATTCACTCAGATTGAGCGAATAGGAAGGAAGACGGCAGTTGAGCGAGGTGATGCAATGTTAAACCCAACAACACGATCAACGATGCTGCGCCAAAGGGAGATTGATCTGAAGACCCTCCACGACCAAACTCCCAACACAACAACATTAGGCGCATCGTACCCGACACACATCGCAACACAACTGCTCAGACCCGTCCTCCGTACGGCTTCACCAGACATCATGCCGGAACACGACAAATCGCTTGGCGGCAAGGATTTGTCTGGTGGGTGGTAACTTCTGCTGGCGGCCGGTGTTATGGCCTACCACAATGATAAATTTGAAAAAAATCTTGCTCGGAGGTAAATCTGAATCTATCTATCGCGAGGTTGAATGCCCGAACACGTTAAACCAATCAGAAGAACGAACATAAGTTTTATTACCTTCGTATTGTTTTCATGATTGCTTTTATGCAATTTGAGTAATTGCTTACATAGCCCTTTCATTTAATTGATAACTTTGAGTACCTATAGTAGCGGTTTTTCATAACCAATTCAAATCTTGGATTACTTATGTATATTAAAAGAGCGCATTCGACGTTATTTAAGTACGGACGACAGCAGGTTGACTACCCAATCAACCTTAAGCCTTAATGCTTTGGAGATAAAGTTGAAAATCTAATAAAGAAATCTGACAGATTGTAGTAGCTTGATGTACCTGTACATATAGGTAGTTTTATAAACTATCCGAATATTTTGAAAACCTATTTTAGAAAACCGATAAAAGACATTCATCATAATTCTAACGCACTTATCCCAGTTTATTTGGAGCCTGTGCAAAATGTCATTTCCTTCCATACTTCTCTATGAGATGTTTTTTTCCTTAATTAATACCCCCTTTTTATCCATATCATCACTCAGACATTCCATCCATCGTTTCTTTGGTCCGATAAAAGACATTGTTTTCAATAATATCGCTACGCTCACCAAATCATAATCACTTTTTTTCCTCTTATACCCTCGCAAAAAATAACATACATAGGTACCTACCACAAATTCCTCTTGATATCTCTAGTAAACCTTGTAAAGATAATTAATTGGAACATCCATCACAGATGCTAACTAGAAAGCAATTAAAGACCATTATGTAAGGTTATGACAAAAAACATACTTTGGAAGAGGCACCGTAAGTAAACAACAAGTCCAACACGTGAGTGGAATAGTCTATAGTTAGTAAAATAACTTGTGTAAGCATACATGCACCTGTTCAAAGAAAATTGTTTAGAACTAGCAGCACGAACGGTCTCACTTTATTCCATAACAGGAGTACCTACTACAGCTTGCTTTCTCACTCACACTTACACCAAAATTGTAATGAAAGAAAAAGAAAACTATATGTATATAGCTTAATTAGATTTTTTTTAAATATGGACTCTTGCTTCAAAACAGGTGACGGGCATTTAAATCTTATTTCGACACTCCAAGTGTGTAGTAATAATAAAGTAAAAGAAATTAATGTGGAGTTAAAAAGCGCGATCGTCTTTATAATGACGACAAATAGTCTCTAGGTGGTTTCAGTAAGCGATTTCAACTATTAAAATACCATCATTGGCAGTAATTTAAAGAATAGTTAGAATTGGAGTTAGGAACTATAAAACTTATTAATGCTCCTCAAATTTTGCAACAATAATTTATTATGAAGAAAAAATTCTTGTACAGGTGATGTTTGTCTAACTATTGTGGTTATGGTAGCCCAAAGAAATTAACTAAAGGTTTCAATGTTTCAATTTATGGAGAACACATCTGAACAGAACCATGACAGCACGGAACAGGAACTACATATGTCAACATAAAAAAGAACAAAGTTGATTGAAAGATCAATCAAAAATCAGTTCAAAGAATTTATGAATCAGCTTCGTAACCACATACATACCTACATATGTATCATTTGAAAGTGTATTATTACAAATCAAACGTCATGGTTTAAAAATACAGAGTTTTGAATGCACGCATTTCAGATTTCAAATTCTAAAAATTCTGGATACCTAGTGCTCCAAATAAAACCTAGAAACTTCAGTGACTAATTTGCACACAAACGATACAGAATATTGATAGAAACAATAAAACAGTGACTTCATTGCGTAACAAATCTCCAATTTGAGACTAGTGCTTTTCCGCCAATAGTAAAACCATTGTTAAAAAGCGAAGGAAATGGGACGCCGATAACGACTACTTACATAAACGATACTTATATTTCCTTTACAACGAAATCATTAGTTTGTTTACTTCGCAACGTAGTGAGTGAGTAGATTAACTAGTTGATATTGTATGCAAGAGTCCCGATTAGAGCAATTGTAAACTTTATTATCAACACCTACGGTATAATAATCCCGTAATGTTGTTAAACGACTTTCCCCCTTATTCTTAATATGAATAAAGGGGTTTGACATTAAACTTTTAAGTTATATTGCACAAGCATTTAACTTAAAACTAAGCTTCAGGTTTAGACCACTTAGTACCGGCGACATCGTACATTTAGGGTCGATCCATTACGGAAGAGATAAGGCGAGTAAAGAATGGAGTATACGGACTTATCTGCTTAACGCTTCCACGAACAGGTGCACAAAAGTATTGTATACATGTATAACGAACTCTTTTTATGACTAACACTGGAGCTTGAAAACTCAGGTGCAAATACTAAAGCCATGAAATTAAAAAAAAATATCCGCTTAACTGTGGACCCCGTGAAAATATTGCGATAAAAATATTGTATGTCCTAATCTAGGTCATAATCTACCTATGTGCCAAATTTCACCCAAATCCCTTCAGTCGTTTAGGGTGTAAGCTTAATTAACAAACAAACATGGAAAAGTTCGTTATAATATGTCAAATAAATTTGTTTTGTCACACAGTCTGTCTACACATCAAACCAGCGTTTCTTTGGTCACAAGAACGTTGTCAGAGTCTAACAACTATCATTTTAATGTTATTATATCCATAAGATTTCTCACGTAAATAATTCGAATCTACTCGGTTCGCAGTCACTTTTATTACAAAAACGACATTAAAGGCGCTGGTTTTGTCACTTGATTAATTAAGTTTTGACCGAAGACGTTGGCAGCATGAGCCAGGAGCCCCTTTCAAGATGACAGAAGTTTTAGCTTCCGTCGTTATCTGAGTTAATCTATGCTCTTACTTATAAAGCGGAAGTTCATCGGCCGCATTACTTTAATTCAATCTAGAGAGATTTCTCATTTTATAAGCAGTATCAGTCGCAAGACAATGAAGTAATTTTTGATTCTATTACTGAGAAAGATTGATAGGGCTATCGCGTGCTCCAATTAAATCAACTTTATGGGAACGCGACGGCTATTAGAAACCCCGTAAGAATTTCCCCTCTTCAGGCTAAGTTCACACGATCTTTGTTTAGTTTTATTAATACTCTTCGCATTAATATCAGTCCACTCAGCGTTTGACGTTAGCGGTATTTTTAATTCGTGAGCCAGTATAATAAACACTGATAGTTTCTCTGAGGTATGTATTAGAAAAAGAGATTCATACCATTTACTCCTTCCCCTAGCTAATTGTTTGTCAGAATGCAGAGTGGTTTACGAGATCAAATGATAAAAGAGAATGAAAAGCCATCACATCTAGGTAACCACAAATAATGATTGATCATAAAAATAGATTCGAGTATTAAAAATAATTTTCACATAATAACAGATTATCCAGGTTCATCTCCAGTCGCGTCGTATTTTCTAAGAGGTAACAAGTTGCGAAGCGTCATCCATCATAAGCCAGACGACGACAATCTTGACCGCTTCACGTTACGTTTACGTGCAAATCCCATGTCGCCTTCAACACTTCACTTTTTCTAACATTCCTGGCTCGTGCTAACTATTCATGGTATATTTCTTTAGTTACGCTTTTAAAGCCGCTGGAATGCTAGATAATAAAATGTTTCCACGACTGTTTGATTGGAACTAAAGACTGAGGCTCGCAAATGTGCCTAAAGGAATTGCTGATTTCTTCTATAAAATTGTTTTCTTTACTGTAAGGGCTGTCTAATATTCCATTGGGTAAAAAGTAGTTGGTTTAGGTGCCAATAGCGTTTTTTGCTCGGGGTGGAAAATCCCCTCGTCAGACTCGGGGGTTGCGAGAACAAACAATGCTTCCACACCAATAAAAGGCGGTAGCGGCTCGATGCAAAACGACTAGAAGGTCAAAGTACTGCTTACTTTGACCTTCTAGTCTGGCTGGTTGGTTTAACCTTCCTGGCTTGCTAACCCACATGACTTCATGCATTGACTACAAATATATCAACAAGACATTCTAATATTTGCTCTTAGATGAACAGTTATTAAAATATCTGAATCTTGGCTCTAATAAGATCACACACGTATACATTGAAGCTATGACATCATTTGTCTCATTTCGTGGAATCTTCACGCGATGTATAGGCAGGCATTTTAATGGGAGTTTGATGCGGCACCCATGGTACCTACCTACCTACACACACGTCATTACGCCCAGAGTTGATCGTTGTAAGTTTTTTGTATGCTCTCGCGTCTTTTCCGTGTGGTAATTACGTCTATGTAAATTGGATCAGATTTATCAACTGCGTACGAGCGATGGCACGTCAGTTATGCATGTTTTAGAACCGGAATACAGAGTTTCGTTGCTGAAGATTAGTTTTAAGTGTCAGTATAATAGAAAACGTGAAGTGAACCAAATAACTTTGGACAGGTGTAATAAATAAGAAATTTGTTTCAGAAAAAAACCTTTTGAATGGACATAACTATTTTTTAGTCTTAGCATCATAATCAGCCTAAGTTGACTCTAATAGCGGTAATTGCAATCCGCACTGGGCTCGGTAAATGTAAAATGGCGCCGATTCTGTTGATCAGAAACTAAAGTAATTTTAAGGTAAGTGCATCTTTTTCTTTCCATTTCGTTTAGAAAAGGACAAAAGATAAATTGTCAGTTTAGACCTGTCAAATTAGTGCGCTCCCTTCGTAAACTGGCGTATTTTTAGTAGCCATGTTTAATCGCGTCTAAACTGTCTATGGAGTATCTTAATTTGACAAGATTTAATGAAAATGTTATCTTCTATCCTTTTCTTAACGAAATGAAAAGAAAAAGATGCACATAACTTAAAATTAGTTTGTGAACAACAGAATGTCCCTGCCAATGTCCCTCCATGACCGTTTTGAGAGTAGCTGTGATGAAATTATTTACACCAACCAAAACATAACTCCTAAGTCGAGGTCGTTACAAAACTCCACACCTAGCTTTGGTATAAAGTCGAATTTCTTGAGAGATTTTATGACACCTCCACCACCAACACCACCACCTCGCAACAAAACGAAAAAAGACTTATCTCATCAATGGAATCAATCGCAGACAACACTAATTTGATGTTTTACTCATTAAAATAAGCATGTTGTTCCCACGATAGCGCTAAACCTATTACCGGTACGACGTAATATTTTCGTTAGCTATCTAGAGCCAGACTGTTGGTGAGACGAAGCCGATGTGGGAAATATAACACTACATATAAAGTGGTTATTGTATGGAAAATTATGGCTTCATTGACGTCTTTCTCTTCCCATGGATGGATATGACACGCGCGAAAAGATAAGATTAGTAATTAACATATTATATTGTGTCGTGGTGGCCTAGTGGTGAAAACACCAGCCTATCAAGTATGAGTGCGCGGGTTCGATTCCAGGTCAGGCAAGTACCAATGCAACTTTTCTAAAATTATATGTACTTTCTAAGTATATCTTGGACACCAATGACTGAAGGTGAAGGAAAACATCTTGAGGAAACCTGGACTGTAAGTCTGAAATCGTCAACCCGCATTGAGCAAGCGTGGTGATTACGCTCAATCCTTCTCTGTATGAGAGGAGATCTGTGCCCAGCAGTGGGACGATAAAAAAACGGTTGATGATGATGATGATGATGATTGTGACGCTGTAAAAGTGTAAAAGCAATAGCTTAACCTGTTGCTTTCCAAGAAAGTACAACCTAGCTTTTCCCACGAAACATTATTTTCATAAAAAAAAATTCTACCATTTTAGGGTTCCATAACCATTCAGAGACAATACAATATTCAAAAGGTAAGTTATAATAATAATAATAATAATTACTTTATTGACCAAAAACATACATAGATAAAGTTTGCAGGCATATGCCTTAAAAAAAATTTCTATGTAACAAAACAATAAATCCTGCCTCCTAAACTAGGGAATACCTGTATCTTAGGAGACAGTAATTCGAACTGATCGAGTTGAACTATACATACATGTTGGGCCCTTGGTTTCGCGTATCGATGTTACATCCAATCCTATGTTAACAATTATATATATAGAGAAATAAAAATATAAATTATAAATTAAAGTAATTTAAGCTACTAAATGTTTAATTACAAAAATAGGTGTAAACATTCAATTTCAGATTATTTGAGTATGGAGTAGAGAGAGTATGTGTGTTCGTAAGTGTAATGTGAGTTTATTGGATAGTGTATGTGTTGTGTGTTATGAGTTGATTGTTTATATGTACAGTTGAGTTCCAAATTTAATAATGTTATGTAATTGTTAAGCGATGTATGCCAATAGGGATTCAGTGTTATTGTAATCCTGATGAAAGAGCCAGTCCTTAATTTTAGATTTTAAATCGAATTTATTTAGGTTTATTATATTTAGATTTTTATGTACCATTTTGTATATGTGAGAACTTAACACGTAGTATTGATGTTTTGCAAAAGAGGTTTTGTGTTTTACACTTGGGGCAACATATGTACGCTTTCTAGGGTCAGGTGGGAGTAGAGAGCCATGGACTCTGAGAACAGATCGCAAAACAAACAGCTGACGTACCGTCAGAACCTTGCAGTCAGAATAGAGCTTTGCTGTGGGGTATCTAAAAGGTTTCCCGATCATCACCTTTAGCACAGCTCTTTGGGCTCTCTCGGCTCTCAGAATTAAAGTCTTCGCTGCTCCACCCCACACGGTTATACAGTATCCGAGGACTGACTGGCACAAAGTAAGGTAAACCATATTGAGAATGTTACAATCAGCCGATTCCCGCAGACGTTTAAAGATGTGAATGAGACGAATAGTTCGGGTGGTTAGAATATCAAGCTGCTTGTCCCATCTCAGCCTCTCATCTAAATGCACCCCCAGATACTTCACGTTATTAGTTCTAGCAATGGCAGCACAAGCGCACGAAATCCGCCGATTTTGGCATGAGTGTGCTGTAATAGAATAACTGTTTGGGGGTAAGCAGTCACGTCGGATTGCAAAGGGCATGTAATGAGTTTTATTCAGGTTTAACGTCAACAAGTTTAGGTGAAGCCAGGTCATCACAGATGTTAGTGCTGTTTCAGCCCTAGTTTGCACATCATCCCACGTGGCCCCATGAATTACAATTGCCGTGTCATCTGCATATGTATAGATCTTTCCATCAGGTATCATCAACTTACATCTTATATCTCACAAATATGTATGTAGTTTCTCATGGTAACCCAAATTATTATCAGGTAGAGAACTGAACATGTTCAAATTATGTCCCGTAACTTAATAGTTTCGGAGCCCACCAGCTACTTCAAAATATTGACGATACACAAGAAGCTTTTAAACAGGTTCTAACTTTATTAGAATAGTAGTCACGTCAACAAACGACCCCTAATGGAAATAGCCAACAGTGTCATCAACATCACATAATGCAACACGAAATTCAACTTTAATTTCAGTAAGTTAGGATTCCTGTTTGTTGTAACATTTATCAAGAGAACCGGTGTAAATGAGTACACTCCGTTACTTATATCGTGTGTCACCAAACCATATTGTCTACTTCTAATTTGAGTATGTTTACCTTTGACTATAAAATCTTGAAGTAACAGTATATTGGATGAAATAACGAGTGGCTTTTGGAGCTTTTTTGGCAAAATGTGAATGACTAAACGTAGTGAACTTTGTACACTGAAATTTCTTGTTCGGTATAGCTTCGTTTGCGATTACCATTCTTTGTGAGTTTTTTTTGTTTTTTCTTAGCTAATGAAGGCCCTAGAGTAATATTAAGTAGTCTTTAGTCTTCAAGTGTTGTGCTTTTAAACACAAAAATATTTCTTTAGTTCCAAAAATTAGCATTAATTTAAACAAACACATATAATTATTCATATTTATTATTAGTATAGATAGAAGTAAGAGAAGCCCAACGAAGCTTCGGATTTGTATAAATAAAGTTTTGTAAAAGACGGTTAGGATGAATAGTGGTTGAACTTCAGATAGTTTTCAGAATTTTCGTTCAAAAAGATTTTTTCTTTATAATGTAGTAAGATAAGACTAAATGAATAAAAAAAGTATTAAAAATAGTTTTTATACAGCACATCAAGCTATTACCAATCTGTCAGTATTCCTTATTAGATTTTCAACTTTATCTCTAAAGCATTAATGCTCAAGGTTGAATGTGAATATCTGACAGTTTGGAGTAGCTTGACTTGCTATCGACCATACATACATAGGGGTGATTCGGATACCACAAGGGGCTGAACTATGTGTAGACTTATATTAAGCTTGACTTTTTTTTTAATAATTATAAACTAGTGCTTGACTGCAATCCCGCCTGATGGTAAGCAGTGATGCAATCGTTGATGGTAAAGCGCACTAGTTTATTAAGCCTATTCACTTAAAAAACTTAGGAATAGGAAGGATGACGGCATTTGAGCGAGGTGATGCAATGTTAAACCCAAGACCAACACGACCAACGATGCTGCGCCAGAGGGAGATTGATGTGGAGACTCTCCACGACCAAACTCCCGACACAACAACATTTGGCGCATCGCGCGTCCTCCGTGCGGCTTCACCAGATATCATGCCGGAACACGACGAACCGCTTGGCGGTAAGGCCTTGTCTGGTGGGTGGTAACTTCTGCCGGCAGCCGATGTTATGGCCTACCACCGAGAAACTACATCGTCATTGACACTATTTCTAGGACAACTGTAACTGTATTTGATAAAGGTTGGAACATAAATTAACGATTAAGTATAATTAATTACATATGCAATTAACCAAAAAAGGAGAGCTAATATAAATATCTATCCAACCTTTGCTCCTAATATTTGAGCGTGATAAGGAATAATGCTTTGTTAAATATTCGAGATGGAGGATTAAGTCCCTCAGCTTACTCGATGAAATTTGAATAATACTTGGAGGCGTGGCAATGACAGCCTACTAATGCTTCGGTTATCTCAGAATTTATCACTCAATATTTACGTCAACTTAAAATATGAAATCTTTTAAGTCCACAAACGAAGGCTGTTAAGTTGTACGTTTCAAATGTAAGTGTTAATGATTCTAAACATTGTTGCCAACAGTAAAAATGAATATGTATTGAGTTATAATTAAGTTCGTTTTGAAATTTAAATGAGTGAGTAATACATGAGCTGTTTTTAGAGAATTCGGGATGAAACGTGTAATTAGTTCGTTTTTAACATAATGATCAAAAACATCCAATTACGTTATTTAAACTCCCCAATAGGTATTTAAAGTTTCCCTAAACAAAGAATATAAACATTTCTTTACATTTGAAATAAAAAATGACGTAAATTTAGTACTAAAAATCACATGTGTATTCTTGGTTTAACATTTCCAGTACATGCTGATTTCTCATTGCACGAAAAACCTATACAACGCGAGGTTAACTAACACTAGAAATGGATAGCTAGACAATTATGTTGTGGTGTATTACGTTGTTACCACGTAGATTATATTTCTTTAGACATAAACCATGAACACACCACGTGACACCACCCACGACAGTCAAACAATCAGACACGGTCAACGACACACGCTGTTATTTAAGTACTTGTTTGCCTTTAACCTTTAAGGAATTTTGCCAGTTCTTTTAAACAATCCTTTGAGCGAAGGTTATGGAGGTCACAGATATATTTAGGACGTGTAAGTATTTCGGAGAAGCGTCTTGATTAGAGCTAACCAAGATCCATTAGTGAGATACGAATGCGACCGGAGCGAGACTGTCGGGAAAAGACACGATATGAAAGTCAATGTAGTTATTTTCGCAAAAACTTAGTAAAAACAGCTGCGATCGCATCGTGTTGTCGCATTTGAATCTCGCCAAGGACGAATAAAAAAGGAAGAGGAACAAAAATGACTTACCTGTACAGCACTGTTTAAAAAACAGTTGTTCTGCCCTGGAGCATTCCACAATCCTTTAGTAGTGTGAAAGATCCCAGAATCTCGAGATCCATCTCTCGAATGCTGAGGTCGGAGTTCAACGTCACGCGCGTAACGATCGTGCGCGGGAGTCACCATTGTCGGCGCCATTTTTTCACCAACCCGCCATTGTGGTGAAGAGAACACTAAAGTAATTTATCCACTGTCCACATTTCGGTATCTGAAAAGATAAAATAAAGAGGAAACTGTAATATCAGCAATTTGGTTGACAAGACTGATTTATGAACGACTCGGATTTTCTCAGATTTAAATAAATCTCTGGAAGCCTTCGTACTAAGAAGACTAATATATATGTCACATTATTTGTTTATATTTAATTTAGAGGATTGTTTTTACGTTTATGTATTTTGTTTTACCTTCTATTCTTACCACATGTTGTCTACATCCATGGGCGTACTCAGGTGGGGCCAGGGGGGCCAAATTACCAAAAAACAGCGTGCGAATATAGTACACAAAGATTACCCAGTTTAAAAATTTGAGTTGCCTAACTTGCCAAGATGCCTTGCTTTGATAAGTATTTAAAGCCACGTGAAACTGGGCTGATGTATGCTGAATTCTGGAAACCAAAGCAGAAAAGTGTCTTAATGGGTATAGATGTCATGATGTCTCTGTAAACCCAGTTATTTTATTAAATACGCATTCTTCATTCTGCATCCAATCAAAGATCTCCTTTTTGGGTATGATCATTTACCGTTCCGTCTTTAGAATGTTTTGTAAAACTATGTGTTACATTCGAGATTTGCGAGTGGAGTGTCTAAGAAGTGAAAATATCCATAAAGTAGACAGCATGGCACAATAATTTGACGAAACGTTCACACAGCCTAGACAAGACAATCGTTGGGCGGAGTCAACTATCGTGTTCTGATTTCTCATTCATTTAATTGTTACATTGGGGCTAATAAGGCGACTTTTCATATTTAATTACACAATGATTCATTAACTGATTCCTTTCACTACTCAAGTCACGAGCATTGTTACTGTGGCTGCTATCGACAACAATGAGCTCCTTCGTTCTGTCAACCTTTGTTAAGTGCAGGCAAACGGTTGCAAAGCTTGCTAATTATCGATTGATTGTTCGTGACAGACCGTGAAAAATTGTTTTAGCAAAACTCAATTTTGCCACTTGCAACACAATAGGTGGGTCCTACTACAACGGAATGACGTCACGTTTCAGCAAGTTGTTTACAAAATTCGTTCCGTTGATAAAAATAATAAAATACAGCGGGAACCAAACCCGTAACATAGAACATACAAAGTAAAAAAATATATACCTAACTAAAGATTTTTACTCTGAAGGCTTTTGAAGAACACATGATGACTCGTTTATAAAAAAAACACGCCCGGAAGACATTACTTGAACCTAACTAAGGCGCAAAAATAGCAATTAACAGACTTACAAGCATGCCTGATGCTAATCATTAGGAGCTATAAAACAGAAGCTGTCGTATTTCTGTAGTAATATTGCCTGGCAAATATTTTTACAAAATCTTCTGTACTTAATCCTTTTATGAAAACCAAACAAAGCACCACTTAATTTAAAGTCCCCAATTACTTAGTTCATATACCTATTAGCCGCTCATTTGTTTTTATCCATTTATGCAATGAAAATAAAGAATCACAATTTAGCCGACGGCTTGTCCAAATTAGTGTTGCAAGTCGTGCGCCAGGCGCCCCGCGGTGCATCGTTCGCATGCGTAAGCACATGTGCGGGCTTCCGCGAAACAACACGCAATAAAACGGTTTATTTAAAACTGCTTGACTTATTAAGAAGACTTATATGGGAACGCTCCGATCAACCAATTCATGAGTCCACCAAATGCCTAATTTTACCTTTGAAGAGTAAGTACACTTTCAATGAGATAAGATAAATTTATTTGCTCAGATATGTGAACCTACACAGACAAGATATACATAAATGCATGCAAATTAACATTTAAAAAATAAGATCAGACATGTTTGCCTACCAGTCAACATCATCTCAGCCTTAATCCCAGTCGCATCCGAAGCTTTTTGAGCTTTGGAGCCTGGGGTCCGCTTTATCAGTCTAACTGCTGATTTTGGCTAAACTTCGATATTGGCGCCGATTCTGTTGACGCTAAACTAAACTAATTTTAAGTTATGTGCATCTTTTTCTTTCAATTTCGTTAAGAAAAGGATAGAAGAAAACATTTTAATTTAAACCTGTCAAATTCAGATATTCCATAGACAGTTTAGACGCGATTATAAACATGGCGACTAAAAATACGACCGTTTACGTCAGGAGCGCACTAATTTGACAGGTCTAAACTGACATTTTATCTTCTGTCCTTTTCTTAACGAAATGGAAAGAAAAAGAAGCACATAACTTAAAATTAGTTTAGTTTGTGAACAACAGAATTGGCGCCATTTTCCGTGAAGCGACTGCCGTCTGAACTACACAACCCGAAGGCGATATCGAAGCATTGCAATTAGAGCAATTGCCATTGAGCTATTTAGTAATAATAGCTCAATGCCAATTGCTGGACTTTTGAGGGCTCCAGCAACCCGTAACGACTGTCATTAGATGTTCGTATGGCAACCGGGACCAACGGTTTATCGTGCTTTCCGAAGCACGACCAGACCAATGCAAATATTCATATTCATGCATACAAATATTTGCACTCCTTGCGCAGCGGCCGCGTTCGCTACCACTACGCCACGGAGGCTGTCAATGTTTGCCTACCAGTATGGCGTGCAAATATTATAAACAATAATGATTTTAAATACATAGACAGAAAGAAACACATTAAGTCGTTATGTTGATAATACCTACTATTATGGATTAATGGATGATTGATCATAGTAAATGATTGACGTTACAACTTGGAGCTTCGATCCAAGACGTTTACTTTGTCAAGTACAATATCAAGTATAAATATGCACCACGTGACATGAATAAATCTAGCATTTAACAACACAAATCTTCATCATCATGAATGCACTCTATCTCTATTTGAATTCCAATAAGCGTAATGGTATTGGTACCGTTAAAGGCGCCAATATATTTTGTAATGCAAATGCAAGCGTACGTTGAATTTACATGTTGTTTCTAAATGCTAAGCAAACAAGCTGAGCTATTTCAGTCAGAAACTTGCGGCCGCACTTCCTATCTATCGATAATTTAACAAAAACGGGGTTAATTCCTGGATATCATTTGCTTGTTGCGCAAGAAGACACGTTCCCGTCTCAGTTTTTATTTACAGATTCTGTTACAAGTAACTGAGATCGTGATTACGGATTCCAGAGCATAAATATTTGTAGTAAGTTGAAACAGCTCGGTGCAGAACAGTCGGTAGCAATAAAGATAGTGTATACATATACATAATACGAATTACAAAACTTCTAACCATTCTTCATTCTTTCACACTATGCTTTCACTTCAGTAGAGTTTAGGATCTTTCACTTCTGTTCTGTTATTATTAAGTACCTAACATATACAATATACATGTTATAACAAAACCCAATTATTATAATGAGCCATTCTGATTAAAAACTCAACATGAATGCAACATTTAATCTTTCAAAAGCTTAATTAAACGTAGCCATCAATTAAATTATAAAAGGGTTAAAAACCCCATAACGGCGTCCGTATCGATACACCGTGCATAATCCGTGCATCTAAAATAATTAATCTCAAGTGTTATGCTCCAACCGAAGCCATACTTTGTTATAAAAGGTCATAAGTCTTTTACTAAGCACGAAGATCTTTGAGATTTTATTTTTTGCTGACGCTTCAAAACCTGTTTCCTTATTTACTACATTTAGACTACAACTACCAGTAAACTAACTGTTTTTCCCAATGAATGGAACTTAATAGCAATAATCCTATCTTAAATCATATGCACAACATGAGCACACAAACAAGAGCGGAACTCTGATGCAGCTTGAGCGATCGTGACTTTCTGCCTATTTGATAGCCGTTACAGGATTGAAAAAGAAATTATTGATTTGGTTGGTGTAATTGATTAAAAGTTGCTCCAATCCAGGCTAAATATTTTGTTATAACAGGTTATTAGAGGTCCAATTCATAGATTTAAATAGTTGGCAGTCTACGAAGTACCTAGAGCAAACGACAGTAGGTGTTTCACATGACCATAAAAATACTGAATTGTTAGTAAGTAATTGAATTATTATAAAGAAATAAATCATAACTATCATAAGTTTTTATATGTTACTTCGAGGAGCTAGAAATGGACTGCAGCACCACGTGGGTAATAAGTAACAACGGTTGTAATCACCGAAATGATTCCCCTGACGACCGCAGTCGCATTCCTACGTTAGTTACGCTCAAGATTCACTTTTTATCTCTTTTTGTAGAACATTTCACTTCTTATCTCCAAAGACTATTACTTTCTAGCACTGCATTTCATAAACAAGATTATAGCAGGCACTATTTTTATAGGTTTTTTTTATTCAGGCCAATCGTAATTAAAACTTTAAATTGTAAAATTGTAATGGCGGTGGGGCTCTCAACATAGAAATCGTCTTCGATTATGTTCCATGTATGATGTTGCATTTTGTCACTAAACGTTCTTTAAAAGCTTAATAACATGTTAGTTTGGGCAGCAATCAAGCAATTGTTACTTATTGCTCAGTCACGCTCCTTTTACCAAAAGACTGGTTCCATCCAAAGAAATTGATAAATAATTGACGGTTAGGTTCTGTGTTTGTTCACTGTTATCTCGGAAATTGTACCAATATTTCATCAAGAAGGTTTTATACTATATTTGAATGTCGAAGTCAGTTGAAGTACATGAAGATAATATGTCATTTGTCCCCGGAAATTGCATTTCATTTCACACTCAACACAAACAGTTGTAAAAAGGCGAGGCGACAAGTCAAATTGCTATTCTGAGAAAATATTCTCAACTATCTAAAAATTATCTCGATAACAAATCTCAAGCGGTTAACTTAGCGTGTGATTCGACATCAAAGCCGCTCACGTTGCTGAAAAAATAAGAAAACGCTCAAGTGGTTGCACATTACCATGTGAACAAAAAAATTAATAGAAAAACTTAAGAAAGCGAGGGATTGTTTCAAGTGTTCCATTAGTAATAAATAAGTTTGAATGATAACTTTAAAAGCATTCCCTTTGACTCAAGTACCTATAAAGAGTTGTAGAATGACGATGCTATGCACACGTAGCTTTGTACCCTCATAAAAACATTATAGCCCATGTTTGACCAATGCTTCACTGAATACTAATCAGTACGTTACCTATAAAATATATTGTTTCACTTACTATTAAATTAAATGTTGAGCTAAAGAAAACTTCACATTTATAAAGTTGTATACTATTTAGCGCTGTATGTAGGTATACGCTTGTAGGTAATTCTAATTTTTTGCTGTTATATCTTATTTAGAAAATTAAGATGTTAAACACTTCAGGAGAAAAGTTCAATCAGAACGAGAGTTGTCTACATTCTACGAGATAATTATCTTGCCATTGCGGTCGGAATGAAGCCTCAAGCCAAAAGAAAATAACACTATAAGAATACGTGCTACATTTTTTGTCTTCACATCTACTCACAGTCACAACACATAGCTGGTAGGTACCTACAGATGTACCTACTATTGTAAATGTTTTTTGTTTAGTCTCATCAGCAATGACATAGCTAGATACTAGTTTTAAGTGGACCTACCTTTGACCTAAACCCCGAGGGCATAGGAGGTTAGATGGTATTCTCGGAATCCAGTTCGTTAGTTTTATAAGTACGGATAATTTTAATACTGTTTTTAGGGTTCCGTAGCCAAATGGCAAAAAACGGAACCCTTATAGATTTGTCATATCTGTCTGTTCGTCCGTAGGTCACAGCCATTTTTTTCCGAAACTATAAGAGCTATACTGTTGAAACTTGGTAGGTAGATGTATTCTGTGAAAGGCATTAAGATTTTGATGCATAATAAAAAAATAATAATAAATATTTTGGGCTCCCCATACTTAGAACTAAAACTCAAAAAAAATTTTTTTCATCAAACACGTGTCAATGGATCAATGGATAGGTCTTCAAAAATTATATCGAGGTTTATAAAATATTTTTTCTCTAAACCGAATAGATTGCGTGACAGACGCTTCCAAAGTGGAAACGGCTGGTCCCCCCCCCTAAGTAATACCTCGTAAATCGTAAACCACTTATTACAATTTCATACACATAGGTACATCAATATGGTAAGGAACCCTTTGTGCGTGAATCCGACACGCACTTGGCCGGTTTTTTTTATATAAAATACTGATAAAGGTGAATTTCTGACTCTCTGTAAAGCAAACCCTTGGATCCTCATAGTTAAGACTTGAAGTGATCCAAAAGTGAAAAAAAAAAGATATTGTAAGATATGAATTTGAACTCTATTCACCTCATAATTCCAACAAATAGGAAGGAGACAAAGCTGCTTAGTAATTCATCTATTTTTAACATGTCTAGGAATGCAATTAAATCAGACAGGTAAGTAATTATTCGGTGTGCAACGTAAGAAATACAAACGAAATCAGTTCAAAGTTTACACATTGATGTTGAAGCAGAGACGGTCAAAGAGTTCTTACAGGCAAGCACACGTGCGCCACAGCACACCATTAAAAGGAACTCACACATGCCAACGTCACGAACTTGATTACACGTTACAAAAAGAGGAAGAGAGGAGGCTGCGCGTGCGTCGAGTGGAGTCGCCGACCCGCGTGATGGCACGAGTCAAAACGCCGCGTCGCGCATAATATTACTATTATTATTTTATGACACTGATACGAAAGAAAGACAAAACCAAAAGGAAACTTGGTTTTATTGAACTTTAAAACATGTGCATTAAATCAAGACATTACGTATTATATTATACGACGTCTTGTCAAAACATAAACAACTAAATAACAGACAGACAAGGAGTTCATATATCATTCACCCCATCCTTTTAAGACGAGACGTAATCTCGAAGATAGAGCGGAGGCCTACGCTCTTGGGCAGATCGGAGGTAGGGCGGAGGCCTATTTTCTTGGGTAGAGCGGCCAGGCAGGCGGTCATCTGTCAACTCTGACGGGCCAGGTTCTTCATTCAGGGATTGAGTATTTTCTGTGGTAGAGTTTGGTACAGGTATTTCTTCAGTATCTTCGGCATCTAGGAAAATATCGTCATTTTCCGGTATTGGAGCCAAGGACCTGTTTGAGACGGTGGTTTCTCGACCATCTGGCAATCTCACAAATGAATAATCAGGATTGCTTTGTAACAAATCTACTTCCTCAATGGCTGGATCATATTTAGAATTTCTAACGTTTCTTTTCATAAAGACAGGACCTGGCGATAACAACCACGTTGGCAAAGATGAACCATTGGTAGAGCGACGAGGGTGACTAAACATCCTTTCATGAGGAGTGGTGTTAATGCCTGTGGATAATAGAGATCTGATAGAGTGTAGGGCGATAGGTAAGGCTTTCTCCCACTCAGAAATTCCTAAATTATTGCAGCGAAGATAAAGCTGAACTGTCTTCCACAATGTACCATTTAGACGCTCAACCAATCCGTTACCCTGCGGGTTGTACGGTGAAGTCCGACTACAAGCGATGCCAAGGTTTGTTAAAAATGTTCTTGTTTCGTCTGAGAGAAAAGAAGTTCCTCTATCCGTATGCACGTATGCAGGAGTACCAAATAAGCAAAAAAGTTCTTTTAAGCACTTAACAACAGTTGCTGAAGACATGTCTTTACAAGGGAAAGCAAACGGGAACCTGCTGTATTCGTCAATTATAGTTAGGATGTATTTGTTAGTAGAATTCGATGGTAAAGGACCTTTGAAGTCAAGGTTAAGTCTTTCGAATGGAGCTGTCGCTTTGACTAGGTGCCCTTCATTCTTGACATATCTGGGTTTTACTTCAGCGCATACACGACAGCTAGCGGTCATTCTTTTTACCTCCTCTACTGAATATGGCAGATTTTTGGAGCGGATCCAATGTACCATTCTTGTTACGCCGGGGTGGCATAAGGATCTATGAAGATCAGCAAGTTTATCAAGAGAGCCACATGCGACTGCACAAACTCTGGACAGTGCATCTGCGGCTTCATTTTGTTTGCCAGGTCGGTAAATTATATCATATTTATAGCAGGATAGTTCAAGGCGCCATCTCTCTATTTTTTCATTCTTAATTTTACTCGTGTGGGTTTGATTGAACATGAAGGAGACTGACTGTTGGTCTGTAATAAGTATGAAGTATCGGCCGATCAAATAATGGCGCCATTTGCGGAGGGCTTCTACTATCGCACATGCCTCTTTTTCTATCGAGGATTGGCGCCGTTCAGAATTATTTAATGAGCGTGTGAAAAACGCTACAGGGCGGCCTTTCTGGGTAAGCGTAGCAGCGATGGCAAATTCTGATGCATCAGTCTCGACGGTGAACATCTCTTTGGTGTCAATTGAAGCAAGAGATGACTTCGCGATGTCAGATTTTAGTTTATTGAAGCATTCAGTTGCTTCTTTAGATAGGGGAAACTTAGTGTCGACTAACGGTTTAATTTTAGCGGAATAATTGTTGATCCATTTAGAATAATGGGCAAATAGACCAAGAGTTCTTTTAAGAGAGGCTGCATCTAACGGAGCGGGAAGATTTAGCAGTGGTTCTAAGCGCGACTTGTCGGGCTTGATAGTATTGTTATTAATGGTGTAGCCGAGAAGGTTAATTGAGTCGGTTTCGAATACGCATTTGTTTTTGTTTAAGGTGAGATTGTATTTTTCAGCCGCTTCCATGAATCGACGCAGATTAACGCCATGTTCTTGTTTGTCTTTTCCACAGATGGTTACATCGTCTAAGTAGGCGTAGGTTCCTTTAAGCTTCTCTGTACGAATAATATAGTGAAGGGTTCTTTGGAAAGCAGCAACACCGTTCGTAACGCCAAATGGTATGCGAGTAAATTGATACAAATTGCCGCAAGCCTCGAAAGCTGTGTATATCTTTTCTTTGGGAAGTATTGGTACTTGATGATACGCACTTTTTAAATCAATTTGACTGAACAAATTGTATTTAGAGACTGCGGTGACGATAGAATCTATACTTGGGAGGGGATATGCATCTAGGTCTGTGAATCTGTTTATCGTTTGAGAGTAATCAATTACCAGACGTTTTCGGTGATGTCCACCTCCAGCGACTATAACTTGTGCTCTCCACGGAGATATGCTGGGCTCAATAACTTTGTCTTTGAGCAGGTTTGAAATTTCAGTTGATATAAATGCTTGATCTTCTTCTGAGGGACGTCTGGAACGAATGGCGATTGGTTTGATAGACGGCGAAAGGTTTGTAAAGACAGATGCTGGTGGTACGGTGGCTTCGAGAACGTTGCATATTTTTAGGGTTTCTTTTTCACCACCAAACTGTAATTCGAGAGAAGAGTGTTCTTTGAGGATGTCGTGACCGATGATGATGTCAGCACATAAGTTATCGACAATGAGCAGCGCCTGTTGCTTATAAATGTGGTTATGAATCTGAATAGTAGCATGGCATACACCTTTGACATATGAAACGTTGTTTAATGAAGCGAGAGTCACAGCTTGATTGCAGTGCTTCCTTTTAAGATTAAGTGTTAGTGCCAAAGCATTATCTATAAAACTGATAGAGCTTCCAGTATCAACTAGGGCATCAACATTGTGATTATTTACAGTGATAGTGATTGTGGCCTTACGTAAGCTGGAAGGAGCAGCGGCACAGATAGATGCAAGGGAAGCGGTAGGAGATTCTTGAGATTCTTGTTCAACATTCACAGTATTGAGGGTCTGCTGTTTTCGTCCAGCACTACGGCAAACGTTGGCAAAATGTCCCTTCTTCTGACATAGTTGGCATTCAGCGTTATTTGCTGGACATTTGACCCTTGGATGGACATTGCCGCCACAAAAAAAGCACCTGCGTCGTTTAGAATTGCTATAATGTGAGGCCATGGCTGCAATATTCGGCTGATGAAGGTTTTCTTGTAATTCGATAGACACCGCCGCTGTCCCGATGTTAGTAGAGGCAGGTAGTGCATTTGATTGCAATGCTTGAGAAGTACTTTCTGCGGTCTCGAGGGAAATTGCTAAATCTAATGCCTCTTCCAGCGTCATTTCTGATTTCTCGAGTAAGCGTTCCCGAATTCGTTGGGTTGACAGACCAGCGATAAAGGCTCCACGGATTGATTCATTTTGGTGCTCTTCCGCAGTGACGGTTTTGTAGTGGCAGTCGTACGCTAGAGAGGTAAGCGCCCTGCAGTACTCTACTACCGTTTCCCCGGGCTGTTGTTTCCTGCGAGTCAGTTGGTGTCGAGCCAGTGTAATATTCTTCCTCTTTTCGAACGTGTCGTTGAGGAGTTTGATAGCGTCGCAGTACTTCGAACATTCCTTAATTATATTAAATATGGTAGGTGACACATGATTAGCTAGCAGCTTGAGTTTGATGTCTTCAGTAGCGGAAGAAGCTTCTTCGGAAATAAAGTTTTCAAACGTGTGCCGCCAGTGTGTCCATCGCAGATCTGAACCAGCGGTGGATGGTTCAATCTCAAATCTTTGTGGTCGTAGATAGCACGACCAACTCGCGGTCAGCGGGGTTTCTTTCTTCGACATTATATATTTATAGATATAATTAAAGTTCAATAAATTGATACGAAAGAAAGACAAAACCAAAAGGAAACTTGGTTTTATTGAACTTTAAAACATGTGCATTAAATCAAGACATTACGTATTATATTATACGACGTCTTGTCAAAACATAAACAACTAAATAACAGACAGACAAGGAGTTCATATATCAGACACTATGGCTCCTATGCGCTCAACACATTCGGCTCCGTAACTAATAAAAAACAGAAGGCCAGTAAACAACACGGTAATAACTCGATGATCTCTGAAATAGCTACAGCTTTTCAGAATTAAGTACATATCTACTAACGATAGAGTACTATTACTTACGCAATGACATGTATTAATAAACCAAGGATAGTTAGTATTATACAGTCTTATCAGCTATAGGGACCAAGCAAACTGACAAACAAAGAAGATTAGACACTAGTGACCTCTGTAGGTAATTTTGAGCCTTGGAGTATTTAATATTTATAATATGCAACTATGAGTACATACTTCTAAATCTACAGACGCCAATAGAGGATATCGTACCACAAACAGTCTACTAATGGAAGGCAATGAGAACGAGATTACTTAAAATGCATTGTATGTATATAAAACATTTATTAAAACTTTAATTAGACCACCAACGATCACAGAGCACAGTCATCTAGAATTGAATAATGTACTTAATGTCGAAGCAGCATATCTAAGTGGCGTGACACTGAAGGCGTTATACAGACATAAAATACCTATAGCCCGTACAAAAGGGAAGTGTCAACGTATGGCATTAGCTATTAATGACTGTCATTCTTCAAAGCGCAGACCAACAAAGAGGATTCAATCGGTGTATAGACCACTTACGCTACAATGCTCTCAATTTATGTATAGACATACACAAGTCGCCTTCACTTACTTCTCTTCTTTTTATTGGGTTGATGGTAAACTTAACGGACTCGGCCCAGCATTCGGCTACCTGGTTGGCTTTTCTCAAATTCAACATCACTTCTCCAAATCTCGAGGAGACCAAGCGTTCCGTTTACTGACGAGAAGGTCTTACGAAACCGAAGTTTATTAAGACAGCTGAAGTGGATGAAATTCTTATGAGACTAAGGATTTTACCGCGAGCAGAAAAATAATACATATAAAGCTGTCTGTATGTCTAATATATTCTTTCTACTTCATCATCATCATCGCAGCGTTAATCCCAGTCCGCAGTCGCATCCGAAGCTTTTTCAGCTTTGGAGTCTGGGGTCCGCTTTGCCGGTCTAACTGCTGATTTTGGCTAAACTTCCACATTTTCCATGAAGCGACTGCCGTCTGACCTCCACAACCCGAAGGCGATATCGAAGCATTGCAGCTAGACCAATTGTTGGACTTTCGAGGCTCTAACAACCCGTAACGACTGCCATTAGATGGTCTTATGGCAACCGGGACCAACGGCTTAATGTGCTTTCCGAGGCACGACCAGACCAGTCCAAATATTCATATTCATGCATACAAATATGTGCACTCCGCGGGGATCGAAACCGCGCCTCCTTGCGCAGCGGCTGCGTTCGCTACCGCTACGCCACTGAGGCTGTCATTCTTTCTACTTATCTTTTATAAAAAGAAACTAGACAGCCAGAAAATAATCTCAACAGGTAGCTTGAATTGAATATGTTCTATGATAAACTAACTGACCTTGTGAACTTCGTATCGACTCAAAATTATTTAAATTAATAGTTATTTTACTATCAGGGGCGAAGACAAATTCAACAATTGAAAGTCCATAAAAATCGGTCTAGTTCGTTTTGCACAAATCAATCCAAAAATCCAAATCTATGAAAACAAAAGAGTCAAGATCAATGACATAGCTACAGAGTTAACGATAGCTACAAATTAGTTAATTTTCGTTTATCATATAAAACACAGGCACGACATTTGCTTAAAATTTGCATATATTCTCATAAACACATGTGACTATTGTAACTAAAGCTACAGAAAAATGATGTCATACGCTATTATTGGCGATTATGGCTCCTATCAACCAATATGACTATTATAAAAGGGCAATGTGCTCTCAACATAACTTTGCCATAATTATTAAACTCCTATCTGATAAACTATTTTTTTATTAGATGCTTGTTGTTGCTCATTTATTGGAGCAAAACACGGCACGCCGTAGGTACGTTATAACTGAAATACGGTCAGGTAAACAAGAGCTTGTTACTGGGTACCGACATTCATATTCGCATATGTTTGTCATAGTTTCACAAACCATAGTTCCCGCGGTCTATTGTTCAATGGTAGATTGGCTGAGTTTAGCCAGTCGTGATGTGGCCCATATCTCGATGAAAGCAATCACGATCATCGCCAGAGACATACTTGTCAGTTGTCACACGAATAATTCTCGAGATGATCACGATATGGCCTCGAGGCTCGAGCCTGTAATATATAACCATTGTGACATAATCACGACACAAAGAAATGCAATACAAATATTCAGGACATGGATAAACAAATAAAATCTGAACACTGTCTTCCAAGAACGAAAGTTCTATGATCTTTGATCTTTTATGAATCCAACAAAGCGACAAGCCATCGAGGAAAAACTGACTGGCCGACCAACGAGCTTAAGTCATCAGAAAAACTGATAGCAATCTCTACAAAGACGTGGAGCGACTGTAAAGTTAAAGATCAAACTCCTTAATAATTCGAAAAAGTTCGTGTCAAGATGAGAAATCGTTAGCAAGGTGACATGAAAAGATTGTAACGACGCACTGATTACATTAAAAGTAGGTTAAATCAAGCATGCAATATTTCATGCTCAGAAGCATTAAATAATTGCACACCGTGGTAATATAACTGTTAATAAATAGTAGGATCTGTGCAATGACAGAATCGCCTATGAACATATTTAGATAACGGGGACCCGTCCGTGAGCTTGTTAACTTATGTACACTCGACAGCCAGTCTTTCCTCCAGATCTCCAACGGTAGCTCAATTCAAATATGAATCTAACAAACCTGTTCTTTGGTTTAAAATAAGCTTTTAACACGAAAACAACAAAGCACTTAGCAATCAAGTTGAAAGGCGTTTATTAGGTCCTAAATACAAAGCATTATTGTTCTCGTATAAGCAAAATGATGGGTGTATTATCTGCATAGATGTAGTTAATTATACAAATATAAAAAAAAATGCTTTTCCACCTGGCTAGAGGCACGTGCCTCGTTCACCTGTTCTTTAGTCGCAGTTTAAAATAAGTAGGCTCTCGAAACCAGCAGTCGTAGCTGTCTGCACCATGCCATTATTTTTTGTATACGTTACAAAATTGCTGCAACGCATACGTAATTATAAGTCAGCAATAGTAGCTTGTGATAGCAGCCTACTATGCCATTATTTTTAAATGATGATTAGGGCATAGATGTAGTTTTAAATCATTCGAAAGCTATTAAGAAACAATCTTTTATTATTTTTATTCTCTTGGCGAGTATTAGAACTGGTGTACAAATAATATAATGGAACCCATTAAAGTATTAAACTTGTATTAGGTGGAATGAGGTCAAGCATTCATTAAATTCGTGAAGCAGACTCGTTTGGTAGCTTCAGATTTTCACATAATTGACGAAAAACAACCTGAAATTAGAAGGATGAATTTTTCAATCCATTTTGAACATGCGCGATGATCAATGCTGATGTCTTCTCTGCATAAAATGAGAACGTTGCCCTGCAGTGGGACAGTACAAGGTCGTATTATAGTGAAGCTTGTTTATATTTTATTCTACTGGCTTCAAAATTAAGATAACATGTCCAGCGCTGTAACCGTGCCCTCCTATTATAGATCCAAGGTTAATAGTCAAATAATAGACGATAATTGGTCAATAAGAACTATTACACATTTGGGCCGATTTTCATCTTAGCTATAAGACAAGTTCATGTTGATTACAATCATATTCACTGCATCAGAATGTTGGCCTAAATATTTACATAAAATATTGATTTCTAAATCCAACTCTTTTTTGGAGTGATGAAAAACCATTATCTTCGTATCCAAAGCGCTTTGTCAAGGTGAGCCAAAAATTAAGTCGGGCTTAATAACATCAATATCTATGCTAACGAGTGTATAGTGGACCACGATTTTTATAAAGTTGCAAATTCTTTTTCCGTTGAGAGAGACGGAGACCCTGATCAATGCTCCAACTCGGTGAAACGTCTACTTTGGACTTAATTACATTTAGTATATGTAAATTTCTATACGACTAAACGGAATGATAATATGTAGGTAGCAGTAATAGATGCCCTAATGTTAGTACGTTTGCGCCTTAGGCATTGTCCTCTAGTAATAACTAGTGTGGGAGGATAAGCAGGTAAGTCAGTTTTAAAACAGGACTGTCACGATCGCAGTTGCGGGCCTTGAAGTAGCTAAAAAGAGAGTCATACTATCGAACCGACTGACCGTTTTGGTAGCAAACTCTAGGATAATTTTCTAAGGAAGTTTCTAAGGACATCGAGGACGACGGAGGACGAGGGAGGACGAGTTTGAGCAGTCGTGTTGCGATGTGTGCCGGGTACGATGCACCAAATGTTGTTGGTCAAGAGAATGCTGTTAGGTTTAACATTGTATCACCTCGTTCAACTGTCGTCTTCCTTCCTATTCACTAAGTTTTTTTTTAAGTGAATAGGCTTAATTAACTAGCGCGCTTTACCATCAAAGATTGCATCACTGCTTACCATCATGCGGGATTGCAGTCAAGCACTAGTTTATAATTATTAAAAAAAAAAGAATAATCAATTTTCTAAAACTTATTTGATGATATTTTGAAACCATTTTTAAAAGATCCGTTTAATAAATTGTCTGGACTCTGAAACAGACGATGACTAGAGAGTCATCGTCTGTTTTAGAGTCCAGACAATTTACACAATAAGAGTATTGTATCGATATTACTTCAATGTGCCTAGTCAGTTAGGAAACACCAACCTCGATTAGTTTCTTTTAGCGAGTAAGTGTTTTTTACAGTTTTAGAAATAAAATATCATTTTTATCTTATAGTCTCCTTTTTTATCTGAACATGGGCCACCATTTGATGATAGTCCCCATGTGATGACGGTGATCCTACCTAACAATATGTTAGCTGCAAGGTTACGACCGGTCAGCAGTCAAGATCTTTGACCATAAATCGGTCTGAGGAGGTTACCTTTTAAAACTAAACAGGACTCAGAAAGCCCGACCTTAATAATAAAGCCGAGAAAGTCACACTAGGTACTGAGATTGCATTAGTATGCACGTCAACAAAGAGTCAGAATAATATAATCATTTTAGGTAACAATGGGTTCAGCTTTTGTTAGGAACATGAAACAGTCCTCGCTTCCTGCTGACTCCTTGAATAGGACGGAAGTATTCAAAACCAAAATTACTAGGCACCAAATAAGTGAGTACTGGAATTGGACTTACTAAATATACAAGCATTAAGTAATTAAAAAAAAAAAAAATATTGGGATTATTGTAGTTTTTTTTTTAAGATTTTTTTTATTTTATCGTTTCTAACATATCGGTAGAGTACTGTAATAACAATTCGATACTTAAACTGCGTTAAAGTAATTCTAAATTAATTATTAATATTTTAAAACAACAAAGTTCAAGTTTGCACTTACCATAAAATCAGGAATGGCAGTCCTTTTATTCACACTTTAGCATACAGTCAGCATTAACACTTTGATATATTTTATTACACCTTTAGTCCCACTTAATCCATCACTTAGGGTTCAAATCACGAACTGTACACACCAGTTTGTTACAAAAGTTTTAATACAAATGTCCATAAAAAAAATCCAAGAACGTGTTTTTCAAAAGTCTGTTGTAAAAAATTATTCGCAACGCCAAAGAAATTTACATTCGGATTCAGCACTTTTTGAATCAGCACTTTCCCGCCAAATGTTTATTTATTTCGGCTGTACCGGCAGGCACAGGCACAGCGGCGCGCGTCCAACCACGAGCGGAGCCGGTTCGCTGTTGATTGTTTTATTTTGAACGCGGCCGAGGTGCCGCGGTTCAAGCGCGCAACGGCCAAGCGTCCCTCGATATACGATACCAAAAAAGTTACTCCTAAAAACAATACCTTTTCCACTGTAATGGGATAAGAACTTTTTAAACGAGTTGAGTCTAAAAAATAACCGAGCCGCTCTTGAGTATAAATTTTAATGTTTTTGTAGCAAACCACACAATATTTTGATTAAACAGTATAACAATCATAAAGGTAAAAGCATAACAAATAAATAATAATACATAGGTTTAACAAAACAATTGGGAGTGTTAACAGGCTGTATTTACAGTAATTAAACTTATATAACATAAACCTAAAATAAACCTATAATTAAAAAGTTTTGGATAGAGGTAAGTACAGCACATTTTATACAAAAAAAAAAACCTTCAAGAGAAGGATTCTAATTAGATTAGAAGGAAACATGTTTCTCTTCGTTAATAAATAACAATACAATAGATTTTACATAATATATACATATACATCATAATTAAAAATGTACCTTAATTTTAATCTAAACTTTTCTTTAGTGATAAAATCTCATTTCTTAATGATAAAATTTCAATCTCATTGTTCTACCAGCGCCATCTACTGGCGAATGAAATTAATCAGCTTTCAGCAGCTTTCTCTTGGTCATTTCCTTGTTTCTCTTTTACTTTCTCTTGTTTCTCTTCTTCATTTTCTCGTGTACCTACTTCGTTTTCTAATTTCTCTATATCCTCTATACTTAAATCTCCATCAAAATCATTCTTATCTTGATTTATATTTACGTTAGCTCGTTTCAAAAACGGTTCATGCAAGGCTTTGTGAAGCTTTTTCGCTTTTGTAGCTCCAAAGCCCGGACATTCAGCAAGTCTTGATTCTGACGCCTTTATAATATTCTCCAGTGTGCCGAACTGTGATATTAGGGTCATTGCATCAGTTCTATTTACTGGTTTTATTGTAGTTAATGCATTTACCACCTACAAACAAACACAAGGTTAGGTTTAAACCTTATCGCCACTTATTTCATAGAATAACCTATCTTAAATGAATTAAATGAACGCGAATTTGAGCATTTACATTGCCCAAATTATTACGAAATCGAAATGCAACCGCCAACAATGGTATTGCTAGTTGCTCGTGTGTATAGACACTTATGTAGATACTTTTAAAAAATGGACTCTTTAGTCATCACAATTGAAAATTTTAAACAAAGAAAATTGGAACACCGATTATTTAAACGTTCAACCACTTCGATCGATGTTATACATGATGTTACACGCCTGCTGGAAATGTCGCGGCAACGAGTTACCTACTCACCTTGATTAAAATTTATTCTTTTGATAGCTCGCCTAATCGGCTCCTCGTGGCGCTATAAACCACTCTGATAATTTTTCAACAGGTACCTAATGTTACTACTATCCTCTGCATGCTGTTATTCTTATACGTAATACAAACTACCTACTTCTGACCGCGGCATCGTTCGAGTGGATATTCCCATGGGTTTACGCGGAAACCTAATTCTTTTAATTTTCTATACTTAAAGTATGTTATGTTACTACAGCCTAAGTTCCTATTTATAACATCAGCTATGAGTATGTACCAAAAAACGTCCTGTCATAATCGGCCCTGTCATCATCATCATCATCAACCTTTTTTATCGTCCCACTGCTGGGCACAGGTCTCCTCTCACACATAGAAGAATTGAGCGTAATAACCACGCTTGCTCAATGCGGGTTGGCGATTTCAGACTTAAAGTCCAAGTTTCCTCAAGATGTTTTCCTTCACCTTCAGTCATTGGTGTCCAAGATATACTTAGAAAGTACATACAACTTTAGAAAAGTTACATTGGTACTTGCGTGACCTGGAATCGAACCCGCGCATTCGTACTTGAGAAGCTGGTGTTTTAACCACCAGGCCACCACAACTTGTCATGCATTCAAATGCATAAATTTAGTAAACAATTGTAACTTTAACATTACACTGCTTATTATGTTAAAATAACAACTGTTTTTTATTTATATTTAAAGAAAATAATACAATTTTTATTATTTACCTTCTGATGAGGATCATTTTCAATCTTCTCCATGATCCTGTCAGGTGGTTTATTTTCATAAATCTTATAGTTTTCTATAATCTTGGCTGCCTCTTCTGGATTCCATGCTAACATCAAAGTTAAGTCAGTCAACAGACATATCCTTGTTAAGTTTTTCAATACCGTTTGAGGGTCTTTGAGATCAACCTAGGGATGACATTAATATTTTTTTAATTATTTGATGATAATTTATATGTATAACATAAAAGCAACACTTAAGTAACAATATTTTTATTAGAAATTCATAGAATAAGCATAAAAGACATTATAATTTACTAGCTGCGCCTCTTGGTTTCACCCGCGTATGTTTCGATAGGTCTATTTTTGTATGCTCCGCTCCTATTGGTCGCAGCGTGAAGTTATATAGCCTAAAGCCTTCCTGGATTAATGGGCTATCCAACGCAAAAAGATTTTTTTTAAATCGGACCAGTAGTTCTTGAGATTAGCGCGTTCAAACAAACAAACAAACTCTTCAGCTTTATGTATTACTAGCGGCCGCCAGCGACTTCGTTCGCGTGGAGTTAGTTATGCTCCGCTCCTATTGGTCGCAGCGTGATGTTATATAACCTAAAGCCTTCCTGGATTAATGGGCTATCCAACGCAAAAAGAATTTTTCAAATCGGACACCTAGTTTCTGAGATTAGCGCGTTCAAACAAACAAACTCTTCAGCTTTATATATTAGTATAGATGATTTACAATACGTTAATTGCATGCGTAAGTTGTCTTACTGACACGAAAACTAATTAATGCTAATTTTCTAACTTAAACATGTATAAAGCAGTAATGAATATGAGAATGGTTATCAAATGCGTCACTTTTGTAATTTTTTCCTGAACGGTAAGCACCGTTCAGTAGTAATAGTAAAATTTGTCTGGTAGAACTTTTCAAAGAAAAAGGCGAACTATGCTGCCTCCATGCAACATTCTTTCTATTAGATATGAGTGTGGGTAAGTGAGCATTGCTTAATCATTCAATCATTCAAAAATGTAGTCTCTAAACAACATATTTTTTTTATTAAGTAATAAAATATACCTGAACCAAAAGCACTCTAAGTTCATACTTCTTCCCCAGCTCCTTGATCCTGTTGTGTATGTAATCGGGATTCATATTGTGGTAGCGGAGTGACAGGAAAAGTAAGCATATAGTTTTCCCCACTTCATAGTCTGGAATTATGTCATCATACTCCCATGGAACACTTGTAATGAACTTTAGAACAGGATTGCCACGCTATAAAATACAAAATTAGTTTTATTGAAACATTCTTTTTTTATATAAAAACATAGCCCTACACTAGGAATTTCTCCCGTATTGTGGGTGTGTTTACAAACAAATAAACTCACATACACACTCGGCCAGACCCAGAACAACTAATTGTAGGCCATACAAATATTTGTTTCATATGGGAATCAAATCCACCACATGCAGCGCAGCAGTTAAACATTTAACCACTGTGTCGTCGTGTTAAAAAGGCCTTAAGCTTTTACATGACTCTACAGTGTTAATCTAAATGGTAATTATAAATAACTTATTCAGCAATAAATAACCATATTCCTATTGTAGATAACTTAAAATAGAGTGCTATGAGTAAAAATACTTAAACATGGTCCACTCTATTCATAAAAGTTACTTAAAGGTAGTTAACCCAGTGATTAATGACTGTTTAACCATACATTTTTGACATTTGCATGTCACTTAACTTTAATTATCGTTTATAAATAAGCCCCTTAAAGACTGGTTTTTATTCATAAATGGTTATTAAAGTTGTGCAATGTGCAAACGTCAAAAATGTATGGTTAAACAGTTGCTAATCACTAGTTAACTTTGAGCAACATTTATGAATAAAGGGGGTATTGCTTAAACCTATATCTTATCATTAATACTTTCCTTCATACTTTTAAAGGATTACATCTGGCCCACCCTGGGTAATCAGTGCTTTTTTTTTTTTTTTTTTTTTTTTTTTTTTATAATTTATAAACCAGCGCTTGACCGCAATCCCGCCTGATGGTAAGCAGTGATGCGATCGTTGATGGTAAAGCGCGCTAGTTTATTAAGAGCCTATTCACTCTAGCCTTGAAGACACTCAAATTGTAATGTGACGGAAACACCGACGCCGGCAAATTGTTCCAGTCCCTCGATGTACGCGGTATAAAGGAGGAAGCAAAACGCTTCGTCCGGATCGCAGTGGTGTCAACAACGTAAGGGTGGAAACTCGCCGTACGACGGGTCGTCAGATGATGGAACGGAGATGGGGGAATTAAATCATGCAATTCCCTTGCACACTCACCAGAATGCATCCTATAGAAGACCGAAAGGCTGGCTACTCTACGCCTGTGCTCCAGGCTTTGGAGACCGTTTCGAGTTAAGTCTGGGTCGCCAATCAGCCTCTTCGCACGCCTCTCCACCGAGTCCAAAGTGGCAAGGTGACATTTCGCAGCACCAGCCCAAATGTGACTGCAGTACTCCACACACGAACGGACCTGTGCTTTGTATAAAATTAGAAGCTGCCCAGGTGTGAAGTACCGCCGGACCTTCGCGATGACGCCTAGTTTTCTGGCAGCCACCCTGGCCTTGGACTCAATGAACCGCCCAAAGTTAAGGCCCGAGGAAATCTCAACTCCCAAAAGCTGAAGGCGGTCGGTACACTCCAAGGATACATTCTGAAAAGTAGGAGCCAAGGTAAACGGGCTCCTTTTGGCGGTGAAAAGACACGCCTGTGTTTTGGCGGCATTGAATGCTACAAGATTGGCATTGCCCCATTCGGAGACTGCCTGCAGTGCAGCACTCACACGCTCTACCATGGCCTCTCTTTCGGACCGGATAGTTTCCTTACTAGCCCGAGCTTCCGGCAGGTATCTCTCCACAACTGTGCTGTCATCTGCATACCCATAGATACCGGGCATCAGCAGATCGTTAATATGCAGCAGGAACAGAGTTGCAGAGAGAACAGACCCCTGAGGAACACCGGCATTGGTCGACATGGGCTCAGATGAACATCCGTCGACAACAACTCGGAGGGACCGTTCAGTCAGGAAGTCTTTTACCCAGCCAGTCAGGCCAGCGGAAATGCCGTACGCTGGAAGCTTACTCAAAAGGCCAGCGTGCCATACCCGGTCGAAGGCCTTCGAGACATCAAGGGAGACGGCAATCGCTTCCCCATTTTTCTCGAGGGCCTCGCCCCACAAGTGAGTGGCATACACTAGTAGGTCCCCAGTTGACCGATTGCGTCGAAAACCGTACTGTCGGTCACTGAGGAGATCGTTACCTTCCAGGTATGCCAAGAGGCGCGAGTTCAACACACGCTCCATAATCTTGCAGAGTATGGAGGTTATTGAAATCGGCCGATAGTTGTTAGGATCGGCACGACTACCCTTTTTGGGCACGGGCTGCACGTTGGCAAGCTTCCAGGACTTAGGCACTATACCAGTCCTAAATGAGAGGCGATACAGGCGCGTCAATACAGGAGACAACTCAGGCGCACAAGCCTTAAGAACAATCGCTGGTATTCCATCTGGACCACTAGCCTTATTCACGTCCAGACGACACAATACTCTCAGAACCTCCTTGTTTCTAATGCGAACCTCCGGCATTGAAGTTCCGCAATGAGGTAAATTAGGTGGAGTAGCATTGCCAGTGTCAAGACGCGAACTATGGGCAAAGAGAGATGCAAAGAGACCTGCTTTCTCTCTCGCCGTATGGGCCAGTGCTCCATCAGGCCTAACCAGCGGAGGCAGTGTGGGCCGACAGAAGTTCGCCTCGACCGATTTGGCTAGGGACCAGAAAGATCTGCTACCGGAAGGGTGCGCAGAGAGCTTGTTACCAATGTTAGTAATGCGGTCGAAGCGAGCCTTCTTAAGCGCCTTTTTGTAGGACTTGGCAGCACGGTTAAAGGCTCTCTTCTTTGAGCTTAGATCCAGAGCTCTGCGGTCACGAGCGTCAACCCAGGCGAGGAATGCCGTGTGCTTACGCTGTTCAGCTTGAACACAGTCGGCGTTAAACCATGGGCGAGCCGAGCCACCGACGGGCACGTCACTGAAGGGGTTAAAATACTCCATGGCTTGACGCACCACGTCGGTTATAGCGTCCGCACAGCTCGATGGATTGCTAGAAGAGAAGCAGACCCGCTGCCAAGGATAAGACGCAAAGAAGTGGCGCATCTCATCCCAATCTGCTGACTTGTAACGCCATATTCGCCGCTCACCACGCGAGTCGCAATCAGGTGGGGAGAAGGACGTCACAGACTTCACCAGACAGTGGTCTGAAGTTCCTAACGGTGAGGAAACTGTAACAACACATCTGTCCGGATCAGTGGTCAGCAGAAGGTCCAGACAATTGGCGGTATGACCAGCCACATCAGGCACCCTAGTCGCTTCTTCCACCAGCTGGGAAAGGCCCATTGATAGCGCAAAGTTTCGCGCTTCTCTCCCAGCGTGGTCGGTCCTCTGGTATGGGAAAAGCCAGTCTTGGTGGCAGGCATTAAAGTCCCCCAGAGCGACGAACTGTGCGTCAGGGTGCCGATGCAGCACATTGTCAGCAGCCACACTGAGGTGGTCAAATAGTCGAGTTGTCTCCTGGTCACCGCTGTGCGATCGGTAGACACAGGCGTAGACAATTTTGTCCACACCAGTGTCAACCAACAGCCATAAGGACGATAAATGAGAGTCTTCGAGGTGACGGAGACGCCGGCAACAGATGTCATTGCGGACATACACACAGACCCCGGCACGCTGCAGGAAATGATGCTCCAAAGAGTATCCCGGGTAGTTGAGGTATGCCGCATCAGACGGACATCTGATCTGGGTCTCCGTCAAGAAAAGTAGGTGGGGCTTTTCAGTCTCAAGGTGGTGATGGACTGCATCGATATTGGAGTGCAGACCTCGAATGCTACCACTTTTTTACTTCTTTACAATATTTTAAATCATGATTTCTTCTCATGGAGTTAAATACAAGTATACATAGAGTTGTGTGATTATCTACATTTATTTGATAATACATACCAGAAGGGTTTAAATAATAACTTACTTGTTTCTGATTGACTAATACACAGTGTGTCTTAGACGAAGCAGGTTTGGGAACTGGATCTTTTGATGTCCCTGGAAAATTAAAGATGTTTCAGTACTTACAGTTACTGAAATCAGCTACTTATCAATTGTAAGTTAAATACAAGTTACAACATATTTTAGATAAAAGTATGGTTTCAATTTATGGTTTGAAGAAATTCTAAAATAAAATATATTATCCATGTATATTATAATATGTACAAGACTAGTCAGGCAGAGGACATATGTAATTATTTCATAGTTCAAGGTAACAAATTCATCATAACCACCCAAGCCTTTAACCCAACGTTTTATTACCAATAGTACTGCATAATCCTTAAGCGTACTTGCATACATGCTCTATAAACATAATCGTCAGTCTCTGCCTTCTCATCATTTATAATTATTGTCTAAAGGTTTGTCCTACCTTTAGTAGGCGCGTAGTTGGCTTTTGGCCCATTCGTACGCCTGCTAAAGGTCCGGGATCCAAGGGTATCAAGATGTGTCAAAAGAAAATAAACTATAAATGAATAATAATCCAGAAAAGCACGAACTGTAAGGAATGGCACGTAGACTATAAAAGTTGTAAAAGTTTTTCTTACCAGGTTGTACTTGGTGAATATTCTCGGATTCAATTTTGGGTTTCTTTGGAGATGTCGGCTCGCTAATTTCAGCAAGTAAATCGTCGAAACCATCTTCTAAATCCATGTTTTCAAGCAAAGCTTAGAATGTAATTCAATTCTTGATTAATGGCCTTTGTGGGAGAGACGCCACAATTTTGCCAAGAACACGTGCGAACGATTAATAAACCATCAAACGCTGGAGAGTATTTAGCAGCTTAGAATGTAATACAAGGCTGAAAAATTTAAAACCTAGGATTCAAAATTTCAAATACCGTTGCCGCTTGTTTTGACATGACATAGGTCATACCTTTGCATAGGACAGTTGACACTTGACAGTTAACCATGGACGTTTATAATTACCTATTTTTGGCTCAATCGCTAATCGCGCAGAGCCATTAAAACCAAAACGAAGAACGAATTACCTATTTGACAACACCCAGGCTTCGCACGTGGTAGGGATGGGCAAAAAATATCGACATATTAAAATATCGATATTTTTCCAGAAAAATACGAATTCTTAAATTTAGAAAAAGAATAGGTACCCTGTTAGGGGTTTAGTTTCTTTGCTTCAGAAACAATCAAAATTACTGTCTATGCGATAAGGGATTTTGGTGCTCTTCTTGGCCCTTTCAAAGAAGCTACTGAGGAATTAAGTGTTGCGAATTAAGTAACGTACAGCTTAGCCATTCCTCTTACAAATTTAGGGACCCAAGTTACAGATCAATGAACTCCATCAACATCTTTAGGGTTAACTGTAAAAAGCTTTACTCAAAAAAGTTTCTCGGTGGTAGGCCACAACATCGGCCGCCGGCAGAAGTTACCACCCACCAGACAAAGCCTTGCCGCCAAGCGATTTGTCGTGTTCCGGCATGATGTCTGGTGAAGCCGTACGGAGGACGGGTCTGAGCAGTTGTGTTGCGATGTGTGCTGGGTACGATGCGCCAAATGTTGTTGTGTTGGGAGTTTGGTTGTGAAGGGTCTTCAGATCAATCTCCCTTTGGCGCAGCATCGTTGGTCGTGTTGTTGGGTTTAACATTGCATCACCTCACTCAACTACCGTCTTCCTTCCTATTCGCTCAATCTGAGTGAATAGGTTCTTAATAAACTAGCGCGCTTTACCATCAACGATCGCATCACTGCTTACCATCAGGCGGGATTGCGGTCAAGCGCTAGTTTATAGTTATTAAAAAAAAAAAGTGGAAGGTAAACTGGCTTCTTTAGAAAGAAATCTTTTTCTCTCAGTAGCTACTATTTTGGACCCTTGGTTCAAGCGTACCCACTTTACCACGCCAATTGTCGTGTCAAATGCTACCTATATCCAAAATTAGTGCTGAGATTAATGCAGAACATCGGCGTAGAGGACAACTTTCTCCGAATAAAAATCCTGATGAAGCAGCATCAGAGCAAGTGGGTCATCTATCAGGTCCAGACATGAGAAATTATTAAATCTGAACACAGCTTCGTCAGCGGTAGAACACAATGAACTATATTTGGACCAACCACTTTTAGAATGAAACTCAGATACAATAACGTTCTGGGTAAATTGTCAACATTTCACGCGGATTCTCTTAGATATCGGTCTAAAATATTTGATTTGTCAAGCTTCTTCAGTGTCATCTGAAAGGGTAGCTTCAGTGGTAAATTTAGCTGCGCCAAATGGTAGGAGCAACTTGCAAGAGTGCTCCTGATGTCAATATCAGGCAAATACTGGTTTGAATAATGTTATTTTTACTGTTGTTTTTTTTTTTATGTCAAGCAATTCGCACGCTTGATGGCAAGCGTCACCCCTACCCATGGACAGCTGCAGTGCCAAACAGTAACCAAGAATTATTCAGTAACTGCTCTAATACTGCCCTGCGCGACAGTTATTAGGTCTCGTATACCCATTAATTACACTAGCAAAGTGTTGTGTTGAAGATGTTGATTTTTTCTGGTACATGAACCTGTTTTTTTTAATAATAAAACTTATGTCAAAACAGCGATAGGTGTATTTGCTTTAAAATTTCGAATATTTTGGCATTTTTATAATTAATTGCACATTGGGCAAAAAATATCGATATATCGAAATATCGATATTTTTTGGGTATATTTATCGATATATTTGAAAAATATCGATACGATAAATATCGATATATCTTCTTTTCCATTTGCCCATCCCTAACACGTGGACAAATGATATAGGTATATAAACTGACTATAAAGTCGCGAAGGCCCAAGGACCGCGCGCTCTGCACCGAGCCGGCAAGCTGCGTCCTTTGCGGCACGACCGGCCACACGGCCAACTATCGGGGGTGCCCCAAGGCCCCGTGTATTTTTTTTTTTTTTTTTGTTGTCGCTGGGGAAAATGACAATTACGCATCCCCACCCGTCTGGGGACGGGTGCCTTCTCCTGCCCCTACGCCGCTTGCGGAGCGCTGGAGCGAGGGGATCCTCCTCTCGCTCGCGCTCCGCGGCCTCCTTCTGCGACATCACGACCTCGCAGAAGGAGGCCATCGCCGCCCAGGCCCCCTCGCTACCCACCATCGCTCTGACGACGGCGGGCAGCGAGAGGTCCCCTCCTACCGCCGCGACAAGATCGCGGCGCGGCACGGCCCACGACGGACACACCGCGAGGGTGTGTTCCGCCGTGTCCTCCGCCGCGCCGCAACCGTGGCACGACGGCGTCTCCTCTCATCCTATCCGGTGCAGGTACCTGCCGAAGCAGCCGTGACCGGAGAGTACCTGCACCAGACGGAAGGAGAGGAACCCGTGACGCCTGTCGAGCCAGTCCTTCAGGACCGGCCCGATGGCGTCGAGGGTGCGGCGGCCGAACACCGCGGAGGCGAGGTCCCGCGTCCAGTGCTGGACGATGGCGTCCCTCGCCTCCCGGCGGACGGCTTCCCTCAACTCCGGGGCCGGACGCTCGCCCAGCGCCCTGCGCCCCGCCGTCCACTCGTACACTCTGGCGAGCACCCAGGCCTCGAGCTCCCAAGGCGGGGTGCTCGCCAGAGCGCATGCCGAAGCGAAGCCTACCGTGCGGTAGGCCCGCGCTGCCCGCTGGGCGATGGCCCTTTGGGGCGCCCGAAGGGCGGTGAGGTTCTCCCTCCTGTGGAGGGAGTCCGCCCAAATGGGGGCCCCGTAAAGGGCCATGCTCCTCAGTATGCCGGCGTATAACCGCCGGCACCGAGTGCTCGGCCCTCCCATGTTCGGCATGAGCCATGAGAGGGCGTCCGCGGCTTTCAGCAGGCGCGTCGACAGCCCGCTAAAATGTGGGCCGAAGCGCAGCCTGCTGTCCAGCATGAGGCCCAGATACTTCATCTGGGCCTGAACCCGGACCCTCACCCCCTCCACATAAATGTGGGCGTCGGGTGGGGGGCGCTACCGAGGGCCGTGAAAGAACACGGCCTTCGTTTTGTGCAGCGCCACCCTCAAGCCCAGGCGGCGGATCCTCCCCGCCACTAAGGATCCGCCCGCCGACGCCAAACTGGCCGCCTCCCGGAAGGTGCTCCCGCGGGAAGTGAGGAGAGTGTCATCCGCGTAGCAGATGACACTCGTGCCTCGTAGGAGGGTTCCCCGCAGGAGCTGCCCCAAGGCCCCTAAGTCAACCTCCGCAAAACTGACAAAGCGTGCAAATGCACGTCAGCAGCGCGAGTCCCCGGGACTCAGGGCTCAGTGAAACTGAGCCCCCAAAGACCCAGCCCATGGAACCAGCTGAACCACCAGCAGGCTTTTCCAACCCCCACCCCCTCCACCCACCGCCGCCTGGAAGGATCCTCGCATCCACCCTGGCACGGCGCAAAAAGTAGTCCACGCAGGATTCCTACGTGGTATGATGACAGGTGTTATCTACTTCGACATAGCGAAAGCTTTTGACAAAGTCTGGCACAACGGCTTAATATACAAGCTGTACCAACTCGGCGTGCCTGACTGTCTCGTGCTCATCCTGCGAGACTTTCTGTCAAACCGCACTTTCCGCTACAAGACCGAAGGAGCTATCTCCCCCGCTAATCCGGGCTGGAGTCCCCCAGGGCTCCGTATTGGCCCCTTTAATCTTCACGCTATTCACCAGCGACATCCCCAAAAGTAAAAAGGCCCACCTCGCTCTCTTCGCAGACGACACAGCCATTTACTGTTCAGGAACCAACCCCAGCCAAATTACACTAAATCTCCAAACCGCTGTCAACGCACTTGCTGACTGGTTTAAAAAATGGAGAATAGAAGTTAATCCCGACAAAAGCCAAGCGGTCCTCAAAACCTATAAAATGGGGGTTCAAGATGTGGTGTAGATGTGAGTCCTCAACAGGGTATTTATACCAGTTTGATTTATATACAGGAAAGAAAACTAATACAGATATTGGTTTAGGTGAATCAGTAGTACTCTGTCTGACGGAACAACTAAAGGGTCTTGGTTGTGAAGTATACTTTGACAATTTTTTCAACTCGCCTGCTTTGGAACATAAACTTATGTTGTAGAACACCAAAGCCTGCGGTACTGTTCGCACGAATAGAAAAAATGCGCCAAAGTCATTACCATCAGATAAAAGTATGAAAAGAGGCGACATCCATGCCGTAAGTACAAACGGTATAACATTGTCCGGATGTCCGGATGTAGTGATGCGCTATAATAAATATATGGGCGGTGTGGACCTTATGGACCAGCGCAAAGCATGTTATGAGGTTGATCGCAAAGCCAAAATCAAATATTACCTGCGCCTCTTTTTCGACATCTTAGATATTGCTATGAATAACTCGTATTTAGTGTACGCAAACTTGCACGAAAAACACCGAGTAGAAGGTCCGCTTTTGAGCAGCCTCGAGTATCGCCAACATATAGCGCGAGCACTCATAAATAATTTTACGTGTAGACAGCGATCAAAACCCACTTTAGTCTCCTCTGAAAAGTTACGCATTGGAAATAAACGCAATTTGCCAGCGCACAACATGGAAAAAGCAGAAAAACTGAAGTGATGCGTAAATTGTGCAAAACGACGAATAGAAAATAGGACACATAATTATAACAATGTATTTAAACAAATCATTCTTATTCATTCCTGAACCTTACAATTTTGTTCAGGTAATTTCTATACGAAAAAAAATCTACCTTAACAAGTAAGATTTTTTTCCATAATATATGTATCTCAAATTCCAGCGCAGACGACTACACATCAAGCTACTACAATCTGTCTGATTTTTTTTATTAGATTTTAAATTTTATCTCTAAAGCATTGAGGCTTAAGATTGATTGGGAATATTTGGCTTTTTGGACAGTTTCGGGTAGCTTGACCTGCTGTCGCCGTACCTACTCCTCTATTATACTTTTGGAAAATAAATATTTATGTTTTGAGTCATGTTCACAATCCCCAGAATCAAATAAATTATTTGATTCGGCATAAAAATTACAAAAACAGTTTTTAATAATTTTTCGACATTTTTTAAAACGTTTACAACTTTTTTTGATGGATAAACCAGACCATCTAGAGATTTTAAAGTAATTACTAAAAACTTTTTTTAAATTTTCATTTAAAGAAGTTTTGGGATCCTGCACCTTCTGCAAGCAAAGATTGGGACTCAAAATTCAATAAATTTCTTTCCTTTAAATCTTTGATAATAATACTAAAATAAGCAACTTTTGTCGTCTGTGTTCTAAATTTCTCAATAATCTTCTTGGACTGTTTTTGACCTTTATCCTTTAATTTCTTTATTGTTTTAAAATGGTGTACCTGAAATAACATCAAACACAACAATAACAGATATTGAAGACAAACATGAGATATCTTTCACCATCTCAATTCAATTCATGAGATGTTATCATTGATATCAGTTGGATTTGCAAATAATGTCGAAAAATTGAGGTCATACCGATAAATCAGGTGCAGTGGATGTGCTAGCAGATATATTGGCCGCGCTGAGGTGCTACTGACTAAACCTAGCGTAGTGGATTGCCAAAGATTAAATCTATGCCACTCTTCTTTAAAATCTCCCCAGGTTGGTTTTGAATGGTATTTATATGATATGGTGATGGCATGGTAGCTTTGACCTGCAAACATTTAATATTAACATAAAAGTTAAGTAATTACCCAAAAAAATAGTTTTACTCTTCAATAATAGTAGTCCTACCATTTCTATTAAGGAAACAAGAAGTACCAGATTAGGAGCACCACATCCAGAATCGAAAGTTTCTTTGATTTTGATCATTTTCGACTAAAATTCTTAACATATTTGATCGAATTGAAAGCTGTAAACAAACAATACATCGTGAGTATTTTTGATGTTTTTTGATTTTTTTAATGGGATTTTAATCCTTAGATTTTTTATATTAAGACCACACTCGTAACACATTTTTTACATCACTCTTTGCATGTGCAGCAATGATGGTGCTGTTGGGGGTATCATCAGTATTTATCAGCCACAACGCAATCATGTTGGACAAAGTAACATTCAATGTTACTTACCAATAAGGTGGGTGAAGGTAAAGCATCGTCACACAATGTTACTTTATTCAGTGTCCGGTTGAAACATGATTCTTCAAAGTGAAGGGAATGAATGTGAATTGTTTTAGTTGACATCCTTAAATTTTCAACACCAAATTTTTCCAGCCAAATTTTTTGTTTAAGTTTATTAGCTGGCAGCCCTGAAAGTAAAAAATAAAACTAATAAGTAAGAATATACTATCGATAAAATAATAATACTATCGATAAATACAAAATTGTCTAAATGCGCAACCCTAGCCCTTCAATAACAAGAAATTGATTTCTTTCATAAAATAGAGGCAAAACGTAAATTATGTATTGAAACTTTAAGATGAATGCATAAATATATAGGTTTATCATCTAAATCTAAAGGTAATTCAACAAAAATTAAGTACGTACTGGTGTAAAGTTATTTTCGGGTCATTACCGCTTCTTTTGATGCCACATCCTATTATATTGAAGTTGGACATTTTGCTATTGACAATTTTCACTACATAACACAGTTTAAACGCAACAATACTGTAAATTACACGAAAATTCACAAATTTTCTCCTCAGGTCAAGAGCATTTGACAGTATATGTACCCACTTAGCGAGATGGTAAAATGGCGAACCGGCCGCAAATAGGTATTTTAATGAGGTTGGAAATGAAGGGTTGCCATTACAGTAACTATCAAAGATAGTGTTGTTCATTTTACTTACGCAAAATCATTAAAATTAGGATGAGATGACAGTTTTATTTTTTTTGGCGTCGATATGCCTCATATTTGTATAATTATTTTTTTCTGTCAAATATTTCCCGTCCATGTTATATACGTCAATGGTTTCCCCGTCCAATTTTGACAGTGTCACCAGCGTTGCCAACTCTACGTATTTTTACGTAGATCTACGTACTTTAAGCCTTTCTTGCAAACCTACGAACTTTAGTCCCAGAATCTACGTATTTTCTATCAAAATTGTTCAAGTTTGCAAAATAGACGAAATGGCCACAATTTCCTTTACTTACGCGAAAAAAAAAAGTTAATAAACGTTCCGTTTCATACTAATGCACACCACTCGCCTCGCCATTCAACACGTCGCGCCATTCATATAAAAAAAAAAAACTTTGGTCTGTTACTCATGTCACATGTATATGACATATGAAATGTGACGTGACTCGTAAACTAACATAAGAAACAGGCTTCACACTGACACGCTCTCAGGACTACTTTATACTAAAAGTGGTTTAAAAAAAAATCGCGAGCCTTCGCAGGAACACATTAAGCATTTTAATAAATATATGTATAAATTTAATTTACCTGAGGATGATACGCAATAAAAAATAATTTAAATAAATTGATGATGACTTTGAAAGTAGCAAACTTATTTAATTATCTACAAAAGATATTTATTCGTAGATTTTTTTTTGTTTGCTAATAGTTTCTTTTTTTTTTCAAATTTATTGTTTGCTGCTGTCTACTACTTCTAGGGTAATACGAAGTGTCGTTTTATTTATTTGCCTACCCTACTACTCTTCATTTCAATCAGAAAAAAAAGTACGTAGATCTACGTACTTTCACTATGGAAATTTCACAATTTCTACGTACTTTTCTAGTCTAATCTACGCCTTTTTCAAAATCCGAGTTGGCAACACTGAGTGTCACTGTCAGTATTTCAATTTCAATCAGTCTGTCAAAAGCAAGCAGCAGTCAAAAGAATCATCACTCGTCGAAAAGCCGCGTAAAGATTTTACAAATCACATTGTTTCGTGTTATTTTATTAATAATATAGAAACTTAGTTTCTGAATGGCGATAGTATATAAGTTTTAAAGCACCTTATAAGCATGTGTCTAATAAGCCTATCATTTATCCAATTTAACAATTAACAATTATGAAGTTCCACTATGAACAACTTGCCTAGTACATCAAAACAAAACGATGAATTCGAAGACGATGAAATATTCGAAGACTCTATGCTTTTGGCCCATTTTGATAATTCCTCTTTTATACAAACGTCAAGATTTTCTGAGAATAACGTAAATGATTCGGCCAATGGGAGCACTTTGAACGTAAGGTAAGTAAACTGTGAGTCCAAAAATTAATAACAACATTCTTGTCGGTTTGCCTATTTATTTATAATCTTTGTATCACACACTCTGCATTCAGAAATAAGTTACAAGTAATCTTTTCAGTGCTCTCTGCTGTGATGAAGAGATCAGTGGCTATGACAAATTAACAGGCAAAACATGGATCTATCCAACCAACTACCCAGTGAGAGACTACCAGTTTAATGTTATTAGGGCTGCCATACTTAAAAACACCTTGGTAAGATTTAGTAATGATCCTTAATATAATCTTTAACATATTTAAATTAATATAATTTTACATACTGAAAGTACTAATGTAAATGTCTTAAGTAGAAAATAGCCATTATACGTATATATAGAACAAATATTTGTATGGCCTACAATTAGTTGTTCCAGGTCTGTCTGTGCTGTCTGTGTATGTGAGTTTATATGTTTGTAAACACACCCACAATATAGGAGATATTCCTAGTATGGGGCAATGATTTTTTTTAAAAGAAATTTACATAATTAAAAACATTCAAAATCTAGTTGCAGTCTCATCTCTGTGACAAACAAATATCAAAATATAAGGAAATAAGAAGTATTCTTGACCAATTGAGACTGAGATCATACTGTGAATTTTCTTAAAATTATGACAATTAACCTTAACACCTGGCAGTTTCAAATACACAAATATTTATTTTGCAAATTTGACCTTTATTTGATACTGGACTTGTAGTACTGATAGAAAACAGAAATGCATTCTCTTTATGGCTGGACTGTCAATTTCTAGTCTGGCTAATAATATATTAATAATTACAACCTTTTACACAATATAATTTTTCTCATACAGGTTAGTCTCCCCACTGGGTTGGGTAAAACATTTATAGCAGCGGTGATCATGTACAACTTCTATCGATGGTATCCACTTGGCAAGATTGTATTCACTGCACCAACCCGGCCCCTAGTTGCACAGCAGATAGAAGCATGTTACAATATTATTGCTATACCTCCTAATGACACTATTGAAATGACAGGTAATAATAAAACCTAAAAAGTAAAAGTTAGTAGTAAAAGTTTGTATAGATGTATATTTATTACTCTTTCACACAAAAACTACTGAAAGGATTTGATGAAGTTTGGCACACAGGTGGTTTATAACCAGGATTATTATAAAGGAGTTTTTATCACAATCTAACCACGTGATTGACAGTTACGCGGGTTAATCCGCGGGGCGTAACTAGTATCAGTTATAATGAAATATTTCTTAAGCCCTATGCAGGCACTATCAAACCACTATCTATTAGATTAATTAAAAAATGAACACAAATGGTTTTGAATAAAGATACCAGATTAGTTAATTGAAATTATCAATACAATGATAATTCCTCCGACAAATATGTTCATAAACATGGGATTAAATTCTAAAAGATGCGTCATAACAATTTCTAAATGAAAATGTATGCAGACCCCTTGACTGCACATACACACAGCAGCAAGTGACAAATATGAATTAAGCATCTATTACTTACTAACCAATCATATATTTAACTATCTACTTTGAACCGTGTTTTTTTTTTTTTCTGAGATGTTGCGAGGCTTCAGTACACATGGAGTGACTATGCCAGCCTCATGAGGAACCTCCAGTACTAAAAGAAATTATCTTTCCTTCATTATCTCCCTCGACAAGCGAAATATGGCCCTTGCCGCATGTGAACATGGATTGCTCAACGCTATGTTCAGCAAGCCATCCCACAGCGGCACCCCAGCTAAAAACCTATCCCGTAGAGTCGCATATTGACCACATTCCAGAAACACATGTATCAAGTCTTCCTCTGCACCACAATAAGTACACAAATCAGTTTGACTTACACACATTAGTGAAAGGAACTTATTTACTGGAACATGGCCAGAACTAATTCTAAATGCACAGACAAGAAGTTCCCTACAGAAGCCGACACTGCCAAACCAACCAGCGTAGGTAATAAATAGCTCGGAGGCATGAGGCAGGCACAAGACCTCCCGATCCCCCCTAACTGCTTGTCTTGCTGCTGAGTCTGCCACTTCATTACCTCGAATTCCGAAGTGGGACCGCACTCACTGCAACTTGATAGTTAAGCGAGTGTTTAGTACCATCCCCAGTATTGCATAGGCTATCGGCATACCTCGGCTGTCCGAGGTACACCGAGCCAAGTGTTGCAGAGCGCTTCTTGCATCCGTAAGGATTACAATATTTGTAGATGTTAAATCTGCAGCATACTTTAAGGCTCCTGCAATAGCATCTAGTTCCGCTCTCATGATGCATATTTGTAAAAGCGCGATATAACCGAATTCCACGCGGGCGGAAAACTTTCCTTTTATATGGCATCTTGTAGTTGACCTTGAGTGTTGACTTAACCGGACTATCCTATGGCTGCCTTAAATGAATTTAAAGCCTTCAGCCCTTTTAAAAACTAAGTGACAACACGCTAAGGGCACCTCTTGTGGGGTACGAACCTCGGCTTAGGGCGCCAAATTTAAAAAACATCGATTTTTTTTATTTTTTACTAGCTTTCCGACCGCGGCTTCGCCCGCGTGGAGTTCGGTTATATCGCACTTTTTAGATTTCCCTCGGGAAAATCAATTTTTCCGGGATAAAAAGTACCCTATTATTTAATCCTGACTTCTAACTTTACGTCTGCAAAATTTCAAAGCAATCGTTTCAGTAGTTACGGCGTGAAAGCGGAACAAACAAACAAACTCACTTTCCCATTTATAATATTAGTAAGGACTAGCGGCCGCCCGCGGCTTCGCCCGCGTGGTTTTAAAAATAAAATAAAATTGATAAAAATAAAAAATAAAATTAAATTAAATTTAATTAAATTAAATTTCCATAAAATTGATACACTTGACCCTGAATTTTAAAAGTAGGCATGAAATATCCTTCCGTTACCTGATTAGCACCAAAAGACGTCATTTGAAAGGCGCTATTATATTGTCGAATATTTTCCAAAAAGTGATGTGATTGTGGATGATCCCCATCCAACAATGCTTTTAAAATCTCGGGAATGTTATTAAAAATAGAAATATGCACCTTTCCGTTTGAGCAACACATTCCACTTGTCTCTTTTGGCCACTTCATAGCATCGCAAAACTGACACTGAACTACCATTCCCCCGATGGAAGAAAATGAGGCATAATCTATCATGTGTGTATAAACGAAAGCACTCTTTTCTTTATTTATCCAAGAAAGGATTTCATGTCCCATTACTGTTTCTTCGGGATCATCAGAATCTTCAGAAGAAACTGACATCCTGCTCAGTGCGTGTCGCAGTCTATCAGCATGTAAGCGGTCCTCACGTTGTTCTTCTGTCTCTGCACGCCGTAAAGCATCTACTCTCTCCCTTTCCATTTCTAGTGAAGTGTTATGAGTTTCACGCAAGCGTTCATAATTTTCTCTAGCTACTTCTAATCGTCGTTGATGTTGGTCATCGCTTTCTAAAGCTCGAGCAATACTGTGTCGTTCTCGATCATTACTTAAGCGGTCAAGATACTGAGTAAATGTTTCCGAAGCGCGAGACAGTTCGTGGCGGTCCCTGTCGGATGTCAATCGAGATTCTCGTTCCGAAAAGGATTCTGAGGTGCGAGATATTGTATGGCGCTCACGATCAGCAGTCAAACGAAGTTCCCGTTCTGTGAACGTCTCTGATGCGCGCGATACTGTATGGCGCTCACGATCAGCAGTCAAACGAAGTTCCCGTTCTGTGAAAGTCTCTGATGCGCGCGATACTGTATGGCGCTCACGATCAGCAGTCAAACGAAGTTCCCGTTCTGTGAAAGTCTCTGATGCGCGCTGATGCGCGCGATACTGAATGGCGCTCACGATCAGCAGTTAAACGAAGTTCCTGTTCTGTGAACGTCTCTGATGCGCGCGATGTTGTATGGCGTTCACGATCAGCAGTCAAACGAACTTCCCGTTCTGTGAACGTCTCTGATGCGCGAGATAACCTATGGTGCTCACGATCAGCACTTAAGACGCAAGACAATCTATGGCGTTCAGAATCAGCCGTCAATCGAGAATCCCTTTCAACAGGTGTTTCTGACGCGCGATGCAATGACATACGTTCACGACTTGCCCTAAGTCGTTCTTGCCTCTCTTCATTAGACTCTTGAGATCTAGTCATTCTCATTCTTTTCGATGCTCTGGTGTAGGTAGATAGATTAGACCTTTTTCGGGTCATTTTCTAAGTATTGTATTATTATTTTTAACAAAATAAAAATTTCGAAGAAGAAAGCCAAATAAAAACGTTAAACACAATCCTATTTATATCCTCTAAACCAAGTAATCCAAATCGCAAAGCAATCTCTAAATATCCGTATTCGTAGCAGGTAAGTTGTTATATTTTTTGAGATTTTTTACCTATTAAAAAGCACAAATATAAAATTAATTTTGAAACTATATTTCGATTGATGGATACGAATTAGAAATGATAAAATCGCACAGTGACATCTATTGGATTTTATATGTACTAAAAAACGTGAGCAGCGCACCTAATAGTTGTAGTGTTATGTATTTACCTACAGATACTTACACTTATTTATTTATATTCTTACATTTATATCATTCATTTCTGCAGGTCATAATACGCATTATACTACAATTAGGCGCTGTTCTGATAACATTTTACTTCACCAAGACTCGTTATCCAGCTTACAGACACGGTGCTCAACTTCATGCCTAAGTTACAGCGACTTGGTGATATCTTAGCGTAAGAAGCTGTACCTATGCTGTGCTGTATTAATTTTTCTACTCAACACTACGCTATAATTTAATATATTTACATATTACACTAATATTTTCATTGTTATGACAGTTTTTGACAACGCTGTTGATTATGTCTCTATGACAACCTTTTCTTCTAAAGCTATGGTAGTTAAGTGATTTTCCAAATATTGTTACCTAGACTGACTTTTTTGTCTGTTGTCCGATTTTGATGAAACAAAGCCTATACACTGCCCGGGAGTGTGCATTCTTCATTAGTGAAAACCGCATAAAAATCCATTCAGTAGTTACGAAGATGTGCTCGAACAAACAGACAGACAGACAGACAAAAAATTCAAAAAAAATTTTTTTGTGTTTCATTGGTTTTCTTTTATCGCCCTGACTCCATTTTTGTCAATTATCTTCAATGTACAGACACACCGGGTCCTACTGTTTTATTATATGTATAGATAGATACTAATGTGCAGTGGTCATAGATAGATGAAGTGGGCTGTCGTTGTAAAACGATTAAAATTGCATGGTGTATCGATGGTTGCATTGTTTTAAGCTTCATTTGCATACCCATAAATGGCTTACATTAAACACCTATATGTTTTCAGGTCACATGCAAGCTAACACTAGGAAACAACATTGGCAGAACAAAAGAGTGTTCTTCGCCACTCCTCAAGTCATATACAATGACATGAAATCAGGTATTTGTCCTTGCGACAAAGTACGATGCCTGGTCATTGACGAGGCTCACAGAGCTCGAGGAAACTATGCATATTGTCAAATTATATCGACGTTGGACGATATTGGACACAAGATCTATAGGGTGCTAGCTTTGTCAGCGACTCCTGGCAGTAAAGTTGAAGACGTTATTAATGTATGTATGAATACAAAGTACCTACTTTATTATTAATTTTTAGCGGAGAAATCACAGGATAATTGCGTATAAAAACACTATCAGTAGATGTGGCTTTCGTTTTGACAGTTCAACAATATTCATTGATTTATTAACATTCATAAGCAGACTAACTTTTAAAGTAAAACTTTTATTACATCGTCTCAAACTTTTTAGTCTGTTTGTTGCATGTTGCGTGACGGTCGGCCGCGGAATATAAAATAAGATTGATAAAGCGTTTTTTTTATATCCTTAATAGAATATTACTCCAAAAATTTTTACTTAAATGTCTGTAACGTGAAAAAAGGTTTCACTTTTACATGGTTTCATCAACCACACAATCCTTTTTGAACATATAAAGCTCATCATCATCATTTCAGCGGAAAGACGTCCACTGCTGGACATAGGCCTCCCCCAAGGTTCTCCACGAAGACCGGTCCTGTGCCTCCCGCATCCAGCGGTTTCCCGCTACCTTCACCAGGTCGTCGGTCCACCTTGTCGGGGGCTTACCCACGCTACGTCTTCCGGTGCGTGGTCGCCCCCCGAGAACCCGTCGGCCCCATCGAGCATCGGTCCTACGGGCAATGTGTCCAGCCCACTGTCACTTTAGTGTTGCAATTCTTCGGGCTATGTCGGTTACTCTCGTTCTTCTGCGGATCTCATTCTTGATTCGATCGCGCAGTGAAACCCCAAGCATAGCCCTCTCTATTGCCCTTTGAGTGACTTTGAGCCTTCTTATAAGGCCCATTGTTAGCGACCACGTCTCAATTTCATAAGTCATCAGTGGCAACACACACTGGTCGAAGACTTTTGTCTTGAGAAACTGCGGTATTTCGGACGAGAGGATTCTACGTAGCTTCCCGAAAGCAGCCTAGCCGAGTTGGATACGATTCTATTTGATCGATATGGATATTTATTTTAAAGTGCATTGAATGAAAGTTCTGATTAGAAAATTTATTTTAAAGTTTGTTATCGTAGGTAATTTGAACTGATACAAGGTTACGAAATTTTAATTTTCTTTCGTATTTTTTTTTTTACAATAATCACTTAATCACAAAAAAGAGAAAAGTGAATGTTCAGTCAATCATTTTTTGTTTCCGGATGATGTGCGAAGATTTATGATTATTTAATTTTCAATTATATTGTCAATATTGATGTCTCTGTCAGTCACCTTAATTATTTTTCTATCGCCTTTTTCCAGTTTTCTTTAGTAATTTTGACACAAGCTTCGTTCATAATTTTTTAGTGGAGAATGGCAGCTTTGTATACTGGTAGTCTCAGATCCATTTCCCTCTGGCGCAGCACCGTTGGTCGTGTTGTTGAATTTATCATTGCATCACCTCGTTCAACTGCCGTCTTCCTACCTATCCACTAAATTTTTTAAGTGAATAGGCTTAATAAGCAAGCGCGCTATACCATCAAGGATTGCATCACTTCTTACCATCAGGCGGGATTGCAGTCAAGTACTAGTTTATGCATAGTTAATAAAAAAAAAAACATTTTAGTTTCAGCTTCAACACCTTGTCCTGTTGTCCTTAGTCATGCTACTAAATCAGCTTTTTTTGTTCGCTTAAGAAAACGCACCTACTTTATGTGAACCAAATGGTAAGGTGCATTATCCCTAATGATTATGCACTGTTCAAGGAGGTTTGTTAACAAGTTACTAAACCACTCTGTGGATTCATTAGCTTTCTTTGTGATATCATTTTGTACTTTTAGACTCGATTGCGAACAAACCATCGTTCATAAAACCTCCCCCAGTTGATTCGGCGTGAAAGATTTTACTAAGTGTGTACACCTTTTCCCATAGGCACTTTTGAGCAAGATGCCTTGGTATCGATCGTCTACAAATCAGGCATGGTTTGATTCGAGTTCAGCAGAGTCTCGTAGACGAATATGTCCGGATTTGTCACTTTGAACAACTCCCTCAAAAACGATACTCGATGTAAAACTAGTTCATACCGTTCCATCATAATTTTTCTCTTGTCAATTTTCTTGAATTTGAATACAATTTGCTTTAATATATTTATTAAAACCGTAGCACTACCACTGCAGTGCTACGTCTTTAGAGGCTGGACTGTACAATGTGTGATACAGGCCAGCATCTCGTAATAGTAACAACAATTTACTCGCCCAACCAACTGTGAGTATTCATTTCTTGTGTAATAAGCATGTATGATGCTTATTACACAATGTGTAACCTGTCACTTTTTTTTTTTACGTTTACGTGTTTTCGACTAGCGTCTGGGTCAAATGTGTTAATACCTGCTACAGGCTCGTTTTCCTCGTATTTTTAGGCTTTACATTTTGATCAGTACCGGAAAGTCCATACTTTTCCTTCAAGATGGTCCGAATAGTTTTTTGCCGGTCCCAAATACTTCTTCGACACGATCTTGTACTTGCGTTACGGGCAATGAAGGTCCGCCATTAACTGATTAGCGTTCGAAGTACTTATTCGGTTAACTTCACTACTAAATCACGTGAGTAACTGTACATCTTCTTTTTGACATATTGAAACATTCCGTACGATAAAACAACAAACACTAAAAGCGAATCCAAATCATGTGTATGATAAATCAATGTCCGGATTACAAAAGCCAAGGTCAAAGTGATAACAAACGGATAATCTAAAAGCAAAGATATAAACGGCCGCATAGTTATCTTAACAAGATGGAAAAATGTTTTAAAAAAAACTTATTACCTTCAAAACATTTCGATTAGTTCAAAATACAGAACTTCATGGGCGTGAACTGTCAAAATGGATCTTTTAATTTGTAGTGAGTTTAATAGGTACAAATACTCCATCACTTTGGCGCTTATATGCTTGAGCTGTTTAGGGTTGAAACACAATGGGTTCCGAGTGCAGATTTAGTATTTCTGAACATTTTATCTGTTCCGTGGTTCACTCTTCAGAAACGCGACAATGGGTCAGGCAAATTGAGTTTTTCTCATCTAGAAATTCTCAGTGGCAGCCCGGTTTCTAGATATGTGCCCGGTTGATTGCATTGGGCTCGTCATACATTTTTTTTTTAATTATATTCATACCAATGACAACTAACGAAATGCGTATGCATTTGTGCACTATAGGCTCACCTCTGCTTGACCCTTTGAGGATTACAGACGTAAGCTTTATGTTACATGGAATACTTTGAGTGGGTTTATTCTACAAGACATTTGTGGTCAGTCACAGGTGATTTATTTTTATATCTGATTTGGCATTTAAATTGTATCCATAATTTTTGTTAATGTATTTGATTCTAGGTCGTAAAAAATCTACACATAGCTCACTTAGAGCTACGGACAGAGAATTGCATCGACGTTGCACCGTACAGTCACGCGCGCAAGATAAACACTGTGGTCATAAATCTGGGCATGGAACTGTCTCAACTCAGACAACAATATATTGAGGTAACACTTTTGCTTCATTCATGCCATATAATGGTCCTTCGAGCGGGATAAGTGGAAAACAAGTAAAAGTTTGCATCGAAATCTCACTTATTTCCACCAACCCAGCAACAGAGTGTACGCAACCCGTACATTACTTAATTGTATTTATATGTACAGCCGCCTCAAAAAAAAAACCTGTTAATATGGACCCTTATTGTATGAAAAGCTCCCAAGTATGATCAATATAATACAGGGTGGGCCATGAATTAGTTAACAATTGAAAAAATCGTATAAAGAAAACTATTTGACATATTTTTAAAATTATTTATTTACAAGAAAGTTAATTATTTGGAATTTATTTTTTAAAAATAACACCATCTAAATGTCCACCGTTTCGATTTTTGCACTCTTCTAAGCGAGCACCGAAATTTTCGAATACTCGTCGACAAAGAGACCGCGAGATCGCTGACATTTCTTCGCTAATTTTTTCCTTTAATTCACGTAGTGTTTTTGGTTTATGGATGTAAACACGACTCTTCAAATAACCCCATAAAAAGAAGTCTGCTGGGGTTAAATCTGGACTCCTGGGTGGTCATGGGATGTCGCCTCGTCTTTAAATCAGCTTTTCCGGAAACATTTCTTTGACTACCGGCAGGGACTCGTTGGATGTGTGACAAGTGGCTCCATCTTGTTGAAACCATGTGTTACGATTGTAGCCAGCAAATTCCAGTAGCTTCGGTGCCAAGAACCCCCGTAACATTTTCACATATTCAACAGAATTCACAGTAACCGAACGGCCGCGAGAATCTTCGAAAAAATAGGGCCCAATGATTCCTTTTGCTGAAATTGCAGCCCATACCGTTACCTTGGGAGAATGCAGTGGCCTCGCGTGTTTAGATTTGGGATTTTCGCTGCTCCAATATCTGCAATTCTGTTTGTTTACGTGTCCGTTGAGGTGGAAATGGGCTTCGTCGGAAAATAAGAGGTTGTCAAAATTATTGAATCGATCTAACATTGTTTCGGCATAGGACTTGCGCAAATTTAAATCATTAGGTTTTAATTCCTGTACTAACTGGATCTTATATGGATGTAATTTCATATCTAATTTCAAAATACGGCGCAATGATGTTCGGGATAGTCCTAATTCAGCCGAACGTTTGCGCGTCGATAAATTTGGATCACGTCGAACTGATGCGGAAACTCGCTGCACGTTCTCTTCGCTCCGAGAAGTCCGTGGGCCGCCGGTTTGCTTCACGTTTAGTGTAGATCCGTAGGCCTAGTATGAGTTTTCAATACGAAACTCGATCGTTGGTATCGAGCGCGTTTGGCGCTCTCATTGGTTGAGAGTTCTTACGACCTTGAAGCGGGCCAATCGCTGAGTCAAACGCGCTCGATATCGTCGAACGAGTTTCGTAATGAAAACTCATACTAGGCCTACTGGTCTCTTCGAACTTTTTAACCCATTTCTTTATTAATGGAGCACTCGGACACTGATTTAAATCGTGTAAGTCTTATTCAACGCGAAATAAGCGTCTCACAGTAATGAGCGAACTGTTGTTTCAATAAAATTGTTTCACACAATAAGCGCGCTAGCTAGTGGTAACGCCCCTCCCCGCTCCCCGCGCGGCTTGTATTAGCGCGGGGTGTTAAGTTTAAATGTTAACGAATTCTTGGCCCATCCTGTATTATTGAGCTTTTCGTCACGGCTTCGTCCACGTGATGTCGGAAATTCACCCAAGGGAACATGCTTCTGGAAAAAATTCACTGTCGTTTCTCAGAACGCCTTTTATCTTCATGCCAATGTTTATACGTTCAGTAGTTTAGACGTGAAGCAGAATTTATAATATACAGTATGTTAAGAAAACCCTGTCCGACCCGTGAAGGTGTTGTTAGGTATCGATAACTGATTCTACTAATGCATACAAAACCGGGCTTAACTTAAAAAAAAAATCCCCCTAAAAAAATAAATATTATTTCGCAAAAAGAGGTAACTTAATAAATGTGCACTATGCACACCTATGCCCCATTCCGCGGGCGGCGGGCGGCAGGGCGCGCGGCACGTGGTCGCATCGCTATTCGCCCATAATAATACCGGTGTTGTCACTTTTTAAAAATTACCAAATTTCGGGGAAGTTGAAATTATTTCGCGGGAAAAAAAGATTATTTCAAAATTCATTTGTATTGGTACTATGATGATTACGTAAAATTTTATATTATATTTGGCCATGTGTTTACCTAACCTTTATTATCCTTATGGGTCGGACAGGGTTTTCTTAACATACTGTATATTAGTATGGACAATGATGCAACTGCAGACAAGAAATTAGACGCGTCTAGCACTACAGGTAGTACGTAACGAGTTTTATGTGATTAAGTCCACAAGTGGGAAACATTTTTTTGAAGGTAATTGTATTAACCAACCAAATACACTAAACAACTGATTATCGTGTCGTCATATGCTTATGTTTTACAGGTTTGAACGGCGCCTGAAACCTTAGAATATTCAACTTTATACAGACGAAAGCACATCAAGCTACTACAATCTGTAAAATTTCATTATTAGTTTTTTAACTTTATCGCTAAAACATTAACCCCTTTATTCATAAACGATGCTTAAAATTAACTAGTGATTAGCGATTGTTTAACCATACATTTTAGACGTTTTCACATCACTTAACTTTAATCATCGTTTATTAATAAACCCCTTAAACACTATGGTGTTTATTCATAAACGATTATTTAAGTTAAGTGGCGCTAAAGGGTCAAACATTTATGGTTAAAGAATCGCTACTCACTAGTTAAGTTTAAACAACTTTATGAATAAGGGGGTAAGGCTCAAAGTGGATTGAGAATATTTGACAGAAACGGGTAGCTTGACGTGCTGTTGTTCGTACTTTTAACCACTAGGTGTATAGGCTTAAATAACGTAACGACAATTAAAGGCTACTTTAATTGCTTCATAGAAGCATACGCACTGTGAAAATTTCTACGCTCCCCACGCACTATAATGTTTTAGAGCTATGTATCCAAAGTAAATGACCGGAACCCTTATAGGATCACTTCGCCGGTAAACTGATCCACATTTTACAATAGTACATTTGTAGTTGGGGAATTGACCGTGATGTAGATATATCGATGTAATATGGGAGAACATTTTTACGACTCCTAAGTTTGTTCTTGAGAAATTTCATGCCGACCTACGGAACTAATTCCTTTTGAGCGATTCCAAATTCCACATTGAGCGTTTTCAGAAGTCCATTGGGCCAATTTTTATAAATGTACAATGCTTGACATAATATTTTAAGCATAAGACTATTCTTAGCAGATTCTTAACAGTCTTTTATATCTATATATAAAAGCGAGTCCTTGTTTGCTATCAAATCAGGAAAACATACAATGATATTAATAATACAAATGAGGCGACCGTCATTGTCATCTCTATATGTTTATTTACAAGTTGTGAAGTTTTATGTTTAATAAAATTTGAAGCTCCGTATATGTTGATATTGTATAGTTCACTTTACAATATCAGAATGACCTCGGTTTGCTTTGCTATCTTAAGTATTGATCCGTCAGTACCATATCGCTCAGCTGGTAATATATTGGCAGATCTGTAAAAAATGTTAAAGTGCGTTTATTACGTACGTTTTTACTCGCTTATCAATTCCTGCAGGGTATTTGCGTATCATACTATCAGTAGCAATGGGTTTCATTTTGACAGTTCAACAATATTCATTGCGCTATTTACGTTGTTGAACGGACACATTTGTCGAACACATGGTGCAATGAACTAGCAATATGCTTCAAAATTATTACAATTGTTAGTAAAAGTGTGTTACGTAATAGGCTATTTGACAGATTTATAATTTCTATCTTGAATTACTTGGTTGCGGTTGAGAAGTCTACCGAAAGTTTTTTTTTTTTTTTTTTTAAATACATATTTCGTAAGAAACATGCAAATAAAAATTCAAAATTCAAATAAGGCGCCGAAAAGCTTTATTCAGCAATATGGCGATGCGCCTTGTAAGTGACGTCACAAGCATATAAACGATTTTCGGTTCCGCAGTGGTGTTTGTATTTATCTGTTATTTGTTGTTGTTTATCTAACAAAATGGTTTACAAGTGGTGTGCTGCACCGGGTTGTACAAATACATCGATAAAACACCTGAGAACACATAGAACAACAACAAGTGCTGATGCGCTTATGACGTCATCGTGACATTAGCCAATCCGGATCGTTTCACAATATGTGGCGCGAGATACAAAAAATCAAATATATTTTTGTGTTTTTGCATATATTCATTGTTAAAATTTTTATTATAACTCATGTAAATGACATAAAGAAATTCATACTGTCAAATAGCCTATTAAAATCAGTTTACCGCGTTGAACATGGATGAGTCACCACAGTTATGATATAAAATAAGTCCTGTGTTTCCACAATAAAACTATTTTAGAAGTCAAAGCATTAATTTAAAATAGGCACATAAAAGGCGCCTTTTTACGAGAAAATTTACAATAAAATAGGATTCACTGATTCTAGTTGAATGATATGCAACAGGAGGCTTGTGTCTAGCAATGGACTAGCAGTCGTAGTACTTTGACGTAGTAATAGATAATATTTTTGTTTCAGATTTTAGACGGTTACGCCAGAAGATTAAAACAAATGAACATACTTCCCCCTAGTTTGGGAAATCTGTCCAAGGGTCGTATCGTGATGCTGTACAAAGAGTATCAGACTAAAGAACGAGGTGCCAGGTGAGGAAAACTTCTACACTTTTGTTTCGTTAACGCAGCTTTGAAACAAGGGGGTAATTCTAGGTTGCGGATTGGTTGAAAAAGAAACCGTGGTCCTGGCGCTCAGGCAAGTGAAGAAACACGGGTGGGTTAAAAGTAAAAGTCTGACACGCCCTTCCACTCCGCCCAGAGCGGGAGAAGTCATTTGATGATTTACTATCCTGAACAAAATAAGGAGGGCTAATTCTAGTAATTCAAAGAACGTTCAGAGTCTGATCTCGGTCTCAATCCGTCAAAAATACTTCTAATTTCTCTTAAGATGAGACTGCGACTAGATTTTGAACTTTTTTAATTACGAGAATTGCCTTTCTGAAGGCTTTTCTTTTTTTTATGCCAAATAAATAGTCACTCCATGTAAAATATTGGTATTCTTCTGAATTAATCCGGTTAGACTGGAATAAAACCCTACATAGTTGCAAAAGGCTAGGCTGAAGATGAAACACTATTTTTTACTTAAAAAAGAAAAAAAACCGGTCAAGTGTCGGTCGTGTCGGACTCACGCACAAAGGCTTCCGTACTATTGTTTTATGAAATTAAAGGATTTAAGTTATTTGTATGAAAGATTACGCGGTATCTACCTATCCATAAATACCCCACACGTATGTGTTTGATGAAAAAAAAATTTTTTGAGTTTCAGTTCTAAGTATGGGGAGCCCCCAATATTTATTACTATTTTTTTTATTTTTGCATCAAAATTTTAATGCGGTTCATATAATACATTTACCTACCAAGTTTATATTTATACTTTCGGAAAAAATGGCTGTGACATACGGACGGACAGACGGACATGACGAATCTATAAGGGTTCCGTTTTTTGCCATTTGGTTACGGAACCCTAAAAACGTTGCCCCACACACTAGGAATTTCTCATATATCGTGGGTGCGTTTACAAACATAAACTCAAATACACAAACAGCTAGACCCGGAACAAATACTTATAGGTCATGCAAAAATATTTGTTCCGTGCGGGAATCTAACCCGCAACACGCGGCGCTGCAGGCGATCGCTCAGCCACTGCACCAATCGTATCGTATTGTTACGGGCTAGGGGTACTAAAACGCCGGTTAAGGGTTTCGAAATGTATTGGCAACGAAGGTACAGTCGATTGTAGGCAATGACAAGTAGAATGTTGCTGACGTTGCACCGAAGTCTTCACTTACGTCCACGAAGTCCGTTTTGTAAACACGCAATAACACTACAGATGTTACTTCACTTAGTACTCACAGTTCTCGTTACAGTTGTCGCAGTAGGTATTCCCAAAGATCGCTTCTTAAGTATCGCTTGTTTTCGTCTCGGTAGTCAAATGCAGACTGACTCGCGCTGGCGTCACGGCGCTATATATAGTCCAGCTGATCGAACATTCCAGAATCGTCTAGACGTAATAATAATAGCACATAACTTCGAGTACATTCAGTAAGTACCTACGGTAATTCCCGGAAATAGGTTTCTAGAAATTTCGATGTCGTCACTTAGTTGACAAAATTGATGAAACCTGTACCATTCGATAGGCCACCTTAAATCTAGAAATGCGTTTTTATATTGCACCTATACGATGTCTAGATCTCGAGTTATAGGGCTTAAAAGTTACACACTGCATGTCAAGCGATATTGAACCTTATGCCCTCGACATAAGGTGCATTCGTAACAGTATATATTTATTATTGATAATCTTCGTGTCACTGGGGCACACTAATATGAACCCTTAAAGTTTATGTTTTTACATTTTAAGATTACCTACCGACGCATCGCATTTGCCAAGCGTAGGTATTTTTATTCTTTCCACAGTAGTTACTGCTTCATCGTTACAAGTACAGTTTACAAACGCTTTTATTACGCCACAATCTACCGATTACTCTTAAATCGTTTTTATTAAGGACTAGCTGCGCTCCGTGGTTTCACCCACGCAAGTTTCGATCTCTTGGGAACAAAGCACAGAAAAGTAGCCTATGTTACTCCTTATACCTGCCATCAGCTACAAATGGCCGCTCTGGGCGGAGCGGAAAGGCGTCTCAGACTTTTACTGACTAAAACCCACCCTTGTTTCGCTACGCGCTAGCTACGGTTTCTTTTTTAACCAACCCACAACCCTGACCCAGGAGGCATCGGTTTTCGTGGATCCCGTCACGATGTGCTGACATTTCTTTGAGGAGCGCGTGAAACACAACGCTGTTGACCCGGGCCCAGGCCCGCGCCTACGGTGGCCGGAAGGTTGATTCGTTTCGCAATTCTCACTCCGGACCATGGCCTGGACCAGGGGCGGACGCGAGAGATCGCCGCCGATAAATAAAATATTAAAAGAATATAAATATATACGGACAAATCACACAGATTGAGCTAGCCCCAAAGTAAGTTCGACACTTGTGTTATGGGATACTAAATCAACGATACATATATAGATATAATAGATACATATATAGATAAACAACCAAGACCCAGGCCAATCAGGAAAAGATCGTTTTCCATCATGAGCTGGCTGGGGATTGAACCCGGGGCCTTGACGTCGCAGGCAGGCGTGTTGACCGCTGCGCCACGAGCCGGACAGACCTCCACCATATGCTCCATCGTATCCTCAGGGCGAACCCCACATTGGCGACCCCCTGGCATTTCCTCCCGCGTTTCATGGAACAGGAACCTCCCGAAACATCCGTGTCCGGTGAGAAACTGCGTCAGGTGGAAGGAACCATCAGCCACCTGCCCTGTTATTTTTGTGTATATACCGTATGAATGTAGTAATAATCGGTTATTTCAATTTTACAAACAGGCACTCCAATTTTATGTATCATTGGAATTAAATACGCCCATTCCGCTTCCACAGGCACCCACAACATAACTACATAATGAAAGACTTCACCCTCCTCATCGCTCTATACCACGGCTTAGAGTTACTAGTGCAACACGGCTCTAGAGTATTTCTCAACTTCTTCGACGAACACCCCGAGAAATCCTGGATACAGACTGATGACAAACTTACAGCGTTATTGGAAAGATTGAGAGATGATCTGGGAATTAATCCCTTGTCTTTGGACAGGAGCATGTTGCCTGATGGAACGATACCAGAGGTGAGAATATTCGTCTAATAACTAGTAGATATGATTGGGGAATATGTAGGTTATAATAGAAATTGTAAAGTAATTTCTCAAGAAAGTCCGTCTCATGAATGTACTCCCACAGTCCACGGATGACAGGGCCGCGAAGGAGTCATAGATCCTTATACAATTATTTACCTGAACATCATATTACTGGTGAACAAAATGCATAGTCGATTTTATTTTTATTGTGAATGTTATTTCTTGTACAATTTTTGTTTTTTATTTCGGATGCATATTTTTATATAATTTATATGCTATCTCTATGGACCCTGACATTTTTTTTTATTGTATAATCTTAAATGGAGAAAGCTGTGCTAACTACACAGATACATCAATACGACAATAAATAAAAACACTGGAAATACGACTATTAAGAAGAGTATTTTGGAAATTTCAAATAAATTGCTTACAAATTAAAATGTAATCTTTTCAAACATACTAAATAGTAGTGATGGGCCGACTATCGGTTTTACCAATTTTTGACCTAGGGTAACTAAACCGTTGGATATATTTATTTGAATTTGCTAATACATATCGCAGCCAACTGCTATAAGCCCTTTAATTAACCGCCTAGGCTTTTAAATAAACATCGGCCGTCCGACTAACGGCTTGAATATTCAATAAATTATAGTGCTCAACTGTATGCGGTAAATTCAGAGGGTTGACTGCGACAATCACACTGAGAACGTCATTAGGTATATGCAGTTTAATTTATTTCTGTATTGTCGACTACCCCTTGTATAATAATAATAATAAGTTCCAATTATTTATGCCGGGTTTCTTCCACTAGACTGACTCTATATTCCGAATACCGAGTTGTGTTGCAACACGCAGCAAACATTGACGTTCTAAACACAAGCACGGTATAGGAGAAATACAAAATGCCGGGCAAAAAAAATATATTTAACTCTTTTTACACTTAAATCAAATATTTTGTATGTAATGTGTTTTTTTTTTCTTTTTGTTGTAGATGCCAAAAAACTTATGCTTCGGTCATCCTAAATTTGATAAATTGAAAGAAATAATGACGGAACATTTTACTATGGCAAAACACAAGAAGCTAGATACGAAAGCAATAGGTATGGTGCTTTAAGGAACTTAATTATCTTGTTGTGGATTATGTTCAATGATAGGCGAGTAGAAGTCGACAGCCGCCGTGTCGTAGCGGTAGCGAACGCGGCCGTTGCGCAAGGAGGCACGGGTTCGATCCCCGCACAGTGCAAATATTTGTATGCATGAATATGAGTATTTGCACTGGTCTGGTCGTGCCTCGGAAAGCGCGTTAAGCCGTTGGTCCCGGTTGCCATACAAACATCTAGTGGCAGTCGTTACGGGTTGTTGGAGCCCTCAAAAGTCTAACAATTGGTCTCACTGCAATGCTTAGATATCGCCTTCGGGTTATGGAGGTAAGACGGCAGTCGCTTCACTGAAAATATCGAAGTTTAGCCAAAATCAGCAGTTAGACTAGTAAAGCGGACCCCAGACTCCAAAGCTGAAAAGCTACGGATGCGACTGAGATGATGATGATAGGCAAGTAGAAGTAATTATCATTTATTCATACCAAACCCTAGCTTAAACCAATGAGAGAACAGTAATTTCTTCGTCTTAATTTTGGCGGTCACAGGATCTACGCGCATCCATCTCTTTCCCACGCGTAAGCTTCGTATAGCGCTGCCTGCACGCACAGTATAAAAGTGTTCATCGCCAGCACTCACGCTCATTCGTCCGAAATGAGATCCTCCACCTTGATCTCAAAATCCCTACCATCCAGCAGTTCATGAAGCGTCTTTCCAAACTTTTTTGACACTGCTGCCAAGCACCGCAAACCCCTGATAGCACCCTGATAGCAGCGGCTGTTAACTATATAGGTACCCAATCTCCAAGCTTCAGCCACTAGTACAATACATAAAAGACCGACCTACCGACCTCGCCGGCGAGGTCCATCGCGACGCGTTCAACGTAGTAGTAGTCCCTTGTCCGATGACAGCAGCTTTATATTTCAGTCCATATGTATCAATTTAATTGCAAAACGTATTATGACGCTTTATCATCAAAACGACCTTTTATTAACATAAAAAAGAAAATGCAATTTGTATTTTTTTTTTTATCATAATTCTAATTTTGGGCAAACGGTACCGTCCGCATGACGTCACAGAGCGAGGTGCACAGTCAACTCGCACGAGTTATGGAATACCAATGTGCAGGATTTTCAATAAAAATTGCACAGTAAAAAGAATAGCCAGAGCACTAAATCGAAACCATGTCATTTTCTAGTATTTTGCGAGTACCGCGAGAGTGTGAATCTGGTACACTGCTTGTTGCTTCAATGTCGACCACTCATCAAGCCACAGATGTTTGTGGGACAAGGAGCCTCGGGTAAGATATCTTGTAAATAATTCTTTATTATAACTACGTTCTTGTGTTATGTACAGACGACAGCACATGAAGTTACTGCAATATGTCAGATTTCTTTATTACATTTTCAACTTTATCTCTAAAACATTAGGTCTCAAGATTGATTGGGAACATTTGTCAGTAGCTTGACCTGCTGTTGTCCGTATATTCGATTTCATAATGGTCAACTCTAAGGTTGAATGTCACTTGCTCGTCATAAAACGAGATGGTCTAATTTTGCTTTAAAACCAAAGTGACAGCATTTACACCTATAATATACACTATATTAAGAAAACCCTGTCCGACCCATAAGGATAATAAAGGTTAGGTAAACACATGACCAAATATAATATAAAATTTTACGTAATCATCATAGTACCAATACAAATGAATTTTGAAATAATCTTTTTTTCCCGCGAATTAATTCCAACTTACCCGAAATTTGGTAATTTTTAAAAAAGTGACAACACCGGTATTATTATGAGCGAATAGCGATGCGACCACGTGCCGCGTGCCTTGCCGCCCGCCGCCCTCGGCATCTCATCATCTCATATCGCACATTTATTAAGTTACGTCTTTTTGCGAAATATTTATTTTTTAGGGGGATTTTTTTTTTAAGTTTAGCCCGGTTTTGTATCCATTAGAAGAATCAGTTATCGATACCTAACAACACCTTCACGGGTCGGACAGGGTTTTCTTAACATACTGTAGAATCAACCACAATAAAGTTTCATGTTACTGGGGGTGTTTATCAATAATGGTATAACAATTACAAGTTCGATTATACACGTATTTGACTTTCCCGACATATTTTGAATAGCACCTGCCCCAACATGATCTCCGATGTAGTAACCTGAATTATTCTGTCCATAAACAAGCAAACGAACACTTTGATTGGTTTGATTGACAGCCAGCTGTCTGCTGGTTGAAACATAGCCCTAACTATGCTATATTTCTAGGTAAGGACGGTAAAACAGTAGTGTCACAGAAGCAACAGATGCGTGTAATGCGCAATTTCCGCGAGGGTGTTTGCAACGTGCTTGTCGCAACGTGTGTGGCTGAAGAAGGCCTGGACGTCGGGTCTGTGGACCTTATCATATGCTTTGATATATCCACCAAGTCGCCCGTACGACTTGTGCAAAGGTTAGCCTATTTAATAAACTTTTTTATATAGAACGGTAAACTTAATTGATTTTATATGAAACAGCCGACTTTTTATACTTCTTTTTCTTGTCCGGTGTTTTAACGGACTTTGGAAAGAGGAGGAGACTATTCTTTTTCTCCTTTTTTAATTTAATTATTTTTATACCCTAAGGTGTGGACGTACTGGTCGTGAGCGTGGAGGGCAAGTCTATATTCTCGTCACTGAGGGCAGAGAGCATCAGGTAAATTATTAAAGCATTTGTAAAACAATTGTAAAGTTAAAACAGAGATGGCAAAATGATAGTCATAAGAGATCTTTAAATAGATGAAAGATTTCTGTATACTCGTCATCATCATCTCAGCGTTGATCCGAGTCGCATCTGAAGCTTTTTTCAGCTTCGGAATCTGGGGTTCACTGTACCAATCTAACTGCTGATTTTGGCTAAATTTCGATATTTTCCGTGAAGCGACTGCCGTCTGACTTCCACAACCAGAAGGCGATATCGAAGCATTGCAGTTAGACCAATTGTTGGACTTTTGAGGGCTCCAACAACCCGTAACGACTGCCATTAGATGTTTGTATGGCAACCGGGACCAACGGCTTAACGTTCTTTCCGAGGCACGACCAGACCAGAGCAAATATTGATATTCTAAGAAATATTTTTTGAGAGGTATGAGGAACAGGGTGTAAAGTTCACTCATCCTCCATAGCAAGGGGAGGATCCTCCGACCAGACGGGTAGAATTCGGGAAGGAAGATTTCTGTAAACTAAGAACGGCAAACAAATTAACGTCATACAAAAACCGTAATTGTGCCTTTTCTTCTAGACTTTATTAGATTGTATGCGGCAAAGAGACGGCCTCAATAAAAAGGTTTTACAATCTAAGGAGGTGGAAAACAATCTATACAAATTAAATCCAAGAATGATACCGCATGACTTCATGCCACAGTGCCAGAAGATGTTTATTACGGTGGAGAAGAAACAAGATGTCAAGGAGAAGAGTAAAGAAGGAATTGAAAAGGCTAAGAAGGTAAGAGGAGTTTAGTTCAAAAACCCGAATCGTGTTAATTAATTTATATAAAAACTTCATTACATATTGGCAATACTGCCATTTATTGAGGCTAGAGCGAACTACTACAACCGTAGATCGCCGCTTCGCCGCTTGCGCTACCAGCGCCAGTGCTGGCTAGCGGCGAAGGCACAAAATACATATGATTATTTCTTCGCGTGTATAGTCCTGTGTGTGAATAAAATTATTTTTTTATTGTGTGCGTAAACTTTGCGTAAGTACGTAATGATGCGTGTAATTTCATTGAGTTTATAAGGCGAAATAAGCACTGCCTCTAATAAACCGACGGATTTAGGAAGTTGACAAATATAGCATGATTGTTGTTCGTTCAAATACCTTTTTATTTTATCAGCTTATGTTGTTTCGTTATTGGTGTATTTGGTAACATAAATATGTATATTGGTTGTTTTAAGCGGAATTGAACGTTCATTTACTTTAGAGTTTAGATACATTTTTTCTTTCTAGAATATGGATATATATGAATATTCTACGTTAAGTTTTGAGGAAAAATATAAAATTGTGTGTGTTCGCGATTTTGGTTTAACTTAAAAGAAAGGCTGTTTTAATAAAAAGTATTATGAAAATTATATCTGGCTAGCAGGCTGTGTAGTGTGTACACACAAATAAATTGTTTTGTTACTCGTGGAAGTATTTTATTTTAAACCACGGTATTGACAATGTTTAAGAATATTACAGGCGCGTGTTTTACGAGATTATTGATAACATAATCATGAACGAGTATCATAGTCGTTATAAAAACTTAAAAAACCTTAAGTTTTTCAACCTACCTGCTTTTGAATTTGAATACTATACTTTATATTGTAATAATTTTCCTGAAGTTTACAAATTAGCAAAATATAATAGTTATGATTCCAATGAGTAGCGCATCACGCATATTTATGAAACACACAGGGCCATAGCAGACTCACAAATTTCTCTATATTTCCATTGAAAAAGAACTTTTAGCGATTTTAGAACGATCTTATACATACTTAATTTTTACAAAGTTATTTATAAAAAGATAGGCGCGTTGATTTAATTTATAGACAGTCAAATAATATTTTTATTTTTTGTGAAATAAGTTATTACTTATTTACAGTTGAGTTAGTAATAACAATTCATTGTATTCATTTGGGCAAAAAAAAAATCTTAACATCCCACAGATATCATTTCTTTGCATCATGCACTTTCATTTTCCATCCATGAACTTATCAACTTTATAATATCTACAGGGACAAAAAGATTTACGAACAATGCTGTTATCAAAAACCTCTAGAAGCAGCTCAGGTTCTTCCAACAAAGACGTGGAGAGTGGTCTAATTACTGAGAACGAATTCAAGGAAATTTTTCCTGAAGGATATTCCTGCACTACATTGTTTGCAAAGCCAAAGGAGTATTGGGCGATGAATAGAGGTATGAAACTGGGAGAAATAAAAAAAATGTATATGCTAGAGAAAGATCTATAACTATATGTTAAATTCATACTAACAGTTTGCCCGTGCCACCCTGTATGGTTGGCGATGAATACGTTCTTTCATCTGTGTGCCTAGTGTGAGTTTTGCGTTAACGCGATCTACAGGCTTGACGTTCGACGCTGTGAGCGGATCAATAGCTTAGTGGCAGTTTTTTTTTTACATTAATGTGATCAGCACATTGAGTTTCTCTTTGCCATGACTGCTTCTTTATCATCGTAATAACGTGAAAAAGTGTATTATTTAAATGTGAAATAATTGTATATCTTCCAGAAACAATAAAGGATCTCGCTACATCAGAGGGTACAGAACTAAAATTGACCAATTGGTTGGAATGGCAGCGAACGCTACAGAAAACTGTAAATATCCATCATTCGAGAGATTCAGAAATATTATCAGAATTGTTACAGTACAGTGATGCTAAACGATTTGAAATGCCGCCGTCTACGCAAAATCCATGTAAGTATGAACTTCATATATGCCATCTAAGTCTATAAATAAAATATTAGTAAACAATAATGTCTCTTAATAATTCTATTCCAGGTTTTGGCAGTCAGGAACTTCATTCGCAACCGGCCAGTTTTATGTCACCTGTCAAATCAAAACAACCAGCCATTTTTACGTCTCCTGTAAAATTAATACAACCAACCATTTTTATGTCTCCATCCAAACTAAAACAGTCACTAGTTTTAACTTCTCCAGCCAAATCAAAACAACTAAATAAAAAGAAACAAAAAGTACCTCTAACAAAACCTCTTGATAAAAAGGATGGCGACATAAGAGCCCTCTTTAGTACTGCTACAAAATCTACCACAAGCTATACCAAACTTATAAGTGACTTAGGTCTTCAAAACGATGGAACCGTACCTACACGATTGATTAGTTTACTCGTCGATTTGAGTTTAGATAATACTAACGCTCCCAAAAATTGCTATATGTGCCAAAACATCGCCGAATGCATGCTTTTACAAAGTGTCAACGACGAAAAGAAAGTTTCAAGGGTAGTCCTAGAAACTATCAAAGAGCCTAAATTACCTGACATTAATCTAATTGACGATTTTGATGCTGAAACTGTACTGAAATGTGTCAAAAATCCTAAAGATAACCATAACACCACTGTTAACAATTTCGATTTGGAAACAGATTTTCTGTCTCCAGATCGTGAACTTGAGATTAAAGACGAAGCTAAGCAACTTAATATTTCTATAGCTTCAGATAATTTCGATATCGGTGATATTGCCGACATATTTGCTGACGATAGCAGCCCAGAGGAAGCTATAGAAAAAGAAATTGCAATAAAAGATCAAACGGTGGATGTTAAACAGTCATTAGGCCAGAGCATAATATTTGAAGAGGAAATTCAACTAAGAGAAAACGCAAAAAAAGTTATAAAAAGGGAGAGGGAAATGGACAAAAATGAAGCCACCGAAATAACAAACGTAGTCAAAGATGAACCGGCGGAAGTCAAAGATTTATTAGACTTCAACGGAGTATTTGCTGATTGTAGTCCACTGGATGCTATAGAAAGTGTAATCAAAGACGAAATTGTCAAAAATGACTTTATAGAAACTGTTAAAGATGAAGAAGAGCCAAAGGTAGCTAAAGAAACATTAGGCTTCTTTGGTTTAGACAGCATTGACGACATATTTGCTGATGACGAAATTGATGATACACCACCAGAACCCACCCAAAAGAAAGTCAAAGAAAACAATATTATACAAGATACAAAAATCAAAAAACCTACAGAATGTCCGCTTAGTCCTTCAATTTTATCTGGTAGACTAAAACCAATACCTACATCGCCAATACTTGGCAGTCAACCTCGAAAATTCCAATTGAGCACCAAAAAAGATCGTGATAGTTCAACACCGAAAAGTTGCAGAAAGCAATTAATCAAAGAGCCGACAAACAATAATAATCTAATAATTGCTCCTACTATAAAACCAGAGACTTCGATGAGAAATAGTCTCATAGACACAAGTAATAATAAAAGTATGATGACGATAACTCAACTAGTAGATATGATCAACAAATCTGATGGTAATGCGTCTGTATCGAAATCTGTTTCCGACAGAGTGCAACCAGAGGAAGAACGAAGCGTCTCACCAATTCTATTAACACAATCTCAGAAAAAGAAATTCTCTGCCAATACAGTTACTGTAGACAGGTCTATAGCATCCACATCCCAAAACAAAACAAAAGACAGTCTTATCATACTGGATAGCGATAGTGATTCTGACAGCACACAAATATATGATCCAACAGTCTTGAACAACATTGGTGATAATAAGAATAAATCTTTGCACAAAACTAATGTTAGTCCATTGGGTGGTAAGAGAAAACGAGATTTGGATGATAGTGCCGTCATAACGGCCTCGCCATATTTCAATAAAAAACAGAAATTAGATAATGAAACAGACAAACAAATGTCTTTACAAGAAAAATTAGCTGTTATGAAGAAGAATAAAAATATCATCGTCAAAAACGATAAAACTGTTTTAAATTGTGTCGTATTACAACCGACATTTGTATCACAAAAGGAAAATCAAAATCCCCAGTTCTTACATGACGATCATGAAGATGATGAAACTGACAAAAAAGAAATTTTGAACATGCTACAAGTATTCAGGCGAGATAGCAAACTTGAAGTAGATAAAAGTAAATTAAAAACAATACTCAAAAGTCCCACCAAGTCTCCGTTAGCTGAAAATAAACGAAAACTGGCGTTTGATGATAGTGACGACGATGATTTTGTTTGTGATGAAAAGAACGATAAGACAAGTCACACACAGCGCAAACAAAACGACAATACTTATAGATCTACAACAAATCACAAGACTCGGAAAGTAAGTAACCTTATAATTTATTACTTGACGTTTTAAACTACTTTTTTCGTTATTGCTATGCTTATGTGTAACTGTAAGTCCGTCCATCCCGGAAAGTAGTTGAATGTCCGTACAATGTAATACTAGTAATTAAACTCGGCACGTGACGCTGGTCACGTACATGACATGGATGCTGATCCATATGCTCACAAATAAATATAATAAATAAATTTATCAAGATTCCTTGTTGCATTTAATACAATATGTAAAGAAAACCCTGTCCGATCCGTGAAGGTATTGTTAGGTATCGATAACTGACTCTACTAATGCCGACAAAGCCTGGGTAAACTTAAAGTAAATATTATTTCGGAGGTAACTTAATAAATTTACGGTAGGCAACAAATGCGCGGGCGAAGGGGGCCAGGGCACGCGGCACGTGGTCGTATCACTCATAATAATACCGTCGAAAATGTGTTGTCACTTTTTTTAAAATACCAAATTTTGGGGAAGTTGGAATTAATTCGTGGAAAAAAAAGATTATTTCAAAATCAAACACAATAATCGTGTAACAATACTTTGTCACTATGATGATTATGTAAAATTTCATATTTTATTTGGTCATGTGTTTACTTAACCTTTATTATTCTTATAGGCCGGGGTTTTCTTTACATATTGCATAAGCGTGTGCCGCAACTAACTTAATTTGTAACCCTCTAAAATCAAAAATTCTTTCCTCATTTCAGAAAAAAAAGAAAGGCAACGAATTCTTGGACATGGAGGCTGAACTATCTGACGATGAAGGTCATAGCGGTGACGAGCTCTCAGACGACAGTGTAGGCAGTATTATTGACTTTATATGCGACGATGATAACGTCACTCATCATGAGGACATACAGGCGGTCTACCTCAAATCTATCAAGTAAGTCAATTTACTGTTTTTAGAAAATTCCATGTCTGTTCATTTCTCCTAGGGGTGAACTTTTTAGGTAAAGGAAAATGAAGAAGAAAGGAATGATCTAATATTCCACAGGAATACCTTCTATTTTTGACGATCCTGCCCCCTAATCGGCGAACACATTTTTGCTAAATGATTGCGTCTAGTTGGCGTCAGTTGGGAACGTTCGGACCGCCTATTGGTCCGTTCAATCCAAACGATCCCAACTAGTCGCAAACATTTGACAAAAATGTGTTCGCCGATTAGGGGGCTGATCTCTATAGGATGGTCTTCAATGTGAAACTGAAGACCCGAATGAAATCCATGTGTCTCTTGTGAATTGTCATTGATTTACATGGGTGTTGATGATTAATCATCATCAACCTTTTTATCGTCCCACTGCTGGACACAGGTCTCTTCTCATACAGAGAAAGATTGAGCGTAATTACCACGCTTGCTTACTGCGGGTTGGCGATTTCAAACTTAAAGTCCGGGTTTCCTCAAGATGTTTTCCTTCACCTTTTAATCAGTCATTGGTGTTCAAGATATACTTAGAAAAGTTACATTGGTACTTACCTGACCTGGAATCGAACCTGCACTCTCATACTTGAGAGGCTGGTGTTTTGAGTTTGACCACTGCACCACAACTTGGATGATTAATACCACATTCTCATGCTACAAATGAAATGTCTATAAATCGGTAATTAATCAAGAGTAATGATACTAACTTGATACAAAGCAGGTAACCTTTTATCTGCTTTGTATCAAGTATATCGTAAATCATACATTTTTCAGGAGTCCCTTACGAGGAGGTGGTTTCAAAATACCAGAGCTGCCAGCAAGGTTCAATAAGGAAGAAATTTTATCACAGTATGTTGAAGAAGATTCATATGAAATGGTATGTTCATGAAAAAATATTGTATCATAAATACTTCTTTTTTAAATTAAACTCATATTGTATAGTGTCTTGTATGTACTGCAAGGGTTTTGTTACACAACTAACTGTAATGCCGGATAAACTATGGTTTCGTAAAAGAGCGGTGGCCGTCGCATAGTGTCCGCTATGAGTAAATCAGTGTATTTGCCTAAACGGCCCTTTTAAAACAGCGAGACAGCTCCGACACAAGTACTATTGTAACTTACTGGAGCTGCCTCAATTTATGTATGACATAATGTTTGGATGAAATGAATATTTTTGTATTTTTTTTTTTTCTTGTTGGCACTTAAAGACTGGCGGCGCAGTAGCTTGAGTGGGCAAATATGAGTAATTCATTTACTATTGTTTTTCTGTTTCCAGGATAGCTTCTGTGTCGACTCCAACATTGGCTTAACACAAGTACACGAAGTTTCTGAGCTAGAGTTAGCAGAAATGAGATTGGAACAGGAAAGAAGATCCAAGAAAAAGTTCAGAAGAATATGTACACTGGATGACAGTCCAGATGTTACAGTGGTAAAGAAAAATAAACCTAAGAGAAGACTGATTGATAGTGATTCTGATGAAGATAGTACTTGAATTGTTAGTGTTGTTAAATAGTGAGTAAACTGATCTGGTGCTAAATCGGGGATGTGGTGAGGTGGTGACGCTCGGGTGTTTTTAATAGCAAATCTTAGGTTTGGAATAAGGCAAACTTATCAATTCTGTTCTGCAATTGTGATAATGTAGTACCATTCTAGAATGTGTCTTGTTTATACCAAAAATACCACAGGCTCAAAAGTCCGGAGAAAGAAAAGCGATAACAACGGCAGAATGCTCTTCGCTATTCCCAATCTGTGTGCCATATTCTGTGAAGAAGTTGAATAAATGCGTAAACTTGTAGACAATATTTTTGTCAGAGTAGTACAAGAATCTATAAACACAAGTGTCCAGCCGGTCTGGATGTTACTCTTTACTGTGATATAATTAAACTATAGTAATGATACTTTGTATTAATAATTTTGATGGGTAAATTCTTAGTGTAATTTATTATGATTCGATACTATGTAATTAATAATTGTCTATAATTTTGTGTAAATCATGTTGTATATAAAATGTGAAATAAAACATTGTCTCTTATTCATTAAGTTTTATTTACGCTTTCCGTCACAATCATCTATTTAGGAATTAATCAAAAGTAGAGAAAGAAGTACAATTATTGCAACAAAATATGAGGTTTGTTTTTGAAAAATTCCACTTAAGAAAAAGTAGTACAGTATTTTTATCCTATGAAGTGACGCGCTTTATTTCTGATAACCAAATATGCTTGCTTACGCACATATTACAACGCGTTTATACACTTTGTTACCAAAAGTAAAGCGTTGTTTTGGGACATAAAAGTATTGCAAATGAGCACGTCGCATTATATTTGACACCTACTTAATTATGTACACTTACAAGCTATACGAAGCTGATCAGAATAATGTATGATTGTTGCGGCTTGTTACGTCGCAATTTATTTCATAAATTACAAACATACATAATCAATCAAGCTTGCGCTCATATCCTTATTGATTAACTAAGCCGATTTTATTAATTAACCGGTACTCACGACAATTCAGTTATCAAACACGATTGACGTTGTAACGATTAAATAAAAAATACCATCGATGAATATTGATTGTGTGAGTATAGCATAGAGCAACTCAACGCTCTTGTCACTGCCAAACAAGCCTCAACATTACATGTCTTAAAATAAAGTCTAAAATAAATAAGCCGAAAATCTCCGTCCGCTTGGTCTCGTACTCTTCTATTTATTCCCAACTCTAAGTTAACTTGTGCAATATTGATATTTGTTCAACAGTGATAACTACGCGGCCTAACACAAATCTCATATCTCGTTACAAAAACTACGTGTATAATCATTTCGTTTAAACATCTATTTCAGTATTCAATAATAATATTTTACTCTTCCGAGGTTTTTGTTTCCATTTCTTTAGGCTGCCTTACTTTGTGAAGATCCTCTAACTCTGCTTGGAGTTCTGCATATCTCTTCTGCAATAGTTTCTCTCTGTCCGTTTGGCGGTTAACGTCTTCTGTCAATGACTGGAATAGACAATGAAGGTTAGATTAGACATAGAAGAAACGTAACATTCTGTCAGAATTTCCCGAGAGTAATTCAACGGTATGTTTACACACACATTTCGCCAATCCTATTTTATAGCGGGCGAGCCCATTGCCATCCACCGAGCACTGATCCAGTATATTTCTCTTCATTCATAATGATGGGAGGAAACAAAACTTAAGGACAGCCATTAACGGTGGTACTTGGCCATAATATCGGCTACCGGTAGAAGTTACCACCCACCACGCAGTCTTGACGCTAAACGATTTGTCGTGTTCCGGCATGATGTCTGGTGAAGCCGTACGGAGAACGGGTCTGAGCAGTTGTGTTGCAATGTGTGCCAGGTACGATGCGCCAAATGTTGTGTCGGAAGTTAGGTCATGGAGGGTCTCCAAATCAATCTCCCTCTAGCGCAGCATAGTTGGTTGTGTTGTTATTTTTGCCTTGCCATTCCTCGGTTTTTTTTTTGTGAATAGGCTTAATAAGCTAGCGGGCTTCACCATCAACGACTGCATCACATCACTGCAGGCGGGATTGCGGTCAAGCAATAGTTTACAATTATTAAAAAAAATGTGACTCCTATATTCATATTTACGGTTTTATTCACATGTTCATTACGGTAAGGTTAAGTCCACGGTGCTTTAGGAAGTCCTTGATGGAATTCACGAATATCAAAATAGAAGCTGGACTCCAATAACTCCGATCTGGGAATACCACCCAGAAAGGTCATTGTGCACAGCGGTAGCGCTTGCGACCATTAGACCAGCAGGGCAGTTACTAAGAAATAATTGTATCATAACTTACTTCTATCCTACGTGGAATGGCTGCTTTTTCTTGTTCGGCAAGGAACTTAAATGTGGAAAGCTCCAAATTGGCCTGTTCTATCTGATCCTGTAATTCTTGGAACTGCTTGATCAGGGATGCCGCCCGACTTTGGTATCCACCTGATAAAAGAAAACATTTTTAAGGGTTGATTTTTCAACCAATATTTTTATTTTTATTCATAAAATAAATTTGTTCTGTCATCGTTTAGAAATCTATGAGCAGAGACGAAATACCAAAATGCTTGGAAGACCTACTGGGCCCTTATAAAACACATCAGATGTCTTCATATGTCACTAAATAGAAAACTCGTTGACATGTGCATCCTGCCAGTTCTAACCTATGGTGCACAAAATTGGTCATTTACATTAACAATAAAGTTTAAACTGACAGTACTGACTGGCAGAGCCCATATAGCCGGAGATAGCACAAGACAGTGGTTTGGCAGGAAAAAGGGGAGGCCTTTACCCGCAGGGGGGCCAAAAGTAGGCTATTAAAAAAAACCGTCAAAATTGTTAAATTATTGCTCATATAAAATCTGACATTGGAAAAACAGCCCGAAGGAACTCTTATAACGTCTCATAGAGAAGTATGAGAGAAAAAGATATGTTGCGACAGTCACAAATAAATAGGGAAATAAAAAACACTACAAAGTGAAAAATAACTAATTTCGGAAGACCATGGCAAAAACGAATACACATGTTCACGATCATGGTGTCTTTGGTTTTTTTTTATTGAGTCCAAGTACAAGGTAATTACTATACATTGTTGAGGAGTTCCCTGAACTGACCTTTGTCTTCATCATCAGTTCCCAAATGATAGTCACAACCCATCCAGACGTAAGGTTCTTATCAATACAAATTAATCAAGCATGAATATGACGTAGCTATCGTGAATAGTTAATTGAGAACTTCCCTCGACTGTCTCCCGGCTCCATCATCAGATCTACTCTAGAACCTTATTAAATTGTAGTGCTTTAAAATATCTAATGAAAACTTACATATGCACTAGCCAGCCTACAATTTTTGAAAGTTCCCCTTGATTTCTCTGGTCTTCCACCATCAAACCCTGATATGTATATCATAGGCCCACCTTGGGAATGTCTTCTTTCCAACAAAAAAACAATTACCAAAATCGGTTCATAAACGACGAAGTTAATCGCGAACAAACATAAAAAAGCATATAGACGGTCGAATTGAGTACCCTCCTCCTTTTTGAAGTCAGTTAAAAAAAAATACTATTAGTAAAGCCTTGTAAAACTTGTTAGGATAGTCCCGATTTCGACTTGATTTGGAATAGAAACCAGTCTGTATAAGTTAACTGGAATTTATCGAAGTGCCAACAAGCCACAAATGTGTTACGTTTCGCCAGATGTGGAAATATCAAAGTCCAATCTACAAAAGTGAGAAAAAGTGATAGAGTTATACAAAATGTGACGCGCGATCCTTTTCACACAATAAACTAAACATCATTGTATAAACACATACCTGTCAAAACCCTAAGTTTCTTCTCCATTTTGGAACATTTCTTGGCTTCTTTGGCCATATGGCTTCTGTTCTGTTCCAGCCGTTTCTCAGCCGATTCCAATCTGTCTTTCTTACTAGCTAAATTGGCACGAGTGTATCTGTTTTGGCCAGGTAGGAAGAGCACCTGAAAAGATAAACAAAAAAGATTTTTATAAGTTGAGTATTGATATTGTATAGATGACAGCACGTCAAGCCACTACAATCTGTCAGATTTTTTAGACTCCAGGTTGATTGAGATTATTTGGCAGTTTCGAGTAGCTTGACCTGCTGTTATCCATACGTAGATTTTTATAAACGTGTAGTTTTGTATGTAATTTGTTCATAATTGTCCATTGAATTGACTTCAGTAACTTTTAATGTAACTGTTTTCTTTTTCAGGAACTATTCATTTAGAACCTACTAACCGCCAATTGAGCAAAAAAATATGCTAAGTTCGAGTCATATAATGCTTTTACCTCAATACTCTAATAGTTACATGTTGTATAAAACCATATTGTTCAGCAGTTGAATCCCAACTTATTTGTCGTCCATGTAGGACACAAGCTCGTCCCACTGTAGTAAGTCCTATTTCAAGATTATACTGTATCTCACGAACTTTTTTTAGTAGTTTCCACTCACTTGTGCAAGACACTCCTCCCACACTTGCGTGTATGCGTCCATGCTCAGTTCACCATGCCCCATGCCTGCCTTCACTATTTCCATTTCTTTCTTCATCTCCAGTTTGGCGTCGTCCAACTCTTCAGGTGTGAAGTCCTCGTAAGGATGCTGTTCTAAGTACGCCAAGTGCGAAGCTTGTAGTTGTACTGCCCGTTTCTTGTCGATACCTGTTATGATGATATATATATTTGTAAAAAAAAAAGAGGCAAAACGAAGAAAAACTGTTGGTTCCATTGAATGATGATAAGTAGAGGAAATGTGTACTGAGACCACAGCTGATTCTCTATAAGAATGAAGAACGACTAAAAGACATATCCAGAAAAATGAGAGGCACAGAACATTTCAAGCATACAGTTTGAAGAACTGCTGCTAATTGTACCATAATCGCTTGGACAGATTATATGGATTTCTATTCGCAATTAGATTTCTATAATAAGATCTTACTTAAGTAATAGCCCTATTTGTTAATTTTCCTCCTTTCCTTTAAATACAAAGGTAACACACATGTAAAGTAATACTAACAAATTTATTGATTATCACATGTTAAACATTGGTATTATACACATTTGGCTTCGGGGCGAGGGTAAAAGATCCATAAATCGTACGCGGCACGGGTGCGTCATCCTTACACGGACAATAGAAGATTCTAGAAGCTGCGCTATTAAATGACTCTTTCAAGACATTCATAGGGGAAGGATATCATCAATATGGGATAAAATGGTTTCTGACCGGGCGGAGGGTCCCTGAGCGCGTCATAGTGCAGCATGGTGACCATCTCCTGCTTGAGCAGCTCCTCCGCGTGCTGCAGCGCGGTGAGCGTGGGTCCGCCGCCGCCGCGCACCACGCTCACGTTCACCTCGCCGGGCCGCACGCAGCCGCGCTGGACGGCGGTAGAACGGAGCTTCATTGCAGCCGCACCTAAAGGAAATGTAAACTAGTGTCATTTAATTAATCACAGATATTAAATTGGAAGAAAGTATGACAGATAAGAAACATCCTATACTCGGTAACATTCATATAATATTATACCCATGTGTAAACCTTGTGGTACTCCAAATGTTATACAGCTAAGTTAACTCTGTTCTTTCTGCCTAGGCCGAACTGTTGATGACAGACATTTTAAATAATGGTGTATAGTATAATACTATAACAGCGTACTTTGCAACAAATACTTCAAAAGTTTATGAAAAGACTTAATTTCATATGGTCAATATTGTCAAACGGTTTTTTAAAGTCGATTTATTTATTTACTGAACTAAAATGATTGATGACATTTTAGTTGAGGTTTAAACATAAATAGTCAAATGAAGAATAATATTTTCATGAATGTTTAAAATCTTCGTCGATTAATTTGCATATACATATACATGTAGATCGTTTGGTTGTATACATTATACTTTTTGATACATACTACGTAAATAGATTTTATAACAAAAGTATTATGGTAGTTTTCTATTTTAATATATCACTTACGTAGTTCTTCCTGTTCCTGTTGTAGTCTGGCATCAGCATCTGCCTGATCTTCAACTTGTGACACAGAGCTTGAACTCTCCATTGGTTCATCATCTTGATCAGGTACCACGATCTCATAGTCGTTGCGCGGCGTCGGTAGTGACGATAGAGCATTGCGAACTATCGATTTTTGCTGCCATTATAAGAGAAATAACATTACTAATTATCATTTGGAGCAAAACACTAATAAAAAATGAATGTTGTTTTGATTTCTTTTCATAGGGAACAAAATTCAATTAAATAATTTCACATTTACCTGTTTTTGTATTTGATTGGCAACTAACGGCGTATCTCCAGTGCTTATTCTGTCTTCTGGATTGATACTCAACTTATCACGAAGTCCTGGAGTCTGCAAAACATAAAACAATGAGTAAAATACAATCATATTGATGTAGAAACAAGAGTTGTCGAAGCACGCGCGAATGTCATAATGACTTCTATGCCATTATCATAAGGTGGAACCATGGACCAAATATAGAGAGGAGGTGGCCTAAGCACCTGTGCACTGTGATTCTCAATAGGCCCTGATGTCATCATAGTGGGCGTGGCCTTATTCAGTGTAAACGTTATGAATTTATAGGCAACACAACGTTTTGCTCTAGGTAAATCAAATAAACACTGATATAAAATTTGATTCTTGGTTTAACTGAGATAAATAAATTAGACTCTCGCAGGCTTGTGTAAACGGAATTTATAGTTGTATAGTCTAAACCAACGGTCAGCAACAGGCGGACCGCGGTCCGTTTGCGGACCGCGAAAGGTTGAACCTCGGACCGCCAAATATTATAATGTTAATTGTAGGTATGTCAAGTATAAACAAATACGTAATATTTTTGAACCAATCTAACTGAGTACATACCTAATCTAATTAATCTGTCTTACAATATCGACATCGATCAAAAACATCGCGCCGCCGAGTCGCCGCGCGCGCTCTTTTCATACGTACTTATAGCTCCGACGACCACTTGTAACTGAGCGTGAGGGGCGCTGCCTAGCGAGCGGGTTTTGTTAACACGCGAGCGAGAGCGAGACGGCATGCACTAGCAACAGCGTGCGCGAATTAGTTATTGTATGTAAATGTGATTTAGCCATTCGCTATGAAACATCAGCAGATTGAGTGTATAATTTTTAAGGTAATATGAGGGAAAGCATTTCATATTTCGCGTACTTAGCGAACTGTGGCGCGCTTGCGACTTTGTTTTGTAACAAACGCGAGCAAGTATCGAAATCGGGGGTCCGGACGCGAGGGCGGGGGAAAGCAGACTTTCAGTCGCTCGTCAGTCGCGCCGCAAATCGTGGAGCAACAGTTCATTTGTTTTGTGATTTCTTGCGTTTTAGTTGGTTTAATAAAAAATATTTTTTACCTAGGCGTGATATGGATCCTAAAAAGCGAAAAGTGGACAGCGAAAATAGGAGGTTTTTAGAAGAATGGACTGAACAATATTGTTTTACGCTGCCTGATAGACCTCAAGCAGTTCCAGTGTGCCTTATATGCAATAAAACTGTTGCTATTGTTAAAAGTGGAAATTTGAAGCGACACTATGAAACAACACATCAGCAATTCCACAAAAACTTCCCTCCTGGCAGTGAGGCTCGTAAAGAAAAACTTCAGGCACATCTCAGTTCTTACAATAAAAGCACAAAATTACTAGTTCGTTGCATGAGCGACCAAGAAAAATCCACAGAAGCAGCGTTACGTGTGTGCTGGACGCTTAATAAACATCAAAAACCATTTTCGGATTCGGAGATAGTGAAGGAATGTATGTTGGCAGTAGTCACAACACTTTTTGAAGAAAAAAAAGATGTTATCACTGGAATTCAAAGTATTCCATTATCAGCAAGAAGCAATACACGAAGGACTGAAATTTTAGCTGCTGATATTAAGATGACTCTTCTCAAACTTCTGCAAAAGGCACCTTGCTACGCCTTAGCACTTGATGAGTCATGTGACATTACTGATGATGAACAAATGTCAATTTTTGTCAGATTTCTTGACATTGAGTCGAAAACTTTTAGGGAAGAGTTGCTAACAATATTGCCGTTAAAAGGTAACACTCGAGGAGAAGATTTATTCAAGGTAATTGATGAATTTATTACTAAATCTAACATCAGTTACGACAAAATTGTGTCTCTTTCTACTGACGGGGCTCCAGCAATGATTGGCAAAGAAAAAGGTGTCATCAAGAGAATCAGGGATAAAAGTTCAGGTTTAATATCATATCAGTGCATAATCCACCAGACAGCCCTTTGTGGAAAACTTAGCGATACACTGAAAGAAGTGATGGACAGCTTGGTGAAGTTAATAAATTTTATAAGATCTCATTCCGCTCTTCAGCACCGACATTTCAAGGAGTTTCTTTTTGAATGTGATTCAGCGTATTCTGACTTACTGCAACACAACAATGTTCGTTGGCTAAGTAAGGGTCAAGTTATTGAACGTTTTTGGTCAATAAAAGAACAAGTAGCCTCCTTCTTGCAAAACTTAGATACGCAAGCAGCTAAGAAGCACCTTAAGTTCGTAACAAATAAGCACAATATGTTGATTGTGGCTTTTCTAAAAGATATTTTGAAATATCTAAATGCGCTCAACACAGAGTTACAAGGAAATGGAAAATTAATATGTGATCTGATACAAAGCGTGTCTGCTTTTCGTCGTAAGCTGGATATCTTTGAAAAAGATATTGCAAGACAAGAATTTGTTCATTTTCCGACAATTCTGGAATATAATAAGGAGAACTCTGAAGAAGACGTTGCAGTGTTTACAAAATTTTTGGCCGATCCCGCTACGCCACGGAGGCTGTCCTCCTGCTATATAACGTCCACAATTTCCTGGGGAATGACGTTCCTTATTAAGACTATATTATTATGGATTAATATTCCTAATCAGTGCACGGAATTATACTTATATATAGTTTTGATGTAGAATACTTGCGTATTTTAATATTAATGGCTTTATTAATATGTTAGTTATGCAGGTACTCATGACGCAAGTACAATTTTTCCATAAGTAGGTAAGTACAACCTACGTATGCATTTATATTATAAGCCATACACGAGTTTATAAATTTTCTTATGGAAACAATTGTATTTCTACTAGCTTCCGTAGGCAAATTTATGAAGTTCTGATGTTTTTTTTTTTGATCGGTTTCTAGTTTCCTAGAAACCGCCTCCTTACAAAATGCTTTTTTTTTAATTTACTTAATGAAATAATGCTCCGATTCTTTTTTTTTTTTTCACACTAATTTTAGGTAATAAATAGCTATACTTAATTAATATCAGTTGTTTTTTTTTCTGGACCTTTTAAAAATTTTCGAGCAATATCCGGACCCTACTTAAAACTACTTGCCGACCCCTGGTCTAAACTATCTACCTACATATTTATATGAGGGCACAGTTGGGGGTGAGGATTCCATGTTTTCGGTACACGGCGCTCTATGCAAATAGCACTGCACGCGCTATCTGTAGTATGTTCCTACATAATAGTGTTTGTAAATAAAATTTAGTTTGATATTATTTGTTCTACCTCTGAAATTAACATTACTTGGCCACACACACACACACACACACAGCTTCATTCGCTTCATGCTACGGTTACGGGCTAGGGGTACTAAAGGGTTGCGAAGTTTACTGGCAACGAAGGTACAGTCGATCGTAGGCAATGACAAGTAGAATGTAGCTGACGTTACACCGAAGTCTTCCCTTACGTCCAAGAAGTCCGTGTCTTAAACACACAATAACACTACAGATGTTACTTCACGTAGTACTCAAAGTTCTCATTACAGTTGTCGCAGTAGGTATTCTCAAAAATCGCTTCTTAACTGTACTCGCTGTTTTCGTATCGCTAGTCGAATGCAGACTGACTGCGGGCTGGCGTCACGGCGCTTTATATATGGCAGTTGATCGAACATTCCAGAATCGTCTAGACGTAATAATAATAGCGCATAGTTTCGAGTACGTTCAGCAAGTACCTACAGGTATTTCCCGTAAAAGAGTTTCTAGAAATTTCGATGTCGCCACTTCGTTGACAAAGTTGATGAAACCTGTACCATTCGATAGGCCACCCTAGGTCTAGCAAGGCGTTTTTTTATATTAATTAGAAAATATTGCACCTATACAATGGCTAGGTCTCGAGTTATAGGACTTAAAAGTTACGCACTGCATGTCACGCGATATTGAACCTTATGCCATCGACATAAGGTGCATTCGTAACACTACTTTTGATTTAGGAAAGTATTACTAATTGTTTACATAACAGGTAATGGTACGAAAATTCTGAGTACGTCCCTGTAGTAGTAGATGTTATGACATCTAGTGTGAAATAGTTAAACTACGTAGTAAAATCGATAGCAAGCAGTTTTGTTTTTGACCAGTAGATGGAAAACAAAAAAGGGGGCGGGATCTTGTACCCCTCATCCCGCAAATTGTCACGCGTTGTTTCTTAGAGAAATTATTTTTTTTTTTTTTTTTTTTTATTAAAGTATAAACCAGCGCTTAACCGCAATCCTACCAGTAGGCCTAGTATGAGTTTTCAATACGAAACTCGTTTGATCGTATCGAGCGTGTTTGGCGCTCTCATTGGTTGAGAGTTCTTACGACCTTGAAGCGGGCCAATCACTGAGTCAAACGCGCTCGATACGATCGAACGAGTTTCGTAATGAAAACTCATACTAGGCCTACTGATGGTAAGCAGTGACGCAATCGTTGATGGTAAAGCGCACTAGTTTATTAAGAGCCTATTCACTCTAGCCTTGAAGACACTCAAATTGTAGTCCGACGGAAACACCGCCGCCGGCAGATTGTTCCAGTCCCTCGATGTACGCGGTATAAAGGAGGAGGCAAAACGCTTCGTCCGGATCGTAGAGGTGTTAACAACATAAGGGTGGAAACTCGCCGTACGACGGGTCGTCTGATGGTGGAACGGAGATGGGGGAATTAAATCGTGCAATTCCCTCGCACACTCCCCAGAATGTATCCTATAGAACACCGAAAGGCTGATTACAACAATTACAATTACAATTACAACACATTCTCTCTATATTTGCTCCATGGATGGAACTAACGCGGTAAGTCCCTCTTTGAGGAGTGGCTAGAGAGGCGCCACGGCGCCCTCTCTTTCTGCCTGACGCAGGTCCTCATCGCACACGGCTGTTTCGGGAAGTTCCTGTTCCGGATAAGGCGGGAGGAAACGCCAGGGTGTCACCATTGTGTGGATCGCCCTGAGGACACGGTGGAGGTCTGCACGGCTTGGGTAGAGCACCGCCATGTCCTCGTGGCGGCGATCGTCCGACCTTGGTCCAGGCCATGGTCCGGAGCGAGAGTGCATTGCAGGCCGTCACCTACTTCTGCGAAGCAGTGATGCTGGCAAAGGAGGTGGAGCCCGTGAGGCAGCGGGAATCCCAGCGCCTTCAATCCACTAGCTGCCGCAGGAGACGTCCTGGTCAGGGGAGAACATCTAACTCCCGACCACTGTAGACGCGGGCCTGCGGGCGGTGAGCAGTAAGCAGGTTGCCGCCCGATAAGAACCAGGCCCGAGTCAACAGCGAGTCGTGATTCATGCGCGCCTCAAAGAGATGTGAGCACATCGTGACTGCGGGTTCTTTAAAAAAGAAACCGGGGCCCTGGCGCGTAAACGACTGAAGAAACACGGGTGGGTTTTAGTCAGTAAAATCTGACACGCCGTTCTGCTCCACCCAGAGCGGGTCAGAGGTCATTTGAACTAACAAGCTTTTGAAATACAATAAATATAATAATATTATTAGCTGAATAAGATTATACATACAGTTAAACCTGGCTGTACAGCTGCTTGACTAGGCGTGTTGAAACTACCAGGAGTTGACACTTCACTGCGAGATGATCTGGATCAATGTATATAAAGCATTTTAGCAAAAGAACCTTTATCAAAATAACTATGAACAGCAGCCGGTCGATAATATTTATTAAATATAAGTTGAGTTGTCGACATTCCAATCAAAGTTATTTTAAATCTGATTTTGCATCACTGTCAATATCACAGTGGTCTTTTTGCTCCTTGTTTGAATGATCTTTATTCTCGTTATAACAAGGTTGCAATTGGGTTGCGGCTACTCTCGAACAAAATTATCGCAAAAAAAAATTGTATTGAAGTTTATGTCAACAATTCATGTTTTTTTTTTTTGTAATTCATTCACAAATATAAGGTTAGGCGAGCTGCACACTACACCTCCCCTTTTTTTTTTTTAAAAAAAAAGAAAACGATATTATTATATAATTCTTTTTTTTTTGTTCTTAAACTAAATCAATACAAAATTTTATTAAACTATAAATACTGTATTAACAAAAATCCAATAAAACTAAACACCAAACAATTTTTTAAGTTGATTTTTTTTTTTATTATTTTTATGAATTCTGTATGCTTTATTTAATTATCCTTTAAAATTTTAACATTTGGTGAGAGATCTTCTATAATTTTTTCTTAAATAAATCTTATCTAACTTATCCTCTCCTTTTTTTTATAATTACTACTAAATCTCTTTTCTTATATTTTATTGAATCAATAGTTTTGTCAACTTGTTTTTATTAATTTCTTATTAAATAACAAATTGTTTCTTGCTCCAGCTTGTGCTCTTTGAAGTCAATACTTTAGTTCCAAAGGATATGAATCATGATTATATAATGGATCAACATATGAATTTTGTTCTATGTTAGATGGTAAATTACCATGTTCACCAAACATTAATTCAAATGGAGTGTATTTTGACTTAGAGTGTACTGTAGTATTCGATGAAAAGCACCAGTATGGAAGCCAACTGCTCCAATCTGTTTTATTATTATCACACAGAATCCTAAGATAAGCTCCTAGAACCTTATGTGTATTTTCCAAACCTCCAAGAGTCTCACGATCATGAGCTGTTGTGACAAATTGTCAAACACACACAAACTGCTGTGATTGGTTAAACAACAGTCAATCGTAGAAGCTATAAACTATAAGTAAAATTCAAACATACCTGAATGGTGTGATGAGCACAGTATTCGGGGTAGCAACAGCTTGTGACTGTGGCAATGATCCTGAGAAGTCTGTCTGATGAAGCGGAGTATTGAGACCTCCTTTGAGAGGGGTGTCCACGTGAGTTAGTGCCATTACGTTCTGAGCTTCCATTAGGATTCTAGAAGGGAGATTGTTGTGTTACAGTATAAAACAAAACCAACGGCAAGATGAATTCATGATATAATTAAGTTAGAAATTGGCTTATGGCCTTTTGTACACAGGACGGTTTTGTGATATGGCGCGTTAACCACATAGAGCAATGGCACTGTGCTGTAGAGCAGTGAAGGTTTTTTTTTTAAAATAACAATAAACTAGCGCTTGACCGCAATCCCGCCTGATGGTAAGCAGTGATGCAAACGTTGATGGCAAAGCGCGCTAATTTATTAAGATCCTATTCACTGAAAAAAACTGAGTGAATAGGAAGACGTCAGTTGAGCAAGGTGATGCAATGTTAAACCCAACAACACAACCAACGATGTACATGCACTGATGACCGTGCTACAGTGAATTAAAAGTGGTATTTGACAGCAAAACCGTAAATTACCACGGGAAGAAAAACGTCTGTGTACAAAACCATATACCTACATTTTTTTTTTTTTTTATATAATTCTGACTTTTTTATAATTATTTGACAATTTTAATATTTTTTTCCTGGTGTGTTGCTTTTAAGTAATATGTGTGCAGTTTAGAGTTTGTATGGAATAGTGATGTAATAAGGACAAGGACGATTATACAATACAAAATGAAATGAAATTTATTAAAACACATAGAACAACAATGAATGTACAAAAAGTCTGTTTGTATAGTAATAAAAGTCTTAATAATAACAATCGTAAAAGCTAACTTACTGTAGTCTAATACATACCTAATATAAATCTTTAAAGTTACGATCTAAAACTAATGTTGGGACCACCCGAACTAGGTTTATTTAAAAATGTGTTTCAGGCTATCATCAGCAAGGATATTTGATGCCTATAATATCATAATAATAAGCATATAACAAAATTATTTAAGACTAAGCAATGAAAAATTATCCTAAAAACTTAAATAATACATTAACTCTACTTATTTATTAGTATATAACTTAACTTACTAAACTACTCATTTTATTTTAATACCTCCAACATTTTTTCCGTATCTGTGTAACTAAGGGTTTGTAGATATTCAGTTAGCATTACACAACATTTATTTGAGCTTTCACTGTATATCTTTAATAGTTTGTTACATTTGTTATATAAATATGGTCCGAGAAATAAATAAAATCTGTTAGTAAAAGCATGTTTCGTCCGTGAGTTAGTGCAAACTAAATCCTTTCTTCACTTGCCAGAAGGTACAGGGCTGAAACCAATATCAGCGTGCTGGAGTAGTACTATATTCAAAATAAATAACAGGCGTACTGTTAGCACTTTGCATTCACTGTAAAGCTAGTGGGTGGGAAATCTGAAAGGACGAAAACTAGCGACCTTCAGGATTGCTCTTTGGGCTCGTTCCAAGGGCAGAAGTATAGTTTTTGGGGCACCACCCCAGGAGCTTATACAATAGGTAAGAATGGACTGACATAAAACCATATACACCTGCCGAATTAAAGTAAAGTCTGCTATGTTGCGCAAATTTTTAAAAACGTATATTAATTTACGTACTCTAGTACATAATACATAAGTCAACATGTTTATGGAAGTTAAGATTATCATCAATTGTGACACCTAGATGTTTTATATGGTCAGTTTTTTGCAATGTAGGGCAAGTGCATGCTGTGTCAGCGGACATACTCATGTGACAATTGTGAGCATAAACGTTAAGGTTAGTAGTACATATCTGAATTTAGTGTCAGCAGATTATTATGAAGCCAATTAGACACTATGTTGAAACCATTTTGTGCTAGTGCATAGACCTCATCTTTAGATTTACCTGAAAACACGAGAGCTGTGTCATCAGCATAAGACATAATAACACCGTTTTGAAGTGACAGGCTGCTTAACTCGTTTATATAGATTAAGAAAAGGGTAGGGCCCAAAATACTGCCCTAAGGTATTCCGAAATCACTATTTTTTTAGGTCAGAACTTTTGTGCTGACCAATTTGCACACACTGGTGACGATCACTAAGACAGTCAGAAAGTAATTTTTATTGTGTTCCTCTTATTCCAATTTTTTCTAGTTTATGCAATAATATGAAACAAGAAATGGTGTCAAATGCTTTGGCAAGGTCTAAGAAGATCCCAATTGTGAACATGCCGTTATTCAGATTAGAACAAATGAGATTTGTCAATTTTTGAACTGCTTGCTTTGTTGACCTTTTTGGCCTAAACCTAAATTGTTGATCAGAGAGTAAATTGTTCTTTTCAAGACAATTAATCAATCTAGTGTTTATGATTTTTTCCAAAATCTTTGAAAGGCCTGTTAATACTGCAATGGGTCTATATTTAGTGACACTGTTTTTGGCTAACGACAGCTTTTTTAAGTAGATTCGGAAATAATCCTTTACTTAGGCATAAGTTGAAGATATGTATTAGTCGCGGTGCAATAAGGTGTTTGAATCGTTTTAGTACGATATTGGGGATGTTATCCCACCCAACAGCACAAGCGTCTTTTAGCCCATTTATTAGACATAACACTTCCCGGGCGTCTGTTTCTAATAGTACAAAAGAGCCCGGAGAGTTATATGTCACCTGCGTACATTGAGTAATTGAATTTCTAGAAAAGGTTTTCTCAGCTAAGTTTTTGCCTATGTTAACAAAGTAGTTGTTTACATTATTCGTTGCTTCTGATGGGTGCAAGTAGGGTAATAAAAGATCAAGCGGAGTGTCTAGTTAAACTACATAATATTTAAATAATTTAAATCAACTATATGAGAGTGCACAATATATCTAGACAAGAGAGTGTTTACAAGTAAAGTCTAGGTAGATAAAAAGGTTTAATATTTATTTAGCATCTAGGCGTCAATACTCTCCAGGGGCGTGGGACATGGGGAAGTCCCCGCCCCCTAGACACTTGCGCGCGAGTGTCAGCGCGCGCCTCAGTGGCGATGCACGAAGTAGTTACACACCTCACTACTCCGTGTAGGAGGCGAGGCCCGCGCAGACCGGGCCGGCACGTGAGTGTGGGACCGCGGCCGGAACAAAAAAAAAAAAAAAGCGTCCATACTCCTAACAACTAGAGTATTGTCCGAAACACTGTTTTTATTTTCTGATATTGTAGCTGTTGCTCAAAACAATCAAGTATGTGTGTGTGACCTGTCCTGGTGGTGCGCGGGTGTCCGTAGCGCGGCGGGCGTGGCGGGTGTGAGCGCGTACTCCGCCAGCAGCGCGTCGGTGGGTGCGCCGGCGCCGCCCGCCGACTCACGCGCCGCCTCCGACGCGCGACCTAGCTTCACGACTTGTTGCAACTCCTGTATTACGAAAAGGGCAAAGTTACATCGTAATTCATACCAGAGTGTGACTAAGCAAACGATGGATAATTTGTCCGCGACAACAGAACATATGAATGCAATCAAATCAAATCCAAGCTTTGTTCAAAGGCACATGCCTTTACAGAATAACATTATTCTGTAAATGACTATTTAAATGATGAGAATAGCAGGTCGCTATGATTAACTCAAGACAATATTTGTGTTCCTTCTCCAGAATTAGCTTACTGACACATTACAGGAGTTCATATAATTTGCTTTTTACAATGCATAAAAATGTGAGCTGTGTCGCCCTTTATACCTGGGGCTTTTATTTAGGTAATAAGTTTTTACTTATTTACATTTCCATTTTAGTGTTTTTTTTTTTTAATACATTTAAACTAGCGCTTGACCGCAATCCCGCCTGATGGTAAGCAGTGATGCGATCATTGATGGTAAAGCGCGCTAGTTTATGAAGAGCCTGTTCACTCAGAAAAACTGAGCGAATAGGAAGGAAGACGACAGTTGAGCGAGGTGATGCAATGTTAAACCCAACAACACGACCAACGATGCTAGGCCAAAGGGAGATTGATCTGAAGACCCTCCATGATCAAACTCCCAACACAACAACATTAGGCGCATCGTACCCGGCACACATCGCAATACAACTGCTCAGACCCGTCCTCCGTACGGCTACACCAGACACCATGCCGGAACACGACAAATCGCTTGGCGGCAAGGCTTTCTCTGGTGGGTGGTAACTTCCGCCGGCGGCCGATGTTATGGCCTACCACCGAGAAAATATTTTATTTTTTGTTTTTTCTTGCTGAAATTTTGGCGTGGCTAGCTGGCATATGATAAATAATTTCATTGTTGTTGTTTTTTCTTGTATTCATTAATGTACCTACATAGTATTGTATAGTCATGTTTTTTTTTTAATGATCAGACTGCTGGGGAGTTTGTTGCGCCACTTCTTCTTCGTAGCGAAAGCACTAGGATGTGTCGATGGGTGGGCGTTTTGGGGGACTGTTCAATGTAATATTGACATTCAAAAGGTGCTGATTCTCAGACTAATTAGAATAAATAACTTTTGATTTTGATTCAATTTTCTCTATCCACAAATTTAAATTAAAGCATTATTCTAAATATAAGTTTTAGTTCATCACCTGATCAGTAACTTGTGGCTCGGGCAGCACCAGTTTGCTGCGCTTGCGAGCCGGCTGGTCGCCTTGCAGCATAGCTTGTGGCACATCATTCTCTTTGCGTTGTTTCAACTTCTGTTTGTCCTTGCGGCGGTCTCTCTGTAACAAACGGTAGTAATTTAGCTACATATTAACAATGAAGGTCATTGGACTGTAAAATTGCAATTAAGTACGGGTTTAGAAGATGGAACTCCTTATTACGCAGTAAAATTAACAAAGTGCAATCTGCATATGTATGTCAAAATAGCTTTTTTATATTTTTTAATTAATGTGCCAGGTTCCTCATTATAATTACGATCTAGCCTATAAAACTAATAAGCAATTTTAATCCAACTAACAGTTTACTGAATAATATAATATAAATCTGTATATTTTTAAATTTATATCTGAAGATAAATATTAAAATTTCCCATTATAATTTCGAGGATTTAAGCTTACCTCCTCCTTTTCTGAATGTAGTTCACCATCAAGATGTTGCTGCCTGAGTCTTGAAAAGTCCGGGGCCATAGGATCTACCACTTCTGTAGATGTGTCGTAGAACCCAGCGGCGGGCTTCTTTTCAAATGGTATCTCTGAGTTGTAGTCTACACCACGCTTCTTCTTGCGCCTGAAAATTTGAAGAAGCAATGTAAAATCATACTACATTAATACATTGCTATGTACTTTTGGAACTATTTTATTTTTTAACCAATAAATATTTGTAAAATTTAATTGCAAAAGTAGGAAAGAAAAGAACATTGAATTAAAACTTATTCCCAAAGTATATTTGTCTTAAAACTGTAGTAATTTAGCACCATGGCAAACCAGAGTGGTTAAAGGGCAATAAGAGCATTACTATATCTAAAATCCAAGTGTCGTAAAACTCTTAGTCTTACCTGATTGGTACAGCAATGCCCGCAGCGCTCAGTTCCCTTCTCTTCTGCAAAGCGGCAAGTCGCCGCGCCTCTTCCAGCTGCTTTTCACGTGCCTTCCTCTTAGCCTTTTTACCCTGTGTGTTGGCTAGACGAGCACGCGCTTCTGACAGCATCTCCAGTTCTGTGTAACAGGGTATATTTTACTTGTTATGCTTATATAAACTCATACCTTTTTCCCGTGGTGTTAGATTTTTACATGTACTTGATAATTGATATGTATGGAAATGTGAGTTAAATAGATAAATCATCTATTTAGTATACACCCTGGCAGATGGAACTAGTGATTACAGCAACACGTAATATCTTGTTAGCTACACAAAGAGTATTATATTGTCTGTCAAGACAAGCCATAAATAATTCAATAAGATGGAGGCAGTTTATATATGTAATTAGTTTATTACGCTATACAACGACACGGTTGATGCATTGGCTGAACGATCCACTGCTGTGCTGCGTGTCGCGAAACAAATATGTGTATGGCCTACAGGTAGTTGTACAGCATCTGGCTGTTTCTATATGTGAGTTTAAATGTTTATAAAATGCACCAAGTGCGGGACAAAGACATTATTTTCAAAAGTGACTGTAGATGTGAGAATTAGAAGAAAATAGTGAAGTTATTAATTATAGTGGTATTCAGATGAATCTGGTTAGACTGCAAGACAAACCCAACAGAGTTGGGAAAAGGGTAGGAAAATGATGAGTGAAGTTAGTTATTCCAAATTTGTATAAAAAGACACATCTCAGTGTTACTTACTACTTTATAACTGACTTGACGTTTATAAATAAATTCAGTATTCTATTCTAATTCTACTCCTACAGTTACTTTAATACAAAAAAAAACTTTTTCCCACACTTGGAATTACTCCTGTATCACGTGTGCATTTACAAACATATAAACTCACATACACCAACAGCCAGACCCGGAACAACTAATTGTAGGTCATACAAATATTTGTTCCGTGCAGGGATTGAAACAATGACACGGAGTGTGGTAATTGATTGCTCAGCCACTACACCAACAGTGTTGTTTAATTACCACTTGTTGTAACATTTAAATATCCTTTTATTGTCTATCTATAAGGCATGATTATCAATACCTGGTGGTAAATTATAATTAATTTATCTATTTATATCACAGGAATAATGCAGACATTAACACAGGTAATAACTTAAAATATATTTTAACTAAAAAATATGATTATTAGTGTCAAGCAGCCTCATCATAAAACTCAATATCTCTATTGAACTCACCATCTTCATCCATATCCTTAGGATCAGGCCTGGCTGGTTTTGTCTCAGGGTTGGGATCTATTTCACCAGGTTTCAGTTTACGAGGATCATCACCCATATCCTCCCCTTCTTCCTTCTTCTGGGCTTGATCTCTGCATTATTTATAAAATAAAAAGTTATAAAAGTACACATCACAAGTTCTTAACTATAAATTAGATGTCTCAAGTTGTCATAGCACGATTGTTTAAAATTTTTCTCTGAAAGTGAACAGATCGTTTTTATATGCAGATTATCAAAAGTCAAAACATCCAACAAAATATACATAGAAGTATTTACATAATATTATGAAATAGGTAGATAGCACAGTCGGCTGAGCTATTTTTGCATGGAAAAACTGGATATTTATGTCCACAATATTTCAGAATAGAAACCACCTACATTTTGCAGACAGGATTTGGTATTATGGTCATCACTACATAATATAAAGTCAAAGTCAATATCCCTATGTCCCTATACTCCCTATGTATGATTAAATCTTTAAAACTATGTGACAGATCTTGATGTGGTTTTTTTTAATAGATAGAGTGATTTAAGAGGAACGTTTATATGTATAATAACATCCATTGAATAGTGGAGAAAAATCATTATTTTTGAGGTTTCTAATGTGATGTCGTAAATAATTACATTTTTTCTGCATTTGCAGTGAAACACAGGCTGAACCCTATAAGATTTATCAAAATAATGTACTAAATATTGTACACATTGAGAAGGTATACAGAAATGTTCGCAATGGTATATGCTATCTCTTAGTAGTGCACTGGCCGGGGCAGCGGTAGCAGTGGCCGCTATGTTTTTTATACAACATTCACAATTTTTCTGTAATGTTTTTAGTATCAGCATTGCACCCGTGCGAAGCCGGCTATATATCTATGGCCTACTTACAGCAAATATTCGTATCTCTCCAGACATTGTGCAGCCGTGCGACCAATGATAGGCGCAATGGTCCTCCACTGTGTGGGCATCAGCTTGGCGAGGTGTAGCAACTTCTCGTCCTCCTCTCGAGACCATTCCGTCTTTTTGATGCTCGGGTCGAGCCACTCGTACCAACGAGCCTTGCACTGCTTTGCAGATTTTCTGTGCAACAGCGATGCAATACGGGACCACTGGTTCTTTCCATATTTCATCACCGCCGCTTTGAGGATTTCATCCTACGAATTGAGTAATGATAGTTAAATACGCAAAAAAATCTTTAATCGAGTAAAAACATTGGATTGAAGACAATTTCACAAACCTCGGTGTTGCGCCAAACGCCACCTTTTATCATAATTCGCGGCATGGTTAAGGATTAATTTATGTCGCCGATCACAAAATGAGTATTAGCTCGTTCGGAACACTTGAAAAAATTACAAAAAAACTTTACTTTAGATAAAAGTCACATATTAAATTGCTTGAAAATACAAATAACCAACATGAAAACCCAATACTAAAATGACGTCCAGTAGAAAGAGTGAAGTGAAGTTGGCTTCATTTGCGTGTCAAAACTGTCAATCAATATTTTATTTTTGAATGGCAATCTTAATATTGATGGAATTAAATATTATAATGTAGTCAAACAGTTTAACAATATAATCGGTGATAGGTATAATATTTTAAATTGTAGCCATTCTCCCTATCAACAGACTGTTAATCTATGGGTACTCGATTATTAGGTATCCACAAACCACAAGATTGTGTATTACATGTATGTACAATCAGCTAGTCTGTTTTAATAGATTTGCAACAGATGTTGACGAAAAAGTTCCCTACTGAATATTATTTCCCAACTTTGGAATCATTTTTTGGACTTTATTATTCCATTGAATGGAATGGATTTTGCAAGCATGTTAAGCGGGTTAGGGTTATTTGAAATTCTAGTATCGTACGTACATACGTATATACCTAGGATGCATTTTAAAAATCGTAAATATCAGTATTTTAGAGACAAGGAATAGCTTTGTTTCGGTTCTATTGAATATCGAAAAAAAGAAAGCTGGCATCAAAGAGTATAGTAAGTATATAATTGCTGGCATTTTATTTATGGAAAAGTTAGTTTCTATAATTACCAACCTTCCCAAACAAACTATACATGAAATGTCAAACTGTTGTAAATCTAAATGGGTGATAGCGTTTCTGTGGCACTCCCTTTTCCTTGATTATTGATGAAAACGTATAAAAGTGCAGAGTAAATTACTATAATATGAATGTCCATTAGCAGATTAAGTTCCTTGATTAACATGACACATTGTTTAACTGCGTAAAGTCAGTGTGTGATCTAGCGCAGTGTAATAAGGTAACTATGATTCAAGCATATTTATCACCGCGGTGGTACTCTCGTGATAAATTACATTCGAATAATGTATTTACTATTATTGCTCATAGTCATACATCGGATATTGTATAAAAGAAACACTAAGTGATACCTTGGAAGTGTTTTTCCATAAAGGATTCCATTTGTGCAATCAGGAAGGATATGATAACACAAATTGGATATGCGGCATTAAAAGCAATTGATTCTGACTCTGGCGACTCGGAATCAATTGCTGCAATTTGCTCGAACTTTGTAATTGTCTGGACTGTACTTTTAACAGCCACAAAAACTGTATCTTTGATTTCTTCTGCAAACTTATTCAAACATAATATTATGAAGTTTGTGGTATCTGGGTGTTAGAACATAGGTTCTAAAAGATTAGATCAATTCATTCCTTATAGTTTGTTTATAATTGCAAAATAATAACTATTCATATTAAAATAATTAGTTTAATGAACACCTATATTCCACAAAAACCAATTGAATGAAATTGTTGCAATAATTGTAAATTTTTAGAATAGCTAGTGACCCCCTAGGAATCAGTGACTATAGTAGGTATGAAACTACTCACTGTGTGCTTGATTCCTACATCCTGTTACTCATTGATGTCAATATGAATATCCATTAGTGGTTTAAGTTACTGTTAAGGAGAATAAACTTAGGTGTCCAACTTTAGTATGAAATATAACTTTTCCTTTTGGACTATTTAATTAATATCTTAAATGTATTTTTATTTTTTAGTATCATGTCAACCATGTCAAGATCAGTCCACATCAGCCAGCAGAAGCTGGCTGAGAAGCTCATCATACTGAATGACAGAGGTATTGGGATGCTGACTAGAATCTATAACATCAAGAAAGCATGTGGAGATGCAAAATCTAAGCCAGGTTTCCTGTCAGACAAGGCCTTAGAATCCTCTATTAAAAACATTGTTAGAAGATTCCCTAACATTGATGTCAAAGGCCTTCAGGCTATCACAAACATCAGAAATGAAATCATCAAATCCCTCTCATTGTATTACTATACATTTGTAGATCTTTTAGATTTTAAAGATAATGTTTGTGAACTCCTAAATATTTTAGATGCATGTCAAGTTACATTAGACCTAACTTTGAATTTTGAACTGACTAAAAATTATCTGGATCTGATCACCACATACATCTCACTAATGATTCTACTATCAAGAGTAGAAGACCGCAAAGCAGTACTCGGTTTATTCAATGCTGCTCATGAAATGGTACACAATCAGATTGATCAAAGTTTCCCTCGCTTGGGCCAAATGATTTTAGATTATGATGCTCCTTTGAAGAAACTTTCAGAAGAATTTCAACCACATCTGAAGGTTCTGACTAGTGCACTTAATTCACTCTGGCAAGTATATCCTGCAAGAAACTTAACAGCTGAACACTGGAGATCTGAGCAAAAATTGAGTTTGGTGAGCAATCCTGCTCAGCTGCTAAAACCCTCAGAAACAAACACCATGTCTTGTGAATATGTATCATTAGAGTGTCTGGAGAGATGGGTGATATTTGGCTTTGCTATTTGTCACCAAATGCTGCAACAAGATCATGCAAACAAAATGTGGGTCAGTGCCTTAGAATCAGGGTGGGTTGTAGCACTATTCCGTGATGAAGTAATTTATATCCACAGCTACATCCAGAGTTTCTTCGATGGCATAAAAGGATATGGAAAAAGAATATCTGAAGTGAAAGATTGCTATCACCATGCAGTTCAAAAGGCTGGGTACAAACACAGGGAGAGGAGGAAGTTCTTGAGAACAGCTTTGAAAGAACTAGGTCTTATATTAACTGATCAGCCAGGACTGTTGGGACCTAAGGCTTTATTAATTTTCATTGGTCTCTGCTATGCAAGAGATGAAGTATTTTGGTTATTGCGACATAATGACAATCCTCCACAGAAAGTGAAAGGAAAAGCAGCTGAAGATTTAGTGGACCGTCAATTGCCAGAACTTCTGTTCCATATGGAGGAGTTGAGGGCTCTTGTAAGGAAATACAGCCAAGTTATGCAAAGATATTATGTGCAATATCTGTCAGGTTTTGATGCAGTTGCTCTGAACTTAATGATTCAGAATTTGCAAGTTAACCCTGATGATGAGAATATAATACTTTCATCACTGTGCAGCACTGCTGCTAACCTAAGTGTTAAACAAGTTGAAGACAACGAGCTGTTTGATTTCCGAGCATTCCGCCTAGATTGGTTCAGGTTGCAGACATATACATCAGTTGCCAAATCAGCATTCAGCCTTGTAGAACAGAGGGAATTGGCACAATTTATTGATAAAATGGTCTTCCACACAAAAATGGTTGATAATCTTGATGAAATTATGGTAGAAACATCAGACTTGTCCCTCTTTTGTTTCTATAGTAAAATCTTTGAAAGTCAATTCCACATGTGCTTAGAGTTCCCAGCACAAAATCGTTATATTATTGCATTCCCACTGATTTGCAGTCACTTCCAAAACTGTACTCATGAGCTATGTCCAGAGGAGAGACACCACATCAGAGAAAGGAGTCTTTCTGTTGTAAACATATTCTTAGACGAGATGGCGAAAGAGGCAAAAAATATTATCACTACAATTTGTGATGAGCAGTGTACAATGAGCGATAAATTACTGCCGAAGCATTGTGCGCAGACCATCGCGCACCTGGCGAACAGGAAGAAGAAGGATAAGAATAAGAAGAACACAATCGCAATTGTTGTGCCAGGAACTGAGAGTTACAGAAAGACTAGAGAAGATCTGACCACTATGGACAAGTTACATATGGCCTTAACAGAACTCTGCTACGCCATCAACTATTGTGCTACTGTTAATGTATGGGAGTATACATTCGCTCCGCGAGAATATCTACACCAGCATTTGGAGACCAGATTTTCGAAAGCATTGGTTGGCATGGTCATGTTCAATCAAGATACGAGTGAAATTGCCAAACCATCTGAGTTATTAGTCAGTGTTCGCGCGTATATGAATGTCTTGCAAACAGTCGAAAATTATGTTCATATTGACATTACAAGAGTATTCAATAATTGCCTTTTACAACAAACACAAAACACAGATAGCCATGGAGAGAAGACAATAGCTTCCCTTTACACGCAATGGTATTCAGAAATCTTGCTCAGGAGAGTTAGCGCCGGCAGTATCTGCTTTTCCATGAATCAAAAAGCATTTGTTAGTTTAACTGTGGAAGGAGCAATCCCATTTAATGCTGAAGAGTATTCCGACATAAATGAGCTTCGAGCTTTAGCTGAACTCATTGGCCCTTATGGCATGAAGTTACTGAGTGAAACTTTGATGTGGCACATTGCAAGCCAAGTCCAAGAACTTAAAAAGTTGGTAGTACAAAACAAGGAAGTTCTTCAAATGCTCAGGACAAACTTTGACAAACCTGAAATAATGAGAGAACAATTTAAAAGATTGCAAAATGTGGACAACGTTTTGCAAAGGATGACAATAATTGGCGTCATTTTAAGCTTTAGACAAATCGCCCAAGAGTCTCTTTTAGATGTTTTGGAGCGTCGTATTCCTTTTTTGATTAGTTCAATTAAGGATTTCCAACAACAATTGCCTAGTGGGGACCCGATGCGTGTCATATCCGAAATGTGTTCAGCGGCTGGCTTGCCCTGCAAGGTCGATCCGACGTTAGCGTCAGCTTTGCGCCAGAATAAGACTGATGCTGAAGAAGAGGAGCATCTGATTGTATGTTTGTTGATGGTATTCGTTGCAGTGTCCTTGCCCAGGCTTGCACGAAGTGAAGCCTCTTTCTACAGGCCTTCTTTAGAAGGTCACGCAAATAACATTCATTGCATGGCGCCTGCAATAAATCACATCTTTGGAGCACTGTTTACGATATGTGGACAGGGTGATATTGAAGATCGTATGAAGGAGTTCTTAGCTTTGGCGTCTTCATCTCTGCTTCGACTCGGCCAGGAAACGGACAAGGAAGCAATAAAGAACCGAGAGTCAGTGTACCTCCTCCTCGACCTGATTGTTCAAGAGTCACCTTTCCTGACAATGGACTTGCTAGAATCTTGTTTCCCGTACGTTCTAATACGTAATGCTTATCACGAAGTATACAAACAAGAACAAGTGGCGTTACATTAATAACATTTTTGTAAAAATGACGATAAACAGAATGCTTTGAAAAGTTAGCTGTATAGTTTATTTAATAATAATTATGTCGCTCTATAGACAAATTCCAATAATACGAGTATAGTTAAGAAACAAACAATATAATCTTCATTATTAACATGTTCAGACAACCCCCTTTATTCATTAACGTTGCTTAAAGTGAACCGGTGATTAGCGAATGATTAAACATAATTTTTTGACGTTTGCACGTCACTTAACACTAAATGGATAAACACAATAGTGTTTAAGGGGTTTATTCATAAACGACGATTAAAGTCAAGTGACGTGCAAACGTCAGAAATACATGGTTAAACATTCGCTAGTCACTAGTTAACTTTCAGCAACGTTTATAAATAGAATGTATAAAGACTATAATTTATAATTAGAAACAGGAAATTTAAGTTATTATTCGAATAATTTGGCTTTAATGAGACTGTCATAACTAAACGGAATATACTTGTTCACTTTAAACCGCTTTTAGTCGTAATGATTTATTATTAGAGAACATTTACATTAGTTAAGGAAAACAGAACAGTTCAATATTTGTCAAAGATTAAACACTATCAATTAAATAGTACCTATGCTGTAAGAGACTCAATCCGTAGAAGCAATAATAAAAAATATTATTTCCGTAGCCACGACTCACAAATATATTTTAGAGAATATGTTTAGGTAATTAGTTATATAATTGCCTCAATGCTTTTAAATATGTTTTATTTATAGCATAGTTTATAGTTAATGCAAAATTTGATTAAGTATAAATAATTAACTCTTAGGATCATTTAGACACCGCCTAACACCTCTAAACCAACATCTTTCGAAGCAACACTAAAGCTATTCCTTTTATCAATGATATTCACTATTCCAGTATCTAATATATAACAGATACGTATCCATTTTTTATAATATGATTATTTAGTTATAAACCTATTTTATTGTGGAAAAAAAAGACACGTATTTCTAAGATAGCTGCTACGAACAGTGATATTATAAAAAACAGGGTGGGTACGTGAATAATGAGATTAATGATTTTCCAAAAATATCCGTGCTATCTTGGTACACATTCAACGGAATCAGACAAAGTGAGTCAATAGGAAATCCGTCAGAGATAACATTAGAATATCCCTATTTAAACGAGTTGTTGCAAATTTAATTATTCATAAAATGCTGTTTGTTGCGCAGTTTTTTGATATGATTTCTCTTTTCTTGCTTTAGAATTATAATCAAGATATGATTTTGCTTTTATTATCATAAAATGTATTGACATATTCTCCTAATACCTGTTCACTTCTGTTTATGTTGTAGCCTGTAATTATGATACTTTTGTACCTTGTATATACAGATATATCCTTTATTAAACTAATAAATAAATAACATTTGTTTTACATTAGTTAAGTACCTACCTGCAATCTCAAAGTAAAGTCTGAGCTAAGTGCCTGGTGAAATTTTGAACATACTCTGTTCAGACTAAATGGATATTTGGGAAAATATTACGCAGATGATAAGTGCGTAAACCACTTTTTATCTGTGAAAGAACTTATGGTCTTTTGTAGTGCTTCCGGTTTGTTCGGTAGCTTTTAAAACCTTCAAGGGAAATTCCGCGTCGTGCCATTCTTAGAACGAGGAGATAATCGGCAAGAGTAGTTACAGCATCCTCAGTTGGTCTATTCTTTCTAAACCAAATGCCTAGTTTGTCAGATTTATCACAGTTTAAATGATTTCTCTCAATTAATGAAATAAGACCGTAGTTATTATCCACCCTCAATTTAAAGACAACTTCTTAGTATCGTAAGTTTGTCGTTATATCTTGCATGTGGGGCTGCTTTTGTGGGTAAGGTAGCTGTCCAATATTCTGGGAAGATAGATACCGATAAAAAGAACACATGAACTACAATTCTACAATATTTCTAGGTAATTGATGTATCGTTTGTCTTATCTACATATTTTACAGCCCACTTCGGGCAGTCAAACAGTTGATAATCTTATATGTGGCAGTCCAAAATTAAACAGTCCTGCTGCAAAAGGAATAGGCATATAAATAAATACTACTAGGGTTCATGTAAAATTTATTGTTTTTTTTATTATTTTGAAATCACATGTTGTAACATTCATCTTGTTAATTAAAAATATTCACATTGTCATTTAAATAATCTATTACGATAATCTAGCTTACACTTAAGAGAAATAATGCCATTGAGTACTACTAATGACGGACATAATGTTGTCCGTCGGTTACACGATTGGTCAAGTCATTCTACAACAGAACATTACCCTCAGTTTACATACATACAAATATACAGTATTATAGTACAATTACAAGAACTTGCGTATTGTTTCGACATTCACTAATAAAATGGCATTAATATGGTATACTATTCTTAACATTACAATGTATAGAAATAATAAAAATACTACATCATGCTCTTTGGCTTGCACGACGGAAAATAATACACTACGCAATATGATTGTTAACATAATCTCATAATCTATCAAAGAGATCAATTGAACTGTACCTCAAAATATACTGTTTCACAGGTATAGGTAGGGGAGCGGTGTGTGATATGCAAGTTTGTAATACACCGGCCGACGCGCTTGCGCCGTGTCCTCTGCCCGAGACACTCACGGACTACGCACAACTTATACAGTTACAAATAATACAAGGAATGAGTTTATAAAACGTCATCGTAGCAAGACGAAACTTTCAGTCTAATAACATTTTGATCATTTGGCAATATTGTTAAATTTCACATTACATTCTACTTAAAATAGGATAAATCAAAAAACGAATACAAAAGTACATTAATCGTCATAGGAAGACTAAATGCATTTTTTTTTTTTGAAAATATGTAGGTATTTGAGCCCATTACTAATAAATTATCAAATATACTTATGATAAATGTATTATCACGATGCAGTGAGAAATGAAGAACTAACGATTAAAGGAACAGGAATACAAATCGGTATAATGGCACCTCGACATTCCACTTACGTTACATTAAATACGTTAAAAATAACTTTATATAAAAATTACAATTACGGAGATTCGAGTAAAAGAATGCAGTTACTTTACAATTAACTCTAGAGTCGGTATGAACGTTCCGGTTTATAGTCGTATGATATTTTTACATCGTAGCCTTTGTATACCTCTCCATTTATATACAAAAATATACATAAATGTCCGGTTACTGGAGCAACACTGAACAGTTAAAAGTATCACTGGTTCACATGAACATCGCGTCGTCCTCGAGTTCCCCTGCTATTTCTGTATAAAAATAATAATTTGATAGGTCACCGCGTCGCTTGCGAATATATCTACTTTTGAGCTCAGAATGAGCGGATCGATCGCACTAATCCGCATTGAGCAAATAACGTGCCACCTCGGGGAGGTGCAAAATAATTTTGTCACGAGGTCCTCTCTGTCACACGCGGCACGCGCATGTTGGAACCGTACATTTAGGATGAGACGCCGCACTGAAGCCTGTCACAGTGTGCGAGTAAGTTATATGTCAGCCTGAGGCCGCTGCGGGTTGGTGACGGTGAGCGACTCGGGCGAGTGCAGAGTGATGGTCGTCTGCGAGCCCACCGTGACCGTCTTGTGGTCGGGCGGCGCGGGCTCGGCGCGGTACACGTAGCCCAGCAGGAGCGGCACGCCGGGCGCCAGCGCCACCAGCTCCAGCGCCGCGTCGCCGCCGCCCGGCCCGCCCGGCCCGCCCGGCCCGCCCGGCGGGGGCGCGCCCGGGGCGCCGCAGTACTCGTACTGTCAGACTTTCTGCGGGGGCCGCATCTCGTACGACTGCGGGTACGCGTTCGCGTAAGGCTCGCGACGCCCGCTCGGACCTGCTGGCGCTGAGGCTGGTGCTGTGAAGAAACGATTGGTTAATTTTGTTATAATTAGCCTGTAATCAGGTTTGAGCTTTTTGCAAATAGTGATAATCGTCATGGACTCCTTCCATCGTAAGTGTGACAGAGTAGTACATAGCCGAACTCTTACCGGGTAAAACCATCGTGGTGTTTTACCTCTATCTATGGCCTATTGATGGTTGCGGTTGGCGTAGTGGTTAAATGTTTGACAACTGCGCTGCTGCGACACTGCGTGTCGCGGATTAGATTCCAGCACGGAACAAATATTTGTATGACGTACAAGTAGTTGTTCTGTGTTTGTTTATATGTTTGTAAACGCACCCACGATACAGGAGAAATTCCTAGTGTGGGGGCAACGTTTTTCTTAAAAAAAAGAGACTAAGTATGATACACTTAAAGTACATATTTATTATACAATATGTAAAGAAAACCCTGTCCGACCCGTGAAGTTATTGTTAGGTATCGATAACTGATTCTACTAATACCTACATAACCTGGCTAAACTAAAAAAAATACCCCCTTAAAAATAAATAACTTAAATAAAATAAATAGGTAATTTCATGGCAACACAGACACAGGTCACGATCTCGGTTGACCTCATGCATGTAGGTATAGGTAGTCTATCTACGTTTATAGACTTTCGAAAGAAACAATGATACCTACTTAGGCAGCTCGTAAAAAGAACTGTTTTTAAGTAGGAAGGTGGTCCGACTCTCCGAATGTATCATTTCATTCGATGAGCACAATGGCTGTGGTGGAGATGTTGTTCCACATTTTGTTCACTAAGAACGATACAGGCCTGGCACCGTCGCACGAGATTAGCACGGTGTTTCACAAAGTTAGTCCACCCCTACGAATACACTGCTCGCCGAACTGATAATGGACTCACGAACAGGTCGCCAAAAATATGGTGGGGCACCGTCATGCTGGAACCACAATGACCAATAAGTAGTCACATCCGAATCGTCCAACACCTGATCACAACACAACACAGCTAATTCCAGTTACTACCTTCCATCAGCAAGTTACATTACGTTGGGAAACGACATGATCACACAATATACGTATAGTCTACATGGAAGCAATGTTTACGCGCAACTGATAATTTAAAGTAAAAATGATTTTTATATTATAAAAATAGGTTCTACGCGGCTGGCCTCGCGGCATGATTTAAGTAAATAGAGATGTGTAAGTAATCAAAATATTGATTTTTCGATCGATACGATTTACTCGTCCATTTTTGGTATCGATCTCATTCTCGATTCAACATCGCATGGAATTGTTTAGAACTTTTACAAAACTCAAATTAGCTATGTACACTGCTTTAAATGAAAATCATGCCAAAGTTTTAATTTCAGTTTCTGTCTCAATATTGATGATATTGACCGTTAAAATATTTGTAAAACTTTACTAAAATTGTGTTTCAAAAGGGCTTCTCGTTTTTGTTTACTAATACTTGTGTTATAATAATTTTATTAGTAATTAATCGATAAACAAACAAAAGTACGTTTACCATTGGGTAATCTGTATTTTTACAACAAATCATTATTCAACCAGCCCCCTAAACGGCGAACACATTTTTGTCAAATGATTGCGACTAGTTGGCATCAGTTGGGATCGTTTGGACCGCCCATTGGTCCGTTCGGTCCAAATGATTCGAACGAGTCGCAATCATTTGACCAAAATGTGTTCGCCGATTAGGGGGCTGGTACAAGTTTCGATTAATAGCGATAAAAAAAACGTTATTACGCAAAAAATAGTACATCTCTTAATTATTTCTTTTACGTCGTCGACAATGCTCACGCGCGACGCCGCCAAGAAATAAAGAATCTAACAAAAGAATGAAAGGAAATCCGACAGTTAGGTATACCGCCTAAAAGGGTGTTGTCATTTTTTTAAAAATATCAAGTTTTGGGGAAGCTAGCGTAAATTCCCGGAAAAAATAGATTGTTTCAAAATTGATTAGTATTGTTACTGTGATGATTATGCAAAATTTCAAATTTTATTTGGTCATGTTGATTGCCTAACCTTTATTATCCTTATGGGTCGGACAGGGTTTTCTTTACATATTGTATAATCTATGTAAATAGTACACTGTAGACTACCTAAATTATTTTCTCTCTTTCCCCTTAGTACTCCATCCAAAAGTTGTCCGTAAAAGATCACTCTTAGCGATTAGACCGCCCATTGTGTTACCCTTTGTAAAATCTTTATAATCATGTTTGTAATCTACCATCATCATGTCAGCCGAAAGACGTCCACTGCTGGACATAGGCTTCCCCCAAGGTTCTCCACGACTACCGGTCCTGCGCCTCCCGCATCCAGCGGTTTCCCGCGACCTTCACCAGGTCGTCGGTCCACCTTGTTGGGGGCCTACCCACGCTACGTCTTCCGGTGCGTGGTCGCCACTCAAGAACCCGCCGGCCCCATCGAGTATCGGTCGTACGGGCAATGTGTCCAGCCCACTGCCACTTTAGTGTTGCAATTCTTCGGGCTATGTCGGTTACTCTCGTTCTTCTGCGGATCTCCTCATTCCTGATTCGATCGCGCAGTGAAACCCCAAGCATAGCCCTCTCCATTGCCCTTTGAGTGACTTTGAGCCTTTTTATAATCATCATCATTATTAGCGACATCTATATGATGTACATAATAAAGAGTATTCTAAAAATAAAAGTGTCGATGGTACAGTAGCGATGCTTTCCACATGCGCTGTAGTGTGTGTAGTGGTCGAGTGATGCAGACGTACCCAGGTCCCTGTGTGCGTATGTGAGTGGCGGCGCGTATCCCTTGTGAGTGCGCGCGCGCCGGTGTCCCGGCCGGGGTGGCGCGCGCGCTGGCGACCTCCCGGCTCCGTTACCGTGCCGCATGCGCCGCAACGTGTTCATCGGACGACGGAGTGTCTCTGATAGACGCCTGTTATGCAAAACAATTGCTTTATTAGTACACAATATGAAGATTACTATTTTATATTCTGTCAATTTCTAAATAAAAATTTTCCAGTTCTCAATAAGTTGCTTGAAAATTTGATGCTCAATCAAATGCTACGTTGTTATGTTACGTTACTTTAATAAAAATGCCACCTCTCATGAACAACAATTACGGTTTCACTTAAGAGCTTTGTAACACTGATACTTACTGTGTCACTCCGGTAAAAATCATTTTTAACACTTGGGAAGAAGCCCAAGATGTCATTGGAATCTTTTGCAACCTGTCTAAGGCCTTTGATTGCGTAAACCATAATATAATTCTACTGAAACTAGAGTACCATGGAATTAGGAATATAGCTCTCTTTTCTTTCTAGAATCATGACTTAAAGACAGAAAAGTTGAGGCTCAGTAAATAACGCAACGATATTCAGGTTTGAAATAGCAATGGGTGTTTCTCAAGGATCGAAATTGAGTTTATTATTATTTTTAATTTACATTAACAATAATCAACATTTTTATAGTCCCACTGCTGGGCACAGGGTTCCTCTCATATAAAGAAGAATATTAAGCGTAATCACCACGCTTGCTCAACGCGAGTTAGCGATTTCAGACTTAAAAAAGGAAAACATCTCGAGGAAACCCGGACTTTAAGTCTGAAATCGCCAACCCGCATTAAGCAAGCGTGGTGATTACGCTCAATCCTTCTCAGTATAAAAGAGACCTGTGCCCAGCAGTGGGAAAATCGTCTATACTATTACAATGTTTATAAATATGTGAAACAAACCAGTTCCTTAAAACATTTTCACATTTTGAACAATTATTAACTTAAGTAAAAATACTTTTTCTAACATAATTTCAGTTAATATGTAAATATTTATTTATAAAGAAACTGAGATAGTAAGCGCTAAAAAGGAAGAGATATGCGTCAACAAAGGCACAAGTAAGCATATACCAACAAGTGTTATTCGGAGAAAATTTTTGTCAGTTTTAAACCTTAAGTACCATATTATTAATATTGATTAAAGCTACAACCCGCAAAGTAATTACATAACCCACTCAGTAGCAATAAGACTCATTTTGACAGTTCAACTACATTCATTGCCTTATTTACGTTTTTGAGCAAACACATTTGTCGAACACATAGAGCAATGGATTAGCAATATGCTTTTTAACTATACAAATTGAAAATATTAGTGTGCTACGCAGTTACAGTGCAGTTGTAACCTTCAGCTTTACCAGACCAATGCCCTTTTTCCAGGTTTAAGTTTGGCATAAGTTTATGAGAAGGCCCACCACAAAAGCCAAATTCAACAACACAAAAATATAAAACATACACGTACCTAGCCGGCGGTCTCTTCGGGTTGGACGAAGGCGTGTGTACCGCACAGCACTTGACAAAGGCGCCCATACACACGATCAGCCCGACGCCAGCAAGCAGTACTACCCACCATTGTTCTATAACCCACGCTTGAACAGTTTGTAGAGTGGCACGGTTCAGGAGAAGGTTTTTGAGACGGGCTAAAGGACCTTCAGCGTCGACTGCACGGCATTTGAGAAAGACGTCGCAGTAACCCTGGAAGGTAAGGAATTGAGGATTAACATAGACAATTATTTTGTGGCCACACACTAGGAATTACTTCAGTGTGGCTACCGCGTTTGAGTCATCGATTGGCCCGGTTCAAGGCTGTATGAATTCTCAACCAATGAGAGCGCCAAACGCGGTCGATACGTATGATCAAGTCTCGTAATGAAAATGTTTCGTCATGGTCGCCACACTGTACTGTGGGTGCGTTTACATAAGTTAACATATGAGATATTACTACATAATATAAAACTTACTCTGTTCCTATATCCCTGTTTGCTTAAATCTTTGAAAGAATTGTTGCGGCTTATTTTAATAGGGTGATTGAAAAGGAAGGTTTATACAATATGTTAAGAAAACCCTGTCCGACCCATAAGGATAATAAAGGTTAGGTAAACACATGACCAAATATAATATAAAATTTTACGTAATCATCATAGTACCAATACAAATGAATTTTGAAATAATATTTTTTTCCCGCGAATTAATTCCAACTTCCCCGAAATTTGGTAATTTTTAAAAAAGTGACAACACCGGTATTATTATGAGCGAATAGCGATGCGACAGCGTGCCGCGTGCCTTGCCGCCCGCCGCCCGCGGAAGTGTGCTTAACGTACATGTATTAAGTTACCTCTTTTTGAGAAATAATATTTATGTTTTTTGGGGGATGCAATAAACGATTGAATATTAAGTACTTAAAAACTTACTTGGAAATTATCACAAGGCGATCCTGGCCTCAAACTTATCCCTCCTTTCGGCAATCCAACTTGTTCCGCAAATTCCTCGGTACTTCGACAGGAATCCTGCTTCGGGCCGGTCTGACACGCCAACTGGCATAGCGCGCGTCGATTCACTACGGCGGATACTCCGTCGCCGATCGAACGTGGAGCGGAGGACAGGAAACATTCTGTCATGTTCCAAGCTAGGCATATGGAGCCGCTGCATTCACCGCTGAGACAAAGCTGTGTTCCTGTTGGGAAGCATAATTGTTGTAATTATCTTAATAACATAATTCTTTTATACGTTTAACACTTCACTCTTCCTAAAGGGCTGGACCGATTTGGGTGAAATTTTGAGTATATATTTTAGTGGGTTCCGGGATGATTTGAAAACATAATTGGACGGTAGACGGGGCTGGGTGGATTTTCATTTTATGATTAAATATGATCGTTTTTGTGTGACATTACTTTTTTCTTGAATAACTAAAAACTATCAGTAAAATTATGATGTTATTTGAAAAACTAATGTTTTAGTATATTTAAACAATAATTTAAACACCAAATTTAAAAGAAAAATCATAAAATATAAATATCGCATTGAAGTGAATGATGTTGTGTAGATATAAATGATATCTTCTGTTGAAGTGAATGATAAGATGTAGACGTTAATGATGCAAATAAAACACATAGATTACAATCAGCTCTTTATGGAAGACATATGAACATAGAAGTACTATTTTTTTAAGACATATAACAACTCAATAAATTTTGATTTATTTACACAAAAAGCAACCAGGCTCAAAAAATAATTAACTTTGGTTTAAATCACAGAAATCTTTGATTCGAAGCAATAAACAACAGACACAAAATGATTATTCAATAAGATATTGTGATTGCTAAACATGTACTTAACAAAATAAAATTCACAAAAATCTTTGAATTTTTTTTTCTCAAAAGCTACTACACTAGCTAGCCTCTAGAAATAATGCGTAGTTGTAGCCCGCGAATTTATTTTTTTCTTAATATTCCAGGTCAGTGCCAGGTTGTATCTTGATCAAAATTTGATAATGCATCTTTCTAAGTTAGATTTGTACTATAAGCACTTTGATTTTGTTCTTATGGTACAAATTTAACTTAAAAAGATGTATTAATGATTATAATTCCGTAAATACGTACATGTTATAGTCGTGAATAAAATTTTGATCAAGATGGAACCTGACACTGAACTGCAAAATGCAAAAAACTTCAGTAAAAATCACCTTAGTGATCCACATTTAATATTTTAACATGTAACTTACAATAAAAATAAAAAAATCTTAGTTCGTTTAAAACAAAAAGTAGCCTCTACAAAATAAAACGGTCAGCCTTCAAACGAAATTCACTAACTCACAATATTTTTTACATGGTTCATCTAAAGAAATGCTGTGTTGATTTAGATATTGATGGTTGCGGATAACATCATTACATTTTCCGGTTCTTTCTGGCCCTCAAAAGGGAAGTAGCACTACGACAATTCTTATTTATACACGTCTTCTCTTTAGTTATCTGTATATTGCTATCATCATTCTGATTTTTTGATATGTCACTCTTGTTCTTGAGATTTGCTTGTACCCTTAAAATTTGCATTCTTTGATTTTTAGTCAATTTCCGCAGGTTCTTTATAATATTTATCAACTTAAATCTTTTCTTCGATTCGTGATATCTTCTTCCTTTCTGCTTTTTGTAAGTCTTCTTTTGTAAACATGACCTATATTTGGAAACTTTGATGACGCTTCTTTTGGTCGCTGTCCATCATCATCATCTCTGCGTTAATCCCAGTAGCATCCGAATCTTTCTTCAGCTTTAAGCCTGGGATCCGCTTTACCAGTCTAACTGCTGATTTGGCTAAACTTCGATATTCTCCGTGAAGCGACTGCCGTCTGACATCCACAACCCGACGGCGATATAGAAGCATTGCAGTTAGACCAATTGCTGTCTATATTACTTCGAATTTACCTTGCACTGTTTACGCAGTTTTCTTTGTTGACGTGGACTTTATCTGCGATGGATGTCTGTTTCCTTTCTTCTTTACGTTTTTTTTTTTTGTATTTTGCTCGTTGTTTTTCTTTTTCTAATGCTTATAGTTCGTGGTTATATTTTATATCTAAAAACTTGCGTCTTTTGCACAGCCTTTGCTGGGCTAAACGTTCTGCTTTCGTTTTAGCCATAGCTGTACCAGGGTAATGAAATAGGGCAAAAAAGTTAGTTTAAACTATTAATTTACATCTAATAATTTGTTCTATTGTACAGAAATAAAATTTAGAGGCACCTAACTATATTGCTTTTAAAATTCTTAATTTATTACACCTAAATCATTAAACTCTATATAGCGTCATTGTAAACGTAACAAAAATGTCATTTTCCTCAGAAGAAATCATTCACCTCATCTAGAAATTCCCGATGAATGATGTTACGATTAATGACGAATCAAATTAAAACACATCCCTGTCCAAGCAAACGCAAACCTACAATATAACACTATACTTCATATTTAATACAAATTCCATATTGTCCATGCTCGTTTATCAACAAAATAAAGCAAAATATACTTACCAACAATATTTTCAATCGTTTAATGACGAAATTCTTTGACAAATTAATATCAATTCACTTCAAAACGTAATTTTAGTATGTATACGTGCAGACTAGTACGGATCTCCACAACAGCTGAAGTGGGGCATGGGAGTAGCTATCCGAAATGCATTTGGTTACTGTTAATAAATATTTTCGTTGAATAAATTTCTTGAAACCACAATCGAGGAAACAAATGACGATATTCTTGTGACGAATTTTTAAATTGTTATATAACAATGTCAGGGGTAAATCTCGATTTAAGAAAAGTAATAAATAATCAGTTTATACTTAAAACATTACAAATGAGATAAAATCAAATAAAATTTAGGCCGACACAATAAGATTTTGAAAAATTAATGAACATGGTATTGAAAGTAACGGAGAGGTAAATGATTTCCGCGATACTATATTTAAGTTTTTAATGTTGCATATAATTGTTTTGTTATTTTATTACCTACTAACCATACATAAGTATTTAAAGAATATTCTTAGGTATATTTTACATAAGGCGTAGTGAATTTTTTTGTGAAAAAATAGAATCACACCAATAATACGCTATTTTGAAAATCCACCCGGCTGCTGTTATGGTCAGGATGGCATCTGCTGGGTACGCTAGTTAGCAATAAAAGTTTATGCTAACTAATAAGAATGTGCCAGTGTTTGATTGATGGTGGTATGTGCTGTTATTTTTAGGATGTTTCTGACTATAGCTTGGACTTTGTTCCCGATATCGCCGGGATACTTTTAAAATGAATATTGTATGTAAATATAAGCCCCGCAAGTTGATATTGCGATTGGCGGCCATCTTGATGATGTAGTCGAAGTCGCACCATCAGTACCGTTCACATGGTCAGCCCGTACTTAGAGTGTATGTATAATAAAATTATAAAATAAAAATAAACTGATAACCCTAGCTTATTAACTTTGTATTTTTTTTTGCTAGCTGTCCTTTTGTGCGACGGATGACGACACACAGCTTTTATTGTGACAAGGTTCTTTCGCATCATCAACGTGCGGGGCTAGTATTGTTGCTATTATCGATTTGTATTGAAACGTAAACTAAAAATTTGCATTAAGAACTGTCTTTGAAATATAATCTGTACTAAATAACCAACGTGATTCTACAATAAGCATTCATCATAATACTTGTTGAACGTACCATTATTACACTTGGTGTGGTTGGGCATGGCCCGTGGCTCGGGACAGTCGGCGGAGTTCCCCGAGCAGAAGGAAGCGTGGCTACACTCGGACGCCTCGCGACACGTCTGGTTGCGTGAGGGCGGCACGAACTGGCACGTGCCGGCGTGGCAGCACGGACCTTGTGATGGACTGGAAACGAATAACCATCATTAGGCAACATTCAACAAATTATTTTTATAAAAAAAAAAATATATGAGATCTATGAATCTATGTACATCGGGTAGTTTTACTCTCAAATAAAAACACATATTGTCAATGTTGTAAAATAATTATATTGGCAGAAAAAAAAATATGAAAATACTTTATTCGAAGCTAGCTGACTTCGCTTGATAGAAATTTGACTTGACCTTGATTCGATAGGTATCCGTGTATTTATTAGTTTAATCTATAATATTTATACTAATACTAATATAATATAAAGCTGAAGAGTTTGTTTGTTTGAACGCGCTAATCTTAGGAACTACTGGTCCGATACGAAAAATTCTTTTTGAGTCGCATAGCCCATTAATCCAGGAAGGCTTCAGGCTATAACATCACGCTGCGACCAATAGGAGCGGAGCATATAAAAAGAAACCTACGCGGGTGAAACCGCAGTGCGCAACTAGTATACAATATAAAAAGAAAACCCCGTCCGACCGATAAGGATAGTAAAGGTTAGGTAATCACATGACCAAATAAAATTTGAAATTCTACATAATCATTATAATAACAATACTAACGAATTTTGAAATAATATTTTTGTCCGCGAATTAACTCCAACTTTCCCAATATTTAGTAAATTTTAAAAAAGTGGCAACCCCATTTTCGACGGTATTATTGGTAGGTACTTTGTATGAATGAATGTAAAATTGGCGGCATTTGTTTGACCGCATGCCCTGGCTGCGGTCGTGCGCGCGTGTATTGCCATGTAAGTTACCTCCTTTAGCTAAATAATATTTATTTTTAGGGGGCATTTTTTTTTAAGTTTTGCCAGGCTTTATAGTAGAATCAGTTATCGATACCTAACAATATCTTCTCGGATCGGACACGGTTTTCTTTACATATTGTATATTAAATAAAAAAATACGCTTTGTAACGAACCTGCACTGTGTGTTAGCCTTCCTGGTGCAACCCTTAGCAGTGTAGTTCTTCTCTCGCTCGTACGCACTCAGCTGTCGCGGGTAGCAACAGCGGTCCTTGCATTCGTTCTCATCGTAACCTGGGTAATAAAACGTATGTTCCAAAATATTATAACAAATTTATAAAACCAAATCATTGTTTATCCCGCTGCAGTTGTTCGGAAATATCAGCTGGGATAATATCAGAAGGCCAATTCCGGTAATTTAAAATGATCAAAATCTAGGTCCCACTCATTTTTGGGGTACGGTGAATGCGTGAATCTCGCATCCCCGGTCATAGGTGGAGGTCAAACACCGCGGTGGCTCTAGCCGGTAAGAGTCGCCCCCACGATGGAGGAAGCCCATAAGGATATCCAACGCGTAAAAAAAAGCGCAACACATCAGCGATAGTGAAATGACAAAATGTATAGAAATTTCAGGTATTTTTGACAGCCTGAGACTAAGATTACAGTATGAACGTATAAGTATGAGAATTACCTCAGTCTCGAAAGTTACGTGAATTGCCCTCAAGTTAGCTCAATTTTTGTTTATATATTTATAAACTAGTGCTTGACGACAATAACGCCTGATGGTAAGCATTGATGCAATCATTGATGGTAAAGCGCGCTAGTTTATTAAGAGCCAATTCACTCTAGCTTTGAAGACACTTAAATGATAGTCAGACGGAAACAATCCCTCGATGTACGAGGTATAAAAGACGGGGCGAAACTCTCCGTCCGGATCACAGTAGTGTCAACCACGCAAGGGTGGATACTCGCCGTACGACAAGTCGTTACTACTTACCACAATCACACTCCTCCCCAACTTCCACGATCTTATTCCCGCAGAAGGCGCCAGCACTCGCCGTGAGGCAGTTACGCTTGCGTCCGTCTCGCACGGCATCGAGCACAGCACTGATGTTTCCGACACTGCAGGTAGAGAATCGGCTGTTGTTGGGCCGGTCGCCAGAAGTCGCTGAGGCGAACATTATGAAGTTGCCTTGTTGGCCGCCTGGGCGGCATTCAGAGGGGTAGTCGTGCTGTTGAATATAGAAATGTGGTAGATCAGAAATTAAAATCACCTATAAGGTGGTAATGCAAGGCACAGCACGGCACGGTACTCTTCGGCATCACCCTATGCAAGCACATTCTATCGGTAACAATGTCGCGGTACCCTGCCCGTGCCGTGCCGTGTCGCCTTTGAGGAAGACATTTAGTATAACGGGCAGATTATTCCCTAAACTCCTTAAGTGACGTAATAATTCATCACTATCTTCATTCGATCTTGGATAAATATTTGTAGGACATTCTAAGTCATTATAGACGTTGAGAAGCATATTACAACTTAAACATCATCACAAATACCGTATTGAGCTAGAACAAAACATTATTATTTTTTGCAAATTAACAAGAACGTTGATGAAAATTTTACAACGTATAACTATGTACATATATGTATGTAATACCACTTAAACAACTATTTGCTTTTGCGTTGTGTAGTCTTACTTTATTTTGAATAGTATTTTATAATGACATGGTTCTAAATAAATGTAGATTTCAATGATTATTTAAATTTTGTCTTGTGTTAGAATTTCCAAAGTTGATAAATACCTGAAGTTCCTAAATTGAATAAATTTGACGGTTGGATGATTCGCGATGATTCCTATGATTGATGAAAATTAATCTTTAGGAGTTCTAGAAACTTACCGGAGATCCAAAGTTATGTCCGATTTCATGAGCTAGGGTCAGTTGACTGACTTTGGGCGGTACTCGGCTGTTGTAGTTGACGAAAGTGATGATGCCGGTGTTGAGGGACCGCTTGGTACTCTGGTACATCCCGCCGATGGTCTCTGTGTACGTCTTGTATTTCTCGCAGATACCGCCAGAAGCGCCGCTTGCACTCGCCACCCAGGCTAGACCTACAAGGCAGAAATTGAATTAAGAATAATATTATTTTCTTCTTTATTTATGGTTTGTTTTCACAGCTTGTCTGTTGTCAAAGTAATCAACAGTCAATTAACAGACAGGAGTAATGTAATGAATGTTATAACAGTATTTAAAAAACTTTTTAACTCAAGTAAGTAAGTTTAAGTACAATATTCAGTATTCACTAAAATTCTGTGTTACTTTAACTTTTGTCTAACTTCGTCATCACCAGCCTAACCTTTTCCACTATTTGTGGGGTAATCTTTCAGTTCCACCTAATGCAGCAGGAACGTACTTTTACGTGAAACAACTGCATATCTGACCTTAATAGTCTTGTTGAGGTCAGATACCCGTTGGTAAGACCACTTGTCGGACTTTCGGGTTTCTAACGAAGTTATAACAACTTCCAAACATCCACAATGACCACATGAAGCAACGGTACTAAATGCTTTGTACCGAGGCACATCTGCATACCTTATATATGCTACTTACCAAGTGTGCCTCCAGTAAAGTCCCTATATGTGAACACATACGCAAGACAAAAGTCTTCGTGGTTGCCGAGCGAGTGTAAGTTGAGGAAGTTGGATACATCGATGTTCTCTAGACAGAACTGATTCGTTTCGCTGCCGAACTCGTGGCCTTTGCACATTGAGTCGTCGTCGATCTGTCAAAAATTTGTATTGGTTAGAAAGGAAATAAATATAAACATCACGGGGATGAGAGGACAAGGGGTGGAGGAAATGAGTACTGTCCTTATCGCAATGTGTTATAGGTTGCACAGTGTGTGTAAAGGCACTTTTCGTATCTGTCTGTGTGTCTGGGTCACACTCACACAGACAGACACGAAAAGCTTACTTGTAATTTTCATGCGGTTTTCACTATCATATAGAGAATTTCTTACGGAAGGTTTTGTTGATTTCGGAAGGTGTAAATATTCTATACTATAGATACCTACTCTTCTTCAGATTAAACTTTAATAAAGTAAAGAAATCTCAATGTTATGTCAAGTCGTAAAAACCGTGCGCACTTGTTATCTATATTGGTTTATACTTTATAGCATCAGCCGAGCCTTTAAGATTACTCTTACGACCCTTCTTAGATTATTTTTTCTTTTTTAAAAACCATTTTTAACATATAACAGCATTTAACTAAAACTATATCGCTTCTAAAACTCAATCGTGGATTATAATTCATCATCATCATCATTTCAGCGTATAATCCCGGTTGCATCCGCAGCTTTCGCATTGGAGCCCAGGGTCCGCTTTCCTACACTTTCTCCTCCATTTCGCACGATCTCTGGCATCCCGTGGTGTGAGATTGTTGACACGCATGTCATCTCTTACGACGTCAAGCCAGCACTTCTTTGGTCTACCTCGCTTGGTCCGGCCCGGCGGAGGCGCCATGGCAAGACTTTTGTTACCCACGTAGCATGCCGGTTTTCGTAAGACGTGACCGTACCAGAGTAGGCGACCCTCTTGCGGTTTGTCTGCTATGTCACGTACACGAAGACCGCTACGGATGCGGGAGTTCCTGATGCGGAATTTTCGCGTAACTCCACACATCCACCGCAGCATATTCATCTCCGTGACACGCAGTTCCTGTTTGTGTCGCTCAAGCACAGGCCACGCCGCACTGCCATATAGAAGACCGGTCGTATAAACCTGTCCCTTAAGCTTAACTGGCATTTTGGAATCACAAATGACACCTGTCACCTCATGCCATTTTGCCCAAGGTGCGGAAATGCGTGCCTTAACGTCGCAATCAATGTCGCCGGATGCGTGGAGCACAGACCCCTAGTATTTAAACTGGTCTGTGCACTCGACCATGTCTCCGCCTATGCACACAGATATAGGGTCTGTCGTGATGCTGGCCACGTACACCGTCTTCGCCACATTGAGTTTAAGACCTCCGTTCTCAAGCGAATTCTTCCACACATTCACCCGCCGAACAGAAACGGACTAACGGATCCCTGGTGAACTCCGACGGTGATGGGGAAGGGTTTAGTGTCGCCAACAGCGGTCCTAACAATGGAATCGGAATTGAGGTACATGTCTCGAATTATGTCAACATAGGCTTCTGGTACCTCTTTGGACCTCAGTGCCCACCAGATCACCCCCGGAGGGACACAGTCGAAGGCCTTCTGCATATCTAGAGCATATGCAGCGGCGTGTTCTTCGATCTGTATCTCTCCATGGTGATCCTTAAGGCGAATATAGGGCCCATGGTTCCGTACCCTGGGCGAAACCCATATTGACACTTCGAGACAGCACACTCCTGCCGGATCCGGGAGTCTAAAATCCTCTCAAAGATCTTCATGGTGTGGGACATAGCTTTATACCGCGGTAATTATTGCCATTGAAGACTGGAGTGATGATACTCAGTCTCCATTGGTTCGAGATTTTGCTGGTCAGGAGCACGCGGTTCAGAAAGTTCGTTAACATGCCCACACCGCGAGGACCCATCGCGTTCCAGACCTCAATGGGGACTCCGTCAGCTCCGATAGCTTTCCGATTCGCCATGCGACGAAGAGCAGTTTGGACTTCCTCAGGCGTTATCGGGGGCACTAATCCAAGGTTCGGAGGGAGTTCCGGTGTCTGCACCTCTTGGTGCTGCTTATTCAGCAGCTCGTGGAAGTACGAGCGCCATCTCTCCTTCACCGCGTGGTCCTCGCAAAGCAGGTTGCCGGTAGGGTCTTTTACACAACGGCACTTGGATATATCCTGTGCCGCTTTGACCCTGGAACGTGCCAACTTGTAAATGAGCTTCTATCCCTCAGACGATTCCAACTTCTCATAAAGCGGTTGCAAGTGGGCACGTCTGGCTCTGGCTACAGCTCATTTAGTGGCACTTTAGGCAACCTTATATGCGTCGCGATCTTCAGGAGATTCGGTCGCCTGCCACGTTTTGAAGAGGGCTTTCTTCATCCTTGTCTCCCTGTGGACTGTGTCCTCCCACCACCAGGTCTCTTTATCACTTTTGCGAGCCTTATCACGCCGAGCACCACCCGCGCCGCTCCAGCAACAGCTACCTGGATCCTGTCCCAGTGGTCTTGGACAGTTTCGCCCTCGGTACCAATGAACTTGTCGCCGATAACCGACGCGAACTCCTGGGACTTCTTTTCATCAAGCAGCCACCACCAGATCTGGCGCCGGCAGTGCTCTACATGTCTACGTTGGGCCTTGCCGCAGAGCTCCATGACAAGGAGACGGTGTTGTGCAGTGAGGATCTCACCGGATATGATTTTGCAGTTGGCTACTTTGCCGCTGTGGTGTCTCCTAGTTAGTAGGAAGTTGATCTGGGTAGCCCTTCGTCCGCTCCGGTAGGTAACAAGGTGCTCCGGTTTCTTTTTGAAATATGTGTTCACGATTGTCAGGTCTGCGGCCGCACACGTTCGGAGAATGTTGTCTCCTTCCGCGTTGCGGCTACCGTTTCCAAAGCCACCGTGAACACGCTCAAACCCGTCACACTTCTCACCCACATAACCGTTCAAATCACCACCCAGAACGATTCCCTGAGACAACGGGATCCCACGACGCAATCCTTCGAGCTGGCTTCAGAACAATGTCCTTTCGGCGTCACCGCACCCAGCCTGCGGAGCGTAGGCACTCATCAAGTGGGTTATAAACCCATTGACAAGCACCTGCACCGACATCAGCCGATCACTGATGCGATTAACCTCCAGGACGCTATCCAGGAGCTCGTCAGACAGCACCACGGCGACCCCATTTCTTCCACTAGGTGCACCTGTGTAGATCAGCTTGTAGCCATTCCCAATAAGCAGGGATCTGCTGCCTTTCCACCGAGTCTCCTGCAGGAACGCCACGGCCACCCTCCGCCTGTGGAGAGTATCGGCCAGTTCTCTCGCGCGTCCAGTTAGCGTGCCAACGTGCCACGAAGCGAAACGGTGTTTCCTGGTTTGGGCTCGCTTCTTCAGCCGTGTCCGCCCCTGACACGGTAGCCCTAGCCCACAAGTCACAGGAGTCGGGCGGTTCCTGTGCGCCATTTTGCGGCGGCGCCCTAACCGTAAAACGTGCCTTTTTACTGTTCCTATTCATGATACGGCTTTGTTTGGCTTTTACGATTGCGACTGCCGTCTGACCACTCAACCCCGAAGGGGAAGACGGCGTCAGAGCCCCGTTCAGCAGGTGCACCGTCTGGCAGGTAGGGTGGACTTGAGTCCCAAAGATGGTGGTGGGACCCCAATGCACCCAATTCGTAGATTATTATCAGTATCATTTCACAGCCGAAAATGTGGTTTTAAGACCTCCCCAAGAGTCATCATATCGATCGATCCTATGTAACTTTTATCCGACGGAATCCAGACACCATCACCTGTAGGACTCGTAATTGAAAACATTCAAAATATAGTCGCAATCTAAATTCAGCGGTGTCGCTGAAATAAAACAACAAACACAAGTTTTTGACAAGTATTTGTACAAAATGTCAAAAACTTGTGTTTGTTGTCAAATGTAGGGGAAATTAGAGGAATGTTTAACAGATTGAAGACTGAGATGTGAACTGTGAACGTTATTACAATGACGAGAATTCCCCTCACTTCAACGGTCCAGTTAGTCAAGTGAATTAAAATCGATATCCTTGTTACTTTAGCGATATGGTTAAAAATCTATTAACAGCATTTGACAGATTGTAGTAGCTTGATGTGTAGTGCGTCTGTACGGGTGTGGGGAATTCTCAGATAACACAAATGAGTAAATAAACATTTATTTATATCATTTATAAGTAAAGATTATGAAATAAATCTCTGTAAATAATTAGTACTCGTTCAAATGGGTTGTTTGAAACAATTGTTGCATGCGGAAAATGCTTACTTAGGTATATAGCGTAAAATTATAGCACCTGGGAATTCCATTTACAGGAATAAAATAAATATTATAATATATATTTGTTTAAAATCATCCTGCACTCGTAGGTAACGTAATTACAGATTATACAGAATCCAAACTGACGATATAGACATATTTTGTACTGTATTCCTTATCACTATCTGTAAATTGCATTTAAATAAAAACCATAATTAAAATCAAGTGACGCTTTATATGATTTGTTTTTGTCAATTTAATTGAAAACACAACCGTATAGAATGCAATTATAATGCTCGTGTAACACAATCCGATTATTATTAGTATATTGTCAGGCTTTTTTTTAGGATACCGTGAATCAGAATCTAAGGCGATTCTAAGCCTGGCTTCGAAGCAGTGGCGAGGGAAACATGTACCTATAATCAGCCTAAAAACTTTCGAAATATGATGAAATCAATCAAACAAATCGTCACATAAACATAATATACATACTACCAGACTTCTAAATCAAGCCATCGTGCATTTTCAAAATAGCGAAATACATCAAAATAACGAAGAGTTAAAAAAAACTTATACTACATTGCTACTTTGAAGTCGACATTGCTGGCTGTGTCACCATTGTGACACAGTGTCCGTTATTTGATTCACGACCATTAATAATGTACAGTAGGCCTAGTATGAGTTTCCAATACGAAACTCGTTCGATCGTATCGAGCGCGCTTGGCGCTCTCATTGGTTGAGAGTTGTTACGACCTTGAAGCGGGCCAATCGCTGAGTCAAACGCGCTCGATATCGGCGAACGTGTTTCGTAATGAAAACTCATACTAGGCCTACAGAAATACAAAGAATGTAGTTTGGTTCATTTGGAGCGTATATCATAAGTTTAAAATGAAAAAAAAAAAAAACATAGTGCAAAAAGTAACTGAGGGTTGATTATACTAATTTTAAGAACGTTCACAGTCTAAATCTGTAAAAAAATACGTCTAATTTCCCTACATTTTGACAAGTTTTTGACATTTGTTTTTCCACCGAGATGAGACTGCAACTAGATAGGAGTAGTATTGTATATACTATGTGTAGGTATGTGTATTTTATGTTCTAGCAATTATAATATGATAATTATGTATTTTTATCTTTGTAGGTATATAGGCGATGCCGGTATATTGTCTCACGCGTTTCGCTGCATTGTAATGTTTATTTTCGCGTGGAATAAGTTATGCTCCCTCCTATTGGTCGCAGCCTGATGTTATATAGCCTAAAGCCTTCCTGTATTAATGGGCTATCCAAAGCAAAAAGAATTTTTCCAATCGAACCAGTAGTTCCTGAGATTAGCGCGTTTAAATAAACAAACAAACTCTTCAGCTTTATATATTAGTATAGAGTATAGATAATACAATTAACAGATTAAAAAAAATAAACTTCGTTTTATTGCACGATAGAAAAAAGTGATTACATTTACAACAAGAATTACAGTGGCGCACACAGAGTGGCCAAAAACGGTACTACATTTTTTAATTGTGGTATGGGCGATGTTTACATTCTTCCAATAACCTCATAAGATATAAAAAGGTCCAATGTAGCATCATAATTTTTGGTATTTATGTACACTCTCGCTTCTCCAACCCACTTTTGGCATTGGCAGAATAGTCGACATCGGCTTTACTTGCAATAAATAAAAATAGAATAGAATAGACACTGCAACTAGATTTTGAACGTTTAAAATTACGAGCTGGCTCTATGTCATCGGAGGGCCTATTGTCCTCCGATGACATAGAGCCAGGTCATGCATCTAGATTTATTAGCAAAAAAAAAAAAAATTAATGATTAGGTGTAGAGCAAGGAAATTATATCTAAACTGGAATGTGAAGTTGCGTACTCTTATTTAAAAGAAGAATCTATCGCAAGAGCAATAAGGTCGATCGGAAATAAAACTTTATTTGAAAAGAACACGGTCCGAGGGAGAAAGCGTCCCAGTAGCCCTCTGTCTCTTTCTAAGTGTTACTCGTATTTATTTTTTGTAATTTTGTTTGAAACCAACAATTTTGATTAGAAAAAAAATGGTGAAAAAGGGTGCCATTAATGACTGCAATAGGCTATTTGACAACATTCAAAATATACAACAAATTGTGGTCATACTTGAAGATAATATCGTAAAGAAATATATTTCACTTTATTTTGATGTAAATCATGTGTGATTTTATCAAAACACAGAAAATTAATTATTGTATTTTTTTAAATTTTATCTTGAACGTGAACGGCCTGTGATTGGTTGACACTCCGGTGACGTCACACACAAGTAAACATTATCTCGATAGTTCGCGTCGGTATTGTTTTTGAGTGTTTTTAAGATATTTATAGCAGTTTTCTGATATTTTTCGTTTTTATTCACATCTTGTTGTGTAATACAGTAATACTTATCCATTACACACCTAAAAATGGATCCGAATTTTGTGAGAGCCGATAACAGCAACCTACCTAAGATTGACTCTTTCATGGTTGCAAATTTCTTTAAGAGTAACACAGATTACTATGCTGCGGAATTTAAGAATGTAAAAACAGCTGTGTAAGTATTATGAAGAAATCATTTATCTACTAACCTTTACATTTGGTCAATTTCCATATTAGATAAACAATATTTTAAGGTTATGTTATTGACTGCATAATGTTTATGTATTACGCTTTGTCATAGTTTTTGCTTTTGTTTCACAGGTCTGCAAGGGAGTCCTATGGAGACGATGCTATTGGATACGTCCAACTACACCGGGAGCACGGAGTTTGCAAAATTAAGTGTAAAGTGTGCCCAGAACATAAAGTTAGAACCAAAGCCTACAATGTGACGATGATAGTTAATGAAAATGACAGCGAAATCATTAGCTGTAAATGCCATGACTGTGCTGCTTCAGCTGGTGGATGCAAGCATGCAGTTGCTTTTTTGATGTGGGCCCATCGTCGCTCTGAGGAACCAGCATGTACTTCTGTAGAGTGCTATTGGAGAAAACCTACTTTGTCCAGAGTAGGGTCTACCTTGAAGTACATTACTGTTCAGCAGATGTCCCAAAAGGAAGTACCTCACAGACCAAGTACATCAGATCTTTATAATGAATTTATTAGTGAAGCAAAGAAGAAAAAAATTGAAAACTGTGAGTTACTGAAATATCAGCATGATTTCAAATATAGTACTTTCAACAGGGGCGTGCACAAAGATTTTATTGGGGGTATGCATAAATATACCTACTATCCAAATCTCTGTGCTTATATATGGTAAAACTTAAAAAACGTAACTTAGACGTAGTTTCAATTTAACATAGTCGCGTACTTTTTCGCATGTCAACATTGAATTGATGTTTGTGCGTGGCTACAATGAACATCTAAGTATGTGATTGATGATAAGAACAAGTCAAATAAATGATATACGTGGGGTATTAGGTATTTTTTATTTGCCCAAATGAATACAATGAAATCATCATCATCTCAGGGTTAATACCAGTCGCATCCAAAGCTTTGGAATCTGGGGTCCGCTTTTCCAGTCTAATTGCTGATTTTGGCGAAATTTCGACAATTTCCGTGAAGCGACTGCCGTCTGACCTCCACAACGCGAAGGCAATATCGAAGCATTGAAGTTAGACCAATTGTTGGACTTTTGTGGGCTCCAACAACCCGTAACGACTGCCACTAGATGTTCGCATGGCAACCGAAACCAACGGCTTAACGTGCATTCCGAGATACGACCAGACCAGTGCAAATATTCATATTCATGCATACAAATACTTACACTGCGCGAGGATCGAACCCGCGCCTCCTTACGCAGCGGCCGCGTTCGCTACCGCTACGCCATGTAGGCTGTCAAAATACAATGAAATGGTATTACTAACTCAACTGTAAATAAGTAATAATTTATTTCTCAAAAAACTAAAAAAAAATATTTCACTATCTATAAATTAAATCAACGCGCCTATCTATTTTTAAATAACTCTGTAAAAATCAAATATATATAAGATCGTTTTGAAATCGCTAAAACTTCTTTTAAAATGGACAGATAGACAAATCTATGAGTCTGCTTTGACTTTTCATAAATATGCGTAATGCACTACTCATTGGAATCATAACTATTAAATTTTGCTAATTTGTAAACTTCAGGAAAATTATTACAACATAAAGTATAGTATTGAAATTCAAAAGCAAGTAGGTTGAAAAACTTAAGGTCTTTTAAGTTTTTATAACGTCGAACTGTCAAAGCCGTGTTTTAAAATAATATACCTATACGAGAAACAAAACAATTTATTTGTACACACTACACAACCTGCTAACCACATATAATTATCATAATACTTTTTATAAAGACAACCTTTCTTTTGTGTTAAACCAAAAACTCTAAAATAAATGTATATTCAATTCCGCTTAAAACAATCAATACATATTTAACCCAAAAACACCAATAATGAAACAACATAAGCTGCTAAAATAAAAAGGTATTTGAACGAACAACAATCATGCTATATTTCTGAACTTCTTAAATTCGTCGCATTATTAGAAGCTGTGCTTATCATGGGCTTTAAACCCAAAGAAATTTCACGCACACGTACACAACAGTTTAGGCACACAAGCAAATAATTTTATACACAGACAGATACGGAAGAGGCACATTTTGTTTATGCTTACGCCGTAAGAGGCGCGGGTGTCGCGCCTAAGGCAACTAATGTGTCTCGTTAGCACTAGGCCCAATAGATGGCAGTGTTATCAATAACTGATTAACAAAGTCTTTTAGTTTTAACTTTGTAGTATATAAATTATTTTACAGTATATTATAATTTTAGAAGACTATTAGGGTATGCAGAGCTTTTCTGCTTGTAAGGAGCGCACGCGCCTGACTTTCAAGCAATTTTCTTTACACTACTTCCTTATGGACCAATCTCCACAAATAAAAAATGACGTTGATAAGCTTATTGAAAATTTAAAAGCTACTTTCACAAAAGATGTGATTAGCAGCATTGAAAAAGCAACAAGGAATCAGAGCAAAAGCAACTTGTGGTATGAAATGCGATATGGCCGTATCACAGCCTCCAAGGCACATGAACTTAGTGTTTGCCATACTCCAGACGGTTCTTTGGTGGCTGCTTTAATGGGCGCCAAAATCCCTGACACAGCAGCAATGAGGAGAGGAAGAACTCTAGAACAGTCTGTCCGAAAGACAGTTTGTAATAAACTAAAAATAAAATTTACTTCTTGTGGGCTGTATATCTGTCAAGAATATCCGATAATTGGAGCATCTCCTGATGGTGTATGTAAAGATGCCATTATTGAAATCAAATGCCCCACGAAGTTAAAAACAAATAATAAATATTTAAATAATGGCATGTTAACAGAAAAATGCAAGGCACAGGTGCAGTTGCAGATGTATGCAACAGGTATTAAAAAATGTTATTTTTGTGTGGCAGACAGTAATTTTGAAACAACAAAGAATGTTGAAATTATTTTAGTAACATATGATGATGGCTATGTTAAAAACTTATTGCAAAAATTAGTTATTTTTTGGAAATCAAATATTTATCCTATTTTGTATCGTAACACTAATCTGTAAAGGGCATTAAATAAAAATAATTTGGAATCACATAATTGTTTTTATTTATTTTATAATCGAATCCTGCAAATTTATAAGAGCACATGCAATAATAATGACATGATCTAGTACACGAATTAAATTATTATTTATCACTGAATGTTGCTTTAGCATATGGAATTCTCTTAATCGCCTTATTACTCTTTCAACATGAATTCGCAAGCTGGCTATTATTTTAGTTTGACGAACTTCAGCTTTTGATAACTTTGCACCAGCAATTACACTAGGTGGTCTTAAAAGTTTTATACCTTTTTCATGAAGTATCTGTTCAATGTGTTTAAAGCCTCTGTCTGCTAAGATACAACTTCCTGGCTGTAATTCATCTAGAAAGTTACAGTTTTCAACTATAGTAACATCACTTGCCCTACCCCCAAACCCTTGAGAAATATAATTTATTAAACCGTTAGGTGTGCAGGATATTAAGTACTTTACAGTATTTCCCTTTTTGTACTCTGACCATGTTAGTGCCTGATAAAGAGCCTTGGATGGTTTTTGTATGTCTATTTCTAGACAATCAATTATACAGCTGACATCATGATAGTTATGCCTAAATGCAATGGGGAGATTCTTTTTAGTTAAGCTTTTATCTAACTTTACAATTAATGATCTTAAATAACTACTTAATATTGGTATGTTTGCTAAAAATATTTTACTCGCATATGATAATGATATTCCAAAATTATCTTCTAATTCAGAAAATGTTCTGTTTAATCTAATTTTTTTCAAGCACAGCAAAATATGTTCAATTTTTACATTTGTGTGTTTATGCAACAACTGAACAAAAAAATAGCATTCTTTGGAAATACCTATATACATCAGAGGTTTCTTTGAAATTAAATTCATAGTGATTTTGAGACACTGCAATTGCTCAATATTTTCATTGGTATCTGTAACATTAGTATCAGAGTCAGTAACCCTTGATGATGGTGTAGTTATAGAAGGTGATAAGTGACCACTCTCAAAACAAGAAATATCACTGTCTGATTTGTCATCTTCGAGTAAAACATGTCTCTTAAGTTTTTGTGCAACTCCAGACTGCAGTGGTCGACCACGGCATGGTTGAATCTTGATAGGTGAAGTGGAAATAGATGTTGTTGAAACTTTGAACGGTGAGGTAGAAATACTTTTATTTCGCAATTTTGTTTGCACATATTTACTTCTACAATGTTTCTGTATTTTTGATTGAACAGATTTTTCTACAGTTATGATAGATGTTGTCATTGTTTCCTTATCTTGAGTTTTTGGTATTTCTGAAAAGAGAAAAATCCACAATTAAATAAGTACTTCATTAAACGAAAATAACATAATTATTTATCATGTTTGTAATAAATAAAAAATATACCTTCGGGCTCAGTAATTGGTTGTATAGTATTATCATCTTTTTGAAAGTTTTCAGCACAGGTTTCAGCACTTTGACTTTGCAGACATTCTGTGACAAGATTAGATCTTTGTCTCTTGTGAAATAGTTCTCGAGAACAATCAGGATCAGACAGCCTTCTTTTGCGATCCTCTTGTCAATGAAATTTAGATAGCACGGCCTCATTTGCCAAAAGTATCTTCTGACTGTAGCCCATTTTGTACTTCATGTAGTTGGTTGTGTCTTTTTCCATCTGCAATGCAAAATTATTATAAATATGTTATAATAGTGCTATTTAGTAATTTTTCTTTGTAAACGAAAACTAGAAAGATATAATTAGTATAATTATATAAATATACTCGTAATTATTAGGTTTCAAAAGAAATCTAATTATGTATATTGACGAATTTAAGAGGTTATGTTATGACATAAACATATGAATCAAAACAAGAGATGATAAATCGTTACATTATCACATATTATGAACTACAGTCTACAATACTATTTATTTATAGTTAATTATTACTTACATCAAAGTGATCTTCACACATAAAAACATTTGTATGAGATAAAATGCTTTTTGGGTCACGTCGAGCTAATTGTAGCCACAATTTTCGTCTTTTGGGATTTGTTGGAACGGAAACAAACAATTTTTGGGGACTATTTATAGTCGTACTTGTACACTGTGGCACTATACACCATTTATATACCATTTTAGGATATAAATTCCAATTAACAATTAAAATACACTCCAACTGCTCTAATCAAAACAAAATGTTTACTTGTGTGTGACGTCACGCGTGACATATGAGCAGCGCCATTACAGAAATAGTGTTTTATCGCGCGTTTAGGAAATTTAAACTTCAACATTGTTTTTTCATTACTAAAACATTAAATATTTCGGAAATATCAATGTAGCACACTTATTATAGTATAAACATTAATATAAAACTGTTTTCCAAGATTAGTCAAATAGCCTATAGTGAGTCATACTCTGGATGCGGAAGATCATTCTTTAAGTAAGTTTTTTGCGGTAATCATATAAAAGTTATTTTGTTTGAATGTAGGGTGACCATAAATTTCGGAATAATTAATAAATGTTCACTTAGTCATTGTGTGCATAATAAGTAAGTAACTTTTATTAGGTATTTACAATGACATTAAATTCTGCTTTCTTGCAGATATTTTATTTATCTAAAGGTACAGTTTCGGGAGGGTTAGAACTGCTGTCGTCGGTACATCATCAATGTATTCATCTATTTTAAAATACAATAATAAAATAAAAAAGTTCTCATCCATACCTAAATATTCATTAAAACTCAGGTAATATAAGTGAAAAAATATATTTTACGTACATTCCTTATAAATTCCATTATAATAGTCAACCTAGACAACAAGGACAGAGAGTTACTGTGAAGCTACTCCCTCGGACCGCGTTTTGATCGATAGTGCACATTCCAGTTTAAATGTAAGTTCCTTGGTGTAGAGTTAGTTTATTGTTTGAAAAATCACATTACATAATTACTAGCACCTGTATACCTAAGACCCGTTTCTAAACTATCGGCCGATAACATTCGTAATGGTAAATTCTGTGTCCAATCAAATTCTACGCTTGATTTAAACATGAATATGATTCATGCGGTTATACCGTATGACGATAACGCATAACTTTTATTCTTACAAGCCGTTAAGAAGAGATATTTTATTTAAGAAATATACATGACGAGGCATTGCCAAAAAACATTAGCCTAATGGGGGCTATTAGGTCGGATATCGTACTTAAATAAATAAACTATAACGATAATAGCACATAGCAACATAATAGTACGTTATGTTCATATGAAGCTAATTCTGTATATAAACCTAGAAGAAAATAGATACTGACTAACCACACTTTTTATAGGTTGCAGGCTTGTTGGCAGAAATGTCTTTGTAAATAAGAAGAATTCATATATTTATTCTTTAATTAATTCTTGTTTTTGGACGGTTAGGCCAACAAAAAATGTATACTTTTTTACACATCTGCTGGTGCACTGCTTACACTGTTCCATAACTGAGCAAACCCTCCCTCAAATATTTCCCGTTAACTTTCTCAAGAGCTACTTTGATTCAGCCCTTTTTTTACTTTCACAAATAAATAAACTAAAACAAAAGCTTTTTGCCAGCGGACATTTAATACCAATACCACACGTTCTCTAAAACCAGGATATATCTTTGAGCTGTAGTGACCTGACCACATCCGAAATCGGACAATGTGTGGTGACGAAGTCTCGTATTTCCTCAGGCCATAGTGTTATTTAAATCAGTTTGTTACACTATGATCGTAATAAAAATTCAGTCAAATAATAATTAGTAAATTGATTGATTAATAATAATATTAATTAATTGATTATCGTTGTGAAATTGCCTGTCACAAGCAATAAAAATTAGGTAAATAGAGGAGTTAAATGGATTTCGGCTATGTCTTTGAGACCATAGCCAATCAGGAGAGGGCTTTTTCCTGTATACTTACAACTCACTAAGCTATGGATACTCAAGAAGCAATGTCCTTATTCATTATTGTATCCATACTAATAATAAAGCTGAAAATTTTGTTTGTTTCTTTGTTTGAAGGCGTTAATCTCTGGAACTAAAAGTCGGATTTGTAAAAATCGTTATGCATTACATATCCCAATCCTTAGGGATCAGCCTCATCATGTCCTCACGCTTGGATCCTTGGAAGCCGAGCAAAAAGAAAAGGATTTAGAAACTACTAAGCGAAAATGTACGGCCTGACGATACGTTGCAAAGGCGTGGGTCAGGGGACCGATAAATTTCACGCGGACAAATTCACGGGTAGAAACGGTCCATAAAATGCGTATTTATAAGAGATGTTTGTTATTTCATCACGCATAAAAGGCTAAAAGGATTTTGAAAGAATTTAGCACATATAAAGAATACTTCCTGAAGATCAATTCTCGTAATTTAAACGTTCAAGTCGTGGTGGCCTAGTGGTTAAAATACCAGCCACTTTAAGGATGAGTGTGCGGGCTCGATTCCAGGTCAGGCAAGTATCAATGTAACTTTTTAAGTCATATGTACTTTCTAAGTATATCTTGGACACCAATTACAGATTAATAGGTGTAGGTAAGAAAAAACATCTTGAGGAAACCTGGACTTTTAAGTCTGAAACCGCCAACCCGCATTGAGCAAGCGTGGTGATTACGCTCAATCCTTCTCTATATGAGAGGAAACCTGTGCCCAGCAGACGATAAAAAAGGTTGATAACGATGATGAAATGTTCAAAATGTAGTCAGTCTCTACTCAGCGATAAATAAATGTCAAAATGTAAGTCAAATCAAATCAAATTATTTATTTGCTAGAATGCAGGTATACAAATATCAAATATGGTTGTCAGAAATTAAAGTGCCCAAGATGGGACATGTAAAATTTAAATTATGTCAATATGAAGCTAAAGAGAAACAAGAAACAACAGGTTATTCTTAACAGATTGAGATAAAAATGTAAACGTTTTTGAAATTACGAGAATTATCCCTCGGGTTACTAATACTTTCAATTTAAAGAGAATTCCTTAAGAATTAGGATGCGAATAAAACCGTGACTAATATCCAGTAGGTAAAACCTTGTACTAACCTTGATTCTCTGCACTTCAAACTTAATGTTCCTATGTTCGAGTCGTCCGTCGAACTTGGTGTAGCTATAGATGTAATTGACAGCGGTGACGTGGTGTGATATTAGTGACAGAATCTCTTCACGGGTCTTCATGTCAACCTCGCTCTTCTTGCTGGGGTCCCGATGCTGGAAATAAATGTACCTACATCAATACATCGCTTTTTTTGTGTGACCGCGCTGTTCTTTTAAACTTCGTTCCGGGATTTGATGCGGTTTTCACCATCATTTAGATAGAGCATTTATCGCGAAAAGTTTATATGCAGTAATATTTAACTTAGTCATAGCACACAATTCTGGATGTTTCGTCAAGTCGTAAAAACCGTACTAAGCAGGGACGGGTCGCTAGTTTAGATATAATAAAATTATCATAATTTTACAGAGTTTGCACCCATATTCGCCGAGGGTTTGGGCGGAGGTGTACTATCGCCATAATATATATCTGATCACCGTAGGGACTATCCCTGCTTGCAGCGCATCGTATTAGTTAACCTAAAAAGGATCCTCTTTTGTTTTACTTAAGGAACAGCTGTGGTCACCATGAGCACGGGAATTATTGAAATGGTCATGGATTCAGGTTTTGGCGATGGTAAACCCTCATTTTGTCGGTAAATAAACAAAAAGGGAATGGCCGCCATTGAATAAGTCACTGAGATATACGACTGCTTTGACGTTGCTTTGTAAATCAATTCTAATTCATAATGCGCAGACACGGATTCAAATAATCTTAAATATTAGCGTACTAGCGAAATATAGGGCAGTGAAGAAGTATCTGAACGATGGTTATAGACGAGATTGGGGCTCAGTAGCGTTTTTATGTAAGTAGTTTTTACTGTATTGGATTTCCTCAATCATAATCATAATTTCAGCTGAAAGATGTCCACTGCTGGACATAAGGGTCCCCAATATATTGCCATATCGACCTCTCCTGTGCATTTCGTAAGTAACGGTTTATTATTTTTTATCTTTACCGCGCTCCCGCCTGGTGGTAATCACTAAACAGTGATACAATCGTTGATGGTCAAGAACATTATGAGTCTATTAACTCTAGCCTTAAAGACCCTTAAATTTTAACTCAACGGGAAGACCGACGAAGAATCAAAGTATATCTAGGACAATGAGGGAAAAGAGTAACTCAATTACGGAAAAAAAAAAGAAGAAGGAGGAGGCAGCAAAATGACCAACAGAGCTGATGCTGATTTAGTGGAAAATGTGGAAAATCAAAATTCGAATATGAACTAGGAAACAAATGAATAAATTCGTTGTTTAGCATCAAGCGGGCTCATGCATGTTTTAAGTCAAGGCATATAGGTGCGTGTCTAAGTGTTGCAAATGTGCAACATCATTTGATCAGTGTATATTGGGGTCAATGAGTTCATGCGCTAATATTATTAAGAAATACATGCAAAGTAACTTTGAATGTAATTCTCATCTTCTTGTCTCGTACTATGATGGGGCCGGCGGCTATCAAAATGACAGTGTCGTAGCTAGTTCACCATACAAATAAAATAATTTAATGCGGTTATTTATAAAAAAAAAACTCTCCGAAAATTTGAGTCTACCATTTTCCAAAATAAACTAAACTTAGAATATTGTGATTATAAGTACTTAGTTAAAAAAATAATAATACAGAGTTCGAAGTTATTTCGTAAACATTTTAAAGAAAGTGAAATATTACGAGGAAATAAGCAATATTTTACGTTTCTAATTCTGACACTTTCCATGTAGCAAGAACATTGAATCACCGAAAACAACGAAATAGTGTAATAAAACCAAACTCATGAATTAACATAAAATAGAATGAATAAACAAAATGTCAAGTTTATGTGGGGTCTCGTAGCTATGGTCACGCTTTATAAAATCAGGTTTGACTGACCTTCCCCATTATAACAACATTGCAAAAACATATTTTCTAATATGACAGCTTGATTAGGTTAATGGTTTTTAACTATTGAGACACAGAGAGAACAGTGGTAGCCAAGGGGTAATGGCCGCGACTTACGACTTCTTGTTCGTAGGTTAGAACTCAAACAGGCGCTTTCATTATCATCATCATCATCATCACCATCAACCTTTTTATCGTCTCACTGCTGGGCACAGGTCTCTCATACAGAGAAAGATTGGGCGTAATCACCACGCTTGCTCAATGCGGGTTGACGATTACAAACTTAAAAGTCCTGCTGGTTTTTTTTTTATTATAAACTAGCGCTTGACCGCAATCCCGCCTGATGGTAAGCAGTGATGCGATCGTTGATGGTAAAGCGCGCTAGTTTATTAAGAGCCTATTCACTCAGAAAAACTGAGCGAATAGGAAGGAAGTTGTTTATATGTCTATATGGTTTACTTTAAACAGGCGCTTTATTTGGTGTAAATTATTTCAGCATCACTGCTCTCTAAATAGTGAAGGAAAGCATTGTAAGGAACCGGTATGTCCTGGAACCATGAAGGACAGAATACACACTGGACCTGTGTGGTCGATTATAGTCCACTGCTTATCGAAGAGAAGACGCCAGCGTCCCAGCTGCTTGTCACAAAGGAAACTATTTTTCGGGGACATTAACATATGAAAATGTACCATGAAATGATGAGTGAAGTGCGGACGGAAAACTAATGATGACTTGCGTCCGGGAATCCCTCCCTAACGTGTCATCATTTAAGCGGGTCTATGTGTGTGGCACATACATACATATGCGTTATGCGACAGATTGTCATGAGGCCGATTGCCTATCTACATTGATGCAGCAGATGTCATTTGAACATATGGAGGGTTTTTTTTACTGATTTTCTACTTTTCCGCTTTATTATATGTTTGATATTATATTGTTAATCTCTGGAAGCCAGTTGAATTAGAAAGCATATTTTTGCTTTGTGTAGTCAAATTCTTGAGGAAGGCCATAGGTTTTTAAAATCACACCAGGAGCTAAGCAAAAAATAAATGGCAAGAAATAACGCTAAGCGAAAATGAAATAATAGCGAAGGCAGGCGATGTGATGGGGTTCTTATATTTTCCGTTTCACTCAATACACTTGTCATCAAAAGTGTTTGCTATATCTATCTAAAAATTATTTCCATAAATGGTTATTTTAGAGCTGAGGCTAATCTGTTCTGAGGCGTAACTTCACAATTAAAAGTTATGGTAAACCAATAATCGATTTTTTTCCAGAACTAGTGATTATGAATATATCGATATCGCTAAATTTAACGACAAACAAAATGGAGCGTAATTTTTTATGGGTTTTAAATTGGTAAAAAATATTTTTTTTCCACTCAAAAGTTTATTCTAGCGAAAAAAGACTTGAACGTCTTAAACGAATGGCAAGTCTAATTTGAATCACGTTCAAACAGTAGAAAATCATTGCAATATAACTCTAATCTCATTGTAATAAGGTTTAATGTAGAATGGTTGCCGTGGGTTTGCTAAAACTGTCGGTAATCATTCTAATTCATACCTTAAGCCAACAAGAGGAGTAAAAAAAATTTTTTTTTTCAAACTCATCCAGCCAGACCCCTCGCAACAACTACTTGTAAGTAGTATATTTAGTACAAGTAGTCGGTCGTATGTGTAAGTCGTCGGACCTATACATACGACTTAATGCTTCTAACGTCGGGCTAAAGATACGACCACTTCTAAGGTCGAGATTTATTCCGTGCGGTAATCGAATCGAAATCTGCGAAGCAGTCATTTGCTTAACCACTGCGTCAACCGTGTAGTCAACAGTCAGTTAAGACCGTCCTACCTATTTAAGTGAGAATAGAATAACTTACGTCCGGGAATCCTTCCCTAACATGTCTCCATATTAGCGGGTCAGTCTGTATGAAGAGCGAGCAAGTGTTTCGCTTGTCGAAGGCCGCTCTTCGCGAACGCGTATGCTCGCCGGTGTTTGCTGCTCGCGAATATTTGTTATAATGATGCGTATCCCAGTATCTGCAACAAAAGTATTTATATGATAGTTTTAGACTTAAATAAGACTCTGAATCCAAGAGTTTATAGCTGAATAACTTTTTCATCATCTCCGCGTTAATCCCCGTCGCATCCGAAGCTTTTTCAGCTTTTGGAGTTTAAGGTCCGCTTCAGTTTTTTAGTTTATTTTCCGGTTTAGTTTAGTCTAACTGCTGATTTTGGCTAAACTTTGATATTTTCCGTGAAGCGACTGCCGTCTGACCTCCACAAGTCAAAGGCGATATCGAAGCATTGCAGTTATACCAATTGTTGGACTTTTGATGACTCCAACAACCCGTAACGACTGCCACTAGATGTTCGTATGGCAGCCGAGAGTAACGGCTTAACGTGCTTTCCGAGGCACGATCAGACCAGTGGAAACATTCATATTCATGTATACAAATATTTGCAATACGCGGGGATCGAAGCCGCGCCTCCTTGCGCAGCGGCCGCGTTCGCCACCGCTACAACACGGAGGCTGCCAGCCGAATAACTTATTAGAAGTATATCATTCGCCACATATTCTGCCGCTGGCTAAACGATACACTTTTGCAAGCACAAAAACATAATCTCGGTCAGAGTGGAGCATAGCCTGTAGCCGTGAGGGATTGCTCACCAAGCGGGCCCAGTTCCCAGTTATCACATGGATTATATTTTATGGTTTTACGACAAGCCGTAACCGGTTTTCTCGCGATGTTTTCCTTTACCATTTTGAGAGCAGTAATACAATAATTTACACAAAGTACACCGCCTGTCAGGGTTCGAACTAACAATTCATACGCGACCGTTATCATGTGCAGGAAAACTGAATCATAGCTTTATACGGTATGTTAAGAAAACCCTGTCCGACCCATAAGGATAATAAAGATTAGGTAAACACATGACCAAATATAATATAAAATTTTACGTAATCACCATAGTAACAATACTAATGAATTTTGAAATAATCTTTTTTTCCCGCGAATTAATTCCAACTTCCCCGAAATTTGGTAATTTTTAAAAAGTGACATCACCGGTATTATTATGAGCGAATAGCGATGCGACCAAGTGCCGCGTGCAATGCCGCCCGCCGCTTCCGCCGCCGCGCGCGGAAGAGTGGATAACGCAGATTTATTAAGTTACCTCTTTTTGCGAAATAATATTTATTTTTTTAGGTGGATTTTTTTTTTTTATTTAGTCCGGTTTTGTATGCATTAGTAGAATCAGTTATCGATACCTAACAACACCTTCACGGGTGGGACAGGGTTTTCTTAACATACTGTATAAAATATGTCTCTGACATTGACGCACAAACGAGTACCATGGATCCAGTACATGATTCTGAACCCCCCTCCGGTGAAATTTTTCGTCGGTTTTTTCCTGATTTAAAAAAAATAATATGCAGTTTTTTTTTCACTTTAAACCGTTCATAATTGCTATACTTTTATAACCCAATAAGATTTTAAAGTAAAAATTAATTAATTCGCTAATTACACAAAAAAGCACATGAAAACAAAACTCAAAAAACTATCTTATCAGCTGATTTAATAGAGTTCACATTAAGGATCAACGTCATACCTACATACAAACCCGCACGGTGGCACGCTTGCAACGTTCAAAGGCCGAGCCGACACATTTTTTAAACACTGTTATTTCTGTAACCGCTTATTAACGATATAAATGGCTATCATAATTTTATTAGTGGCATGCAGTGTAACCTTCTTACGTGCGTTACGATGTCAGATACACCCTGTATGTACTTCTAAAGATTAGTACATACTTATAAAACTTTTATAGATTAAAACCAGTGTAGCTACCATTCTCTTCTTTTTAAAACGCAACAGTACGTCAGGAAAGCTCAGATTGAAAACGAGAAGCAAACCAACTTTCAATCACGCAACCTCAGACAGGAAAAACCCGTGTCACAACAAACCCACGATAGATATCTAGATCATTTCCCACAGTAACCCATCAACCTATTGACCTACCGTACCAATAACCGGTAATAATACTGATAGATCCTCTTATACGGACGACAGCAGATCAAGCTAATCGAAACTGTCAAATATGCCCAATCAACCTTGAGCCTTAATGATTTGGCGATAACATTGAAAATCTAACAAAGAAAATTGTCAGATTGCTTGATTGTACAATCTATACATATTATAAATTAAAGTCGCTTTTCATGTGTGTGTATGTATGTCGGTGTCACCTAGTTCTTCTTTTAAACAGATTCAGATGCACTTTTTATCATTATTTATAGGACTTATCAAACGTACCCATAGGAAAGAAATATCAATGTTTTGCCAACTCGAAAGAATCGGTCGAACCAGGGGTATATCGCCAGTTAAAACTAATACATATTATAAAGAGGAAACATGTGAATTTTTGTGTTTTGTAAGAGATATAAATAAATGATATATTTTTTTTTATCTCGATATCCTGAAAATTATGTGGGTAAAACCACGGGAGCAGCTACTTTAGCATAAAGAATAAACCACTTCGCTTACGAACCGAGTTCGGTCGTGTAGCAGCACTTAATTGGGCGTGGTTAAACTAGATTTTTTGCCCCGGCTCCGTTCCACGTGTGGCATGTGTCAGCCCATATGGGTAATAAAAAAAGGTTTTAAACTTTTTGCTGTGGGGTACACAAGTAATAATGTGTCAGCGACGGGCCTGCCTTACAGACTTACAATTTATGTTGTTTACTGTCATTCTAAACAAACAGTATTTTTATACTTGGCTTGCTTCTTTAAAAATAAGTTTTTGTTACTTATATCTTTTGGTTAGTTAGTTCTACCAACAATGAAGTCTTGCTAATTACACTTTTTATCTTCTTGGCAATAAAACGAAAGTAAACCGGGGTTTCATGGAGATTAACTTTTAAGCGTACTCACTTTGCTGCAAAGGAAAAATAGTGCTAATAAAAATAATTACAATGAGAAAGGAGTTCTCATTTGTCTATGATTCATCGAAGTAAAATATGTATAACATGCATTAGAAGGAAGGTCAGGTTCATTTATAGCTGTAGTTAAAATAAATTATTTATTTAATAGTTTTATTATAGCACGCTGTAAAATATTTATGTCGAATTGCACGAAAACAAACACTCGTAAACTTAGATGAAAATACTTTGATAAAAGAGCTTCAACTTTAACATTTTAAAATGAGTTTATCGTTAACCTTACGTCTAGCCAACTAGTCTAGTCAATGAACAGAACTTATGTACTGCTATAACCAGCATGACTTGCAAGTTATGACTCATGTCACAGGCTATACCAGAAAACTTATCAATTGCATCCTCCTTTGATAAAATATTATCAAGCATTCGATCCCAAAAATGAAGCCATGTTCATTCGTCATAATCATAACTGTGCAGAAGAAAACAGCTCAATCAATCAGTAAATCTGTGCTGTTGGGTTGCCTGTCAACAAAAGCAGTTAAGATGGGCGCGGTAAGGTTGACCGCGAATTCAAATACTCATCAAGAAAGTGTCAGTGTGTGTGTGTGTGCTGCTTGTCCCAACTCACACAATCACAGCGTGTATGTAGCCATTGGTTACCACAAGAAATACTGTACGATGGCGAATCATGTGCTGATGCCTTCGCCTTACCATGGTAAGTCCATATCATATGCATGACAAAGTTGTTGCTATGTTAGTACAGGCCATGTTAGAACTGTGTATTTATTTATTTACTAGCTGCGCCACGCGATTTCACGTGCGTTTTTTTTAATATGCCCCGCTCCTATTGGTCTCAGCGTTATGTTATATAGCCTAAAGCCTTCCTGGATTAATGGGCTATCCAACGCAAAAAGAATTTTTCAAATCGGACCAGTAGTCCCTAAGTCTTAGGACTACTGGTCCGTATACTGTCCGTATATAAAAAAAAAATCTTAGGGCCTAAGATTTTTTTTTTATATACGGACAAATCACACAGATTGAGCTAGCCCCAAAGTAAGTTCGAGACTTGTGTTATGGGATACTAACTCAACGATACTATATTTATAATAGATACGTATACAATATGTAAAGAAAACCCCGTCCGACCCAAAAGGATAATAAATGTTAGGTATGCACAAGACCAAATAAAATATGAAATTTTATATAATCATCATAGTGACAATAGTAATGAATTTTGAAATAATCTTTTTTTTCCGCGAATTAATTCCAACTTCCCCAAAATTTGGTATTTTTTTTAAAAAGTGACAACACCATTTGTGACGGAGCGAATAGCGATGCGACCACGTGCCGCGTGCCCTGCCCCCTACACCCGCGCATGTACGCCTAAAGTGTTGCCTACCGCACATGCATTAAGTTACATCGATTTTTCGAAATAATATTTATTTTTTTAAGAGGATTTTTTTAAGTAAGCCCGGCTTTGTTGACATTATTAGAATCAGTTAACGATACCTAACAATACCTTCACGGATCGGACAGGGAAACATCCAAGACCCAGGCCAATCAGGAAAAGATCGTTTTCCAACATGACCTGGCCGGGGTTCGAACCCGGGGCCTCCACGTCGCAGGCAGGCGTGTTGACCGCTGCGCCACGGAGGACGACAAGATAGATTAGCGCGTTCAAACAAACAAACTCTTCAGTTTTATATATTAGTATAGATTACACATATTTTACACTGCTTACCTAACCTAACTCCGCCTAAACGGCTGGACTAATTTGGATGAAATTTTATGTGTATATTTTAATAGGTTCATGGGTGGTTTATAAGCACAATTTTACCCGGTCCGCCAGGACGTTTGCCGGGTCTGTTAATCTATACTAATATATAAAGCTAAAGAGTTTCTTTGTTTGTTTGAACGCGCTAATCTCAGGAACTAATGGTCCGATTTGAAAAATTCTTTTTGCGTTGCCCATTAATCCCGGAAGGCTTTAAGCTATATAACATCACGCTGCGACCAATAGGAGCGGAGCATATAAAAAAATAACGAAACCTACGCGTGTGAAATCGCGGCGCGCAGCTAGTTTATTATAATTATTTAAATTAAAGCGCTAAAAAAATGAATCTCTATACACAAACAGTAACTAATTTAGGAGTTTTTTAATTAAGGGGAACTAGTTACCTACAGGAGCGCTCAGCACGTATGTGTATTTTATAGGTTACCTGGGCTCATCATCGCGCAAGCTGTTGGGGTGCGGAGGCTGGGAGACGGGCGCATGATGCCCGAGAGACGGTGATGGCGGCGATGGCGATGGCGTCGGTGTAGGCACTGGTGACGTTTGCGGCTCGTCGTCAACACCAGAGTTTTGGATGCGTTGCATCCATTGCACCACCTCGTCTGTGTTACCGCAACCACCTACATGACCAGTGAAACGGGTAAAAAGTTAATTTATAACGGCTTAAACAGTTACAAGACTTGCGCCCGATGGGATTCCGCATCGGCGACCATACCACTTTCATCCCCCTATTTAAATTAGAAGAAAAAAGAAATCCCTTATAGGGGTGTAGGTTATAAATTTTCAAAAATCCTTCCTTAGTATACTCTCTTGCGTAATACATAAGAATCTCTGATAAATTTCACGTTAAACCCACCACACTTTGCTTGTCACTAAATAAATGAAGAATTTTAAGTAGATGGAATGTCATTTTGAAGGGTAGCTACTTGTAGCCATAGCAGGTAATGCTATATGAACAATAATACCTACCTCATACCTCAGAAGGTCAACATAACTGTACTTCGAAAAAGGTGATATAATAAATCTCGCCGAATTTGATTATGATAATATGTAATCATTATCATATTCAATAAGTCTCAAGGTAACCGAGTAATTATCTCCATTATCGCGGGGCAGCTCACACAATAAGAGGCTACACACGAAGGATAATGAGTAGGTAAAGAAAACCTTATAAAACATTCTAACAAGAAGTGCTGACGCCAATACTAAGGCGATAAGTAAACCTGGAAAATAGTTGAATATCAAAATTTTGCAGGTAATATAGCAACTGCTGGACCTGGACAAATTGGTTTTCAAAATAAGCTCCACGCGACTTTAAAATCATACGCCATAACGGGGACTGCCCACACCATGCGATTGTATATCATTGCCCGTTTTTCGGTTCGCGCGCCTCCGCGCCATCTTGATAGGTAGGTACTAGATCTTCGATTTAGGCATTCGGTATTCAGCCTACATTCACCCACTGTTCTGGTTTATGGTATCTTTCTAAACCAGTCTCGTGTATATCCGCTCACATTGGCGATGTTTACAACGTCACCATCTTGCCATTGTGCAGGGTTTCTCTGACAGTTGTCGTCAGTCTCCAAGCGACGATATTGCAACACATAAATTACCGCATAATATGATATGAAATCTACCAAGTGCGTGAGTGACTCTTGTGCAAGATGATCTTACAAATTGTTTAATTTTTCAAAGATGACTTCACATCTTTTTGTTTTCAAAACAGTGTCCGAGTTTAAACCAATCTTAGAATTTCCGTGAAAGGAAATTATGCTATTTCACATCTTTTAACATAATATTACCACGCTTCACCATGTACATTAACTCAGGCACATAGTAGCAATGCCGTACGTGTCTCGAATACGATAGCACGATTTATCGAGATTTATAATCCTGATCAGTAGTAGCAATTGAGTTAAAAAAAAATTCAATGTGTCGCTCTTCGGGTAAAAAGAATATAATCAATAGACTGAAACTGCTCCCCAGTGTCACAATCCTGGAATATTCCATAAGATGTACATGAAATTTTAAATTATTCATGATAAATCCCAACTTTTGCCGTCGAAGTTTGTAAGAAAAATACGTAGCAGACCTCGTCTCGACTCGTTCGTGGCGAAATAAATACCAAACGCTGACACCAAACTCTTTTGTATAGTGCTATTTTGAGATTTATTTATCAACCGAGTTTTCTTAGATTTATAACCCTAATATATATTAATCTCTTTGTTTTTCCTCTTCGCTGGGAGATGTAAGAAATGTCCGAGTTTGGATGGACAACTCGGTGATATTTTGCCATGTACACTAGACATCGACCTGTTGGTTGACATTAATTTAGAGGTTGCAGCTTGAACATATATTATACATATACATTTATATCACAGTTTCAAAGAATATTAGCTAAATACATTTCATACCGAATATACAGTATTTTATAGATTGCGTACTGCAGCTGTGATAATAGTAACAGTAAATTATAAATAGCTAACAGGCATTCCTTGTTTTGTAACTAAATCTAAACTGCAACATTGAATAGGGAAAACCATAATGACGCATGAAAAGTTCAATGCGAGCGAAAAGGCGTAGTTTTAAAATTAAAAAGTGCTGAATAGTCGAGTTTTTATTTGAGCTCGTGTGTGTCGTGTTAGAGCACATTGGCGTTTCGCATCCGGGCGGGCTGCATTTTAACGAACCTCCTGTGCGAATGCGGCGGCAGCCAGATAACGGAAATTACCGCCTGCTGGCGTACATCGCGACTTTAATGCCTACCGAGCTATTCAAATATCATATTTACTCACAGTTTTAAGAAGTCATTTGGTCATTATGTGTAACGGACTTGACGTTTTCTGAAAGATTTAGCTTTATTTAGTCTTATATTAAGTTTCTTAATGAACAAAGAAATGATTATGTGCTAACTCTAGCATTAACGATGGGAAGACGAGCTAGACGTCAATAGGCAGGATTGGACCACACTAGCTCAAAAAGAGAGTGAAATGAAGAAATAGGGGTATTTGCTCTACTTTTGGACATAACAGTCAAAATATAAAACAATAGATAAAGCAAATGACCTACTACTACGTAGTAACACGATAGCTGTTGAAAAAGCACGGGGAAACACGTCTACAACAAGTTTTATAAGGGCTATGTAATAACGCTATATTGATGTAGTCGTTGAACCCATTTTTATTATGCCTATAATAGGGTAGTTGACTAAGAAAAACGAATTAGTCCGTCAGTCAGATTTCCAAAAAATGCTAGACACGTATTTTTGCTTTTTCATATAAACAAAAAATGAAGACGACACAGTGCGTTGAAAACTCATGTGACGTCACTGCCACTGCACGCTACACTTTATCGCGACCAGTGACGTCACCAGCCACCACTCCTGATCTTTGATGCCTTTTATATTTGTCAATTTTATATACGTATCCAACCAATATTTTTCTATAATCTGAATGACGGACTAAATAGAATCAATTTTTTTTACCCTGGAAATATCCCTATTAGCCCAACTACGGACAGCCAAACTTAGGATAATCATAATACTAGACGTATAGCTACGTCCACTATCATTATTATTATTCAAAGTTAAAACAGAAGGGGTTGCTTTTGTTGGGCCTTTCCCCAAGTTTATAATATATAAGCTGCCTAACAAAATACAGCCAAGTTGAACGTACAAAATCAAAACTTTAAACTATTAATTAAAATGTTGCGCGCTGTAGGATCTCAAGCAAAACTTTAGTTGTTGTTTAGCAAGTCGTTTCTTATTACACAAATAAATTAACGTCCTGATATTAAGTATCTTGTTCAAATACCAGAAAAATACTTTATTATTAGATTAATAACCAGTAATGGTAATAACTTCAATTCGAAATATTACGTACATTTATCATGCAAATGTACTAGACGCGGCGGGCGCAGCTGGGAGTCGTTGTTACCAACTCGTGCCGAGACGGAGTCAAGTGAACTCCGTATCGAAGTACGTAGCTGCCAGTTGTTTGTTCTTCACGGAACTTAATGGAAAACATTCAGTCAGATACGCCTGAGGACCGAGCAAACATTCTCCATCCGTATCATCTTATATTTCTAAACACCATTAAACTGGAGCTTTTTCAAAAATATCTAGAACGCCGAGTGCTCCTTTTGTATCATCTAGCGGAAAGCTGCTATAATATGATTGGGAGAAAAGCGATGCAAGGTAAGGATACAGATATTAAATGAAGCGCTTAAATAAGATTGTGTACAACAGTTTGCGTAACGAAACGAGAACCTTGTTCGTGACTAGTCGCGAGTTTGGACAATATTAAATTAGTGATGCTCCACAGTCTTAGTCAGACAGTTTACGAGAAGTATTTTGTACTCGGTTATTGCATTTTATATGTACAAGAATGGGAAGTTAAATAGCAATATACAGTGTTATATTGTGTGTTTTGTTTGTGTTGTCTGAAATTTCGAGTAGAGTATAAGACAACTTGGTATTAGACAAATATTGTAACGTTGTGTACGAAACCTATAACATTTCGTTTACTTTACATGGGCTAAAATTTCTGATAAGAATATGTGTTTAATTTTTCCGTTCTATTTTGATTGTTTTAGAAAATAAAATTGAACACTTATGAAACAAATATAAATAAAATTCAAGAAAAAGAAGCTGGTTCAGTGCCTAAAAAAGGCTTCATTTATTTAAAAAAAAACGAGTGTGCTTATGACCACACGACTGAAGTGAAACTTCTTTCGCACCATCTGTATGTATATATATATATATATATATATATATATGTGTGTACAATATATACATGTATACACATTTACATATATTAATTTTCTATAAATATTTAAATTTATTTCATGCTTTCATTTATAAATTAATATTTTTGCATAGACCTCCAATTTAAAAAAAAAAGAAAAGTGGATTCCCTCGGGGCCAAAAGGTCGGGCTCTACCTCCTGAATCAGGGGACCCCAAACTCGGGTAGTCCACGACCTCTGGTTCCCGAGATAATCCACGGGGGGGTGAGGTAACTAAAGGGGGTCGGGGGGGGGATAGGGTTTGTGGGGTTGCGGGGGAGGGAGGGGGGAGGGGGAGAGCGGGCAGTGGATTCCCTCAGGGCCAAAAGGTCGGGCTCCTCCTCCTGATTCAGGGGACCCCAAACTCGGGTAGTCCACGACCTCTGGTTCCCGAGATAATCCACGGGGGGGTGAGGTAACTAAAGCGGGGGGGGGGGGGGTGTTGGGGGGGGTTAGATTTCGTGGGGTTGCGGGGGTAGGGGGAGGGGGAGAGGGGGGAAGGGGAGAGGGTGGAGTGGATTCCCTCGGGGCCAAAAGGTCGGGCTCCTCCTCCTGATTCAGGGGATCCCAAACTCGGGTAGTCCACGACCTCTGGTTCCCGAGATAATCCTCGGGGGGGTGAGGTAATCAATGAGGGGAGTCGGGGGGTGTTCGCAGCGTCATGTTCTCGAAGAAATTCATAGTTCTTAATCAATCAAGGTACTTAGCTTAATAATTGAGCTTATGAGGCTCGAAAGCAATTTGTACTTTGTGTCCAATTATCGTATTGTGACGATATCTTCTTCTATACTTTCAATTATATCAGAAATGTTCAGCAAAAATATATAAAACAATATAAAAGCCAGAACAGAACGAAATTTATAAATTATTTGTGCTCTTAGGTAATCAATTGTTAACAAATCTTAAAAAGATCCAAAAAATATATATTGCCTACGGCGAGATGCGAACTCACAACTTCATACTCGACTCAATTGTTAACAAATCTTAAAAAGATCCAAAAAATATACATTATCTTCGGCGAGATGCGAACCCACAACTTTATACACGGCATGTCATGCAATATTTACATGTGCCAACTGCTTCGTTGTATTACAGACGAAATAGGACTATACTTTGCTTTCCGTTCGCCTTGCCCGATCATTTTTGTAATATTTTTCGTAACGCTTTCGCGAGTTTACTCCCCAAGTCAAGCGTGCCTAAAGAAGTTTCACTTCAAAAATGGAAATCAAGTTATCAGCGTCTTTTGGAATACTAATTTAGAAAATGCTTTTATGTCTATAAAAATTAGGATGTTACCGTTCTTGTATATTTAGTACAAAAAGATCCCTAATTTCGTTGGTCGTGAAAGTCTTTCATATTCAAATAAAAGCTCCATAGAGAACGCGTAGAGCGGGGTCCCGCTGCCGCTGTTCAATAACTCGTAATGAAAACAAATGTAGCTACAAATGCGACCCTTCCTGCTCACTCAATGTCTCCAGAATGTATTTTCAGATCAAACGTAATTTTCAGAAGCAAAACAAATGAAAACCTTGTTAACAATACAAAGAAAAAGATCACTGGAAAAATGACTCAGTACTTCTCGAATATCCAGGCGGAATATACAATATAGAGCGAAAATGTGATCGTAAGTAGCAACAAGATATAAAAATGATGTGCTTCATACTCGTCCAATTTTATTATAGATATATCGTCAGTATTCAAAGCAATTCTGAAAATACCTGTGTTTAAGCTATACAGTAGAGCCGCATATTCAGGTGGGTCGCTACTCGCTAGCTCTATATGTATACAACCGCACAATTAAATTGCATCTACAACACAGTAGAAACGGCAAAAATGCAAACTCGGCAGGCGGGGCTGTGTTGTTGACGCGAAATTACCATTCCAGCTCGGCCTACGGACGAATGAATATGTAACGTGGGATTTAGTCTGGTTTGATGACATTGTGGATTGTGCCAAATTTCATCTACGCAACGATAAAACATGATTTAAAGCATGTTAAGCTCATCACGGCGAATTAAAGGCGACTGACTCTGAATGAATTTATGACAACGGCCCTGGCCAATGAGTCGAAAGTTCCGTTATAAAGTATGCGAATTTTCCGATGCAAGCGGTGTTGCAATCAGCCGGTGACAGCGCGCCGAGCAAATGGGATTAAACTTTGTTAAACGACCTTGCGTTGCAATCCATTTGCCGTGCGACATACTGTGGCGAAACTTCCACGCGATTCGCTTCTCTCCCCACTCCTGAACTCCCGACTCCACTAACTGCACGTGTAGTTACAAATTTCTACAGTTAATTTTGTTATTGTACCTATGCGAAGGAAACTTAATTGTACATAGCGTAATGGCATTAAAACCGTAAAATGCGATTACACCATTTGATACGACTCATAAAATAGCGTATGGTACAGGGGTATACAAATCGAATTTTCCTCGCAACAGCAATACTCATTCAGCATTATTTAAGATTTATAGCACAAATTCCTTAACTCCTCTATTATCCGATCATAGTTTATCTAACTAAGTGTGTAATCTTATCATGGAATCATTTCAACGCTTCAACAAAGTGAAAGTTATTTAAATACTGTGAACCCTACTTGCATAAATAAATGAACTACAGTGCACATCCCTAAACCTTCATTACTGTAGCTGGAACCGCGTCCAGTAGTGGTTTGCGAAATTGGCTCGAGCTTACAAATAGCTGTCTGCCACGGCTTTGCTCGTATAACGTACAATTACTAGCAGATCTAAACATCAATGTATTCTTTAATTGGTCAGGTTATTCAATGTTCTAACGTGTACTTACCGTGTCTGAGATGGGCGTATGGGTCTCCGACGTCTCCCTCTTTGTAGATCACAGAGTGGATGCGCGTGCGCGTACCATTCGGAGGGAAGTATCGTCGCGCATGCTCCACGTAGTACGAGCCATCGCTCGCTATAATCTTCCCCTCAAAGACACCATCCGTCACCGAGCCGAACACCGTCGATCGCGGATCATCTGCGCATAAACAAACAGCATTATTTTATACCGCAGCTCCACCACTTTGCATACATAGGACCTCATCTGTCTTTGCAATAGCATTATTCTGGGCATTAGACTAGAATCCACCCTTTTACGCGCACTGAGAACAACGGTGAGGATTATTAACAGAAGCTGGGATTACACCACTTTTAAGCTCCCGTAAATCTTATCATATATATCAAGAACGAACATCGTGTTTTAATACCTCTACAGTCTTTAACTATGAACGTGCATATGTATGTATCAACCTACCTATTCCATCATTTTGCTTTAATCAACAGGCAGTTTCACGATTATATATAACTCAACATTTTACAAAAACGATATATGTAGTTCTTTACATCGATTATATCTAATAAACACACGTTACCGTTCGTTACGTTGAAAAGATAACAATCTTATACCTATAGACACCGGCATTTAGTACTATAAGAAAGAAGACTGTGGTGTGCTTTTCAACTAATTAAACATTGCCCAGCGTAGCGTAGATTAGGTAGTTCAAAATATAAATTAAAATTAAACACACTAATATAATAAAAAAGGAACAAAGTCGGAGCACTACTTACCGCTCAAAATTTCATTACTTTCTACGTATATTACAAGGCTTTCTAAAGTCTCGACACTGTTTGCCTTCATATGAGTTTGTTATAACAAAATTGCCTCTATTAAGACTGTACATAAGTTTGTGTTGTCTAATATTAGAGTCATATTCTGCATGAGGACCAGACCGCAAAGGAGTTTATTGAAGACGTGTTCTTTATTCTCGTTTACAACCTTCTTGAGTTGTTGGCTATTGGTGTTTCCGATGTAGCTAAAAGTACACTAAATTGATCTATAGTCGTATTAGTGTCTCTTAAGTATGTGCTCGCATGTGCTCTAAGATTTTTACTATCTTCCTCTCGATTCTATACTATCTATACAACAAAACGTGTAAATAAATAAATACTGAATAAACGAAGGCGTTTATTCAAAATTTAATTATTTACAAGCCGTGTGCCCGATAAGATTTCCCATCGGATAAAATGACTAACATCTATACAAAATTTCACCCCTATTTAACCGCTTTACGGGATGATTACTAATCTACTTTCCGTACATATGCAATTCTTGTTTAAAATGTCATACTTTTAGACCCAGCGGCTGTGCGTTGTGAACTTAATAAAAATGTGAAATTGGCCTTGACGTTATCTCATGTTGACATTGATAATAACGAGTAGGAATGAACTATTAAGTAATGTGTATAAATTAGTATCACGATATTAGAAAGTATTATCACTTATTATTGTAGCGTGTGATAAACTCTTATCAAGTATAATGTATTACACGATACAATATATATGTAATTTAGCCGAGATAAGAACACTTGAAAGTATTAGCAATTCAATGGCAAAGATAAATAAAGTTTATCTGTCTTTAACGCTTTAATATTTGCATGATGTCTATAAACAAACACAATATTTCATTCAAAATCTAAGCAGTAACATAACACCAAAACGTAGCCACGAGTTTCAATCTTATTTCCCAACTACTTGTACCAAGGTATCATTACTCAAAGGTATAAGTTTAATACTCCACACCCGAGGCACGTTCAGCCAGTATCCAAAGCTCCATATTTCGAATATTTGTCTTAACGATACCCCTTATTATCGGTCTCGGTCACCCGAAGCTCACAATTTGTTCGTACGATAACGACGGAGCTTCCGCTTAACAATTGCTGGGTGTCGTGTCACAAGCACGTTAGTTTTCAAACGTATATTAATAATGATACCTGGTGAGTCATACCGTTAGGCTAATAGGGTCGGAGGTGTATTGTTCGTAAATTGAACGTTGCAATTACATTTGCTAAGGCGTACCATTTGTTTGGTGTCCCCTACCGATCCACTGAACCCACTGAGACATGCAGGTGTGAGCGATGCGATCAAATTGATTACACGCTTAACTACCTTTGGTGACTATGGGTTTATTGTAAAATTATATTCTTTAACATTGTTTTAAGGTTGTAACGTATAAATAACAATTATGTACTTTATTAAATTTTGTAGAAACCTTTGTACTGAGAAGAACAATATCGATAAACAGTCCGTGAAATTTTTGACCTACTAATGACCTAGTCAGCTGATGGTTAGACATTGAATATTCAATAACAGCACTACTTATTCTAACATCTAGCTAGGTCACTTAAAGTACTGTGTTATAGGTGTCCTCACTGAGAGTCTGAGATACTTAATATAGTCCAAGATCTCAGGGCCACCAGACGTTCCTTATTTTCTCACAAAAAATATAAATGGGATAAAGTAGTGTTAGCCCGTACTTTGAGTGTGTGCATACCTGCTAGCTTGGGTCGACGGCCAATTCATAGGTACCAGGTGCTAAAGGTAGATAAATACAGTACTGATTTTTCTTAAAGTCTCCGTGCTGATTTTTACATACGTTTTAGAGAATTTTGTTAAAAAATAATAATCATTATTGCCAGAGATTTTGACAGTAGTGCATTAAATACCACTGATAATTTTCTTCTTAAAACTCAATCATTTTTATTATTTTTCTAACGGCACATAGACACACATCTCAACGTAAAAATAATGACTTCGCGCTCATATACATAGCGACACTTTATGTGTGTCTGGGGGGATGTTTGGCCCTTCCAAATGGTCTGTCTACTGACCAAGGCTGTTCAAATAGTTCCCTAAGTATCATATATAAAAATCAAGACTGAGATTATAAGTAAAAATATGTTATTCTTTTTGAAGCTTTAAAGCGTCTGGTAAGGAAGGGTAAGCGCCAATGGAAAGTGTCTGGCAATAATGATTATTAATTATTAACAAAATTCTCTAAAACATATGTAAAAATCAGCACTGACATTTTATAAAAAATAAGTATTGTATTTATCTACCTTTAGCATCTGGTACTACCTATGAATTGTCCGTCGACCAAGCTAGCAGATATGCACACACTCAAAGTACGTGCTAACACCACTTTATCCCATTTATATGTTTTGTGAGAAAATAAGTAACGTCTGCGGGCCCTGGGATCTTGCTCTAATAGGAAATATTTGTGTTTTTGTTGCTATATACAGGCGTATCAGGGTGGAAACTTTCAGTGGGACAGTAAGAGGTAGCAACTTATCCATGGCAGCTACGAGAAAATGGCCTTAGAAGACTATTCAATTATCGATCAATTTTTGCGGAATTTTGATTCATTGATTTTTAACTATCTGTGTGCCAAATTTCATTCGAATCTGTTAATTAGTTTTTGCGTGTAACAGTAACAAACAGCCATCCAGTCACACATACTTCCTCACAAACTTTCGCCTTTATAATATAATAGTAGGATAGTAGGACAACGAGTTTGAAATTCAAATTGATTTTAATGTAATTTGATCAATTGATTTTTAAATATTTTTATTCAGTCAACAAAGACCTCAACCGTCACTAAACTTTACCGCAAAATTTTCATATAAAATGGTGGGAAAAGTTTTTTGCAATTTGTGACTTTTTGAGTAGGTACGCCAACGATAGTTGGTCCCATAAAAATCTTTGCTAAGTATTAGAAACATAACCGATTGGCATAAAAAAGTGTATAATGACTATTTAGAAGTTACTTTTTTATCTGTGACTGGGGATAACAATTTCACAAAATTGATCGATAGTGTCCTAAGACCATTTTAGTGCAGCTGCAACGGATAAGGTTCTTCCACATACTGCTGAAACTTTCAACCCTGTATATCTTCAAATCTTGGATCTTTAATATAAATTAATATGATGTGTGATGTACATACGTACGATTCCAGTTGAATAAAGCTATCCAACTGGAATCGTACGTACATCACATTTTTGCCCCATAAGTTTAGTAACGTATCGTAATTTAAATGTTTTAACTGCAAATATTGTACTTGTAACAATGGTGAAAACTTCGCGTTTACTATTACAATATATCTTTGGCGAGAACCAATTCTGAAGGGTAATAATGTAACACACTATCAGTAGCAATAGCCAATAGGTTTAATTTCGATATTTCAACAGTTTTCATTGCCTTATTTACGTTGTTGAGTTGACACATTTTTCGAACATATGGAGCAATGGATAGCAATATACTTGAAAATGATTGTATTGAAAGTAACAGTGTGTTACATAATTAAGGTATTGGCGAGACAATGAACTATTGAATTGATAACAGCGACAGTTCAAAGAAAGGGAAAGTTAGGAACTGAAGTGACTAGTGTCAGTTGAAAAGACAACACCATTATTCCTGGAATAAACAACAATAACGACATCACTAATTCTCATAAGGATCATCTTGTTCTTGCTAATAAAGTTCTTATTTAATGGCTATAAAGTACAAAATCATGTGCACATAACATTACGAAGATATTCTGAATGTACGAAGGAAACGGTAAATGTTTTCCGCTACCGAACCGCAGGGCTCCGAAAATGTTTTTCAGTAAAATTCAAGTGCGACGGCAGAAAAACTCCCGCACATTTTTCTGAAGTCAAGAGCACTGGTACCAGTTTTGTTTTATCATTCAGTAAATTTTATATTAACCAAGTGACTATTCATATTTTACAACATAGATACGAATTTATTGTTGCGCTTAATGAAAGGGAACATTTCCTAGAAATAGTTCTCGTATAAATTCCTTGTTTCTCATACCTTGACGAGACTCAATAGATTACCTAAATAGCCGCAGAGTTTATAGAATAACGTTTCATGAACTAAAATACTTTAAATAACGAATATAGCTTTTATATTTATTCTTTTGAACATTATTAGGGAAGCTAATATTAAAGATTTTTTTTTCTGAAGTGTATGATATTCTTTTCAAAGCTGGACCCTTTATTAAAGTTTAGAACTTAGATCTGGGCTTATCGCATAAACCAAAAGCAGATCCACACCTTTATTGTATCAATAAAAAGGCTAATCGTGTTTACAGTAATTGATAAATATGTGGGGACGGTGGGTTGTGCATGCAAAACGTAGGTTGCAACTCGACGACTAAGTGCATCGGAGACCGTTGTAAGTAGGGCGACGAACTGCGATCGATGCCGCACCGCCCTCCGCACAACTTTATCCATTTACACTGTTCCAAACTTTCACCATCATAACACCCGCACCCGAAACTCCAAGTCGCACCCGCATCGAAGTCGATACGCATCACCATCGCACTTTTTTATTCATCTATATGCCAACTATTAACAAACAAAATATATGTACTAATAGGTATCTAATGAAATATTACATGTATTAAATTTTACTGTAGTTGACTTTGATTGTACTCGTAAGATAATAAAAAAGATTTCATATTTCAGTATCTTTTTACAGAAAATATTATGTATTATGTAGAAATTCGAGGAATTATTTGTTATTGTGCTGAAAATGTTACAAAATTATTATGAAAATTTCTTTAGCATATTTTGTGGAAGAAGAATGCGGGGCAAAATTTTCAACGGTATAATTATTTACATAGCATAGTTAAGCCTGCGGAGCGTCCAGCCATCGGCGTGGCATCCACCCGCCAACATTAAAAGTCGAGTCGCCGCCGAAAGCTCCCAATTAGCCAGGACTTTGACGCCGTCCCACCAGTAATTGCAAAAAGAAATATGTTTTAGTGCTGTTCAAGAATTATTAATGTCGTGAACGAGAGAGTATCTAGCTGGCGAAGCTCGAGCTGGTGCGGGCGTGGGCAGATGCGAACCGAGAGTTAGCGTTCGGCTTTTGTTTGATTAAAGAGAAACACAATCGCGGTCGACATACTCCGAGCGGGGACTTATTAAATTTTCCCTCGGGGTGAGGGCAAACAATAGCGTCTATCTTGGGTGTAGATAACGTCGGTGTTCTCGGTTCCCGGTATACAATGGGAGCGGGTCCCAAGTTGCGACTGTCAGTCCGTCGCACGCCACCTACAAAGTTTGTGTCTGTCTTTTCAGTACGTGAGTGGTCCGCTTCGCGCTAAACCTCTTCACTTCACCTGTCTTCATATTTAAGTGAATAATTTATACAATTTTAGTTAAGTGAGTGCTATTTGTTACTTATTGTAAATAGCTTCGATTAAAACAGCATCCAATTAGTCTTACACCTATATTCTCGCCAAGCTCCATAAAGAATAGAGATAAACAAACCAATTTAGGGTTATCATTATCACAAGTCACGTTTTACACATGTCCTACGTATTTACATGATTATCGACTTTTACATGCTAACTATTTTTAACAATTCCTATTGCAACATATTTCAATAGAATCACTAAAATAACATGCATAATAACTTGGTATTTCGAAAAACCATTGAAAAGTCAACATTAATTTTACGTGATAGCCCTACAAATAAAGATGGATGCAATCCAGGTATTAAACACATTTTGTGGAATTCAACCAATGAATAAAGTTGAGGCATTTGTCAATACGATTTTGCGTATTTTAATTACTTTCAAATCAACTGCATAGCACATGCATTCCAATACTTTCAAGTATGGACTAAGTATAATATATATGTATCAAAAAATTTAAACTAGATAAACTGTTAGGATATTAGCTTACATGTGTGTCCATATTTCATTCAAATCGGTTAAGCGTTCTATGCAAATCATAAATATCTAAAAAAATAAACTGTTTACATTAGTAGGAAGTAGAATTATTACTTTTATGTAAATCATATATCTAGAAAAGGTTGCTAACTTCTGTCCTTTAGGCGTAAACTACTTGTTGCCTAGCAACAGTTTGTTTACCTCTATTCTTTATCGAATTTGGCCGACATATAGATCCAAAAGTGAACTTTAGAAGACTTTAATGAATTTCACTTTTATATTGTACAGTATTTTTGACACAAAACATCTGGAACGGCGTTGTGAACATTTTTTGTTATTTGGATGAGTGTGCGTATGTGTATTACAGCCTGCTACGAGCATCCATGGATGGCGACTGCAGATGGTTCGACCGCTTGTATATTTATAAAATTCGTGTATACAGTATGTTAAGAAAACCCTGTCCGACCCGTGAAGGTGTTGTTAGGTATCGATAACTGATTCTACTAATGCATACAAAACCGGGCTAAACTTAAAAAAAAAATCGCCCTAAAAAAATAAATATTATTTCGCAAAAGGAGGTAACTTAATAAATGTGCGTTGACCACCCTTCGCCTGCCGCCCGCGGGGGGCGGGCGGCAGGACACGCGGCACGTGGTCGCATCGCTATTCGCTCATAATAATACCGGTGTTGGAAAAAAAGATTATTTTAAAATTCATTTGTATTGGTACTATGATGAATACGTAAAATTTTATATTATATTTGGTCATGTGTTTACCTAACCTTTATTATCCTTATGGGTCGGACAGGGTTTTCTTAACATACTGTATAAAGTAATTCCTGCGAAATTATTCCCTAACTATTCCAAAATAAAAATTCACAACGTTAATGCTCGTGTTTTCACTGCTGCCAGTTCTCCGGAGTGCAAACCGATGTTTTAGTTTTTATGTTTTTTAATAATGATTTTTTTCGTGAAGAAGAGTGTATGACTTACCGGCCAACTCCCCGTGATAAATGTGTGATGTGTCAACTTCATGTAACTGTCCTTTTGCTCCTTCAACCTGTACATAAAACAAATACATTCATCATTATCATTTCATTCCAGTTGCATCCGAAGCTTTTCAGCTTCGGAGTCTTAGGTCAGCTTTACCAGTCCAATTGCTGATTTTGGCTATACCTACTTCGATATTTTCCGTGAAGCGACTGCCGTCTGACTTCTACAACCCGAAGGTGATATCGAAGCATTGCAGTTAGACCAATTGTTGAACTTTTGAGGGCTCCAACAACCCGTAACGACTGCCATTAGATGTTCGTATGGCAACCGGTACCAACGGCTTAACGTACTTTCCGAAGCGAAAACATTACCAACAACTAAATAACCTGAGCGACATTAAAGTTTTAAATAAGCTGCCATTACTTACTTTAAAGTCTTCGCTGAAAGCGGACAAGTCCCGCCGCAACCGTAGGTGGAAACTCTTTTCATGTGCGCGAAAGTGGAGTCTTAAGTCTGCTGGCGCGTCTATCGAACGACGTGCACGCAAGTGTTGCTCGTGCAACGTGGCTGGGTCGTAGTCCAGACCCTCGTAGTGCTCGATGTACTCGCTGAGACGTCGGCGAGAAGCTGCAAAGAAAATAACTCAATAAGACAGACTGCCCAGAAAGAATAAAAGCTTTTATCCGTAAGCAAGAATAAAGAGTAGACAAAGATAAAGTAGATACCGACTACTCTAAGAAATAGGACAAAAGGGATTGCCGCAGAGACTACGTAGATTTTATAAAGAGTTTAATCCCAACAGTTGGTAAAAAAATGCAATTCAATTTACAAGGATAATAAATAGACTTGAAAATGAACAGCGACCGTGGTTTTTCAACCAGGATATTCGAAAGTCACTAAATCTTAATTCGACTCCAGCCACGTGAATGTTCCGAATTTCCAGTATTTCGCCTAATAGCATCTATCAGATTTTACCTGTAGTCTGTGCTTACAGAGTATGTATAAGATAATAATGTTTTGTTAGAATAATGTTGGATATTATAACAACCATGTTCTTTCATTAATGTCAAATAGAAACAAGGAACTTAATTAACGGGGGTTATGTAGCGTGCATTGTTCAATGAAGTGTCGAATCTGCCAGGCAACTCAACTCACGGGCAATTGTTGGTTTTGTGTAAGCTCATTTAGTTTACAACTCAATCTGACGTGATAGTTACGAAGTAGTTCGTTGGCGTCCGGTCCCCCGACAGTCCGCGACTCCAAAGACGGAGTACAGCACTTCACACGCTTGCTCAACTCCTACACTTTGATTAAAAGCCACTTCCGAAGCTACCGATTTTCTCCAAACTAATTTTTCCCTAACATTAATTATAAACTTTTTGGGGCGCTTACTCGGTGAGATTCAAGTTTAAGAAACAATGGACTTATAAGTATAGTTAAGTTACTTTCAGCGGCGTAAATTCTCTAGCAAAATTGGATGCCTCGCCTCGTCTTGCCATTTGATAAAGCGCATATTTTTCTAAGGCTTGATAAACTAGCATGTATAACAATAATATGTATTTCTACTGTTAATGTTTATATAATCATGGGCGTACCCAGCTTCTGGCCTTGGAGGGGGAGGGGGGACAAGTTAGGCCAGGGGCAAGTCAGACTTTAATTAATGTTAATTATTTAAAAAAGTACTGCCACATCACAAACATTAAACATTGAAAATAATTAAAACTATTCAATTTATGGCCTGATGCATGCGACAATAATGGCGTACATAGCATTGGCAGTTCATCGGCACTTAGGGGGGGCATGTCAAATTTTTAGAGTGATCGTACGCGGTACGCCTATGTATTTAATTAAGTCATTATACATCCTCTCTACATATATACGTACATATATTCATACGTAAACGCACGTGTATCCCAGAACAATACGCGGCTGGTCTCCGACTACGGTCAGTTATTTATATTCTACCATTGTGTGGTGTATTGTATACTACATTTATTATGTACAAGGTGTCCAACACTGGATATGGAAGCAGTTACGTGGCCAGCGCATTGGGCACGTAGGAACCTCGGCGCAAATAAATAGCCTATACGTTCTCGTTAGGCCTCCATTTCGAGAAAATGCAGCATGAAGCGACAAAAACAACTTGATGTTGGAATTAAAGCGATATGAGAAAAGTGGAAACTAGTTTTCGACAAAGAGAAATTGAACGGAACTGGTATTTTGTTTGCGATGCGATGTGCAGCGGGACATAAGTTACGAGGGAGCTGCAGCTGAATGCAATCTGAATGCGAGACGCGGCGGATTTATTTAACGTACACATCTGAAATTGATTCCCTTGTATGCACGCAAATAAAATGCGCAACATGTCAGCGCTGTCGATACTAACACGTCGAACAGACATAGAAGAATCACGGGAAATTCCTATATTTTCTTTCTTTTTTTCGCAAAAGGCTTTGTGTAAAAAGAATAATAGCATCCAAAACCAAGTATTTGCTCATTTAAATTCGAGCCGATATGAAAAGGGGTGGAATGCGACAAACCGTTTTTAAAGGTCGTTAAAAATTCGGCGTATTATATAACGTTAAAAAACCCATTAATCATTTATCAGTGTTTGCGCAGGGTGACGTTTGTGGCTGGTCGTTCATGTGTAACATTTACATACGCTTGTATTTGTTCAGGCGTACAAAGTGAAGCATTTTGCTTTGGGCAATAGGCATCGTGTCACTGGGTCAGTAGGACAGGAGCGCCGTGTTCTGGACGCGGGTATATATCCAACCTTGCACGTTGCCTGGCTTAATTCCCTCATCGCCTATTTTTTCAGACTTCCAAAAATCTATCTACTTCTTTTTACCTGGATATTTTTAGTGTTTCCTCCACTTCACTGCGGAGGCTTCGCGATGTCCAAAAAGACTGTTTTGTTTATATCTTTTTGCGTTACTTAAAAGAGGTAGAGACAGGGAATCAATATTTAAGCCCAGTTTACTAGATGTAGATAGATACTACTTACTAGCTTACAAATATTAATAAATACTTATTTCCCTTTGTAGGCTTCTTCAACACTGTGGGTGAAAATATGTAAATAGTGTACCTTTGTTTGTGTTTGTGGAGAAATAAATAAATGTATTTATTATTTATTTATTTGTTGCGTACACCAATGTATTATTGCTATTATATATTTGAATGAAGAAGACAATCGCTGTAGTGGAGCTATCTTTCTTCAAACTCAGTTGTTAGAATATAAACCAGGGGAGAGGTAAACTAATTGTACAATAGTCCACTACTAGTGGACTATTGAAATGAACTATGCACTGAAATGATGTTTGCGTGCTTATAGCAGTCTTAATTGTATTTCTGTAATGTTGTCTACACTAGATAATACTTTTTCTTGGGTTTATAAATATAAAATCTTTTGTATCTCAATAAATATAGGAGTCATTTAACTAGCTAACGAAACCCCGCAGATGTGTTAGGTATCTATATCTAACTTATAAAAACTATTGTTACTCGTATTACTCGTTGAGAAAATATGGCTTTTATTACTTTATCGAATTTAGACAGATCTATCAATAATGACGATCACGAAATTCACAAAAAAAAAAAAACAATGTCTGATATTTCGGGTGACTAATTTAATAATCACCCTGCATAATCAAATTCCATAAGACCCTAGAGAACTGTAGGCTTAGTATGAGTTTTCATTACGAAACTCGAGCGTCGATATCGAGCGCGTTTGACTCAGCGATTGGCCCGCTTCAAGGTCGTAAGAACTCTCAACCAATGAGAGCGCCAAACGCGCTCGATGCCTATGATCGAGTCTCGTATTGAAAACTCATACTAGGCCTACTGTATAAAAAGTATAACATTTGAACTAGTCACGAAAATAACAAATCGTACCAAGTAAGTTTCATTATGTTCTGTTTCCTTCAGGTTTGGGCTTAGATAGATGAGAATATAATCTAATTTTGGAAACCTAATAAGCGCACTACCAGCAGTTACAGGAAAGCAAGCCTTATTAGGAAGTCGAAAAACTGAAGTGGAGGAACAGTTATATAACCAACGTACCTATTTCATTCAAAAATCATACATCTAATTACATACATATATGAGTAGGTATGTGGTTAAAGTACATAGTCTGAAATTCTGCCTAATATTATATTAGACAGAATTATTAGGATTAGAATAGCAGATCCGTTTACCTGAATTGTTAAACAATAAAGCACTTAATAATTCAATAGACGAATTAAGGCCTAAAGCCAAGATTAACTTTGGGGGTGTCTTTCATAAATGCGTCGGGTATTCCGACGTAAGATCTCAATCTCTTTAATTGGGTCGTGTATTAAACAGTCCGTCTACTTTCACGTGTAAACAAGATGGGTAAGTTATATGTATAGAAGTAACAATAGTCTTGCGGTCTCAAGTACCGGTTAGATAGCGACTATCATTAGTTAGAACATGGGCGAGTTTCAATTTCCAAATACATGCATGCTAGCGAATTGGTTTAATACTTACTAGGTTCAGAAATATTATTCTTGTTTTAACTGTAAACTGGGAAAAAAATATTTATAAAATTATTAATACATAGAATAATTATAAAAGAAAATATACATATAAAATAATATTAATAATACAAGTTTTAATGGACCTCGTGGCTATGTAATAACAACCCTACAGCACCCTAACTGCATAACACACTATTACCATCCATTTAAATTTTGAAGCATATTACTAATCCATTGCTCCATATGTTCTAAAGATATGTTTACTCGACAATGTAAATAACGCAATTAATATTGTTGAACTGTCAAAATGAAACCCATTGCTACAGATAGTTAAGAACAAATTTCACCAGTACCTATCCTGGTACCAGGTGTATCGTGTTACACAGTTACTGATTTGTAGAGTTCAGATCGGCAGTCGCTCCATGTAAGATAGACTAGAAGTCGACTTCTAGATAGTTCACTTTTTATGTCCTTATTAAAATTGTTTACGGAATCCATTTGGCTGAACCCTATCTTTTAAGATAGAGGCGAGTCCAAGTTTAAAAGATAGAGTCGACTATTGTATAGTAATTATAAACTTTCCTTTCATGTATATAGTTTAAAGTGCTATCATGTATTTTTTGTGAAATAAATACTTACTTATTATTATAGTTGGGGAAAGGCTAGGCAAAAGATGAGAAATGTTCTCAATTTAAATATGGACGATAAAATAAAACACCAAATATTCCTTACAGGCCATAAGTATGCTATTGTTTTATATTATAGCTTATACAAACCGTCTTCCCTGTGGGAATTCCCATCGACGAAACTACAAACTTACAAACCATATTTAGTTCCCATTAAACAATATTAATAATTCTATATAAAATTTTAATAATTCTTTAACCCTTTAACCGCCACGGCACTGATCCCTTTGACGAACCTCCAGCGCCACGACACTTTAGGTATAAGTTGGAACAGTGTTGCGAATACTCAATATCGATGCATTTATTTATTCACAATATTAACCTTTCGAGAATATTTACTTTTATATTGCTCATACATACAGTATGTTAAGAAAACCCTGTCCGACCCATAAGGATAATAAAGGTTAGGTAAACACATATAATATAAAATTTTACGTATTCATCATAGTACCAATACAAATGAATTTTGAAATAATCTTTTTTTTCCGCGAATTAATTCCAATTTCCCCGAAATTTGGTAATTTTTAAAAAGTGACAACACCGGTTTTGTTATGAGCGAATAGCGATGCGACCACGTGCCGCGTGCCCTGCCGCCCGCCCCCGCGAGCGGCAGGCGAAGGGTGGTCAACGCACATTTATTAAGTTACCTCCTTTTGCGAAATAATATTTATTTTTTTTAGAGGGATTTTTTTTTTTAGTTTAGCCCGGTTTTGTATGCATTAGTAGAATCAGTTATCGATACCTAACAACACCTTCACGGGTCGGACAGGGTTTTCTTAACATACTGTATATAGAGGCATTATTATAAAAATATAGGTAAGCATATACCTAAACTTAATAACACTACAAAATCTGTTCTTACCCTACCTACCGATGTACCTTCTTAATATTAAATAATTCCAGCCTATGAATGTATATCATTTAAATTTTGGTTAGTTTCCATGATGAACCTTAGTAGGTATGTTACAAACAAACACAATTACTTGTCAAATTAAAATATCGATTTAAAAAATAAATTAAACTTATCAAATCAACATCACTTCTATGTTGAGAACTGTCGTCGCTTCGCAATTCATGATTACAAAATATTTAATAAATCTTCGTCTTCACGAAACACGAAAAAGGCCTACAACACTAGTTGCACTGAGCGATAAAGCTTCTCCTGTAGCAATTTAAAATGAGATTAGTATTATATGAAACATAGATAACAAATTAAAAAAACAGTAAACTTATTTAGTCCGTTTACTATCCCGCGGACAAAAAGACGGTATGACATTTATGTAAAAAAAATGATACGCGTTTAAAATATTAGGATACAAATAATAATAAATAACAACAAATAAAATAACTAAATAAACTGTATTTTCTTTAAAACAAAATAAATGGGTAAATAAGTACACATATTATTATTTAGCTGTCCTTTTGACTGAGGATAAATAAACAGACTTGAAAACAAGAGTTATTTACCGAATTATTATCACTATCCGTTGAACTGCTACTACTATAAATATCATTGTTTGCTTGCTGCAATATATTTAATAGTTCTTCGTCGTCGTATAACATCATCGATAACTTCTCGACACTAGCTTAGATGTAATAATAATGTGAGCACATGTTATCATGGCGATGGCGCTGACGTTTATTCAAAATATGACTAATTGACCTTGAGCCGCACATAAAATTACGGCGACGGCGTTCGCGGATAGCCTGTACTAGTGACGTTCTGGAGTTAGTTTGTACTTAATATTTACCTATACTTATTTGTTGATTTCTACATATTACTTCAGTAAAGCTTATTGAATTTTGAATAAATAAATAAATGTTTAATAAACTATGAAATTTTGATTAATGTTTACTTGATAGTTTTGTAAAAAATAGGATGTTTTTTATTAATTTACTATCAGGAGTTTCATATGCGGTACAACACTAGTCTACATGAAATTATGGGTTCGGCGAAGTAGGTTGATATTTAGACGTATCACGAACTGAGAACATGTAATTATTTCAATCAATTAGCTAAAATATGTATTTAATACTGTTAAAAATAAAGTAATTACACGAAATATATTAAGATTCAGTAAGCAAATTCAACATTTATTGTACATTTTTTAAATGACAGGACTTTCTACACAATATTCTGACGTGGCGCCTGATGTAATGTTCTTACAACACGTAATATTATGGCGTTGGCGGTTAAAGGGTTAAGGGGTGAATTTATATAAGAAACAGTTGTACAAAATTTAAAACAGTCTAGACCCAGCGGGTTTAACTATGCGTTGTCTGCCAGTGACTGAATTAATTCAAGAAGTATATCATTAATTAATAGTTGCACCCGGCTGTTTCACTCGAAAGGACAATGCCCAGTCTCCATAGTAACTTTGGCTCAATATGAATTTGTTGTGTACAGTGAATATTCTTACGTTTTTTTGTGTGGTTTAATGTCAAAAGTATGTTTGTGATTTCCATTTTTAAATTGAACTTGTAAGAAAGAAGTTATTCAGACATTTTAAATTGGAGGTTATGCATTTCTACGCAGAGAAAATTAAAGAACAAATAAACTGATGAATAGTTTTATTCTTTTTTATCATAATTATTCATTATCATCATCATCAATTTCATTATTAAATTCGATTAACAATTCATCAAGAAACTGTGCAGGGGGTTCAATATTGTTTTGGTGTCGAGCCCACCCTCAATACCATAAAATGGTCATAATGTGGGAACAGCATCCCACAGTTCGTTTGCCTACCTTACAATTGCAATATTATTGACTTATTGCCTTTCTCCCATTTAAATTATTATCAATCAAAACATACACAAAATATTCTTTTCTTCTTATATGGCGACTTTGAATTTTTGCTCTTCTTTGAGAGAGAGACAATTGCTCTCTTAGATTACCGATTGATGCCTCCCTACACACTTCTATCTTATATTGGCCACTAAAACGGATATGCTCACCATAGTAAGATCGAGCTTGACGGAGTTGGTAGGTACCACAAGCTATTAAAATCCAATCATGAAAATCTAGCTGGGGAACTCAGCGACATTGCTGTTATCAACATTTATATTTGAGAATTGTGCCCTTCTTCTATTATAATTATTTTGTATAATAAACTCACTTAAAGTATTTGTTTGGAACATTTTTTGTTGGATGATTTCTAATATCTGGGCAGCATCAAACCTGTCTGTGAGCGGTGGTCGAAATCTATTAATTAGGGCAGCAGCTATAGAAAAGTCAATCATGACATGTGATGAAGCTCTGTTGTTGAACTCGTGTCGGAATATTTTAAACTGTTGCTTAAAAATCCCATTCACAACTTCAATCACCCATCTGCAGATATTAACAGCCCTAGTGTAGTTTGCTGGCATTGATACAACAGAGGCTGTAGAAGATTGATAAATACTTGATGATATGGGGTGTTTAAGTTCCGTTGAACAGAACGGTAACTTCTTTGCCAACATGGGTGACAGATCTTATTTGTTGATCTAAGCTGTAACAAAAACAAAAATATCTTATTGTAATCAGAATAAAACATCAACCACAGCAACACATAAAATCATTGAAGGATATTGCTTACCTGTAGTGATTCGATCTGTTGCTATATCAAGCATCTGATAGCGTATTCTCTTTCTGAACGAGACCACACAATGAATTGCTGGCATTGCTGCTTGTTGGATTACACTGTTATTTGGAATCTAAAACAAACAAAATACAGTTATGTTACAATTCAACATTTAGATCGGCTAAAATAGTTGACATTCTATTAATATGAATCGTACTTTACCTCAAAAAGTGAAGTCCATTGCCGTAATAATGCTCGTACATCATCAGATTCAACACAATAAGTCTGTTACTTACGCAAACGCAGAGGAATACGAAAAGAAAACACCGTTCTGAGTTCTCAGAAAACAATAAGAGATTTTGACAGATATGCAATTAACAGGGTTGCCATTACAAGACGATTATCATTGCCATATAAACTTATCAAGATGTTATCGATCACAGATGGAAAATCGATTTTTGAAACTATTAACTGTAAAATACGACGAACGTATTAATTAAGAAAATATAAATAAGAAAAAAGAATATTGAGGCGGTAAATATAAGTAAAGAGTATATTTTTTATTTAAAACTATCTAAACAATAAAAAAATATTTTTACAATACAATTATCGATTACAGTAGCAGGATTTTATTTATTTAGAGTTATCGATTACAGTAACAAGATTGGCAACATTTTTGGTATTCAAATCTTGAATTCAAGAACTTAAATTAATTACTTATTATAATGATTTTTTATTGGACACAATTCCGTAAAGTACTAAATATGTTTTTTTAAGTTTGTAGTTTATATTTAAATTGTTGGGAGTAAGAACTTAGTGAAAACGTAAGTTTAATAATAAAAGTTGTGTAGGCCGTAAGTTGACATTCTCCTTTCGATCTCATGGGAACATCGGGATAATAAATATCCTATGTGTGAATCCTAGTTATGAACTGTCTGTGCGCTAATTTTCATCCAAATAAGTTAATAAAAGTAGTTTTAGCGTGAATGGGTAACATAGATCCATCCATCTATTTATACAAACTAACAATCATCCATATAACGGCGCGTAACTAGTTAATTTTGAATATTTTGATCTGTTTTGTATCAGTATCATTTGTCCGTAAATTACTCCACTATTTTTTGAAGTCGATTAATCGATCGGTATTCGGATGAATTACGATTTTTATTTAGAACGGGTAACACCCGACTGGAGGTACGTTTGACTTAGCGAGCGACCGTTAGCGCGGGCATTAATTCTTTGCTCAACCTTCGATCGAGTGTGTTGGTGGACCCAGTGGCTCTTATCTGTTTTAATCTGAGATTATCATTGTAAGCCTTTAATATTAAATTGATCCAAGTGTTTCTTGTACAGATACAATTAAAATAATAAGAATCGAACATAACACTATAGAAATTTTTCAACGTTTTCTCGAAATACCGTCCACGATGGATGTTCATGCGGATGAGAATACACCTCAACTATCCGGTCCTTCGGCCCCGCCTCCTGACGTTCTCCCGTCACATATATTACAAACTAGGCCATTATATTAATTAGTATTAATGGTAATATTAGTGTGATAGTAGGATATGATATGTGACCATAAATTACCAAAACACTATTAAAATCATTCATATCTTTATACAAACTATGCTCTTATATTTATTAGTAATATTAGAGTGATAGAAGGATATGACCTCGGGGAAGGTCCTTGTCCAGTAGTGAACCTCTATAGGTTGAAGAAGAAATAAGAAGAAAGTAGGATATGACAGACATGTGACCATAAATTACTAAAACACTATTAAAAACATCCCACCATTTATACAAACTACGTCCTTATATTTATTAGTAATATTAGTGCGATAGTAGATATGATATGTAACCATAAATTACTAAAACACTATTAAAAGCTTTTAGTATTAAACTGTGGCCCCGTCAAAAGCCCACCTAAACTGTTATGTATCCCGTCAGTGATACTCTTGTGGTCCATTATATTAATATGCCAAGTTCACACAAGGTCTCAAAGTTTATCGAAAGTCTTAACACCTTGGTTAACTTGCAACGACTAAGTTGGTCCTTAGACTTGTATGCTCAGTGCCTAAAGAAACTACAAAGGATTTTAATAAATCTGTTAGGCCTAATAGCCACATTAGGCTAAATAATTTGGAATAACATTTCCCTTGCCAAACATTACGAAAGTGTGTTTGTCTTCCGGTAAATAAATCGAAATCGAATCTTAAATTCAGTTTGATGTAACCAAATTCTCTTGCATTTATGCGTTATTCTTTTCCTTGACCGATGCAAATCGTTAGGTCATCACTCATTATACTATGTATTAAGGAAAATGTAGTAATTAAATTATACTTATTTGTTATGAAAAAAAGCATAGTATCGTATTATGGTTACGTCTGTTTTTTTTTTTAAATATTATTATTATATAATTTTATTTATTTAAGTACCTACGTCTGTCAAACAATGAGTACCGTCAGAGGAAGATTGTTATATCATTCTTGGAAATAATAATTCACTTACACAACACAATTATCTATCAGGTGAAACTACACTTGCCGCTGTTGGTCTATGGATGGATGACTAACTTTACATATAACTTTACACTTTACTGAGACCTCTCCGTACCTTTTTTTGTTTTGGATGGGAAATCATCAAATTACCTCTCCCGCTCTGGGCTTGTCAGACTTTTACTGACTAAACCCAACTGTGTTTCTTCACTTGCTTGTGCGTCAGGGCCACGCTTTGTTAGACCTCTTTGTACCTCGGAAACTATGTTAAGCCTTTGGTCCCGGCTGTCATTTATGGATCTTTTGACGGTCGTTATGGGTAGTAAGTCCCGAGTCCCGAAATTCGCATAACTTACCAAGGCATCGTATTACCCAGTAACTGGGTTGTGGAGGTTAGGTAGTCGCTCCGTGTAAAATGCTGGAATTCGCCTGATTTCGGTTAGACTGAAAGCGACACCAACAAAAATGGAAAAAGCCTAGGCACATGGGGCAAGCCTATTCACTTAAAAAACTTAGGAATAGGAAGGATGACGGCAGTTGAGCGAGGTGATGCAACGTTAAACCCAAGACCAACACGACCAACGATGCTGCGCCAGAGGGAGATTGATCTGGAGACTCTCCACGACCAAACTCCCGACACAACAACATATGGCGCATCGTACCCGGTACACATCGCAACACACCTGCTCAGACCCGTCCTCCGTACGGCTTCACCAGACATCATGCCGGAACACGACGAATCGCTTGGCGGCAAGGCCTTGTCTGGTGGGTGGTAACTTCTGCCGGAAGCCGATGTTATGGCCTACCACCGAGAAAAATATTTACCTAAAGGATAGGGTAACTACGCTGTCGTAGTCTTTTAAAACGATAAGATCGTCCATTACCACGTCTTGTTAATTTTATACATTTTTATAAGTTTATTCTGTAATATTTATGGTGTATATAAAAAAGACTATTTTAATTTAAATAATTTCGTAATCTTATATTTTTTATAGAATTTTAACGCACTGTTTACGTTTCTCATTTACTCCTCTGTAGCACGTCAGCCGGAAAAAAAATCTGTTAAAGTAACCTTTATGTATTTTGTTTTGTTTTGTGTATTATGTATTAATCCGCTGACATAAAGCAAGCTAATTGTTTAAAAACATTTATAAGATGTTCAATCCATCATTCTGCGTATTTTGGCGTAGCTTATTCAGTCTCCGAATATCTTAAACGTCGTCGCACACTTTATCTCCACCGAGCCTTGAATTTACTATCCAATGAAAATAAATATTGCCGCATTGACGTCCTATGGCGGGATATTAACATTTAAGTTACCTATTTGAGACGTTATTACATGAGTAAAGAGATAGTCATAAAACTATCCAATTTCAACTCTCAACAGCATGTTTATAAAGTAATCTAAAATCACATTAATTTCCTTTCTTGTTAAAAACGTAACTATTAGATATGTTTAAGGGTTTCTATCAGATGTTAGTGGAACTAGTTATTAAACACAAGCTTAACCATATTACTAAAAGCATTTGTGGACTTTTACAACAGCATCAATATCTTTAAATACTGACTACTTTTTTACTTTAATCAGTAAAAAAATAAAAGTTAAGCAAGTATCCTTAGCTTCGTTATGTTTGCAAACCATAACTCAGTGAGTGGAGGGTCGCATCCTCATGCCAGTACCTGGGGCGAGACGTGACGACCCAATATTATAGAAGTGAAAGTACCCAAGGAGGACGGAGAACTCTCCAAGGGATTTATGGATTACTCGACTGTCCCTCGGGATTCGTAACTTTGTTCTGCGTGAGGCCTTAACTTTGTTGTTGTTTGAATTGACCGTATACAGTTATATCACGCGTTTTGAAGAATTAACGTTAAGTAATCCTGTTGCAGTAATGGCATTTGACCACGATTGATGGAGGTAATTTGACGAATATTTTTTGGTCGAGTGTCATAAGCTGCAACTTACTGTTATTATACCTTAAAGCCTTGTTCAGCAACAGTCCTTTCTCCTCTAACTTAACATCCATATTTCTGATATGTTGCAACATATCCACCACTTTCTCATTATTCAAATATTTTGTAAATTATTGGTTGACATACAAATCTGATCACCAATCAATTTACTAAACACGTCCAAAACCTTTCTTAGCTAAACTATGTTAAATAAGCTTCTACAAGACTTTTAAATATTTTGATATAGGTAATAAATGTTCTATGCATGAAAAAAGCACGCTTTAAGCTCATTTTATTTCCATTATCGTTTATCGTCTTTGCGCGAGTTATTGTAGCCAACTGTAGGAAATGGCTCGCTAAACATTATGGTGCTCGTAAATGACGGGTAGGCAGGCACCTCGTCACTACTTGTTCTATGGCAATCTTTAAAATATTTTATGTAAGTACAGCACGAAGCTTTGTTTTATATCGCTTTTGTTGATACCTATAAAAACTTTCTTAAAAGCAATCGACTTTTATTAAAATTTATTAAAGAAGTAGGTACATACTATTTTTTTTTTAAAGATGTGTCCCACACTAGGAATCACTCCTGTATCGTGAGTGCGTTTACAAACATTTATCCTCACATACACAAGCACCTAGACCCTGAACAACTACCTGTAGGCCATACAAATATTTGTTTCGAGTGGGAATCGAACCCGCGTCACACAGCGCAGCAGTCGATCACTCAGTCACTGCAATAGCCGTGCAATCAAAGTTATATATTGTATCTACCACATAGGAATGTAAAAATCTCATTGACTTTCTTTGACAAAGTGAGAATATAAATTCTTGTTAGCTATAATTTTATTTATCACAGTCCATAACGCTCTATTATAATTGTACGCTGTAGCTACCTTAACTATGTTGTACAACTAGCTTAGAACTTAATAAATGTTAACTGTAACAAGTATTGGTGGTTCTAATAAATATAAATACTTAAATATCCACAAGGTTATGAAAATGGAAATGAATACGTACCTATATCAAAGAAGCCTTGGTAAATAATAATTAAACCAAGCTACATGAACAGAATATTAAAAGTAATTGAACATCAAACCAAGCAAACACTCCGTTGTAAAGCTAAAGGTACTAGAGTAAATTTATCCTCGAGCAATTACTTCAAGATCTATTTGTTGTACATAAGTTTGTGTCAGTAAAAGAGACTGCATCAGAAAATACACAAGAAATCGATTAAGATGAGACAGTAGGGAAATCTAATTAGTTAGTGAACAGAAAGTGCTTTCGTTAACATCACAAAACAAGCTAGAGCAAAGGAATACCCAGGGGAAGGGACCAATTACTTAGCGACCATTTCCGTCGATACAAGCTTTCTCCTGAACATGAACTATCTCCAACACACAGAGGCAGTTTAATACACTATTGAGCAATTTAAACACCACGCAACCACGTGTAATAAATTAAAATACTGAGTGCACCATATTACCTTGTGTAATATCATAATATACGGTATTATAAACGAACTGAAACACCTAGATTCAGCACGGCTGTTTTCCAACAAAACGTTATAAATGCTCTCGCCTATTGAATTCAATACAATAAAAGCATCTTTCTAAATTTCAAATGAGGAGTGCTGATTCGATTTGACACACAATAGTCACATGAACTGGATAGGAGAATTGCTCAATCAATGAACAATATAAATACTGATGGGACCAAACAACCGTGAGATACGACCTAATTGATAAACTGGATGCCTGGTGGAGCGAATTTGTGCGGCTCCCTCATCCAATTAAACTGACACAAGCCAACCCCCACCACGTCCAATTTCTTTGTTGAAAGTTCGGTTAAACAACTAAAAGTAATAGGTAATTACAGACGACGTTCTGGGACATAGTTTTAATCGTTAAGATTCAATTTGTTATTAAAGTCTTCTAGCAAAATAAATAACAAGGGACGAAAATGTAAGTTTCTCAAAGTACAATAATTGGCGCACGTCGTTAAGGACTTGGTGTGTAGGGAAAATGGAGCGTGTTGAAAAATATATGAGTAGTTTAGTGTTAGTGTAGGAGTGGTGCAATAGTTGGAGTGCTCTTTCATAAGAAGACGGTGTCGACGGCATATGTCGCTAATTGCCTTCGTTGGGCAGCGAGTGCAAGCTCGCGGGCATTCGTACCGACACATTAAATCTGTACCAAATTGCTTCTGCGCACTAAACGCTCCCTAAAGTATTCTATGGCGAATATTGTAGACACATTTGGTGCATGTCTGCGCGTTAATATCGTAGGGTGTTTGTATTATAAGCACATTGTACAACAATTTATGTTTAAGAGAACTAGTAGGTTCTCTTAAATTGTCTAGTGATAAAGTAAACATTGTAATGTAAATACAAAATAAAGGAAAAAAAAGTAAATAATGAATAGAGTATAAATTATCATGATTAATAATAGTGACCTGTACTAAATATAAAAGAATTTCTCGTTATGCATGAATCACTTTGGCGATATAATAATAAAAAGATAATACTTTCAGTGCAGCAGGAAATCAAAGAGGTGTTATCTAGTGTGAACAACTAAGTCCCACCCCTTGTGTCCCAGTGACCCAATTATAATACAACTTCATATTTTATCTCGGATAAAAATACCACCAGAGCTTCTATCACAAATCTAAACCAATCCGAATTTATTTCGGTAAGTAAGAAATGAAAGAAACCTATTGTTTTTATTGTAATAGGTTTATTTCCTGCTTGTAAGTTTGTATGAGGAGATTCATCCATATTATCGTTACAAATAACAATTTTCTAAATAGAATAATGGCTCGGTCGATTAGGCAATTCTTTCGTAAGCGTAGCCAATTAAAGTAAAGTGTCCGCACGGACGGACAATTATCTATTAATTTATGTAATACGCTAGATTGACGATCTGACCAACGTACATATTTATACCCGCAACAATGCCATTTGGTGTTATGGACACGCAATTAATTTCTAGCGATTCGTCTTTAAATATGCGTAAAGGGAGCAGACGATTAATTTAAGTAACAAGTCATGAAATATATTCGTGTAGCCTATAAAAGACGAATAAAACTAATTGTCTATTCACCGGTAGCCATCAAGCATGTTCAGAGATTTGTTTATGTTTGCAGGGCGCCTAAGTATGAACGACGCGAGACGGGCCGACCGCCCGCCCGCCCTGTAGCATGGATGCTCGCTTCAGCGGGGTCAATGACTGCGCGTTCCCAGTGCTCACAGATTTTACAACATAATAAACCCAAACTTGCCTCGTTGGATATTTGCTACGTGTTTCAATTAAAAATTAGCAATTTTATTACTTATATTTTTTTACACCATTAACCAATGTAATACCGAAAAATGTATAAAATAATAAGTTTATATTATGAGGAAAAAAATTAAAAACTTCCCTGATTAAACTGGACGTAAATCCCAGTACATACTTTATTAAATGCTCCTTAAGGAAATTACTTGCGTCGAATACCACAGAAAAGGAAGATTACTTACCTATCTAAAAATATCGAAACAACAACACGGCACTGGTTTATAAAGAGGATACATTTTTTTCTCTTATTTCTTATTCATTCATAATATTTCTTATTTATCTAACTTTAAGTCGTGGTGCCCGCGCACTTATACTTGAGAGGCTGGTGTTTTAACTACTAGGCGTTGAAAGGGCATGAGGAAGCTGATCGTATAGCAAAATTAGCAGCAGTAGATGGCAGGTTAATTAATTATATACCAGATCAGTGGGAATTTATTCCAAAATTTAAAACAAGATGCTTTAGTGATTGGAAAACACATTTCAACAGTAAATCGGTAGAAAAAGGCATTTGGTATAAAACCACACAGGGTGAGCTTCCTCGTTTACCCTGGTTTGATGATTCTAAGTTAAACAGAAACTATATAAAATTAGCCCTTAGACTTAGATCCGAACACTTTCCATCGGCAAAGTTTGCATACTTAATTAAGAAGAGTGATTCACCTAATTGTGTAACTTGTAACAAAATTGAAGATGTTCAACATTTGCTGATGAAATGTGTTCGAAATAAAGATGAACGCGATTCATTGCTGAGCGAACTGAAATTAAATACATTAAATGTGGGTCTGATCCAGAGTATTCTTTCAAAACCGAAATCGGAGGCAGCCAGAAAATTATGTCGTTTGATAGCGGTCGCTCAGCAATGATTCGTCATACTGAATCTATTGTTTGTTTACTTTTTCTTAGATTATAAGTTTAAATTTGTCAAATAATTGTATAAGGTACGATGGGGCTGACATATCCACATTGGGACAAAAGCCCCTTAATAAAATGTAGAATACAAAAAAAAAAAAACTACTAGGCGTAGTTAAAACACCAGCCTCTCAAGTATGAGTGCGCGCGTTCGATTCCAGGTCAGGCAAGAACCAATGTAACAATTCTAAGTTGTATGTACTTTCTAAGTATATCTTGGAAAGATGTCAAATGTTTTCGTCATACCTATGACTGAAGGTGAAGGAAAACATCTTGAGAAAACCTGGACTTTAAGTCTGAAATCGCCAACCCGCATTGAGCAGGCGTGGTGATTACGCTCAATCCTTCTCTGTATGAGAGGAGACCTGTGCCCAGACTTTATTAAGCTAAAAGCCAACCCAAGTCCCCAAACACAGAAAAGTTAAGATACTTATTCCGATATCATACGCAAACGACAACACGACGTATTTCCCATTCCCACCATTTTTGCTGTCAAGTCTACTTTAAATCCTTGGAACGTTACCCGTTTGGCACACTACTTCTACGACTATAATGACCACAGACTAACAACAAGCCGACCGCCTGAGACTTCGTAATTAGTAGCCATTTCTACGCGGGCTAATGGTTTAAAATTGCAGCTTTTTTTAAATTTAAAACAGAGAGTAGGAAATAAATGTAAAGTAAAATGAGATAAATAAATCGTGTTTGAAGAGGTTTGACAACTATTTCTCTTCAAGTTAACCTAGGTAACACCGTACGAAATCTAGCAAATGAAGTGTTGTAATTAAATTATACGTAATCAAATAAATTATGTAACTTACAAAGAAAAGCAATAGGTTTTCAAAATGCCCGAATCTTTACTCTTTAGCAGTTTACACTGAATTTTAAACATGTTGGTATTTCAAAGTAATTTTAGTATTTTTAATATGAGGAATATATTCTTTTATACTTTTTAAACGTAACATAACTTACGTTACGCCTCGCACTCAAATTCCCCAAAGGATTAGGCGGTAGATCCACTTTTTACCCTTTTCAGCTAAGTTACAGTCGATCTCCTTTTTTCCATCAACAACACACAATAATGTTATCAAAATCTACGACTTAAAAGACTGTTTGTTGTAGTTTTTTAAGCAGTAGATTTTGACCTCTAAAAAACACTAATCTTACAATTACATATCATACAAACACATCAAGCACATCCTAACACACCTCACACATATCATAGTACGGACGACCGCAGGTCAAACTACCCCAAACTGTCAGATATTCCCAGTCAATAAGGAGCCTTAATGCTTCAAAGATAAAGTTAAAAATCTAATAAGGAAATCTGACAGATTGCAGTAGCTTGATGTGCTGTCGTCTGTACATACTTAGGCTAAACCAATATTTTATTTTATGTCTTGTTTATTTCTCAAAATTTATTTGTAACATATTTTTTATTATTTTTACCATTGTTGTACTTGTTCTCAGGATCCTGGAGTCTAGAACCTTTCGAAGCTGTACATACGAGGGACCAAAGCCAACTCGCACAGGCTCGTTAGCCTTTTAGTGACATACGACACCAACTGACGATTATCCCCGTTTACATAATGCAAGTACATCCAAGTCGGTTGGCGTAGGACTATTGCAGGATATTGAAACAAACTTATTGGATTATGTTTTGGGTGGCTAAAGTTTGGGTAACCGAAAACTATGTAAGATGGATTTATGATCTTTGCTTGACAAATGTTTTATATAATATACATAGATACACACGGACAAAGTGGAAGGGTGTGACTTGCACACAATAATGGGCCCCGGAAACTGTCGTTAGCACATAGTGACGTACGGGCTCCTTCAGTGAGAGGGAGTGGGCCGTAATTCACCACGACCCCAGTACAGGTTGCTAGATATCACATGTCTTCGAATTTGGTTTTAGAACATTCCGGTTTCCGCGCGAGGTTTTCCTACGGAAAAACACATTTAGGTTCCTTGAAAAGTACAATACTGTACGGAAAATCCAAGGTCTTAATTTATGATAACGTAATGTAGACACATTAAATATGTATCTATGAATGATATGTTTTATAAGGAAAATATATGTATGTATAATGAAGCCATTGTAAATCTAATACATACATATATGACAAAATATGTATGACGATTCGAGACGTCTGAATACTTTGGTAAATTCTATATAAAAGCTAAATACGAACAGTAGGTAAAATAACAACAAGTCTGGTATCATTCAAAACATGAATAAACTTCTTAGAAACGACGCGACGGACTTAGTTATCAATTTATTTCTTATTGGGTGAATCAACATTCAGTTTTGAACAAACTCTATTGCTCGTAATATCAATATTTGGAGCACCGACAACGTACAGAACCATTACAACATGTTTGGCTTATAATGAAAAAAATAAGCTCTTACTGGTACTGATTTTTACTAAAATATTTATTTTTATGAGACTGTATTTCTGTTATCGGGATTATCTAATAGCGTCTTTCAAATAAGCCAGACAGCGTAGTCTACGAAAGGAATTAGGTACTGAGTATATTACATTTACTCTTCGATTGTAGCTGAAAAAGTGAATTCGCATACTTGTAATTGAATTGTATCTCATAAAACGTGCTGGATGTTATCTGAAACAGTTTCGAGTGTCTGCTCATAAAAGCTTGGTATAATGAAGGGAACAATGTTTACTTTTTGATAATGGACTCGATTATACATAGCATAATAAAGATTTACAAACTAAACTTGAAAACTGTTAAGTAATAGTTATGTGCTGGAGCTATAATCTGCGTGACTCACCAGGTTAGCTAGGATTTTAACATTAAATTACTTAGCAAAAAAAAAAAATTTGTTGCTACTTTGGCCTAAAAGTAACTAGGTAAATAAATATAATTTCCAAGAATGCCAAACTTCCTATTACATAAACAAACTCGCTAACTGACATTAGCACAAATTTTCCCAGTATCTGCAAAATCGAAGATACTGGTCAATTAGTGTTGATGAATCACGCATTTACAAGATTTGCAAGAAAAAATAAGGTTGGCGCGTAGTAAGGTACATACAATAGATTAAAGATATTGGCGCTGGGCTGCGATGCCGCGTCATGCTTGGCGGAGCGTGGCTGGCCTCCAAGGCTGCTGTAACACGATTTAGAGCCTCGCCTCAAGCTAAACAGCTCTACGTAACAGATTTGTTCCTACACAGCTAGACAAAAGCTGAATCATAAAGCGGCGGGCGTATTCCTTGTTTCAGTATTTGTTTCATCTATACTGTTCATATCAAGTACTTGCAGTAGTTGTTCATTAGGTACTTGATAAACATTAAACACGAATACTGTATTATTATACTTTGGCTTGGTCTAACGTTAGTAAGGTTCCTATAATATAATGGCTCATTAACATTAGTACGTCGACCTTCTATGTACGGCACGCGTGATTTTGACTTCAAATTACTATTAAGTAGCACGAATGGTTATGCTAGACTTCCAAAACTTCAGTTAATTGCCGTGACAACGTTTAGCGGTCAAAATCCTTATTGTTTAAATGTCATCGGTCTTTCCGTGATCTGTTGTAAACCTGATGGTTGGTCAGTGTTGGTATTCCAAAGCTCCCGCTCATGTTTTTTGTTGTTTTTGTGTTGTACGTTTTGTTGTGCTGTTCTCTTAAGCGTTCCAACACGTTCTGGTTCATTGATTGTAATGGATAGTATTCGATGTACCAAATACGTAAAAATCTAAAAATACTCCGAAAAAAATTACTAGAGGAGAAGCCAGCCAAGCCGTTTTTGGGTGGGAAATAATCAAATGTCTTCTCCCGTTCTGGGCGGAATAGTAGCGTGTATCAGGCTTCTCTAAAACCCACCCGTGTACGAGTACGAGTCATGGATCGCTTTCGAACCACCCGCGGCCACAACGCTCCGTCGATCAGCGCCTACGGTGACTGAAACTCGGTCCCCACCTCCCTACTCTAACCTCTTTCACAAACCTATACAAACACAGTCGAGACTTAAATGCGTCGAAAGCTAAGTAAATGCTAAAAAGACTTTTATAAATATAAGTATTTTAGAGCTCCATGCCAGTCCAAAGCTAAGCTCTGTATTCGGCGAACATTCTGAGCGTTAGTCAGCGAATGGGACATCAATGCACCTCTTACAGTCGCGCATTACCTATTCAGGGATTACGGGCAGTGCCAGGACTTCAGGCGCTACTCCAACGGCCCAATGGCCATTTTAGAGATTTGGCTCCGTGGTATATGCTCGCATCATTGTACTGAAATAGAATTGTTGTATCAAGTCAAATTCAGGCAGTCCTCGTCTTACGTCATTTCGATTTACGTCGTTTCAAGTTACGTAGAACAATGTTTTGACACTATTCCTCAAACCTATCCTCAATTGTATCAATTTACGGCATAGAAGAATTCACTTGCCGCGAGGTCAATGTTCGTGAGGCCCGCTACTAAGCACTTGCTTTTGATAATAAAGGATGTATATCCCTTGTTTTAAATGCAGTTTTTGTATATATTTATTCCGTGTGGATTAGAACCCTTGACGTTTACACACTATACATATGGAAAAATATGTCTCGACTTACGTCGTATCGATTTATGTCGCGCATTTCGAGAACCTAACATGCCGTAAGTACGATGACTGCCTGTAGCTACATACAAGGGATGCCGATAACTATATCTATTACATATTATACATTAAAATCGCTCTTTTTATTTGTTTGATGACCGCGTTGTTCTACAATGGATTTTAATGCGAGTTTCAATATCATTTAGAGAATCTATTACGGGTCTGGTTTCTGAGTATAACATGTTAGTGCTAGGAGATACATAATAAATTCGATGTTCTGTCAAGTCGTAAAAAACCTGCGAAGCAGGACCGGTACGCTAATAAAAAAGAGAGGGATGAGGGGAGGAAGGTAATTATAAAGAGGTAAAATTTGTGATTATTGCAGGCAGGAGCTAGTTTCTAATGATTTGATTATACATAGTTTGCTAATTGATTTGATCACCGACGATTACGCTGCACGTGATTGATCCTCTTATCCCATCTCAATAGCTGAATAGATTCGGATTGAATTACTTATTACGATTCAATATAATATAACATGACCATTCATTGCCATGAGGTAAGTAATTATAATTGTACGGTCATGATATCTACATGAACATGTATAAAGGTTAATGTCATACGTTAAAATAATGGTGAGCAAGTTGACGGTCAAAAAGCACTTCCTGTGACATTATTTTGTTATCAAAAACAGTGTTGGTATTGAACCGTATGGTGCCTAACATTAATCTAAACCGCACAGGATGTCACTTTGGCTTCCAATTTTTTGCTTATTACATTTTATGACCAAAATTTTTGAAGCCCATATTGGTAACCTGTGCGAGGAATGAAAATGAAATAGTCTCATATTTCATTTAAGTAGTACCTAATAATCAGATTAATGTTCACAGTGTTTAAACAGGCCTATAATATCTTTGGAAATGTCCAAGCCTGTTTTAATCTGATGAAAATAAATTAAATACTAGTTAATCCAAAATTAATTACTGACAGTTTGATTAACTAATTGAAGGTAACACTCTTATGAAATAACAACTGCCAATCGAATCACTTGACATGAATTTGACCTTTTCCTTTATGTGCCTTTCAGAAGCTTTAAGAAAACGATGATATTATGTTAAAAAGAGAGTGTTCTAGTACACGTGTTGAAGAAACATTTATCGTGCAGAGAACTCATAATGTTGTGGGAACGTTCCACTACGTTTACATTACGTGATACAACAGACACAATGACATTGTACACAGGTAAGCGAGAAAAACTCGCGTCATACATTACAAGTATTATAACATTTATAACATTGTTATGGCACTTTTATAATTAAACCTATAATATTTCATGCAAAAGTACGCAATACCCGCGCAGTATTTTTACCAACGCGTCGCGTGTACATTTTACTTTTGTAGCTTTCTGTGTTTGAAAAATATAATAAAAAGGTAAGTATAAATAATTACATTAAGGATCTGTGATTTTCCTGCAATCTGTTTAAAAAATAAAATCTATTGAAAAACGATTTATCATAAGCATACTTAATTAGTTTACCAACGCATCGCGTGTACATTTTACTTTTGTAGCTTTCTGTGCTTGAAAAATATAATAAAAAGGTAAGTATAAATAATTACATTAAGGATCTGTGATTCTCCTGCAATCTGATTAAAAAATAAAATCTATTGAAAAATGATTTCTCATAAGCATACTTAATTAGTATATTTATGGTGTTCACAGTGTTGAGACACACGCCTCCCATTAGTGAGAGGGGGGTGTAATCCACCACACGGTAAGGACTGATAGATGTCAAATGACTTCAAATATAAGGTTCGCGGAAACACGATTCATCATGAAGTTTTCCTTAACTTTCCTTTGATTAAAAATTATTTATCAAAATGGAACATCCGTTAGCATGAAATGAATAAGTGAGCAAATATGTTGTGATGTTACAGTAAGATAACTTTTGGTTAAATAAACGCTGTGTGTAATCAATTAATCATCAGGTGGATTCATATTATCGTTCCTTAATTATGTATAGACATAACTACAGATTCCAAACAGAGTTACTAAAGGAAAGTAAAAACATATACATAAATCGTGCATGCTATGTTGTTAGTTAGTGAGTTTTCAGTATGCTACATTTATAAAATTAGTAAGTTTTAAGTGCTTTAATACCTACCCAAAACCCCTGAGTGGCAGACTGACCCTGATTCCCTTGTTCACTAACTAAATTAAATTTTAGTTCAGTGCACCTTTCTATTTCATTAAGAAAAGGACAGAAGATAAAATGCTAGTTTAGACCTGTCAAATTAGTCCGCTCCTAACGTAAATTGACGTATTTTTGGTCGCCATGTTTATAATCGCGTCTAAACTGTCTATGGAGTATCTTAATTCGACAGGATTAAACTAAAATGTTATCTTCTATCCTTTTCTTAATGAAATAGTAAGAAAAAGGTGCACTGTACTTAAAATTAGTTTGTGAAGAAGACAATCGGCGCCACTGTCTACTTACAGATTACAGTAAAGCGCAATTATAAAACAGTTTAGTAAGCTAATCCAGTTACACTATGGTCTATGGTTACAACATAGCGATTCTGTAACCTACATCTCGCCGTAAACCTTAGGTGAAATGAGTCGTTATTCTAACTAATGTTAGGGATTGACAATATAATTGACAGCTCATTCCAAGCTCACTTTACTTAAAACTTTTCACGGTGTGATGTTTACAAATCAATCAATGCAAAAATTAGCTAACAAATTGTTGAACTGTGTCGAGAGATTTGATTGGCTTTTGCTGACATCATTTCAATTGACATAATAATGAGTTTTATAATCTGTTAGCTTTAATAATATACACTTTATTTCTACAAGCACTCATTAACATTAAATACCTATTATGTTAGTAAAATATTAGATTTAAAAAAAAAAACGTTTATTATACGTTAGAAAGCGGCTGTCTACCTTATCTATTGAAGTTATTAGGATGCTGTTGGTTTCGTGCAACCTACCCTTTATTGATGCTGTTTGCTTCCTCGTAATGTTATGAAAATTGTCAACACGAGCTTCCGCGAGCTTGCTTTTGACTTGACTGTTTTTTTAGAAACCGGCACCCTAATGCAGCATTAGGGTGCCGATTTCTAAAAAAAACAGTCAATTACCATTTGAATCGTTTGGAAAGATATTACTAATCCATTACTTTTTATGTTGTCTGCACGACAACATAAATAACGCTATGAATTTTGTTGAACTGTCAAAATTAAAGGCGTTGCATGGATAATGCAGTTACCCTACGGGTGAACCTACCTACCATACTTACGTACCTAAGTACCTATATTTTTATTCCTCTAGTGGGGAAATTGGTGAATAGACATCTAAGCCTTTTCTCAATAAATGATTGAGGTGTTTTGTATTTCATGTGTACACTACTCCAGCTATAAACGTTTTACGAGGCTATTTTCCACGAAACTGCCGTTCGACTTGCAACGACTGCTTTGGCTTTGTCTACTTAACTGTGTCAGACGCAGTAAAAACTTCTCAACTTCGACGAAAACGTCACAAATAAATTTTTTGTTCCTTAACTGTTCTTAAAAAAATACGTGTTCCAAAGTAAATAGAAAACGTAAGTTAATTGAGTGTAAATTACAAAGTGTACTTTATTGGAGGACGCTCGTTTAAGATGTAAGTGAGAGATTACGTTGAGAGTTATTTGATAGCATTTCGAGAGAAACCATTACTTTTGAGCAAGTTTGTAGTCTAGATGTTTTTGGCTTTTCAACTACATGATTTGTGTACCAGTCGGAAGGCCCACTAAGTTCCAAATCTAACCGCAGCCTCATTTCATTGACAATAAATGTTAAAAATAGTGATATTCGAGGTATTTTTGACAGGTTGGTACTGAGAGAATGCGAACGTTCTCAAAATTACGAGAGTTGTTTCTTTATTAAATAAAGTATCAATTCTTGTTATTTTGTAACTATGCAGTAAAATATTAATAATATGGAAATAACACATATTTTTCCTTAAAGCTTCGTCATTGTATGTCGTTTAAATCGCACTGACTACACCACTTACTAATGCAATTAGTAGGAACAGAGGCACGCATGAAGAACTTGAGAGAGTGTAGCTAAAAATATCTTGTTGATATGTCGCGAAAGGGCGCACAATATCCGGCGAGTAGGGGACAGGCACAAGGCGAGATCAAGCTATGAATGAAGAGTCGAGGAGTGATATGTGCGATAGGGTCAGGCCTAGTATCGCTCGGTGTCTGTCAGTCACTCGGACTTGGCATCCAGTGCGGAAAGAGTGTTTGTAAGCCGCACACGTCATGGGTGGACGTGACCTCGCCGGTTCAACGAACGCGCCCGTCGCCGTCACAGCCCGCGCGCAATGCTGCGATGCGTCAACAGACTGTCTCATGAGAGCTACACTCAAATGATATAATTATTATTAACTGGGTCTAACAGGTGCTAATAATGTCAGCATCATACTGATCAACAGGCGAATAGGCTTTGTATCTGCGATGTATTGTGAGGTAAATAAAGATGAGTAAGATCTTAATAAAGACTAACATAGCAAAGTTTGTTCAGACAATGCTCACAAATTGTACAACATCATTGAATTGAAGAAACAATACACGTATACAAACAAAAGGATGCTCGTTTTCCTTGGAGACAAATTGCTTAATTTTTATTAATTTGTCTTTCAATGCTCTTGTATCGTACTTGACGACGGTGAGTCATGAATTTCCTGCTGCAGTGCTGTAGCTCGGAGTCAATAATTTATTTTTGCAACAACTGTATCTCTTGACAAGTTTCAATGGTTTATCTAGAATTTTTGATGGAACAACTCCTGGTAGTATCGTATTGAACGATAATTTGCTAAAATCTAATTGCATACTTATACATATATTATACACTATGTAACAAAAACCCTGTTGTTCCTTTCAGGGGCATATAATTTTACCTACAAGCACATCATTAATGAAGTCATAATTAGAAAACAGTAATCACTGTCTAGTCGAGGGGTCACAATCAAATACCTATTAAAACCGACAAATTCGATTTTTTTTTAGAATATCTGATTTTATAAGTTAAATAAATTGGCGGGAACGTTCTAGTTATGTCTAGTTTCTTCACGCAGAATTGCAGAGATAAGAAATCAGTTACAGATTATAAATATTATTAATTAAACATTTATTTTAATTATTTTTGTTGAACAATTTTTATAAATTACCTACTTGCTTTATTACGTCCGTATGCCGATTCTTAAAACGTACGTTACATATTGTGGTCCTTTTATTCTTGTTGCTAAAGAAACACTAAGAGAGGCGTGGCAGAAACTTTACGAAAGTAAACACATGACGGTACAGCAATAATTAAAGATATTAAGGTAAACGCAGGTATTAACGACCCCCCTAAGGCAAATTTAAAATCAACCATGTTTTTTTAATATACTGGTTCCTCTAAAGATTAATAGTTTCAATTTATATGCTAGTGTTATGTATAAAAAATGTATTTACTGGATCAAATACATATAAATAAAAGATAATCTTGTAAAAAATGATTTAAAATGTGTCTTAGTCGATTGTTGCTATTACCGACCCATAAAAACGGCTGTGAAGCTATTAACGATTTTCATGCAGCTATTCCCGATCGTGTATGAGAGGAGGCCTTCTTCCAGCAATGGAATGTGGATATGTATGCTAGTGGTGATGATGATTACCGATCTTAATAAAATAAAACATAATACTTATGCGTATTTTTTAATTAACATTATTTTTAATAAAATAAATATTTTTTTTAAATTAATCAACATAATACTATTAATACACATATATATTTATATTTAAGGAGTTTAAACTCTAGGATATTTCCTTATGCTATTGAGATCATAATCATTTTTCAAAAATTATAGTCATTGGTTCAGCTCTTTTTAGAAATAAATTGCAACTACGTAGTTACATATTATATGATTTGGTACATCTGGTCCTTCAAACGAAACAACAGAAGACTGGTATTTCATTTGTTACAAGCCACGGATATAAGCGGTTGGTGACATGTTCATAAAATGCTTCTGTGTTCATCCAACTCAATTCCGTGTTACCAAGTCCCCATCCACGGGGTAATCTAGGCACAAGATTTTTTGGCAAACGTTTAAAAGGAATAAGTATCATTAGAGGTGCTACATTTCCGTCAGCTGAAACGTTCACAAGCACAGTCAAGCACTCCTTTTCGTCATTAGCAACTCTATTATACACACGTTTGCTACCTCTGCTGACCAAAACTTCTACACAAAATACCGGACCGGACTGTTTTGGACATAAAAAGAAAGAAGTTTCGTCACAGTTAAAAACTCGTCCAGGATCTACTAAAACATGATGCAGATTATTTGTCATAAAATAATTGTTCACTCTGTCGAACCACGTGACTTGATTTCGGCTTGAAGGAAGACTTTGTGCAACGCGTTTAGACACTGTTGGATGTCTCTTTATAAAATTCTCAAACCAATATCTGCCAGGCACACCATTTTTAAAAGGATTTGGATGATTTAAGTCATGGACTAGCTTAGCCACTGCTTCTAATAACTGTGCTTTTGTAACTCGAAATCCCATCTTGCCAAGGTAGTGATTCCAGTCTACAATCTGTTTTTCATCACTTAAGAACCGGTTGAACTCCGCAAATTTCATTCTTATATTTCCCGTCCCGTTTGCCTCATAATGTAGTTTTGGGAATATTAAATTTTTTGATGCCTGATATACAATTGTACGAGTACCGTCATTAATTGCATTGATTGCTTCGGCGAGCTGTATTTCACTATATACTTTTTGCCGCTTTTGTGACTCCATCTTCTTCTTCTTCAGCCTATGGATGTCCACTGCTGGACAAAGGCCTCCCCCAAGGCTTTCCACGCTGATCGGTCTTGTGCTACCCGCATCCATCGGCTTCCCGCGACCTTCACCATCATCGTCATCGGTCCACCTTATTGGGGGCCTCCCTACGCTGCGTCTTCCAGTACGTGGCCGCCACTCCAGAACCTTACTGCCCCATCGGCCATCGGTTCTACGAGCAATGTGCCCTGCCCACTGCCACTTCAGTTTAGCGACTCGCAGAGCTATGTCGGTGACTTTGGTTCTTCTGCGGATCTCCTCATTTCTGATTCGATCACGCAGAGAAACTCCGAGCATAGCTCTTTCCATTGCCCTTTGTGTGACTCTGAGCCTTCGTATGAGGCCCATTGTGAGCGACCACGTTTCAGTTCCGTAAGTCATCACTGGCAATACACACTGGTCAAAGACTTTAGTCTTGAGACACTGTGGTATCTTGGACGACGAGAAGATGTATCGTAGCTTCCCGAACGCTGCCCAGCCAAGCTGGATTCGACGAGACACCTCTTTCTCGAAGTTGGACCTACCTAGTTGGACTTTTTATCCCAGGTATATGTAATTGTCAACAACTTCGAGTGCAGAGCAACCAACTAGAATTGGAGTGGGTGCGACATGAGAGTTCGACATGATCTTCGTCTTATCCATGTTCATCTTTAGACCCACTTGTTGGGAAGCTCTGCTGAGGTCATTGAGCATTTTGCCCAAGTCTTCCAGGGTCTCAGCCATGACCACGATATCATCTGCAAACCGGAGATTAGTGATGTACTCGCCGTTGATGTTGATGCCAAATCCTTTCCAGTCCAGGAGCTTGAAGACATATTCCAACGCAGCAGTGAACAATTTAGGAGATATGACATCTCCTTGTCTCACTCCACGCTGGAGTTGGATCGGTGATCCTGGAGACGGACTGACATGGTGGCGTTTTTGTACAAACATTTTATCACCTCAATGTACCGATGGTCAATTTGGCACCGCTGGTGAGACTGTAGCACCGCCCAAGTCTCGATCGAATCGAAGGCCTTCTCATAGTCCACAAACGCCAAGCATAGTGGTTTGTTATACTCCTCGGACTTCAGTACTCGTATAACTTGCCGCAGCGTATGTATGTGGTCTATGGTGCTAAAGCCTTTTCGGAAGCCTGCTTGTTCGGGAGGCTGGAAGTCGTCGAACCTGCGAGCGAGACTATTCGTGATGACTCTAGAAAACAGCTTATAGACATGGCTCAGGAGGGATATCGGTCTGTAGTTTTTCAGGAGGGTATTGTCACCTTTTTTGAAAAACAACAGCACCACGCACCTTGACTTCATACTTCTGGAAAAAATATAATTGTATGTCTTATATTGCTTTAGACAAGAAGTACCATTTATTAATAGAAATTATGTCATAAAAGTAGGTGAGAAACTAATTAATCTATATACGATCGGTAATAGCTTCTTATAGTTGCTATTGCCGACCCTCATGGGTCGGTAATAAAGTATGTAAGTATAAACATAATTGTATTACCGACTCATAAAAAAATGGTTATTTTAATTCAATTGACCTTCGGACTATAAAATAGATTGTAACTGATTAATGTCACAGAAAATATGAACAAATGCACACTGTTTTAAACACAAAAACAATGATTTATTACTGCAACTATTCAATATCGATCCTCGATAAAAATCATAACTTTGGTTAAATTGACAACGCTATAAGGTAAAAACTAGGCAAAAAAAGTTGAGCCGCTAATAGATTTTTATAAAGACTGATAGCTTAGATTTAAACTGGTGCATAAAAATACTTGTATTAGTGTGATATAATAACATAATATAAAAATAAAACGAAAAGTTACGTCGCTGCCATTAACGACTTATGGGTCGTTGATAGCTGCCACGACTAAAACTGATGAAGCTAATATCGTCCTTTTTTAATTTAAAGTTTTATCATTTCAAGTTAATTTTAATAATTAAAAGTCGTAAGAAAACAAGAGTTGACACTTAAATGAATACATTTAGTAATATAAGATAAAGAATAGACGTCATTTGTTTGTATAAATGTCTTAAATAGAAAAGTCATATACTTACTTGAAGGAACAAGGGCACAGTAAGAAACGTGCTGCGTTCACGCTGCCCCGCAGTACCTGACGTATTTTACGTCTTTTTTGCACAGATACTTACACCAAAGTAAAAGTATACGATGCTCAAGGAATAAACCCGTGTGAAACTTTGCCTACCTATAGCTAGAATAGTTCCGGAAACGAAATATTTCCAATTACTTTTATAGGTCGGTAATAACTGCAGATTTTCAATGGGTCGTTGATAGCTGCGTTTACCCTAGACTCGTCGGTTTTTCGCGCCACAATCGTAAAAGGCTAATTGTTTTAATTGTGTGTAGAAGTGTTATTTGGGTGGTTGACAATTTCATTACGAGTTGGTTGGCGAAAGGCTTAAGTATTAATAAAAATACGAGGTAATTTGTGGCAAGGCTCACCAGATACCGTTATGCAGCTCAAATTAAGAATGAACGACCGAGTGCAGAACTTGCTCTGATGGTGCGAATAAATAAAAATTCCTGGCAACATAAGTCAGAGTTAATTTTTATCACTGATTGACGCTCATTCAGGTTTGTTTAACTTCTCGATTCCTTATTAAGTGTTGTCGGTGTATATTTTCCGTTCACTAGAGGTTACTACTGATTGCATTCGTAAAAACAATGCCGTTTTCCGCTATTTCTAATTAAACTTTTTCAGAGAGGGCATTCCGCTGAAATCGCTTAGTAAAACTCAAGTTTCATACCTATTTTACATAAAGTACTTTAGCCGCAATAAGTAACAATGATAGATTAGTATATTCCTAATAAGAACTAGTTTTCGATTCTAGTAACGGTAAGTAGAGCGAGAGAAGCGGACGGATGGACCCGGCGTACTTCGTTGACGACACGAAACAAATGACGGATTTACGCAATGGACTTCTCGATCGTAATTAGGCAGCGTTTTGTTACAAGGACTATCATGAAATCTGAAAGTTCATTAAAATGACTAATTAGCTTATTATAATTCAACTTCTAAGTATGTTACTGCTTATTATTAGAGATGTGCCGACTAGTCGCCGACTAGTCGGTTATGCCGACTATTCGGCCGCTTTTGTAGTCGGCCAGTAGTCGGTGATTAGTGGACAAAAAACGCCGACTAGTCGGCTTTCTACTTTGTATGTATTTCTCATTAATATGTACTATATCAGGGGAACTGAAATGAAATAAAACCTTAATTATTCATTCTTTTCTTCAGTAACAATTTTCAAAAAAATACTGGCTTAAAAAGAAGACATACATATTTATCTATAGCATCAACAAAACAAAATTGGTAAGTATAATTAACAACCAAAATAATATCTTCTTAACTTAAATAAACATTTATAAATTGTTAATCAAATGAAAAAGTAAGTATTTTTTAATTAAGTACCATCACATTAAAAATAAACATTTAATATTTTAAACTGTTTCAAGAAAATAAAAAAGAAACATAGGAACTTATATGATTAACCGGACACAACCCAAATCAAAATGTCATTTTTATAATAAAAAATAGCAAAATCTCTTTGCTACGAGTGCTACGACTGTAAAGAGGCCGACTAGCCGACTAGTCGGCCTCTTTACAGCCGACTAGTCGGGTAGTCGGCACAAGTTACAATTGGTTATATGATTATATGTAAATATAACTTATTATTTACATCAATGACCTGCCGTACCTCATAAAGGATAATCACGATATAGTGTTGTTTGCAGATGACACTTCACTTTTATTTAAACTTAAACGTCAGCAGCAGGTTACTGACGATGTAAATAGCGCGATCTCCAAAGTAGTCCACTGGTTTAATGTTAACAATTTACTCTTAAACGAGAACAAAAACCAAATGCATTAAGTTTACTCTACCTCACGGTAGGCAGGTGAAAACTTAAGTGTTGATAAAGGGCGATGAATTGAAATCTGAAGACAGCATGTAGTGTTCTTGGATATAACTCTGGATGTTAAGCTTCAATGGGGTTCACATATAGAGAAATTGACAAGAAAACTAAGTTCTGCTGCATACGCAGTTAGAACAATTCGTAATTTGACTGATATTGAGACGGCCCGTTTAGTGTACTTTGGCTGTTTCCATAGCGTATTGTCGTAAGGCATTCTGTTGTGGGGAAATGCCGCTGATATTCAAACAATATTTGTTTTGCAGAAACGAGCTGTTCGTGCAATTTATAAATTAAGTCCGAGGCACTCTCTCAGAGAAAAATTTAAAGAGATTAATGTACTGACCTTGCCGTCTCAATATATTTATGAAAATCTTTTGTATGCTCATAAAAATATAAAATTGTTTAAAAAATACAGTGTTGTCCATAATATAAATACTAGGAACAGGCACAAATTTATTGTACCTACAACAAGGCTCAAGAAAATAGGTGGCTCTTTTAGATGCCAATGTATACATTTTTACAATAGACTTCCAGAGGTGGTTCAAGATATGAGTCTGGATAAATTCAAATCCTTCATTAAACGTAAGTTGTGTCAGAACGCATTTTATAGTGTTAAGGATTATATTGAGGACAAAAAGGCTTGGGCTTGAGCTGCGTCTGATTTCTATACTTACACTGATTGTCTTTGATTTTTCCTCTTGTAGTTTTAATTTGTAATTGTTTGTTTTTTTCTATATGCTTATATGTATTGTACGTTACGGAATTGCATCGCTGACAGGGGTGTTCGGCCCTGGTGCAGTGCATCTACACAGGAGCTAAACTTAGTATTCGAGAACACTGTTGGAGCTGCTGAACTTTGGACAAAACTATCTTTGCATTGTGTAGATCAAATTTCTTAGTATTGTATAATTGCATGGCACACGTGTGAGCACAATGTAAGTACTTGCTGTAAAGAATCTATTTCTTGAGTTAGTCTTTTTTTGTTGTTGTTTATTTTTTTGTGTGTTTTCCATAATGGACGCTCTTAGCGTACAATATATTTCTGCATCGTTCTCACACGATTGATTTCAAAATAAATGAAGTAATCAAATATTTGTATCAATAGCTTGATAATTTACAAGAGTGTCCATGGAGTTTCTTGCCCGTTCTTCTCCATAGGTACCTACTCTTTGGAATGGGCGATTAGCTTCACCTTACTGACTGACCAACTTTCTGACAATTCAAAAGTGCCTGTAACTGGTTTATTATATTATAGTCCGCACTTTCCGATGCAAATGAATGCAGAGAACTCTTGAGTGCACCAACGCCTGATGTTTTTACGTCCGCAAAACACGTAACAGAGCGTAGGAAAAAAAAGGAAAGTTGAAGGTGACGACAGGGGCTCGGACAGCTTACCAATAAAAATATTTTCCGACTTTTCTAAAGATCAAGAAAGGCGTTTTGATGATCTCATATCAAAACTGAACGATATTATTAGGCAGAACGGGGAGCTTAAGGCAAGCGTCGAAACTATGTCCAGCAAGTACGATGAGGTTTTGCTGCGTATTACAAGTATGGAATCCGAACGTAGGGAGGACAAAAAGCAGATTAGACAGCTGGAAGATAAAATCGAGTCTATGGAGCGAAAATCGAGAGCATGTGGAATTGAGATTCGGAATATTCCTAAAGAAAATGGAGAAACCAAAGAGAGTCTTTGCGAATTGGTTGCAAATGTGGGAAAAGCTCTGAGTATTAACATTGACAGCTCTAATATACGAGACGTTTTCAGAGCAAAGTCTAGTGATGACTCAAGCCCTATCATTGTTGAGTTCAACTCGGTATTGCCGAAAAATAAAATCCTTGACGGTGTGAAAACTTTCAACAAAACCAAAACCAACAGTGAAAAGCTTAGCACCGCCCATTTAAAGTTGAAGCAACCCACCCGACCGATTTACATAGCAGAGACGTTATCTCATAAAACACAAAGATTGTATTTCCTAGCACGGTCGTTTCGGAAGAGTTCCGGGTACTTATTCTGCTGGACAGCTCATGGTGCAGTTTATCTGCGTAAAAAGGTGAATGATCCGCAGATCCGCATAAATTCCGAATCAGACCTCGACAAATTAAGAAATAATGCATGACTGCCTTTTGTAACTTATATTTTAATAACCGATAACCGAAACTATAGTATTATTATTGATAACTGTAATTTATTTGTTCAAATAATCCTTAATTCAAATAATTCTGTTATTGTTTATAATTATTGTAAACACTCTTCAATTAATCCTTTAATTATTATGCATGTTAATATTTTATCCAACATACTATTCACAAAACCACTTCATTTCATCTCATTACACCATTCTCATCACATCTACAAACTCTTCACTATAACTTACAAAGACACACACACCATAAAACACATACAAGCCCAAGCCTTGCAATTTCTTCCATATTACATTTATACACTAAACTCCATAAAATACAAAGCTACTAGCCTAGCTATACAACACCGAGTTCCTATGTGCAAGTACAAACCATCCATATGTGCCCTAAACTATCTGTATGTGGCTAATAATACATTGCAATCTATATCTGTACCGCAAACCTCAAATACAAAAATTCGATAACTTTGAAACCAACTCCCGCTATGTAGACTCTGTCTCAGTGGCGGACTCCTCTACCTGCGACCTTGAACAATGTATTCCACCTAGCTACAACCCTAATAAATGTCTTAAAATTATCAACCAGAATATCCGTAGTATACATAAAAATCTATCCGGTTTCGAAACGGTCCTAGCTAGGACCAAAGTCGACTGGGACGTCATCGTTCTATCTGAGTGCTGGCTACCAAAATCAGGAAATATCCCACCCCTTTATGGATTCAACTCATACTCAACATTTCGTAACTATTCACAAAATGAAGGGGTAGTTGTATACACTAACAACAATCTAGACGTTACGGTGGAGGAACCAGAACTACTGGACGCAAACTGCTTACAAATAAAATTAGATAACACAACCATTATTCTAGCAATATATCGCTCACCGGCCCGCAGAGACATAAGCGGATTCTTAAATTCATTAAACAGTGTACTTGTCAAAATTCAACATACAAAAAATATCATACTTACAGGAGATATTAACATAAATATTGGCGATGAGTCACTGGACCCGAACAAAAATAACTACCTAACATTACTAGCATCTTTTGGTCTACTCCCAGCTCATACGCTGTCTACCAGACAGGGAAATTGCTTGGATCACATAATACTCAAGACCAAATTTTCAGCTCATGCTCTAGTAGCGCATTCTGATCTTACCGACCACGAAACAGTGATTCTCTTTTTACGCAAAATAGCGCAAAAACCAAAGACCTCCAATACAACAACGCGAATAAATTACGACAAATTAAAGTCAGATCTAAATACACTCGATTTACATACAATTTATGAAATGCAGGATCCTAACACGGCAGCGGAATTCCTTATACACTCTATTGCGCACATCATACAGCGAAACACCCAAACTGTCAAAATCCCTAACCGGAAAAAAATTTTAAAGCCATGGATTACACCAGGGCTTCTACGCTGCATGACGCATAGAGATAATATGCACAAAAAGATTAAATTATCTCCGAACGACACAACCCTTTTAGTATCATACACTCGCTACAGAAACTTCTGTAATGCGCTACTAAAAAAAATTAAAAACAAACACGAACAAGACGAGATAAAAAACGCTGGTCGTAATAGTAAAGACCTATGGGAGGCAATCAATAAAATCACAAATAGAACTAAAGTTAAAGAACCCCCAACAAAGTTGCTCACACTTTCACCCACCGCAGATCAATCAGTCGAATTAGTGAATAACTATTTTGTTACTATTGGCAGAAGCCTAGCTGAGAAAATACAAGGTAGTCAACCAGGGACACAGAAAAGTCACACCAACGACTACTCATGCCCTCACTCAATGGTATTACTTCCTACAGACATGGATGAGGTTGAAAAACTGATAGTGTCCCTGCGTGCAGGTTGTGCTGTGGGTTGGGATGGTATATCTGCTAGGATAATTAAAGAGCACAAGAATATTATGGTTCCACCCCTGACACACATCTGCAATTTGGCCCTCGCAACCGGTAAATTTCCAAAAGTTTTTAAAAAATCAGTAATTACTCCTATCTTTAAGGGTGGAAATAGAGACCAAGTAACTAACTATAGGCCCATTGCTATTCTGCCCACGTTATCAAAAATCCTCGAGCGCATTATGAATAACAGATTAATATCTTACCTGGAAAGTAAAAAGCTTCTATCTCCAAACCAATATGGTTTTCGTGTCAGTAGATCAACCTCTGATGCAGTCCATGATTTAACAGATCACATTGTTAGGAACCTGGATGGTGGGCGGAAGGTTTTAGGTATTTTCCTCGATCTGGCAAAAGCCTTTGATACCGTCTCTACTTCCATCCTTATAGAAAAGATACAGAACATAGGTGTGAGAGGAATGCAACTAAGGCTTTTCGAGGACTACCTTAAAGACCGTACACAGACCGTTAAGATAAACAATCACATAAGTACCGAAAAAACCATCACACACGGAGTTCCACAAGGCAGTGTGATCGCGCCGACTCTATTTTTAATTTATATTAACGACCTGTGTGCGCTTAATCTCGACAGAGGTAAAATCTTTAGTTTTGCTGACGACACGGCCCTTATATTTAATTCCGATACCTGGCAAAGCGTTTACGAAAATGCACAATCTGGCCTGAATAAGGTCTCAAAATGGTTGCATGACAACGTCCTTACCTTAAATGCAGACAAGACTAAATACATCAACTTCTCTATGCGAAAGGTTTCTCAGGGTTTGGCACCCCAGTTATCTATCACCGCCCATAAATGCCCCATCCCTTACGGTATGAATTGTACGTGCACCAGCTTAGAGAGAACGAACTCTATAAAATACCTTGGAGTGTTGCTGGATCCCTGCTTGAGCTTCTATCCGCACATCGACACCCTTACCTCCAGGATACGTAAATTAATTTATGTATTCAAGAACCTAAGACACGTGGCGGGTGAAAGCCTTAGGAAGACGGTCTACTACGCACTCTGTCAGTCTTTGTTAACTTATTGCATAACTACATGGGGTGGCGCACCTAAATCGACTCTTCTTCAACTCGAAAGGGCGCAGAGGGCAATTCTAAAGGTATCATCTTTTCGACCATTCCGCTACCCCACAACCGACTTGTATCGAGAAAGTGGAGTTCTTACGGTTCGTCAACTGTTCATTCTGCAGACTGTTATGAGACAACACGCACTTCTTTATTATAGTCCCTCACCTATGATCGGTAAAAGGCGCTACGACCCCGTCGCCCGGTCCATTGACAGACTTTCAACTTGTTTCTCTGAACGATTCTTTTGTTTTCTTGGAGGCTACCTGTATAATAAAGTTAACAAAATTCACAACATCTTTCCACTCACGAAATACCTCTGTAAGAAAAAGCTCAATGGATGGCTAAAGACTCTTGACTACGATACTACCGAAAACCTACTATCTATCCCAAAATAATCACAACATTGTCTTACTGTTTTTCTATATATATGTTACCACACGCACATACTCGTAGAACATGCAATATAACAAGCACCGATTTTCCATCACTCACACTTACACTCACACACCGCACACACTCACCCTCCCACACACTTACATATCCACACACTCCCCACAAAAACTCCTTCCTATATGTAAAATTTAAATCACTGTTTAATTCTTGTAAACGGAAAGCTATAATAAAAATGTATATCTGGGGTGGAGACCCTGGTGGCCTGAAATACAGGCTTCGGCTTAGCTTAGGCACCAGTCTCCCACAGTATTTTTGTATAAGCCCATAACTTGACAACATTATTTTTTTTTTTATTTTGTTATTATTTTATATGGATATTGTGGTGAGAAAATAAATAAATATTATTATTATTATTATTATTATATTATTATTATTATTATTTGAAATAAATGCTTTGATTTCGATTTTTTTAATACGTAAATAAATACGTAATAACCTAATAACAAAAGCGCAACTATTGTTTACTTTAGAAGCGGAAGAAAAATATGACTTGTAAGTCACCTGTCTGCATAACACCTGATTAAACAAGTCTAATTAATGAATATTATCGTAATACATTACTATAAAATGAATATTGAATATACATATGTATAGTACAAACCATAGCTACAATTTTAAATCATAATGTACACCATATTCAGATTTAAGTCCCAGCAGAAGTGGAAAATGTCACTAACTTTTGAAAGCCACGTATCCAATTACATAATATTTTCGTTAAAAGACCGGAGGGCCCATCTTTGTTATAAAATAGCCACCGTCCTATCTTAGGACAGCGATCATTGTTCTTCGAGGGAGGGATAGATAGCGCATGAATGGATGTTATTTCCTCCCGTCGTAACGGGGCCATTTGCTTTTTCACACGACCAGAACACCCTCACCTCTAGGCAACTAGGACAGGAATAAATCAACTTCACCTGCCTCTAAAGCACAGTTGCGTGCGAATATATTTTTGGATCCATGACAAAAAGGACATTTGGTTTTAGGTACCTTTTGAAGGGGGATAACAGGCAGTAACAACATGACGTCATCATATACGATTTCCGAATACATAATGCAAAAGAGCAGTGGTAGCCTAGTGGTATCGGCCGTTATAGGACGTAGGTTCGAGCCCCATCAAGCGGTTTTCTTTGTGTAAATTACATCATCACCACTGCTCTCAAAACGGGGAAGGAAAACGACGTAAGGAAACCGGCATGTCCTAGAGCTAAATACTTCGAAGACATGTGCTATCTACCAACCCGCTCTGGTTCAGCGCGGTAGATTACGGCCCACTCCCTTTCATTGAGAGGAGGCCTGTGTCCCAACAGTGGGAACAATATGGCTGATTATGTACTTACTGTAACAACAACAATACATAATACGTAGAAGTACCTAAAGAAACTATATCGTTAAATATAAAATTCACTACAAAGCCTTACTGATTAATGGTTATTGTTTTAGATACTAAAAATCAGTTATTTTGTTATGGACTATTGGAATAAGTTGCCAATTACGACCTAATAACTGTTAATAGCTGGTCCCGTTAGGTAGTACGTAATTTTAAAGACTAAGTATATTATGGGCAAGTAATATGTACGATAATAAATTTCCTTTAAGGTGATAGATACCCGTGAGCGTCCAAAACCGTTCACTTTTGGAAGTTTATTCCTCAAGAATGCCTTGATTAAAAATTTTGAAAAAAATATGTTATGATCATAGATTCAAGCACAACATATTTATTGTTTATTATTTTCTATAGAGCCTATATTTACGTCAAAAAAAAAACATTTCTACACGACGTTTTTAACCTTTAAATCGATATTTCTCTTAAAGCGCTTAGACTTTTTTAAATATTCTTACTCGCAGTAACGTGTACCTGTAAGAACTATAGAATCATAGTTTTATTTTAAAATTAATGAAATATTCAATAAGAAAAGTAATAAAAATGAGGTTCCGCACGAGTTTCCGCCTAACGAAGTTCAGAGGGGCTCTATGCGGGACGCGGGCGCGGGTGGCCGGCAGTCGCGCGCCAGCGCTCGTTAGAGGAGACTGTGTCACTTTTTGCTCCGCGCACCCTTAGATACCGACTTCGGGTGCAAGGGAATATTTTTAGTGATTTTATGTATGATTATTGAATTTTTTATCTTAGGTTAGGTTAGGTTTTTTTTATCTTTCTTTACAATTTTTTTTTCAAACGAAAGCACCTACCATCTTATCTCTTCACCACCTATGGTTGACTGGTAGAGAATGCCTAAGGCATTAAGTCCGCCTCTGTACATTTCATGTGCGAAAGATTAAATAAATAAATGAAACGTAAAGAAAAAGAATAAAACAATTTTTGAGAACAAAATTTTTTTGTTTTTAAATTTTCGAAAAAAAATAACTGCATCGTGTAGAGAGTAACTTTTTATTCGGGTCATTTTTAATGGTTAAAAACCAGACTCGAAATTTTTCCAATTTTTTTGGCGGATTGAATAGGGGAAGGTCTAAGAAAGAACTTTGACCCTAGCACTTTTAAAACGGCCCACGACGTGGTGGGTCGGACCCTCCCACACCCTATTCATTCCACCAATAAAAATTTACCCTTATCGTGGCAAGATTCTTTGTTCGAAGAAAAGCAAAAAAAAACATATATTGTAGCTTTTTTGGGCTATCAAGAACGTATAAAAAATAAGGAAAAAAAATCTTAATATGAAAATTAAAAAAAAAACAAGACGTAGGTATATTATTCTATACATTGCTACACGTACAGTGAATATTGCAATTTTAGTGATGTATATTATGCTATACATTAAGTTAAATTAACCATCCGTTGGTGCTTTTGCATAGTCAATGTCGGTCAGTCCAAGAAAAGTGAAGCTAAATTGCACATTCCAAAGCGTAGATCTCTATGGAGAAGAACGTAAAAGAAACTCCATGGAAAGTTTGAATGTTACTGGTAGTTTTGAACATTGACTAAAATATCATTGTAAATAACATGATTTTAAACACAAATAACTGTCTTAGTGGAAGAAAATTGGTTTAATAAAATAAATCTTTCTTAAACAATTTTTTTTTTACAAATACATATATGTAACATAATAATTCAGATATCCTATTGCTTGCAGTGGCACTCCAAAAACGGTTTCTATTCTTCACATAACAAAGATGAACTTCCATTTGTGCACATCGTACTTGCCTGGCCAGTTTTGCAGTATTTGTACCTCTGATATCCAGTTATTTGTGGCCAATGATCATATTCTTCTTCCCTTTGTACGGTACAACCATTTCGTCGATACTAAAAGCATTCTCTTCTGCTATGGATAAACACTGTGTTTTAATACGATCAATTACAGGACGTAGTTTCTAATATCTATCTGATGTATCGGCTTCAGAATTGTTGGTAAAATGTAAAAATCGCCTGATTTTATCATATCTCTTTAGGAGCATTATGTATGCTAAAGCTTTGCATAACGAAAATACTTTTACCAGTAATCTTTGTAGGATGGCATAACTACATTACCCATGATGACATTTATTGCCAAAAAAAACTAGTATTTCTTCCCTTGAAACTATTCTGGATCTTCCTGTTCTATGTACGCTGTATAAAATATTTACTAAGCCTTCAGCGAAAAATCTATAAAAATAATCTAATTATGACCAATCGGAAGGCACATTTTCCAAAAATGTAGTTATTGCTATTTCAGCCTTGTGTTGAAATTGTGCTTTTTGCTAACGAAAATATCAAGTCAAATAATAGGTCTTCTGTTACGTTGTCTTTTTATTTTTCGTGCAACGATGGCAGAAGCTTTGGGTTTCATTTTTTGAGCGCGCGACAAAGTTGTGCCGACAGGCGTGGATGCAAGTGGTTGATTAGAAGGCAAAGATGAAATTTAAGGTAGAGCGTCATAATTACTTTCTGATATATTAGGAAATACCTAAGTAAGAATAGGTGTAAGAGGCACTTCGGTTGTATCGGCATAAATATCATCTGCACCTGTTCCTATTTCATGATCAGTTTGTGGGAGGTTTAAGACTTGAGACTGGAATTTATCCATGGTGCTAGAAAACTTTCTGCTGATCCAAAGATTCTACTTCATCGCCGCTACTAGCTCCGTCTTGTGTCAGAGTCTGCATCCTTTTCAGGCACCAAGGCTTAAATGCGCCTACCTCATAGCAGTCTAAAGCCAAGGCAAAAGAAACATGCAAAAAACCATCACCATAGCAAAACCAAACCATATTGTAATATAGCTAGGCAGATAATGTGTGTAACGTTATTTGTCAATTACCTTTATTAGGTAGCCATGCAGTAATAATAATATTATCTAGTATTTATTGTGGGAATCAAACCCACAACTTTGTGTGTCACTTTCTACAACCACTATTTCAACTAGGCAGTCAAACATCAATACACCTGTCTATTAAATTGTAATAAATTGTATTACAATTTATTTTATTTAATTTACTTGGTTTAGTATATAAGACAACACACATGCAATTAAAATTTTATACTATAAATATAACGGAAGGTAAATTACTGCAACTCTGGCGATGTCTAGTATAATTCTCACAGCAAAAACAGCAAGTATATCAAAATCTGTAGGAACAAACATTCAGGCATACGTATTTTGTAATAAACATACACATACACATATAACAGTCGTGGTGGCTTAGTGGTTAAAACACCAGTCTCTCAAGTATGAGTGCGCGGGTTCTATTCCAGGTCAGGCAAGTAACAACACAATTTTTCTAAAGTCATATGTACTATGCCCAGCAGTGGGACGATAAAAAGGTTGATGATGATACACATTTAGGGCTATAAACAAAAATAAAATAAAACTTACCTTAGATAAAACTGAGAGTCCCATCTAGACAGTTACTTTTCACAGCTGATTTAAAACCATGACAGATAACCCACTCTTTTTATTTTTGACGAGAAATGTCATGTGTTTAATAAAAGTGAAAAAATATTTTATAGTGATCGTATATTTTTATAAAGTTGTATGTATGGTATACTATACAGCATGAAGATAAAGGACATCTCAAAAAAAAATCGGCAAATTTTTGCTAAGTCCAAAACATTTTTTTCCTTCTTTAAAAAATATATATAAATGATACGTGTAATTTAAACCGTGAAATTTGATTTACATTCCCCATTTATTTTTCTAGTAAACCAAAACAAATTCTTTTTTTCATTCTATAAGTTCATTAGTCTCAGGTGTTCATTACCTAAAATTTGGTCAGCTAAATTTTTAAACAATAATAATATATATAAGTTTCCAATGTTTCGATGGGAATTATACCAAAAACGCTAAATGCTAAATAATAAATTTAAATAAAAGAAGAAACCGGTTTCCGTTTTGCATTAATCATTTTTATAAATAAATACTTGTTTTCCCTTTTTTAAATAAAAATTCCCTGCAACGCGATATCGAAAACAACATAATAAAAGCAATTACCTAATATGTTTCACTTTAGGACATGAGTTTAGATACCACGTAATTTTATATTAGGTACTTTTTAGACAGAATACTATGAATAGTATACTTTTTAGACATGTTATGGCATTCTACGTTTTTTGCGAGACATCCGCGCTCGAAGCAAGCGTGTAGGAAATGTGCACGTAAATATGTTGCGGGGTGCGCGGGGGTTTCTGCCTAGCCCCGCCCAGATGCGCAAGGTCATCGTCGTAACTAATCGCCTTAAGTAAGTATGATATTTTATGTATGTTATTATGTTATTTTATATGTTGTCTAGCTCAATCCTTCTATGTATGAGTGGAGACCCTTGCCCGGCAGTGGGACGATAAAAGGTTTATGATGATGAAGGTATCGAGGAAACCTGGATTTTAAGTCTGAAATCACCAACCCGCATTGAGCAAGCGTGCTGATCACGCTCAATCGTTCTCTGTATGATGTAGGAGGCCTGTGCCCAGCAGTGGTACGATAAAAAGCGATTCGTCGTGTTCCGGCATGATGTCTGGTGAAGCCGTACGGAGGATGGTCAGAGCAGTTGTGTTGCGATGTGTACCGTGTACGATGCGCCAAGTGTTGTTGTGTCGGGAGTTTGGTCGTGGAGGGTCTCTAGATCAATCTCCCTCTGGCGCAGCATCGTTGGTCGTGTTGTTGGGTCTAACATTGCACCACCTCGCTCAACTGCCGTCTTCCTTCCTATTCACTACGTTTTTTAAGTGAATGGGTTTAAAAATCTAGCGCGCTTTACCATCAACGATTGCATCACTGCTTACCATCAGACGGGATTGCAGTCAAGCGCTAATTTATAATTATTAAAAAAATAAGGCTGATGACGATGTTGATGAAATATGTCGCGCCCGTCCTAATTCTGTTGAATCAACTGCAACTGCAAACCCAAAGGATGCAAGCAGATATTCAAAGAAAATATTTCCTCTGTTTATAATGCGCTACATTTTATACTCATAATGTCGCTAATTCCTAACAGGTACAGTTATCCAATTATACCAAGAAAAGTGAATCATCGCCTATCTTCGGAAATACGAAATCGCGATGATGATTTTTTTTTTCGCGACCTACTAAGTGGTCGCCAAGCCTCATCGAGGGGTCGCAGTTTCTTTAAAATTATAGGCGGTTCCAAATGGAATCAAACACTTCACAGTTTCGGTGGTTGATTGTGGGAAGTGTTTTTCTGTTTAATCAAAAGGCACCCAAAGTGACAAGTTTAGCTCGAAAATGGACTTTAAATGAACATATTATAGACTTAGAAATGAAATTGGTTTGGCCAAGTCGGAAGTCGCCGAGCCGAAGGGGATCGTGAAATATTTTCCTGTGTGTTGTTGACAAACATTGGCCTAGGGAAAACTGGTGAGTTTGTTCCCATCTGCACTGACTTGGGACTTTTGACCATCCATAACTGAAAATAAGCACTATAGATAGCCAGGTCGCTACAGGCAATTTGACATTGACAGCATCTTTATGCCGCAGCGGCTATGATACATATACTCATGCGGTCTCTGATAAGTTAATAATATCCTGTTTCTCTAACCTGATTTTAATGACTTGAATAGGATAATCATATTATAATATTCTAGGTTTATTTAAATCGGTTTAAAGAAAGTGCTTTATTAGTAGCTAGTTGGAAACACTAAATTTTATTTGCTTCATAGCTTTTTTGTGATTCAATGTTTTGGTGATGCAATTCTATAAGTATTGAGAAATGCAATCATTCAGTAGTGTATGTATATCTAGAAAAACATTAGTATGTTTTGCTGTTATTTTATGACCGTGTAATTCATATTCCACATACTTTATTAATTGATTTAGAGTATAACCTGCTAAATCACTATTATAGATTTTCAACTTTATCGCTACAGCATTGCGTTCAAGGTTGATTGGAAAAATAGACAGTTTCGGATAGCTTGATCTGTACTTCTAGCTCAATTAAGAAAACAATATTCAAAATCAAATTATGATTAAATAAGCAGGGTATTTTTTCGTAAATAATAAATATTAAAAGATAATGAACTAGTCTGGTTAACTTTCGAAAATGGAACTCGCAAAGTAGGTAGAGGTAGATGAATGACGTGCCTGAGTTATGATGAGTCACAATTTTGAGAACCGGATTTTTGCGCGGCAGTGTCGAGCATTGACAGAACAGGCGAATACCAAATGTGGAACAAGAAGTAACTATTGATGTGAAGCTGTAGCTATACTCCGTTCAAAATAACATTAAACATATAAGAAAACCTTTTTTACTGTCCATTCAACCGATTTTGAGTCTTATTATCTCGGCGGAGTGACAAATGGCGGCTGCAGTAAATAGTTGGCATTTTAATGATAATTGTTGTATATAATATATGTATGTATATGATATCCTTAAGCCTATGGAATAGAAGTTAAAATCAGTTGAACAATCAGTAAAAAAGTTTCTTTAGATATTTAATTTTAACACAAATAGTATAGACTAACGTAATAAGTAGGCAATCATTGATGAAAGCGTTTCTGAACGAGTGCAAAATATATTTTCATATTAAATCCCTACATTATTTCTTTCTTTGCAAGATGCAGTTCATCCCTGTCATATCTAAAAAGACTAACTAGGGCTTAGATGGCAGAAATCAAAAACAAATTTAAAAAGGGAAGCCTTTATCTTGCAGTGTGTCACTAAATGTATTTGTTCATAGCCATTATTTCAGAGTAATAGATGTTCAGATGGGCCTTAGGCAAAGGTGAAGCAAGTGCTTCCAATTAATTGAGATCCTTGCCTGTATAGTCCATGTGCTTACAGTCATCCCAACTTTTCAAGGGCTTCTTATAGGCCTCAAAGTTTGAGGGCCACTGTATATTATAACACAAATCGGACGACTGTAACAATTTATGCATGGTCAAATTTATAGGTACCGATTTAAAAATGCATAAAAACTATTTTTTCAACAAAATCGACAATTTTTTTTTTTATTTTATTTGTCAGGGAGAAAAACAGTTACTAAACACACTAAGCTTAACTATACTTCAATCGCTATAGCATTAGACAGAAGATTGAAAAGTTTGTTTTTATGGTACACTTTGTAACAAAACTACAATATACATAATTAAGTATATTGTGCTTTGTTACAGTTAAGATTGATGCTGAGTTGATTATAATCAACTCGTCATCTTCATTTCAGCGTTAATCCCACTCGCATCCGAAGCTTTTCCAGCTTTGGAGTCTGGGTCCCCTTTACTAGTCTAACTTCGATATTTTCCGTGAAGCCACTGCCCTCTAACCTCCACAACCCGAAGGCGATACCGAAGTATTGCAGTTAGACCAATTGTTGAACTTTAGACAGCTCCAACAACCCGTAACGACTGCCACTAGATGTCCGTATGGCAACCGGGACCAACGGCTTAACGTGCTTTCCGAGGCACGACCAGACCAGTGCAAATATTCATATTCATGCATACAAATATTTGCACTGCACGGGGATCGAAACCGCGCCTCCTTACGCAGCAGCCGTGTTCGCTACCACTACGCCACGGATTTATTATATTCAACTGTTATACTTAAATCAACTCATACAACCTATATGTATAGCTTCTGAATTTATTAGGCTTTTAATTAAATAAGTTATTTAGTTTTTACGTAAACTACTAAGTAGTGTTCATGTTATAAACCTAAAAGAATCTGGGGTGGTCAGTCAGTACCTGGCACATTTTACATTTTACTAATTAATAATAATAATAATAAATTTATTTACTCAAAGAGACAGATTGTAGTAGGTACATATGGTTAAAAAGTTTCCTACAAAATATGTTAGGTAGTCTACAATCGAGTGGGTGAAGCACTGTTCTCCTAGCTAGGTTACAGAATAACCTGTGTTAAGGAGAAGCAGTCTCGTCCCCCTATGCTTAAGGTACAGGTATATAACATAATATTGTATAGTATTTGTGCTGACACTACTATTTTAACAGAATTATATATTGTAAGTAAATAATAAGTAATAAGTAATTAGGTCTACTAAATCTGAAATTTTTCTTAAACTGGTCATTGTTGATTGTTATCCACTTGTTGATACTTCTGAATACTATCTTATTGGGTTTTTTGTCGATTTTCGTGATTTTTTTGTTATTGTTTTGTTTTTTTTTTGTTTTGCATTTGTAACAGTATAATTCAAAATGTTAAAAATTCATTTTAAAATCATTAGTCTGTTATTAACTTATTAAACAAAAAAAAAAAAAGAAATATAATTAAAGAAAAATACACTTTATTGTTATTGTTTACTTTGTGTTAGTAAACAAAACATTTATAAAAGGGTTTTTTGTTGTAAGTTACTTAACTTACTGCTAATTTGTGATGACTAGGAACAAAATTTGCTATTTCAAAGAATTTACTCTGTAAACAACGATATTCTATAAAACTGTGAAGTAGATAGATAGGTGAGGTATATATGGTATTCACATGTGTATTTTTGTCTGTAATGACAGACAAAGAAACTACAAATGTACAAGCTGCTCGCTACAACCTGCTTCTTGTAAAAACACCATAAAAAGCAATTGTTTGAACCTAGAAGTCAAGCAAATAATACTTTGTTGTCACAACCTTTAGATCTGCAAGGCAGTAATGTTATGCAATGCCAAGTAAATACTACAATAAAGACCATTTATTTAAAAATATAATTATTAAAGTTCTTTTTCTTTCTTTTCTTTAGAGTGAATACTACTTCAACTCTTCAATGGCCCCTGTGGTTAGATACCACAATTTTGCCAATAACACATGTAACAAATTATACAAATTCTTTAAAAAATTTATTTCACAATAATGGCGGATATCGCCAATGACAGTTGAAAAAACGGCCGCGTGAGCCGCCTACTAGGAGATTTAATGCAAAGATGTGGCCACTATGCTGCGATATTTCAATGTTCTTTATGAATTATTCACTGAATGCACTTTTTACTACATAAATCACGCGTTTTTATTTAGTAAACGACACTATAAATAATTTTAAAAGTCCAATGAAAAATGCGCGTGACACTCATCTTGGCTTTCCTGTCAAAAAAAACAATATTATTAAAGTTCTTAAATTCTCTGATTTTGACAACACCACATGCTAACAACATGTCAAACTGTTGTCATGCAAATCCTGCATCCCTGTTCCATATACATCGATAATATAATAGGATATGCTGTAGAAAACTTTTGTTCATGTATTACTTACCTATATTCAAGCAAATAAATTTGGATTTGAATTGACCAAACTCACAAAATCTCCTGTTACTTTAAATGAAATTGGTTAAAAATGCATACCTTTTAATGTTTTCTATTAATTTGGTAGTCATTCAATCAGGTAGCAATAGTAGCAAGTTTTTGTACTTTCATGAATTATGCTGTCATTGGCTCAATATAAAACCTGTTCCTAAATACATTTTCTATGCTTGACTGGCTTGTGAAAGTTGTCAATTTCTTTTTTTCATTTCCTATTGTCTTGTCACCTTAATTATGTTGCTAAGGTTCTTAAAAGCAAGACATCCTCATATTAGTTTTTTTATATTTTATTCAGTGCTACTGAATGAAAAAATATGATGAACCAGCTGCAAACTGTGGTTTCATCCGCATCAAGTTTTGATCCTGTGGGAATATCTGGATAAATACTATCTGTTATGATAATCCTAGTTATAAATCATTTGTGTACCAATTTTATGCAAATTAGTTCAGTTTTTGCATGAAAGAATAACAAAAATACATACAAATAAATTCATTCATTAAGAAACAAGAGATATTATAACATAATGTAATATATTATTTTAATATTAATTTATTTACTAAATGAAACTATCTGTAAGTAATAATAATAAAGCTGAGGGGACTGTTTGTTTGAACACATATTAATTATCTTTGTTACCAGTAGGCTTTGAAAAAATCTTTTTGCATTTGATAGAAAATTATTTCTTGAGGGATATATGTATAGATATCCCCTATCATCTTCTATCAAGACTCCAAGTGTGATTTTAAGTTATAAAGACTATAGTCTTTAATGTTATGTTATGTTTAGTACTGTTTAAACAGAGATCAATGCTGGAGTTTCCTTCTGGAATATGGACCTTAGAACCCAATCAAAAAGGAAGAAAGAATGCTTTATAAGAGAAAACAAAGTATGTAATAGACATGGTGGGTCAGGGGAACCAGACACTTCATGTATACAAGGTTGTGGGCAGAAAATTAAGTAGATGTAAGTTAGTATTAGTATAAATTAAAAACTCTGTTGTAGAATAGAATTTTATAAGTGGTTTATATTATTGTCTAGACAATAATAAGGATTATTTTGAAATTAGGATCGTGGGCTTATGTTAATCGAGACTGTAGGAAATTATTCAATGGACTTCATTTTATGTTTTGGTAGTGAGAACATGTACTTTGATAGAAATGTTATATAAATTTGTCAGATAGGATTATGATATAACCGCAGTTTTATAGTGATTTTATATTAAGAAAGAGTGAACAAATAAAAGTTACGCATTTTTAGTCTTTTATCATTTTACATTTATCAACTCCTGAGAACTTCAACAAATTCATATTAATTATGGCTTGGATGAGGACATAAACAGTGAATGTAAATAATTAGGTCAAATGTCAATGAAAGATGACACAAATTATCATCACTTGATAATGGATAACCACAACATTACCACCATAACCAAATAAATTATTGTTGTATTGATGTACAAGTAGTAGAATGTAGTTTTGTTATTATTGTCAAACTGTATCTACATATTTCATTATGAAATTATATTGTGAAATAAATAAATAAACTAGTTAGTTGGTTAAGACCATTTACATGCCATGGTAATCATTAGTTTCTTTATTTTTAATACAGCCTCTACCTGTAGTTGTTTGTGGGAAATTTTATCAAAGAAAACATTAAAATTATATTTAATAGGATTTATTGATTTTTTTTTTTAAGTATAACTTGTGTCCTAATTTCAGATTTTATATCCAGTATGATGATAACATAGTAATGGACAAACTATTATAATTAGTGAACTCAACAAAGTTTATGACTTTATACAGCAGTTCAGAAATAAAATTGAAAAGGTCACTGCTTTGTCTATGATGAATACAATGGTTTATTGCTACAGACCTTTAAAAACATGTCCATTCTTAGATGACAAAATATAGCTTATAAGAATAGACATGTAAATAATAAACAATAGTAATGTGCGGTACCGTTTTATTTACAATTTTTCTGTTGTCAAATATAACTGGCTCAAACCAGTACAGTTGACTGGCTGGTCATTGACACCTGCTGTACATTTTTTAGTCAATTTACCTTTGTTGTACACTTACTAAATGCTAAAACTGAATGCTTAGTCAATGTACTAATGAATTATTTATAAATTCTAGATAATTCATGATGAATATCTTAATGCTGATGAGGTACTTTAAACATTCAATGTATCTAATTTATAGAAAATCATTGCAGTTTTTTGTAATTTCCAGGTATATTAGGTTCCAAAAATATTGGTGAAGGGTAAATCTACACTGTAATGTGTATATAACAGTAAGCGTAGGCCTATTATATTGGCCCATTTACGACACATTTCGGTAGGTAGAATAATTGCTCTATTATTGTAAGTGGGTTGCAGAAAAATAACTTTTTCGGACTTACCACTTTCGATGTACGGTAGAGCAAGAAGTAGGAAAATTATGTATCCGATTTCACTGAACATTGTCGCTTGCAAACACACACTTTTTATATCACTAAGTCATCGCACATAAAATACAGCTGATTTCCAAACCATACAAAACCTTTGTCTGTTTTTGACACAAACGCATGCGCGAGCAAACAATATTTTTTTTATTTACATTACAACAAATTATTCTTGCACTTAAAACCAATCAACACTTTAGTCGCCACGATCATTTACTAATACTACCGAACTTAAGTTGAATCGAAACAATAAATAACAACATGAAACGTTTCCGTGTATAATAAAAAGAGAAACGAAAACCTAATCCACGTTATTGCAACTGAAATGAATCATCAACAATGCACTGAGTTTTGTTGTTGTATCATTGTTCCTTTTTTATTCACAACGTCCTATTCTTACCCTAAAATATTAAAACTAAACTAAATTCTCGACTTGCCCAACTGCAACCTGACATATTGGAATAGGATTTTTTAAGAGCTATTCTGTAATTTACTTTGTTTGGAATCTCAGCATTTGAGTCTCTGAGAGATTTTGGTAGAATTTGGTAGTTTTGAAACTACATTTAATTGAAATGGTAACATTGAAATACTGTCCTCTTAAAAAATCTTCTGCAGAACAGCTTATATTGACACAGATTCCCTTGTACCCAAATTAAACTAAAATTAAGTTCAGTTCAGTGCATCTTTTTCTTTATATTTCATTAAGAAAAAGACAGAAGATAATGGTGCCGATTCTGTTGTACACCCAACTAAACTAAACTATCACTAAAATTTCTAATTTTTAGTTTAGTGTATCTAAAAAGCTATTCTGCAAACAAGATTCTCTAATTTTAAAAAGCAATTTGACATCTCTAAAATTGAGTTTGACAATCGCTAAGTTGAATAAACCATAGACCAAGATTTCTTGGAAATATAAATAAAAAATGAATGAAAGTGAAGAAATGATCTGAACTGCAAAAAAAAAAACATGACTAAAATCAAATTATCTTGAACTGTTTATCAAAAATTATTTAAATGATTTATAAGGATTATAAACACGCTATAAAACTATATTGTTGTTTATATTTAAGTAAATTAAAATCCAAAACCTATTACTATTTTTATTATCTGTGGCCAATGTAATCCTGCTAGGGTTGTAACCGAAAACGATTTAGAGCTTCGGCGGATCCATTTTTCGATTTTCAATAAGAAAAAAAGCCTTTAAGTTTTTTAAATCAACAAACTGCAGCATTTAAAGAAATGTTTCGGATAACATGATATTTGTATTATTTATTTCAGTGTTATAGAGCTAATATAAGAATTAAATAGTGATTTTCAAAAAGAAAATACCGGTTTTTTGTATACTCGTCGTCGAAGGAAAGCCCTATCCAGGACATCCGATGATCCGAGTCTGTTTGTTTTGTTTTGTCGATCCGCCATTTCATTTAGTATTTTAATTATTAAGTTTTCGTAGATATCATATAAATATTATTCATAAGATGCTGTCGTCATCAAGGAAACGAGCCACAAAAAGGCAGCAGGAACTGCTCGTAGAACGGCTTCATGCAAATCCATTAATGGCCCGAGGTAGGAAATACATACGAACTTGTTATTTTATTGATAAATTCATAGCCATTACATAAACCGCAGAAAATTTGAGTGCATCAAAATTAATTACAGTTTTCATTGATGTTTGTTGTTACATTAATATACCTATTAGATATCAATTTAGGTCTAATACAAGCGTCTTTTTTTAGAAAATCAAGCTGATCCCGAGGTTATGTCTTTTTAGGCTAACCTCAGTAGCGAGCTGAATCAACTGGGCTGCAGCAGGACTATAGAGCAGTGGCATCATGTAAGTGATTTTTATCTGATAAAACTTTAATTGGATTGCATAATTTTCATTGTGTTCTTAACTAATTTAATTTCAACAGATTTGGAATATATGGGTGGCAAAGGTGAAAACAAAGGCGAGAAAAATAAGAGACTCCATCAGGGCCACAGGTGGAGGACCGGCAGGGCCAGATCTCAGTGATATTGAGAATAAAATTCTTGACATCATTGGGTCTGCTGCTGTTGATGGTTTCGCCTCTTTGGAAATGGTAATTTATTTTAGTACTCATGGTATTTTTATGGATTAAAACATTACTAAGACTGTTATTATTGAGTACCAATAAACAAAACCATTAGTTATCTGTTTTGTTAGAGTAGTCAAGCTCATGACTGAAACTCAATTGCCGTTTTCTTTTTTATTTCAGGGAATACCTATCTCACCCTCACTACCCACGTCGCCTGCCCATCCAAGTATGTCGCCCTCTCTACAGCCGGTACTGGAAGAGCAGCCTGTGGAAACTGGTAGTGGGTCTCCTGCAGTTCCACTGCCGCATTCAAGAAGTCGGATTACCCGGCGTCGAAGATTGCAGAGGACTCCCCGCCCCCCAGTGCACCACAATTTGGTACAAGCACTGAATGAGAATAGTAGGTTACTTAGGGAGAGTATTGTACAGGCAGCTGAAATTTTAGCAGCTGCCATTCGCTCTTCTGGCATCCCATTGCTGGTGCAAAATGCCCAAGAAGAAGATAATGGGAATGAAACCTAATGGTTTTCTTTCCATTACTTTGTCTTGGAGCTTACTTCAGCACTAAAACTACTATTCACATTAAGTGCTTGTTCCAAATCCTCAACAGCTCCCTATCGAGATTAGCACTAAAGCATAATTCTTGTATTTTTTATAATTTGTTTATTTTTAAGTTTTCTATATTTGTTGATTGTTATATTTTGTTGATTGTTTATATTTTGTTTAGGTTTAAGGATATTTGTAATTAAAAAAAAATAAAGTATTTTTTTTAAAAAAGGTGTTTAATTAAAGTGATTTATAATTAATGATTGCCGAATTTCCCTTGCTTCGTCAAGAAAATCTGTGCTAACTTCCTCCACAGTCGGACTCTCCTCACTTTCCTCAGTCACATCAATTTCTTCTTCATCTGTAAAAATACACTTACTTTACATTTCTTATTTTTCAAATGTAAATAAAACAAAGAGAGCAAACTAAGTATAGTTACCATCAAATGAATCCAAAAACATGTTGTACAAGGTGCAAAATGCTAATATAATTTTAGCTGCCTTTTCTGGCTGGTAGTGCAAACAGCGATGCCTATGCAGACATCTAAATTTATTTTTCAGGCGCCCATTACACATTTCCACCACATTTCTTGCTCTTGTATGGCACTCATTGTAAGCAGCCTCTGCTTCAGTTGCCGGGCCCATAATAGGAGTCATGAGCCATGGCTGTAGCGGGTATCCTTTATCTCCTATAATAAATAAAACTTTATAATGTACTTAGCTGGTAGACATACCCAGTAAGTAAAAAAGTTTACTTGTGGTGACCTACCTAAAAGCCACTGGGATCTTTCCCCACGCACAAAGTCATTTCTCAGGACTCTGTTTATTTTAGATGCCCTCCAAATTGCAGCATCATGGGTGGAGCCAGGGAAATTTGGATTGAGGCCAATAATCTTGCCCCTCGCACTGCATATCTAAAAAGTTTTTTAGTTTTTATTAAGGTTTCAAGAGAGTCTTAACAAAAAATTATTTATACTCACAAGTTGGCAGTTGATGCTATAATAACCCTTTCTATTATAAAATAGGTTGCCAGGCGCAGTAGGGTGACTGAGTGGAGGTTTTGCTATTGCAACATGGGTCCCATCCACTGCACCTAATGTGTTGGGCATATTATATAGGTCATGAAAACTGAAACAAGCAAAGTGTTGCATGAATAAGAGTGGGGCAGTTCTAAGTTTTGATGGCTGTTAAAAGATCCTCAAAATAAATATTTATTACCTACTTATTCTTTTCAGTTTTCTTCAAATTTGACAGAAAAGGGTTTAAATAAGCCGTTTTAACATTAAACTCTGACTCTTAACATTTTTTTTTAAATTCAAAATAATAAATTGAACTTACTCAGTCTTAGCTGCTTCTTTTTCCTCTCGGGTCATGGGAAATCTCAAGTAACGAGGCGATAAAGTTTTTAAAATTTCCCCTGCTGTTAGAGCTAGGCACCTGCTCACTGATGGCTGGCTGACCCCAAGTATGTTGTCTTGCCCAACAGCTGTTTGATAACTTCCTTGGGCAAACAGATTGAGTGCAGCTAGTATCTGAATATGAAATTTCATTATTATACAGATACATACTAAGTAATGACTACAATAGATATATTACAATAAGTAGTAAATATTATAAGTAATTACTACACACCCTACTTGTAGCATGTTACTATTTGATAAGAAAGAATACAAGAGAAAGGAACCTTTAACAAAACAATACTGTTCTAACCTTTATGTGTTTGGGGATAAATCCTTCATCCAACCGAGGATTCCTTAACACATCCACCAAATAAAGTGCTCCAGATCTAGGGAGTCTAAAAATTTTTTTGAATTTTTCTTCAGCCATATGGAATGGGTTAGAATTGTCCCGCAATCTTTCCAACCGAATTCTTTCTTGATGGTTTCTAAAAAAAATAGTTCTTTATTTCATAAAATCTCTAAGTCGATTTATCTACATGATCTTTTCAAAATCATAATGTAGTATATATGTAGTACAAAGCTAATTAGATGTTCAGGGCAATAATCTCTATATGTTTTCACAAATAATTTTTGTATTGTATTGTATAATAACAATAATATTATTATTTACCTTTCTACCGAATCGACAATAGCTACAGCCACATAAGCTTCCATAATGATTCACGGCAACTCTAAGTAGGCCTCCAAACTCAAGAATTAGCAAAGAAATGTGCTTTGTAAATTTTAGTTCATGACAACTAATTTTATTCCACAACTTTTTAAACGCGATTAAAAATAGCTAGATTTAGTTTGACAGCTTTAATTTTAGGTGAAAAACGTCAAATTCAGAATAGCGAAATAGCAAGTTTCGCTAAGTTGAGTAACTAAAATGATTTTAGAGCTGTCAAACTAAAATATAGTTAAGATGTGTCAGTTTAATCTATTTCAGAATAGGAAACGTCGTTTGACAGGAATAAACTAAATTTTAGCGATTTATAGTTTAGTTTAGCGAAATTTGTGACAACAGAATCGGCACCAATATGTTATTTTAGGGTCCGTATTACAGAACGTCACTCAAAACTTAAGCATTACTTAAGTCTCGTTTGAAACCTTTTGATTGGTTGAAACTAGTTTTAAGTAATACTCGAGTCTTGAGTAATGTTCTATAATACGGGCTTTAACCTGTCAAATTAGCCCGCGCCTGACCTAAATTTATGTATTTTTGGCCGCCATGTTTATAATCGCGTGTCTAAACTGTCTATGGAAGGTTTAGCGGGAAAGGCAAGATGAGTGCCACGCTCATTTTTCATTGGACTTTTAAATTATTTATAGTGTCGTTTACTAAATAAAAACGCGTGATTTATGTAGTAAAAAGTGCATTCAGTGAATAATTCATAAAGAACAGTGAAATATTGTAGCATAGTGGTCACATCATGTCTTTACCCCAAACCGCTCCTGGTCGGCCTCACGTGGGAATCGAAAGGAGAAAGATTAAGTTAAGTTAAGCTAGGATAAGTTAGGATATAAACTGAAGAAAAAAAGTTACTTAAGACTAGGCTATATGGCGTACTATGCCTTTGCCTTATCCGTTCCTCTGAACGGAAAGAGGAAAAACCAAAAAAAAAATGTCTATGGAATATCTCAATTTGACAGGATCAAGGAACTTATACCTAGACTGGAATGTGTACTATGGATCAAAACGCGGTCCGATGGAGGTAGCTTCACAGTAGCCCTCTGTCCTTGTTGTGTAGGGTGAGTATTATAATGGAATTTATAAGGAATGTACGCAAAATATTTTTTTTTCTTACTGAGTTTTTTTTATTATCTAATATTTAGGTATGGATGCGAACTTTTTAATTTTATTATTCTAAAAATGAATGAATAAACTGATGATGTACGGACGACAGCAGGCCAATCTACTCGAAACTGTCAAATATTCCTTATCTATCTTGAACCTTAACGATTTAGAAATAAAGTTGAAAATCTAATAAGGAAATCTGACAGATTGTAGTAGCTTGTTTTATGACAAAAAGCACTTCCTCTCTCTTTAAATAAGAGAATTGTGCAAGTTGACATTCCAGTTTAGCTATAATTTCCTTGGACAGGATTAAACTAAAATGTTATTCTCTCTACTTTTCTTAATGAAATAGAAGCACTTAACTTGAACATTAGTTTACTTTGTGAACAAGAGAATCAGCGCCCATGCCCGACGTTGATTGACGTACGTTTTGATTCATGTCTAAACTGTCTACGGAATATCTTAATTTTACAGGACTAAACTATTATTTAATCCTCTGTCCTTTTCATGAAATAGAAATAAAAAGATGCACTTCCTCACTTTAGTTTGTGAACTAGGGAATCCGTGCCACTGTTATACTCTTTAAGAGCAGCACATAGACCAATATATATAGTGAAGCAGCTTTCAGAGAACAAAGAACCGAATAGGCACATATTAATTTATAAGAAAAATCCAGCACTGCTATTAACAATGATAAAATCGATAGCAAATGAAATCCACAGAACTGTATTAAATAAAATACATATAATGTTATAATATATCACAGAGAAAGGAATATGTTGTGTTATTTATTCTCTCACCGCTGGACTTTTCTCCCCCATCCCATAGCTTTCCATTCTTCATAATTTTAATGTCTTTCATTGTCATGTCTGGCATTCTTCACAGAGTTGTGGGGACACTCTTCTTCCAGTCATGTAACTACTACGTACCTATAATTTAATCTACCTACAATGATGAAGCATTTTTCTTTTGGATATAAAATAAAACTCGCTAATAGGCAGTCAGTGTCAGGAGTCCAAATTTAAGTCAGTTGTGGGTTGGTGTGTGCGCTTTTGCCACATCTTTGTAGATGCAAGAATATGCTTTTGTTAAAAAATTTCTTATAATAAGAAATACATGATCTCAGGAACAGAACAGATAAAAGACATTATCTACACCGTGACCTCAGGAATACTACTTTGCAACGATGACAAAAGCTATTAGGGGGGAAAGGTGATAGCCATGCTAGTTTACGACAGTAAAATAAATCATTTATTTATTACAGTTATAAAACAATGTTCTTTGTATCTTTAAGATATCCTTTTCTTTAAACCAGGTAATAATTTGTTTAAAGGTAATTTACCCCTTATTCATAAACGCTGCTTAAAGTTAAATAGTGATTAGTGATTGTTTAAACATACCTACATTTTAGACGTCACTTAACTTTAATCATTGTTTATGAATAAAACCCCTGAAACCCCCTCTAATAAATACATTGTGGTGTTTATTCATAAAGGATGATTAAAGTTAAGTAATGTCTAGAGGTCAAAAATGTATGGTTAAAGAATCGCTAATCACTAGTTATCTTAAAACAGCGTTTATTAATATGGGGGCTAGAGTACTGTATTGACATAACATAAATTCTGTTAATAGCAACATTTTTCGTTTACAATAATTTTATTCTAACATGCGATTATAACAGGAAACAGTATAACAATCTTATAAAAACATAGGTATGTTTAGTTTGTGAGCTACTTATAGTATGTATTTCGAATATTTTTAAATTATAGATGCAATAAGTTTAGCAAAAATAAATACATTGACGACTTCGTTATTTGCAATCGACTTCACTCAGTTTGTCTGGCGCAAATACTCCTTTTTCTGTGATAATTCCAGTTATTAGAGCAGCAGGCGTGACATCAAACGAAGGATTCCAACAACTTATTCCTGAAACAAAAATAGGATGTATAATAAAAATTTTGTTCAGTATAAACTTAAAAAGGTAATTGAAAAATAAAATAACATTAAAAAAAAAAAACAATGAAACTAAATAAGCAACACTTAAAAAGAAAACGAAAGAAATAAAATAAACAGACAACATCAATAATATTTCTTGAAAGTTGCACCTAAATTAGGACTGCGACGGGCGTTGTTATTAAAGTGTCCATGATGTATCTTCGACGATGGAAGTTTAAACATACCAGGGGCTGCAATCCTAAGCTCTCCAACATGAGTCATTTCCCTGTCTGGCCTTTCCTCTATTTTAATTCTATCGCCCGATGATAGGGCCATATCTATGGAAGTGAGAGGGGCGGCTATGTAAAAAGGCACTCCATGGTGTTTCGCTGCGATCGCTATTTGATAAGTTCCTATTTTATTAGCTGTATCACCGTTAGCGGCAACCTGAAATAGTCAAGGAAGGCATTTGCGTTACCCATAACTGTCATTTAAGAGCTGTATTTTATTTTTTTAGGATTTTAAGTGTTTTTTCCATGCACATCACGGCATATAGATAACATGGGAAAGTAAATTGTATGGAAATAATAATTATGAAAACACTATTAAATTACCGTCCTTAATAACGCGCATCCATAATATATACGATAATAATTAATTAATAATGCCACGTTAGAAATGATACAAGTGTACAACATCTGCACACTCCTTTTTTTGTTTTGGTCGGGATATCATCAGATAACCTCTCCCACTCTGGGCGGAGCAGAAGGACGTGTCAGACTTTTACTGACTAAAACCCACCCCTTCACTTGCCTGTGCGCCAGAGTCACAGTTTCTTTATTAACCAACCTGCAACGCTGGCCCAGGAGGCATCGGTCCTCGTGAACCCCGTCACGGTGTGCCGACATCTCTTTGAGGAACCCGGGAAACACAACGCGGCATCGACTCGGGCCTGGTCCTTACCGGGCGGCGAGCTGCCCACTGATTACCGCCCGCAAGCCCGCGCCTACGGTGGCCGGGAGTTAGATGTTGTCTCCCGACCAGGGCGTCTCCTGCGGCGGCTAGTGGTGTGAGGGTGCTGGGATTGCCGCTCACGCGTTTCGCCTCCTCCTTTGCCAGCATCACTGCTTCGCAGAAGAAGGTGACGGCCTGCCATGCACTCTCGCTCTGAACCATGGCCTGGACCAGGGTCGGACGCGAGAGATCGCCGCCGCGGGGGCACGGCGGTGCTCTACCCAAGCCGGGCAGACCATATGCTCTACCGTGTCCTCAGGGCGATCCACACAGTGATGAAACCCTGGCGTTTCCTCTCGCGGCAGCGGAGTTATGCCTCGGCGTTTTGCCTCCTCTCGCCACTCCCACATGTGGGCGAGGGCTTTGGCCTCCAGATCCCATGGCGACAATCCGGCAAGGAGGCGAACGGCCATGGTGTATTTGCACCCTAAATTTGTAATACACTTTCAATAACAAGAAAAAAAATTGATAATATTAATAGTTATCAGAATTGCTGAACCAAGACACCTATGAAAATACTCACTCTATCAGCACCTACTACAACAGCACTTATCCTTCTCGAGTTCATAAGAGCTGATACCACACTGTCTACTATCAATGTGGATGGAATCTTCTCATGAACCAACTCATAAGCTGTAAGTCTTGCTCCCTGGTTGTATGGCCTTGTCTCCGTGCAGTATACATGGTCTGTAAAATGTTTAAGAGAATGATTAACTAAAGTCCTAAAACAAGTCTCCATGTTTACTATTATGAAAGGTCTTGTTTTTCATCCCTTGTGTTGGCTCGACATCAGTGAGCATATAGGGTGGCAAGGGAGATGTAGCGCAACCTGATAACATGAATTCAGTACAACATCATGATTCTGAACAGACGAAACATTTCCACAGAAGACGCGGATAATAAAAAAAAAACAAATCCATACATTTTGACCGCATAGGTTTTCTATGAAACAGCAGATTTTTTATTTCATTATGAATCATGTGCTAACTTCATAGTTACAGTTTGTGCTTCGATGTCCATGTTGGCACCATGGTAAGGTCATAAAATTAAGTTCCAGGTAGCAGTCTAGAGGTGCGGGACTATTGCTTTTTTTAAAGTTTTTGGCCCCCACAAGAAATCTCTTCTATATTGTGGGTGCGTTTACAAACATTTTAACTTACATACACAAACAGCCAGACCCGGAACAAATACCTGTAGGCCATTCAAATTTTTGTTCCGTGCGGGAATCGAACCCGCGTCACGCAACGCAGTGGTCAATGGCTCAGCCAACCGTGAGCCGTGTCGCCATTGTATTGTGGACGAACCTCACCAATACTGGCAGCCATAAATATACAATATGTAAAGAAAACCCTGTCCGACCCATAAGAATAATAAAGGTTAGGTAAACACATGACTAAATATAATATAAAATTTTACGGAATCATTATAGTAACAATACTAATGGATTTTGAAACAATCTTTTTTTCCCGCGAATTAATTCCAACTTCCCCGAAATTTAGAAGTTTTAAAAAAGTGACAACACCATTTTCACGGTATTATAAGCGATGCGACCACGTGCCGCGTGCACTGCCCCCGGCCGCCCGCGGAAGTGTTGCCTACCGTACATGTATTAAGTTATCTCTTTTTGCGAAATAATATTAATTTTTTTTACGGGGATTTTTTTAAGTTTAGCCCGGCTTTGTATCCATTAGTAGAATCAGTTATCGCTACCTAACAATACCTTCACGGATCGGACAGGATTTTCTTTACATATTGTATATAGATGTTTTTAGTTCCATTTTTGATGTATGACTTATTCCAAATTTCTTAGATGAAAATTTAATTTCCCTAGATTAATTTTCAATTACAGTTTAATAAAGTTACTAAAAAAATAATTAATTAGAAAAAAATAATTAATTAGAAAAAGTTGCGGGACCTAATTTACCTAAGCTGTAACCTTCTACATACAGAATGTATTATTAATTCCATATAGCGAGTGATTGTGTAAAAATTTTACATTAATAGGGTCTGCTTGCACTTTCATCATAATATTATAGTTTTGGAACAGACTACTTATTTAATAATTTTTCCTTACCTAGCCTCTTAGCTTGTTGTAACGATCTAATAACTCCTAAAGCAGTGCCATAACCAGCAGTGGCCAGTGAACCAGTATTGCAGTGTGTCAAGATTCTGACTGGCCCATCACCCTCTAAGGTCTTCAATATAGCCTCGCATCCATACCTTCCTATAGCTTTGTTGTCCTCTATGTCTTTGCTAAGCATTCCTTCTATCCTGCTTAAGAACCTGCAGATAATGAATTTGAATGAGTATTGAAACAAAAATACTTCTAAATAATATTTAATAATTTTAGATATTATAAAAAATGCAATTTCAAATATCGACCAAAACCGAATGCGCATTCGGGAGTTTTCACACTATGATCGGTCATGTTCGGCGCGTTGAATGAATACCATCGGAGCCAATGACGTGATTTGCTTGTTTGTTTGCTGTTCGTTTTATACCTATTTATATTCTAAAACAGCCTAATTCAAACTTTCATCCCTTATAACGCTGACAAATGAATTTGCTTCATTGATTCAATTACAGTTCAGTAGCAGAACTAATCAGTGCCTAGTTTGAGACCTGTTGTTAATTCAATCAAAATTTTAAATTTCTGCTGTTTATAATAGCATTGCATAAATGTCGTGGTGGCCTAGTGGTTAAAACACCAGCCTCTCAAGTATTTGTGCGCGGGTTCGATTCCAGGTCAGGCAAGTACCAATGTAACTTTACTAAAGTTATATGTACTTTCTAAGTTTATCTTGGACACCAATGACTGAAGGTGAAGGAAAACATCTTGAGGAAACCTGGACTTTTAAGTCTGAATTCGCTAACCCGCATTGAGCAAGCGTGGTGATTACGCTCAATCCTTCTCTGTATGAGAGGAGACCTGTGCCCAGCAGTGGGACGATAAAAAGGTTGATAATGATGATAATGATAATTGCATGCTTGTATGTATGTTTGTAAACAATAAGTTTAACATGTACATATTTGAGTTTTTCATCAGATGTTTAAATGACGTGAAACAACTTCTTTATAAGATTTATATGTAATAATGTATGTTTGTATAAAAATTTTGTATATTATATGCTGTTTTGAGTATGCCAGTCATTTAAACCCGGCGCGGCGCAAATGTAACATTTTTTTCATTGGAGCCAGGCTGGACAAATCGCCGGTCATTCTTATAGTTATTAATCACGTTTTGTTTGACAACAAGAAAATTTTGTGTAGGTTGTTACAAAGATTATTCACAAACGGATGGAAGAAAAAAATGCCACAAACAAAACCAGAAATGTTACGAAAATTTGTTCAGTTTGCCCAAACAAGCCATATTTGTGCAGATCGTGTTTTGACAAAAACCATTAACTTTGTTTGTTTCTTAATTTTGAATTACTTTCACCTCAACACAAAATAATGTGTGTTTAACCTTTTGAACGCCCATCTATATAATACGCGATGTGTCCTCCAGCGCCACGCTACAAATGTATAACGTATCTATAGTAAAACGTAGGGATGGGATTAATGTCCTATCGACAAATAATATTATACATTTAAATTAATGTTTATTCACCAATTTACGAAGCTAAATAAAAACTGTAACCGTATTTTCATATTTTATTTTATTTCATAAAAAAAATCAACATGAAAACTTGGATATATTTCCCATAATAAAGAAAAGAATTATAAATTTATTAGACGTGTGTTCTAGAAGGCACATCCCTATTTGTCTCCAAATATAATCCTTTTACTTCATATCAAGTAGTTGGCGCTCGAGGCACGTCAAAATCCTTACTGATATAAATAAGGATGTCTATATTTCTATGGTATTTATTTTTATTTTCACTGTGGTCGAGTTACACGTGCATAGACTCATAATTTGTTTCATTTAGTTACAACAAATACAATTAATAGAAGCTAAATACGTGGTTTTCTACATTTTTTAGAGTTCCGTAGCCAAATGGCAAAAAACGGAACCCTTATAGATTCGTCATGTCTGTCTGTCCGTCTGTCCGTCCGTATGTCACAGCCATTTTTTCCGAAACTATAAGAGGTATAACTGTTGAAACTTGGTAGGTAGATGTATTCTGTGAACCGTATTAAGGTATTGATGCAAAAATAGAAATATAATAATATTGGGGGTTATTTTGAGTTTTGAGAGTATGGGACTCTCAAAACTCAAAATAACGAAAATTGTTTTAAACGAGATCTAGTAAGTAGTTTTTTTTAATACTTCGAAAATCGCTTATTACCGCGTAATCTTTCATACAAATAACTTTAATCCTTTAATTTCATAAATCAATGGTACCTACGTAACCCTTTGTACGTGAGTCCGACACGCACTTGGCAGATTTCTGTTTATTAAAATTACTGTTTTACACAGATGTTACAGACTTATTTTTAATGTTGTCGCAAAATACTCGCAATTATTTTTCTGGTCTGTACAAACTAATAGAAAATGGAAGAAAATTCCTGAAACGAAAGTTGACGACTTCACGGAGTGTCAAGACGACGAACTATATCAAAATTCTGATTCAGACTTGAACAAATCGCAATAATTCGTCATATTCACCGTCACATTTTTTTTTTTTGTAAAAACACGTGCGTCAACTTAAGATGTAAACATTGCACTACACTAAAATGCACAAAGTCACTATGACCTTGAAACCTGTGCGCTTATGATGTCACAGAGTTACTTCTATACATGTCGGTGGCGTATGGGGGGTGACAAATAACTAACTTTGTAGGGATGGGTTTTTCAAACAGTGTTTCACTATCGACAATGATTAGAAAACCTATTTATTCTTGATTAAGGTGAATAAAACCTAGTTTATAGTTTACAATATTTATAAAATATTATTTATTCACGTCATTTTCTTGCAATAATAGTATTTATGATCATTTCGACGAGATGAAATATAGCGAGGTCTTCATCGTGTCCCATGACTGGCTTACTTGATATCAAGTAGGTAATTGGCGCTGGGGGCATTAAAATATTTTCTGGCGTTTTTGTTTCTATTGAAAATAAAACAAATAAGAACTTATTATGTGTGAAAAAGTTAAAAATATGGTTGATAACAGGGCAATTTTCCTTAAAAACAAAATAAAAGGTCTTGTAAAAGTCGTAAATTTTTTTTATACTGTGATTACTTCTAATCAAGTAGTGGCGCTGAGGGTACGAAAATCTCGAACTTGTATAGAAGTGATTGGCGTTCAAAAGGTTAAATAACACTAAGTCTTTGATTTGTAGTAATAAAAATATTTTAAAAAGTATGCTGTCTTTTATTTACGTTATAATTTTGTTTGCTTCGGTACGAAAACATTCATAAAACCAAAAAATTATAAAAATATTTTAAGGCCAAGTTGTCAAAAGGTATCATTGGGGCCGCGCCCAGTTCAAGTTTGCCTTAGTTATGCTGGTCATTTAAACCCCTCATGGCCTCAACGGTTCTACCAAGTGCTGGTCAATTTGACCCCCCATGGCAGTCAACGTATTAATAATTAAACAAGAAGAAAAACATTTCATGTTTGGACGCACCACAAAGTTTTAATTGCGCTATACTAACTTTTTGTTACATTTTTTTTTTTTGTATTAACATTGGCCCACACTAGGAATTTCTCCTGTATCGTGGGTATGTTTACAAACATAAAGTCACATACACAAACAGCCAGACCCAGAACAACTAATTGTAGGTCATACAAATGTTTGTTCTGTGCAGGAATAGAACTGGCGACACGTGGCGGACAGGTCGACCGTTCAGCCACTGCGCTAATCGTGTCGTTTATAATAAACAAAAAATCCTCCAATTTCTATCCTTACAAAACTCTGTATTGTTGCAGCAAACCAAGGACACATGTACCTGGTCGGGAGACAACATCGAACTCTCGGCCACCGTAGGCGCGGGCGGTGAGCAGTGGGCAGCTCGCCGCCCGATAAGGACCAGGGCCGAGTCGACGGCGCGTTGTGTTTCACGCGCGCCTCAAAGAGATGTCAGCACACCGTGACGGGGTTCACGAGGACCGATGCCTTCTTGGCCAGGGTTGCGGGTTGGTTAAAAAAGAAACTGTGGCCCTGGCCTACAGTCAAGTGAAGGAAAACGGGTGGGCTTTAGTCAGTAAAAGTCTGACACGCCCTTCCGTTTCGCCCAGAGCGTGAGAGTTAATGTAATGATTTCCCATCCCAAAAAAAAAAAGGTGTCACATGTACAAACACAATATTAATGTATTCCAATAATACCCACCTTTCTTTAAACTCCTCAGGTGTAATACTCTCATTGGCACTCAGGGAATTTGCTAAATTTATAAGTTCATCAGCTGCCAGTTTTATGTTTACAGCTGTTGGCCTCGCCGACACTAGGTAATTAAGTTTACCTTCAATCTGTAACCATAGGAAACGTTGCCAATTACAAATACATGATCCCATTAAAATATGTAAGTTATTATTTATACACTGTAATGCAAATAATTACTGTACAGAATTTCTAGATATAAATGTGGGAGAATTATAATAAGACTGCACTACTCCAGTTAATAGCCAATCAGTGGATGTAGAAATCTAATGATTATCTAGTTAAGTTCATCCCACAAAAGAATTCCTGAAACAATAAATCAATATTTGTACAACCTACCAGTTCTCTATTTATGATTGTGCATTCTAATAATTTGTGTTATAGTTCTTGCAATTCACGAACGCGCGTGGCTCTTAGTTGTGTTCAAGTCGTATCTGTATACGTGTAAATGTGTGCGTGAGCGTAGACGCGCTACGGTTAGCATACAAATAATCAATGTTAAAATTATTTTTTCTTTGAAACCAGCAATGATAATAAAACAAATATATTAATAGTAAGTTTTATTAAAATTAATTATTATTCATGAAGTGTCACTATCTTCAAACTCTTCAGTGTCGCTATCAGTTGATTCTACATTAATCGTTAACTCGAAGTCCAAATCGAAATATTTTCTATATTCCTCTTCAAGTTTTTCGACATGCTTGCAAGTTTTACGCCAGGTAGCATTGTCGATATCGTTCATACACTCATTTATTAAATTTTGTAAAACAGTCATATTTTGCCCGATATTTTTAGTTGCAATTTTATTTTTTAAAATTCCCCAGGTATTTTCGATACAGTTCAACTCAGGGTGATAAGGCGGCAAACGTAATATTTCAAAATTCTTGCTTTTAACTATTTCGTCGATTTTGAATGTTATGAAACGATGTTTATTATTTTTTATTAAATCATAGCGTTCGATTTTTTTTAATCGTTCGTCACATAAAATTCCGTTATCAGTTAGCCATTTTATCATATCGCTCTTCCTTGAACTGGACGTAGGAATTTTACTGCTGCGGGCGTTATGATAGGACGCGTTATCCATCACAATAACTGCCCTTTCTGGCAAATTTGGCATAAGCTTCTCTTCTAGCCACTTCTTATAATTTTCAAAGCTCATATTTGAGTGATAATCTCCAGTTGTGGAGGATGCTTTATATACCAATGAGGCATTTGGAATGAATCCATCTTTAGTACCTGCGTGCACTATAATAAACCGGCTCCCAGTACCTAATTTCTTCATAAATGGAGTATCTTTATCCTTTATGCCCCATGTATTTTGTCGAACGTGTGACGTTAAAACATATGTTTCGTCAGTATAAACAATAGGACGCCCTTCTGCACGGCACTGAGAAATCTTTTTCAAATATTTTAAACGCCATAGTTGTAAATCATGCCTTTCTTGTAATACTCGTCGGTTTCTGCTAATCTTTCGCCATTTATAACCAATTTTTATGAGCAATGAACGTAAAGTGCTTAGACACCCGTCAAAGTCTATCTTTTCTCTGAGAACTGACCGAATTTTGTTTAAAGTTGGAATTTCCTTGTGTTCGATGTGATAATTTTGAATTGCACTTCGAATCAAATTAGTGTCGAAATTATCAAAATCAAATTTGCTACTTATTTTACGACGTTTTTTCTTTGGTGATAGAAACTTGGCAGATGTAGAGGGCATCTCTTTTTCTTCTTTCAAAATAGAAGTTACAGTAAGTTCACTGACCCCTGTTGCTTCGGCGGTTCGTTTTCTTACGTTAGCCAAAGGACTCAAATCACAATTATCATTATTATTCGCCTTCATGAAATTATATTCTTCTTGAAGAAAATGAAAAACTCGGGCGATAATTGCACGACCCTACAAATAATAAAGATAATACAATGTTCATGATCGTTGATTCATACAAAAAGTTTAATATTAAATTGACGCTATAAATGCATATTTAAATAACTCACCACACTACGAATAATTTTTCGCTTTTTATTGGTATTTGACATGCTGACGGTACTTCGTGACGGATAGCGACGTGAAAACAATAAGCACAAGTGACCTGAGCGGGCGACAGGGGGGGCACACTTAGTACTTTATGAATTTCTACAGTCGACAGCGACATCTAAAGAAAAGTGTGTGAACAACTGGGCAGCCATCTTATTGACCTATAAAGGTCTTGGTTACCAGGTCGTAAAATTTAAAAAAAAAAAAAAAAAAGCAGCCATCTTATACCAAAGAATTTGTATAAATACCTAGAACGCTGACGAACCGGCAAAGGCGTTCCTGAAAGAGAAACGTACGAATGACCCCTGTGTCCCTTTCTAGTAGGGTGTACACAGTTCATAAGAAAATTGGGACATTTAATATTTACTTCAAAATTGTTTTGAGTAAAATACAAAAACAGTAAGAGGTAGCTACAAAATAAAACATGAACTATATTTTATAGTATAGTATACTAGCGATCCGACCCGGATTCGCTCGAATAAATGTATTATATAGGTATATATAACTTTTTCTTGAATCACTATCTATTAAAGAAAAGCGCATCCATTTACTTAGTTTTAAAGATATAAACATACGTAGGGACACTTACAGGCTCGCGTTGCCCCTGTGCGCCGCAGCCTCTGTGTCTCTGTAATATCTTCGAAAATATTTATTAAATTACATGCTGTAAAAGGCAATATTGATATATATAAAATGCAAAATGAATTTAGTGAATAAGGTCTTCAGTACGTTGACTTAATAGAAACGCTTAGAACGCAAGTCATAACCATGCGCCTCAATTCGGGTGCCCTCTCGGTACGCTGCGTAATATAATTAAAAACTAACAAAAAGCCAAGTTCAAGAAATCAACACATTTATTTATACTAAGCGTTACAGACGTAAAAATTACAATACACTTTTTCTACGACCATTTGGTAATTTGCTTAATACATAACCATAAGTCATATCTCAATAGTACTCATTCCTGCTAAGTCGTGTTACAATGACCATTTCCACACGGGTAAACCGTACTACAATGAAACTTTTTAATATTTTTTTTTTATGGCTATGGCATCAAAAAATCAACATATGATTATGCCAAAATGCGGGCGTATTTGCATCACGACTTATCATCGCATGTTATTAGGCTGTATAGAATAGCCTTTGCCTTTCATTTGTGGTATTATAACAACAAAACAAGTAACAACATTGCGCGCTATTGTTAACTTTTATCTGCATTTATAAATAAAATTGTTTTGAAAATGAGTGATATAAGTGATAATAGCGAAATGGACAATATTTTAACGCCTCCTGAAATGGAAGAAATGGCTATGAAGACCACAAAAGAATTGCTACCACATAAATCAAGGAAATGTAAATTACTATAATTCCTAATAAAATTCAACATTGACGGTTTTTTGTATTTATTTATTTCAAGATCGTAGAAAAACTTTTGTAAGCCACTATCGCAAACAGCTATTGTAATACTCATGCTGATCTATTGTGCCACTCAGCTTCGCTTTGTGGCACAAACTATCATTCGTATTACAATAGCTATCATTGCTTGACAGTGGGATAAATAACTATTGAAAGACAAAAAATTGTCAACCCTATTAATTTAAGATGTCATGTCAGTGTTCTTATTATATGTACGACAACACATCAAGGTACTACAATCTGTAAAATTTCCTTATTAGATTTTCAACTTTATCTGTAAGTATTAAGGCTCAAGGTTGATTGGGAATATCTGACAGTTTCGGGTAGCTTGACCTGCTGTTGTCCGTACATCTGGACTTTCTATTATATATCTGGACATCATATGGATACCACAGGTCCATACAACGTTGTCCAATACTCTTTTGTGAACGGACTCTTGATAAGGGACCATTTAAACATCATTAGTTATTTTGTATAATAATTAAACATTGTTAAACAAAATAGTTTTATGCAGTCGCTGACGCAACGTGGAGCGCTGCCCTATTATTTCTAATTTTTTTTGTTTGGCATGGCTAAATAGCCTTAAATCAAAAAATGCCGATGCGATGCTTTTTAACAATACAACATCATGTGAATCTTCGCAACTAATTGATTGAGTAGGGTGATTGAAAAAAAAAATTGTAGCACTAAAAGAATTAATCTATTTTTATTTATCTTTTTTAATTTATTTAGTTGCGTTTCAATTAAAAATATTTTTTCGGAATATTTTATTACATCAAATGTAAATTTACTAACATATTTTAATTTACCTCTATCAACAAATGCTGTAAATGACGAGAATTGACAAATATCAATGAAATATGTATGATCTGATTCATATTTGTCGCTAAATAATACATATATACAGTGTTTACACTTAATTTTTTTTATTAATTTATTTGCTATATATCCAGCAATATAATATAAAATATTATTCTTGAAATCCGAAGTAATCGTACTATCAATTTGTTGTACTAAATTATCTATATTGTGATCATCATTTTCCTCTTCAGTATAACGATATTGCGATTTATTTTCTTTTTTCAAATTAAATACTGGAGTAGATTGTAAAACTGTATCATCAGCAATTATGTTCGCATTTTGGCTCGGAGCAACGCTATTTCTAAAAAGTAATTTTCTCATTATAAACCTGAACTGAAGTGCACTCGGGTTATCATTTAAACCACCGCACGCTCTGATGCATGAAAAAAACATTTCTAAGTGGTCTTGAGAGCACTTATATGGTAAGAAATAATGCATGTTATTTTCATGATCACTCAACAGATCATTAACCAAATCCGTAATACTGATGCAATCAACAATCAACCCAAGAGCGAAAGTTTTACGTCTATGGGTTAATATATTCTCACTATCAACTTTTAATGTTTTCAAATATATCTTTGTTTCATTTATGCTATTTAGCCAGAATTTTTTGTTTGCTAATCTTAAAGGGGATTTATAGCCTACTCCAAAAGGATTTTTAGCATTTAATATGTCAAAAATACGGTCCATAATCCTTATATATTCTATCGTTGCCTCACTCCCGAAAAAATCTTGTTGTCCACTTCTTGCTAAAAAATCGATTGCTTCAGCAACAGAGTTACTCAGAACTTGGACGGCTAGTTTTACGTTAATTTTTTTTCCGTAAAAATTTACATGGACAGAGGAAATTTTGTTTTTTAATTTCAAACCCTCCTTGTTCTGTAAATTATGCAAATTTTTTACATACTTAAAATCAATTTTACCCTTTTCCGAGGTAATGTTACACTCTGCAAAAATATTGCGTGCTAGTTTTATCATATGTGGTGGATCGAGCAAGCAGTATATATTACAGTCCTTTGTAGGATGTTTAAAAAAGGTTTTCAAATCATTGTTTGCGAAATTACAGCCTAAAATCTCGTATGTTTTTATATTTGTCATCGTACCGTCACAAGTTATGGAACGAACAGTTATATTATTGTTTTCTAAAAGTCTGATTGCTGTCAGAATTAATTGAGCCTGAATACTGGCAGATATTTTATTAACGAAAAATATGCAATTGGACATTTGAATTTATCTTTATATGATACAATCATAAATACTAGTGCTTCTGTGGCTAAAGATTCTGAATCATCATTTATGATTCCCCCAAAATCAACATAGCCCCAGTATTTGTCAGTTTTTTTCTCGTTTGTTAAGGCCGATCTGATGGACATGGCATCAAATACAAGACTGACATTTTTTAAATAGTCTTTTTGTTGGGACAATATTTTTAATGATTCTAAAACTTCAGACATAAACCCTGTCCCGCAATCACGGGTAGATAAAAGTCGCCTCAAAGTGGATGGATGCGGTAAACACACATAATTTCTTAAAAACACGTATGCTTTAGCTGAATAGAAATATAAAGTTAACGAAAAGGATTTCAATTCATCGCTATACCTAATAGTTTTATCTGATTTCTTATTGTTAAAATGTTTGTGAATATTCATAAAATTATGAACAAGTACGTTTTCAACTTCGTCGTAGTTATCACATCTTTTTTTAATTAGACCTAAAGTCGATTTCAGATTTTCAATCACTTTTTCCCGCCTTTTAACTCGTTGTTTTAAAAGTTTCATTTTATATTGGAGTTTCTTTTTGTCGTCGCGCAAAGCATTGACTTCATCCTTACGAGCTTTATTCAGAGGTGGTTCCATCGATGTACTTGCAATTACAGTACACAAATTTTCTTTTTCTTCAATTATGACACTCGATAACGGTTTCTGAAATAATATAAAAATTATACTTAACTCTGTATTTATTACCAATTGTACTTCGCAATTGGAACTACATCTTATCTGCTGGGGCACTAGAGTCTGACATAACAAACTTGAGCGTGGCAATAGATGTGAAATTTCAGTATGTACCTGCATGAATGAAACATATATAAAAATGTACACACAGCCGAACATAGAATCTTCTCCTTTTGAAGTCGGTAATTTATTTATTTATTAGACACACCATCAACAATTTCACAAATTTCAATAAATGAAGATATAAGATTCAGTATTACAAACAGTGGGAATTTTTACTACATGCATGTACAAAACTGTTTATATATGATTACTTACATAGGATTACTTACATTTGAAGCAAATATATCACTATAAAGTTATGAGTCTGTTATGAAATAAATAAATAGATTACTGATAATACATGAAGTTGTGGGAAGCCAAGGCAGGTTGCTAGTAATAAATAATACTTTAGGACTTACCCTGTCTTTGGGTGATGTACTTGAGCCAGGTTGAATATTTTCTTCTGTTGGTTTTAAAATTATTGTATTAAGAACATTGATCCGTTTCTCCGGAACAAATTCCTGAAAAAAGATTTATAAATATTTGTAAATTATCTTTACCTACATGTCCTTTGATTTAAAACTCATTTTAATTTCTGTCAGTTTATGTATTTAGTAGATACATAGGTATCTACTTGAAATACAATTGTATATTTTGACAACTATGAGGAAAACTCAGATGTATGAAAATTTCTCTTACAGTATTATTTGGGATTTCTTAATAAGTATGTTTTACAGTAGCTTTAAGATACCCAAGGATTTATTTTATGTTCTATCTGCAGAGACTTTTTGATGGCCTGGGCTTTGCTATTTCTGATTGCTTTGTAGAATTAATTAGCCGATATTCTTCTTGTGAATACATAAATAGTTTTAGGACTTGATTTAACCAGTGACAGGATTAGAAGAAGACTAAAATGATAATGCAACTTACATTGGGGAAAATAGACGGAACCGCCTCAGGTTTTAATTGGCGTCTTTTTATAAAAGTGCTTATATCATTGGATTTGAAATGTATACTGCAAATGTATAAAGCCTTGTTTTTAGCTGTTATGGGTTTAAATGGAATAACTTCAGCCCATTTTTTTTTCGAATTCCATCATCACTTGGAAAACTGCAAGAAAATTATGTTCATCAACATTCAATTAATATTAATAATAAAATGGTTAATAATTCAAGTAGGGTTATACTTTTTGTAAAAGTGTAAGGTAAGTATAGCTAATACAGATAGTTGACATACACTGATATGCTGTTTGTTAATTTTCTTTAGTACATATTAGGCATAAAAAATATTTAAGAACATATACAATTTGTTTCTAGAAAGTCTATACTTTTTAAACAAACTTAAAAAAGGAGAAGGTTCTATGTTCAGCTGTCTTGTTTTTACAGAACATTATACTCATCCTACACAATATATTTTGTAAACAAACTGGTATACACTTACCTAAACATTGAATGATCACAACCGGGGTAATAATAAATATTACATCCTCGCACACAACAAATTCTTGTCATTTTAAATTCGATTTTTACCTCAACCTTCGAAAAAATAGCGTGATACCTTAAAAATACGACAAATAAAAATTTGCATCGACCATATTGATTATTTAACCCAATATGTCGTCGGTGTTGCCATTCTATAGATTATACTATCTGCTAATATTGTTTTATTTTTATTTATTGTTTAATCACAATAAATGCATTGATTAAATGTTGAGCTAAGCAGTTAGTTATTTTAATGCTTAATCAAACACGAGTCACTGATATAATATTGTATATCAGCGTAAATAACAAAACGAGTGGATGAAGTTTATGTATCAAATTTACCATATGGTAGTATTATTTCGCACTGGCAGTCTGCGGGAAAGGGACACAGGGGTCATTCGATGCCTCTCATTCGGAACTTTAGGTATTTATACGTAAGCTTTGTGGCAATATAAGCTTTATGTGGTAGTATTTAGGTTTGTTTTTGAATGTTGTTGTTTAGATGTTATTATTACTCGTAATAATTCTATCTATTTAAATTTCTTTGTCTTATACCAAGTCATATTTTTTAATTTCAATTTTCAAGCTATGGAAGCAAGATGGCGGATAGAGAATCAAACAATTTTATTTTATTTATACTCGTGTTGAATGAATATATGAAATATTGATATGATGTACGCACGTGTTATTGGCAAAATTGTGGTGTCTCTTCCACAAAGGCCATTGATCAAGACTTGAAGTTGAAGTTCAATTTTCATGATTTGTTGTCATGTTTCAACTCCCAAGAAAATATTGTATTTTTGACTATGATGCTTTAGGTAAGTGTTTATTACTGTACCCTACCGTATTATCTATATAAGTAAAAAGGTTTTTATGTTCTATAATATGTTTTTTTTTTGCCCAAATTCTGATAAGTAATTATTCACAAATTTCATTCCAATTTCAGTTGCACACGGTGTACCCATTCTCCGACTCCCAAACCCTGAAAAGGACCCTGATTAGTTCGCTACTTTGATAGCCGCTGTTGGCAGCCAAGTTAGAGAAAGTGATCATATGAAGATTTATAAGAATATGTTCAAAAGAATATGTGATCACCATTTTGATCAATCAAGACAGCTGGAGGTCGTCTTATTTGTTCAGGAGCACCAACAGTTAATAAGAATCGTAAGTAGAATTAAGTTAGCTCAATATTTGTGTGAACACAACATTTATTACCATACCAAATTGTTCCAATTCATATTTACAATCATTTGTGGGGTGACTTTTCAAAAGGACTTATTTCTGTGTGAACTCTAAAGAGAAATAGCCCCTTATGACTTTGTGAAAGGGCTTATTTCTGTATGAATTCTGCAAAAAAAATGCAGTCCTTCCGAAGAGTCTCTCCTCAATTGGATTTTGCTAATCAGTAACTTAAAAGTACCTACTCTGAAAATTGTGGAAGAAGCAGAAGTGTGTGTCTGACTTTTACTGACTAAAACCCACCCATGTTCCTTAACTTGCCTGTGTGACGGCCAGGGCCACGGTTTCTTTTTTAAACAACCCGCAACGCTGACCCAGGAGGCATTGATCTTCGTGGACCCCGTCACAATGTGAACTGGTAATAACCTTGCATTGTATGTTACAGGTATTCAACAAATAATCAGTACCTTTGTGGAGACAGACCATAAATACTAATTTTCAAACTGTTAATTTCTGACACTTTCGGCTAATTTGTAATATTATTTTATTTCTGTGTACTTCATAATTAACGTAATGTTTTATATAACGATTTTATGTTTACATACTATCAGCTGTGAAGTTTTCACTCATAAAATAAATAAATTACTGAATACTTTGTTTTAATCATCTGAAAACCCAGACCTATAATATACATTACATAGCTACGTACGCATAGATACGTAGCTATAACATACATAGCTACGTATGCATAGGTACGTAGCTATAATATACATATCTACATACGTATAGCTATGTACCTGTATCATTCAGCTACATACGTATAGCTACGCACCTACATTCACTAGTAGTTGTTCACCTATTAATCTGAAGACGGCAGCACTTTCCATACATGCATATTTTACCGCAGAGTTGGCACTCTTTAATTATATACTTACTATACTCTTTGGCGGGCGACCGCTCGCCACTGAACGCTCCGTCAGGCACACACACTAACGCATTGTGCATGTACACAACATACCACAAGCAAGAGTCACGCGCGCTCGTAAATTGCAAGAACTATAATAATATAATGTTGCAAGCCTGTATCAGCACATCTCCTCTTCACATAATAGGAATCTATGCTTTTCTACTGCAGTATTTGCAGTTTTGCCATTAGTCACTTATAGATAATCACTAACTTTTGTTGTATAAACATTTGAGAGCTAACTTTTATAATAATATTGATGCATAATTTATAATAACCAGTGCTGGTCATCATCATCATCTCAGCATTAATCCCAGTCGCATCTGAAGGTTTTTCAGCTTTGGAGTCTGGGGTTCGCTTTACCGGTCTAACTGCTGATTTTGGCTAAACTTTAATATTTTATGTGAAGCAAGTGTCATCTGACCTCCACAACACGAAGGTGATATCGAAGTACTGCAGTTAGACCAATTGTTGGACTTTTGAAGGCTCCAACAACCCATAACTACTGCTACTTTATGTTCATGTGGCAACCTTGACCAACAGCTTACAAGTGCTTTCCAAGTCACGACCAGACCAGTGTAAATATTCAAATTCATTCATACAAACATTTATACAGTGCGGGGATTGAACCCGCGCCTCCTTGCTCAGTGGCCAAATTCGCTACTGCTACTCCACAGAGGCTGTCACTGACAAAAATAACTTTTTTTGTATAAACATTTGAGAGCTAACTTTTATTATAATATTGCTACATAATTTATAATGACCAGTGCTTGTATTATATCCAATTTTTTTACAATTTATTGTTTATGTGACTACATATAGTTTATAAGAAATTACTTTGATGTTAAGTTACAATAATTGTGTACCAGCAAGACATGGCAAATATTCTTGTTATATATATTAATATGTTGGAAGAACTCTCCATCCCACCACTCCCTCCTTTTCAGAGAAGAGATGATAAGAACTATTGATAACTCATCTCACATATTGTAACAATGATAAGGGGCTTATCTATTTTATTAATAGCTCACATCACTATCAAGTTAGAGCTGAACTTTATGCAATAAGTGTACAATGTGCTTATCAATAAAAAGGTGAGGATAAACTGACCTCTTGCCTCATGATTTTTTTGTCAGAATTACTGTCCTTTTCTAGTTCAACTGCCAGTGATAAGCAGCCAACTATTGCTATGGCAGGGGCTCCTCGAACCTAGAAAAGAAATGACATATTTTACTTAAATTCTTCAATCCTTACAAAGCCGATCATTTGTGAAACATTTCTCTCTCAATAGTAACTATGAGGTCTTACAATAAAGTGAATTTATTATGACAATAATAGATTTACATTTAAGTTCACCTACAATCTATGAAAATTAACAAATTAACCTAGCAGATTTTAACATATTTTAAGTTACCGGGCTTGCTTTGCTGGTATAAAATGCTTAATGGTTCATAGCTAACAGAGTTAGATTAGTTATTAATGCTGTTGTGTAACCAAGATCAAAATGCTTTCTGATGTAAGTTATAAAATACTGTTTCTATGGTCACTTAAAATTGTTTGGAATACAATAGTCAGAGCAGTTTTGCTAAACAATAATAACACTGGTTAACAAATTTTAAGGTTTTGTTAATCCATGAAATGAGTTGTGCTAATTGCGAAAGAATACCTCTAAACATACATTTTGATGTAAGTTTTAAGGTCGAGTTAGCTCGCGTTTTTTGTGGAATCAAATAAAAATGTTTTGACTTAAGATAACATTATATTCATAAATCACATATTATAAAATTTAAAAATGAGTTAATATATTGCTTTTCCGTTTATAAGTAATATGTACAGCCTCTCTCTTCAACGTCCAGCAGTAGTCTGCTAACATAGCAGGACTCCATTTGCCCTGGTATCGCTCTTCCATGCCTGAAATATCCTGGTGAAAACGTTCACCATGTTCGTCGCTAACATCTCCCATATTTTCAGGACAAACGTCCAAATGTGAGTCGAGAATATGTATTTTGAGGGAATGCCAGCGCAATCTTAACGTTCTTTATGATGTATTAAATCTAGTAAAGTAAAGCCGTGCTGTAATAACGAACAAGTCGAAACTTGCGAGAGTGCGGCGAACGCAATACAAGATTAAACTTGTATAGCTCGATAACTCGAGCTAAGACACTTGTAATATTATAACTGATGATTAGTATTCACCAAGTACTGCCTATTTTTGTATTTCATCATTCATGGGCAAAACCATTGTTAACCAGTGTAATTAAGTCGCCATTGTGCAATGCTTGTGCATAAAGTTTTAATAAATAAATGATGAGATGAGCTGTTGATATTCATCCATTAACATTAAAAACATTTTAATATTATCCTTTGGCTTATAATATATTACTTTTTACATTGATGACATTATCTGTTATTGACATTATTAACATGTATGACCATAATTTATAAACGGTATTAGGTAGCTTATGTGCCAATCGTTCGTGTGAGATATAGATAAACGTAGCATATGCTAAACTATATCATTACAAATTAATGTACCTGCATTTTGTTAATAACTTTCCAGCCATCTTCAACACCCTGCACCTTAACGTATCGTGTTTGAAGCGGAAGAAGTAACTGGTCTAGAATCTCTAAACTCCCTCTGGTATATTTTATGGATTCTAAACTCATTTTGTACTGAAATTTTTCAAAAGAAGGAAACATGTAATATCAGTTGACAACTAATTCGTATGATAAGTTTTTATTGCGTACACATACCGTTACAGCTGGTTATCGTTTTGAGTGGAAATAAAATTCACACGGAATAATACTTTTATTTCAATTCATATAGTTGTTACATGTAAAACTTTGTAAGCTACATGAAAATTGAAATACATGTACTGACTGAATCTGATTACTGAAATTTTAAACGTCAGTTTGACAACTTGGATGTCACCTTTAGACTTACTTTGCTCTTTGGATGTCATATGAAAATTCATTTTACAATACAAGCCAATAACTATACACATTGGGTCATGGGTCATGCATATTACATTTGCAAAGCCCCGTTACTTTAAAATAAACGTTAAATGAATTGTCCTAAAATTTTCATCCTTCTATTCTCTTGTTTCTTAACTTTTCAAAAATATCTTTATTTATATTTTCCAGTGTGGTTAGTTCAGCCATAATGCTCACCTATACATATTTTCTATCAACGCCAGTGGCGGCAGACTGTGGCAGTAAGGCACGACAGTAAATTATACAGCATACTGAGCCTGCGTTACCCAGTCCGTTGCATCTCCTAAAAGTTCAAGGCAGTTGCCCAATAAGTGCAGCTTGTGCTGTGCAAACAAGGTACGTAGAAGACAATTAGATTATACATATATCAAGAATAAAAGGGCAAAATTGAGGGCTTAAAAATAGTGTTTTGGAAGAATTATTAAAATGGCCAGCAGTACCCAGAATGGGCCATCATCCATTATTTTTCTATTATTTCTGCAAAACTTTTAAATGTAATGTAGCAATAACTTCTGTCTTTCATTTACTAACACATGAATTTTACTGATAATTTACATTTTCTGGACAAAAAAATTATCAAATAATTACATCAATTTACAAAGTTACATTTTTTTACATGTTCTGAACGTTGTAGGATATGACGTAAGAAATGTGTCTATGCTACATTCTGTTTCCGCCCGGCATCGACAGGAGACGCATCGTCATTGTGGTGTGTTAAATCTATTTCGTCTGAGACTACTCAATAAAGCAATATGGCTTTACCCCGAGTTTATTTCGACGTTAGCGCTGATGGTTCTGCATTGGGAAGAATCGTTGTTGAGGTATGTATCATTTTAAAATTTCGGTTAAATACATCTCGTCATACCGGTGCTCCGGCCGGCGTGATTTAGCAGAAAGCACGCTTTATGTCCAACTGTTATCCATAAAGATTCATAGTACTCATTGTTAATTTAATGATGGGATCTTAACAGTTTAACAATAATTTATAACTTTTTCCGATTATTACAATCTGGAGAATCGGTTTATGTTATATCTATATATAGATGTATGTAGTAATATTAATTCTCGAGTTAGATTACCTACACTAAGTGAAGGTCAAATCATCAAGCTGTAGATAATTATGAACGTAGCGGAATTTGCCATTATCTTGATGTTTATGTTTTTGAATCTTGTTATAGCCTCCTTGAATGTTGTGGTAACTTTCACACGTAGGCGATGCGCCGGCGACGTCTGCATTCATTGGGGAAAATTTTAAATTTGTACCTATTACTCATTCGCTATTAACATATCCGAATCGCAATACTGACCCACCCATAAAAAGTCAGTTAAACTTTAATAGACATATTAAGCAGGATTTTTTGTAGCAGATATGAATAATCGCGCCACGGAATGATCTAGATGGCAGGCGACAATATTATTGACATTTATTTTTTCTTGTTACAGCTGAGAACAGATGTTACCCCTAAGACCTGTGAAAACTTCCGTGCCCTGTGCACTGGTGAGAAGGGCTTCGGTTACAAGGGCTCCACCTTCCACCGAGTGATCCCCAACTTCATGTTGCAAGGAGGTGATTTCACAAACCACAATGGCACTGGTGGCAAGTCCATCTATGGTGAAAAATTCGGTGACGAGAACTTCGTCCTGAAGCACACTGGCCCTGGTGTCCTGTCGATGGCCAATGCTGGTCCCAACACCAACGGATCCCAGTTCTTCATCACCACTGTGAAGACCTCCTGGTTGGACGGCAGACACGTTGTCTTTGGCACTGTTGTCGAAGGCATGGATGTGGTCAAGCAGGTTGAAGCCTTCGGTTCTCAGTCTGGCAAGCCCTCAAAGAAAATCACCATCTCTGACTGTGGTCAACTCTCCTAAAATAATTCTTTAATAATTTTAAAAAGTATAACAATATTTTTTAAGTTTAAAACTATGTCCTCCCAGGTAATACCTTCCCAGTCTTCAAGTGAATTGAATATGGTTCATTCCAATTATGATAAAACTTATTGCTATGTTTTATTTTGCAAACTAGGAATTGCATTTATTTCTGTGCATTGTTTATTCATAATAAATTAACTTATATAACTTCATTGCATTTTTTGTTACCCCACTTTATTTGTGATTGCTATTATTAAAATCTAATCTGGGCAATTACTTGTCTGTCTTAACTATGTCTAATGGTATTGGACCAGCAACAACAGCAAACCAAATAAACGATATGTCATACCTGCCTGAAGAATAGATTATTAGGTGCTAATAACTACGCGATATCTGATTAATTATCATATCTCAGTGTGACGCGATCATTATGTCACTGAAAACTTCCAATGTGGTCTAGTTGGTAATTTGTTAAGTAAACAGGTAATGAACTTTGATCAAACCAATGACGCGGCGTTATCTAGGTAAGAACCTACACACTTACGGTTGATACCTTAGCTACCATCGGCTGTACCTAAGCATAGTTTTCCTCTTATGGGTACACCTATTACACAATGTAGGTGTTCTGTTCTATATTACACATATTATCTGCGTTCATTGACCTTTCCGGTCATGTAGGGCATACAAGTACCTACCTACATAAATGTAGGTACATAGGTTCTAGATCGAAATTAGTGCGCTAGCTACATACATTTTCATTCAAGTTTTAAATTACCCTTTCGGTAACAAAAATAATTTGTTTTTCAAAGGCAAATCACACAGCGAGTGAGGTTATTAAACAAACGTGAGACGGCTTCGTACACCTCTGAAACTATATCTACCTACCATGTTATATAGGAAAGATTACAATATAAAAAAAACAATGGGGAATAATAATAAAGTTTTATCATAGGTTTTTTAGTTTTAGTATAGGAAGATTAAAAAGATCTCGTCGCTTGTCGCGATAATGTATCTCGTTGGAAGCGTTACGACCGGTTATGGGTGAAAATGTTGAGCTCTGATAAGTGGGTTTATTACCTGGGCACTCTCTAAAATACACTGATAAGTTCGTAATTGCATTAATTTCATCGTTCCATATCACGAAGAAATAACTGTAACTGATAGATTAAGTACTATTTTCCCTGAAAGTTGTGATCTAACGCTTACCTACCTAGATACCAATAATATCTTAATAATTACGTCATCGTATATACAGTATGTTACGAAAACCCTGTCCGACCCACAAGGATAATAAGGGTTAGGTAAACAAATGACCAAATAAAATATAAAATTTTGCATAATCATCATAGTAACAATACTAATGAATTTTGAAATAATCTTTTTTACCAGCGAATTTACTGTAACTTCCCCAAAATTCGGGAAATTTAAAAAAGTGTAAACACCATTTTAGACCTTATAACTGTCGGCGGCGTCAGTGTGTCTAGCCGCCGACCCGCAAAGGAATAATTAGAGCTGTACTAGTTTATGCGTAATAAAGTTTTGTCGAAACTTTTACCTGCTCGAATGATTTGTTGTAAAAACGCAGATTACCTAATGGTAAAAGTACTTTTTTTGATTATCGATTAATTATTCATAACAATATTGTAACACAAGTACCTATTATTAGTAAATAGGAACTAGAAAGGTCTTATGAAATACGATTTTAGGAGAATATTATAAACAATGTAAAGCATTTAAGTTCACCTGATTTAAGTTATGTGAAAGTTCTAAAATCTAAAGAATGCCATGCGATGTTGAATCGATGCGTGAAATTCTGAAATACAAAATTGATACCAAAAATCGATACGACAAATATTTTGAATACTTTCACACCTCTAGTCAAAGGGCACCGCCGTGCAGTTAGAGTACCTATTTTTATGAAATAAAAATCATTTTTATTTTAAATTTATTAGTTTCGCGTAGACATTGCGTGCGTGTAGACGTATCGTTTATTGTGTGATCATAATCATACGTCATCAATCATCATAATCAATACGTTAGTGTTTTCTAACGTAATGTAACCTGCTGATGGAAGGTACCTTGTAAAACTGCAATTGTGTTGTGTTGTGATCAGGTGTTGAACGATTCGGATGTGACTACTTCTTGGTCAATGTGGTTCCAGCATGACGGTGCCCCACCATATTTTTGCCGACCTGTACGTGAGTACCTCCACTATCAGTTCGGCGAGCAGTGGATTGGTAGGAGTGGACTAACGTTGTGAAACACCGTGCTAATCTCCAGGCCGGTATCGTTCTTAGTGAACGAAATATGGAACAACATCTCCGCCACAGCCATTGTGCTCATCGAATGAAATTCGAAGATACATTCGGAGGGTCAGACGACCTTCCTACTTAAAAAAAAGTTCTTTTCACGAGCTGCCTAAGTAGGTATCATTGTTTCTTTCTAGAGTCGATAAACGTGGTTAGACTACCAATACCTACATGCATGAGGTCAACTGAGGTCATGACCTGTGCCTGTGTTGCCATGAAATTACCTATTTATTTTATTTAAGTTATTTATTTTTAAGGGGGTATTTTTTTTTTTTAGTTTAGCCAGGTTATGTACGCATTAGTAGAATCAGCTAACGATACCTAACAACACCTTCACGGGTCGGACAGGGTTTTTGTAACATACTGTAGATAGATGATATGTCTCCTACACAAATGCACAAGTTGCTCACAATATTATGGAAGGCATTCTTGTTACACTGAAATTAAATGATATTACCCCCTTGTACCTACTTAATTACTTAATGAGCCAACATTGTTTAGTAGGTAACTACGTCAATGAAGCGCCCGATGAAACACTGCATAAGTAAAGATAGGCCTAAAAAAATCGACAAGGGGAACTGATAGAAAAGAAACTAGGTATTTACTCTGTTGATTCACATAATCCCCCTTATTCATTCCTTAGTCACTTAACTTTAATTACCTTTATCATAAACGATGATTACAGTTAAGTGACGTTAAAAGGTCAAAAATGTATGGTTAAAGAATCGCTAATCACTAGTTAACTTTAAACAACGTTTATGAATAAGGGGGCTTATCTAGAATTTACTCTTTGAATAAATTCTAGACAAGAGAGTCCTATAGGGCTCTGCATTTCTGTTTGTCTCCACCGTTTCTCTCTCACCGCTACTCTTCCAGATGTTTCAGATTTTTTATTAATCTGAACTGTAGCTATAGGGTATAAATATTTCATGCAACGTTATTTTTTGTATAGGTATGCGAAACTCTATACACGTGTCCTGTATTTTGAAGTCAAGAATCTGTATACAAAATTTCAAAAAGATATCTTGAAAAACCACAAAGTTATGAGCTTCTTATCTTACCTGGGTATCCCAACAAAATTAAGGTCAACGCACCGCTTTCCAGCCCGCGCCTGCAGCAGCGCGGCGTCGCGTCGGCTTGCGTTTATTGATAATGATTTCTGTTTGTTTGTCTGTAATTAACTAGTGATAACATTTTCCATCATATCAATTTACAAAGTATCCGTCGTAACGGTCAAGTGTAGGTAGATATTAATATGTACAGACGACAGCACATCAAGCTACTACATTCTGTCAGATTTTTTAAATTTGATTCTCAACTTTATCGCTAAAGCTTTAAGGCTCAAGGTTGATTGGGAATTTTTGACAGTTTCGGGTAGATTGACCTGCTGTCGTAAGTAGAAAATAAAATTTAGTGTAATTCTACTTAACCTTTTGAACGCCCACCTATATAATACGCGATGTGTCCTCCAGCGCCACGCTACAAATGTATAACGTATCTATAGTAAAACGTAGGGATGGGATTAATGTCCTATCGACAAATAATATTATACATTTAAATTAATGTTTATTCACCAATTTACGAAGCTAAATAAAAACTGTAACCGTATTTTCATATTTTATTTTATTTCATAAAAAAATCAATATGAAAACTTGGATATATTTCCTATAATAAAGAAAAGAATTATAAATTTATTAGACGTTTGTTCTAGAAGTTCACATCCCTATTTGTCTCCAAATGTAATCCTTTTACTTCATATCAAGTAGTTGGCGCTCGAGGCACGTCAAAATCCTTTCTGATATAAGGATGTCTTGTCGACGTATTTCTTGTCGATGTATTTCTATGGTATTTATTTTTATATTCACTGTGGTCGAGTTACACGTCCATAAACTCAACCGATTCCTGCATAATTTATTTCGTTTAGTTACAACAAATACAATTAATAGAAGCTAAATACGTGGTTTTCTATATTTTTTAAAATTCCGTAGCCAAATGGATTCTTACAGATTCGTCATGTCTGTCTGTCCGTCCGTATATCACAGCCATTTTTTTTCGAAACTATATGATCTATAGGTACTGTTAAAACTTGGTAGGTAGATGTATTCTGTGAACCGTATTAAGGTATTGATGCAAAAATAATAATAATAAAGATTGGGGGCTCCCCATACTCAGAACTTAAACAAAAAAAAAAATTTTTTTTCTTCAAACATACGTTTGGGGTATGCATGGATAGGTCTTCAAAAATGATATCGAGGTTTCTAAATTTTTTTTTTTCTAAACCGAATAGTTTGCGCGACAAACGCTTCCAAAGTGGAAAAAAGTTGCCCCCCCCCCCCCCTACCTCTAACTTCTACAACAAGAAAATGAAAAATCTAAAAAAACATATGATGTACAAGTACATACATTACTATATAAACTACTAACGAAAATTGTTTTGAACGAGATCTCGTAAGTAGTTTTTTTAATACCTCGTAAATCGTTATTACCGCGTAATCTTTCATACAAATAACTTTAATCCTTTAATTTCATAAATCAATGGTACGGAACCCTTTGTACGTGAGTCCGACACGCAGTTAGCCGATTTCTTTTTATTAAAATTACTGTTTTACAGATGTTACAGACCTATTTTTAATGGTTTCGCAAAATACTCGCAATTATTTTTCTGGTTTATACAAACTAATAGAAAACGGAAGAAAATTCCTGAAACGGAAGTTGACTTAACGAAATGTCAAGACGACGAACTATTTCAAAATTCAGATTCAGACTTGAACAACTCGCAATAATTCGTCATATTCACCGTCACAATTTTTTTTTGTAAAAACATGTGCGTCAACTTAAGATGTAAACATTGCACTACACTAAAATGCACAAAGTCACTATGACCTTGAAACCTGCCCGCTTATGACGTCACAGTGTTACTTCTATACACGTCGGTGGCGTACGCCGGGTGACAAATAACTAACTTTGTAGGGATGGGTTTTTCAAACGGTGTTTCACTATCGACAATGATTAGAAAACCTATTTATTCTTGATTAAGGTAAATAAAACATAGTTTATAGTGTACAATATTTATAAAATATTATTTATTCACGTCATTTTCTTGCAATAATAGTATTTATGATCATTTCGACGAGATGAAATATAGCGAGGTCTTCATCGTGTCCCATCACTGGCTTACTTGATATCAAGTATTTGGGGCGGGGGCATTAAAATATTTTCTGGCGTTTTTGTTTCTATTGAAAATAAAACAAATAAGAACTTATTATGTGTGAAAAAGTTAAAAATATGGTTGATAACAGGGCAATTTTCCTTAAAAACAAAATAAAAGGTCTTGTAAAAGTCGTAAATTTATTTTATACTGTGATTACTTCTAATCAAGTAGTGGCGCTGAGGGCACGAAAATCTCGAACTTGTATAGAAGTGATTGGCGTTCAAAAGGTTAAAACATGATAATTTTACTTAGAAAGTATTGCACCCCTGCACCATTTGCTGAACAGAGGGGCGGGGAAGGGGAGGGGCTGTCTAGTCGTCATCTTTTACAGTAGGTATATTATCAAGAATAATACCAAGTATGCTTTCTTAAATTATCTTTATTTTAATAATTTTAACAACATAATTTAAAATACAACCTGTAAAGATATAATTCCTCACTACGTTTGTGATATAATTAAGAAATATTTGAACATATAATTTTGATTTGTAGGTAATATTCTAAAATCGTAGAATCATATCAATATTGTGAAGCTACTGTGTGAACAATTTTATAGAAAATAAGTCGCTAGCTAAAGCTCAAACTATGTAAACTGTTTTGTGGTCAGATATGGCTATCATAAAGATATGCTATCAGCGGCCGTTGGCGTTTGAATATCAAGGTATGCCAAAAATGACATTACAGCACTTAATTGTACTAATACAATGTAATTTAATTGAACCGAAAATGAATCATACCTACACTTTGATAGAGCCTTTGAACCTTTGTTCAAGTTGAGATAAATTTAAACGACAAAAATATATGATTCAACTTGTTAAACAGTTGCTACTCACTACTTAACTTTAAGCAATGTTAGGTACCTTGCTTAAATTTAAATAAAGCGGTAAAACTGACAACAGCTATCCTTACAAAGAATGGGGTATTGTGTTACCTAGGCTTGGTTCTGGAGATCAGATAATAGGCATGGTATTGAGTATAGTAGGTAATTAAACTATTAAATAAATTTTGTCAAAACTTCGGCCAGACTGAAGTTGAAAATTCACCTTGGATGTTCTTCGTAAGGTTTTGCTTATACCTGTAGATAGGTACAACACACATCTACCTAAGGGTAGGTATGTAAGCTTTTGTAGGTTACATAGGCAGCTAGGTTATTTGCGTAAAATTAATAAAAAGCTATACCAATATGGTGGATGATAAATTTTGATAAAATCTACCTAATAAATAGCAAGGTTCTCTTTGGCATTATTTAAAATACTTTCCCTAATGCACTATCTACATAAATACATAATCTCAAGACATCGTCTTTCTTAATATTTAAATTTAAATCTTGAAACAGAATAATATATTCTTTTCATTTTTTTAATATTAATAAATTTTGCTGAAGGTTTGAAAGCAGATTTAAATGTAACGAGAAGTCGGTAGGTGGTATGTAAGTAAAAAGTATTACATCATACATGTATTCCAGCTTATTGACAAAATTTCTATCTACTTTTATAATAAAATGTAAGTAGGTATTAGTGAATTATAATGTATATTTACCTAGACATCCCGGAAAGCTTTATCTATCTATTTATCAATAGTAATTAAATCTTTATTATTTAATGTAAACGTCAAGATATTCTTCATATGCATGCAGAGATATTTTTTTTTAACACAGTGTTTCTATATTGGTTCCTTTTTCAAATTCGTAAGTTGGTGAGTTTGTTGTTGTTGGAATCATGAAATCATCCACATTTGTTCCAAAGAATACCTACCTGTTTTTCGAAAGACATCCTATAATTTACTTGACAGATGACATGTTTTACGTGGATAGTTATTGTCTAACAACGTAGGCACGGAACAGGAGTAGAAAAATGGTGGCACTCTACTAAGATAGGGTCAGTGTTAGTTTAGGCATTTCAGGGAACTATAATTTGTTCGAAATGCGGATAAAATTTCAAAATCCTACTCCCGCTATTCTTTGGTACAGATGCTAATAATCTAAATTCCACGGTTTAGTCATAATGCGGATAGCAAGACAGCAACAGTCATAATAAGAAGGTCCAATGCATTATCGTCTGATCCGGAGCCGTAGTTACAGAGAGACGTGGTGCAGCATGATGTACAGGCGTACAGTTTGGTCCGCTCTCCAATGACGATGCAGCCTGGCTCGCAGTGCTTCGTACAGTTGCGTTCCAACGCCCACATTTTTGGCAAAGTTGTCGAATTCTCTGTCGATGTCGTGAAGGAGAACCGTTTTACCTGCAAAGTAGGTAAAAACTAAACTACATAAGTAGGAAAATAAATATATTTAGTTTTAGGCCGCATTCAGGGTTAATTAACCCATTATAGTCTTTACATGCCATTATTAAATTTATCGTTGCAGATTTCTAGTGTTTATAAGTGTGACATCATAACGAGGTAGTAAAATTAGTAGCGCATTAATTCGACATGAACAAATAAAAAGAAATGCTCGTGATAATTTCTTTAAATCAGTCACAGTTGGCTTTTCTCCAACATATTCTGAAATCACTCTCTTTTGTCCCGAGCAATCTTTTTTTAACAGAAAACGCAAAAAATAAAACCCCGTTATTCATAAACAATGTTTAAAGTAAACTAGAGATTAGCGATTCTTTAACCATATATTTTAGACGCTTGCACGTCACTGAACTTTAATCATCGTTTATGAAACCCCTAAAACACTGGTGTGTTTATTCATAAGCGATGATTAAAGTTAAGTGACGTGCAGACGTCTAAAATGTACCTATCTAAGTATGGTTAAAGAATCGCTAATCACTAGTTAACTTTAAACATCGTTTATGAATATGAGGGAAAGTACCTAGACTTTATTATGTATTTGAACATAGAATCTTATTCTGTTGATAATCTATATATCCTAGCCATCCCACAATCCTCATCATCATCAACCTTTTTTAATCGTCCCACTGCTGGGCACAGGTCTCCTCTCATACAGAGAAGGATTGAGCGTAATCACCACGCTTGCTCAATGCGGGTTGGCAATTTCAGACTTAAAGTCCAGGTTTCTTCAAGATGTTTTCCTTCACCTTCAGTCATTGGTGTCCAAGATATACTTAGAAAGTACATATAACTTTAGAAAAGTTACATTGGCGCTTGTCTGACTTGGAATCGAACCCGCGCACTCATACTTGAGAGGCTGGTGTTTTAACCACTAGGCCACCACGACATTTCCGCACAATCCCACAATCCTATTCCTTCCAAATTCCTTAAATTCTTTCACGGTTCTTTTATAAAGTTTAGTTTCTCTACCTTTTAATTCTGTTGTGGCTAATGTCCAAGAGGGTCAAAGCCAATAAGAGAAAAAAAAAACATAGAATCTTATTTATAAATGAACGTAAGCGGTATCCTATAATATTGAAGTGTAAAAATGTTTAAGAAGATCTTTACTTGCAAATAAACATTTAATTTCATAAACTAAGTACATAAAAGTAGGTAAGTATTCTAGTATGTATTTACATTTACCATGCACATCCGGCGATCATTGTGGCACTTGTGTATGAGTGCGGAGTTGTTATGTCGGAGGTCAGCGCAGCGATCATCCGCTACTTCTGCAAGGCACTTATAGCACCAGAGCTCATTGTTAGGCCTAGCTGCAGCTGACGTTACGTGCACGCTGTCGCGGAGCAAATCACACTCGCTATCTGAAAAGCAATTTTATAAATAAGCATTAATAGTTATTTACTCCAGAGATGAAATGAATGAGTAATGAGGTTATAAGTCAGAGAACACACAAGATAAAGTTTTGAAGGGAAAAGGGCCCAGTAGTGGGACACAATGCAGTAATGCAGATTAAAAAAAAAGTGGTATATCTTCACGCTTGTAAATTATTACAAGTTTTAATTTTTTATAACACATTTGCTCACAAAGGGTCACTTATTTCATCAAACTCAATATTTATTTTTTGATTTTTTTGAGATTACATTTCATTACCCACTTGTGCGCTGTTGTAATGTAAAACGCATTCTTTTTTTTAAATAAATTAAAACGCGGTGTTTCAAGATACTCCGTCTAAAGACGAATGGTACGTTTTCAAATCATAGCAACGAGTGACTTTGTAAGAAAAGTTTTCAAGATAAAGTTTTTTTTATTTATTTACTCGCAAATAGGCATGTTATAAATCGTCGTGTGTCATTGCGCTTTGATAATTACAGCCTATGCTTTCGTGTAGCAATGTCGCCTCGGCTGTAATTTTTAACTTATCGCACTACACTATCACACAAAAGCATTGATATTTTGTGGTTAAAACCAATACGAAACACATCAATTAAAAGGCTCTAGCAAATAAGTAAGTGCTTCTTAAATTACCGAAACTATTTGATTTTTTCTTTCTTATAGATATGAACTGCATAAGTAATAATATGAGAATGAAAAATTAAGATTATCACCCATATAGGATCCGAAAATGTAAACATAGATGATGTAGGTACCTAAATTAAATATTTAGGTATGACAAGTTGTAGGAAACCGATTCAGATTGATTTCATCGATACCTACTAGCGCTTGTATCATCAGTGAGTGTTAAGGCATTCAACCCAATATAATTACAGTTCCTAAACAGTAGAAATAGGGCAAATCCATGAATCAAAACAAAGATCGCGAGCCATAGACAATCAACTTTGACATTTGCGTTCTAAGATTGGTGGTTAGAGGCTATGATTTCTATAGGGATCAAGAAAACAATTATCACATTGATTAATCACATATAACGAGAATAGGGGATATATATAAGTAATAAAAACGTATTTTTACATACCTGAAGCGAGTAATGACAAGACGAGCAGTATCAGGGAGCGCATTTTGTTTGCAATGCTAAGTGCGCATGATCCAGCCTCCGAGTATCGATCCAGTCTGGACCAAGACCTGTTGCTGGTCCCGGCTGAGCCCCCCTCTCCTCACTCGCCCTCTGGGCTTCTCCAAAACACTTTGATAGAGTAAAACAATCTCAACTTTCAAAATTCTGCGGGAAATTAAACCTAGTTGGTGGTTATTACAAGAGAAACAATAGTAAGAAGATTAAGAAGAAATTGATTATTGTTACTAGGACATTATGAATACTTTGCATGTAAACTCCGACTCCATTTTTGATTGGGAAAGTTCTAGGTTAATTAATAGGTTTCAATTTTATAACAAATCATGAGCTGTAAATAATTAATTGGCCCTGTTAGATTAACTGAGTTAATTAGGTTAAACTCTGTGCAGGTTTCATGGATTGTTAGAACTTTTACGATTGTTAGGTATTTGAATACTTACATTTAATAGTGTGCGAAATTAATTATCTGAAATCTTGCTAGCAATTATTACATTGTTATCTTTTAATTAATGGTTATAACGCCACATACTTTATCTGTTTTCATGTGATTTTATTCAATTACCCGCCTAGTTAATTAAAATTGCGATATTTTATTCAATCTGAGTAGCTCAACTCAGATTGATTAAAAAATCGCAATCGCAACACGATTAGATACTGACGATACTTTCACTGACTGGACAGCTCTATAGAAATATGAGTGGTTCTTTCATTAAAAGAACATTTCTGATAATAATCTGCAAGATTAGTGTTTGAAATTGTCTATTGAAATGGTCTTACACAATCTGACCAAGATTATAAATGGAATTTAAAAGAGACCGTGTCCTCTGGGCTTATTTCGAACATTCTTTACGGTGTAGACTGTAGTTGATAAGGAAACGCCGACTCAACTATATTTTAATATACATATGTTTAACGTGTAATCGTATTTATATATTTCTAACACAGAAATGCTGTTAGGTACTGTTACTCTTAAATATTTCTACAGAAAAAAATTAATCTACCTACGCCAATTAATTTATTTTTCCACAAGTTTCTGGTTTGTTCAATTCGTGTGCTATTTTCTGCCAATTTGGTTCCCAGTTGAAAATTAACGCGAATCGTCGATGAGATGCGACAGCACGATTTTGCTGTCACTCTTTATTACCCAGTCGCTGTGAACAACCAAGCAACCTTGCAGTCGTGAATTCTTTTCTTAGCTTTTTAATACATTATTGAATGTTGAATTTAAAAGTCTACCATTCTCTATTGATGATGATCAATAAACTGTGGTGTTGGATGAAGAGAAATATAGCATAATAAGAAAATGCGAATTTTTTTAAAAGTGGTATATAGTAATTTTTAAACCTCAGAGAAATCCCTGTTCCTAATCTGTAGTGCTGAAAAGTGAGAAAGAAATTACCTACTTTTCTTTATTTATTTAACTCACTCACTCTTTTTACTGTTTTTTCTTTGTTACTTCAGTAAAGTTTAAAATTGTTAAATTTTTTATAGGTACATAATATAAGATGTAATTTGAAATCGTCAATAATTTTGGAATGTTAGCTTTTCAGCTTAGCACCTGATTACATAATTATATTTAATCTACAATACACAGATTAGATGTAATTATACAACGTGTAACGAAATGGGTATATACAAATCAAGGGCAAGGCTTATTTGGATGATGTAATATTATAGTGGAAGCGTTTTTAATTGCATCTCTACATGTTAGGAAGTTGTGAATGAGATAGACCATCGCTTTCGGTAGGCTACTATCATGTCTATCATAGCCTAATAGACACGCAGAATTGTAGTATACATAATATATCGTGATATTGGCAAGATATTATTTAAACCTTTTTAATACTGTTTATTGCCATCTATAGAAGCCATACCCTTGGTATGTATACAGGGTGTATCTGACATCGTAACGCAAACTTAGCGGAAAGGCTAGACCGCATGCCACTAATAAAATTATGATAGTAATTTATATCGTTAATGAGCGGTTACAGAAATCACAATGTTTAAAAAAAGTGTCGTCTCGGACTGTGAACGTTGCAAGCGTGCCATCGTGCGTGTTTATAGGTATGACTTTGACCCCTGAAGTGAAATCTAGTAAATCAGCTGAAAGGATAGTTTTTTGAGTTTTGTTCACATTGCGCTTTTTGCCTAATTAGCGAATTAATTAATTTTTACTTTAAAATCCTATAAGATTATAAAAGTATAGCAATTATAAATGGTCTAAAGTGAAAAAAACTACATATTTTGTACAAAATCATGATAAACCGACGAAAAATTCCATCACTGGGGGGTCAGAATGTATGGATCCATGGTACTCGTTTCGTTACACGTTGTATAGTTCTACCATTTTTTACTTGTGTATTTGACGTCAGTATGTTCAGAAAAGCAGGGCACATAACAAATTACTTTACTTGCTAGTGTAATTACTTGAAACTATAACAAATTCAGAAAGTTCTTCCTCCCTAACTTTCGAGTTATAATATTGTGAAGTATTAGCTCAACGAAAGCCACTGAGGTCGTGTACCGACACATCGCATGTGAAACCAGGGTCTTAATTGAGAGTAGCTTCCCTTGGGATATTACGAAGAGGAGTAAATATTTTATTTTTCCTCATTAATGTCGTGTCGTGATTTTTTCTTTGCTTTGGACTTTGACAGAGAATTGTAACACTCTAGGTATAAATCTGCTTGAGTATCAGCGTATCTACTTCAAAATATAAATAGTTAGCTAAACTCCGCAGACGCGATGGAATCTAAACTTGATAAAAGAAAAAGAAATTAATTTGATGATTTCTATTTCTTTTTCACGACACAGTTGGGTGAGCGTTCGATTGTTGCGTGGTGTGTCGCGGGGTCGATTCCTGCCCCTTAATCGGCGAACGTATTTTTGTCAATTGATTGCGACTAGTTGGCATCAGTTGGGATCATTCGGACCGCCCATTGGTCTGTTCGGTCCAAACGATCCCAACTAGTCGCAATCATTTGACATAAATATGTTCGCCGATTAGGGGGCTGGACTAAATAAATATTTGTAAAGCCTACAGATAGTTCTTCTGGGTCTGGATTTTGGTTTGTGTATGTGGGTTTAAATGTTTGTAAACAAACATTATACTTTTTTTTCCCTTCCACCCTAACGTGGGATAAATTGTTGGATAGGTACCTATTTAAAAATGAATAGGGGTGTACGCATCACTACATAGTATAAAACAAAGTCACTTTCTCTTTCCCTATGTCCCTTTGTATGATTAAATCAGTACGTAACGGATATTGATGCGGTTTTTTATAATACATAGAGGGATTAAAGAGGAAGGTTTATACATATGTGTAATAACATCCATTAAATTGTGGAGAAATACTATTATTTTTGAGGTTTCTAATGTGATGTCGTAAATAATTACATTTTTTCCACGTTTACAGTTCACTGCGTTTCAACGCAACCCTCCGAGATTTATCAAAATATTGTACATATTGAAAAGGTCTACAAAAAAGTCCGCGATGGTGTATAGTGTAATACACCATCGCGGACTTTTTTTTTGCCATGTACTTTTTACGACAAATACCGGCTAATTTTCGGAGCGATTTTAACCAATACAGCATTAATCCTTATCCAATTTAATACCTGAAATACATTTTTGATTTAATATAGATCTATATCGCCCTTTACAGCATATGATTTAAATGAATATTTTCGAAGATATTATAGATTTAAAAATAGCGGCGTGTCTGTGGTTTTCTTGTAGTGTATAAGTATCAGCATTGTACCCGTGCGAAGCCGAGTCGCTAGTTGATATAATATTAAAGTAAGGTTGATATTATATCAATACGTAAACCCTTATTTATTTTTAAATACCTATTTTTGATTATATTTTGGGAAATAATCAAAAGTAAAAATCAAAGCGTCTCCCTCTACTCTACTTATGAACCATACGTTTAAAAATCTGAAGAAATCGCAAAAGTAGATCCTTATAAAACCTTTTTAGGAAAATTGTTTTCAGCTTGATAGGTCAAACAGTTTTAAAATTTTTTACAAAATATTTTCTGAATTAAGTTTGTAAATTTATCGCTCTTTTTTTCTCAATTGACATATTTTATCATATTGAAGACCTGAACGTGTATTCTTTAAAATAAAATAAAAAAAAATTAGTAATATCGGTTCAGGCAATCCAAAATTACCACCGAAAGTCCGACATACATACCCGTCTAGTTTGTATAAATTGGTGCCACGCCGAATGCGATGACGCAGTACTTTGGGCTACTTCGTACTGTTAAGATTTTTCCTAATTTGATGTGGTCAGGATGGGTATGAGCTACAGAATAGTTGGAAGCTCTTTCCTTAATTATCACCGTTCTTTGTAGGCACGTTTTCAGGATTCCGTACTTAGTATATCAACTTAATTTAACAAATAGCCTTTTTTAAGTGGGGTCACTTATTGTGACGTACGGGACACTACGGAACTTTTTCCCGGGGTGGAAATCCTCAATGGATGCCCGCCGTCCTGGGGTGAGCGACGGGATCTGTCAGACTCTTACTGACTAAAACCACCCCGGCGTCTCTTCTATCACGAGCGCTCGTTGGGCCGCGGGAGTCTAAATTCTTTCACGGCCCCACACTCTCGTGCTGGCCCGGTCTCTCCGGGTCTTGTCTCCTGCACGGGGTAGTGGGGTGTTAAACCCCGTGCATCGCTTCAGAGGCGCGCGCTGACACTCTCGCGTGTCTCCGCCTCGGGGTCCATCGAATAGGGGGTGGGGACTTCCCCATGTCCCTCGCTCCTAGACCTATTCATGGCGGGCGGATAACGCCCTTCCTCGACGCTCGGTGGGTCTTCTGCGGCCAGAGACGGGAGTTGAGATCTCCCTCTCCCGTACCGCAGCTTCCTTCTGGGACATCACGTCCTCGCAAAGGACACCACCGCGTCCCACGACTCTGCGCTACCGACCATCCTCCGCACTATTGCCGGCAGCATCAGGTCGCCTCCTACTTCATTTGTGAGTAGCTGCTCCTCCTAAGCTACACACTCGGAGAGCGTGTGCTGCGCCGTGTCCTCCCCGCATTAGACGCAGTGGTGGCACCGAGCGTCCGACTCCCTGCCTAAGCGACGCAGGTACTTGCCGAAGCAGCCGTTCCCCAACAGTACCTGCGTCACCCTGAACGACAGGGAGTCGTCTTTTCTCCCGAGCCAGTCGTCGAGTACTGGCCAGATCGCCTCGACGGTAGCGAGGCCGGCGGTAGGGCGCATAAGCCTCTGCCACCAGTCCGCCACCAGGACATAACGGAGCTCCTCTCGGCGCAGCTCGATCTGCCGCTGTGCCGGACTGGAGCCCCATGTCCGCTCTTCCTTGCGCCATCGGTACAATGACGCGAGTACTTTCCCCTCTACAGGTTTGGTCAACAAAACTTCTCCCAATAATTTATTACAGATTTAATTTATATTATTGTGTTTTTAATGTGCAATTACCAATTTCATACGCAAAACTTAATTTTTAGTTGTAAAAACAGTGATATCTTGTGATATAAGTGTATAAAAAAAACGGTAAAAGTAATTTTAAACTTTGAACAAGTTTCGCTGTCAAAGTCAAATTGTAACGAATATTGTAATCGAAAAAGTGCATTGTCATCGCAAATTCCTGTGAGTATTTTAACTTTTTTCGACCTACATTGGCTGAAATTTACAGTAACAAGGAATCGCCTTAATTGTTTGGGTTCCTTACACAAAGTACTTGTCCTACCATCACCTATATCCCTAAGTTCTTGCTTTTTTTTTCTTTGTTTTGAAAAATATTGTCAGGAATGGATAGAATAATGACCAGGAGGGCTACTGCACGCTTGGAGGAATCTAAGCTACAGTTAGCATTAACGGAACTTCAGAAATATAAGGGTTTGTGTGAGGAACTGAAACGGGAACAGGATGACAATGAGAGGGAAGTACTTAATATTTTAAACAATAACACGAAGCTCAAGAGTGAGATGGCTGAAATGCATAATCAGCTAATTACCATTAGTGAGGAACGGGATAAGCTTCAACGTACTGTAGACAGCTTTGACCAGTGTAGCAATGAGTTTGATATCACAGTCAAATGCAACACTGAGCTAAAATCTAGGCTAAGCGAAGCCCACGACACCATCGACAGGCTGGAGAGTGCTAGCCGGAGACTCCAGACAGCGCAGACTCATGCTCTGTTTGATGAACTGGTTGGTACCACTCCGTTGCATTCTGCCAACTCAATCTTGGGCAACATAAACAGTAATAATAACATTGAGACAATTGATCTTACTTGTGATAATAGTATAAGATCAAACCCTGAAGTTAAATTTGTAAATAGTAGTAAAAATAAGTTAAAAAAATACATTAAAATAAATAAAATGATTAGAAAAACCCAGAAATTAATTAAAAATAACAAAAATACTTTTTCAAAAAGCTTCAATGCATTAAAAAGTTCTCAAAAATTAAAAGAAACAATTAGTGGGCATAGTATAAAGTTAGAAAGCATTAAAAATAATTATGAGGCTGAAATTCAACAATTACAGTCAGAGACTCTCCGCTTACAGGATTCCTTGAATAGTGTTATATCTAAATATGAGATTTCTCAAAAGGAAATAGGAGAGTATATTCTGGCAATGAACAGTCTGGTGGAACAGTGTAGTGAGAATGAGAGAATGTTTAACTCCTTAACAAACAATCTTACACCTGATTGTAATCATGATCCATCAGGCTGTTCACCGTCAGCTGTCTCAAATGAGTCTCCTCCATCAGTGACTCATACTGTGGAGTTGTTTGACAGTCTCAGCAGTACTTCCCTCGCCACACCAAACACAGAAGAATTAATAATAACAAATAAAATGTTAAACAATAAAAACAAAATATTGATGTACTGCGATGAAATGGGTAAAAATATGGGTCATACACTACAACACCATTTAAATGACCAAGTAGTCAATTATTGTATGCCTGAAGCATCTTATAGTCAAATTATAGATAAAGTTATAAGTGGTAATTACAGTCCATCCACAAATATTGTTATTTTGATTGGGAGAAGGGGAAATGCAAACAGTGTAAAGATAAAGAAATATTTTGAAAATCTGGCCTCATTAAATGTAAACAAAATAGTTTTGTTTGCCTTTCCTTATGGCAATGGCCTGTCACAGACCGAAAACAGAATTAGATATAGATGTAATATGACATTACAAACTATGACATTGTATAATGAAAAATTTGAATTTATTGACTCTAATGCACTCATTAGTCAAAATTATTTTACGACCAAAGATAACTATTATCTTTGTAATTTTTTAAAAAGACAGGTAGCAGAATCGCTATCATACTATATATATAAGTCAGCCAAGTGTTTGGCTAACTATGCTGCTTCTATTGAGCAGTTAAGTAATACACTTAGTGGTAATGAGCAGAGCTTGGAATTTGTTCCAAGTTATTTAAATTGCAATTTGAGACAATAGAGTCAACCTCTAGCACTATTTTGAATAATGAATTAGACATGTACCCATTATCAAGGGACATTGAGACAATAGAGTTGAACTCTAGCAGAGATGTGAACCTAGAAACATTAATATCACACCCAATAAATTTTAATTTTCAAAATCTAATCAATAATAATAACCTTAAAATTGTTCATCAAAATATACAGGGTGTGATAAATAAACAATTAGAATTGGAGTTGTTCATGAACTGTAGTTATATTGATATTGTTTGTCTTACTGAACATTGGTTAAAAGCCCATCAGTTCATGTTCAGCTTTAATAACCATCAGATTGGTAGCTCATTCAGCAGAGTGAATATGATAAGGGGTGGCTCCCTAATAATTGTTCGCAACAATATCAAATTTAAAGAACGGGCTGATATTGTAAGCCTCTCTGTTGAGCGAGTTATTGAAATTGCTTGCATCGAGCTCGAGCGGTTCATTGTAATAAGTGTCTACAGGCCCCCATGTGCTTCCTATGATATTTTTGGAAAATATATGGAGGAAGTTTTATTAAAGACTTGTCACAGTAACAAAACAGTTGTTGTCTGTGGAGACTTCAACATTAATATTCTAGAGAAATCAGCTACAGTGAATGAATTTATCTCATTATTCAAGTCCTATAATTTGTACGCAAGATTCTTTGAGCCGACTAGAATAACTGCCACAAGTGCCACCTGTTTAGATAACATCTTTTCTAACCTAAGACCTTCTGACCATTTAATTATAAATGAGTTAGACTCTGATCACTGTGGCCAGTTAGTTACTTTTCCTCAGAAGAGTGAAGTCAGAGCTCAAAGAAAACTTGTGAGTTTTGTTCCTGTAAATGAAAATCGTTTAGGACAATTTAAAAATAATTTAATTGAAAAGCTACCGGGCTTGCCTCATCACACCAACCCGGATCATGCATATAGTATACTATTTAACTTGATTAATTGTGAATTTATGAAAGTTTTCACAAAAAAAACATTGCCTGTTAGCGACCGCATTATATTTAGTGACTGGGCAACCCCAGGTATTTATAAAAGCAGGGAAAAAATGTATGAATTGTATCAGGAAAAAACATATAACCATGATGTAGCTTTTCAAGAATTCGTTAAAAAATATTCAAAAACTTTTAAGAGAGCCTGTTCCTCAGCAAAAGCCATACACATTAAAAATAAAATAAAATCTTCTAGAAATAAAATCAAAACAACTTGGCAAATTATAAATTCTGAAACTGGAAGAACCAAAGTACAAAATCGCGATTTCCATCTTAAAATTAACGATGAAGATATAAAGGCGGACTTGGAGGTAGCAACTGAGTTTGAGAATTTTTTTACTAGTATTCCAATAATAACAACAAAAACTTTGTCTTCTTCCTCCACTTCTGCCTACGCCATACTAAAAGAATGTGTTCCAGAATGTGACAAACACTTTGAATTTACGTTTGCGACTGCTAAAGACATTATAGAATCTTTTAAGGATCTTGATGTAAAAAAAACTGCCGATCATTGGGGTTTGTCAGTATATACTGTAGCTTCAATAATAGATGTTATCGCACCTTTCTTAGCAATTGTTTTTAATTCTTGTGTCACATCTGGTATATTTCCTGATTTGATGAAACTTAGCAAAGTAATTCCACTGTTCAAATCTGGTAGTACAACTGATCCCACGAATTTTCGGCCAATTTCTATATTACCAACTTTGAGCAAAATTTTTGAAAAATTAATTTTGAAACAGTTGTTGAGACATTTCAACTTATATAATTTATTGCACGTGAAACAATTTGGTTTTACAAAGGGTCGTTCAACTACCGATGCGGGCGTGGCGTTGCTAAAGAACATATTTGGGGCCTGGGAGGAATCGCAAGATGCTCTTGGTATTTTTTGTGATTTGTCCAAGGCCTTTGATTGCGTACATCATGATACTCTTATTAGGAAACTGTACCATTATGGTTTAAGGGACAGAGCTCTCGACCTTCTGACTTCTTATCTGAATAATCGAATTCAGAGGGTTGATGTTAATGGCAACAAATCTGCAGGATCTGAGGTCACCATGGGCGTTCCGCAGGGCTCAATTCTAGGTCCTTTCTTGTTTTTAATTTATATTAATGACTTACCTCATCACGTGAGGGATAATCACAACATAGTATTGTTCGCGGATGACACTTCTCTTATTTTTAAAGTCAAGCGTCAGCTAGCAAATTTTGACGAAGTTAACAATGCACTTTCGAAAGTTGTCCATTGGTTTAATGTAAATAACCTTCTTTTGAATGAAAAAAAAACTAAATTCATTAAATTTTCTACGCCAAATGTCAGGCAGTTAAGTACCAATGTTCAACTGAATGGAGTAGAGCTGATCCCTGTCGAGTCGACAGTTTTTCTTGGATTGACTATTGACTCCAAGTTACAATGGGGTCCTCACATTGAGAAGCTGTCGGGTAGACTCAGTTCTGCCGCTTATGCTGTTAAGAAAATTAGACAGATAACTGATGTGAATACAGCCAGAATTGTTTATTTTAGTTATTTTCATAGTCTTATGACTTATGGGATTCTTCTCTGGGGAACTTGTGCGGACATCAATACCATCTTTGTTTTACAGAAAAGGGCTGTTCGAGCCATTTACAACCTTGGTCCTAGAGATTCTCTTAGAGAAAAATTCAGAGAGGTGAACATTCTGACTGTAGCTTCGCAATATATATTTGAAAATCTTATGTATGTACATAAAAATATATCTAATTTTAAGAAAATAAGCGAAGTTCATAATATAAATACCAGGAACAAACACAATCTTGCTGTACATCACACTCGTCTCCACAGAGTAGGCAACTCGTTCATGGGTCAATGTATACACTTTTACAACAAGCTTCCCATGGACATTCGAAACTTACCCATTAAACGATATAAAACCTATATAAAGGCCAAACTTTGCAAAAAGGGGTATTATAAAATCTCAGATTATTTAGAGGATAGAGAGGCTTGGGACTGAGCTGCTCGCTCTGTTAAGCATTGTTATTAAGCAATATGCGTAATTATAACGTAAATTATTGTAAACATTTTCATTTTTAATGTCTGGACTTTAAAAAAGACGATGATCCCTGAGTTTGTTTCGGCTATTTCTTCTCAGAGGTAGTCAGTTAGGAAATGCCGGCTTCATCTAGTTTAAAAAAAAAAAAAAAAAGAAAAAATAAAAAAAAACATGACGTGTAAAAGTGATCGGTGATCCTACTTGCTTGGTAAACGATTTCATTTCATTTCATTTCATTTCTAGGTCCCAGGGCGAGGATCCGGCCAGGACGCAAGCCGCCTCGTAGGAAATCGTGCGATACCCGCGGACGACCTGGACGGCCATCGCTCTCTGCGGCTTGCGCAGAATGGCGACTTACACAGGGGCCCCATACAGGGCCATGAACCGCACGATTCCCACGTACATCCGCCTACAGGCGGCGCACGGGCCCCCCATGTTGGGAAGCAGCGTTGATATCGCGCCTGCTGCAGCTTGGGCGCCAGCCGCCGGAAACATTACGGAACCCTACACCGAGCTTGGTCCGTCACGCACTTGACCGGTTTTTTGTGTGGCCTTAACGTGCAGGACCCACCATAATTTTTCAAATTGGATCAAAGCATAGAAAATCTTGACATATGGAAAGCAAGGTAAAGATTTAAAGAAAGCCCACAATTTCTTCAATAGATTTGCCCATATTTATTTAGTACGAACAAAATCAACGACTCTACGGTCGTTAACGAAATCTGAAAGTGGGTTCATGAACACGGGGCTCCTATCTGAAATTTTCGAATACATTTTAGGTGTTTTCTCATTATGCTATACCGCAGGTAGCGAATTTTCGACCTGTGTAGTTTGCTTGCAAAAAAAACGTCCCATGGCATTCATTAAATTTGTAAAAAAATACGAAATTCTTTGAAAGCGTCTGCTAAGGCCCCAGGTCGTTTGCACGTCCTACAGCTTAGTCATCATCCAATAATTTTATAGGCTTCACATTGTCCACAATGTGGACATAGCATCGTCAATATTCCCAAAAATCTGTCCAGCAAACTTGTAGATTAGTAACCATTGATCAGGGTATGTTGTTACTCGATTGAGAGACAGTTATCTGCTGCATAACTGTACCATCCTTATGACTTTTATGTCCGGTTTTCGGTTTTCGCCCTACCCGAAAACGAGGTTACCCCGATGACCTTTATTGGAAACATCTATCTACCTACCTCACAAAAGAAGGTAAATCTGGCGTTCCGACTTTTTCTGAGCATGACATTGTACGTTATTTAATGTATTTTCAAATAGTAACAGGTTGGGGCCGTGTGTACACAGACCCCGGCAAAGGGGGTCATTTTGCTGAGTACACATACCTCCGGAATACGGAATGATTCTTGTATGCGTAAGTTTATTGATGTTTATTATTACTATTTGAATTACGTGGCGTATCCAAGCTGTTTTGATAGCTGGCCCTTTTATTTGAAAAATGGGTTTATGGTAGTAATAACATAGAAAAGTATCTGTTTTTATTACGACTTTGGAAAATTGTTTTATTAAATTTTAATGGAATGATATTTTCTATTATTTTGTTGATGGTTTCCAGCCCTAATGACCTAGAGTTCACAGACTAATATATTTCATCATATATATTTTAATTTTCATTTTTCTGCGACTGCAACTAAAGGTAAATGGCGAAACTAAGAGTGAATCAAAGTGACTATGTGCTAAGGTTTTCTTCTCCAAGTCCTTTACGGCAAATACTCGTCCAGGTCATCATGCCATCTTTTTCTGGGCCAGTTCCGGCGGCTCCGCCGTCCTTCTTCACGCACTCATTCTTTGGAGACTATGTTTTTGCCCAATCCCGTTTGAGTCTGGCAGCGTTTTGCTACAATTATTATTTATTACGTTAGGTAAGTAGTACTCTTAAAGTATGAAAGCTGCAATAATAATAAAATACTATATATAAAACTGAAATTAGTAATTTCCTCATCACCATTTATGTGAAGTAGCTATAAATAGTATCTATCCCTGTAAACCTTTTAAACCAAGCGGAGAGACATTGGCCATGTAGGTAGGTATCTAATGAACTATCACGCTTGGCTGGCTAATTAGTGGATATCTTATTCCGATGTTTTGACATAATAAAACCTTATGCCAGTTTGTGTTAAAGTTTTACAACAATGTAACGTAACCAGATTATAAAACAGTGCTGGTCATACACAATCGCTTCCACACCACACTCCGTTGTAACCGACGAAAAATCTATGTCCCTGGCAAGAAATAAATGCTACACAATGGTACACACATAGCACATTAAAAAAAATAGAATGTAGGTATTGATCAGTTTCCCAAAGTGGGTAAGTAAAGTCTACAAAGACAAGTTTCAAACGAAAACACTGATGAAATTAGGAGTTCAGACTAAAATAAATAAAACAATTGGAACCAAGTTTCTGTGATTCTTTTAAACAACCCGTTTTTTTTCATAAAAAAGAAGCCTTCTTATATAACTAAATAAGACTTCTTTTACAGATACCTGAGATGGCCTTTGTAGAAATAAAACCCCGTTTAAGTTCTTTTCTTTCTACAGTTCAGTAATATTTTTTACTGAGCCATGTTGAACTAAATAGAAATAGAATAAACTAGGGACCGTCCGCGACTTCGTTCGCGTTGAGTTACTTATTTGAACATAATTTTATTTTTTAAATTTTAACCTCAAAAGAGTCGATTTCTGTAGATTCTTCTCTTCTTCTTCCTGTGCCTCTTCAATCCTGAAGGTTGGCCGTCAGCTTCTTGTACTCGGTCTTGTCAACCACGAGTCGGAACAGTTTTTTGACGGAAGTAATGATCAGGGAGTGGACCGTCCCGCGCGACTTTTTCCTTCTACCTTGCCCATCATAATGAGTTGGAGTAGCGCATATCTACCGTGTCGGAGCACGTGGCCGAGATAATCTATTATGCATTTCTTTATGGTGGGCAACAACTTTCGAGGCATTTGAACGCGCTGAAGGACGGTGTCATTTCTGACCTTTTAGGTCCAGCTTATGACCAGCATACGACGGTAACACCACATTTTTTCTTTCAGAGTCCATGCTTCGCAGCCGTACATGATGACAGGCCATACGTAGCACATCAATAACCTGACTCGGAGCTTTATGTGGAGTTTACGACAGCACAGAACTTTCTTCATTTTGTTAAAAGATGCTCGGGCAAGTTCTATACGGGTCTTAATTTCTTGGTCGGACTCCCATGCTTCATTTACCCAAGCACCGAGATACTTGTACTGTCTACTGTCTACTTGTGTTCTAAAGATACATTATAATTACTATTACACTATTATTTACATTTTAATTTTTTGATATGCTCCGCTCCTATTGGTCGCAGCGTGATGTTATATAGCCTAAAGCCTTCCTGGACTAATGGGCTATCCAACGCAAAAAATATTTTTTCAAATCGGACCGGTAGTTCCTGAGATTAGCGCATTCAAACAAACAAACTCTTTAGCTTTATATATTAGTATAGATCTATACATAAAAACGTTATGTAACTACAGGTTGAACAAAGCCGAATATTTTATTATTTCACAGAGCATCATGTCGCGTGATATTGCCGCTGTTGCTCGCCCAGGACAATAGGGCGCACCAACTACTGACTAACGAGATTTGTTGCTCACAATCGCGCCATTACCACGCTTCACAAAATCCAATTCTGTATATTGTGTCTTTATTTAGGTACACTTCGTTTAAGAATAACTTGGTTATGGCCTATGTTATTTACATCAAATTCCGTTGGAATTCAATCAGCGGGGTGGTTGTGGAATCCATTATCATTATGACAGTTCACAAAATTCATTGCGTTATTTACGTTGTTAAAGACAAATTTCTCGAACATATAAAGCGCAGGATTAGCAATATCCTTCAAAAGCGGATTGAGATTGATAGAGCGTTATGCAATTAAGGAAGAGTTGTTTTAACACAATAGGTATGTTTCCTGGGTAAAAAAATTTGATTCTATTTAGTCCGTCATTCAGATTATAGAAAAATATTGGATACATATATTTTGTTTTATCAAATCAAAAAAAATTGACAAATATAAAAGGCATCAAAGATCAGGAGTGGGGGCTGGTGACGTCACTGGTCGCTAAAAGTGTAGCGTGCAGTGACGTCACACAAGTTTACAACGCACTTTGTCGTCTTCATTTTATGTTTATATGAAAAAAGAAAAAATACGTGTCTAGTATTTTATGGAAATCTGACTGACGGACTAATTAGTTTTTTTTAGTCAACTACCATATTGTTTACCTGTTAGTTGTTTACAGACACAAAAAGCAAATAGTCGTGTCCGGAATTTACCGAGCCCAACAAGACTAATAAAATTAAGAGGATGGTCCCTTCTGTACTAATAAACTTACTAAGATCGGCTTTCGCCCAAACGCCGAGAGTGCCAATGCCAATTATGTCAATACCTTCCCGAGAATGTTATCATATAGATTAACGTAATAGGACAAAAGAACAAAGTACCTAAACATGTTCATAAAGTAAGTACCTACATTTTCACAGTTGGATTGTAAAATTCCTGTAGTGAAAAATAAAACTCGATACATATATAGAAAGTAATCACTGTGATAAAATCGTGTGCCTTTTGCACACGATTTTATCTTCCATACGAAGTCATTTGTAGTCACTATATTATGTATATAGAACGTGTAATGGAAAAGGTATACATATACTAAGGGCACGGCTTCTTTGGATGATATTAAACGATATTAGAGAAGATTCAACTCAAAATAAAATAATCTAAGGTTTGACACCAAATTTTCGGTTTAAATAAGGGTCTCTCCACATTTGTGGACGCAGAATCGGCTTCAGAGCTTCTAATCGACTTAACACCGACCAGCAATTGCGTCGGATTTTAACATGCTATCGGCAGTCGATCACACAGAACGGCCGTCACTGCGACGGCTGTTCACTTAAGTTCGGCAGTTGACTCCTCCGATTGGTTGTCGCGACCTTTGTTCACTTACGTCCGGCAGTGGACGTTGCGGCCGTCGCGAAGGGCTGGTTGTTGTACAATGACCCCGAAAATATCCACAAATGCTTACATCGAAGATTTAACCACGTTTTGGCCCTTTCATTTTTAGTTTTCGAGTTTGAGTTTAAGAAATAAGTATTTTGATATTAATTGATCCACTCATAGACACTTAACTGACTCCACTTAATGCACCCACCACCACCATCGAGACAGTCGTTCGGCTGTCCATATAAAAATATACTCTGTGCCGATGTCGTCGGAGATGCAGGCATGCGAGTGGATGGATCATTCGACTGCTACCCAATGTCGATCGGCCATATCCGGTGCCGTTCGGTTACCGTCGGAGATAAAGGCATCATCATCAACCTTTTTTTACCGTCCCACTGTTGGCCACGTGGTGATTACGTTCAATCCTTCTCTGTATGAGAGGAGATAAAGGCATGCGAGCGGATTATTAAACTAACGTCCAACGTCCATTTTGTTGGGCTTGGTATAACTTTTTATAACAAGATACCCTCTGCTTTACAAGACTTGCCTTACAATGCATTTAAATCACAAATCAATTCCAAGCTTTGTTCAAAGGCTTATTATTATTCCGTAAATGACTATTTAAATCCTAAGAATAGCTGGTCGCTCTGATTAACTCAAGGCAATGTTTGTCTTCTTTCTCCGGTTTTTTTTTCTTTCTTTTATGGCTTGGCACGGTTTGTGCATTTAGCCAATGTCACGTAATGAATTGTTCAAGTCGAAAAAGACGCGTGACCCGTCTTACGATGGAGGTTTGAGACAAAGTCATGATGTGGCCAGTATGCTGCGATATTTCACTGTTCTTTATGAATGCACTTTTTACTACATAAATCACGCACTTTTATTTAGTAAACAACACTATAAGTAATTTTAAAAGTCCAATGAAAAATGAGCGTGACACTCAGCTTGACTTTCCCGCCAAAAAATAAATTTCTCCGGAATTAGCTTACTGACACGTTATATGAGTTCAAATAATTTACTTTTTTACAACACATAAATATGTGAGCTGTCACTCCCTTTATACCTGGGGCTTTTATTTAGGTAATAAGTTTTTACTTATTTATATTTTTTTGTTTTGCTTTGCTGGTATTTTGGTGTGGCTAGTTGGCATATGGCATATATGGTTGTTGTATTTTCTTGTGTTCATTACTATATATAGTATTGTATAAAGTCATGTGTTTTTTAAATGAACAGACAGCTGTGCTGCTGGGGAGTTTGTTCTGCTACTTCTTCCCAGCGAAAGCACTAGGAAGTGTCGATGGGTGAGCGTTTTGGGGGACTGTCTTATGTAATATTGGCGTTCAAAAAGTGCTGATTCTCAGAACAATGTGAATAAATAACTTTTGATTTTGATTTTTGTACGCGGTGCCGTGTTCGCCTAAGCAAATATGTGATAGAATGATGCCTTCGGAGTCTATCTCTCTGATTAAGATGCTAAAAGGTGGCAATCACTTACTTTCAAATTTCAGATGAGTTCGTAGAACACCAGACCAAGATGATGCACGTCAACACAATTCACTGGCAGCTTCCCTATCCCTCCGAGTGTTATTTTAAATACTCACAACGAATTAAATTTTGTGATCGTTGAAAGATCGCGGCCATGACTCTCTAGCTTAAGTTTGAAAGGAAGTGCGTCGGCTACGCCGTTCGGTGATCATGGGCGGATCCAGCTTTGGCGGCATGGTCACATAGTCGTGGTTAAAAGTCATAAGAAGTTTTAATTATACTTTGATAATAATAGATTTAATCGAAAGAGAAGGTATTTTATTATTAATAATAAGTACTTAAAAATTTCTTATTCAATAATGAAATCAATTTATTTTTTACGTTTTATTTCGAAACGTGTATCACTTCATCTACTTCAATGGGTACGTTTTTATGGACGTGTAGAAGTGCCAGTCGGGTTAGACGTTCTTCAACCATTGAAGCTCTTAGCCATGACTTGATTTTTCGTAACGTAGAGAAAAATCGTTCCGCTGTTGCTACACTAACAGGTAGTGTAGCCATAATACATAAAAAAAAATCTTATATTAGGATACATCTGAAAATCGTAATTTGAAATAAGGTCAGAAATCGACTGCGATATGTCTTGTCTCCGTTGCCGCTTCACCATCTACAGGCGATATTCGTTTACAGCGACAGAAACTGGAGTATTATTTAGTAAAAATCTATAATATTTCATGGCATTAATCATAAAAATGTGGCAGCAATATTACGCAGAACTTTACTCGGTTCCTCAAAATGATACATCGCCAGATCCACCAATTACTTGGAACGAAATAGCTCGTGAACCCTGTATCCTACGATCCGAAGTCACAGCAGCATTAGCAGCTCTTAAGGTAAAAAAAACTAACTCCTGGTTCTGTCCAGCTTGCAGCGGAAATTTTAAAAGCCATGGGTCCCGTTGGAGTGGACGCAATTCACGATATATGCAGTGACATTTTGGCAATGGAGTTTGGCCATGCGATTGGACTTGATCAATTATTCTGCCATTATATAAAAAGGGGTCCACAACTAAATGCGCCAATTATAGAACTCTAGCACTTATATCTCATGCTAGCAAAGTCCTTTTATACAATTTTAAACACCAGGATCAACCGGCCGGCTTTGTGAAAGGCAGAGGGACACGTGAACAGATCCTTAATATTCGTCAGTTGAATGAAAAGTCCTACGAGTTTAACTCACCCATCATCATGTGTTTTATAGATTATAGTCATAAGTCAGGCACTACAGTCGTGTTCCATTTACGTTTGCTTCAAAATTTCGGCAGCATCTACCAGCATCTAACAGCTCCATGTACCTATTAGATTAGTGAACAAGAGTCACCGATCTCCTTATGTTCATCAATAATCTCGGTAAGCAGTACGTGAAGCGAAAAACGAGTCTTTGAGTATTTAAGATATATCTTTGATGCCGACTTAATGGGCTATAAACGGATCTCTTAGAGAAAATTTCATTAAGGTTTATTGTTGGTGAAAAGTTGAGACCGCACCAAATTGCCTCACAAACACCACGGCTAGTGAACGGGTGGCGGCGTAGGCCGGGCTCGGCTTTCACCGCAGCCCGTTATAAATTGTCACAGTTTGACACATCGGTCTTTTGGAGAAATTTTGCCATTTTGGAAGGTGACGGTTAACTAAATTTTGTAAACAACATTATGAAAATGTGTATCTATCTTAACTTGAATGGTAGTTACTTCTTACGTACATAAAAAGTTGTAATTTACAGAAGTAACTTTTATCTTCTTCCAACCTGTGCGCAGAGGGCCGTGGCTGCGATAGCAAACGGTATTAGTGTTGTTGAATTTTGAACCAAACAGTAGTCATCGGTCATGAGGCTGATGTGAGGCACCCAATACCATTTGAGCGTCTGAGTTTTAGCGGTTACGTCTTTTATATCCGTTTTTATGGAACAGTAACATTTCCGGGTGTTTTCAATTCCCCAATCGATTTCTCTTTCCCGTGTTTTTTCGAAATTGACTGGCCCAAGTAGATTAAGATATCGACATAATATATTCCTTGCCCATCTACTTCGACCCTACGCTTAGTATCTACAGTAGGTCAAAAGTCGGGTTTTATATCTCTTTATTACAAGTCCCAGCCTAAAGGTAGCCAAACAAAAGAAACAATAATAATAAATAAATTGTTTATTTCTCAGCTTGGTACATAATTTTTATAACAATTTTCTTAACTCTAAATAGCACTGATGTGTAGTAATTTACCTGAACTAGGTAGAACCTGTGCTTCAGGCAGGTAAAAGTGATTATTATAAATTTTTATTTTGCAATAAATTAACAATAACAGTAGTACGTTAAAATCTAGGACACAACGGGAGTGCATACAGTGTTATTATTAGTATCGCATTGCTTACAAAGTGTTACGAATGTACCTTATGTCGATGACATAAGGTTCAATATCATGTGTCATGCAGTGCGTAACTTTTAAGTCCTATACCTCGAGACCTAGACATTGTTGAGGTACCGTATAAAAACGCTTTGCTAGACCTAGGGTGACCTATTGAATGGCACAGGTCTCAACAATTTTGTCAGCAAAGTGTAGAAATCGAAATTTCCAGAAACTCGTCTCCGGTGAATTACCGTAGGTACCTACTGAATGTACTCGAAGTTATGCGCTATTATTATTACGTCTAGACGAATCTGGAATGTTTGATTAGCTGACCTATACAATATGTAAAGAAAACCCTGTCCGACCCGTAAGGATAATAAAGGTTAGGTAAACACAAGACCAAATAAAATATGAAATTTAACATAATCATCACAGTAACAATACTAATGAATTTTGAAATACCTAATCTTTTTTTCCCGCGAATTAATTCCAACTTCCCCGAAATTTGGTAATTTTTGAAAAAGTGACAACATCGGTATTATTATGAGCGAATAGCGATACGATCACGTGCCGCGTGCCCTGTCCCCTGCCGCCCGCGGAAGGGTTGTGTACCGCAAATGTATTAAGTTACCTCTTTTTGCGAAATAATGTTTATTTTTTTAGAGGGATCTTTTTTTAAGTTTAGCCCGGCTTTGTATCCGTTTCGTTAGTAGAATCAGTAATCGATACCTAACAATACCTTGACGGATCGGACAGGGTTTTCTTTATATATTGTATATAGCGCCGTGACACCGGCGCAGAGTCAGTCTGCATTCGACTAGCGATACGAAAATAAACGACAGTTAAGAAGCGATCTTTGAGAATACCTACTGCGACAACTGTAACGAGAACTTTAAGTACTACGTGAAGTAACATCTATAGTACTATTATATATCTCCGACACGGACTTCATAGACGTAAGACTTCGGTGCGACATCAGCTACGTTCTACTTGTCATTGCCTACGATCGACTGTACCTTCATTGCCAATAAACTTCGCAACCCTTAACCGGCGTTTTAGTACCCCTAGCCCGTAACAATAGTATTACTAGTTAATGTAATGATTATTTCTAAATTTATTTACATACTGGAAGTAGGTCTTCAGTATGATCATATGACAAACCCTGCAGATAAATTAGAAACAACATTCTTACAGCTAAAATAATTCAAATTATAAATATAATTAATATTCTATTTCATCCAATGTATAAAAGGGCTCTAAGAACGCATAAAATTTGTGTGTAAATGCATATTTAGAGGTAGAGGTTGAGCTACACACTATATCATTCCGCCTTTTGTTAGTTATATTAGTGTTGTAAGTAAGCGTAGTATGCTGTTTTAGTGTTATGTGTAGTATATAAATTTGCCGAAATGAAAAACTTTGCAGGATTTAAATAACTGGAAGGTAGGGAAAAGGAAAGGCAGAGAATTTGCTACTTTTAGAAAAGCTCTTTGTGCACGTTCCAGGGACAGAAGGATAGATTTGATGTTCCACCCCATGAAGTTATGCAATAGGTACTGAAGTATAGACTGACATAAGTAGAGCAAAATAAACTTGTTTTATTATGTTGGTGTCTGCAATGTAGCGCAGTTTTTTGAATATAAGCATCAGTTTACGTACTCTTGTAACCAAAGTATCAATATGTTGTCTATAGGATAGTGTGTTGTAAACTCCAAGATATTTGAGGCACTTTGTTTCAAGGATCCTAGGACAGGTACAAGAAGTGGTAGGCGGTTTGTTACAATAGTGAGCGTATAAATGGGTATCAATTGTTTTGTTATCAACATTGCGCATAATAGTGAAATAAAAATATTTTACATATCTCAAATTCAGTAAGTAGGTCCCCCAAATGGGGCTTGTAAGTGACCAATTAGCACTCTAGGGTAATAATATAGCTAGAAAAGCCCCAGGGCGGTAAGTAGATAATAAAAAAAGAAGTTCACTCTTTCAAAAAGTTCGCGTACATCTAATGTAATCATCATGCATATAGCCCAATGACAAAAGCGGTCGCTTCGCAATTTAGCCTTTTCTTCGTGTGAGTATAATAATCATCAATTTTAAATATGGAACGGCGAAGCTTGATTAAGTTCTTGAATAAATAATTAAAAAAAAAAGATGAAAAAAGGCGGGAATAGAAAACTTTTACTTTAATTATTGTTTGTTTTTGGGATTTTTGAAAAAACATGAGTTCTGCAAGTGTTGCAGATATAAGCTGAACTCCCGATTCAATGAAAATGGAAGCTGAAGCAGCAATTAACAACATTTTGCCTGAAAGTTCTATAGAGAGATTGTTCTTATAATGACGTTTTTTTTTACTTACTTCACAATCGAGATGTGAAGCAGAGTAGTTAGCTCGGGTGTAAGAATCATTTGCACCCTCCAACTATAGGCGCCCTCGCTAAATATCTCGGGGTGCAATTGATGCCTTACAGCCCTTGGCTACTAATCTACTATTGTTTTCTCAGCATTCAGTGTTAATAGATTACAACGAAGCCAGTTAAGAACGGAGTTTAGTATTTTATTGTCAATATTGTCCCAGCCTACCGCACAATCATCCTTCAGCTCTGAGATGATTTGTTCCATTTCAATTTCCGCCGTGTTCAACAATGCAAAAGATTTTACACAGCTCTTTAGAGAAGTCTGATAATGTGTGGTCTGGTCACTAGATTGGTTTAGAAGTGGTTCAGCGAGGGATTTTCCTACGTTCACAAAGAAGTTATTTACAAACTTAGCTGATGTATATTGTATGAGTTATATTTGCCATCAGGACTCTAAGAAGAAGATAATAGTAACTCCTAATCCCTATTCCATTTAAACAGTTAAAAAAACAGTTGAAACCTGTAAAATATAAAGGCTAATTCCCGTAATTTAAATTCACGTCGTTCAAAAACTAGTCGTAATGTGAATTCTATTTGAAATATAGGGAAATCAAAGTTAATTTTGTCAGATTGAGGCTGAACTAATTTAAACGTTCTCAAAATGATGAGAACTACACCTTTGTTATCAATAACGGTCAGTATCGATACCTAAATAAACATAAGTAATTAAGTACTAAGTTAGTTTACCAGTCACAACTTTTCATATGTTATACTATTATATCGTTAATCGATATATATCTAGTGGCTACAAACAATTCTTGGGAAATTAATAAACCAAACCGTTAATGGTTCCTGAATGGGTAATGAAATGCAATGCGCTATGTGCTTTATGTCGGTAATTAACGATGTTAAGTTATAAATTGAAACGGCACCCAAGATCCAATTAACACATTAAACAGAGACCGGGCTTGTAACAATGTAGGTACCCATAAAGTTGTAGTGCTATAGTTAGAACTACTAGTGCTACATTTGTAGTAACAGGGAACGGTCTCATTTGTTTGTGGGGCTGTGGAACTTCGAGGGGAAGCAACATAATCGTCCGTTTTCCACACGAAACGAATGACTTGTTTTCTGCACCACGTTTGTTTTTTTTTTTTAGAAAATATGTTTCTGGGTTTAGGGAAACTGTACGGTGTATTGGTAAAATTGTTCGTGATTGTCACTGTAACAGGCCAAACGGGATAATTTGTTTCTGAATCATAAAAATATGTACGAAAGTGCTAGAAGTAAAATATTTTCCTATTATACTAAGGTCCGTATTCCAGAAGGAAACTCAAGCATTGATCTCTGTTTAAACACTAGTTTCAACAAATGAAAAGGCTTCAAATGAGACTTAAGTAGAGCTTGAGTTTTAAGTGACGTTCTGTAATACGGACATAACTTACTAATCTACTATATTAACCTTATAATTTCTTAAAGCGCATCCACTCTACGCAAGAGCACACACGCGCACGAACCCTACACTTTACACGCCTTGAAAAGCTATGGACGCACAATTTACGAGCACTGATTTGTTTGTGCATTTTTGGTTAATTTGATATAGACACGTTTCAAAATACTTCGCGAAGCCAATAAAACGTGAACGAAGCCAATATTAAAAAATGTACATAGACCGTTCGTTAGATTCTGTCGATGTTTGAAATGTGTCCATACTTAAGATAAATAATTAGTAGATTCGATTGTAAAGATTGAAATAACGGCTTGATGAGGGTACTATTATATTGTTACTGTCTATAAATACGGAAGCCCGACCCTTAGTGGGGGTTCTTCATCGAGTCGTCGAACGGAGCACATTACCAGTTCAGTATCTATCCTTAATATTTCTTATACAGACGTCTTGCGTACCTTGCCTTATATACTTAATATTGCTGATGATTCTAAATATGTCCAGTGTGTAATGTTATAAGTAAATATATACATTGTTTCTTCTAAAATGTTTGCTTCAATCTTATTTAACTACCCACTCTTTGCCATCCTAACAAACGCGACAGGGGCGCAGGTATGAGTTCGCCTTAGCATTAATAATGTTCAGCGGTAGTAATTATATAATTGTAATACAATATGCATACATTTTGCAAGCAATTTGGTTACATAGGACTCACACGTCCTTAATTAAGTTAATTTATAAGACTAGTTTCCTCAATGTGGTAATCGAGATTGTTAGCATACGTCGCTCATTGAATTAAATAGTTTAATTTAAGTTTTGCAAGCTATCCTGTCCTGTACGGTAGTATTTCTAGTAGTGTAGTGTGGTAGTATTTCTAAGGGGTATCGTAACACCGGGGCAGCTTCTAATTTTATACAAAGCACAGGTCCGCTCGTATGTGGAGTACTGCAGCCACATTTGGGCTGGTGCTGCGAAATGTCACCTTGCCTCTTGGGATTCGGTGGAGAGGCGTGCGAAGAGGCTGATTGGCGACCCATACTTAACTCGAAACGGTCTCCAAAGCCTGGAGCACAGGCGTAGAGTAGCCAGCCTTTCGGTCTTCTATAGGATGCATTCTGGTGAGTGTGCAAGGGAATTGCATGATTTAATCCCCCCATCTCCGTTCCATCATCGGACGACCCGTCGTACGGCGAGTTTCCACCCTTACGTTGTTGACACCACTGCGATCCGGACGAAGCGTTTTGCTTCCTCCTTTATACCGCGTACATCGAGGGACTGGAACAATTTGCCGGCGTCGGTGTTTCCGTCACATTACAATTTGAGTGTCTTCAAGGCTAGAGCGAATAGGCTCTTAATAAACTAGCGCGCTTTACCATCAACGATCGCATCACTGCTTACCATCAGGCGGGATAACGGTCAAGCGCTGGTTTATTTTTTATAAAAAAAAAAGAACTTTTTAAATCAGTCATTCTAATTATTCTAAGTTATATGTACTTTTTAAGTATATCTTGGACACCAATGAAAGAAAAGTGTACTTAAAAAAAAATTCAGTTCCCATGCTAACTTTCCAACTTACTGAAACAACAGTTTGCGTACAATATCGGTAATGCATGCTTCGGCCGAGTGGTCTTGTGAAGTCTCGTCGAGTTTCAATCGGGTGCTCGGTTTATTTACATACCTAGTGCTCTTCAGCTCTATGGCGCACCGTTGGATGTCGACGAGATTTATTAAAGGGAAAGCAATACACATTTCTATTTGTACTTAGAAATACTTTACTTTTGTTTTTATGAGAAAGAAAGTAAGTTTTTGCTCGCGACTTCTTTCACGTGTAATTTCTTGACTGTCGCGTCGCATTACTTGCCCGCTGTATTATTTTGTTTTCGGCTAGCGTTTTTATACTTAACCGTAAGTCTCATATTATTTCTCATATTATTTAAACTACTCCTACAATAGGACGAGATTATTCCTACACACATTCATTCGCACCAGCCCCATTGCCTCCAGCTTCATTGGTAGATTGCATTCCTATGATGATTATTTATTTTTTGTAAAGTATGGTACTTCCATGTGAAGAAGGCATGAGTTTAGGATGTACTAGCTACATGCGTCCCCGGTTTCACCAGAATACTTTTTGATCACGTGGGAATATAGGGGTAAAAAGTATCCTATATGTTACTCCTGGTTATTATTAATTATATTATTAATCATTAAGAGGGAAGCAGTGCGCTGGACGAAAGAGAAAATCGTGGGTGCGAAACATCAGGGAGTGGACCGGCATTACTTCCGTCGAAAAACTGTTTCAACTCGCAGTTGACAAGACCGAGTACAAGAAGCTGACGGCCAACCTTTAAGATTGAAGAAACACTGGAAGAAGAAGAATTATTCATTAATCATAAATAATAGTAAAGCATACTGAACCATTATTGAGGTCTATGTTTGTCCCACTGCAGTGCAAACAGAAGGTACGAGCATTGACCACACGACGGAAAATTTCCTCACGAAGTTTTCCTTCACATCGGCCAGTAATTTCTAAGATAAATTATGTAAGTCATATTATATGAATTGAAAGAGTTACATTTAAGACCATGGGCGTACCCAGCTTCTGGCCTATTGGAGTCAGGCCTAGGGGAAGGCAAGTCAGGCCTAGGGCGGGGCAAGTCAAATTTTTAGAGTGGGTAATCTTTATACACTATAGTCGCACGCGGTTTTTTGGTAATTACACAGTACATTTTGTTAGTGTATACTGCATGGTTTATTTAAAAGTTGAGATAAGTCCTCGTTTATACTTAGTATACTTAGGTTTATACTTACCTACTTATACTTACTAGTCCTTGTTTAGTAATTAGGGGAGTTTATACATGTCTCGCAAGATTTCCAGTTGGGGGACAGCTGCCTCTTCCTACCGGGTACGCCCATGTTTGAGACAAGTTGCTAGTTAGTGGTTACTTATCAAACTTCTTTCGTAGCTCGATGGCGGCCCCTCGTGAGTTGGAGTGGTTCAATAGTGAGGTTTATTGCAATTCTACTAAGTACATATGTTGTGCATACATGTTTATTTTGCCGATCAATATTTATTGAACGAATTTTATATTGTATGGTGTCTCTTTCTTCTTTGTTGTTTATTCCTTTATTCGGGGCAGGGAAGCAGTGGCCAGTCATGGGTCGCTCATATTAAGAAACAAAAATGTTTTTATTGGCATGACAGTAAAAAAAAATATTCCAAAACTAAACAGAAAGACTATAATGTCAAAAGGGCCCCCGCTCGTTATAACTACGCAATCAGCTCCTCTAAACCACGTTCAAAAGCTGTTAGTGTTATCTTCGTCACGGAATATTAACACTGAAAGCTCTACGAGTAGAACGCGTTCAAAGGTGGGTACTCTAAAGGTACTGCGCTAAAGTCAAACTTATTTAATGCAAGGTGGCAATAAATTAACTCTGGTGGCATTCGAATAGTCAAGCAAGTTTGGAATGTGGAGTAATAGTGAGTAATGTGGAGTAGTTTTTCTCGGTGGTAGGCCATAACATTGGCCGCGGGCAGAAGTTACCACCCACCAGACAAAGCCTTGCCGCCAAGCGATTCGTCGTGTTCCGGCATGATGTCTGGTGAAGCCGTACGGAGGACGGGTCTGAGCAGTTGTGTTGCAATGTGTGCCGGGTATGATGCGCCTAACGTTGTTGTGTTGGGAGTTTGGTCGTGGAGGGTCTTCAGATCAATCTCCCTTTGGCGCAGCATCGTTGGTCGTGTTGTTGGGTTTAACATTGCATCACCTCGCTCAACTGCCGTCTTCCTTCCTATTCGCTCAGTTTTTCTGAGTGAATAGGCTTTTAATAAACTAGCGCGCTTTACCATCAACGATCGCATCGCTGCTTACCATCAGGCGGGATTGCGGTCAAGCGCTAGTTTATAATTATTAAAAAAAAAAAAAAAATTGTATTCGATTTTTTGTAGAAAATAGTGTCATGTTAATGTGATTTCTTAGGAGTTGTAATCAGGGCTTCGCAATCGACGGAGGCCGGGGTAACAGGAATGACAGGCGGCACTGAACGGTTTTTCGGTGTGTAGTGGACCATTCGCTGCGAGCATGTCGTTTCGCCGTCTGCATCCGTGTAAACATGCTCGTTTCGAAGGCTTTGCTCGCTTGTGCTTTCGATTAGTTACCACTCGCAATCAAGTTATCAGACGAAGTCCGCAACGTATTGACTAAAGCGCGTAACACTCAAAGGGATTTGATAAAAATCTGACAGAAGGTGGAACGCTCAACGAGCGGCATGTTGGTAGGTACTATTGCACGAATGCTCGCTTTGAAACATTTTACATAATGGCTCATTTACACGCAGTTAAGTAGCAAGTGTGCAAGTGTTAAGTGAGTGCACGGTTATCGCAGCGGATAAGCTATTGACTGCTGCGCTGTGTGTCGCAGATTCGATTTCCGCACGGAAAAAATATTTGTATGACCAACAAGTAGTTGTTCCAGGTCTGGCTGTTTGTATATGTGAGTTTATATGTTTGTAAACGCATACAGGAGAAATTCCTAGTGTGGGACAAGTTTTTTTTTAAAGAAAAAAGAAAAAAAGGAATAGATTAGTAAAATCAACGTGTAAACGGTCACACTTAACACTAATCACTAAACAGCGCGACCGTTTATAAGTTGATTTTACTAATCACTTGACACTTGCACACTTGCTACTTAACAGCATCTAAATGAACCTTTACGCTAAGTAACCCAGGTCAGCATCTACTTTCAAATGTAATTGACGCGCGTTCAGTCGCGGTTTTTAGTGAAATTCACCCTAAGAAGTAATTCCATCAATTTTGTAAGCGGCTGTGATTTTGACAGACAGTTTTGACGACGTTGTTATCTGTTTGAATAAATCTGATCATAAGGCTTTTAGGCGTATTGTGTAATAGCCTTATTACTAAGGATTTATATTAGGTTCGTGTTATCTGTGCACAGCACGACACCAAACCGAAGTTTCTTCGATATACGAACAGAGAAAGTACTTGTTCATCAAATTGAAACTCATTATCATTTTACCATTTTTAATGTACTGACAATTGAAGTTAACAGTCAATTTGATAAATAGTTAATTTTCTTAATCGAACGACTATAAGGAGGGGTTTACTTAACATTGTTAAAAGTTAAGTAATGATTAGCCACTTTTACACTTTAAACAATAATTAGTCAAATACTTACTAATTATCGTTTGGTTTATATCTTATAAGTTTTATCACGTTTTTGGCTATACTAATTCTTGCCCGAACTTATTTATATCACCTTGTCAACTTTGTGCAATTTAAAACGACCCTGTTTGACAAGATTTGCCGAAGGTCCCTCTAAATTGTGTCGTGATATACGCCTGAGGACTCAAAGCCAATTTATAGTTAAGTATAGCTAGCTTGTTGTTATCGATCTGTAAATGTCAGAGGATTTGATATGGGTTCCTCCGTTAGATTAATAGGTAATACGGTTCGGTTGTGAACTTAACACGTATTCACTAAAGCGGTAATGTTTTGTTAATAATATATTTGGGAGATATTAAGATTGATAAACTCAGAGGGGCAATTCTAGTAATTTAAGACTTAAGAGTGTTTGCAGTCTTACTCAAATCTCAAATTGGGGGAAGCAGCTGCCCCCCCCCCCCCACTTTGCCTATGCCTTAACAAAGTATAAACGAGGACTTATCTCTAACATTTAAATAAACCATGCAGTGGACACTAACAAAATGTACGGTGTAGGTAATTGCCAAAAAACTGCGTGCGGTTTTAGCGCACAAAGATTACCCACTATAAAAATTTGACTTGCCCTCCCCTAATTTGCCTTCTCCTAGGCCTGACTTGCCCTCCCCCATAGGCCAGAAGCTGGGTACGCCCATGGTGACATCTGAGTTTGCTTCGGCCTTTCTTCTCACGGAAGTTAGATGCAGAGAGAGGAATGGCTGCTAATAAACAAATAAACAATTTCATTGCATTTAATTTATTAGGATTATAGAGAATAGAATAGAGTAAAAAATAAATGTCTATTCAATTGACACTTATTTTTAAAATATGGATTGGGATGAATGATGATTGATAAATATGTATATACTTGTATGTTCGCAGCTATGAATCAGAAAAACTTTGCATCTAAAACAGCTTTTAGCCAATTGCTTAAAAAAATCTTTTAGCTAATTGTTTAAAAAAATCTTTTAGCTTTTCACTGTTTTATAGAAAAGTGTTTGACTACCTAAGTGGTCAAAATGTAAGGAACAGTAAGTATTCTTATTAATAACCGCCGAAAAATTTCCACTTTCAGGGTGCAACATCAGGTCAAGCTACCCGAAACTGTCAAATATTCCCAATCAACCCAGAACTTTAATCTTTTAGCGATAAAGTGTAAAATCAAATATAATAAATAACTTTGACATATTGTAGTACATATATTGATGTGCTGTCTTCTATACCAGGATACGCGTCAATGCCCCTGCCAAATATAAAGCGAAAAATAAAGCCATCAGTAGAATGGGTAATCAGCCACTAGAGAAAGTGTTGTCGCCAAGCGATTCGTTGTGTTCTGGCATGATGTCTGGTGAAGCCGTATGGAGGACAGGTCTGAGCAGTTGTGTTGTGATGTGTGCGGGGTACGATGCGCCAAATATTGTTGTGTTGGGAGTTTGGTCGTGATGGGTCTCCAGATCAATCTCCCTCTGGCGCAGCATCGTAGTTCGTGTTGTTGGGGTTAACATTGCATCACCTCGCTCAACTGCAGTCTTCCTTCCTATTCACTCAGTTTTTTTGAGTGAATGGGCTTAATACCTACCATCTGACGAGATTGCGGTCAAGCACTAGTTTAAAATTATTTAATAAAAATGTTGTTATACTTTTCCAGTAGTTTTTCGTCAATGAATTCAATTTAACCCATATTTAACTCGCCGGTGAAACTAGAACTTACATAATATATCCCCGTCGGCGTGGCAAACTAAAGTCACGTTCAGTTGACAGCGCACGATATTCGAGTTATAAATGAGAGTTAGGGAGTGTTGCTTGCAATGATATGCAGTTTGGAAGTACTTATAAGACGTTATGTAGAATAAGCTTTCTGAAATGGTAATATTCTGTTTTACATTTTGTAGACAGATAATAGCTATATGTATGTTTTTAACATTAAACATTGCCTAAAGTTGCGTAATGATTAGCGACTGTTTAACAACATATCTTTGAAGTTTAAAGGTCTCTCAACTTTAAGCAAAGCTCATAAAGGAGCTTAATTTAAGTTTACTTAGGTATGTCTTTCTGCATCAAAACACAAATATGAAGTCTTAACCAATCCCACGGCTATTTAACGGCCAATAGGGTCTATTTAGCGGCCAATAAGGTATACTCGTAAATGTATTATGGTACTAACGAAGTCAACACTGCATGGAGATATCTAAACCAAAATCGTTTGCACAGGGTTTCATGGCCTTAGTAATATGTCTTGGATGATATAGATGGCGCTAGTATAGTAGTTGGAATGGAAATTACCTATATACATGAGACGTCTTGTCGAGGATTACTTCAGGGACCGGAGCGTGGTCGTGCGCTACGCCGGGAGGACGATGCGGAAGCCTCAGTCCAAGGGCTGTGTCCAGGGCTCCATCGGTGGGCCTCTCTTCTTGAACATGCTGCTGGACCCTCTGCTGGACAACCTGGATGCGCTGGGCGCGTACGTGCATGCGTTCGCGGACGATATGACGATATGTTGGTGTTCTTTGGGCATACGGCGCTCGGGATCCAGCGGGATGCCAATGCCGATTTAGCCTGTGTGCACGAGTGGGGTGTCATAAATAAGCTCCGCTTCTCCGCCGAGAAGACCCTGGCGATGGTCGTCACGCGGAAACTTAAATATGACACTCCGGTCGTGCAGATGGGTCGCGTTGACATCTCGATGGTGACCGAGCTCAAGATCCTCGGAGTCATCGTCGACACTAAGTTGACCTTCAACAAGCATATTTCATATGCTTGTTGAAGGTTAAGGTTGCTTGTTGAAGCATATGAAATATGCTTGTTGCAAGGCAACTAACCTGTATAGGAAACTATCGGCGATGGCTCGGGTGGATTGGGGCTTGTGTCCGGAGATCATCAGGACGATATACACCGCAGTCGTCGAACCGACGATCCTGTACGGCGCGAGCTCCTGGGCGAAAGCCACCGAGAAGATCTCTGTGCAAAGAACCTTTGCTACCGTCCAGAGGGGCTTTGCACAGAAGATCGCCAACGACAGTCCCATATGTGGTTCAGGAGAATCTGTCCATTCTTTGGTTGCCTGGAAGAAATCGCATTAGCGATAAGGCCGCCCATTGTATGTTTTTGTTCCATGTATTTTGTTCGATATTTGATTGGTGTACAATAAAGAATAAATAAATAAATAAATAAATAAATCGCCAAGTCGCATCGTACGGTGTTGCTCAATGCAGCGCTCACGCTGTCGGGTCTCCTCCCGCTCGATCTTCGGGTGTTGGAGGTCGCCCGGCTGTTTGAGTGCAAACGGGGACGTCCGATAGAAAAGCTGGAATCCCGCGAACTGGAGGAGCGTAGGGCCTTTACGGAGGCCCCTCACCCCGCCAGTGAGCCAGATGTTGGTTATCAGTGTCTGGTGAATATGCTCCCCGAAACTGTGGCTCAGCTACAGCTCGGGGGCTCATCTGATTTACACAGACGGTAGTAAATCGGATGAAGGGGTCGGGGCGGCATATTCATACTGGCGGTATGGGTCCGAAATTCGGACTAAGCGGATGAGGTTGGAGCCGATGTGTACCGTCTTTCAGGCGGAGCTGCTCGCGATAACCAGGGCTACGGACCTGGTTGTCCTGAGAGGCTTCGAATGCGCGGCGGTGCTCAGCGACTCCCGATCCTCGCTCGACTTAAAAACACGGAAACGCACCATCCCCTTGCTACCCATATTCGTAAGAATATCAGGGAGTAAGAGGGGAGTGGTAAAATCCTCCGGTTCTTTTGGGTGAAAGCTCATGTCGGGATCCCCGGCAATGAGCGCGCCGACGAATTGGCTAGGCAGGCGGCGGCCCAGTCCAGGGTCGCCTCAGCGTATGACAGGTGTCTAGTCGCATGACCTACGTCAAGCGACGTTTGAGAGAGGGCACAGTAGCTGTATGGAACGGGACGTACACCGGCGGGGCCACGGCTGAGGTTACGCGGATGTTCTTCCCCGATGTGGTGCGCGCGCGCAAGGTCCTGAGGAGCCTCAACAGGACGTCTATTTGGGCGCAGATCTTGACAGGTCACGGCGGCTTCGCCGCGTACCTACATAGATTTAAGCTGAAAGACAGCCCGGCCTGTGTGTGTGACACACAGGCAGCTGAGACAATCTAGCACCTCCTGTTCGAGTGTCCGAGGCATAACCGCGACAGATACGACCTGGAAGTAAGTACAGGAAGAATTTTGAGCGAAAATACGATTTCTGACCTAATGGCAGACAAACACTCCAGGCCGTGTCTGGGGCGGTTTTGCATCAAGATTGCTAAAATAGCTATAGAACGGAACAGAACAAGGGGCAGTGCAACCGGCACCCCGCCGGCAAGATGAATTGGTGTTTAATATTGTAAATAAATAAATGTATAATTGTTAATTATAAATTATAATGTAACAAATGTTTTAAAAATGTAATATAAGAAAATAAAGAAAGAAAATAACGTTTCTTGGGAAAGGCAAAGGCAGAGCAATGCAGCCAAACAAAAATTACAAATTATGTAAAAATTCAAAGCTCCGCCGGTTTCAAATATATATTTGCAATGTGGAATTGATAACGGTGGTTAGGCGAATCAATTAAGCCCTATATTAACCATGTTTACGACATTTCATAGCCAGATCACAGTATGTATGGGCAGTGACCGATGTCCTTTATATTTAGAATAGATAACTATACTAAACTGCGTATTGCAATATACATCTTAATCTAACAATATTTCTGAATCTAATATCAGAAGATCCCTTAACAAAAACAAAGAAATAGTATCAGCAGGGGATGCGATTATATGGGATGGATCCAGGGCGCAATATAATCCACTGGTACGGGTAGAACCTAGTACAAAAAGAATTGTAAAACCCTCTTATAAACCTCTTAGTACAGAGTCTTAAAATATTCCCTCTAGGTAAGTTTAGCTTCACCGATCGATGTATCGTTTATCATTATAGTATAACGTGAGGTGACATGAATGATGTCACCACATTAATTGACTCAGTTACGGTTGAACGTCCCTGAAATCCAGTTACATACCCTACGGCTACGCGGCTACGAAACTCTACGGTGCTACGGAGCTACGAACGGCGTAGCTCCGAGCTATAACCCAAACCTCATTTGGAAAATGTTATAACAGTAGTTTAACTCTGTGGAAATTTATGGAAATTATATGACTCAAGTAAGGCAGACGAGGAAGTGTAATTTAATTTGTCTCTCCAACTCGTCTAGGAAAGTACTGAAACCCCTTTCTGTCATAGAGCAATGTTTTTGTGTTCTTGCTTAAAGGATTCGAAGGCCGGTGTAATTATAGACACATGAGAAATTTCAGCTTTGTCTATGGCATGCAATGTGGTGAAGCAGCCTTTGCTTCTCGAAATCATTTAGCATAAAGTATTGGGATCTTTTTTTAAAACTTTTTTTTGTCGGTCTCCGTGGCGCAGCGGTCAACACGCCTGCCTGCGACGTGGAGGCCCCGGGTTCGATCCCCGGCCAGGTCATGATGGAAAACGATCTTTTCCTGATTGGCCTGGGTCTTGGGTGTTTATCTATATATGTATCTATTATAAAATATAGTATCGTTGAGTTAGTATCCCTTAACACAAGTCTCGAACTTACTTTGGGGCTAGCTCAATCTGTGTGATTTGTCCGTATTTATTTATTATTATTATTATTATTAAAGTGGGGGAATCCTCATGGATACCCTACGCTTGGGAATAACGGAAGGTTATGTCGGACTCCTACCGACTAAAACCCCACTATTCCTTCGAGTACCACGAGCGATGCTACTATCCACCATCCCTAGCGGGCGCCATCACCAAGTGCACCCGATACCATGACCGTACAGTCTACCACTAAGACTTTGAGCCTTATCCTATGTATTTTTCCTAGTTATAAACTATTTGTGTGCACAGTTTTAATCAAATTCGGTATCATACATATAATCTGTCTATAAAGTCGTGAAAATAAATGACGGCGCTGCAGTCGTGCATATAGCAAACTTGTTGACTTGTCTGAAATCATTTTGATACTAGCACATTATTTTGTACTAGAAGCAATACTGGTTTTAATGAAAACACAAATCTATTGTCCCTGGCGTTTAAATAAAATGGGTAAAACAAAAAAAAAAATCATACATATTTAATATTATATATTTATAAAGTGTTTTTACCAATGAAAAGTATTCCAAAACATAATAATTGCTATACAACCTTCGCTTAGGCTAATAACTGACTCATCTACATTTTGATATATATTTATATCATCAATATGGGATTCACTCTCACATTTTCCTGAAATTTGACAAATAATAATATGCAATTTGGGTCAGAAGATGGATAGCACTAATTTTAACCCTGAACATGATAAAATTCATTTTTAAAATCAGTGGTAAATTAAATCACATAAAGTATCAACATTTGCAAATTATACACAAACATATTTGCAATCTAACCTATAAATGCGCAATGTAAAAAATCCTCATTTAAGTCTTAAAATCGTTTACTTAGTAAATTTGAAACTTCTAGTAGATAAAAACAAACAGTAACATGATTACATACCTGTTTTAGCAACTGATCAAGCATAAATATTATCCATATTTGATAAAATTTGTTCAGCTTGATGTACACACAAACATTGATGATAAACTTTAAATTCCCGAGCTCCACTCGGGTTTGTTTTTCTCATATTTAACACATTTCTTCGATGTTTTGTTTAAATAGAATTGAAAATGAATACAAATTTGAATAAACAACAAGTCACAAAACAAATCGTTGACTGCCGATGACATTCGATGTACTTGTATTTACTAAGATTTACTGCTGCCCAACTTTTAAAATTGTTAGTTTCAGAAAGATCCATTTTCACGACTTTATAGACAAGCCATACATACTCACAAACTTTCGCAATTATAATATTATACATATATTTTTAAATTATTAATATTAATTGTTGTATTATTATTAAGGATACATAAGTTAAATAACTTTCTTAGTTCATGCGTTTCGCCTCATGGCGAGGCCCCACCTGAGTTACGCAAATCGCTCTCTCCATTCAGCCACTAGAATCTGACGGAACTCGGTTCTTCATGCTTCGAATGCCAGGGGAACCGGGGGTTGACTACTACTAACGATATAAGTAAGGATTTTCGCGTCCAGATTCCAGGGCGTCAATCCGGCTAGGAGATTTGCTGCCTCGTAGGAGATCGTACGCTATTCTCTTATAACCCTGACAGCCATCGCTCTCTGTGGCCTTCGCAATATTGCAACGTTACTGGCCGTCAGGGTGTCCCCCATACTGGTGATAAAGGTGTACCTAAAGTGCACACACAATTTACCAGTTATGTTTCAGTGGCATGGTAATAATTTGGTGAAACCAATTTACCATCAACCGTGAACAAATGCAGACTTCAGGCTGCTGCCGATGTCGCGGGTCGTTCGAAAGAGATAACGTAACCCTTGGCGCACAGCCAAGTGAAGGAATACGAGTTTAGTCAGCAAAATTCTGACACACCCTTTCGTTCCGCCCAAAGCGGGAAAGGTCATTTATTTTCCCATACAAAAAAAGGCTGCGGCCAAGAAATTCCAGAAAGCAAAATCCAGTAACATTTTTCTCGATCGAATCCATGACCTTACGTTAAGTAGAACTTGCGACTTCTAAAAGGCCGTAGTGGAAAGAATAATAATACTTTAATTGACAAGAAACTTTCTTTAGTCTCAAAGGCAAACTTATTAAAAACATTTTCAAGGCTATAAGGTCGATGTGCCTCGATATTTCTTTATTAATGAATACGATTTTACTTACATTAAGTACGCTTGGAAACTACTTTACTTTGGCTCCTTTTTGGAAAGAGAATAGCAGAGAGCAAACAATAATTTAGTTAGTCATTGACTTGATACGTAAGATATCAACTTTCGATATTTATTTATTACTCACTAGGTTTCGAAAAGTGTTTGTGAAGGTGGAATATATGTACATTTACACATATCTGTTAAAATTGTGGGTTGATATACACAACACCGATTACATCAAATTTCTGGATGTGTCAATTCTCATTTTTCATATTGCAAGCGATGCAGATGATTCATTTGATTTCCTAATTAAAGAGCTGATTGGCGATTAGGTAATCATTTTTATTCTTATTATATTAAAGTTAAGGCTTTAATTCAAATCATATTTTAAGTACGTCTCAAATATTCACCTAGCAATGAATAATCTTGCAAAACCCTCAATAATCTATTTTGAAACTCCTTTCAGTTCCGTCGTAATCCGTTTCTATTAACGGTCAAAGTTTCGGGAAATTGGAACCAACGTTGTCGATGTGATCGGATCGAACGAAGTAATATTAAAATTTATTGTGTTCCTTATAATTTTACTTCAATAACATCAAAGTTAGTATCTTTTCTTTTAGTATTTTATTTATGTATCGTATTAAATGACTTTAACTTATATATATGTCGGCGCAAGACTAACTTAAACCTTTAAAATACTAACATTAAGTTCGGACTTAACAGTTATTGTGACTGGATAGGTATAAATTGGTTTAGATTTATTTGTTGTTGTCAGTTTGCTCCTTTTTAATGTAGAAAGCCAGGTTAGGATTTCCTGTTCCTTTGATAGCAACCCATAATTAAGGGGTTTATTCAAATTGAGGTTTAAGAAAATAGTTATCTATAGTTAATCAATAAGCGACATGCGTTAGTTTTCTTACGCGGGTTGGATTCCAGGTCAGGCAAGTACCAATGTTACTTTTCTAAAGTTACATGTACTTTCTAAGTATATCTGAAGGTGAAGGAAAACATCTTGAGGAAACCTGGACTTTAAGTCTGAAATCGCCAACCCACGTTGAGCCAGCGTGGTGATTACGCTCAATCCTTCTCTGTATGAGAGGAGACCTGTGTCCAGCAGTGGGACGATAAAAAGGTTGATAATGATCATGATGATGATGAGTTAGTTTTATAATAGACTTTGATTAATATTTGTTTAATAGAATTAGACTCTTGATAAAACGAAAAAGCATGGCATGTTTTAAATAAATGTTTAAACGTGTTAAGCAATGAATAATTAATTCAATGTTAAAATCGAGTGTTAGAAATAGTAAAAGGAATTAGCAAATTATAGTTTGTAGCTCTAATTATTGTTACCTGCAAATTGTTATAAAATGACTGTAGCGATTTGTAACAACGACGCCATGACGTTTTTCATAAAAGAATTGCCAAGCGACTGTGAATACAGATTGTCAACTAGAATTTGATGAATATGTTGTTTTTGACTAGAATATCTTATAAGTACGATTGCTGTAATTAATTGAGATGTTCGGGTTTATTTTATTGTGTTTATTATCGCTGTTAAGTGAGAACAATAAAAATGTACGTAAAAACAATTAGTTGTATTTATTTTTGCTACATCTGAGCCTTGTGTTGGAGACAATGGCGTCAACCCAGTTGACAACTATAATAGGGTATTTGACTAAAAAAACTAATTAGTCCTTCAGTCAGATTTCCAAAAAATGCTAGACACGCATTTTTATCTTTTTTCATATAAACACGTGGTTCTCGGTTCTCGGTGGTAGGCCATAACATCGGCCGCCGGCAGAAGTTACCACCCACCAGACAAAGCCTTGCCGCCAAGCGATTTGTCGTGTTCGGTCGGCATGATGTCTGGTGAAGCCGTTCGGAGGACGGGTCTGAGCAGTTGTGTTGCGATGTGTGCCGGGTACGATGCGCCTAATGTTGTTGTATTGGGAGTTTGGTCGTGGAGGATCTTCAGATCAATCTCCCTTTGGCGCAGCATCGTTGGTCGTGTTGTTGGGTTTAACATTGCATCACCTCGCTCAACTGCCGTCTTCCTTCCTATTGGCTCAGTTTTTCTGAGAGAATAGGCTCTTAATAAACTAGCGCGCTTTACCATCAACGATCGCATCACTGCTTACCATCAGGCGGGAATGCGGTCAAGTGCTAGTTTATAATTATAAAAAAAAAACAAAAACAAAAAATAAAGACGACATAGTGCGTTGAAAGCTCGTGTGACGTCACTGGACGCCACACAATAAAAATAACAAAAAAAAAAAAAATAATAAATAATAAAAAAAATAATAAATATAGCGCGCAGTGACGTCACCAGCCACCACTCCTGATTTTTGATGCCTTTTATATTTGTCAATTTTTATTGATTTGATAAAACAAAATATACGTATCCAATATTTTTCTATAATCTGAATGACGGACTAATTAGTTTTTTATAGTCAAATACCTTATTATAACTTGTATAATTTGTAACTCAAAGTCGCTTTTCATTTCGTCTTTGTGAACGCATTGTATCTGTAAACTATGCCCTTTAGTCCTGTCAAATTAGTGAGCGTCTGATGTAAATATAGGGATACATTAGAGGCTAGTATTATTAAAAAATGTTTTTAATTATGTCTAACTGACTTTAAAGTATCTTAATTTGATAGTACTAAGCAAATATTAATCTTTTGTTCGTTTCTGAATAAAATTTAAAAAAAGCTGCATATAAATTAAAATACTCGTAAATTTGGTTTCAGAACAACAGTGGGCGCCGTTATATACTTTCATTTGACATGGACTGTATTTTAGCATAAAAGTAAAAAACTTTCTCGACTATATTTTCAGTAAGTACCAGTTACTAAGGTAGGGTTCAGGCAATGAACTGTACAAATAATATACGATATTTACTGAGCGGTCACTCGTGGTACGCGGTACTTTTACTTGTCGTAAAGATTCATAATTTATTTCAAGCTTTTATGTTCAATCGATCGATTTCTTTATTTATAGCAACTACCTAGGCCTATTTGTGTGTAACATTATTCTCAAAAATTATTGTTAATAAACAAACACAAGAGATAAAAAACAAATTGTAAATGTAGCAGTACCTACAAACGCCACAAAAATGAACGACGCGTGATACTGACGTCACACGAATTCTACATCTTGCAATCAGAGTTAACCGTGCATTTAGCATACATACAACTTGCTAATTTCAACCATTGGGCAAGTGCCCGCTAGACATAACACCCGTCTGGTCAGAGGATCCTCCCTTTTCTATGGAGGATGAGTGAACTTTACTCTCCGTTCCTCATGCCTCCACACTGGTGACCCCGACGTGATCGTCAGCGCAGCTTTCGTGCAACAACATCAGCGTGACGTCATCATCATCACTCCCGCAAGCTTCATCGGCGCCCACGGCTTCAAGGGGTATACTGACCACGAGTATGCAGCAACCGCGCATACCTGGTCATCACTCTCATCCTTATCAGCAACCTCGGCGCAGGCACAGGCTCAGGCACAGGCTCAGGGTCAGGCACAGGCACAGCACAACCACAAGTATCGCAAGATACAAGACAGAACACTATCAACCTCCAATCTTCGGAGGGGAGTTATGTAGCAGTACCTACAAACGCCACAAAAATGAACGACGCGTGATACTGACGTCACACGAATTCTACATCTTGCAATCAGAGTTAACCGTGCATTTAGCATACATACAACTTGCTAATTTCAACCATTGGGCAAGTGCCCGCTAGACATAACACCCGTCTGGTCAGAGGATCCTCCCTTTTCTATGGAGGATGAGTGAACTTTACTCTCCGTTCCTCATGCCTCCACAGTAAAGTTAGCCGTGGGGAATTCTAACAATCAGCTTTAGAGCGTGTGACAAGCAAAACGCGTCGAACTTGTATATGAACTTATCTTGAATGCTGTTACAACTAGACCGCTTTCTAGAGAAGATGGAGATTTATAATATAAAATTTATCGTCCTTGTTTTGTCAAGCGACATAGATCAATACGAGACATAGAGACAGTGATCGACGCGTGTAACTAAACGTTTTTTTATAAGTTATAAACTAGTGCATGACCGCAATCCCGCCTGATGATAAGCAGTGATGCAATCGTTAATGGTAAAGCGCGCTAGTTTATTAAGAACCTATTCACTCTAGCCTTGAAGACACTTAAATTGTAGTCCGATGGAATCACCGCCGCTGGCAAATGTTCCAGTCCCTCGATGTACGCGGTATAAAGAAGAGGCGAAATGTTTCGTTGGGATCGTTGTAGTGTCAACAAAGTAAGGGTTCGAACTCGCCGTACGACGGGTCGTTCGATGACGGAGCGGACATTGGGAATTGATCACGGAATCAAATTTTCAGATTAATGACTCATCAAGCTGTATCTTATAAATCGTGATAGCTAGATTGTTGAAACTTTCACAGATGATGTATGTGTGTTTCTATTATCTTTATAACAATAATTACTAAAAAGGAAATATTTATTTTTTGTGTTATTAATGTTCTTGCGAGTCCCACTCGCATTTGGCTGGTTTTTGAAAACCTGGTAAATACATAGTTATTATATTTTCTGAGTTATTCGCCACGGACTTAATAGTAAACATGGTATGAACAGAATCAGACAATATCAGTAAGGTAACGAGCCGAAAACAACCGTGGCGTGACTTGGCGTGTTAAACGTGAGTACGTCGGATTAACTAATGCATCCGGAATGCGGTATTAACGCTGGCTACCGCTTTACAGCTAATCCAAATACCTCTTACATTGGATTTAAGAGGAACTTCCCTGTTAAAAGGGTTGCGAATTTCTGTTAAGAGATTACTATTGATCTTGTGAAAGGTTTGAATGTTGACCTTTTTCACTGTTCACTCACTTTACATGATTTGCGATTGTGTTTGCATCACACGCAGTTCTCGACACAAATATATATAGCTCAGTAAGTATACGTAGGTATAATAAATAGGTATTTAGTGATGTAATATATTTTCCCAGCCTTTTAAGTATATAAAAATAATAAAAAAAATAAAAAGGTTTATTTTTGGATCATACACATGAATAGATGAAGGGAGAAACGATGATAGCTGCAAAACTTAAAACTGTGTCGCAGCTATCAACGCCCGTTTCAACAATAACAAAAATTTGTTCCAGACATAAAAATATTAAAAACTAAAGATTTAAAAATAAAAGATCATCATCATTATCATCAACCATTTTTTTTATCGTCCCACTGCTGGGCACAGGTCTCCTCTCATACAGATAAGGATTGAGCGTAATCACCACGCTTGCTCAATGCGGGTTGGCGATTTCAGACTTAAATTCCAGGTTTCCTCAAGATGTTTTCCTTCACCTTCAGTCATTGGTGTCCAAGATATACTTAGAAAGTACATATAACTTTAGAAAAGTTACATTGGTACTTGCCTGACTTGCAATCGAACCCGCGCACTCATACTTGAGGGGGTAGGCGACCAGGCCCCTGCTGTCGTTAATATTACTGGCAGCGATGATGGCAGAGTGGATGTGGACGAAGGGCCGCGTGGACCGTCTTCCGTTAGGAAGCGTCCACGCGACCCTGCTCAGAAGGGAGGTGACTGCGAGGAGAGGTCGGCAGAATTTGAGAAGGGTGACTGCTTCGTGGCCGCGGAGGAACGGACAGGGTAGGTTCGTGCGTACCGAAGTAGCGAAGCGTTTGCTGGCCTTCTTGTGGCCCACGACTGTCGCCCAGGTCTCACCCTTAGACCCGGCCATCGTGGGCTGATCGCTCGCTGGAGCTCGCTGACGAGCTGTTCCCGGTGTCTCCTCAGCCCTTCGCCGTTTGTCGGCCGCTAGGGGCGGGCGGAGGTTTTCCTCAGGGAGGCGTCGGGAATGCGCCTCAAGTTCGGCTTTGACCATGCTCCCGCACTGAACATGCAGATACGGACGATGCGCTCTGGTCATCATCCGTACGTGCCGGTCTTGGTGCGGGAGCCGGAGCCACTTTGGAAGCATCGCGTGGCATCGGTGGGCGTGTGGCGCTGCTGTTGCTCGCTCAGCGCAGCGACTTGTCGCCGGAGGTCCTCCAGATCATCACGGAGGCGGCTGTACTCCTCCTGCAACTTCACGACCTCGTCTGAGGCCATCGTGTTGAGGAGGGTGCCAACCGCCTCTCTGATGTCCGCGGCAGCCTCCTTGAGACCGCGAATGAAGGTGCTCTTCAGGTTGCCAGATTTTGTGGCAACCTTAAGGACCAAGTCCCCGTCCAAGGCCAGCTGACTAAGGGCCACCGCCGACGGTTGCCCCCCTTCCGCCGATAGAGCAGCGTGTCGCTCTTGAGCGCGTCGGGCCATTTCCGACACTTCGTCGGCCGCGACGGCTTTGCGCTGCTCCCTCCTGGCGGCGTTGAGCTCCGTCTTCGAGCTCCCTAGCGAGGCGCAACTCTCGCTAATTAGTGTTTTAATTAATTTTAAAATCCTATTGGGATGTAAATGTATAGTAATCATGAACAGTCTAAAGTAGAAAAAACTGCATATTTTTTTTTATAAATCAGGAAAAAGCCGACGAAAAATTCTACCACTGGGGGGTTCAGAATCATGTACTGGATCCATGGTACTTATTTGTGCGTCGATGTCAGATACAGCCTTTATTTATGACAGACAAGTCTCTTGTTAAGAATATACATTTAATTCTGAGAAGTAGCGATTAATTCGGCTCCTTTATTCCACTATCTATATTTTATGCCCTCAATATTTTTAACATTTCATTCGAACAAGGCTGAATCAATTTAAAGGCGGGTTAAAAAAAAAAAAAAAGAAAAATAAAGAATTTTGTCAAAATATTTCGCTATAAAAGTGTCGTAAAAGTTTTATTTCTATTACGACAGCTCCTTTTCCATTACCTTAATACTAAACAGTTAGAAGGTTTTATGGTTTTTTGGTGATTCAAATGTTTTTTTCCTGGTGAAGCCGTAAAATGAGACAGAGCGTAAATTATCCCGTGGCAGTGCTGGAGGGGTGGAGTATTTCCATCTCACTTTATAACACAGAATCCAGTACAACAATAGAGATTTTCGGCATGACATTAATATGACTTATGCAGAGTCTCGTAGTTTTCAATAAATCCCGAAAAAGAAGGAAGGCTTTAGTTATGGAACAATCACCTTTATTTAAATGAGGCTGAACTTCCTGCATGCGTAGCTTGACCACCATAGAAATGTGTTATTAGAACTATTAGAGTTCAAATAACACCCAAAACATATAACGTACCGTTTATCGTCAGCAGATGTTACTTCGCGTGTTAGAACAAAGTAGAAATTGAATCGTTAAAAATTTACAAAGAGCAGACTGTGGTGGCCCAGTACATAACAGCCGCGATTTAAAAGCTTTAGATCGTAGGGACCCATAAGAAAAGCACTTTACTTTTAATAAATTATTTCATCACCACTGCTCTCTAAAGGGTGAAGGAAAACATGAATTTTTGGCTATAGCACTTACCGGTTGAGGAAACTGTATGTCCTAGAGCCAAAAGTGCTAAGACATGCGACATCTACTAAACATCTTTGGGCCCACATAATTATAGATTACAGCTCGCTTCCTCGAAGAGAGGAGACCTGTGCCTGAACACTATACGCAATTGATTATGCAAAAAATATTTGATCTGATTCATACAGTATGTAAAGAAAACCCTGTTTGACCCGTGAAGGTGTTGTTAGGTATTGATAACTAATTCTACTAATGCATACAAAACCGGGCTAAACTTAAAAAAAAAATCCCCCTAAAAAAATAAATATTATTTCGCAAAAAGAGGTAACTTAATAAACGTGCGTTAACCACCCTTCCGCACCGCGCCGCGGGCGGCGGGCGGCAGGGCACGCGGCACGTGGTCGCATCGCTATTCGCTCATAATAATACCGTGTTGTCACTTTTTTAAAAATTACCAAATTTCGGGGAAGTTGGAATTAATTCGCGGGAAAAAAAGGTTATTTCAAAATTCATTTGTATTGGTACTATGATGATTATGTAAAATTTTATAATATATTTGGTCATGTGTTTACCTAACCTTTATTATCTTTATGGGTCGGACAGGGTTTTCTTAACATACTGTATAGCTTAACTATTGTATACACTGAAGCCTTACATAAAACCTACAGTGAAACAAAAAACGATGCCAAAATAAAAACGTTTCTAATAAAAAGGAGCATTGAAATGAACTTGATAAAGTGTTAAGACTACATCGGAAGAGCTATTAACATTTTTAAGACATCTTGAGGTCGGGTCAGGTGATCGGTGCGCGAGACGGCACAATTTATTTCCCAGTCGCTTTATACCCGCTAAACAACGTCTCAGTTGTACCCTGTTATGTTAAAGACATATTTGTCACTTCGATCTTTTACTTGTTAGTAGAGTTTGACTGAATTTTTATATATTTTCTTCAGTATTTAACTGCACGGTAGACGATAATGGAAGTTTGCAAGTTGCTTTATAAATTACAAAGAGTAATAGGGATGTATCCTGGGTAAAAAAAAAATGATTCTATTTAGTCCGTCATTCAGATTATAGAAAAATATTGGATACGTATATTTTGTTTTATCAAATCAATAAAAATTGACAAATATAAAAGACATCAAAGATCAGGGAGTGGTGGCTGGTGACAGTGACGTCATGACATCTCGCTAAAAAGTGTAGCGTGCAATGACGTCACGCGAGTTTTCAGCGCACTGTGTCGTCTTAATTTTTTGTTTATATAAAAAAAGAAAAAATACGTGTCTAGTATTTTTTGGAGATCGGACTGACGGACTAATTAGTTTTTTTTAGTCAATTACCCTATTACAAACAGTATTGCTAATAGCGTTATACTGTGCTAGAGATTTGATACATATGTTGTATACTGATTATTTATCACTGCAATAGCATGCAGCGGTGGAAATTTCGAAATACCGATTTAAGGCCTGTGTGATTTTCTGTTTTGTCGATGAACAGGTCAGGCTAATTTCTATGAGGTTTATTTAAAATCTCACGTTTGCCATGACAAAACAAAAAAATAGGAGGTCTTGAAAACCAACATTGAAGAAGAAATTACCAATTTGGAAAATGTTTTCATGATGGAGAACACAAATGTGCATCAACTCAATAGGTGCTCGTATCTATTAATATCATATTTACTACTAAATATCATAAAGTCATAAATGTCATCTACAAGCTTATGAACAACTTTCTCATAAGTATGGAAATAATTAAATCTGATTACAAATAGGTTTCTTATATAAAAAAGGAAGGGTAAGATTTATTTATAAAAATGGTGTGACTACATAGCAATAGCCGGAAATTTATGACCTAAACGGGCAGAGGCTAGCCTCACCTGGACCGGTTTGGAGGTTTTTTTACAGTAAAATACACATAACAAAACTATGGTTACGAATGCACCTTATGCCAATGACATAAGGTTCAATATTACGCGATATGCCTTACGTAACTTTTAACTATTATCTATGATTGAGACCTAGGCCTTGTAGAGGTACGATCTAAAAATGCATTGATAGGCCTATAGTGTACTATTGAACAGTACAGGTTTCATCAATATTGACAAAGTTTAGCCGACATCGAAATTACTAGAAATTCGTTTCCTGTGAAGTACCTGTAACGACTTGCAGAATGTACTGGAAAACATGCGTTATTATTATTATTTCTAGACAGATCTGGAATGTTCGATGAGCTTGCATATACATATCAAGCGGTGTGACTGAGCGGATGAGTCAGTCAGGATTTGACTATCGAAGCGAAAGGAAGCGAGAACATCTACAGCGACAACTTCAACGAGCACTTCATGAACTACCTAAAGGAACTTCCGTGGCGTTGTTGTTTTTGTACGACCCGGATTTTGTGGACCTAAGAGAAGACTTCGGTGCGACATCCGCTACGTTCTATTTGTTATTGGTTACTATCGACTGTACTAACGTTGACAATAAACTTCGTAACCCTTAACCAACATTTTAATACCCCGAGCCCGTAACATTATTCTTATTAAAGTACATAGTACGATTAATAAGTACACAAAACAGTAGGTACCACAAAAGAACAAGGAAAATAACACGTAAGGGATAAAATAAAGCTAATAAATAAAAATATTTCTGAGAATCGTTCCGAAAATCCGTAACACGTAACCCAATTACCACAGGCCACTGAATTAATCCTGTAATTTAATATTCGAGCTGTTATTAATGATAATTGACACATTGCTATGTAATCATTATGTTTCAGTATCAAATAAATCATGCATCAAGTAGCAATGCCACCTAGTTTTATATATACTGAAAACATTGTCTAACATTGAGTCGGTGACCGCGCTGATTGATTGATTGATTATTATTGCTCGATATAGTCTGCCTGGTGCCGACAGTGAACGAATATGTGAATATGTGATGAAGGTGTTCAATACTCGGTTCCTAATGCCAAAACTTTTGACCAAGTTGTTGACAAACACGAAAGTAAACATAGCGTAGGTAATATCGTAAAAAATTAAACTGAAATTTATCACATAATTACTTGCTTTTAAAGCTTTATAGAGTTATGAGGAAAAGAGTGTAAAGTTTCCTCATCCTTTATAGAAAAGGGAGGCTCCTTCATCTTGACGGATTTGTGTCTGGTTATGTATTTTCCGAAGATTGATGTCGGGACGTTGTATATATGCTATTTGGACAGTAAAATCTGTTTGCGCGATGTAGGAATGTACGGGACTCCATTCAGTGTGATATAGTTATTCATGTCTATGTTTGATATTTACTTAATGTGCTTGTTTTAACAAATAAATTTGAAATACAATACCTTCGATTAATAAGATAGTTGTATTTTAGATCTGCGTATTCAAACATGATGGGAATTTCCCTGCCGTTTACTTCGCGTAATATATCCGGTGCCTGCTGAGGACATGTGTTTGTAAAGGTGTGTGATGAAAGTGTCTTAAACCCGATTCGAAACTAGAAAACTAATCGATAGCTTACCTACTTACTTTAGTCTACAATGTATTTGGAAAACGACGTAAAGGAGAGGAAATTAAATGTTTATCAAATCGACTACTAACCGGATATGTCTGTAGGTATTTTCAAATGACAAGTTGGTGTCACCAAGATACAGGTTGTGCCTAGTTTTGGACCTGCTTTTATTATATTTCTATCATATTTCAATCAAACAAAATTCGTTTTAATCAAAAGTTTTCTGCTGTTTATTGTGTGCTATTAAAATGTATTATGGTATTTTTGTATTTATTAAACTTATAGTTTAATAAATACAAAAATTAAAAAAAACTGTCATTCTTTGATAGTTATATTATTACCATTATACGGCACATTGACGGATTGTGATAATTTGATAAACGCTTAATTTCCCTGACCTTTTCTCCGGTTTTTCTATTAATTTTTCTATTAACACTTTTCAAGGATATCTTAGCTCTTTTTAGAAACCAGAGATATGGATATTTTTTCCAGTAAAGATCCCAGGGTAAAGCAATATATGTGCTAATTGTTTTTGGGTTTTTCTATAAGGAATTTCTCAGTTGCTACCCGGAGTTTGGATTTGTTTCTGGTTGATGGCACTCGAATTATATAAAACAGGCGAAAGTTGGTTGTAAATGCTATTGGTATTTATTTGGTTAAGCTACTAATTTGGTTAAATAAATGGTCTTTCAAAATAAACTGTGCGGTGCGCGGTTTCTATGCCTTTTGAAGGTTAAACCTGAGAATGAAAAACAAAGGTATCTTAGTAGGTACGTCAACCTAACCTTCCGGAGAATACAGATGTGATGTAGCGCTATGTTCTAAGTAAATAGATGCTATGAATATTCTCTATTAATACAAAATCAATTAAATGAAAAATGCTTTGTAGATAGTGCGCTTTCTTGGTGCAACCATCGTTGGTGCCCTTTTAAGGTTTTCCATTCCAAGACAATTCTTTTTTTTTTCTTTTATACTCCATAGAAGTTGAATATGTGAAGACTTATTTATTTCCATAAACAGTCCATAATATTTTAACTGCTGGGACACAGACCTAATATTTCTGTGAGAAGGATTGGGCCATATTCTTTTACAAGGATCCATTGCTGGTTGGATGTTAATGTCCTAAAATTGTTGCTTTCAGTATTTGCCATTTCTGCATGATGTTTTCCTTAACCGTTTTGTAAAGTGCCTACTTGGGTTTGAACCCAGAACTGTATAACTCGTAAGTCAGGGTCATTACAACCGCTAAATACTTGACATTGAAAAAAAACTTAATTAATTGAAGTAGAGTTTGGCCCCTTCATAAACTGTTTCCCAACAATACACTTTATCATAGACACCATTTTTTTTTACCAGACTGTGTTATTATTTTACACCTGCTGTAGAAGTCACGCATAGCAATAACTTATCGACTTTGGAAGACCTTCACAACGTGTAATAAAGTACGGGTACGAGTCAATATTCTGTGTTTACATACTTTCAATATCCCACCATTTAGTTTTTGTATTTTATTGATCTTGATCATAGACATAGATTATTAGATTAGATAGTAATGGTTTCGTGGAGCCGGCAGTACCTTATTTATTTATTTTATTATTTGTTTATATATACTTTATTGTACACCAGAAACATCATCATCATCTCAGCGTTAATCCCAGTCGCATCCGAAGCTTTCAGCTTTGGAGTCTGGGCTTCGCTTTACCAGTCTAACTGCTGATTTTGGCTAAACTTCGATATTTTCCGTGAAGCGACTGCCGTCTGACCTCCACAACCCGAAGGCGATATCGAAGCATTGCAGTTAGACCAATTGTTGAACTTTTGTGGGCTCCAACAACCCGTAACGACTGCGTGTTTTCCGAGGCACGAACAGACCAGTGCAAATATTCATATTCATGCATACAAATACTTATACTGCGCGAGGATCTAACCCGCGCCTCCTTACGCAGCGGCCGCGTTCGCTACCGCTACGCCATGGAGGCTGTCAAAATACAATGAAATGGTATTACTAACTCAACTGTGAATAAGTAATAATTTATTTCTCAAAAAACTAAAAAAAAAATATTTTACTATCTATAAATTAAATCAACGCGCCTATCTATTTTTAAATAACTCTGTAAATATTAAATATATATAAGATCGTTTTGAAATCGCTAAAAGTTCTTTTAAAATGGAAATATAGACAAATCTATGAGTCTGCTTTGGCCCTGTGTGTTTCATAAATATATGCGTAATGCACTACTCATTGGAATCATAACTATTAAATTTTGCTAATTTGTAAACTTCAGGAAAATTATTAAAATATAAAGTATAGTATTGAAATTCAAAAGGAAGTAGGTTGAAAAACTTAAGGTCTTTTAAGTTTTTATAACGACGAACTGTCAATGCCGTGTTTTAAAATAATATACCTACACGAGAAACAAAACAATTTATTTGTGTGTACACACTACACAACCTGCTAACCACATATAATTATCATAATACTTTTTATAAAGACAACCTTTCTTTTGTGTTAAACCAAAAACTCTAAAATAAATGAATATTCAATTCCGCTTAACACAATCAATATAGGTACATATTTAACCAAATACACCAATAATGAAACAACATAAGCTGCTAAAATAAAAAGGTATTTGAACGAACGACAATCATGCTATATTTCTGAACTTCTTAAATTCGTCGCATTATTAGAAGCTGTGCTTATCCTGGCCTTTAAACCCAATGAAATTTCACGCACACGTACACAACAGTTTAGGCACACAAGCAAATAATTTTATACACAGACAGATACGGAAGAGGCACATTTTGTAACTGCTTACGCCGCTACGAAAAGTGGCGCGGGCGTCGCGACGAAGGCGACTGATGTGTCTCGTAGTTAGCACTAGGCACAATAGATGGCAATGTTATCACTAACTGATTAACAATGTGTTTCAGTTTTAAGTTTGTAGTATATAAATTATTTTACTATAGTATATTATATATTTTTTTAGAAGACTATTAGGGTATGCAGAGCTTATCTGCTTGTATGGAGCGCACGCGCCTGTCGTCGTGGAGATCCTTGGGGGAGGCCTATGTCCAGCAGTGGACGTTTTTCGGCTGAAATGAATGATTGAATGTGAAAGAGTTTTGTCAATTATGAATATACACTTACATACCTTCTTAGCTCTTGTACGTGGTTTTACTTACGTGGAGGTCTGAAATTGTCCCAAGGATCGGAACAACCTGAATAAAATCTATACTAATATATACAGGTGAAGAGTTTGTTTATTTGAACGCGCTAACCTCAGGTCCGATTTGAAAAATTCTTGCGTTGGATAGTCCATTAATCCAAGAAGGCTAAAGCCTTTGTATTGTGATGTTATATAGCCTAAAGGCTATATAACATCACGCTGCGACCAATAGGTGTGGAGCATAACTAACTCCACGCGAACGAAGTCGCTGGCGGCCGCTAGTGTATCCTATGGCATAACCGAGGTCATGATGGTCACCCGTGTGTCACTTAATCGGCCCATAAAATCCCACTGCTAGGACAGAGGAATCCTATATGTGAGAGGAGATGGGTCCTGGCGCGATTTGTCACATATCAATGAAATTTGTAAGGAACATTTTGGTTTTGTCACGTCACCTTCACCGCTTTGAGAGCAGTGGTGATCATCATTATCATCTCAGTGTTCAGTCCCGGTTGTATCCGCGACCTTAGCGTTGGAGCCCGGGTCCGCTGAGAGCAGTGGTGATGAATGAGTATAAACAAAGTAAAGCGCCTGTCGTATTACACTAGCAACCTGCGGGGGAATTGCGTAAAACACAGCATCAATGGATTTGATATTGATAGTTCAACATCATTCATTGCGTTATCTACGTTTTAGAATAAACAATTTTTTCGTAGATATAGAGTAATGGATTAGAAATATGCTTCTGAATTGGTATCTAGTAATGGTGTGTTGCGTAAATAAGGTGCAAACTCGTAAGTCGCGCCAGTCATCATCAGCTGTACAAGCGTGACAAGATAACAGACAGATATAGAGTTACTCTCAAAGTGACAATACTAGGATGAACAGTATCTAACAATGATTAGAGTTTTGACGGGAAAGCTAAGATGAGTGTCACGCGCATTTTTCATTGGACTTTTAAAATTATTTATAGTGTCGTTTACTAAATAAAAGCGCGTGATGAAGGTATGTAGTAAAAAGTGCATTCAGTAAATAATTCATAAAGAACATTGAAATATCGCAGCATGGTGGCCACATCATGACTTTGCCTCGAACCTCCCTCATAGTCGGCTCACGCGGCCATCTTTTTCAACTGTCACTGGCGATATCCGCCATTATTGTGAATTAAAATTTTCAAAGAATTTCTATAATTTGTTACATGTGTTATTGACAAATTTGTGGTATTTATTCCACAGCGGCCATTGATCAAGGGTTGAGGTTGAATCTCACCTTGAAAAAAGAAGAAGAAGTATAATGATTATTAATTATTTGTCAATATAGATGGTTATTTTATTTTTATAACAGCAGCAGTGGTAGCCTAAAGGTATCGGCCGGGACCTACAAGATGTAGGTCGTAGGTTGTATTTTTTTTTTTTTTATTAATTATAAACTAGCGCTTGACCGCAATCCCGCTTGATGGTAAGCAGTGATGCGATCGTTGATGGTAAAGCGCGCTAGTTTATTAAGAGCCTATTCATTCAGAAAAACTAAGCGAATAGGAAGGAAGGCGGCAGTTGATGCAATGTTAAACCCAACAACACGACCAACGATGCTGCGCCAAAGGGTGATCTGAAGATCCTCCACGACCAAACTCCCAACACAACAACATTTGCGCATCGTACCCGGCACACATCGCAACACAACAGCTCAGACCCGAACGGCTTCACCAGACTTCATGCCGGAACACGACGACAACGTTCGAACCAAGCCAGGCGCTTTACTTTGTGTTAATTATTTAATTGCCGCTGCTCTGAAAACGGTGAAGGATAACATCGTGAGGAAACGGTTCTAGAAGCAAAACTTCGAAGACATGTGACATCTGCCAACCCACACTGGGCCCGCGTGTTAGTATAGTCCCAGGAGTGGGAAGATAAGATTATAGGTTGATTATGCATGTTATGTATAAGGTGATTTTCAACTTTATCTCTATAGTATTAAGGCTCATGGTTGATTGGGAATATCTGACAGTTTCGGGTAGCTTATAAGGTATTTAGGTATCCTTAGAGGATAAGGAATAAATAAGTAATTGTTTAAAAAGGTTGAAGTATATCTATCTCCGAGACTCCGACTTAATCCATAAAGCAGGTATCTCCTGAAACTTCAACAAGCTTAAAGTTGAAGTAGCTAAGATCGGTCGAAGTACGAAGTCGAACAGACAGGGAAACTTTATTTTAACGAGCTTCAGTTATAATCAGAGTAGTGACGTTACGAACATTTTGAAAATGTCTTTTAGTGTTAGTCAGCTATAAAGCAAGTTTTCAGAAACATGTTTTTTTTAAACTTGATTGTGTTTCATCGTCATGTTAAACTTTTTGGTAAAATGGAAATATGGCGAATGCAGCATTTGTGGGTGAACTGAAACTTTAAACAAAGTAGCGACCCGCTCCGGAATTGCACGGGCGCAATGTTGATACTAATTACACTACAGAAAAACTGTGAACGTTGTATATAAAAACATAGCGGTCCGCCGTTCCCGCCGCCCCAGTCGGTCAGTATCGCCGCAAACGCTACGTCCCGCAATTTTTAAATCTGCAATAACTTCGAAATCTTCAAATATTCATTTAAATAATGTGTTGTACAGGGCCATATAGATCTATATCAAACCAACAATGTATTTAAGGTATTTAATTGGATAAGGATTAAAACTACATATTTTTTAAAATCGTTTCGAAAATTAGTTAAAATTAATTCTTTGTCGTAAAAAGTAAATGCCAAAAAATGTTATTGTGTGATATCCATAAGAGATAGACATGTAACTTTTCTAAGTTATATGTACTTTCTAAGTATATCTTGGATACCAATGGCTGGTTAAAAGGCGAAGGAAAACATCTTGAGGAAACCTGGACTTTAAGTCTGAAATCGCCAACCCGCAATGAGCAAGCGTGGTGATTACGCTCAATCCTTCTCTGTGTGAGGAGAGACCTGTGCCCAGCAGTGAGACGATAAAAAGTTTTTTCATCGCGGAGTTTTCTGTAGACCTTAGACCTTTTCAATGTGTACAATACTTAGTACATTTTTTTGATAAATCTCACAGGGTTCAGCCTGCGTTTGCAATTTGAAATGTAGGCGGAAAAAAAAATACGACATCACATTAGAAATCTCAAGAATAACAGTATTTCTCCGCTGTTAAAATGTGTGTTATTATACATAAATAAACCTTCCTCTTCAATCACTCTATCTATTAAAAAATTTTTAAAGATTTAAGCATACATAGGGATATTTTTTTTTAATAATTATAAACTAGCGCTTGACCGCAATCCCGCCGGATGGTAAACAGTGATGTGATCGTTGATGGTAAAGCGCGTTAGTTTATTAAGAATGAATAGGTCACTCAGAAAAACTGAGCGAATAGGAAGGAAGACGGCAGCTGAGCGAGGTGATGCAATGTTAAACCCAACAACACGACCAACGATGCTGCGCCAAAGGGAGATTGATCTGAAGACCCTCCACGACCACACTCCGAACACACCAACATTAGGCGCATCGTACCCGGCACACATCGCAACACAACTGCTCAGGCCCGTCCTCCGTACGGCTTCATATAGGGACAGGGAAAGCGTCTTTGTTTTATACTATGTGCTGATAAAGAATAAGAGTTATTTATTATGAGAGACAGAGAAAGTAATATTTGTTTTTTTTTATGTAATGAATGTGCTAAAGGCGGCGCGTCCTTGAAATTTCATTTTCAATTCTCGTACATTTATCGAATCACTGTATAAGTGCTCATTCGTAAGAGAGACCTGCGTCGTCGTATTACTTCATCGGTACACGAACAGTGTACCGATGAAGTAATAACGAAATATTCGATATTACTTCATCATTTCAGCCAAAAGGCGTCCGTTGGTGGATATAAGCCTACCCATCATGATCATCTACCTACCCTTTTATTATCTATATATGTTGGGGTTGGCTTGCAATCTAACCGGATTACGCAGAATATCAGTATTTTATATGCGGCCGCTGCGCAAGTAGGCACGGGTTCGATCCCCGCGCAGTGCAATTTGTATGCATAAATATGAATATTTGCACTATTCTTTTCGTGCCTCAGAGAGCACGTTAAGTCGTTGGTCCCGGTGGCCATACGAACATCTAATGGCAGTTGTTACGGGTTGTTGGAGCAATCAAAAGCCTAACAATTGGTCTAACTGCAATGCTTCGATATCGCCTTCTGGTTGTGGAAGTCAGACGGCAGTCGCTTCACGGAAAATATTGAAGTTTAGCCAAAATCAGCAGTTTGACTGGTGAAGCGGACCCCTGGCTCCAAAGCTGAAAAAGCTTCGGATGCGACTGGGATTAACCCTGAGATGATAATGATGATCAATATTTTATATGGTGCGACACCTATCTGACCTCCACAAGCCAGTTGCTGGGTAATACGATATAAGCCTACCCAAGCGTCACCATATTAGTTAATCTTCTCTAATGGATCCCAATGTCGTGGTGGCCTAGTGGTTAAAACACCGGCCTCTCAAGTATGAGTGCGCGGGTTCGATTCCAGGTCAGGCAAGTACCAATGTAACTTTTCTAAAGTTATATGTACTTTCTAAGTATATCTTGGACACCAATGACTGGAGGTGAAGGAAAACATCTTGAGGAAACCTGGACTTTAAGTCTGAAATCGCCAACCCGCATTGAGCAAGCGTGATGATTACGCTCAATCCTTCTCTGCATGAGAGTGCCCAGCAGTGGGACGGTAAAAAGGTTGATGATGATGAATGGATCCCCGCTTCCTCACGAGGTCTACCTTGTGGCCTTCTTTGCATTTAGGATTAAAACATTAATATTTTTGTCTTCTTGTTTTAGCACACTATTGTCCACATTTCTGTGTCTGCTGGAAGAAATTTCTCAAGAAATAAGCATCACACACAGATTTTAATTTTATCATATCCTTATGTAATAAAAATAAGGTAAAATAAATAAGAAAGCCGTATGGAGGACGGGTCTGAGCAGTTGTGTTGCGATGTGTGCCGGGTACGATGCGCCTAATGTTGTTGTGTTGGGAGTTTGGTCGTGGAGGGTCTTCGGATCAATCTCTCTTTGGCGCAGCATCGTTGGTCGTGTTGTTGGGTTTAACTTTGCATCACCTCGCTCAACTGCCGTCTTCCTTCCTATTCGCTCAGTTTTTCTGAGTGAATAGGCTCTTAATAAACTAGCGCGCTTTACCATCAACGATCGCATCACTGCTTACCATCAGGCGGGATTGCGGTCAAGCGCTAGTTTATAAATATTTAAAAAAAATAATAATGAATTATACGTCTGCAGCTGAACTAGGCTTAAGTCATCATCGCCAAACCCACAAATAAAATTGACAACTAAAATAATCCACCAAGTTGTTCTGAAAATACACACATCAAAAGTGTCTAGGGATCAACATATATTTTTGCAATAACTTTTCTCCTGATTGATATTAATTAAAATTTTCTTTAAGGATTCATCAAATAAAGTGTTTTCGTTTGTCACAGTAACGATAAACCAAGTCACCTTTGCATTAATAAAGAAATTTGCCATTTTCCTAATAAAGGGATATTTGACATTTGAACCACTAACACAAAAGTTCGAAAAAAAGACTGAAATAACAGTTTTCTCTAAAATTTTATTGGGTAACTTAAACAATTAATAATCCGTGTTTCTACCGCGAACACTAACAACACAAGAACATCGGTTTGGCATACTCAAAATGAGTTCATCCAAATCACGCTGTGGAATGGCCGCCCATGTTCGTTGCAACAACAAAAAAAGTTCTTCTTGCGACTGGATACCCTCCATATTCGGCAGAGCTCTTCTCTGTAGCATATCCCATGCATGCTCAATCGGGTTCAAGTCTGGCGACTGAGCAGGCCAGGGCAGGACATTGATGTTAGCTGTGGCGAGAGTCTGTCTTACAACTCTTGCGGTGTGCGGTCGTGCATTATCATGCATTAACTGAAATAAGGGACCGATTTGCACTTGTAGAGGGACGATGACGTCTGATACAATCGTCTCAGCATAAATTTGAGCGTTGAGGTTGCCTCTGATCCAAATCAACTCAGTTCTTCCGCCGATCCAAATACCCGCCCATACCATGATGGTTCCACCACTATAAGGATGGACTTCCTGGCAGGATTTTAATCGCTGTTGGCGTCCAGGGGTTCTCCAGTGTCGTATACGTCTTGTATCCGGTCTCATACCAAAACGAGACTCATCAGAAAAGCACACGAAACGCCATTGTTCTTCTGCCCAATTTCTGTGTTCAAGAGCCCATTGATATCGAATCCTACGATTGTGCATTGCTATAGGTGGTACCCGTAGCGGTCTTCGGGAATGAAGGTTCACTTCATGCAAGCGGTTTCTGACTGTTTGGTCGCTAATTAAGTTCCCTGAAGAGTGATGAAGCCTCACGGCTAACATCATGGCGGTTATTGTTGGAGCTCTTCGAGTTAAGATTTGAATGTATCGGTCTTGTCTCCGTGTGGTGCAGCGATACCGTCCTCCATGGCGCTCAGCCACGGTACCAGTGCTTCGGTAACGTGTCCAAAGTCGACTGATAACACTCTGACTTGTATTCAGAGCTAAAGCCACAGTACGTTGCCGGGAACCAGCTTCTATCATTCCCACGGCTCTGAGCATTTCTTCCCTGCTTAAATGACGTCGCCGCTCCATAATAACGTTGGTTTTAATCAGTAGCAGGGAAACAGTAGTACTAATAATGTCTTCAATGCGTTGTATGTTTTTATAGGGAAAATATTGACAGCTGATTTTCATCTTTTACTCGAATTTGATTCACAGTTCCTGATTCAAATTATGAAATGCACCAAAAAGGATCCATATAAATTTATAAAATCATAAATTTATTACAAAGCCACATCTCAATCTCAAGAAATCCGCATAAAAATGCTTGATCCCTAGACACTTTTGATGTGTGTATTTTGCATATTGAAAATAAAAGCCATTGTAGCGGTACCTACAAATGCCACAAAAATGAACGACGCGTCATACTGACGTCACACGAATTCTACATCTCGCAATCAGAGTTTACCGTGCAATTGGCATACATACAACTTGCCAATTTCAACCATTGGGCAAGTGCCCGCCAGACATAACACCCGTCTGGTTGGAGGATCCTCCCTTTTCTATGGAGGATGAGTGAGCTTTACTCAGCTCCTCATGCCTCCACACCATAATAAACAATTCGATGAATTAAAATAATATACATAATCATAAAATTAAATGTTATTACTTTTTATTAAAAAAACATCGATATCTTTTTCTGTACTTTTTATAGCACTAGGAGTAAGGCTCCTTTTCAGTCCATTTTTAGGGTTCCGTAGCCAAATGGCAAAAAACGGAACCCTATTAGATTCGTCATATCTGTCTGTCCGTCTGTTCGTCCGTATGTCACAGCCGTTTTTTTCTGAAACTATAAGAGCTATACTGTTGAAACTTGGTAGGTAGATGTATTCTATGAACCGCTTTAAGATTTTGATGCAAAAATAAAAAAAAATAGTAATAAATATTGGGGACTCCCCATACTTAGTTAGAACTCTCAATTTTTTTTTATTAAACACATAAGTGTGGGCAGGCGCGTGCGCTCCATAGAGGCATATAAGCACTGCATACCCTAATAATTTTCTAATTCGGAACACCCGAATCGTATTATAATATAATTTTTGTACTACAATACTTCTCTGTATGTGAGGAGACCTGTGCCCAGCAGTGGGACGATAAAAAGGTTGATAATGAGGATGATGATGATCTATGCATACCCTCAACAAAATCTCTGTGCACGCCCCTGAGTGTGGGGTATCTATGGATAGGTCTTCAAAAATGATATTGAGGTTTCTAATTTTTTTTTTTCTAAACCCAATAGTTTGCATGACAGACGATTCCAAAGTGGAAAAAAGTTGATCCCCCCCTCTAACTTCCAAAATAAGTAAATGAAAAATCTAAAAAAAAAAAACATACCTATGATGTACATTACTATAAAAACTACCAACGAAAATTGTTTTGAACGAGATCTAGTACGTAGTTCTTTTTTTAATACCTCGTAAATCGTAAATCACTTATTACCGCGAAATCTTTCATACAAATAACTTAAATCCTTTAATTTCATAAATCAGTGGTACGGAACCCTTCGTGCATGAGTCCGACACGCACTAGGCTGGTTTTTAAAATTATGTACGACGGTAAAAGGTGACAGTCGTAAAAATGGAACGCTCTTTAAATGCAGGGTAAATCCATAACACACTATTAGTAGCCAAAGGCTTCCATTTTGAGAGTTCAACAACATTCCCTGAGTTATTTACGGGGTTCAAAGTGTTCATCAAATATGAAGTGTGCTTACCCTGGGGAGAATAGGTGGGGGTAACTGCCCCTCCCCCTTGAAAATCTTGCAGAATATGTATGAACTCCACTAATTACTAACCAAAGTATAAACGGACTTATCTTTAACTTTTAAATTAACCACGCAATAGACACTGGCAAAATCTACGGTGTAATAGGGATGTATCCAAGGTATGAAAATCAAAAAAATAATTAGTCCGTCTTATAGATAATAAAAAAAAAAATTAAGACCCGTATTTTTTATTTTGTCGAAACTACCAAACATTATTGAGATATAGCGTATTAAAGTTACGGAGTGGGGGCTAATTACGTCACGCCATGGTATATTTTGTACGACGGCGTGACGTCATGCGATATTTCAAATCAATATATCTTCCTAAGTATTTGAATAAAAGAAAAAATAAAAAATACGTATTCAATATTTTTTAGAAATCTATCTCCTATCTATTAATTGCCTAAAACCGCGTGGGATTATAGCGCACAAAGATTGTCGAATCTAGCCGAGCGTTCTGACGCTTGCGCTCGGCTGTAGGGAGTTCCGAGCGATTAGTATTTATTTTATTTGACTCCCCCCTAAGCCTGACTTGTCCCATAGGCCAGAACCTGGGTTTGCCCATGAGTGTATATCATTCATTTATAATCTGAAAATAGTTGACCCGTCAAAATGTGGGTTAGACGACCTGATACATATTGAGAAGGGACAACTGTCCAATCGTGTTATCATACAGTCTTGTAGATGTCCGTAAGATACGGACATCTACGGGGTGCGAGTTGAGGGGGAGCTAAGCTGGCTTAGCCCGGAACCCGTAGTTGATCGTAGTTTGATGCTTATTGACGTAGGTTCTATAGACTGTCAATGATTCGTACAAGTAATTAATCAAACAAATCTGAGTGTAACTAGAGGAAAAAATACTTGATATATCTTCCATTTCTAGCCTATCGTCATCCCAGTGCTGGCCTTCATCAAGTAAGTGTCGCACTCGGCAAGGATCCTGGTAGGTAACAACATCATGGACCTTTTGAAGGTCGTCATACTAAGTAGATCTCCTCAATGTGTGCAAAAGCAGGAACATGAAGAAACATTCGGTATATTTGCGTAGACCACGTACACTCTTCCTATGCTGTTCTTTATCAGGAATACCATCTACAGCTTTGCTACGCCTTCTTCGTTAGAAAACGCCTTTCTGTTTATTGTAGGTATACCTAATACGGCAAAACTTCCTAGTACAGAAGTATATGTGTATTTTGACACGGTGTCAACGTCACCTGATGTTACGATTCGTTTGTAAGACTGCACCCGCTTTGTCAAAAAACATGGAATTTAGCTACCTAAATGGTTATTGAATTTTGCACCACACCATTACAGAAATGCAGTTCTTTATACATAATATAAAATAGACGGCTAGTCTTAGTTCTGTACTAAGTGGTCACTTTTGTATTAAGGACTTAGCTTTATGGTTTAACCTTAATAAAGTTCGAAATACAAATACCAACTCACAGGCTAAGTTTGGTACTAAAGTTAGATTTCGTTTTGTAATTAAGGGGCCTTAGTGTAAAAGAGCGTTTTAGGAATAGCACCGCGCATCTAGAATAAATCACCAGATGTTATAAAAAATTTGAATGTTACACAGTTCAAAACAAAATTAAAACAGTTATTAATTGATAAATTTAATTATAAGACTGATGAATTTCTAAATTGCAAATTAATGTAGACTTATTAATTTGACTGTGTTTATAATTATGCATTGACTGGCGAAATAATGGTGCCATTACATTTGAAGCTTTTGTTTTTATTTATTCATCAAGATTCAATTTAATTTGGACATAACCTACTAAATAATTTGCGTTTACATGTAGCATGACTAATTAATATTGTTTATATTTTGCATGCAACCATTTTTGTACGTTTCTTGGTATGACATAGGTACCACTTACGTCTTATAAACTTTAATTTAAGAACTGTATTCACTAACAATATTATTATAAACCAGCGCTTGACCGCAATCCCGCCTGATGGTAAGCAGTGATGCGATCGTTGATGGTAAAGCGCGCTAGTTTATTAAGAGCATATTCACTCTAGCCTTGAAGACACTCAAATTGTAGTCCAACGCAAAACACCGCCGCTGGCAAACTGTTCCAGTCCCTCGATGTACGCGGTATAAAAGAGGAAGCAAAACGCTTCGTCCGGATCGCAGTGGTGTCAACAACGTAAAAACACGCCGTACGACGGGTCGTCCGATGATGGAACGGAGATGGGGGAATTAAATCATGCAATTCCCTTGCACACTCACCAGAATGCATCCTATGGAAGACCGAAAGGCTGGCTACTCTACGCCTGTGCTCCAGGCTTTGGAGACCGTTTCGAGTTCTGGGTCGCCAATCAGCCTCTTCGCACGCCTCTCCACTGAATCCAAAGTGGCAAGGTGACATTTCGCAGCACCAGCCCAAATGTGGCTGCAGTACTCCACACACGAGCGGACCTGTGATTTTGATTGATGTTGAGTTTTAAGGAAATCGTCGATTTCAGAAAGCGTAAATAAAGAACGCCAACGCAAAGTCGTTTGCGTCGGAGCTTTTAACAGCTCTGCAATGTTGTCGGAGTTGAAATACATACGAGTATATTCGCCGTCAACTCTCGAGGTGTATGTACATGGAGATATGTCAGTGGTAGGGTTCATTCAAGAATAGAAAAGCTCAGAATATAACATACCACCTCTAAAGAGCTTATGTATCGACTCGACTGAACCCTTGTGACCCTATCATGTTCATTGTGTCTCAAAGGCAACGTAGCTTGATTACTTGCAGCCTTTGTTCACATAGTTGCAAATATATTTTACTGAAGATTGCAACATTTATGTGTCTTGAAATATTTTGCTTAGCACAGGTGAATACGACACGATCCATCTATTATCCCTATTATCCACGACGATGTCATGGCCACGTGATCTTATTGTAGCCGTAAGCCTACTTTGTTCGGGTGTACGTTGGGCCCGTTGGCGATATGATGGATATCCATTTTCCCTCTAGCATTGTTAAATTTATGAATGTGTCTACGGGAACTACCCTACATCTCAGCGTTAATAATCCCAGTCGCATCCGAAGCTTTTTAGCTTTGGAGTCTGGAGTCCGGTTTACCAGTCTAACTGCTAATTTTGGCTAAACTTCGATATTTTCCGTGAAGCGACGGCCGTCTGACCTCCACAACCCGGAGGCGATATCGAAGCATTGTAGTTACACTAATTGTTGGACTTTTGAGGGCTCCATCAACCCGTAACGACTGCCATTAGATGTTCGTATGGCAACCGGGACCAGTGCAAATATTCATATTCATGCATACAAATATTTGCACTGCGCGGCGATTGAACCGACGCCTCAATCTACGGGAACTACCCTATAGGTTATTTAATATTATGATTAACTTGCAAGTATCAAAATATTAACGACCCGCCCCGGCTTTGCACGGGTGTAATGCTGATACTAATTACACTATAGAAAAACTGTGAACGCTGTATATAAAAACATAGCGGCCCGCCGCTCCCACCGCCTCGTCCGGTCGGTACCGCCGTAAACGCTACATCTCGCAATTTTTAAATCTGTAATATCTTCGAAAATATTCATTTAAATCATGTGCTGTAAAGGGCCATATAGATTTATATTAAATCAACAATGTATTTAAGGTATTTAATTTGGGAAGGATTAATGTTGTATTGGTTAAAATCGTTTCGAAAATTAGCCATTATTTGTCGTTAAAAGTAAATGACCAAGAATGTTATTGTGGGATATCCATAAAAGATAGACATATACCATCGCGGAGTTTTCTGTAGACCTTTTCAATGTGTATAACAATACTTAGTACATTATTTTGATAAATCTCGTAGAGTTGAGCCTGCGTTTGCAATGTAAGCGAAAAATATGTAATTATTTACGACATCACATTAGAAGACTCAAAAATAACAATATTTCTCCACTATTCAATAGATATTACTATACATATTAACCTTCCTCTTCAATCACTCCATCTATTTAAAAAACCGCATCAAATACGGGATTAAAAGACAGAGAAAGTGACTTGGTTTTTATGTTATACATACTATATATTGATGCAGGATAAACGAAACATAAACACTCGTATTCAACAACGCAATCAAAAGGATGGCGTTGACTAATAGTTTGATATTTTTATTGCTTCAAGGGTGGATTCATGTACGTATTTGATATTAATTTCAACTTGATAACTCCACATATTCCTGAGAAATAGGGTCCACGGGCAATCAGAAGAACAACGAAATTATACCGTGTCTATAAAGTCGTGAAAATGGATGTTTCGTGAATTAAACCTTTTAAAAGTAGGGCAATACTAAATCTTAGTAAGTACAAGTACATCGAATGTCATCGGCAGTCATCGATTTGTTTTGTGGCTTGTTATTTATTGAAATTTGTTTTAATTTTGAATTCAATTTAGACAAAACATCGAAGAAAAGTGTTAAATATGAGAAAAACACACCGGAATGGAGCTCAGGAAATTATTTTTAAAGTTTATCATCGATGTTTGTTAGTACACCAAGCTGGACATATTTTATCAAATATGGATGATATTTATGCTTGAACAGTTGCTAAAACAGGTATGTAATCATGTTACTGTTTGTTTTATCTACTAGAAGTTTCAAATTTACTAAGTAAACGATTTTAAGACTAAAATGAGGATTTTTATATTGCGCATTTTAGGTTAGATTGCAAATATAAGTAGACTATAGTGTAGCAGTTTTGATAATTTAGGTGATTTAATTTACCGCTGATTTTAAAAATGAATTATATAATGTTCGGAATTAAAATTAGTGCTATCCATCTTAAGATAAAGATAAAGATATTTTATTTTGCAAATAAGGGTAAGTCATGGTGGTACATGATATTTAAAAAAATATATTTACATCAAATAATCTAGTTCATCGTAATATAATTTAATCAATAAATACAATAATTATATTTCAATGTCATCGCTCAATAATATAATTAATGTCACAATTTCTAATAATAATAAGTACAGTAAAATAGTCAACCAAAATCTTTCTCCAACAAAAAGTCTGCAACTCTATAATAAGCCTTGTCTACTAAAAAATTAGGAAGTCTTTTATTAAACAATGTCAAATTACAGTCCTTCCAGCGACTAGGTATTTTATTATAAATTAATGGTGCCATGCAGCAGACACCTCTGCTCATCATAGCTGTTCTAGCACCAGGAATACGTATACTGCTATTGTCACGCCTATTCCTTGGAAATTCGTGTGAAGCGATCTGGGTTTAATTTTACCAACATTGCCATTTCCAAAATATACAAACATGGAAGAGTTAATAACTTATACCGTTTAAAATATGTCACGCAGCTATCTTTTTCTGTTGAATTGCCCCAAAAGATAACTCCGTATCGCAGATGGCATTCTACTATACCATAGTATGCAGTAAGGCATGCATCCAGATTTACAACCGCAGACAAGGTATATAGAGCATATGCAGATGAACTTAGTTTTTTGCAAAGTAACTCAATGTGTTGTTTCCAGTTAAGTTTATTATCTATTTCTAGCCCTAGAAATTTAGTACTAACGACCTCGTTAATTTGATTACCATTATATTACACATTGAGATTATCTATATCTGTCATACGTTGATTAAATTGGATTAATTTTGTTTTATTTAAATTTATTTTCAAGTTATTTTCTTCTAACCATTTTATAATCAATTTTAACGAATTATTAATGTCACTTTGGTATCAACACTTTTTGAAGGTATTGTCAAGGTGCTGCCATCTGCTTATAATGTCAAAGGTTGTTTAATACATTTCGGTAAGTCATTGATATATACTATGAACAACAAGGGACCCAGCACACTACCCTGCGGCACCTCGTAACTCACTCTTCGCTCTTCTGATCGAAACATCTCATCGTGTTTATTAAATAAATTAATTCTGTTCATTTCGGTTATTTGTCGTCTATTTTGTAAGTAAGATTGACATAGTGCTAAAACATTACCCCTTATACCATAAGCTTCTAATTTTTGTAATAGTGTAGGATGTAGGACATAATCAAATGCTTGAGTCATATCACAAAAAATGGCGCGTTTACCAACATTATTAATGACATTGTATATAAAATCATAGATTGTCATATTTGTTGGTCACACAGAATATTATATTTGTCAAAGTATTTCAAAAGCTGTTTGTGAATATACTTTCAAATATTTTTGAAATAATAGGAATCAGCGAGACTGGCCTATAATTATCTACAAGATCTCTATTTTCCCTTTTAAATACTGGTTAAACAATGGCAATTTTCAGAGCCTCTGGGTATACACCAGCACTTATACTGAGATTATCTTCTGATAGAAATTACATAGGTATTATTATTTTTAATCTTTCATTCAAATGTGAGAGATTAAAATATCAAACCCTTTTTCAAGATATGTATGAGTTAGATAATCGCTTGAGTGAAGATAGCAGGCTGATGACAGCAGTAGCGGAGACGTTGTTAGTGACGCAGCTGACACTGAAAATACTTTTTAACGAAGAATGTTTGGAATCAGATGATGAAAGCATTTATTATGTTTTGGAATACTTTTCATTGGTAAAACACACATTAAAATTTATAATAATAAATATGCATTAATTTTGTTTTGTTTTACTCATTTTATTTAAACGCCAGAGACCATAGATTTGTGTTTTCATTAAAACCAGTTGTGCTTCTAGTACAAAATTATGTGCTAGTATCAAAATGATTTCAATCAAGTCAACAGGGTTGCTATATGCACGACCGCAGCGTCCTCATTTATTTTCACGACTTTATAGACTTTTTTTTTGGGACAAAACCCGCCACACTTTTCCCAATCACTGCAACTCCTGAAAGCCAGAATCAACAGTGGCGACCGCCAGAAAAACGCCGAGCAATGAAGCTCGACGAGTCCCGGAGAAACGATTCAACTGTCTTGGGTCCCGCAACGAAATTAATCAGAAAAGAATAGCGGAGGAGTAAGAAAAAAGATATTTTTCCACTTCCCTCCATAACAAGCAGGAGACAGAACAGAACTAGGCCAATCGGCACAAAGGGACATTATTGCAACTGGGAGAAGCCCAGATTGCCAAACACCACGGAATAAAATTTGATTAAGTTAATGGGTCCTAAGTAGTTATTAGCTGTTACAATTGATTCCAATAATAAGTATGGCAAAAGCGCCTGAACGCACGGAAATTGGTTCTAGTTTCTACAAGGTCCGTATAATAAACGACTCCGGATGTAACTTGTACACTATCCAACATAATATTGCGTTCATTCTGCCAAAGAACACACTCCCACAAGATGTGATGTGCGGACTGTTCAAATTCACAGTTCGATGTAGAACACTGACACAAAGGGGAAGGAACAAGTTTAAAAGAATACAGTTTACTTTTAAAGTTGCCATGACCTGTGAGAAATTGGGCAACGCAGTGGTCAACCTCCAGCCATGTCCTAGCCAGCCGATCGCCAACGGATGGAAAGAATAGATGGAGGTGCCGGCCCTTGATGGAATTATCCCACCTACTTTGCCACTCGGATAAGAGGTCCTCCCAGACATCAGTCTGAGGTTTAAATAATCTAGAGATTTTATTAAAGTCGCGTTGTGTAACAAAATTAGTGTCCATGGCCTCCCCCCTCGCGGAGTAGTACATTGAAGCACGTCGCTGTACCTCAAGGTCGACTGGAAGTACACCTGCCAGTACCGGTAAGGCTTCAGTACTGACCGTTCTATACGCCTTGCATAAAAATATCAATGCCAAACGTTGGCTTTGAAGCAGTTTACGTCGTGCCGCCCCTATGCTGGCCCTATCGGCCCAAACAGGTGCACCGTAGCACATACATCCTAAGTAGGTAGCTCCATATATAGTTTTTAAAGTTAGGAATGATAGACCCCAAGTTACTTTGGATATTCTAGTTAGGGCATAAAAGTTCCTTTTAGCTTTTTCACCAATTATTTTTATATGTTCTATAAATGAAAAATTCCTTTCTAAGATCATACCAAGGTAGCATACGGATTGCTGTTTTTTAATGGGAACGTTATTAAATTTAATAGTAGGCAATGATTTAAGAATACCTTTTAGTAGAAGTTGATAGGTTTTATGTGGCGCAAACGCTAGGCGGTTACGATCACCCCACTGAGATATTAAATTTAGGCAAGTATTGGCCAAGTTCTCAAGTCCAGCTCGGGTACTTGACTGAATGAGCAGTAGGCCATCGTCCGCGTAACCAGTAAGTGAACAGCCGCAAGGAAGCGGGATCGCGAGGAAGTCATCAAAACCCAAATTCCATAAATAAGGACCGACAACTGAACCCTGAGGACATCCCATGGTTAGTGTACTAGAAAAATGACCGAGCTTAAGTACCGCGGAACCGTTTATAAAGTAAGAGTAAACGAGATTATATATGTTTTTATAGCAACCGCGGGTTTTTAATTTTAACAACAGCATAGGCCACCAGGCGTTATCAAAAGCCCCAGAAATGTCCAGGAAGATCCCAATTACGTACTTGTTTTCGGATTGGTTAACGGTTCTTCTGACAGAAAGCGCCGCGTCGACTGTAGATTTACCTATGGTGAAGCCATACTGATTATTATGGAATTTTGGACCGTTCGGTAGTAAACGTGGAACGATGAGGCGCTCAAGAAGTTTACCCAAAGACTTTATAGACTGACTATATCTGCTATAATCCTCAAAACAACTATCTTTGCATACGGGAGCCACTAATCGCAAGTTAAGGCTCCCGTATATTTAACACTACGTCAATAATCCCTTTAATTACAAGAAGGATAGGCAAAGTCTGAACGAGGTAGTGTGTGCTGAGACAGAATGGATGTCATTCAAATAGACATTAGGTGTGTGCATACTCTTAGTATCTTTTAGTTACCTTTGACCACAGGAATTCAAAGAAATTCACGAGATATCAGTGTTCATTTAATCATTCCTTAGAGTTTGTTTCGTAACATACAGCGACCACCATCCTGTCTAGTTGCAAGTATGGAAATACTTTTCTGTGAAACTAGTACCAAACTATTGTTTCCTTTTTTGTTTATTTTAAGTATTTTTGAAGTGAAACTTCTTTAGGCACGCTTGACTTGGGGAGTAAACTAGCGAAAGCGTTACGAAAAATGATAGGAAAAAAAATGATGAAGGCGAACGGAAGCAGAGTATAGTCCTATTTCGTCTGTAATATAAACAAGGAGTTGGCTCATGTAAATATTGCATGGGGTGCGTGGCAGAAAACCTCCCCGAGTGCTCAGTGCCTGCTGGTCCTCTGGTTTTGAGACCCTAGGACGAGCAGACGCTGGGCCGGTGCACCCTGGGCGTGGGCAGCAATCTCTTCGTGACTATTGTGCAGGAGGAGATTGCTGTCCGCGGCGAATTTCTGCCGGAGCGGAGGAGTCGCTCCCGAGGGCTCCCTATCTGTGCTCTGCAGCGCTGCAGCAGAGCGCACGAATAGGGAGCGAGATGGTGTGGACCGCGGGCCGTTTTGACAGTCCGCGGTCTAGGGGTCACGTCGCGTGACCGTGTTGGAGAAGACCGTGGGTTTCTCCTCGCCCTGCGGTCTACAGGCACTCGTGGCGGTGGAGGTTTTATAGCCACGGTGCCGGGTGGTGGGTAGGTTAGGTTAGGTTTAGGTTTAGGTTACATATAGGTTAGGTTTAAATAAGGGGGAAAAAAGATAAAAATCAAAGAGAAAATACAAAATAAACAAAACAAAATACAAAATTTAAAAAATTAATAAAAAATTCAAAAAATGTTAATAATATTATTAGTAGTAAGTTAGTTTTAGATACCGAGCAGTGGGCGGTATATCCTGCACCAGAGGCATCCGCAGGCCTCGGGAGGTTTAATACCCTTCCAAAAAGAGCGGCCGCATCGCCTTGGGGAAGTGATGTGAGTAACACCCATTATCGTAAATGGAAATGTCAGAGATAGCGAATTGTGTTTTGTCTTGCGATCCGGCTGACGCCCGGCGTTCGCAGGTATCCGGGCCTGCGAATGTTAAATTGGTGACCGAAGAACGCGCAGGGGTAGGTGACCAGGCCCCTGCTGTCGTTAATGTTACTGGCAGCGAATGCGATGCAGTGGATGTGGACGAAGGGCCGCGTGGACCGTCCTCCGTTAGGAAGCGACCACGCGAGCCTGCTCAGAAGGGAGGTGGGTCGGCGGAGCTGACCTCTGAAGAAGAAGGCCTGCCGGCCCCGAAGGTGCCGACCGCGAGGAGAGGTCGGCAAAATTCCAGAGGAGTGACTGCTTCGCGGCTGCGAAGGGACGCACAGGGTAAGTTCGTGCGTTCCCCGGCGGCCAGCGAAGCAGAAAGTGACATGGGGGTCACTTCGGAGGACCCTGGTGGCGAGAGTTGTGCCTCGCTAGGGAGCTCGAAGGCGGAGCTCAACGCCGCCAGGAGGGAGCAGCGCAAAGCCGTCGCAGCCGACGAAGTGTCGGAAATGGCCCGACGCGCTCGAGAGCGACGCGCTGCTCTATCGGCGGAAGGGGGGCAACCGTCGGCGGTGGCCCTTAGTCAGCTGGCCTTGGACGGGATGGACCTGGTCCTTAAGGTTGCCACAAAATCTGGCAACCTGAAGAGCACGTTCATTCGCGGTCTCAAGGAGGCTGCCGCGGACATCAGGGAGGCGGTTGGCACCCTCCTCAACACGACGGCCTCAGACGAGGTCGTGAAGTTGCAGGAGGAGAACAGCCGCCTCCGTAATGATCTGGAGGACCTCCGGCGACAAGTCGCTGCGCTGAGCGAGCAGCAGCAGCGACACACGCCCACCGTTGCCGCTTCCGAAGTGGCTCCGGCTCCCGCACCAAGACCGGCACGTACGGATGATGAGCTGAGCGCATCGTGCCTTGAGCGCGTCGTCCGTATGTGCATGCTCCAGTGCGGGAGCATGGTCAAAGCCCAACTTGAGGCGCATTCCCGGCGCCTCCCTGAGGAAAACCTCCGCCCGCCCCTAGCGGCCGACAAACGGCGTAGGGCTGAGGGAACGCCGGGAACTGCGCCTCAGCGAGCTCCAGAGGGCGAGGAGCCCACGACTGCCGGGTCTAAGGGTGAGACCTGGGCGACAGTCGTGGGTCGCAAGAAGGCCCGCAAAGCCGCTAAGGCCGCCAAGGCGGCCTCAGCAGCACCAGCGCGCGCCTCCGGTAAAACCGCAAAGGCGGCTCCGGAGGCTGCGCAGCGGACTGGCAAAGGCGGTCGCAAACGCGGTCGCAAGGGACCGGCTGTGCGTGCCCCGTGTTCCGAGGCTGTGACGCTCACGCTTCAGCGTGGCGCTGCGGAGCGCGGCGTGACGTACGGCTCGGTCCTTACCGAGGCCAAGGCCAAGATCAAGTTGTCGGATCTTGGCCTCCAGTCCGTCACCATAAGACATGCTGCCACGGGTGCGCAGCTGTTTGAGGTAGCTGGTGCTGCGAGCGGCAATGCCGAGAAGGCGGACGCTCTGGCCGCCAAGTTAAGGGAGGTCCTCAACCCCGAGGACGTCCGGATTTCCAGGCCGGTTAAAACCGCAGAGGTGCGGATTGCCGGCCTGGACGAGTCCGTGACTTCCGAGGAGGTGGTGGCGGCCGTTGCCCGAAGCGGAGAGTGTCCGCCGGACAAGGTGCGGGCCGGCGATATTCGCACCGACGCCACCGGACTCGGCGCGGTCTGGGTTCGGTGCCCTGTGGCGTCGGCGAATAAAATCGCCGCAAATGGCAGAGTGCTGGTAGGCTGGGTTGCAGCGAGAGTTAAACTCCTGCAGCCCCGGGCTTTGCGGTGCTTCCGGTGCCTGGAGAAGGGGCACGTCCGGGCCAAGTGCACCGCTGAGGTTGACCGTAGCGATCTTTGCTATCGCTGCGGTCAGCCCGGCCACAAGGCGGCCCAGTGTTCCGCGGCGCTCAACTGCAGCTTATGTTCGGCTGCAGGGAAGCCAGCGGGACACAGAGTGGGCGGAGGGGCCTGTGGCACGCCTGCCAGCAAGAAGGCCACCAGGAAGAAGAAGAGGAGCTCTAAGCCTGCCGGGGAAATCTCGCCTCCCCCGCAGGCTAACAGCTCCGCGGCCGACTCCCGGCCCAGGACCGTTGCCGAGGGAATGGAGTGTCAATAATGGCACAGCTCCGTTTCCTCCAGGGCAACATCAATCACTGCGCCAGAGCTCAGGATCTTTTGTTCCTGAGCATGGCGCAGTGGTCGATCCAAGTGGCTGTGGTCGCCGAGCCGTATTTCATCCCTGCCCGTGACGACTGGCTGGGATGCATTGACGGCTTGGTGGCCATTATTGGCGGGACTCTGATCGACCCGTCTCGGGGCCGCGGCTGGGTTGCTGCGGTCACGGACGGCATCGTCATCGTGGGGGCGTATTTCTCCCCCAACAAGAGTCTCGCCGACTTCGAGGGGTTCCTTGTCGAGTTGGGCACCGTCGTAGGCCGCTATCACCCTCGTCCCATTCTGGTGCTCGGGGATCTTAACGCCAAGTCATCGGCGTGGGGATCTTCGGTCACTGACCCTCGGGGCGAGGTGCTGGCGGAGTGGGTAGTGACGACCGGCCTGGTCGTCCTGAATCGGGGTTCGGTATACACGTGCGTGCGGCAGCGGGGCGGGTCGATAGTAGACGTTACTTTCGCTAGCCCCTCTGTCGCCAGCCGTGTCCGTGACTGGCGTGTCGCCGTGGAGGTGGAGACGCTGTCGGACCATCGGTATATCCGGTTCGACGTCTCCGCCCAGACCGCGAGCGGCCGCCATCCAAGAGCCCCGATTAACGACGGCCCGCGCTGGGCGCTTAAGCGCCTCGACAGGGGGCTACTCGAGGAAGCTGCCATAGTCCAGTCCTGGATTTGGGAGTCGGCGACGGACGGCCCCGTCGACGTCGAAGCGGAGGCGCTGCGGTTTCGCGGGGCGATGACGCAGATCTGCGACGCGTCCATGCCCCGCGTCCGCCAACAGTCCGTAAGGCGCAACGTGTACTGGTGGAACGACAACATTGCGCGGTTGCGCGTCGAGTGCGTCGCGGCTCGCCGCCAGTACACGCGCTACCGGAGACGACGTCGACGGGATCCCGTCGAGGAGGCCGCGCGGTATGGGGTGTACCGCGCGGCCCAGGAGACTCTGTGGCTGGCCATCGGCGACTCCAAGTCGCGGGCCAGGGAAGAGCTGCTGGGGTCCCTAGATCGGGACCCGTGGGGGCGCCCCTACCGTTGGGTACGGGGCAAGTTGCGTCCCTGGGCGCCCCCACTGGTGCAAAGTATGCAACCCCAGCTGCTGGAGGCGGTGGTATCCACCCTCTTCCCTGAGCGGGCGGGACATGTTCCCCCGGCGATGGTTTCACCCTCAGCCACAGACTCTCCAGAAGAAGAGGGCACCGATGTCCCCGTGGTGACGCAAGCAGAGACGGGAGCGGCCGTGTTGCGGCTCCGGGCCAAGAATAAAGCGCCCGGACCCGACGGAGTTCCTGGCCGAGCTCTCGTCCTTACTCTGAAGGAGCTAGAGCCCCAGCTGAGGGGGCTCTTCACGGCATGCTTCGAGCAGGGTCAGTTTCCCAGTGTGTGGAAGGAGGGGAAGCTGGTCCTGCTCAGGAAGGAGGGGCGCCCCGCGGACTCGCCGTCCGCGTATCGGCCCATAGTGCTGCTCGACGAGGCGGGCAAACTTTTTGAGCGCATAATCGCAGATCGCCTCGTCGGCCACTTGTGCGGAGAGGGGCCGAACCTGGACGACAAACAGTTCGGTTTTCGTCGGGGGCGCTCCACCATAGACGCCATCATGCGCGTGAGAGCCCTGGCGGAGGATACGGTGTCCCGGGGTGGGGTGGTGTTGGCGGTGTCTTTAGACATTTCCAACGCCTTCAACACCCTACCCTGGAGCTGTATTAGGGAGGCCCTGAAATACCATCGGGTGCCTCCCTACCTCCGCCGCATAGTAGGGGCTTATCTGGAGGACAGATGCGTCATCTATCGGGGACGTGACGGTGCCGGTCGGCACCAAATGTCGTGCGGTGTTCCACAGGGATCGGTCTTGGGACCGCTCCTGTGGAACATCGGCTACGACTGGGTGCTGAGAGGCGAGCTCCCGTCGGGCGCCGACTGCGGACGACACGCTTGTCACTGCCCGGGGGAGCTCGTACAGGGAAGCGACGTTGATAGCCACGGCTGCGGTGTCACAGGTGGTGAACCGCATCCGGCGCCTGGGCCTGGAGGTGGCCCTTGACAAGTCGGAGGCCATGGTTTTCCATGGCCCCCGGCGTGCGCCGGCGCCGGGATCACATATCGTGGTCAGTGGGGCCCGGATAGCTGTCGAGTTCACCATGAAGTACCTGGGATTGGTGCTCGACAGCCGGTGGGATTTCGGACCCCACTTCCGGCGGCTGGCGCCCAAGCTGATGGGTGCAGCGGGCGCACTATCAACGTTGCTTCCCAACATGGGGGGCCCGAGCGCCGCCTGTAGGCGGTTGTACGTGGGAATCGTGCGGTCCATGGCCCTGTATGGGGCCCCTGTGTGGGCGATGGACCTGACGGCCGGAACACTCGCCATTCTGCGCAAGCCGCAGAGGGCGATGGCCGTCAGGGTCGTCCGCGGGTATCGCACGATATCCTACGAGGCGGCTTGCGTCCTGGCCGGATCCCCGCCCTGGGACCTAGAGGCGAAAGTACTCGCGTCATTGTACCGATGGCGCGAGGAAGAGCGGACACGGGGCTCCAGTCCGGTGCAGCGGCAGATCGAGCTGCGCCGAGAGGAGCTCCGTCAGGTCCTGGTGGCGGACTGGCGGCAGAGGCTCATGCGCCCTACCGCCGGCCTCGCTACCGTCGAGGCGATCCGGCCAGTACTCGACGACTGGCTCGGGAGGAGGCACGGCTCCCTGTCGTTCAGGGTGACGCAGGTACTGTCGGGGCATGGCTGCTTCGGCAAGTACCTGCGTCGCTTAGGCAGGGAGCCGGACGCTCGGTGCCACCACTGCGTCCAATGCGGGGAGGACACGGCGCAGCACACGCTCTCCGAGTGTGTAGCTTGGGAGGAGCAGCGCCGTGTCCTCACAAATGAAGTAGGAGGCGACCTGACGCTGCCGGCAGTAGTGCGGAGGATGGTCGGCAGCTCAGAGTCGTGGGACGCGGTGGTGTCCTTCTGCGACGACGTGATGTCGCAGAAGGAAGCTGCGGAACGGGAGAGGGAGATATCAACTCCCTTCCCGGGCCGTAGAAGACGCACCGGGCGCCGAGGAAGGGCGGATAACGCCCTCTTCCGCCCCCCATGAATGGGTCCAGGGGCGAGGGACATGGGGAAGTCCCCGCCCCCCATTGATGGACCCCGAGGCGGAGGCGCGCGCGAGTGTCGGCGCGCGCCTTTGAGGCGATGCACGGGGTAGTTTAACACCCCACTACCCCGTGCAGGAGACGAGGCCCGGACAGACCGGGCCAGCACGAGGGTGGGGCCGTGGAAGAATTTAGACTCCCGCGGCCCCACGTGCGATCGTGATAGAAGACACACCGGGGTGGTTTTAGTCAGTAAAAGTCTGACATACCCCGTCGCCCACCCCAGGGCGGCGGGCATCCTATGAGGATTTCCACCCCGGCAAAAAAAAAAAAAAAAAAAATGTAAATATTGCATGACCTGTCGAGTATGAAGTTGTGAGTTCGCATCTCGCCGAAGGCAATATATATTTTTTGGATCTTTTTAAGATTTGTTAACAATTGAGTCGAGTATGAAGTTGTGAGTTCGCATCTCGCCGAAGGCAATATATATTTTTTGGATCTTTTTAAGATTTGTTAACAATTGATTACCTAAGAGCACAAATAAATTTATAAATTTCGTTCTGTTCTGGCCTTTATATTGTTTTATATATTTTTGCTGAACATTTCTGATATAATTGAAAGTATAGAAGCTTTAAGATATCGTCACAATACGATAATTGGACACAAAGTACAAATTGCTTTCGAGCCTCATAAGCTCAATTATTAAGCTAAGTACCTTGATTGATTAAGAACTATGAATTTCTTCGAGAACATGACGCTGCGAACACCCCCGACCCCCCTCATTGATTACCTCACCCCCCCGTGGATTATCTCGGGAACCAGAGGTCGTGGACTACCCGAGTTTGGGGTCCCCTGAATCAGGAGGAGGAGCCCGACCTTTTGGCCCCGAGGGAATCCACTCCCCCCTCTCCCCCTCCCCCCTACCCCCCGCAACCCCACGAAATCTACCCCCCCCCCCCCCTTTAGTTACCTCACCCCCCCGTGGATTATCTCGGGAACCAGAGGTCGTGGACTACCCGAGTTTGGGGTCCCCTGAATCAGGAGGAGGAGCCCGACCTTTTGGCCCTGAGGGAATCCACTCCCCTCCTCTCCCCCTCCCCCTCCCCCCGCAACCCCACGAAACCTATCCCCCTCCCCGACCCCCTTTAGTTACCTCACCCCCCCGTGGATTATCTCGGGAACCAGAGGTCGTGGACTACCCGAGTTTGGGGTCCCCTGATTCAGGAGGAAGAGCCCGACCTTTTGGCCCCGAGGGAATCCACTTTTTTTTTTTTTTTTTTTAAATTGGAGGTCTATGCAAAAATATTAATTTATAAATGAAAGCATGAAATAAATTTAAATATTTATAGAAAATTAATATATGTATATGTATATACATGTATGTATATATTGTACACACATATATACAGTATGTTACGAAAACCCTGTCCGACCCGTGAAGGTGTTGTTAGGTATCGATAACTGATTCTACTAATGCATACAAAACCGGGCTTTACTTAAAAAAAAATCCCCCTAAAAAAAATAAATATTATTTCGCAAAAGGAGGTAACTTATTAAATGTGCGTTGACCACCCTTCGCCTACCGACCGCGGGGGGCGGGCGGCAGGACACGCGGCACGTGGTCGCATCGCTATTCGCTCATAATAATACCGGTGTTGTCACTTTTTAAAAATTACCGAATTTCGGGGAAATTGGAATTAATTCGTTGGAAAAAAAGATTATTTCAAAATTCATTTGTATTGGTACTATGATGAATACGTAAAATTTTATATTATATTTGGTCATGTGTTTACCTAACCTCTATTATCCTTATGGGTCGGACAGGGTTTTCGTAACATACTGTATATATATATATATACATACAGATGGTGCAAAAGAAGTTTCACTTCAGTCGTGTGGTCATAAGCACACTCGTTTTTTTTTATCTTTATTTGTAAGTCTTCCATGATATGATAAATATATAAATAAAAAATAAATAAAATTCGTTAAATATAATTAACCCTCTCTCTTAATTAATTACGACTTGCAACCAAATTCGAGGGATTTTTTTCTTTTACTAGGAATAACTCCTAAATCGTGGGTTTTAAACTTACATACAAACATTTAAACTTACATACACAAACATCGTTCGAAATATATGTCGTGGTGGCCTAGTGGTTAAAACACCAGCCTCTCAAGTATGAGTGCGCGGGTTCGATTCCAGGTCAGGCAAGTACCAATGTAACTTTTCTAAAGTTATATGTACTTTCTAAGTATATCTTGAACACCAATGACTGAAGGTGAAAGAAAACATCTTGAGGAAACCTGGACTTGTAAGTTTGAAATCGCCAACCCGCATTGAGCAAGCGTGGTGATTACGCTCAATCCTTCTTTGTATGAGAGGAGACCTGTGCCCAGCAGTGGGACGATAAAAAGGTTGATAATGATGATGATGATGACACAAACATCCAGACCCGGAACAACTACCTGTTGGCCATAAAAAATATTTGATCCATGCGAGAATCGTAGCGCTGCCGTCACTCAGCCACTGCACCAACTGTGTCGTCACAGGTATTGTCCCGACTGTCATCTATGAATCTTTTGACTGTCGTTACGGGTAGTAAGAATCTCCAAACTCGCACAACCAAGGCATCGTATTATCCTGTAATTGGGTTGTGGAGGTCAGGTAGACAGTCGCTCCATGTAAAATACTGGTTTCAGCTGCACGTGGCTGGACAGGAAGCCGACCCCAATGTAGTTGGCAGAAATTAAAGCAGATGATGATCCATCTCTTAGACGTCACGGAGAGAGACATACACCTCACTCCCCCTGACCCGCGGAGGCAATGGCAAGCCGGCACCAATCGGCTGCGGAAGCCGCGTTCGTTTTCCCCCGGTGTAGGTGTGGGATGGAACACCGGAGTGTATTATACCTACAACAAAATTTTTGTGTACCTATGCGAAACCATAAATACATGTACAATATTTTTAAACCATAAAGTTATGAGCTTGTTATCTTACCTGTAGGGTAATTTCGTAACACACCAACAGTAGCAATGGGTTTTGACAGTACAACAACCTTCATTGCATTGTTTACGTTGTTGAGAACACATTTTCGAACACATGGAGCAATGGATTAGCAATATGCTTCGAAATTATTCCAACTGATGGTAATGGTTTGTTAGTAATACTATGTAAATAGTAAATATTTGTAACGCGATCGGCACCCTGGTTATCCCAACAAAAATATGGTCAAAACACCGTTTGCCCGCCCGCGCCTGCAACGGGGCGGCCCTGTCTCACTATGATCTGCCGTCAACTGCGTTGTGCGCTCGTTAACCACACTGCAACAATTTCTAAATGTATTTGGGAACAATATAACATGATGAAACAATTATTTTAATCGATTCAGTTGCCCATTCTGAACAAATTCTATTCAGATTTCGTATTAAGTAAAAATAACGTTATATGGTTTTTAAAATGGTTTCTATTTAATTTATTACAAGATACCACATCGAAATGGAATGATAAGTAATAGTTCCCTATAATTTACTTTAATAATGTTATCTTCATCTTCATTATTGCTGTCATGTTTATGTATATAGAAATATTTACATTTATAATATTTTTTTATTCGTAAAAGGGATATTAGTTTATAATATTTTGATGACATAATTCTCGCTGGAAAATGTGTAACAAACTAGATTCTGTGAGAAAACAACAATGAAACTTCGTAAAGACATAATTGTTTATATTTAAGACACATGCAAACTGTACAGAGGTTATTGATAGACTGACTCTATAAATCTACCTATCTGTAATTGACTTACGTGAGTTTAGTGATCGCAACACACTAAAAAGAGAAATGTACTGCAGGCACAGTGATGATAATGTATCTACATATGTGCGAGCGAACGAGTCTGTATGTATGTGACATACGAGTATTACACCAATTGCAAATAAATTTTGATAACATCAGGAGAATGATGATGAATTAAACTGAATGCAATTTTATCTATTTAATATATATTTTTTAATTCAACCGCCAAGAAAACAGAAGCTAATAATCAAATAATGAACAAGACTACAAGACCTACATCTACGTCTTATCCTTGCCCTCTGTAGTGTGTAAAAAAGAGAAATGTCTACTATTATTATCCTCGTTGGCCTCAACTGAAGGTCAAAGGGTCTACAAAGAGCCCGAGTATTTTTTAATAAGATCTTATAAATAAAAGGAAACTGCGTAAAGCCCACGAGTACACTATGAAATTGAAATTCTTGGAACCAGTCGATTGCGGTTAATATCGACGAAGCAGTCCATGTTTGTATACCTATCTTTTAAGTAGAAAATTGTTTTTTTTTTTAAGTGAAAGTCAACTGAAATTGAATTCTATAACTTGAAACAGCGTTACAGCGTCAAAAAAGATGTGTAATTTTTTAGGTATAAACTAGCTATGCCCCGCAGTTTCAACCGCTTAAGTAGCAGTAACTTAAAAAATAGATAAGAACCTAATATCATACCTAACGAATGTATATACGTTTCAATAAAATCGGTTCAGCCGTCCCGGAGGAGTTCGAGGACAAATACTGTGATAGGAGAATTTTGTGTACCAAAAAATTAGTAAGCTCTCATTTCTATTCATATGTTGGTTTTGATTGAATGTATCATGTATCTGCATTTGTACCTAGCTTAATGAATGAATCTACCTAGCTTAGAAACAAAATCTGCTTTGTTGCCTACTGTATTTTTTCCTTCAATGCTTGCATTTCCTTTTAATATTTGCATATTTGTGGCAGCCTTTAATTAAAGCTACATACACTATTAAATGAAAAAAAAATGGATTTTTTAGCATGTATTGAGGTATGTAGGTATATGCTTTGTAAAAACCGCAGTATTGACATTATGTATTGATACTAATTACAATTTCTTAACTCGCGTCGCTTAGTTTATTTGAATAGGTATTATATCGGAGTTTCCAGTTATTTTTTCTTTCTAAGAAACCTGAATATAGTTTGTTCAGAATAAGCGACTGAATCGAATCCAATCATTTTTACACCATATTATATTTCTTCCCAAATACATTTAGAAATTGTTGCAGTGTGGTTACCGAGCGCGCCACGCAGCTTACGGTAGGTAAATCATAGTACTTGGCGCGTGAGCACGCCCGTGCAACAGGCGCCGCAGGTCAACGCACCGCTTGCCCGCCCGAGAGGAGCGTTGACCATATTTTTGTTGGGACAACCAAGTAGGGTAACAAGCATATTACAACTTTGTGGTTTTTCTGACATCTTTTTTAAATTTTGTACGTAGAGTCTTTACTTAAAAATACTGGACACGTGTTTCGGGTTTCGCATAAACAAAAAGACATGTGGTATTCGGGGATTGCCGCGATAAAACTATTGCATAGCATTTTTTATCAACTTATGCGATTGTAATTACTTATTTATTTTATTAATGCAGAATCGCGAAATCGAATCAAACGATAATTACTTATTTGTTTTCTGTTGTTTTTTTTTCTTTGATATTAATTTAAGTTATTTTTTTCCTTTTTTGTAAAAACTTTTTACCAGTAACGTTATCAAAAAACTGCGAAAAATGGTGGTGATTTAGCGACTAACTCCTGTTACGACACCCATGTCAAAATATCATAAAATTGGTGTCGGCCATCTTGGATATCTAGATAGAATTCTCTCGGTGGTAGGCCACAACATCGGCCGCCGGCGTAGTTACCACCCACCAGACAAAGTCATGCCGCCAAGCGATTCGTCGTGTTCCGGCATGATGTCTGGTGAAGCCGTTTGGAGGGCGGGTCTGAGCAGTTGTATTGCGATGTGTGCCGGGTACGATGCGCCAATTGTTGTCGTGTCGGGAGTTTGGTCGTGGAGGGTAGCGGGATCCGAAGCACGGTGCTCCGCTGGCCGACCGCAGGTAGTTGGGGGCCCAAGTAGTGTGCCAGCCACATACGAAAGGCTGCCCCGCCAACTGCGAAAAATCCCAGGGTGGCCCCATCGTGCCGGTTGGCGACCGGACCGGACCGGGGTTCGGGCGTCCCTCGAGTCTCCAGATCAATTTCCCTCTGGCCCGGCATCGTTGGTCGCATTGTTGGGATTAACATTGCATCATCTCACTCAACTGCCGTCTTCCTTCCTATTCACTCAATTTTTTTCTAAATGAAAAGGTCTAAAAAGAAAAGTAGGTGTGTACAGCGGGCGCACGTCCTCTCTTTCAACGTGCACCTCTCTAATATTCGAGGTCTGCACTCCAATCTCATTGCAGTACATCACCACCTTGAGACTGAAAAGCCCCATCTACTTTTCTTGACGGAGACCCAGATCAGATGTCCGTCTGATGCGGCATACCTCAGCTACCCGGGATACGCATTGGAGCACCATTTCCTGCAGCGTGCTGGGGTCTGTGTGTATGTCCGCAATGACATTTGTTGCCGGCGCCTCCGTCACCTCGAAGACCCTCATTTGTCGTCCCTATGGCTGTTGGTTGACACTGGTGTGGACAAAATTGTTTACACTTGTGTCTACCGATCGCACAGCGGTGATCAGGAGACAACTCGATTATTTGACCACCTCAGTGAGGCTGCTGACAATGCGCTGCACCGGCACCCTGACGCACACTTCGTCGCTCTGGGGGACTTCAATGCCTGCCATCAGGACTGGCTTTTCCCGTACCAGAGGACCGACCGCGCTGGGAGAGAAGCGCGAAACTTCGCGCTTTCAATGGGCCTTTCCCAGCTGGTAAAGCAAGCGACTAGGGTGCCTGATGTACTTGGTCATACTGCCAATTGTCTGGACCTTCTGCTGACCACTGATACGGACAGGTGTGTTGTAACAGTTTCCTCACAGTTGGGAACTTCAGACCACTGTCTGGTGAAGTCTGTGTCGACCTTCTCCCCACCAGATCACGACTCTCGTGGTGAACGGCGAATGTGGCGATACAGATCAGCAGACTGGGATGAGATGCGCCATTTCTTTGCGTCTTATCCTTGGCAGCAGGTCTGCTTCTCTTCTAGCAATCCGTCGAGCTGTGCGGATGCTATAACTGATGTGGTGCGTCAAGCTATGGAATATTTTATTCCCTATAATGACGTGCCCGTCGGTGGCTCGGCTCGCCCATGGTTCAATGCCGATTGTGCCCAAGCCGAACAGCGTAAGCACACGGCATTTCTCACCTGGGTTGACGCTCGTGACCGCGGAGCTCCGGATCTAAGCTCAAAGAAGAGAGCCTTTAACCGTGCTGCCAAGTCCTACAAAAAGGCGCTAAAGAAGGCTCGCTTCGACCGTATTACCCATACAATTATCTGCGCAGCCTTCCGGTAGCAGATCTTTTTGGTCCCTTGCCAAATCGGTCGAGGCGAACTTCTGTCGTTCCTCACTGCCTCCGCTGGTTAGGCCTGATGGAACACTGGCTCATACGGCGACAGAGAAAGCAGGTCTCTTTGCATCTCTCTTTGCCCATAATTCGCGTCTTGGTACTGGCAGTGCTACTCCACCTATTTTACCCCACTGCGGTACTTCAATGCCTGAGGTTCGCATTCGGAACAAGGAGGTTCTGAGAGCACTGTGTCGTCTGGACGTGAATAAGACTAGTGGTCCGGATGGTATACCAGCGATTGTTCTAAAAGCATGTGCGCCCGAGTTGTCTCCTGTATTGACACGCTTTTATCGCCTCTCATTAGGGACTGGTATAGTGCCCAAGTCCTGGAAGCTTGCCAACGTGCAGCCCGTGCCCAAAAAGGGTAGTCGTGCCGATCCTTCCAACTATCGGCCGATTTCGATCACCTCCATACTTTGCAAAATTATGGAGCGTGTATTGAACTCGCGCCTCTTGGCATACCTGGAAGGTAACGATCTCCTCAGTGACCGACAGTACGGGTTTCGCCGCAATCGGTCAACTGGGGACCTACTAGTGTATGCCACTCACTTGTGGGGCGAGGCCCTCGAGAGAAATGGGGAAGCGATTGCTGTCTCCCTTGATGTCTCGAAGGCCTTCGACCGGGTATGGCGCGCTGGCCTTTTGGTACGCTTCCAGCGTACGGCATTTCCCCTAGCCTGACTGGCTGGGTAAAAGACTTCCTGACTGAACGGTCCCTCCGAGTTGTTGTCGACGGATGCTCATCTGAGCCCATGTCGACTAATGCCGGTGTTCCTCAGGGGTCTGTTCTCTCTGCAACTCTGTTTCTGCTGCATATTAACGATCTGCTGATGCCCGGTATCTATGGGTATGCAGATGACAGCACAGTTGTGAAGAGATACCTGCCGGATGCTCGGGCTAGTAGTGAATCAATCCGGTCCGAAAGAGAGGCCATGGTAGAGCGAACGAGTGTTGCACTACAGGCAGTCTCCGAATGGGGCAATGCCAATCTTGTAGCATTCAATGCCGCCAAAACGCAGGCGTGTCTTTTCACCGCCAAAAGGAGCCCGTTCACCTTGGCTCCTACTTTTCGGAATGTATCCTTGGAGTGTACCGACCGCCTTCAGCTTTTGGGTGTTGAGATTTCCTCGAACCTAAACTTTGGGCGGTTCATTGAGTCCAAGGCCAAGGTGGCTGCCAGAAAACTTGGCGTTATCGCAAAGGTCCGGCAGTAATTCACACCAGGGCAGCTTCTAATGTTGTACAAAGCACAGGTCCGTTCGTGTGTGGAGTACTGCAGCCACATTTGGGCTGGTGCTGCTAAGTGTCACCTGGCCACTTTGGATTCAGTGGAGAGGCGTGCGAAGAGGCTGATTGGTGACCTTGATTTAACTCGAGTTGGTCTCCAAAGCCTAGAGCACAGGCGTAGAGTAGCCAGCCTTTCGGTGTTCTATAGGATACATTTTGGGGAGTGTGCGAGGGAATTGCACGATTTAATTCCCCCATCTCCGTTCCACCATCGGACGACCCGTCGTACGGCGAGTTTCCACCCTTATGTTGTTAACACCTCTACGATCCGGACGAAGCGTTTCGCCTCCTCCTTTATACCGCGTACATCGAGGGACTGGAATAATCTGCCGGCGGCGGTGTTTCCGTCGGACTACAATTTGAGTGTCTTCAAGGCTAGAGTGAATAGGCTCTTAATAAACTAGTGCACTTTACCATCAACGATTGCGTCACTGCTTACCATCAGGCGGGATTGCTGTCAAGCGCTGGTTTATATTAAAAAAAAAAAATATCAAATATGAATTCATTTTAGTGATCAGCACCCCCAAAAACCCTTGTTACGACACCTAAGTCAAAAGGGATGCTCATCGTGAGGCCAGATTTAGTTTTCAGGCCTGGGTGCTTAACATGCGTCCCTCATCGGGTTCTGTCTATGACAGTGATTCCCAAAGTGGTCTAGGTGGACCCCCAGGGGTCCACGGGAGACTTGCTGGGGGTCTACGTAGGCGTGAACAAAAAATGGGGGTCCATAAGATGGTAATGGGGGTCCACGAAAATTTATCTGCTTTTGATAGTAAAGAGCAAAAATGTAAGCATAGTTTTTATAAGGGCCTACCTACATTGTTTTAAGTACCTATCTAAGCAGATAATATTTTAATAAGGCAAGCGACTGTTACTTGTCCAAACTTGCGTATTCGATATTACGTACAATTTCGTGTACAGACTTGCAAAGCGCTATCCGCCCGACAATGCTTAATGCTTGTTCAGACATGAACTTGATCACCACTATAAATACTTGATGCCAAAGGCAAACGCATTCATTCGTTTCCGGAATTTCGAAAAAAGGCGGAATTTGGAAAAAAAGTTGTGAGAAAATATATATCTGTGTTTGCTAGTGCCGGAGAAAAGTAAGTAACCTACCTTTTTTTTGTTATAGTACTTAAGTATTTTGTTTACGTGTACTAGTCGGTTGATCACAACGGCCTGTATAGATAGGTAACTTTATAACTTAGTAACTTACAGATATTTTAATTGTCCTCTTTCGATTTGAAGACAAACACAGCACGTTTTATTCAATTGTTTTTCACGAGAGAAGCACTGCCTCTCTAAAAAGGCCGAATAAGCAATATTGCAGAGCAATTAATTTTGTAATTTTTCTTGCAAATAACTACTAATTTTATAAAACAGTAATTTCATAATCATTTTGATGTAACTATTTTATCAAAACTATTCCTTTTCGGAAAGAGCGAGCGGTGCGCGGGCGACGGGAAAAGGGCGGGGCTTGAACTTCGATGCCAGTTTGTCACGTTTTAACAATGAAGCCGCAGACAAAAAATACGCAAATACACGGAGCGCGTGAACTCATTGATTTAATAAAATTTTAGTTATCGTTTTTATGGACAATTTTGGGATTTCGACTTTTATTTTTTCCTACACAAATATGATCAGTATTCGATACCAGGCGCGTGCGCTCCATAGAGGCATTTAAGCACTGCTTACCCTAATAATTTTCCAATTCGGAACACCCTAATCGTATTATAATATATTTTTTGTACTACAATACATTTTGTTAAAACACTACACTAAAACAGTAATACCGCCATCTTTTGGGGCTAGCGGAAACTAGCTAACACACATTACATATGCGTGCGTACGCGTCACTAGCGCTACGGAGCGGAGAGCGACGTAGGCACGAACTAAATTTGCTTATTTTTTAGCGAGAATGGCCGTGTATTTATATAAAATTATTTGTTGGTGTGAGTAATTTTCTCTAGTGTGCCCGCAGAATTTCATTCACTTTTAAGCCCGGAAAGGCAGTGCCTATTTGGCAAACCGACCAAGTTTAGAGGCTATGACAAATAGCATAATTGTTTTTCGTTAAAATACCTATTTATTTTACCAGCTTTGCAATGTTAAATTACTCCATGTTTTTGTTGTTGTGAAATGTGATTTGTGATGTTTGTTTTCGTTTTAAGTGCAAATGAATTGAATTAAGTTTATTTACTTTAATACGTATTTCTTTCTAAAATATGCAAAATTATACCTGTGAGATTTGTTGGTTTAGTTGTTTTTCAACGTAAAGTTTTGAGCAAAAATATAAATTAAAGAGCGTTGTGTTCCCAATTTGGATGTAACTCAAAAAAAGGTAATATCACACGTTGTTTTAATAAAAAGTATTATGATAATTATAACTGGTTAGCAGGCTGTGTATATACAAATTATTTTGTTTCCTGTGTATATAATTTTCAAAACATGATAGTAAAAATGTTTGGGGTTTTTGATATTCAGATTTACATAATTTTCACAAAGCCCCCTCTAAATACGATTCTTCGGAAAAACATTTAGATTCTTATTTAAAGTACCAAATTTTTGGAAAAGGTAGAATAGATGACGTGGTCTCGACGAATCGCTTAATAAACGAAAAATATGGTCCACGCTCAGACGATGGGCACGCGGGGCGTTGAATTCCGTCAGCTGTTGCCACGATGCAACAATGGCTAAATGTATTTGTGAAAAAATATAACATACATAGTGTAAAAAGATTAGAAACGATTAGGTTTCGTATAAAGAAAAAATAACGTTGTATAAACACAGAGATTTGGTTGTGTATGTATGCATACACTTTTCTAAAGTTATATGTACTTTTTAAGTATATCTGGGACACCAATGACTGAAGGTGAAGGAAAACATCTTGAGGAAACCTGGACTTTAAGTCTGAAATCGCTAACCCCCATTGAGCAAGCGTGGTGATTACGCTCAATCCTTCTCTGTATGAGAGGAGATCTGTGCCCAGCAGTGGGACGGTAAAAAGATTGATAGTGATGATGATGATGATCTATGCATACCCTCAAAAAAATCTCTGTGCACGCCCCTGTTCGATACTGAGTACACCAATTTTTATTTATACTATTAAAAATTAGTGGTAAATTATGTACTTTAAAATTGATACCGTTTTGTGAAAACGTCTGTATTTGTCTCAGCGGTTTATTACTTGGTCCCTTTACAAGCCGTAATTCTATTTCCGCGTGCTGACAAAGGCTGCGGTGTGATACCTATATTCAGAAAAAAACTTGGTTACTAAAATATTTATTATTATTTTTAAGGTTAATATAGACACGAAACATGGCTACAGCAAAGAAAAAATGTCGACAATATAGTGTCGATTATTTGAAATATGGTTTTGTTCCATCAGAGGCAGACAAACAATTACCCATGTGCCTATTATACAACAAAGTTTTGAGCAATGACTCTATGAAACCATCAAAGCTCGAAGATCATCTAAAAAGGTGTCATACTGATAAAATAGGTAAAGATTTAAAATATTTTCAAACATTGAAAGAAAAATATGGAAAGAGACCCACCGTGCACAGTATGTTCGCTTCAACATCTCAAAGTAACGATGATGGCTTGCGGGCATCTTACAATATCTCATTACTTATAGCAAAATCTGGAAAACCGCACACTATCGGAGAACAATTAATTTTACCCGCTGTTGAAGAGGTTTTAAAAACTGTTTTGCACAAATCTCCATTTGACGTACTAAATAGAATCCCATTAAGTAACAATACTGTACAAAGACGCATTGATGAAATGAGCTCTGATATCGAAAGCTTTTTGTGCAATCATCTGCAAAAAACTCATTTTTCTATACAACTGGACGAGTCAACGTTACCCAGTAATGAAGCATTACTTTTGGCATATGTCCGATTTATTGTTGAGGAAGAAATTCACGAAGAATTGCTATTTGCCAGAACTTTGGAGACTGACACTAAAGGCGAATCAATATTTAATGTCCTGAGTAATTTTTTTAAGGAAAAATCGATCCCATTTACAAACATTATTTCAGTGGCAACAGACGGAGCTCCTGCAATGGTCGGGCGATATCGTGGGTTTATAAGTCATCTCAAAAGAATTATACCAGGACTTACAGCTATTCATTGCGTAATCCACCGACAACATCTTGTGGCAAAACATTTAAGTGACAGGTTGAACCAATCTCTTCATTTTGTAATAAAAGCAGTCAACAAAATCAGAAGCAATGCATTGAATACGCGTTTATTTGCTCAATTGTGCGACGAAAATGATGAAGACTTCCAACGACTGCTCTTACATACTGAAGTACGCTGGTTGTCGAAAGGTGCATGCTTAACGAGATTTTACTCTGTTTTCGATTCCATATTAGAGTTCTTAGAAAGTAGAGATCCAGATTTAAAAGAAAACTTGATCAAATTCAAAGCAGACATTGCGTATTTGACAGATTTGTTTAAAAAAATCAATGATATTAACTTGCAGTTACAAGGGGACAGCCTGAATTTAATAAAAACAAAGGGGATAATTTCGGCTTTTCTTGGGAAATTGAAATTTATGAAGCAAAACATTAGTCGGCGCGAATTCTCTCAATTTCCAAACTTGTCGCAGGTAGAATGTATTGATGAGGATATCCATAACTACAGTCAACATTTAAGTGCCCTGCATGATGACTTCAAAACCAGGTTTGAAGATATACTGACGATGGATATACCACCATGGATCATAAATCCATTTGATGAAACGGAAGTGGCCAATGTTGTATTACAAGAGGAGCTGCTCGAGCTAAGCACTAATGAGGAGCTGAAGGTGAAATTTAGAAAAGGCTACCCAACATTTTGGCTGCAAGCAGAAATACCCGAAAAATATCCTGGACTGTGGGAAAACGCAAGGAAATTTTTAATAGCTTTTCCCTCGTCATACCTTGTCGAAAGGAGTTTTAGTGCCGTTACAAACCTCTTAACAAAAAAAGGAGCAAATTAAACATCACAGAGCGGGGGGATTTGCGGTTATTGCTGACAAAAATAAAGCCAAACATTGATCGTTTGCTGACAGTCCATCAGATACATCCTTCCCATTAATTAAAATTATGACCTGAACCTATATTACCTTAATATTTTTTTCTTGTAATTCTATTCTTTTAATAAATAAAGTGATATAAAATGTACCATTTTTCGTTTTTATTTTACATATCGGAATATAGGGACAGAACTCAGAAATGACACAATTTTTAAGCTATTGCATAGCTTCTATCGCGGGCCTTGAGCGCGGGGACCGAATCCAGAAATTCCGTAACGAAAAAACCTCACGCTCCCCATCGTCTAACGTCGTTTCAGTTCGGCAGTCTTCGGCACGGTATGTTTGTGTGCGTGCGACTACATCTTTTGAAAACAATTTATAGATTTTCAAAAAGAACATGCATATTGCAGGGCGCGAACTCAGTCCTACACACTTGCCATGTTACTGATAGTCGCAATGTGCTAAACTTACGATTAATTTTCTCTCTGAAATAGGTCTTCTATAGAGATATGTCATAGACGTCATCGACGTTGTCATGGCTACCTTAAAAACTTTTCATATAATTAATTATTAAGTACTTTTATTCAAATTAATTTAGTAGTGTTTTTATAAAATAGCTTTTTTTTTAACGGAAAAGCTAAGATGAATGTCATGCTAATTTTTCATTGGACTTTTAAATTATTTATAGTGTTGTTTACTAAATAAAAGCGCGTGATTTTATAGAGTAAAAAGTGCTCACGCGACCGTTTTTTCAATTGTTGCAAGAATTCAAAAGACTGTCTTTAAATAGTGTTCAGACGATTGCTCAAAGTGTATTAGATTTCATTAGTAATAGAAATGGCATTTCAATAATGACTTTCAACTGCCAGTCTAAATAGTCATAAATACGATTTACAAGATTCAGTTACGAGACAAACAAATGTGTTACTTCTTACCGAAACTTGCATGACGCATGATAATCCAATTGAAATACCTAATTTTAATTGTATTGTTCAGTTCAAGCGAGATACTGTTTCAAAAGGTGGGGTAGCTATTTACCAAAATAATAATGATATTACTAATATTATGACTCCGAATATTGAAATAAATATTGCACACGTTAGCGATGTTAATGTTAGGCGCTCAGTTGTTGGAGATATTTGTGCGTGCTTATGCAAACTTAGAAATGGCCTACAAATAGTTATGGTAGCAATTTACATTTCTCCGAATCCAAAATTGGACGAGGTAGAGCATTTTATTCATCGCACTTTACTGGAGTAACTCGAGTGGCTCGAAAATACTTGAAACAAATGGTAATAAATTTCCACTTATCTTGGCTGGCGATTTCAACATTAACTTCGCTGATAAAAAATCAGAGCGGTGGACAACTTTTCTATCAAAAACATTGAATTTGAAAATGAATAATGATCCACAAAAGTCCACAACAAAATATGGGACCACCATTGACGCGGTATTTTCTAGGTATTTAGAGGATATTAAGTCGCAAACTTATGTTTCTTATTTCAGTTATCATAAACCTATAGTTTCAATGATAAATATTCCTGAATAACCAACAGCTACTGTAAGGTAATAAAACCCACATGTATTGTAAAATAATAAAAATATTTTAAATAATATTAACTTTTTATTTATTTAATAAAAGAAAAATTTGCTTTCTTACCGGTCACCACGCTCAAAAAGTGTAACTTGAATTAATATCAAAGAAAAAAAATACTGCATAAATAAAATAAATAAATAATTATAATTGCATAAATTGATACAAAATGCCATGCAATAGCTTTACCGCGGCAGTCCCCGAGTGCCACACGTCTTTTTTTTATTTTTTGGCGACTTTAAGAATGTGGTAGAAATGTAGCAGAAGGGGGTCTACCGAAACCAGTAAAATTTTGAAAGTGGTCCACGAGAAAAATAAGTTTAGGAACTACTGGTCTATGATGATATGCGAGAGAAGCTAAAAGTTTTTAAGAGCCCGTGGAAATTCTGTCAAAACAATGCTGAGCAAATTATTATGGATAGGCTAGCCGAACAGCGGGCTACTAAAAAGTTCGGGAATTTCTGGAAATCCACCAGCAAGTTAGACGGTAGGCCGAACCTATCTGCCAGTGTGGGAGGAATGAGAGAGAGAACGGCAGTCACGAAGTTAAACCTGTGATGCGTTTCTCATTTAAGTAAGTGTGGGCAATCATAAACGGAGTCGAGGCAAATCTCCGGGACATGATGGCCTCAGCATTAAGCATTTAAAACATACGGGTGTACATCTGCCGCGAGTCCTGTCTATGTTTTTCACAATATGTGTTAGTGATACGCACTTACCTGCGGATCTGATAAAGACCATCGTGATTCCCATTGTGAAGAACAAGACGGGTGATATCTCAGAGAAGAGTAACTACCATCCCATTTCCCTTCCAAAGCGCTATTTTGGGACTCAAGCATACCGTTCAATACTATATAGATCGTGAGATGCTGGTGTACGACTGTTTCCTTGGTCTTTCCAGAGCCTTCGATCTTGTCTCGTATGATGTGCTCTGGGAGATGGAGTAGAGGCATACCGGCGGAAATATTTGGACTACTTTGGAATTGGTATAGTAATCAAACCAATCATGTGTAATGGGATGGTAGATATACTTTCTGAACCGTATAGGTTGGAGTGCAGTGTGAGACAGGGAGGGCTGACGTCACCCAGGCTTTTCAACCTCTATGTTAATGACCTTATAGAGGGACTCAGCAGTATGCGTTTCGGATGAAGTGTTAATGGGGTTAGCATTAATAACATCAGCCATGCTGATGACAAGGTGCTACTGGGTCCGTCAGCGGGGGTAATTGGAGAGTTGCTTAAGACTTATGAAGGTTATGCTGCTACACATGGATTAGTGTATAATGTAAAGAAGTGAGGTCTTTGAGGTCGGTGGCAAATGCCGGCTATATAAACGGGTCGGTAATTAAAAGGGTATTCACCTTTAAATACCTAGGCCACATTCTTTCTGTCGACCTTAAGGACCATGTAGATATAGAAAGGGAGCGTAGGGAATTCGCTGTCCGGTGTAATAAGTTGGCCCGTAGATTTGCTCGATGTACGGATCTAGTTAAAATAACTCTTTATAAGGCGTCTGTACACGGGTAGTCTATGGGCCAATTACACTAAAAAGTCGCTAGATGTCCTTCGCGTCCAATATAACAATGGCTTCAGGATGTTGTTGGGACTTCCTCGCTACTGCAGCCATCGGGAATGTTTGCGCTTGCTCGTACCGACGGGTTACACGTGATTAGGCGCAAAAAACAGCGTCACTCCTGCGGAGAGTGAGAAACAGTCCCAACAGCATCCTAAGAACTGTATCGGAGAGTTTCGGCTTATTATGAAACAATTTATAGAGAGGGTGGTGGGTACTAACACTAGGTAATAAGTTGTTTTTCTTTTTCATGTTACTAACACTCTACGGATTCTCCGGTCCCAAATAAAAATCATTTTATTTTGTTTAAAATATCATGAAATTTGATGTCGGCCATCTTGGATTTAAAAAATTACGTCATTTTCGTATTCAGCACTCCCAAAACCTCTGCCATGACACCCATGTCGAAATATCATAAAATTGGTGTCGGCCGCGTCGTAACGAAATATATTGTATTTTATAACGCTACATCTTATATAGAAGACCTATTTCAGAGTGAAAATTAATCGCAAATTTAGCACATCGCGACAATTATTAACTTGTCAAATGTGTAGAACTGAGTTCGCGCCCCGCAATATGCATGTTCTTTTTTATTTTTTTTTTAAATTGTTATCAAACGATGTAGTCGCACGCACACAAACACACCGTGCCGAAGACTGCCGAATTGAAACGATGTTAGAAGATGCACGGCTTCCAACACCACACCGCTGTGCCTGTCGGAGTGGGGGGTATTAGGTTATTATGGTTACAGAATTTCTGGATTCGGTCGCCACGCTCAAGGCCCGCGATAGAAGCTATGCAATAGCTTGAAAATAATGTTGTATGTATTGAGAAAAATAAACACAACTAATGGAAAAGATAGAAGAACGTATACATAAACAAGCACCACAGGGGCCCTAGCCAATGTAACATCGCTTCACAAAACGAAACGAAATCGAATACCAAACCAACCAATAACGAAAACGATTGACCACGTGACTCGATAAAACACGTGGTCAGTCGTTCCCGCCATCGGTTGGTTTGTGTATTCGATTTCGCTTCGCTACGAAGTGATATTACATTGGCTACAGGCTCAGGTATATGGTAAACGTAATGGTGATGTGTGAGGGGCTCGTGGGTAAATAATAACAGCTCGACAGCTCGATCGATAAGGTTGACCTTACTAACGTTTACTTACTTTAGTTTAACTCTTGCTATGGTTCGTCTGTGGATGGATGACCATTTTTACATATCGAAAGCACGGTAAGACATTGGTCCCGGCTGTGATTTTTAGATCTGACGATCAATCTTACCAAGGGGTATCCTATTACCCAGTAACAGGGTTGTGGAAGTCAGACAGGCAATCTGCACTCCATGTTAAATACTGGTATTCAGCTGAATCCGGTTAGACTGGATGCCTACCCCTCCGTAGTTGGGAGAAGGCTAGACAGATGGTGATGATTGTTGATGTGTATACTGGCGTGAGTGTATGAACGTAAAAGAATGAATATATAATAAGAAGAATAAGACATAATTGAAAAATGAAAGAGTTTATGTATGTATGTATAAAGGTGTAACTGGATATGATTGTCATCCCAAACCGACCATGATTAATGTCCAGACATTACATGGTTTTTCGAAGACACTTTTGCTTATGAGTATATGCCCAGATGAATGAACGAAAAGAAGCAAAAGAAGTGGGTAAGAATCATAACAGAAGAATGAAAGAGTTTATGTTTGTATAAAATAAAGGTGTAATGGGATATGATTATCATCCCAAACCGACCATGATTAATGTCCAGACATTACATGGTTTTTCGGAGAAACTGTTGCTTGTGAGTGAATGACCAGATGAATGAACGTAAAAGAAGCAAAAGAAGCGTGTAAGAATCATAACAGAAAAATGAAAAAGTTTATGTATGTATGTATAAAATAAAGGTGTATTGGGATATGATTATCATCCCAAACCGACCATGACCATGATGACGTCCTCCGTGGCGCAGCGGTCAACACGCCTGCCAGCGACGTGGAGGCCCCGGGTTCGATCCCCGGCCAGGTCATGATAGAAAACGATCTTTTCCTGATTGGCCTGGGTCTTGGATGCTTATCTATATATGTATCTATTATAAATATAGTATCGTTGTGTTAGTATCCCATAACACAAGTCTCGAAATTACTTTGGGGCTAGCTCAATCTGTGGGATTTGTCCGTAAAAAAATGTCCAGAAATTACATGGTTTTTCGAAGATACTTTTGTTTCATATAAAACAAATTACTGGGCCGAGAATGAATGAAAGTTAGAAACACATTTCAAACAAGGATGCACAATAAAAGGCTATTAGTTGCGGTTCCGACGGAAGCGCTACCTAATAAATGAGTTTGAAGATAAAGTGAGGCAATTCTAACAGGATACATTGTTAATTGTATAAAGTGAACCATTTGGAAGCTAATTTGAATATCAACTCAGTTTCCACAATTAATTGTGTTCCGTGGAGCGCAGTACTTGAGTGGAGGTAGTGGCAGCCTCTATAAGACCTCAGTGAGGAATATGCATATGTATCTACGTATAATATAATATACAATGTATGGAATATACAATTATACATGCCTATTGCTGTAATTTAATCATATCAAGGCTGGATTTCGGTTGTTGGGTTACTTTTTAATAACTGCTCTTTGGTGAAGCCGTACGGAGGACGGGTCTGAGCAGTTGTGTTGCGATGTGTGCCGGTTATGATGCGCCAAATGTTGTTGTGTCGAGAGTTTGGTCGTGGAGGATCTCCAGATCAATCTCCCTGTGGCGCAGCGTCGTTGGTCGTGTTGTTGAGTTTAACATTGCATCATCTCGCTTAACTGCCGTCTCCCTTCCTATTCACTAAGTTTTTTTTAGTGAATAGGCTAAATAAACTAGTGCGTTTTACCATCATTGATTGCATCACTGCTTATCATCAGGCGGAATTGCGGTCAAGCACTAGTTTATAATTATTAAAAAAAAAACTTTAAATATACAATATGTAAAGAAAACCCCGTCCGACCCATACCGCGAATTAATTCCAACTTCCCCAAAATTCGGTCATTTTTAGAAAAGTGACAACACCGTTTTCCATATATGGGTGATGCGACCAGGTGCCGCGTGCACTGCCCCCTTCGCCCGCCCATGTATTGCCTACCGCACGTGTGTTAAATTACCTCCTTTTGCGAAATAATATTTATTTTTTTAGGGAGATTTTTTTTTAAGTTTACCTCGGCTATGTAGAATCAGTTATCGATACCTAACAATACCTTCACAGATCGGACAGGGCTTTCTTTACATATTAATCCAGATGAAGTCTAATGAAAAAAATTAAAACGGATTAACTAATTTAAGTTTTTACAGATACCCAAGTACCTATACCTTCAGAGTGGCAGGGATCAATGTGCAAGCATCGATCCGGAGCCTGTGTGGATCCAGTAGATATATTATGATTCTGTAGAGACGAAATGTATTTCAACGCAGAGTTTGAAATATTTTTCGTGAGTTATTATAAAATAATTGGTTTTTCCATACGTTTTGACTGCGCAGTTATTACCGATTGATCGTCGATTTTTTTCCCTTTTCTATGAAACCGCAGATTTAATTCCATGGAAGTGGGTTATTTCTTCGTGGAGAACCTTGGGGAAGGCCTATGTCCAGCAGTGGACGTCTTTCGGCTGAAATGATGATGATGATGGGTTATTTCTCAGAGTTTCGCATAATTCCAAATGATTGATTTTAGGCGGGCATGTTTTTCTGAGAAACTAGAGTTCGTCATGATCTTTGTATAAGACACACTTGTTGGGAAGCTCTGCTGAGCTCATTGAGCATTTTGATCAAGTCTTCTTGGGTCTCCTTCATGACACAATATCATCTGCAAAACGGAGATTAGTGATGTACTCGCCGTTGATGTTAATGTCAAGTCCTTTCCGGTCCAGGAGCTTGAAGACATCTTCCAACGCAGCAGTGAACAATTTAGGAGATACTCGTATGACATCTCCTTGTCTCACTCCACGTTGGAGTTGGATCGGTTTCGAGTCCTGATCCTGGACTGGCTCGGTATCAACAGCTGTTCCATATCCAATCAAGACTTTCTTAGGGAACCAATGCTTTAGCAATTATTAATTGTTTCAAGCATTTGAACATCGGTATTTTATGTTGCGATACAACGGCCAAAGGCTTTTAAAACTTTAAAATTTTGTTGTGTTGGACGACAGTATTTCAGTCATAGTTATTATGAAATTACGGGATTTTATTATGTACCCGTACAGAACGACACAGACTTGTTAACTTCCAAGGATAAATGACGACAAGAAATTATTGTTTCACCGTCGGCAAAGTTATGGGATCATTAACTATATCTCCCACGTTTATTTAAACTTAAACGGTTGGAGAAGCTCACCTATCCAAGTAATTGAAAAAGTTATCACGTAAAACTTGAGGAAAATGGTGCCGCTGTCACTTACCTGCGAGTTTGTTCAGCCTCGTTGTTTTGAAATATGCGTTGTCGATTTTTTAAAATAAATCGTGTCAAGTAACTTTGTATGATGAAGTATGAAATAAAAATGCAGTATAACATCGATAAAAACTTTTATTGATTAAAGACGACAGAATGTCGCCTTCTTCTATTAAGCGTACGTTTCTCCCGACGACGGCTCCATTTTAATGTCTGCTATATGATAAAGTTTAATTGTTTTAATGGTAACACGGGATTACATTACACAGATTGTGACGAGACGGGGAGGGGCGGGCGCGCGGTGGGAGTCCGCCACTCGGCGTGGAAAACGCGCGCCCGGTCATTACGAATATAATTCTCTATCTAACAATAAGTCAATATTCTTCTGATCACTAATATCAAAAAATTTACAATGAAAATAGAATTTACTCTAAAAATAATTTTACGCGAATCAAGCGTCGGTCGTGAGTCGACTCAGGACGACCGGCGCCGGCGCGTAGTCTATCACATAGAAAGATTCATAAAGTACAATGAGGCCCGCTGCGGCCGCGACCACCGCGGTCCACCACGCAACACCTCTCACTCTCCATTTTAAAAACGAATCTTTATTCGACAACTAAAGGTATATTATAATTTACAAGATTTTAAATACACACATGGTGCCTACACGAAAAGGTCTTTTAATGACGAGCAGAGAGAAGCATCGCAACTCTCCGTCGGTTCCTCCTCCTCTGGCCTGTTGGGGTACCAGCGCTCTCCCTCCGGGCGTCCCGTCTGCCGAATCGTAGCTGGAATGTCTCGCGTCTTCAGTCGAACCTCCGTTTTTGTTGCCGTTTCTTTTACAGCGCCTGCTGCGCCTGATGTTGATGCACCTGGGTCTACAGCAGAACTCTTCCTAAGGAACACTTCAATGGCACTGCCAAGTGCACTTGCATCCACGACTGATCCCGAAGGCTTATCCCAGACCACAGCCGCCGCGTCTCCGGGGGCTGGTTTTGAATCTGGGGCAAAAGTCACTTTGCTCTTCTTGGGTTCATTTTCTTGTTTCTTCGTGGCTAAGGTCTGATGTCTTCGAGTGAACCAAGTGGTGCCAGAGTCCAACGGTTTGTCTCGCAGCGAGGATGCATCAAAACTGCTGGACCTCATGTCAGCCAGGCGTCGGGACCGCTCTGGTTTGCCGCAGCGATCAATTTCTGTGGCTGACGAAGTAAGTGCATTGAGCATTAAATGAAGATCTGTGTCGGTGCATACCACGCCAACGCCAACGCTGGCGACGGCGCTGGCACCGCTGCGTGGTGGGATGGGTGGCGGCGGTGGCATCTCTGAAGCTCGGCGACGCGCTGGTATTGGTGGTAAGGGCGAGCCCAGAAAGTCTGAGTGCCTGCGACCACGGTTCGTATACCGCACAGAGCCGCCCATAGGCGAGCGTTCGTCCAACGGCTGTACTTCACATACTTTTTCATTCGAAGTGTTCCAGAGACGCATGCGTACTTTGCGGGCTTGTACGATGTCATCCATTATATCTAATTGAAGATTGTGGGTGCTGCCGAGTGTATCTGTGGCTGGAGGGCCTGCAATGGAAACCAGAGCTGAACGCAAAACATGTTGGTTGTTCATGAAAGAAATACAAATGTTACTATAAATTTGTTAGTTGTTCTGTTCACTCACATTTCTTGGAGCCGGAATCTCTGTGCTGGCGGGCTAGTGCTGGAAACGCAGCGATGGACTCGCGGCGTCCACGTCCAAATAGTGCCTGAGGCACTCGGGATATTGTTACTACGGAATGTCTGAAAAGAAATATTGCGTCAGCATTTGCGATTGCTGTTAAATAAATACCTTATGGGGAAAAGGAGGTAAGAGAAATATTAGTGGTAACGTTCCCGATAGACGAGTTGTGGGTCGTGAGTCTAAGCCAGCCAGGCGCTTTCATTTGTGTAATTTGATTTTTGAATCTGCTACCTTTAAGTACACATAGGTATGCCCGTACATTTAATGGGCGTCATGTAGATACAGTAAGGGGTCAAAAGTGGAGTACCACTTTTGACACTTATTGTCAGTGCAATAAAGTTCAAAAGCGGTAATGCACTTTTGACCCTTACTGTACCAATCGTTTATGATCTGGCCGTTTAATATGTCGGTAAACGAAAAAGTATGTTGATAACTAAAGTATGTTTCATTTCTTTTAGCAGAATAATATTATTACATTTAGGTAGTTATTATGTATGTATGTTATTTAACACTGCGGGGGAACAAATCGTCCTTTTGTGTCTCGTTCAGTGCTACATGTTTAAGACATATTAAGAAAGAATTTAACCTTCTGCCGCCGGGTTGTGGCTGCGTAGATGTCAGTGTCGCCAGGAATGCAGCTTCGCGCGCCTCGCGTGCCGCGCTCTCGCCTCGCTCCGACAGGCGCCGTACCTTTGTAAACAACATTTTATTGCATTATGTTATTATATGTTATATAAATAAACTGGAGGGGCTTGTGGTGTATTATAGCATCTAATAACAGCCTCACGGGTCGGTCCATCGGGTGAAGCTACGTTTGTCTAAGCCATTCGTGCCTCGGAAAGCTCGTTAGGCAGTTGCTCCCCCTGCTGTCATCGTCTTTGTCGGTCGTTACGGGCCGCCAAAACCCCGAAACTCTGACAACCAGTCCTATCAAAGGGTATCGTAT